>JAMAHJ010000001.1:0-1324218 GCA_023627475.1 Aspergillus sp. S3505
TGGACCCACTTATTTTCTCCCATAGTTAAGAGCTCAACCCTAATCCCAGTCGCCGTGACTACGCCGCCCCCCGTGGGTTAGGGACATCATGGCCACACATTTTAGATGGCTAAGCACTCATTCTATTGTCAAGGTGTCTATAGATTCCAATATCACACTCTTCATTATATAGCCTCATATTGTCCGGATTATCGACTCCCTGATTCCCCGATCCTGAGCTACCGCTCGTTTCAGTTCTGTGAATAGCCCTCAATCGAGAATCATTCATGATTCAAGGTGGCTTTCGGGCCTAGCCCGTCAATTCTGGATCTTAAGATCAACCACCTTGAAGACAAAAGGTTCGTCTTTCACTGCTTCGGCCCATGGCTTTAGTATGACAAGTCCAGACTCCCCTCTAATGAAGTAACCATGAGTCATCTGGTGAATCCATACTTTGTCCCCATCTTGAATATCTCCCGCTCCTTCAATTCTCTGAAAAGCAAACGTCACGCTAGGTTCTCATAATTGAAGATACGCCTTGTCATAGTAACCGGGGCATTTGGGAGTTGTAGTCAGGCCTATGGGCGACTTGTCAGGCCACATATAGAAGTTGTCACCATTGTGAATCTAGAAACGTCATCAGGACAACTGCTATGCATTTTCAGATGAATCCTGGGACCACACACCTCTTGGCCCATTCCTTGTGGGATGTATCTACTTGCTGCCCAGACTTCTGAGCCCTGCACCCCCAGGGCGCAGCATATAGTACTCTTTGACTGGGAAACATTTTCCAACACATCCTTCTTGTATTTATCGAACATTGAAATGCCCAACTTCACTTGACTGAATTCTGAACTGAGCTGGTTATCTGTGGTGCTTTATCAGCTATGCCTCTTGTGTGACTACAACAGGCCATCGTTCAGCCAATCAGAGGGGAAGGTGGGGAAAGTACAGAGTGTTTTATCATCTTGGCAGAACATCAAGGGCTCGCCAGTCTTGTCATCAATGACCTTAAACTGGTACTGTATATCTCTTCCAGGCATGTATCTGTCCTCTGCACTCGCCTCAAATTGGTGCTTAACTTCATTGTAGCCGGGGAACTTGCTGAGGACCTGGTAAAGTGGGAGGACGGCATTTTGCTATTGTAAAAGTTGTCAGCACAAAGCTTTGTTTGAATATGAATCAGATTCCCAATCAACATACATCAACAACGCGCCAGTTATAGAAATCGCCCACGGTTGCACACCACTCAGGTGGACTAGAAGTACATTAGTACAGTATATAACCTAGAATTAATGGCCATGTACTTGTTGCACAACAAGGTATCACCCCCAGTGGCTTCCCAGGCCAGTGAGTTATTGATATTTTGATTTGATTCATTCTGAGATTGTGCACTGCCATCTTCCTTGTTAAAGCTCGCCGACACTTGCACCCATGATGATGAGAATGAGGCAGCAGCAGCTATCTTCATTGCTTCTGCCTTGTCTTGCTTCATCTGTGAACCAGATGCTTTACTGGATTGTGAAGAGTAGAGGGTACCCCTGAGGCGAACTCTCTGAGCGAAGACATCTCCTGTGAGATTTGTCAGATTGGCGGATCCTGGCTCTGATATAGTGATTTGGACTACCTACCATACTTTTCACTAAACTCCACCAAGCTCCGTTTGTCCTTGACCTTTGTGATATCTTTCTTGCACTCTTCTGTGATTTCAAGGGAGGCCGGATCTAGGTAAACTGTCACTCACAGAAACTGTTATTGATTAGTTTGGAGCACTTTGTATATCTCTTTCCAGAAACTATACATTGTAGCGAATATTCATTGTCTCATCTTTCATAGAGCTTGCATCAATTGACTCATTAGTCTCCTTCTTGCTGAACCCACTGCTGGCAGCAGCAGAAACACCCCAAAATCCTGCATCACTGCAGCTCTCAAACACAAATCAGTAATAAGCTCACCAATAACAGGAGCAAAGTCACTTGGCAATACATACACAGATGCCTGCACTGAAATATCCAAAAATGAGCTCTTGAGCATCAATTCCTCCCTGGCGTTCTTGGTCTCATAAACAGTGACGTACGAGTCGTCGTCAACCCAGAACTGAGGGATTCTAAAAGAGAACTGCACCACTGTCAGAGTCGTCTTCCTTTTGGTGTTGGGAGAAGGCAGTATGCTGACCATGGACATTTCAGGGGCTGTAGCTGTCCCTGAACTTATACCAGTGGAGGCGGTGGATGCTGAGATCTCATACCCCTTGAACTCCTGCTTTTTTAAGTTAAAAGCTATATGGAAGATCAGCCTCAAAAATGTACTGGCAAGAGTTACTGCTTGAAGAATTGTTACAAACCATTGTAGGGGCTTCGTTTGACCCTTCTCTCATCCACTAATTTTCCTTCCGCATCCCTCACCTTATAGGTCACCAATTTATGTCCACTGAGAATGCAATTTGTTCTGGTGATGATGCTCCAGTCTCATTTGCTCAGATCTGCAGCATGTCTGAATTCAGTTGGTCAGCAGTTGCATCAAGCACTGTTATTGGCACTGACTGATGTTAAATCTCCCTTTTTTGACGCTGCCCACCGTTTGGGGTCAAATGTGGACTCAAGTAACTTTACATTGGTGGTTGGCAAGTCAGGATTTTTCTATTATTTTTGTCGCCCAGTCAGACAGACGGACACCAGATAATAGGGTTTGTACAAGGATGAACTCACCAAGCTCAGGTCCAGTTGTTTTTTGAGGAACTCTTTTGTGTCATCGTCCATGTTCATACACCACTTTTTCTTTTTCTTGTAGTACACATCCAGTTGCGCACTAACGGCTGACAATTTCAGCTTCTTCATGCATGGTCAGCAAATGATCAGACTAAGTAGTTGTGCAGGGCTCCTACTTTCTCACTGTCATTTTCACTTTCCAGGACTCCAAAGTAAACTGGGACCTCGGTCTCATCGGACACCTCAGAGCCCTTGGAATCGCAAAACGGACTTCCAACCCTGGCGATGTTAATAGTGGTGTCTTGATATAACCTTGGCTACCTTACTCTGGAGAGTCAAAGACCTTCTCCCACGCCAGAAGGGCCCTGATGAAACTCAGCTTCTCTGAATTGAGTGAGGTGGAATCGCCCAACTGGATGATCTGCTTCTGTTTGATTGCTTCAGTAGTTGCATCATACTGGTAAATGCACAGCACTGACTGTGATCCCTTGGGCTTGTCTTAACTCCCCTTGTTCCCTTCACCATTGTTCTCCTGTCTGTTGCTGGTCTGCTCATTTTTCAGCTCCTCACTCTTTGCAGCCATGTTATACCGCTTGGAATTGAACACCCTTCCCTGAGTGGATTGAGATTTGAGAAAGACGGAATTTCAATAGGTTCCAATATATGAAAGCGAGAATAACACTAATCTTGGTAGGGAAGAGAAACCCCAGTACTTATAGAAGAGCCTGAAGTGGTTTGCATCTTTCTTGCCACATCATCTGGTGGAGTAGCATTCTCAGCTGTCTTCCAGTAAGATGACTGCCAAGGAAGCGGGAGACCCATTTATTCCCAAGAGGTGTAAACTACTGTAGTGTCATTGCAAAAGCTTAAATTCTCTTCACCATTTCTTGCGTACGGACGTGTGGAGGTTGCTCAATTATCCACTCAGCAACAAAATCCTCATCTCCCAGAGTCAGTGCCTGGTCCTTTTCATGGGCTAGTTGATGTGTAGATCTGCCGGTGTTTCAGTATGATAGGGCAGAAAGAGGGAGAAAATTTGCCTGTATGATACTAAGAGTGAGAGTGTTAAGGGCTAAGCCCACAGTGCTAATGACTAGCTATCATACAAGAGATTCTGTTGAAGAAGAGAAGAACAGATGTCCGATCGGACAGTCTTTTATATACAAAAGTACCTTTTGTGGGGTACGTAGTCAGATAACCACTCCCATCATTCCTCCGGATAACATATCATTTATTCTACAGGCGCAGCCTGTGACAGAGAGACTGTTTTTCAGAACCCATTTCATTAGTTGTTGCTGATAAAAGGGGCGATCAATGGGCAGGGTAGGCATAGAGTGTCCCACTCCAACAGTGTCCCGCTTTCTCAGACTCAGTGGTTGTTAGTTAGTCTATGTGGCTAGTTGAAGAATCTGCATATACAGTTCATCATGCATGTTCCAGTCTTGTACCTGTGTGTTATATTGGTCCTTGTTCTGGCAAGTCTCGCTCAGCTGAATGTTTTGCACTTGTGCTCAGTAAGCCAAAGTTTAATCTGCAGCATCATCTCCACTTATGCTGATGGTTGCGCGCTTTGTACCCAATTTTACATCTTCTGTAGACGGACGGACATTTCATTATTATTATTATTTAATCAAGTTTATTGTCCATACCGAGCCCTAGAGCTATGACAGACCATCATTCATGGACTTGAGGCCGGTAGCTACTCTACAGTCTCTTGTCCCTATAAGTTCCTGGGGCACTGGCCCCCTTCTATAATCTTTCTGATCCTTTTCCTCGCCCCAAACCGCCTGTATGCGCAGGGCTTTCAAGCACAGTGCTCTCCTTGTGTGTAACGGCTAGGCCTGAAAGGCACCTCAAATCATGAATGATTCTCGATTGAGGGCTATTCACAGAACCACTGAAGCGGGGTCTCTCGGATCGTAGCTCAAAAGGGAAATCGGGGGTCGATTATTCCGGACTAAACGAGGTCTATATGTAGATAACTAGTTTAACGAAGAGCTGTATTGTCTAACGAATGTATGTGCGCATACGCAACTGATTGAGTGCTTAATCTACAGTATGTGCGCACACATCGACTATAAGAATCTCCTGACCTCGCTACTCGGGTCAACCATTTATCCGATCGATCCATCAACCACCTCGAAGTCAGGTGACCTCTGGTCACCTGATCACGAGGACACTGTCGGAATATAGAGGTTCCTTACCGAACAATACCAACTGATGTCTGGCTGATGCCTGATTTATGTATCATCTGAACAGGCAGATCATTCATTCTTTTACCCAGTTAGCTGTTCTATTCACTACTAGGGCTCACAAGATCGCTTAATTAGGTCTACTAGATGGATATTCGCCTTATATAGTGTTCTAGATAGATCACGGCTAGAGAATCAGAGACCCCAACCATATACGCTTGATAACGTATTCGGTAAGCGAGTCGGCCACGTAAGCGAGTCGGCCACCTCCGACCTACGTTGAGAATCAGACCTACTTTAAACCCCCCAAAAATGCATTTATATATAAAAGCTAATTACTGTTGCGATTAGGACAATGAGTTCTTTTATGTCCCAAAACATTGCAATCAGAACACCGTGGTGGCGCCCGTACATGTGGTTGAGATGTGGATGGTGTGGTCTCCGTCTGTATAGTATCTTGAGCTTCTTGGACCCCATTCCTCTGCTGCATAAGCTCTATGCCTTCTTGAATAGAAAGGCCACCTGTATGAGTTATCTGTCGCTTATATCGTTTCTTCTTTCGAGCTTGCTTTTCATGTGCAGCTCGTAAATCCCAGTTTTCTTTGGTAAGAATAATAGCGCTATTCATAGCCATCTCACACCCTTTCACAAGCTGGTTTAATGCAGATTTTGTTGGGCTTGAAGGGCTCTGTGTACGCTGCCTTAGAAGCTTTTTGATTGTAGATGCCTGCTTTTCCAGTTGCCTGAGATTGTGAGGTGTCTTAGGTGCTGAATTGGTAGATTGGCTGCCCGGTGGTGTATCAGTCTCAAGTTGTATATTGAGTCGCCCAAGCACTGTTTCTGGATTGAATGGAACCAGGCCGCTTGCTGCAAAGCTATTTTTGATGTTTTCTGTCTTAAAGGCCTCTGTATGAGCCTGGGGATAGGCCTCAAGAAAGTCAAATTTGTCAATATGGTTGAACTGGCGCCGTGCCTTCTCCTCAACCAAGCGCCCATATGCCCGCTTCAGAGGTGAGAAGCAGCCCACATCAAGAGGCTGTAAGAGATGTGACAAATGAGCAGGCATGCAGATTGGTATAATATCATTCTGACTGCATATTTCATCAAACCGAGGCGTCAAATGACTTCCATGGCCATCGAGAACCAAGAGGCGATATTTTCCGATTGTTCGGCCATTTGTGGCTGGAATAAAGGTATTTTGAAGCCATCGTAGTCCAATCTGATCAGTTGTTCATCCATTATCGCTGACTTCAATCCTCCAGTCCTTTGGCAAGGCCTCATCTTGATACCATCCCTCAATATGGACCTTCCCCTTGAAGATGATACATGGCGGGAGAGCCCATCCAGTAGAGTTGATGCACTCAATAGATGTCACCCATTCCCAATTTCCTGGCTGCACAAGAAAGGGCTGGCCAGTCATTTCAGCTCTAGAGACTACTTTAGCAGTAGCTATCAGGCCCATTGCATATCCAGTCTCATCAAAATTGTAAATATCTTCAAGCGCAATCCCATGTTGCATGATGGTAATTTGTACCCGATTGAACCACTCCTTGATGATCTTAGGGTCTTCACACTTAGCACGCTGGTGGTTATAGTGTCGGGAGAATTGGGATTTAAGCATGTCATGACGTTTGATAAAGTTATAGACCCATTTATCTCCAACAGTTGTTGTAGTTGTATGACCCCGCTTGGAGAGTAGAATATCCGCCATTTCTTGAATATGAGCTGGTCGGGGAGCTGCCCCACATCGATCAAGTGATAGTATCCATTGTACAAGCGATTCCTCTTCGTTTTGAGTCATTTTATGATTATTTGCGCGTGTCTCATCCCGATATGTCTTTCCGCGTAGCCGGTCTTGGAGAGTAGAGCGTGGCACATTATAAACACGTGCTGCTTCGCGAATATTGGATATTTCTTTATTTTTTAAAGCAGATATTGCAAGGAGCATCCTTCCCTCCTGCTCAACTGAATTTTTTGATTTTATATGCGATTTGGGTGGCATGGTAGTGGTTTGAAATGCTTCAATCATATTACGACTCATAAAATCGGAGATGTGGCCGACTCGCTTACGTGGCCGACTCGCTTACCGAATACGTTACGTACTTTCGACCCTGACTAAGCCGTGATTCGATCCGTGTTGTCATACAGTTCAATATCCCCAATCTTAGGCCGGGGGCGTCTAAGAGGGTCATTTGCTAAAGGAGTTGCCTCATTCCGTGGTGGTGAGGTCCGCTGGGTTGGCCGTACATTCTGTAGTTCTCGTTCCATCTCTGCCATTCGACTCCTCATGGCTTCGATCGTAGCTGTGAGGCTTTCATCCATGTTGGGACTGTATACGATATCGGTGTAGTGGTTTGTGGTATCGCTTCCAACGTCGTCAGGCGTATATGTCACCATCTGATAACAGTCGCTCCGTTACGTCCAATGTATCCGTTGTGTCCAATGTATCCGTTGTGTGTTCAATCCGATAGGCAATCCGTTGTTCGGTAAATTAAACAAATAGATGAAGATGAACGAGTTCTAATGTAATGGGCCGAAGCCTTACTATCTATATATAGATATGTACAAAAGAACTCGTTGGAGAAAGGAAGAATCGATAGTATGGCGAGCGATGAATTTCGGGCGTGTCTGCCTCTACCCGCAATTTATCAGTAAACTGCGTGCGAAATTGAATATTGACAAGGATGCAATTGGAAGCGCCTATGATCGCATCTGGTATGCTTTTAGTCGACTAACCGGCTCCGCTGCAGCCCAGGTCCTCCCTTGGATGGACCACTACGCTGGAGACATGGATACCGTCACAGAACAGACCTTAAAAGACCTCCTGGATCACCTTGACTTCAACTTTAAGGATCGTAACCTCTGTGAAAGAGCCGTCCGTGCCCTAGGGAACCTAAAGCAAGCCAACAAGCCCTTTGCCACCTTACTCAACGAATTCAACCGACTACTTCTGGAAGCGGGAGGTCACGATTGGGATAATGAGGTCAAGCGGTCTTATCTTGACAATGCATTGAATCATGAAATGAACGACCGATTAGTCACAGTTGAAAAGAAGGAAAACTTTTCAGAATATGTTGTTCAACTCCAGCTCATTGCAGACCGCATGGAGAAGAATGCCAGCCGATCACAGAGCCTACAACATGGCAATGCTAACCGTCGAGCCAATCATCCTAATCCACCAAGCTTCAACACCAACCCAGTCACCCCGACAAACTCTTGGTCTTTTCGTCCTTGTAGACTTTCGTACCGAGCAGGTGGCTCAAGATCGATTCTAAGTAGTCTATCATCCTCATTCGAATTATTATATCTTCTCTTCTTTATCTTCTCACTTATTTCTCCTTTGGAGTCGAGGTCATCACGCGAGTTCAGGAAGCTTTTGAGAAATTGATTAAGTATGGCCAATGGTAATAAGGAACTTGGCAAATTTTACACCATCTCGAGCATCTGCCATGACAAAAACATTCGTTGGTAGTTGAAGCAAGGCATGTGAAAGGGAGCAACAGAGGAAGACCCCGGACTTGCCATACCTTTTAGATTGCTGGCAACTGTGTATCCTACACTGACTTTCCGCCTGGGTCTGGGCACACCTCAACGATGAACACATCGAATCAGCGAGTCAATCGCCCATTGGCTCGCTGTTCCTGACACAGTGGAAGCGCTGAACTATTTGGGCAAACATCACAAGCTGGTTGTTCTATCCAACGTTGTCGCGCTTCCTTCGCGACAACTAACGCTAGCAGCCTGCAAGAATTCCAGTTTGATCTCTTCATCACAGCAGGGGACATAGGGTCCTATAAGCCTGATTTGCGCAACTTTGAAAACATGCTGGATTCTGTGAAGTTGGCGTTTGATATTGATGCCGACCAGGTTCTTCTGACGGCGCAGAGTCAGTTCCACGATCATTTACCCCGGGAACGAATGGTCGGTCTAAAATCAGCCTGGATTGAACGCCCTGGTACCATTATCGGTTCCGTGTCCGACAATATCTTTGATTGGAGGTTTATATCTTGGGAGATATGGCAGACGAGCTACGAGGATGTTGCAGAGAAGTTATGGACAAGGGAAGCGAGGCTTAGCCCAAGGGCTCAGGGTAGCGGCCGATTGGTGGCCCACTGATTTAGGTAGGGAGCTTCTCTGTTGTCCTGTTAGCTACTGCATCGATTCCCATGAACGTTGTTGCTTATTTGGATCGTGGTTTTCCGATATTTTACCCACCCAATGTCCATGAGCATTGCCTGGATCGGGGTGTCGCGCTATCCTGAAACGCAGCTCGTATACATTTGTTTGAATTTAAGCTCATGTATTGTCTCACCATGTCGTCATCATATAAGATCTTGGCTGACTTGCTTACCATATTGTAGCTCATGCGGTACCATGGACAATCCCTATGGCCCAAGGTTGCGTTATGCGGATGTACGTAATAGGAAACTTTTGTTCAGGAATTGGGTTTAATGCCTTTACGGCTAGGTTTCCGCCACATACACCGCTGATCAATTTCACGGCATCTCTCGAGGGAAAAGATATCATAAATCGGATTGGGCAGAGGCCCTGGATCGGGCTCGCCAAATTGGATGCGAGCAAATGATATTGACAACTATGAATCTTGCTGGAACCTACAGGAGCCTCAAGGTCGTCGAATAGTACGCTGATATGTGTACAATGACCATGGGCGTGCACCCATACCATGCAGGGAGATTTACGAACAGGATGGCTATTTGGACCGACTTCGATAATTCGGTCAACGGGTCTTGGGAGAGCATCCCTCGTGCTTGGCCGCCTTTGGCGAAATCGGCCTTGATTACAAGTACTTGGATCGAGCAGACAAACAGACACAGCAGCGTGCTTTTCGGGATCAGCTGGACCTGGCCCTACAAATGCAATTACCCCTGTTCCTGCACGTTCGCAGTTCTTGCTCCGACTTCATTGAAATTATCAAGCCATACTTGCCCAGGTTGCCACGTGGGGTTCTTGTGCACTCCTTTGCCGGTTCAAGACATGAGATGTTACAACTCGTGGGCCTTGGACTTGGGATTAGTGTGATCGGGGTATGTTTCCGGACTGAGGAACAATTGGAGATAATTCGCCATATTCCTTTAAATCGACTGGAGTTGGAAACGGACGCACCATGGTGCAAAATTGTGATGTCGGAGGCAATTACGATGTATCTTGACAACGCACGCCCACTTCCTGCATCACGAAAACATGGCGAATTTGTCTCTGGGCAGATGCTCAAGGGCCGCAATGAGAGTCGTACCGTGGAACGAGTAGCCACCGTTGTGGCTGCGTTGAAGGGGGGTCTCGGTCAAAGAGGTAGCAGATGCCGACTGAGACAATAGCATGCGCATGTTCGGATTATCTAACTACAAGATAGTTCGAAGGACCATGTGCACTACGTGCAAAAACAGTGAACATCCGACGAACTACAAGGAATAGAGCCTGGAGCTTGAGGATCCTGCCCAATGATGGAGGGGTATTTGTCCAAGAACACATGTGCCTTCATGAACTAGCATAGATATATACTTGCACGTGGCCTAATTAACTCTTATTGAATCTCTCAGTCAATGGGGTTCTGGGAATGAGGGGCAAGAATCCAAGCAGCTCGGTTCTCAGCCATGATCGGGGATTTATAATGCTCGGTTATTAATTACATTGCCGGTGAATTTCAATCGCAGTATGTGATGTATATAATTATATATACATATTCAAGAGCATTTGGATGGGTTATGCCCGAGCTCTGTCGCAAATCCAGGGTTCGAAATCCGTTTTTCTCCGGACGATTATCAATACACGAACTGACTAAGGTTACACGAGCATATAACTTTGTGATCCTTGGTGGCTTTAATCCTTCGTAAGCCTGCTTCCTTCTCTGAGAGGTCAGAAGTTGCTTTTTGCGGCTCGTCAGCGTCTAGTCACATTTCCTTTTGATCCTACAACCCCGCTTCGGAAGTTACGCCATGGCGCCCATCAAAGACACGAACATCCTTGTCATCGGGGGTACTTCCGGCATCGGCTATGGCGTGGCCAAAAAATGCCTGGTGGAGGGAGCCAACGTCCACATCGCGTCGTCGAACGTCTCCCGGGTCAGTGAGAGCATCGACTCCCTCAAGCAACTGTTCCCTGATGCGCACATTACCGGTCATGTCTGCGATCTAGGTGGTCCAGACGTTGAGAAGCGCCTTGAAAAGCTCCTCACTACCGTCCGCCCGCTAGATCATCTGGTGTTCACGGCAGGCGACCATCTTTCCATCAAGTCGCTGAAGGACATTGACCTGGAGACCATCCACCGCGCAGGCCATGTCCGATTCTTCGTCCCGCTCCTGTTGGGAAAACTGGCGCCGCGATTCCTGAGGCCAGGATTTCGATCCTCTTTTACCTTGACCTCCGGGTCTGTGTCGGAAAAACCCCTGCCGAATTGGTCGTTGGTGGCTGGATATGCAACGGGGCTCCATGGCATGGCACGCAGCATGGCTCTGGATTTGAAGCCATTGCGTGTTAACCTCGTCAGCCCGGGTGCGGTTGAGACTCCCCTCTGGGGACCAAATGGCGTGCCGACCGGGACTGAGAAGTCTACCGCATTGGGCAAGGTCGGCACCATAGATGAGGTGGCAGAGGCATACGTTTATTTTATGAAGGACACCAATGCCACCGGCAGTATTATCAGCACGAATGGCGGAGCTCTCTTGTTGTGAAGTTGGTCAGACGAAGAGTGGAAAAAGTATGTGGGAAAATGTCTGAAACGCTTGTTAAGCACGGGCGCTTGGTTTTTGTGAGTCTAGCAGCTGGATGGATACAACCATCGTACCTGTAACTATGTTCTGCGTAATACTGTGGAAATAGATAGTGACCATCGTGCCTTCGTCCGATCTCTTAAAAGTCAAACCCGAAGAACTCACGGGAGTAAGCTGGTCTGCATTCGGCATGCAAATGCACTGGGTGATGAACACCATAGGACTCGGTATCGCCGACCTCATCCATCTAGATTCGGTAAGAAATCGAAATGCGAGCCGTTTGACATATAAGCAATATCGCATCATACCTCCGGCATGGGATTCTTCTCACTGCACCAACGATAGAATAGCAGTAGCCAATGTTGCGCTGGCGATGGTGGTCAAGCCGCCCGTGTTTTTGGTATGACGCTTGATCTGCAGCTAAGAGGAATCGACCTTGTCAAAAGAAAGAGTTCTTGTATATGTACCGGGATCATTGAGCAGAATCTAACGGCCTGGATCTGACCAAATGCCAATAGACCAATCATGGTCTTCCTTGTATACACTCAGTTGCTGATATGAATGAGTGCATACTACTATACTGCCAGCTGGCGTGAGACTTGTAGCATTATACTCTTATCTTGTCCTTGTCGGCGCCAGGTTAAGAGACCTTTCTCGATCTCAGTTATTCTATTGTGTGCTAGGTAGATCGGTTGATTACAGTTTTATATTCCATACGAAGGATATATACTTGAAACCTACTACAAACGCAAGGACATAGTCGCTTCAACAGCGGACGCTAAGATCAAAAATACGTGTAAAGAGTAGTTACTGGATACTGGATATCGTCATCATCCCTCCTGCTTTCGTGATTGTCAGATTGTATCTGATTGGGTAGGTCATCCTCCGATAGCCGCATCCCAGCCCGGGTATAAGGAACAAAGCACCACTCACTCACACGGAAAGTACCTGGAAGAATGCCCTCCTCTGCAAGTGTTACCGAAATGACTTCCCTCGCGAATGCAATCTCGGACGGTTTCAGGGCCCGTCGGTCAATCTATTCTTTGACCAGTGAATCCACAATTTCCGATGAGCGTCTCGAACAGCTGATCGCAGAGGTGCTCAAACATACCCCGAGTTCGTTCAATAGTCAGACAACTCGTATCGTTGTGTTACTCAAAGAGGAGAACCAGAAATTATGGGAGATTGCTCGTGAAGTCGCCAGCTCCAGCATCCCACCGGAACTGTATGAGAAGCTTTTCAAGAATCGCATTCACATGTCCGGTGGCGCTTATGGCTCGGTCAGTATTGTTCTTGTAAATTAACTATGACCCGGACACTGAGACTTCGATAGGTGCTGTTCTATGAAGATCCGACACCGACCAAGGCCCTATCAGAGAAATTCTCGATATTGAAAGACCAGTTCCCGGAATGTACGCAGTATCCATGACATTCATTGAGAAGAATCGAAGCTCACATATACCAGGGGCAAGCCATTCTACCGGAATGCACCAATTTGCTAGTAAGTCCATCATCTGACTAAATGTTTCTGAAACAAATCGCCCCTAATGCTCCAAATAGCATGGACACTCCTCCAGGCGGAAGGTCTTGGATGCAACCTACAGCATTATAATGAGATACTGCAAGAGCGCGCTTCTCAGCAGTGGAGCATTCCAGAGGAATGGCGCTTGACGGCCCAGCTAGTCTTTGGAAAGCCAGCCGGTCCTCCACGGGATAAGACGGTTGAGCCGCTCGATCAGAGACTGTTCGTTTATGGAAAGTCGATGTTGGGGACTTCATAGATATTTGTGCCAGATCTTGTGATGCCTACAAGACATTACGATTAGGACTTGATACAAAATTTGAATAGTATTTGCGAGATTAATATCGGTCATATGCCTCAGGCGTATTTCACATTAATATATGCTAGTCTTATACATTACAGCTGGTATTCGTTGATCAACTTCTCAGCGCAGGTTGCACCCGTCACATACGCAACGGCCTGGACATGGCAGTTGGCCAGCACGGGGACAACACTCATGTCAGCTACCCGCAGGTTCTCAATACCCATGAGCCGAAAGTCCGAATCGACGGCGGCATCGGCGTCACCCTGCTTGCCCATCTTGAGCGTACCGGTCATGTGCCAGCTGGACGAGATGTTCTGGCGCCAGTATTCGAGCAGATCTTCATCGGAATCGGACTTCGGGCCAGCCAGCTCTTGCACGTTGTCCTTGACGTAATCCTCGTGATGAGCAATGCGGAAGGCATCGCGCAGGGCCTCGATGGCCGCGCGACGGTCGAAGGGGTGAGCGAGGAACTTAGGGTCGAAGTGCAACGGCACGTCGGGATCGGCAGACTGCAGGGTCACCTCACCGCGGGTCTGAGCATTGAAGAGGAAGACAAGGAGACAGGAATAGTCCAGCGCGCTTTGGGGGAAATCCGGAATGAACCAATGGATGGGGAAATGCGTCAGGACCTCATAGTGCGGGACGGTCTCCTGCAGCAAGTACTTCTGCTCACTCTCGGGCAGCTCCTGGAACTCCTTTGAGGAAGTGAGCTTATCCAGCTTGAACCAGCCGATGCCCAGTTCGCATGCGAACTTGGACCAGGGACCGGTGCCGTGGGTGTTCCACTGTTCAAGGGCCTCGTCCATGGCCTTCTTGTCGCCGTAGAAGGCCCGACGGTCAGTTGACTTCTCCTTGCGAACATTGACCAGGGGCACGAAGCAGTGATCCCGCAGACCCTTGCCCATGGCCGGCACGGGGTGGATGACGGGAATGTTGAATTTCTGCAGCTGGTCCTCTGGACCAATACCGGAGTGCATCAGGATCTTGGGGTTATTGAGCGAACCAGCCGACAAGATGACCTCCTTCGACGCCAGGTCTGTCCTCAGTTAGCAAGCACTTTTCTAGTCTGGGGGGGAATGCGACTTACATTTCTGACCCTTGGCTTCCACACCGATGACCTTCTTTCCATCCAACACAACGCGCTGGACAGGTGCATCGGTCACTACCGTCAAGTTGTCCGAACACAGAACCAGCTGGTCAGCGGCAGTCGACCGCACACCCTTGTGGGACGAGTTAATCAGAACACCCATGCCGATGGGGTTTCCCGAGTTGTGATCCGGATTGAGAGGAAAACCAGCCCGCTGGAAAACGTCCAGCAATGGAGGCAAGTCACGCTCCCACTCCGATGCGAATCCCACGTGTAGCGGACCAGCCGTGCCGTGGTCATCTGCCTTGGGCGAAGCGTATTTGGGGTCGATACCTTCAGGCAGGTCACCGTGGAAAGTCTCAAGAGCTTTCAAGCGGCGCTGGATAGGCTTCCAGGAATAGGCGTCGTCGCCAACGATGCGAGCCCATTCTTCATAATCGTCACGCGCACCAACACTGTAGACACCGAAGTTGATGGCGCTGGAGCCACCCATACCCAAGCCGCGAGAATAATCGATCTCCCTGCCATTGCAGTCGGACTGGGCGCTGGTCTTGTATCCCCAATTCATATCCTTATTCTGGAATGTCAGCCATCGCTGGCCGTCGACACGCAAGCTGCGATCTTCATTACGACCGCCTGCTTCGAGGAGAAGGACTTTGGGCTTCTGGGAAGCGTTGGCAAGGTTGGCTGCGATGGTACTACCGGCCGGACCGCCTAAACACAATGTCGCATCAGTACTCCGTCCCGCAATTGACTTAAAAGTGCAAATGCGAATGGGTAGATCTTACTGCCGACGACGATAAAATCATAGGACACCATGTTGATTTATTAAAAAGTGGGAATTTGGGACACACCACGAAAGGAGAAGACACTACAGATAACTACCACATTATCTCCGCGGCCGGCAATGGCCTTTATACACCCCGTCACAGATAAGGGGGTGGTCGACGTTTATTTTGTAGACCGGCATCCAGAGCAACACGGTGTTACCCAACAAGACGACGCCATATTGGACCGTTTCTTTTTCTGGATCCCCGTTTACTCCATAGTCTGTCATGTGTGTGGGATCATCGTGTGGAGTTGTCAGAGAAGACTTCCGGTTCCCCGTCCAGCGTTGGCGCGGTTTACTAAACTGAAAGGAGCTCCACCATGTCAGTTGGCGGTGGGATCGTCTGCCATTATGAGCATCCGAATCACTACTGCGTACCTGGTTGACGGTGAGTGTATATCACTTACCGGGTACTGGGGATGAGAAGCACACGCTTCGACTGGGATTATGATCTCCAAAATCCGATACTGAATAAAACTTGACCAGGATCATATGTATTCCCTCCCGAAGACTTGTACAGCGTGCATCTGTGCCGTCGGAACCCGCGAGTCAGAACGGTCTAAAGCTGTGGAGAAAGACATACACTTTGCCATATACGTATGCACTTGTCCAAGAGGCATTGTCAAACAGTGTGGGCCTTTTAAACTAGCCGCGTCTGCTCACACCTAATATTAGGAGCCGTGGCTGTATCCTCCTGTCGTATTTTACTCTGCAGAGTTTTGTGTGCCAGGAATGTGCCAAGCGATACAGACCCCCTATTCGCATGGCAATGGCCCTTGCATGACCGTTGATTCCCCTAGAAAAAAAAAGGGTGCAGAATTAATCCCAGCAAGGCGCATTCAACATCCCCTGGCTTCAATATTGCTTTTTCCCTCCACCTGTTGTGGCGCCTGTACTTCGGGCTCTTCATTGCTCCACATCGTGTTTTCTATGCCGCGTCGGACGGTGACCGATCAATCTCCGGCAGTTTGTTGATCCATTGCAGAATAGAGTTCACAAACTGCAAATCCAGATGTGCATTTACTATTTGGTGTGTTGGCTGTGTTTCGTACGTATGAAGGAGACTCTGTATGGAGCACGATTTTTAGTATGGACGCCGGGAAAGTCTCGACTCAAGCCTCCAATTGATGTAAATCCCAACCGAGAGCATTGGTTGGTCTGATTGAGCCGTGCTGATCATCGTCAGAGCCTTCGTTGAACAATAAAAGATATGGAAAAAGCAAGCAGATAAATAAAATAAAATAAAAAAGGGAAGAGAAAAAAGGGTGGCTCCATACCGCCGGTCACTATATCTATTCTGGAATACCGCCAGACGCCCAGACACGATACTTGCTGACATGGATGGGGCCCAGGGGACTTGACTTTATCCATCCTCGCTCCTTCAATCAATATTTGTCCAGATTCTTATTGCTTAACAACTTGCGGTCACTATCCGAGCCATTGTCACCATGTCGCCCGGCGACGCTTCCGTCGAGGGCTTCGTCCTCATGTCGCTCGGATTGGTCTTTATTATCATCCGGGTAGTGGTGCGCTGGACGTCCGTTGGGCCGTCGAATTTCCAACTCGATGACTATTTGATGCCGCTGGCCGGGGTAAGCTTTTCGGCAAATGTGCACGACGGTTCTCACTAACAGACTCAGATTGTCTTCGTTCTCGAGACCGTGGCCGCGCATTTGGTCCTCGCGAAGTTCAATGGCCTCACAAATAGTTACATGACGCCCGAGCAACGGGCTGCCGTTGATCCGAACTCGGAGGAATTCCACAGCCGTGTCTGGGGGTCCAAGATTCAAGTGATGGGATGGTCGTTTTATGCGATGATTCTGTGGCTTGTCAAGTTCAGTGTCGCTGTCTTCTACTCACGCCTGACGTATGTCCATGCCGGTCGACTCGAAAATGAGAGGAATGCTGAATCAAAATCAGGACTGGGCTGCAGCATCTACCCACGCGAGTCCGTATTGCCTATGTCCTTTTGGGCGTGACCTATTTGGCTACAGGCCTATCCATTGTCTTGGGTTGCCAACCCATACAGAAGTACTGGCAAATCAATCCGGACCCTGGAAGTGAGGTTTTCGGTCATGATTTACTGGGAACCCATGCTGACAACCGCAGATATATGCCAGCCGACAAAGTCACTGCTATATGTTTTGGTGGTGGTGATTCTGAACGTGATCACAGATCTATACCTCCTGTCCATTCCATTGCCGGTATGTCGACATCTTGTCGCTTCCAATAACATCATTGCTGACAATCCAGCTCTTGTGGACGGTAAATATTGGCCTGCGTCGCAAGATCACACTGATGGGCCTCTTCAGTGGTGCGGCCTTTGTGATTATGGCATCCATCATTCGTGCTGTGGTCATCCTGACAGTAAGTCTCCTACCTTCGCTAATGATAAATTATGCTAATCAATATTGTAGGCTGGACCTGATGGTGCTATCTCTGGCAGTCGATGGGCCTGCCGTGAAACATTTGTGTCCATCGTCGTATCCAACCTCCCCATTATCCAACCGCTTATCCGCCGGGCCTGCAGCAAGATGGGTCTGAGCGGTGTCTTCTTCAGTACCTCCGGCCGACCAACGAACTCGAATACGTACCCACTCTCCAGCCGCGGCCTCCAGACGACGAACAAGGATAAGAAGAAGAACAACAACCCTCCATACATCCCGGAAACCACAGCCTGGGGCAGCGATGAACATATTCTGGCTGTGGAGAGTGGCCAAGGGCAATCCAAGGACATTACTGTCGTGTCGGAAACGGTTGTCCAGAGCGAGCCCTGGCACGACCCAGGACCAGCCACGACACCGCCGGATCACTGGGGATCGCCTCTAAGTCATCGTTGAGCACACATTTCATTCTTTTGAACATTCCTTCTGTTAACTTGTATTATATATGATATTTCTGAGCATGTCGGGAATTGCGTTGTACATATGACTGGGGTATTGGGTATTGGGTATTGGGAATAGATATACGGAGTACAAGTACATAATTTAACCGGAGTTGGTGGCATTGTCATGTATTAATCTGCACTTATTTGTAATCTGGAGCATAAGCGCAGATTATGCACAGATCTCCCGCCGATAATCATGGATAAGGGAACCGCTGCCCATTGGTTGTCCCGGAACAAAGATATGCCTCTATCACGTGCGGTGACGCAGTGCAGGTGACCATCGCGAAGGAGCGGTGATTGTTGTTCTTTCTGCTCTCTACAGAGTCCTCTGTACACACTCAGAATGGCCTTTGCAAAGTTGACGGTAGCTCTTGCGCTCCTTGGGGAGGTGTCCGCTATTCAATGGCCTCTTTCCTTGCCAAAGATCCCCCAGATTCCAAATGCGGCGACTGAGCGGAAACTGGTTGATTCGGCCTCGCTTCAGGAACGGATCGATCCAGACAATCTGCTGGCCAGAGCCAAGGCGTTGTTCCAAGTGGCCGAGTCTTCCGTGGATGAATTTAACCATCCGACGCGGGTCATCGGAAGCGAGGGTAAGGATTGACTGCTCATCATTGATTGAGGATCAAGCTTATGAGGTCACTGTACAGGACACCGCGGAACACTCGAGTATATCTACGAGACAATCCATGCCTTAGGTGACTATTATCAGATCTCTACGCAGGACTTCCCCGCTGTCACCGGCAATGTCTATGAATCTCGTCTTGTCCTCGGCCACGATGTGCCCAAGTCCGCTCAACCCATGGGCTTGACGCCTGCGACCAAAGATCATCAGCCAGTGTACGGTTCTCTCGGCCTTGTCTCGAATTTTGGATGTGAAGAGTCAGATTTCCCGGATCTTACGAACAAGATTGCGTTCATCAGCCGTGGAACCTGCCCCTTTGGTACCAAGTCCGAGCTGGCGGGAAAAGCGGGCGCGGTCGCCGCGGTGGTCTACAATAATGAGGAGGGTCCGCTAAGTGGAACCTTGGGCGCACCAACTCCCGACCATGTGGCTACCTTTGGAATCTCCGACGAGGATGCTGCTCCATACCTTGAGCAGCTGAAACACGGGGAAGATGTTGACGGCATTGCGTATATGGACGCGGTCGTCAACACAATTACAACAACGAACATCATTGCCCAAACCACTGAGGGCGATTCAGAGAACTGTGTGATGCTGGGTGCCCACAGCGACAGCGTCGAGGCGGGCCCTGGAATCAACGACGACGGATCAGGAACACTGAGCCTGCTCGAGGTCGCGACCCAGCTGACAAACTACCATGTCAACAACTGTGTTCGCTTCGCCTGGTGGGCAGGTGAGGAAGAGGGACTCCTCGGGTCGGACTACTACGTCTCCGTCCTCCCTGCTGAAGAGAATCGGAAGATCCGCCTGTTCATGGACTACGACATGATGGCTGGTCCGAACTTTGCCTACCAGATCTACAATGCTACTAACGTCGCGAACCCGATTGGATCGGAGGAACTACGAGACCTGTACATTGATTTCTATGAATCCAATGGACAGAATTATACGTTCATTCCATTTGACGGACGCAGTGACTATGACGCTTTCATCAAGAACGGTATTCCTGGTGGTGGCATTGCAACCGGGGCCGAGGGGATCAAGTCCAAGGAAGAAGAGGAGCTGTTTGGTGGACAAGCCGGTGTTGCGTACGACTCATGCTATCATCAACTCTGTGACGATGTGAGCAATCTCAACTTGACCGCCTGGGAATGGAGTACAAAGCTTATTTCTCATTCCGTGGCTACCTATGCTTTATCTTTTGACGGATTCCCCGAACGGACGGACATTGAGGGCAAGACACTGCTGGCTGCTCCAACCAAATACCACGGACATTCGCTGCAGATGTGACTATAGAACCAGTGCATGAATGGTAGCGTGTTATCTTTAGTTACGCGATGAATATTATTACGAACCGATAGCTCATTGTTTCGAGTAAGCCAAGAAGTAGACAGCTGCATTTATCTAGTTGTCACTATTATACCTCCGTGCAAAAAAGATAGCTTTATATCTTTTGGCCTAGTGAGACTGGCTTGTCTTGCTGGTTCTTACAAGCACAGCAAACCTTTTTCTGCCCATTTGTCAGCCACTTCGCTTCCTCCACCAAATGACTGCGCTCTAGCCAAACACAGATTTCTGCCATCCATTGAACCGATGATGTCGGGACTCGAAGTTCACACAAGCATCTGAGATCATGAAAGTCCGGCAAAGGTTGATCCCAGTCATGCCCAACCGTCCATACCTGGCGAGACGTCGCCCAAGCTGAGCTCTCGCATATCGAGCACATTTGCGGCATCTTTTGGCTCCTGTCTTCACTGATCTGCAACATTGCCGTTCTGACGGACGACACCCATCTTCAATAGATGTGACAAGATTCAATACCATCATGCGCGCCATCTTGCGATAAAGCAGAAACACCAAGCCGCGAACAAAGGAAGTAGGACAAGGATAGTTCTGAGAGATGTTCTATACAGAGATGTACACAAACAGAGAGAAGCCTACAGGCAACAATCACGTGCAATTGTCTAGAATAAGCTCAAGCTGACAGTTGTATACTAGGCTTCTCTTCCCATGTCTGAGGCTGCCATTGTTACACTCCAGAGCATTCAAAATGACAGACAGCACGGGTCGTTCTATCACTGGGATACTCGAAAGAATTCTCCTACACACAGATACCGGCACCCGGATCTCTGCTCAGCGAGTCTATCGTTACTGGCATGACTTAAATCAGGAGATCGGACGGTCTTCAAGTTGCCCTTTTTCAAGTCGTGTAAAGAGCAACACTACTTTGGCCAGAGTTGCAGACAATATCCATTGATAGAAATAATATACGGCCACAATATTTTCAAAAGCGCCTAAATAGCCAGAGACGCTATTCCGCATACAGCACATATCAATTTCCTCATGTGCCCTCAGAAAGAGGGGGCATATCTAACGAAATGCCAGTTGGAGATCTATACTGTACCCACCAATCCCCAATGTCGCACGTGGCTGCTATTGAAATATGGAGGGCGACAAAGAGCCCAACCTTTACGCGGCTTGAGCTAAGTCCAAAACGTGACTTCTTCCGACTAGGCCGCCTGGATACCACAGTCAATAATAATGGCTTTTCTTAGCTGGCTAAGATCCTTGGCTATCCTGGTCGGAGCGTCACTTCTTCAAACGCCAGGAGCGCGAGCTTCGCGTCATGCGTGAGCTAGCCACTTCGACATACCTTAATGGTCTTGGTGTGGTTGTATTCTGTGGCCACTTCAGATCGCTTTGGTTTTGTCCTAAACAGGACAGAATCACCAATTGGTTGGGGATATAGTAAATAAAGTCAACAAATCGTGTGATTGTATCCAATTACCTATATTGAGTGATGTGGGATATACAGTCCTACATCCTATTCTGAATCTACTCTCGCCTCGTCATAATCAGACCGTTAATATGTGACTTCCCTTTGTCGAATTTCTCGAAACATGGATGGTTTGCTCTTGCATCTTTCTCATCTAGTTGAGACCTAAATAGACATGGTATATGATTTTTTTTTTCAGTAAGGATTTAACCAAATATCACTTCGTTTGCTAAAGCTACATCCCATATTTTGAATATCAATTTCACCATATGACCCGTTCCATCATCACACAATTACAAATCATTTCTAGCGGGAATTGACAGCGGTCCCTTCTTAACCATCATGGTCATGATTTCATAAAGAACGTCCGCAGCAGCCCTATCAAAGACAGGTCTCGTTAGTTAATCGTCAATATAAACTTGAATGCGAAGTGAAACTTACATAGTCGACAGTTCAGCATTCGTATCGTATGCGGGAGAGACTTCGACGATGTCTGCACCGATGAGGTTGATTCCGTCCAAGCCGCGGACAATAGTGCGCAGTTCGCGAGTCGTCCAGCCGCCTGTCTCGGGGGTACCGGTACCGGGAGCGACTGTAAAGTATTAGTATATACCACCACTTTGAAGGCCACAGAAAATAGCTCACAAGCAGGATCCAAAGTATCAATATCAATCGAGAGATATACAGGGTTGTCGGTACCGACTCGGTCCCTAATCTTCTTGATGATTCCCTCAATTCCTGCTCAATTAGTATACCACCTTCTCTTTTTTTTTTTTTTTCTTTTTTCACATGTGCGTCAATCATACCGATAGTATCAATCTCTCTTGCCTCGACAATTTCAAATCCACAGTAACCGTCATTCTCATAGTCTGACGGTCCTGACAGTGTCGTCCGAATACCGGCGTGGATGTTGGTATCGTTTCTCAACAAGCCTTCCATGGCCGCATGGTAAAAGTAAGTGCCGTGATTAATAGAGGCGACTTCACTAGGAGAGCCGCCGAAAACCTTCGGCTTCCACGAGTCACTGCCAGCATCGTCAGCTTTTCATCCTTGACCAGAAGCCAGTGTACCTACAGATGACTATCGAAATGAATCACCGTAACCGGTCCATAGGCCTTGTTAATACTCCGCAGCAGGGGCAGCGTAATTGTATGGTCACCGCCCATAGTGATGATGCGGGGGAGGGTCTTGCCAGCTCTCGAGAGACCGTACTCATCAGCGTTGGTGAAGGGCTTCCGCATGAGGAGATTGTTATGGCCATGTTCGATCTGTTGAATGGCCCAGCCGTTGTCGTATCTGATTATTTGTTATTTATTTGATTCGTTCAATTCGTGTCAAAAGACCGGGGATTATACGAAGTCACGGGGATGTCACCACAGTCCAGGATTCTGAGGTCACTGACGAATGGGTTCGCCTCAAGGGGAACGTTATAGCCACCGCTGCATCACTCAATATCTTTCTTAATAGCTTACTGAAATGCTTGTGGATATCACTTACTAGAGGTTCAAACGACGAGAACCTTGTCTAATGCCGCTAGGGCCGAATCTCGCGCCGGGTCTGTACGAGGTGCCCGTGTCGAAAGGAGCGCCTAGTGGACATTAGCATAAATATCACCATAAATGGCCAGATAGTCCAGCATACCAATGAACGCAATGTCATACTTCTCATCTTCACTGGCGAGACAGGGGAAGTATGGCAAGCGGCCGAAGGTCGAGATACCGGAGAAGACAGAGTCGGCCTGTACATGATTAAACACGGTCAATGAACCGATTTGCTGAATCCATAACCGATAGAAGAACTATACCTGCGTCCCACCATCCCCAGGAATGGTATTGTACCACAATCCCTTGTGAGGTCCGGCGAGAGGCTCCTGGCGATGGTTACCGTGGGCCGCTGCAACGGCAGCGAGGGCAAGAAGTGTTGTCTTCGAAATAATCATCATGCTTTAGTTGAGAATGAGGACCATCTGAGCAATGGAAGCTCTACATAGCGATATTTATCATGGCTGGAGACCTCACTCGTTGCTATCCTACGGATACTCACTCTACAACTTACTCTGGAGTAGGACAATCGGCCCACTTCCTCCAACTTCCCAAAGCAGATGTTAAGGATCGAAACCTAAACGATCCATGCAGAATGATAAGAATCCCTGCACGTCGCATATTGTACAAAAAGAGAAGGTCGGGGAAGAAGAGAAACAGTTGATAAGACGATATATTGATATCAGTCCATCAGGGTTATCTTATCTCGGTGACGGGACGATCATTTTATCTCCGGCAACGTGCTATTCCTCGGAGCTTCCTTGATAAGGTCCTTCGTCTAACTACTCATTTGGGAAAGCACCAAGAATAATATAACCCGTAGTGAACTCGTCATATCATACTATCTACTGCATACAATCCATCCGCTTAAACGCTTTATCCACCTCGACATTCCAATTGCTCAGAGCAACAATTGCCCACTCCAGCATCCCAACTAGATACAATGCGATACACTGTCCCGCCCACAGTCCCTGCAATCCCCATCCATGAAACGCCAACCAGACGCCCAACGGCAGCGCGCCGCAGTAGTAACTGACCAGGTTCACCAACGCACCCACATGCTGCCGACCCATTCCGCGAAGACTACCACCACAGCTTCCGTTGAGCCCGTCCGCGATCTGGAAGAGAGCCACCAGTGGCAACACTTCGGCCGTGAGCCGGACCACCCGATCATCGTCGTTGAATAACTTCGCGAAGTGGTTCCGGGTGCCCATCAGCACGGTCAGAACCACGCCCCCGAGTAACATACTCAGCCATGCCGCGGTATTTGCCGCTCGTGCTGCACCGGATGGACTGCGGAGGCCAAGGAGGTTTCCCACTCTTGCGGAGGTGGCTACCCCGACGCCAAAGGGTATCGTATTGAGGATCTGGTCTGCTGTCATGATTACGCTCTGTGCGGCCAGTGGGATCGTTCCCAGTCGTCCAGCTGCTAAGGCGACTATCTCAAAGGCCCACCATTCGCTCCCAACGTTCACAATTCCAAGAATCGCCAATCGGGCAAAAGTACCCAGGTTCTGAAAAGCCTCGCGGGACCATCCGCCCCAGCACTCGGAGCCGGCAATAAACCGTGCATACAGGACAAGCAAAAAGAAGGAAAGCCAGTATGAGATACTGGTTGCCAGAGGACCCCCGAGCAGTCCGATCTGGAGGGTATAGCAAAAGAAATAGTTCAGAACTGCGTTGATTGGCGACGTGAGCAAGAGCACATACGTCCCGGGTCGCATGATTCCTGCTTATTGTCAGCAAGGCGAACAGGAAATTGTGGTTGCACGACATACCTTGTGCCTGGAGATATTTTTTCATCAACTCGAAAAAGATATAACCCAGTCCTCCAGGGACCAAACATGTCAGAAACCTCGCGCTATCTCTAGACAAAGCCGGATCTTGTCCTAGAAAGAGAAACACCGGCTCCGAACAGGCCCAGAGGATTGCTACCGGAAAGTAAAGCAGCCCAAGCACAAAGAATCCTCGCTGCAGCAATATACCCAGATCATGCGCATTCGAACTCCCCGTGAAACTCGAAGAAGCCAGCGTATCCACCGCCGTCGTTCCGCCCAGGGCAATCATCCACGCCGTGATCATGGCGAACATAAACGAAAAGGCACTGGTGGCAAGATTCTCCGGTGATGTGCGGCCGACGACTAGTACAGACACGGTTTGGAGGCTGTTCTGTAGAGTGTAGGCCAGAATGACAGGCATCGATCCCTTGAACAGGATCCAGAATTCAGTAAGAATGAGACGACTCTGAGGGACGCCATCATCTTCGCGGTTCTCACATTGATCGTTACAGTTTTCTTCATCGAGTGGCTTTGGCAAAAGTGATGTATGTTCCGAAGGAGGTTCTTCACTCGCAATGGAAACGCTGTCACTGCGCTCAATGGGAAGTCGGATCATTATCGAAGAGAAGTATAAACTCGCTTCAGCAGCCAACTGGTCTGCTAATTCCTCGATAAATAAAACCTTCAAATGTGCTAGTTCATATTCAAATGTTGCTCGCTCCCAACTATATGTATATCCAGCCGCAAGGGGTTAGTGAGTATCTGAGCTTGCATCTGTCCCAGAAAGGCAGGTAAGCGTAGAAAAGCTAATCCACCCTGCATCGAGTCAGCCCGCATAGTCCATGGCCATTGATATGTGGAAAAGGACTTATCGACAGTTCTGAATGGCCGGCGAATTTTCTTCCTCCTGCCCTCCGATTCACGCAAATTCTCGTTATCTCTGATTTCGAGTAAGATCGACTGAGTATCATGAAGTGATTCCGTTTGTAATTAGAATGCACAATGAAGCAACCGAACTTGCGAGAACACTGTTCATCCGGTCCTAAGGCCCTAACTCCGTCCCACGAGCACAATTCGTCACAAGAGGATGATGCATGGCAAACAAGGGGGCATTCATCTACTCAGCCTGATAGTGCTGTTTCATGTCAGTACTGTCCTTATCAGCCGTAGGTTGCGGCATGCCTGTCTGTTACCCTGAAATGGCACTCTTTGTCGACATCACAGGAAGATTCCGGCTGTGGTAGGACAGGTCTGTTTCGTGCTTCGGACTATCTGATAAGATATCATTAGTTGTTACTAGGATGAAAAGACATGAACGTACCGGGATAATAGAATGTTATCCTTTGAATCATCCTTCATACAGGACTCGCTTCACTGGGAATTGCAAAGTCAGTCATGAAAGACCAGATATCAAATGAGAAGGCAGATGTATCGCTGGGTCAAGATGGAGACACTTTTCATCCCCAGCCTACATCAGATCCTCTAGATCCATTGAATTGGTCCCGGCTCCAAAAGCACACCATTCTCGGCATTGTGATGCTCAAGTACGTCCGTCTTCCTGCTGGGGCATAGGCAATTGTCCATACCAACAAGTGCACAACAGATATTTTCTTTTCACGTACATTACCACCACCACCGTTCCCTCGTTTCCCGAAATACAGTCTAAGTTTGCCATCAATTATGCTCAGGTGAATTGGACTGTCGCCATTCCGGCGTTGGGCCTCTCAGTCGGACCTCTGTTCTGGTCTTCTCTCAGCGAGATATACGGTCGTCGGATTATCTTCATCGCTGGCACAACTATTGCATTGGTCTCGACTACTGGAGTGGCAGTAGCTGACCAGTACGATGGGTATATGACTGCTCGGTTCTTCCAGGGATTTGGTGTGAGTCCGGCGTCGACGGTCGGCATGGCAGTGGGTATGTTTAGCTTTGGTGCTTTGGTTTGAACGCTCTGGTGCTAAGAACAACAAGTCAACGATCTGTTTTTTAATTATGAACGTGGACAGAAGCTCGGGCTATGGGTACTTGCCATTGATACGGGGCTTCTTCTCGGTCCAACTTGTAAGTTAAGGCTCATGGAAAGCCCAGCCAGGACGCACTGACTTGGGCAGTTGGTGGCTTCTTCAACCTTCTCGGCGCCGCATGGATCAACTGGTTCAATGCCATTCTTTTCGCCGTTCTGCTCCTCCTCGAGCTCTTTTTCATGCCTGAGACCTTGTATCCGCGTGATCGAATGCTGCAGTCGGCGTCAGAGTCGCCAACACAGACAGGAATAACAACAGCAGCAGACCCCGAAAAAGCACCTCACCAAACTGTCTCATCCGAAGCCGACATCCCCAGGACCAAGAGCCTGTCATTCTTTAACCTTCGCCCCGTACCAGGAATGCGCCATCCCAAACCCTGGGACTCGGTTGTCCGATTCTTCCTCACGTTCCGATTCCCCGTCGTCGTCATCGCGATTATTGGATACTCATTCCTCTGGTACTGGTGGGTGTTGTCCGTAATCACGATGGTGCCAGCCGCGTACGCATTGTATACCCCGTTGATCCAAGGATTGCTGTTCCTGGGGTTGTTCATCGGAACGCTGGTATCTGAGATCTGCTGTTCGGGAACATTGAGCGACTGGCTTGTTGACCAGTTGGCGAAGAGGAATGGAAATGTTCGCGTGGCTGAGATGAGGCTTTGGCTGGCGTATCCTGCTATTATAGTCACAACTGGTAAGTTTTGCCTTGAAAGTGATAAATATATAGAAGCTCACCTTGAGGTAGTCGGATTGATTGTCTGGGGAATTAGCATCGACAAAAACTACCACTGGATGGTTGGTCAAGTGGCTTTCTTTCTCTGTGAGTAGCCTTTCTCCTTCACTCATGTCTCTCATATTTTCTCAACTGACTCTTCGCAGTCGCCGCAGGAATCCAAGTTGGAAACACCGTGACGAGCAGCTACATCGTCGACAGCTATCCCCTCCAGTCCACCAGCGTCGTCACCTTCTATGCTGTGTTCCTCAACTTCAGTGCCTTCATCAATCCTGTATGACCTTACCAGAACATTCCCGAGAAAAAGATACTGACATGTGTTACGATATAGTTCTTTATTTCCTCCTGGCAAGCCTCGTCCGGCTGGACCTGGACCTTTACCGCACAGGCACTTATCGTTGCTGGAGGAGGGACCCTGGTCTTTGCCCTGTTGCAAAGATTCGGGGCGTTGATGCGGGCATCAGCTCCGTTGCCGTCGTGGGTGAATCCGGAGTTTGATTCGAGTGTGTAATTGTGCTTTGAGAACTAGAAAAATCATGGTATAAGCTTGTTATCAGATTGAAATACTTGGTATATCAACAAATCGGACGCTTTCATAGAGAACAAGATATGCATGCATCGGTCCACCAGACCTTGAACGCCTTCCACGATGCGACAAGTCATATAATAGACAAGAATCGAACAGGACATTGCAAACGCCTCAAACCACCCTGCCATGCCCATCAAACGCCTTGCTAAAAAGAAAAAGAAAAGTAATAAAAACAAAACACACGAAGATCCCTCACAGATGCCCGTATAACTTCAACCGATACATGCAGGTGGAATCAGAGCCCCAGTTGGATTTGACCCGAAACACCACGTGATCCACCTTAATATCAGGTGAATCGATAACAGCTGCTAGGTTAGTATCTTGCACATGGTCCGGGCTATTAATGTCATACGTCCACCTCCCAATGCGATAGAAAGTAGGACCCAAGAGCTCGTCGTCCGAGAAAGAAGCGTCGGGCTCACCGCGATAGGCAATGCGCAGGGCGTCCATAATCTTCTCGCGCGGCAAAAACTGATCTGAAAATCCTGTAGACCCAGATCGCTTGGGGGAACCTTTCGAGGACGAGAGGAAAGATGGCACCCAAGATCGGCTTGTGGCGGAGACTTCACTCCTGACAACGTAGTGAGCCCATAGCTCCATTTCTCTAGGTGCTGATTCTGGATCGGCAGTGGCACCTTTCGGAATGTGCTCCACGGCAACGTCTTCTGGTGTCATCGGCAAGCCTAGTATCACAGACAATTGCGACACGCCAGAATCCGGGGTACTACACCAGCAATCTCCCGCGTCTTCCCAATGCGTCAAAGCGGCGAGAGGCCCCAACGGCTCTGGTGACGAGAAAACCCATCTGACCAAACTTGTGACGGGTTCCATCAAACGGCGAGTAGCACGCTCGAAAAAGTTAGATGGCAAACCGACAGTCGGGCTAGTTTTTTGAGGATCAATTTCCACCCCCATGCTTTGTGTGAGAAAATTAATCTTTGGCGTGGGTGTTGCTTTCCAAACCGGCACGGGCTCTACCACAGTCGTCGAGGGTGGCATATTCTCGACCTCCGACCTGACAGTAGCCACCTCCCCAGACAGCGATGAAACACGCGTGTCTATCCTTGCCACATGTTTGCTGAGACTGTGAATAGCGTCCATGGCGGTACCGTCCAATGGAATGTAAGGCGACTGTCTGCCAAATGGAAGACGGGACCTAATGCCGCTTGAGATATCGACCAGATCTTCACTGAAAGTAAATACCGTGAAAATAGTAAGTGTCGTCAAACTTAGAATGGCAGCTATCCTAGCCGCCTGGCTCTGGCGGAAAGAGAAGGGTGGTGTCGGAATGGATCGCAACCCGGATCTCACTGCGGCCTTGACGGACTGCACTGGCGATGGCGGGCTAGATCCAAGAAACGAGGTTTCACGCAGATTAATTTCAGGTATAATTGTCCTCGTAGGGGCCGTGGACGGTTCGGGCTCAAGGGCAGGTTCGGGGGCAGGTTCAGGAGCAGATTCAGGAGCAGCCTCCGGGGCAGGTGCAGGTTCGGGCTCTGGTTGACGTTCCGGTGGAGGGCTGGGCTGCGCATTGCTTTGAGTCTGAGGTTCTGGTGCGGGCTCAGGCGTAGGCGAGTTCTTGACGGAGGCCTCTGACTCAGGCTCATCTTCCTCCTGAATAGTTTCATTTGCGAAGGCAAGACCAGAGAATCGTCGAGGCGGCGCTGTGAGGTTCTTGCCATGTCGCTCCTCGCGAAACCTAGCGGGCCGAGTTCGTTGTAAATCATCTTCGTGGATTTCGCGTTCCAAGCTCCACGAAATAACCGACTCGTTGTCGAGATAGTCTTCTTGCTGGGGTGAGCCCTCACGCGGGGCTCCTGGGCGGGCTGTCGAATCGAGTCGAAGAAGTGGAGAGGGATAAAGAGGCTCGTTTGATGGTAAAGTCGGGTGTGGGGGAATAGGGGGAGGACTAGATTCTGTCGAGATGGCGTGTGGAATCGGAGGTGAGGGCGTCGCAGTCGATAGGCCGTCCCTCGCGCGGGGGTTCGGGGAGACCGTGGATTCTCTCAGCGTACCAAGCAATTGCACTTGATCGGGAGTAGGCTCGCGTCTTCTCCGACGACGCGCTGGAGAAACACTGGCAGATATCGATCGTCTTGTTTGTCGCGAATTTGCACGAGGCTTCGGGTTTGTTTTCGGGGGGTTCTCTTGACCGTTCTCATCGCGATCCTGCGCGTTCTTTACCCCAGATTCGATGCTTTCCGCCATATCATCCACATTCATCCCCGACTTTATCGACAGTTGGCGAGGGAAGACCGGCGCTGTCGATGATCCGTAACCCCAAGAAGGTTTCGCCGGAATGTTTGGCAGGTTTGGATTCGTGGCTTGTGGGCCGGAGATCTCCGCGAGATATGAACGGGTTCCATGGTCGTTGGAGCGCGCTACCGGACCATCACGCCGGTTTATAGCGCGCTTAGGAGGCATGTCACGGTCTAAGAGGACGAGATTAGCAGCAGCCTAAGGGGACCGTACTCTACACTTACCTTAGGAAGTGTTTAAATTGCAGCAAGTAGTTATTCGATCTGTTACCGGTAGTATTGTATTCGGTATCTGGACGAGTAAGAAGCGAAGTTTCTTTGGTGAGGACGAGATAGGACAAAGAAGCGATGGATTCGAGATTGAGGGAAACGGAGGGGTATTAATGCTGTCGTCGGAGAGGTGAATTCGTCGCTAGCTGCGCGGAGGAACAAAGATCACTGTTTCGGCTTCTTTATGGATATCCTCTTTCCGATGGTAAAGGCAAAGGCGATTGAACGACCATGAAGCGCTTCTTTCTCTCTATGCTTTCCCTTGGTCGTCTTGGGCGCCACAATGAGACAACACGGCGCGACGCGACACGAATCAACACTGGAGCAGCATTGGCGAAACAGCACAGGGACTTCGCGAGTAAGGATGTCGTCTCGTAGGGCTGTAATTCTGGAATATGAAAACAGACGCGTTTTTGGTAGTAAATAGTAGTATGTGGTTCTTTCCGCGGCGATGGTGTAGGTGGAGGGGATATGTCTGCCAAAACGAAAAGCGGCCGCAAGCTGCGGCTCATTGTTTCCTGTTTGGGACATAGCTTGGCATTCATTGTTCATTAAGTTCGAGTCAATTGAAGTCAACAGGTTGGAATGAAAAGATGAAAGATGCATTGGGGGTGAATCCCCTTATGTCTCTTATTCTAGGAAATGTTCCGTCCCTACGCCGGCATTACTCTTTGTTAAAATGACAATGGCCTCCATTTCCATACAACAAGAGACTCCTGCCTTTTGTCTCGGTGCAGCTGGCTGGGTCAGTCGCTTTGCTTTTATATTGGCTTCCAAAAGTAGTATACACAGTAGCTCAGAGTTGCGCGGGTCAACGAATGAAAAAGAATGAAAACAATGAAACTGTAATTGACATAGCTACAAAGTGATGGGCGGAACGTCGTAACAAGAAATCGTACTTCTCTCGGGCTTTCGTCGCTCAGCAAGTCCAAGCCCCAATAAAACCGTCCTTACGGCCCTCAACAAGGTATCCATCCTTGAGTCGGACGCGCTCGACATTGGGCGGGGACGGCCCCTGCTCGTCAATGCCAACGCCGGGGCCGCAATCCCAGTGGCGTCCATCGGCCTTGTCGTAAACCTTGACCACATTCTCCCCTGCTGCGGCAACAATCCGTCGAGCATCAAACATCATGCTGGTAATCGGCTTGTCATACGCATAGGCGTCAAAGATAGACCCAGTGCGAAGGTCCCATATCTAGACATCAGTTAGCCACCTGGAAAGCGAAATAGGAAAAAAAAAAAAAACATACCCGAATGCTGCGGTCCGAACTACCAGTGACCAGGTGTACATCATCGAACTGCAGGCAAGTAACAGGGCCGGTGTGACCAACAAGACTGCGGTGAACCTGTCCACTCCGAAGATCCCAAAGACGAATCATACCGTCAGCAGTACCACAGGCCAGAGCAGCATCAAAGCACTGAACCGCGCCGACAAAGTCCGCAGAGGCATCCGGCGTACGCCCAGTTGGCCGCCACTGACTCTCGGTGCCCAATGAAGTTGCTTGGGCCGCAGCCCAGAGAACATCCAGGGTTTGCACACAGCGACCTTTTTCCAGATCCCACTGTCGCAAAGTCTTATCAGAAGAGCCGGAAATCAGGGTATTGTTTCGGAAATGCAAAGCCGTTACTTCGGCTACATGCGCCTCCAGCGAGTGTACAAAGCAATCTTCCATGGTCGTGGACGGAGGCGCCGAAAACACGTCATCTTCGTCTTCCTCGTGTTTACCAGTATGGCTGGATCGGGAAACGGTACGAACGCGACTCAAGTCCCACAGCTTAATCGAAGCATCCATGGACCCTGTGGCTACAATGTTGTCTTCGACCTGGAGGCACCGGACGGACGCATGGTGGCCCTCCAAGAATCCTATGCTCCGGCCTGCATTGAGATCCCAAACCCGTACAGTATCATCCAAAGCAGCGCTAACCATGGTCCCAAAAGGATAGTCGAAATCGATGGCGGTTACCATATCAGTGTGCGCTTCAATTTCTTTGATCATCGAACCAGGCTCAAAGTGCTCATGTAAGACAGGCATGGACCGTTTTCCTATTCCCATCAGTCAGACCATCTTGCAAGATAACGAAGTCTGCGAAAACATACTGGTAGATTTATGCTTTATGCTCTTTGGGGATGTCGAAGGCAGCTTCTGGTAGATCGATTCAGACATGAACGAGGCATCCATGGCCGGATCTCCCGAAGCAGACGAGTTATCGCTTGTCTCAAAGGTTCTTGGGGTATCAGCGGTCTTTGGGGTCTCCGGAGGCTCTTCTTGAATATCCTCCAGCTTGTTGTCGATCTCGGTCACTATTTAGGGTCAGATGCAGATTCTGGGTTGTTCTTTAGGAAACAGGTATGCACCCACGTTGGTTCTCTAGCTCTGCCTCATCCATCTCCAGGCCTGCCAATCGATCCAAAACAATCTTGCGCATGTTGTGGAGGTTGGCGATTTTATTGTCGATATCGTGGATCTCCGAGCTGCACATGTTCTTGCGGACACCCATCATCTCCAACCGACGGTTGTGGATCTCCCGTTCCTTCTTCAAGCCATCCGGAGATGACGGAAGTCCACCTGCAGACTTTCCATCTTCCAATTGTTTGCCTTTCGATGTGCGCCGCCGGTGAGACTTTCGGTATTCCCGGTCCTCCTGGGAAACCTGAAACCCTTCGAACAGTGAGTAAGAGCTGGAGTCATCCGGAATGTTCGCAAGCAGCTCATCGGGGAGGGCGCAAACGGCGCGGGATTGGATTTCGGAAGTGGAAAGCTTCGAGCGAACCAGGTCGGTAGGGGTGGTTTGGGTTAACGAGAAGACTTTGCGTTGCGTATTCGGGCGTTGTAATTCACGGTGGATGCCCACCATGGCGTTGTGATAGTGACCACTGTTCGTCGAGTCCCCCGATGGTCCCATCAGATGTCCGGCTGTGGAGGTAACCTTGCGTCCAAAGGCTTCGATATGCCGGGACTGGAGAATGCCATCACAACACAATCAGCAATGGCCTGGTAGACACAAGCAATGGAATTGGGCTTACCGTTAAACCGGTTCCCAAAAGGCCGTCCTGTTCTATGATATCTGATAGACCGGAAGGGGACTCATCCCGGCGGTGCTTCTCCATGAGGTCCTACCAGAGGGGGGAACACTCCGGACTTAAGCAAGACCCATACGCAAGCAGAAGAAGCTGTATGAAAGCAAAAGCAAATATACACTTGCCTGAGCTAGGAACAAGGGTCTCGCAGCAGTAGTCTGTCAAGTGCGTCGTTTGAGAGGGGGAGGACGTGAGAGTTTCAACCCGATTGAGTTGATAGAGTTCCTACCGCATTCCCGAGAGTAATTTTACTGCCGGAGGATTAATAGCGCCTTCGTACAGCAGCGACGCCAGTTCACAAGCAGCGCTATAGTCGATCCTATTCGACAGTAAGATATGCGCGCAAGTCTAGCAGGCTATCTATAGAAATTTCCCTCCAACCGTCAGTGCTGGCTGTCGTGTGCCGAGGGTACAGGCTCAGGCCGCTATACGGTGCAAGTCATGTGATCCCTGCCACGCGATTAATCAGCAGCACTGTAAGCATCAGACAAGAAATTGCTGGGGTTGCATGTGCGATTGTGGAATATATATAGATTCTAGGGCTTGTCATGCTAATTGCGGCTGAAAGTATCATTGTAACATGTCGGTGAACCGTAGAATGTACAAGTATATAGCGTACCACCGAGGCGATTGAGTATGATCTCCCCGCCTTCCAGCTTCGCCCGATGTAGAAATAGTAACATACTCTCTCCCACCAACCCCCAATTGACACTCTGCCCTTACTTACTAGACGTCATGGACGCTGCTGTCAGCCTTGGGGATCCTTCCAAAGCGTTGGACTTGGCCAATATCCGATTCCAGTTAATGTATTCTCATTTTGTCCCCTTTGGTCGCATTTTTCCTGCCCCGCTATAAGGGAAAGTTGACTCACTTCATGGACTCCTAATAGTCGCCTTGAAGATACTATTACCTTTCACCTGATCGAGCGAGTGCAATTCCCCCTCAACCAGACCATTTATGTCCGCGGCGGCGTATCCATCCCAGGCAGTGAGCTCAGTTTGCTGGAATACCTGCTCCGCGAGCAGGAACGTCTCCAATCGCGAGTCCGCCGTTACCAATCCCCGGACGAATACCCTTTCTTCCCTGATGCCCTCGAAGATCCCGTCCTGCAGCCTCTGAGATACCCCAAGATCCTACATGAGAACGATGTGAACGTGAACGAAACAATTAAACAGCGCTACGTGGAGGAGATCCTCCCCGCTATCTGCCCCAAGTCGGAACAGGGCGACCGTGGCGAGGCACAAGAGAACTACGGCTCGTCAGCAACATGCGATGTCAATTGCTTGCAAGCGCTGTCTCGTCGAATTCACTTTGGCAAGTTCGTTGCGGAGTCGAAGTTCCAGAAGGAGCCCGAGAGGTTTGTAAAGATGATCAAGGAAAACGACCGCGCTGGGATCGACGCGGCAATTACCGATTCCAAGGTCGAGCAGAAGGTGCTGGAGAGACTGGGGTTGAAGGCCAGGACATACGGTACCGATCCTGCTTTCCCCGTGGAGTCGGGGCCGAAAATTGATACCGACGCGGTCGTGTCAATGTATAAGGTGCGTTCAACACCAACAAGAAGACTTCAGGAGTGCGCTAATATCATTGCAGAACTGCGTTATTCCCCTCACCAAGGTAGTCGAGGTGGAATACCTCATGCAGCGTCTGAAGGGAACGCAATGGGAGTGATACATAAGGATAGATGAAAGCTTTATGAGATACGCCATGCAGTATATACTAAGTGAATAACGCATAAAAATAATCGTGGATAGAAATCATGAACCAGCACATTCTTTTCTCTTCCCTTCCGAACAATAGTCATTAACATCATTACACAGGAGGCTTGAGGTATCCAGTGACATCCTTCACGGCATCTTCAAACTTGGAAGCGTCAATCAACAACAAGCTTCCGGTAGTCTTGATACCCAGCTCCTGGAAAGCCCGTTTCGAGTCCGAGTGTCCTTCATCGCGCTCATGTGTGTACTCATACGAGCCATAGCATTGCGCATGACGTTGTAACACCTCGTCTTCGGGGTGGAAGTAGAACTGCTCCACTTTGTCGCCGGACTTCTTCTTCTTCTTGTTTGGACGTGCATCTTCCATGTCCAATTTCGACTCGACCTCCTCGTAGCCCTTGGACACAATCAGGTAGTGCGAGAAGGTGTACGGCTCCTTCTCCTCAATGGCCCAGGCAATTTCTTCCTGGAGCATGCTGTACATGGGCGGGACGACTTCGGAGGGCATGTTGATCAATCGCTCAGTCAAGACCAAGCCCACAGGTGGAACAGGAGTCTGCGAAAGGAGGGTTGCCAGCGGTGCGAGGGAGGGAACGGATGAGGCTTTGCGCTGGACGTAGGAGGTCAATTGCTGGATCACGGGCTTGTCCTTGTGTTCTTGAAGGTTGAGGACAGTGAGGAAGGCATATGGATCGGACTCGTTGCCATCGACCTTGACTGTCGACCCCAGCAATGGCTGCGACAGAATCAAGTCGGCCAGGGCAGAGATGTCAAAGTCCTGGGCATCGGCGTCGAACAACTGACGGAGGAGGTTCTTGAGGCCGTGGAAATCCACTGCTGGTTGAGGGTCGAACCATTCGAAGTCGACGTTCACAATGTCCATCTCCTATACTCGGGATCCGTTAGCAATCTATCATTATCGCTATCGCATTCGCGGACAACACTATGCGAATGTACCTCGTCGGACTCATCACCCTCGACGGAGGGGTCAGCACCCCCCATGACAACGTCGCCATCCTTGAGCTGCTTGCGCTTTCCCATTTTTTTTTTTTATTAATGGATAGTCAACTGTATATAACGGTGTTGTATAATGTAGAGTTGAGACGCAAATCCAGACAAAAAAAGTTGCTCCGATGGGGCCCCGCGCTATACCCGATTTGGACTTTTTTTTATCGATTTTTTTATCGCGGGGTGAGGGTATTTTTTTCTTCTCTTCTTCCTTTGGAGTCCTTCCCACCAATTTCTACATTCCTTTTGTCTGGGGAGATCTTTTACTTCTGTCTTTTTCAATATCCCCAGTTCCAGCATCATGGCTTCCAACGTTGAGACGGCCATTGAGCCGCACAAGACCTTCGATACTATCCTGGTCTTGGACTTTGGGTAAGCCCTGAGACAGTGATAGGAAGATGTTCGAGGCGCTGATAGTTATCGCAGTTCTCAGTATTCCCACCTGATTACCAGACGTCTCCGTGAACTCAATGTCTACTCCGAGATGCTGCCATGCACCCAGAAGATCGCCGAACTGCCCTGGAAGCCCACCGGTGTTATTCTGTCCGGAAGCCCCTTCTCCGTCTACGAAGAGATCGCTCCTCACGTTGACCCGGAGGTTTTCAACCTGAATGTCCCCATCCTCGGTATCTGCTACGGTCTGCAGGAACTCGCCTGGCACCACGGAAAGAACGTCCTGGCCAGTGACAAGAAGGAATATGGACACGCCAACCTGAACATCCACCGTCAAGCTGGCAAAGAGGGCTCCATCGATCGTCTTTTCCGGGGTCTTGATGACCAGATTCAAGTCTGGATGTCCCACGGCGACAAACTCGCCAAGCTCCCTGACAACTTCGAGGTCATTGCTACCACCGACAACGCTCCCTTCGCCGGTATCGCAAGCACTACCAAGCCCTACTTCGGTATCCAGTTCCACCCCGAAGTGACTCACACTCCCCGTGGAACCGAGATCCTCAAGAACTTTGCTGTCGACATCTGTGGTGCCAAGCAGGAATGGAGCATGGAGAAGTTCGTGGACAAGGAGATTGAGCGAATCAAGACCCTGGTCGGCGAGAAGGGTCAGGTTATCGGTGCCGTCAGCGGTGGTGTCGACTCGACCGTCGCTGCGAAGCTGATGAAGGAGGCCATTGGCGACCGCTTCCACGCCGTCCTTGTCGACAACGGCGTGTTGCGTCTCAACGAAGCCCAGCAGGTGCAGGAGACTCTCGAAAAGGGACTGGGAATCAACCTCACGGTCGTCGACGCTTCCGACCGTTTCCTCAACCTTCTCAAGGGCGTGACCGACCCCGAGCGCAAGCGTAAGATCATCGGTAACACCTTCATCGAGGTGTTCCAGGAGACCGCCAAGTCGATCACCGATGCTGCTGCCGGCTCTGACAAGGAGGGCAACATCGAGTGGCTTTTGCAGGGTACTCTGTACCCTGACGTGATCGAGAGTATCTCGTTCAAGGGCCCTAGCGCCACCATCAAGACCCACCACAACGTTGGTGGATTGCTCGAGGGTATGCACCTCAAGCTGATCGAGCCGCTACGCGAGCTCTTCAAGGACGAGGTCCGCGCTCTGGGCACCAACCTCGGAATCCCGCACGACCTCATCTGGCGCCATCCCTTCCCCGGTCCGGGTCTGGCCATCCGTATCTTGGGCGAAGTCAACCGCGAACAGCTGCGCATCGCACGGGAAGCCGATGTCATCTTCATCGAGGAGATTAAGGCCGCCGGCCTGTACCAGAACATCAGCCAGGCGTTCGCGGCGCTGCTGCCGGTCAAGGCCGTCGGTGTGATGGGTGACAAGCGCATGCACGAGCAGGTCATTGCGCTCCGTGCGGTGGAAACCAGGGACTTCATGACTGCGGACTGGTATCCGTTTGACGGCGAGTTCCTGAAGCGCGTGTCCCGTCGGGTTGTGAACGAGGTCAACGGTGTTTGCCGGGTGGTGTACGACATTACTAGCAAGCCACCGGGCACCATTGAAATGGAGTAAGGGATTTGCATTTTTTTTTTTTTTTGTTTTATATAGGGTTATTGGGTTATGCGAGCACGAATAGATGATTAATTGCATGCATTCAGTCTATGTCTTTCTACATACTCTTATCGTAGATCTATATACATAAAGCGTAAATCTAGACATCCGGCTCAACCGCATCAACCGTCGGCACGCGATTCAACTTGGTCCCAAAGAACTCCGCGACAAGCTGTACACAATCCCAGATCACCTGCACATCTTCTTTGGGCACACCCAATCTCCTCGTCCCCCGAATATGCCAATGCGTCTCCGTCTTCAAGTTCTGGCTCATAATTCCCGGTAACACAACCAGCTGGGTATCAACATCATCCAATACTTGCCGATCAGAAAGAAACAGACCATACGTGATTTCCATGGATAACCAAGCGAAGTCACGATGCGAGCGGAACAAATCCAACGTGCCCGATGAATTTCCTGCGTACAATTTTTGAAACCACCCAATCGCACGCTCATGGTTTGCACCATCACACTGCCAATTCTCACGGGTGAAACTGTATTCCCTATCCTCCTCCCGCTCGACGTTGCTGATCGCCAGAACAGCCTCAATGGGTTTGCACACGCCGACGAGTGGGATGGCTTTCAAGAGGACTTCGCGCAGTCGGCGAATAAGAGCTTTGCGGGAATCTGATCCCGGCTGATTGTATTCTGGTTGGTTGAGGAGGTAGAGGTAGAGGTTGTGGGCGTGGTCGGGGTCAGGGCCCGCGACGAGCGTTGCCATGGCTAGGATGGGCCATTTCGAAGCATCGATTGAGGTGACGGACTGGAAGCGGGATTCTAGGGTTTGGAAGAGGCTCTGGTAGGCAGGATCGACGGTCATTTTGCTGTAGAGGGCAGGGTGTTTGGGTTGAATTGGGGGTGGTTGAGTGCTGGATGTTCAGCTAAAGTGGGATGTGTGGGGTAATTCTGCTCCGTCTTATCTCCGAAGTATACATAAGTACGTCTAGCCATATTCAATAGCAACGAGTACGGTCGATTGACAAGACAGATACTCGGGTCACATACTGGCAGGCAATGTGAACCATGAGGTCTCCAGAAACAGAAGAGAGAAGGGAGGGAAAAGAAAAAAGAAAGGATGCTCCAAAACCGCAATGTATGTGAATGGAACAAGCAGGATAGGAGTACAGGTCACAATGGCCTTCTGCAATCAGACTGTCCTGGGTTCCTACCACAATGTGTTCGAAGTTTTCATTCAGATATGAGAGACTCTGCATGACCCAAGATGCAAACACACTTCAGTGGCCTTTACGCACAACTGCCAGAAGCACTCGCATTGTATGGAGGGCTGGATGGAGATCGCCCTTTTGTTTTGAAAAGCCGGTCGACATGGACTTGATCTACGGTCTTTATCGCCAATTGTCTTCACACCACCTCGCCCGGTTAGCAGGCATGACTCAAACGGGACTAAGACAAGGTTAATTTAACGCTGGCGCTTTTGAAGGCTCAGCAGCCCTGGTTGGCATCCGACCTGGCTCTATTCGATGCTATTCTGGGGTCTAGCTGGAGAAATATTATCCCACTTGCGTGGTAGGATCAGAGCAGGCCTCTTACTGTACAGTTAAATCTCATCCAGCTAGATCATGCATTCCATTTCTTCAAAGTAAGGCTCATATTCGGTGTCTGCGGAAGTGAACATTCCCACCGCCGCCTGGATATCTTGCATGGTCTGATCGAACACATTCCATTCCCCCTCCCACAGGGAATAATGGCTTTCTTCGTTCATAGGATCAAACGCTTCTTCACTGAAGCGAAGCCCAAGGTGTCTCTGGCAAAGAAACTGGATAAATTCGTAATGCGGCTCGTGCGTGCTCAAGAACTCATCATACTTATTCGGTTGGCCTGACGCACGGTGCAAGCATTGGAGAAGAATGTCAAGGTTTTCGTAGGGAAAATCGGTCGATAGCGCTGCCGTCTTTGTTGATAGGTCCGCCGGCCTCACGCTCAATAATTTGCTTGCGTCTTCGATTCGTCGCGGCATGTGAAATTCATCTGGGTAGAAGACTCCTGGAATAATGACTGTCGTCTTTTTGGGTTGTGAATAAACCTTTTCTCGTAGGCGAGTCCTGGAGCGAATACATTCGCCGGTTCGCTTCTGATATGTGACTAGTTTTACATATAGAGAGCCTAACTGATAATAGGCGAATAAGAGTTGAACGACATCGGCGAATACAGTGCAGGCCTCGTTATCATCAAGGCCAGGTGGGCTTGTAAAACCCAAAGATTCAAATAGCGACGGAACCGCCTTCAACTGGTGGCTGTGAGCTCTTGCTCTACTTAGGCAAACAAGGAATTCGACAAGTGGACCGAAGGTCTGCTGATGTCCCTCGTGATTTCCAAAGTTATACGCAGGGTAGTTGAGCAGATATTGAGTATCGTTCAAGTCGAATGCAGATTGCACAAAGTACTGTTCTTCAGAGATCGCCGTCTTCAGTGTTTGAAGGAAGTCACGAGGTCGATCATCATCGTACGGGGAAAATGGTTCCTGGTACGCGCGACACAGTGCCGCGCCAACAAGGAAGAGCCGATACATAGACGCATGGAACCCAATTCGCCAGGTTTCCCACCTCTCAGGATCCTCGTCAAAATCTTCGAGACCGACCGTGCCTCTGAACAGGTCATGCCAGACAATGTTCTCAAAGCACTTGACGAGATGCTCGTACCTGAAAACTCCCAGGAGTTCATCGTGCGATGGGAGATTGTTCTCTGGACTGAGCTGATGAAATGGAAACGGATCTGGAGGTAATTCTCCATTCGCAAGGTGTTTCTGCGCTATGGCTGTGGCGCGAACCTGGCAGTAATTAGTCGCAGATAATTGCTATGGTCAAGCAAATGGACTTACTGCTATCAAAGCATCGTCAAACGCCCGGATCTCGGCTCTCCCGAACCGGCGGATAATCAAGGAAGAGATGGACAGCCATAGAGAACGGAATCTCCTGCATGCTGAGCCTAGTGCAATCGCTTGTTGGAGGGTGTCACAACTGTTGAAGATTTCTGCAAGAACTTCGGCCCGTAAGTTTGTAGGGAACGTCATTGTGGACTCTAATCTTGGGGAGAAAAAGGATGCTCGGTGCTTGCCGGTCCGTCACGGTAAGCGCGTCAACAGTCACAGCCCCTCCGAGGGGTACATAAACATATACTGATTATTTTCGTGAAGAGTATGTCTGTTAACGTTGATTTCTTGATAAATTATGTCGGACTGATATTTTGGGTTGACATTTGTAGGTAAAGGAACAGCTATGTCGAGAATGGGGAATATATTTCAATCGTACAGCTCATGGAAAATGAGCAAGGACCCGTCATCTCACGACTGTTCAGCAAACCCCTGGAACACATTTATTAGTTTCCATCAGCTGAAGTAGTATACTGCACCTCAATATGTGAGTCCATTTTCAATGATTAGACCATGTTCATCGACAATCTGACCTTCCCGTATCCACACACGTTTTCCACTAGCAGCCTCATCATATGGACTGATATTGTCTTGATAGTCTCGTGGTGCGCTGCATGCTGCGGTATTTTGAAAATAGAACGCCATGATTGAGACAACGAGGGTATCTGGCATGATGTTTGACTCGACGATATCACGCAGCTTGGCACACCGATCACAAGAACTCCAGATAGAACAAACCATGGCCACTAGCCAGTCGTCGTGGATAATTTTCGAGGGTGGGACTGTAATCAGAAGGCTGTGGCTCATAATTGCCGGGAGAAAGGAAGGTCCAAGTACAAGCTGCATTTCCGAACAATGTCGACGACTCCGCCAGACAGAGAAAATAAGGCAAATTAATGGTGTAGATATGTGACTGCGCGGTGAAGACTAAGCGTCAACGGCAGTCACACACTGAAGGCTGACACGTGCTTTCGTCTGACGTGCTTAAATATGCTAGTGTAGAGATGTATAGAATCGATGTACGCGATGGTGTGTGGATGTGGGTGAGTCGACTCTTGATCCTTGGTACGGATGTCCATCCACCAGCTCACACTTGCTTTCTCTGATACCAAACCATTGAACAATGCTTTTAGGGCTTGTCTTGAAATGATGCTTATGATGGCCAAGGGACTGTGCAGTCTGGTAGTTCCGTTTTTCTGCATATGCGGGCAAGTACGTTGTCTTCCTCTTCACAAGTGAAGATAAAGAGAAATATCTGAGTTTGAGATCTGCTAGAACCCAACGCGTTGCTTTGGATGAATGTAAAGGGGTCTCTGGGTTCTGGTATCCCATATCCTGCGAGGGCGCCGTAAGAAATAAAAAGCACGACATAGATCCCAAAGCCAGGTCCGATGAACTTGACCAGACCATTCCATAGACTGATATGCTTGTATGATCTCTGAGGTTCATCAATCATTAACAGGTGTGGGCCTGGAAGCCAGTCATTCCTATTGAGTGGGCGCATTGTAAGGGTATGGAGTAGAATGCGGTAGGATACGCATGATTTACATGCTCTCAACCGTTTCGGGCCAAGTGATGTTTCATAGCTGCGTATCTGGTTCCAGTCAAGCTACATGGTTTTAAAGGAGAGATGCAAGGATGGACTTCCCACTTCCTGGAGTGCCTCACACATGGACGACCTGCTGCTTTTTGATGCGGGACCATAACAAGGATACGGTCTCCTGCTAGGTGTAAACATTGCGATTTCTTTCGAAGGACCTGCAAAAACTCTCCCTTAGCAACTCGCTCAAGCGTAAAGAAAGTGCTATACCTTGAATGATAGACGGCACTCTTATGAAGACTGCATCCTCATGCTGAGAAAGAGGATGCGAGCACTGAATTATAGTTGATAGATGCATTGGTGAATATCAAGGGCAATGTTTATTTTCCACTTGAGCATCGGCAAGGTGCAGTAAGTATTCCGATATGGAAAGACACTAAGCAAGGGCCAGACATGATCACAGCAGGGCTTAAAGTAACATTTCAACAAAATTTGATGGTGCTGCCTAAGAATGACATGTAATGCTGACCACACAAAACTCTCCTTATTCAATCAATCAGTTCTATATGTGTTTCATAACTAAAATACTAGTCTTTCAGTATAGTTATCTAGAACAAGATTATCATGCGTCTAATTGTATGAAGTATAGAAGACAAGCACGGTCTATTGCCGTTTTGGGCTCCGTCAGTTACGTGGACAATGCAGTTCGATGCTCTACAGGGTACAAAACAGAGTGGAATAAATAGCCTTGATATGGCCAAGCTCTCCTCGGCTAGTACTCCGTACAAAGTAGTATGTCGTGTGCCTCGAATGGGGCTACTGTGGTAGATCGGCGCAAACCCTGTCCCAGTAGGGGATAAGCACACTGAATTGACATGGCACAAATCTCTTCGATTCCCTTCGAATGGCCGTGTTCAGGATGTCGCTTGCTTATACTGGTACAATCCTGCTGTTGTTACAATTTGCCCCACCAAACCACTATATGATCTCACCGGTTCAGTATGACATCACAACTTCTGCGTCCGGTATGTCCCAGTATAAGAACCCGGTCGTGGCCAGGAACTCTCTACCATCGATCAGCAACTATTCTTCACGGTAAAAGCACACATAAAACTACAGCACACAATGCAATCCAACACCTCCGGAGCAGGCCTTTCCAACGTCGGCCACGGCGCCATCTACGAAGCCGGTGACCAGCGCAACGTCCCCCAGTCCGAGATCAACGAGCGCGAGAGGTACGAGGAGGGTCAGCACCGGAGTCACAAGAACATTGATTCCAGTACGTTTCTACCACTGGGGCATAATTATGGTGGCTAACGAGAACAGAGGATGACCGCTCCATCGCCAACAAGCTCGCTGCCCAATCGCAGAAGCCTGATTCGTCCAAGGCATCGGGTTCGGGCTATGATCCTGAAGCTGAATTGAGCAAGAAGAACCCTGAAGCTCCGGTATGTTTGCATTAATTCGTTTTGATGAAGTGGAAACTAACATATGTGCAGGCCGTGCTACACGGAAACGATCCCTCTCGGGGCGCCCAAGTTGACCACGACCTCCAGCAGGAGGATGAGCAGAGACTGCGCGAAAAGGGTATCAAATAATCCGGTGCATGAGTCTATGATGTCGTTCATGATTGTTTAGCATTTTCGGTTGGGATGTGTATCATTAGATTTGCCATGGTCTCATGGCTTGTATCTTAATAATGGAGATATTAACATGATGACTTGACTCGTAGTGACAGTATGCTGCAGATATCATCCAAAGACGAACCTTTAGTGGCGTCTTCGCCGGTTTTCCAGCGATTGTCCTGTCGGCGCAGGGAGGGGGGAGGCATTCCACTCATGCGACATGGACGGCATACCCTGTCAATGTGAGATAAGAGATACACGCCCTTATGGCGTTAATAATAAATCCATAGAAACCCGTCAGTCATCACCCCCCGAATTTAGGATCATCCTGATGCGGCTCCGCAAACACATTCTGCCAGTAGTTCTCGACCCTCGCGCAGATCTTCGGCTTGTCATTCCACGTGCGAAACTCGATGTCCGGATTGCAGCTGACCCATTTGATCTCTTCCCAGTATGCCTTCTCCGCATCGTATCCAAATCGCTCAAGAGTGTCCTCAGGTGTTGTCCATGCCCGTCCGTCGGTGCCATCAGGTCGCAGGGTTGGGGCGGTTTCCCATTTCATACCAAACACATTTTCGGCTGGATTAAACTTGGGGTAATGTGCATGAATGAAGAACACCCGTGGAGGCTCGGCCACGGATGGGTCCTGGGCTCGATATTTGTCCTGGCTGGTCAGGACGTAGTCAGGAATGGGGTCCGATTGTGCCATGGCCGATCCTGAGATTCCGTCTTCGCCGTTCTTCGGGTGACCGATAGCTGCCACGCGTTCACTCACGGCGTAGAACGGCTCTCCTACGGCCGCTGCTGCCTGTAAAAATGTCTCCTTGTCGCCCTCGCCTGGGCCGCCTTGCGATAGTAGCCGGAAGTAATGCGAAGGGCCATAGTAGTTGTAATAGGCTGCCAGAAGCAGAGTCGTGAGATGGCTCTTCTTCGACACCATGAGAACGCCAGTTTCCGACGACTGTCGCGCAGACATGGGCGGTTCTGGTTGTTGTGAAAGAGCAAAGTAGGCCGGGGACACTGACGATGCCCAGAAGTCGGGCCATGTGATCAATCCTGTGGACTTGAACGGGTCCGCGTCGAAGATCTCCTCGGGTTTGTAGAGTGGGAAGACATCTGCATCCATCCAGAGTATCTCCTCGAATGAAGAAAACAGCATGGCGAACACCTTGAGCTGGTAGTGCGCAATAGCCTCCTTCCCCACCACGTCAGCCAAGACAAAACACCGCGCATTAAGCTTAGGAAGAATCTCAACGCAGATGCGCTTCTCATACTCTTTCGAATCCTTCATGTATACCTCCACCGGCAGTGTAGATCCAACCCGACGCAGCATCCGCAATGACGACAAAAACACTGGCAGGTATGAACCCCCCGCGGTTGACACAATGCCTCGGGTCCCTGCTTTATGCACCGGCCGCAAAGTCTTCGAATGACGGACATCATGGATAAAGTTCTCATGCGCCACTTGCATCGCATTTCGATCTTGGTCGTTAAGAAGGATCAGGTCGGGTCGGGGATCGGTCGAGGAAGCATTGAAGTGAATCGCACCAACATCTCCACGGCGTTCGGGGGGAGGATTCGCGGGGGCATTTTTCTGCAAGATGGGATGCAAGGCTTTCCAGAATGCACTCTGTCGCTCCGCCAGAGGCACCTGGAAGGCCGTATTGGGAACGACGGAGGCAGGCGTCGAAGCCGGAGTTGGGATCCAGTATAGATAGATGGCGCTGACGAGGAGAACGGTAATCATAGCCAGGAGGATAGACCTCAGCCTGGCAAGACGGAGGGCCATCGTGTAGGTATCCTGTTCAGATTGACTAAACTAGAGTCGGAGAATTCGAGGGAATTGGATGGAGGTGGCCGATGCGGCACGGTCGCTGGCCCAAAAGGGCGCAACGTTAGACTAGTTAGTTAGAGTACAGTTAAAGTCAGGATAAAAACGGGCGGGTCGGTTTGAGTAGGGAGAAGAGATGAAGATTGACAATCAGAGATAACTAAATTGGAGCTTGAAATAGAAATGGAGGGACAGCGGGCAGAGAGTGAGAAGTCAGGAGATTCACGTGCCGCTCGGTCAACGGACTCTGCACAGTTGACGGATCAGAACACCCCCCTCCCCCTCCCCATGGTGATGATACAGACTTGCTACAGGAACACCACATTGTGCATTCTTAGAGTGTGAATACAAGTTACATAGAGTACATTCTCGAGCCCTTCTACTCCCCTATTATTATATATCGACAAAATGCACAAATGGGGAATCATCAACGGACGAACTACTCCTTAGTAGTATAAAATCTCCGATATCAACTCTACAGTCGGATGAAGCCGCGTGGATCGTCGCTTATCTTACGCCTCTCCAGGCTTTGGTCCCCTGTTCTTCGCTGCGAACTTGGTTCTTCACACGTTTTTAACATTTGTGTGTGAACATCCTGAACATCCTTATTCTCATTAAGAGAGGGTTTCTCTTCACTACTCCATACTTTATCACTTTCTATTCTCTCCCTCTCTTTCTCTATATACTCCATATCCTTTCTATCTGTATCCTCACCCATGAGACCCCGCAGTCCCCAGCGTCTCCGCATTTCTGGCTCCCGACAATGACACTCGCTTCCAACTCCAACCGCATCGAATCGACATCTCGTGCCCAGTCGCGCAAGTTGCCTACAAACTCATCCGCTGCCCCTAGAAAACGCCGAAAGCGAACCGTCGCCAGTGGCGCCTCCGACGACTGCTTCACCTGCGCTAAGCGGAGCTCCCGATGCGACCGCCGCCGTCCATACTGTTCGCAATGCCTGGATTCGGGTCGAGAATGTGCGGGATACAAGACCACCTTGACCTGGGGGGTAGGGGTCGCCAGTCGAGGAAAACTACGGGGATTGTCCCTGCCGGTGACGGGCGCTCAAGCGACCGCGTCTTCGAAATCGTGGCCGTCTCCTACCGCCAATCCATCTGAACCGGCAACCTCATCAACCCCTCCTCGTGCTATTCCATTGAATGTTGCGGGTGCGACCCCGCTGGAATCAACCTCACCATCAGTAGCAACCTACCAACAGCCTTCTCAGCAACCGTCTCCCGCGTCGGATACCGCACAAAATGGGATGCCATGGCCACATGGTATGTCTTTGGCTCCGGAGGTTTGGACCAGCGCTCCCATGTATTCTCCAACGGCTTACTCGCCAAGTTCAACAACTCAGATCGATTTTGGCGAATGTCTGGCAGCAAACACCCCTCCATTTTTCACGGTGGGAACTGAAGCAGTCGGTCAACCTCCGATGACGGCGCAATGGTTAGGCCCAGAGGCGCAGGAAAAACGGGACTATGAGAATTCATTTCCATGGACGTCATGTCCTTCTCCGTCGTATTCTCAGATGCTTCTGTCGAGATCGGTCGGACGCACGCCTCGTCTTCGATATCTGATCAGCTACTACGCCGAAGTTATCGCCCCGATGATTGTGGCTTTCGACAGCCCGACGAACCCATTTCGCGCGCATATCTTACATCTGGCACGGAATAGCGAATCTCTTCAGGAGGCCATCGCGACTCTTTCGACCAGTAACTTGCGACAACGGCAAGTGCGCAAGACCATGTCCACGGAGAGGACTCCAGCGTCTCGAATGTCGTATATGGCGCATCAAGCGTTGACCCAGGGAGATGTGGGAAGCCACTCAGCCTCGGAAATTGCGCAGGAGGAACAGTATCACCGGGGGCGGGCCGTAAGAGCTTTGAATGCGGAGTTAGCGGATCCGCAACAACGACTGTCGGACTCAGTGTTGGCGACTCTGCTCATTCTGTGCCTGTTTCATGTCTGCGACACGGGAGTGGCCGAATTCAAAACGCAGTTTGCAGGAGTTACCAAGCTGTTGGCCATACGGATGCGTGCGAGCGGGAGAGTGACGGATGATCTAAAATGGTTTATCCGCATGTTTACTTGGTTTGACACGATGACTGCAACGACCAATGACCGTGAGAGCCACCTGCGCGGTACCTGTTTGGACATTACCTCTTTATCAGACGGGGCCTGGGGTCTCGAGGAGCTGGCCGGCTGCGACGCCAGCCTTTTTCGGCTAGTCGCGCAGCTGGGTCGTTTGAATCTGCTCAGCCAACATCGAACACCGCGGGGCCCAGCGCCTCCAGAGATGTCTGTTCCCACGACGGCCCTCCCGCCGTCGATGGTCCATCCACAAGGCGTGTTTGTCGTGCCTGATGGCGTTCCGGCAGCGGTCGACCTCAACGGATTCCCAACCGCACCGCCGCCGCAGGTCAACGTGCCCAGCCCTTGGCCTACGTCGCCTGCATTTTTGACCGAGTGGTATTCTCTGCGTCAAAAATTGGAAGCGTGGCGGTATTCGCCTCATGGCAGTGGGACGAGGCCTCCACCGCCATATATCTCGCCGCCGTCGTCGCCATCGTCGCTGTCGACGGTCGCATCCCAGCATCATGAGGAGATATTCCATGTGTCTGAGTCATTCCGACACTCTGCAATCCTCTACAGCGAACGACTCGCGTATCCGGATCTACCGTCCAGCCACCCACGGATCCAAAATATCGTGCAGGTCGCCATGCACCATCTCATGGCAGTGCAATCGGACGCCTACCTGCTCTGGCCGCTTTTCGTCACGGGATCAGAATGTGTCTTAGAAAGCGACCGCAGCCTGATCCGCCAGCGGTGTCGGGACATCTCCCGAGACTCCGGATTCTGCAACAACCTATCCTGTCTAGATCTTCTGGAGAGGATCTGGGCAGAGAACGCCACGATGGACGGATACGGGAACTGGCGGGCAACCAGTGAAGCACTTGCGTTTGAACGGGGTTTCCGCTGGCAGCAAGCAATGCGGTCCAAACGAGCAGATGCCGAGTACATGGTGGTTTAAACGACCGTGATACCTTGATGCTGGCTGGCCCGATCTGGTATCTTTTTGATGAGGATATCTCATGCCATGACATGTATATATATATATATATATATATATATATTAGACCCATAGAGTAATATATATTTCACCGAATACCAAGCGGTACATAATGCAAAATCTACATGTTTTCGTTTATTGCCAAATCCTTGACCCATCGTCTGACCACCATCTATCGGTCAGCACGCAACTTAAACAGCCTGTCAGACTCGTGCATCTGCATGGAGAGGCAGGCTCGGCAAGGCATGAACATGTCATCTTATCGGGAACCAACCAGCAGAAATACCGCCGTTAGCGAGGAGTAAATTGAAAAAAGGTTATTTTGAAAGTGAGGCCGCCATTTCCCATTTCGGCCTGATCGTATCCTGAGTTGTAAGGCTGCATAGTCGGTCTAGATGGTGCTATGCTGCTCCATAGAAGATTCTCCGTCGCTCCATCGCTATGATGTTATGCGTGGAGGAGGGGTTGCGGAGGGGCTGAGGGGCTCTTTGGAGGGGTATTGTGCAGGAGGAGCAGATTTTTACGAGGGACTGAGGGGTATCCCACTTTCCCTTTTTGGGGGGGGTGTTTACCTTGAAGCGTTCTGTAGTCGATTGTATACTGCCGTTTTGGTTCAGATGCTGAAAGATAATGCTGAGGAGCTACAGATCTATTTTTGACCCTATCACGCAAGTAGACGGTGAACATGCAGATGTATGCACTTGTATGTGTGTATACAGTACGGTGGCCGGTCACCGTCAAGCAACTAGCAAGTCAACTGATACCGTAGCGGTGATAGTCGGTTGGATAATATGCTATTTCTTGGTTGTCACTTGGTAGTGGTTCCTGATTACGTAGTGGATATATATCGGAGTGATATCATTCGAAAGGTCTAATAGGAAGCATTATCCGGGCAATAGCAGTAATGCATTGTCCGTAGCAATAGCGAATATTATGCTTTTAATACTAGCTGGCTTTGTGGTAACAGTATCTGTGGCTGATCCGTACTCTAGAATAGGCTAGATGCCTCTGTAAGATAGTCTTCCTACCAGCCAGCATGTATACTACATGGCACTAAGCCTATAGAATGTTTGAATTGAACACATCGGGCAGGCCTGGAACTGAACCGTACAATGTTGCTCAATACAACCGAAGCACCAGGCTGGTATCACGATACTCGCACAGCAATTCAGGGCAGGCTGTATAGTGCAGCGAAGCCACGTCGTGCTCTATGGATATCTGCACTTTAGAAGACTGTGGTACATACTACGTACCTATAAACCTTAGGCCAGACGAAGAGCCCTGTACTCGGTTGCACAGCAAGCCTGGCGCCAATCTGAGCCAATATCTGTTCTTAAATCTGACGGCATGGCAGGGCACTCACTGTCTGGAGGTAATCCTCTGGCCTCGTGGCTCATGCTTCTTGGATGATTATTTTTGTCCATATCTATTTTAGAAGAAACTAACCCAGTGTTATGATCCGAGAACCCGGTTGATAGATGGAGGATGCAGAAGCTGGACCGGTTCGAAATCCAACCTGCAGATGTTTATTTGCACGGCGTCAGGGTTTAGTCTGACTGCTGGACAACGACTGCAGATGAAGGTAAAGAACAACAAACAACAGTCATTCCATTCCGATATCAAATACCAACGCGTCGATAATAACAATAACAATAACAATAACAATATTCAATATCAACAATAACAGAGGGTCAGTCAGTATCAAATAAATATTGACGCGTCTGAATTCTCGGGACTGACTCGGAATCCGGGCGATAATTGCGATATGTCAGACATAGGGAGGATCCTCGTACTGGCCGTGCATTCGTGCATATCGACCCGGAACCCTGGGAGATTTGCAATGTTTTACGGTGTTTGTGAGTCAATAGGGGCGTTTGATAGCTGAGATTCCGTTCAAATGGCTGCTATAGCTGATAATTGAGGCGAACAAGTCAAGCTGACCGGATGTCGTACCCCGAGTGTTATAGGTCATAGAGAATTGTTTCAATTCAATCGGATAGGATCCGTCCCTTACTCTGGAGGCCATAATAATAGTACTACTGTTACCCCTGTCAGGGGCATTCTCTGATTGGCAAAAATCCTACGACGAAAAATTTTCAACGGGCCAATCTAGTGCGTGAGAATAAGGACCGACTAGCGGTTTTGAATCCTTCTAGATTTCCTTTTTATTCCGTACAGGAGTAGTCCATAGACTTTGCCCGTTCCAAGTACGAAGCGGTCTGATCAGTGGCGGTAATACCCAACGCAGAGATTTTTTAAGTTATGGACTTGATCAGAGTATGAACCGCGGGTTGAGACGGGAGGGCCGTATGAGCCATGGGTCACTCCATAGGTAGAATCGTAGTATATACAACAGGAAGCTGAACCCATAGGAAAGGAGTAATAGCTGAACAGGATTGCCACTTTATTATTGAAGCTGAGATTGCAAGTATTATGAGACAGGATAATGAATCGCTGAGCCACAATGACTCGTCTGTCAGGTGATAATACAGTACGGAAATACCGGACTAAACCCACGGCCTGTTAAGCACACGGCTCCAATGGAAACCTACAAAACCCTCGGCTCCCTCGCTTTTAATCACTCACTTTCTCCCCTTTCTTTCTGGATTCACCTCCTACTTATATCACCATCCATGGTGACTGCGAGATCCAATATCCTTTAGCCCTGCCAGTTCAAATGTCCTCTCGCACCTCGTCGCTTCCCTCTTCTCGTGTACGATCGGATCCTTCGCTCCGGTGACGGTTTGGTCGTTTTGCTCTTTTGCTGGTTTTTCACTAGTTTTTTTTTTTTTTTTTATATATCCTTTGGGGGCTAGTTTTGCCTTGCTAGTTGTGTTATTTGGTTGTGTTTGCATCTGATATCCCTGTATTATACACCTGTCGTGTTTCTTCGGGAGTCTAAAAGTCGCTTTATTTTCGTTATTTACTGCTTCACATAATGTATCATTACAATCCTCCTCCGGGCTGGTCGGCCTATGACTACGCTTCTCCTCCCACCTCTCCTGCCTACGCCTACTATGCGACCCAGTACGCCAGTCCCTACGTCTCGTCGCCTCGAGGTGCTTCGTCCAAGCGTCATACTCGCAAAGCCAGTTATGCTGGTCCTTCCGCCAAAGACTGGGGTCATCCAGCCTCCTACTCGCACAGTTACTATGATGTTCCCCCAGAGTTTGGCACGCCGCCACCATCGCGCAAGCACGATCCTGTAAGTGCTTCTTGTGGCTATCCTCCGTCCTCCTTTTCCCACCGTCGCTCTTCTGCTGCGGCAGACCATCGTCCACCGCACAAGCAGCGTCACGCCTTTGTGGATGTGGTCGATGAAGTGTTTGACGATGTGCCGCGATATGTCTTCCACGACCGTCGTTCGCGATCGCCGCCGCCGCCGTCGTCCTACTCGACTCCCCAGCGAGATAGCGACCGCCGGCCCCGATGCCAATCTTCCTCTCAACGCAAGCCAAAACCCCCAACTGATCAGTATTTTTATTATAACCAGGTGCCTGCATATGATGATGCCGAGTTGTCCGCAAAACGGTCGCGCGCGCGTCGCCAGTCCACGTCCACCCGCACTCCGTCCAAGCCCAAGTCGACCTCGAGCACGAAAACTACGCCAGTAGCCACCGAAGAAGATGCCGAGCGCGCTGGAATTCCTGCCGGATATTCGACCAAGAACTGGGACCCTACCGAAGCTCCGATTGTTCTCCTCGGCAGTGTGTTCGATGCCAACTCGCTGGGCAAGTGGATCTACGACTGGACCGTTTTTCATAATGGCGCTTCCACCCCGATGGCCGACGTTGCAGGCGATCTGTGGTTGCTGTTGATCAAGCTGGCAGGCAAGGTCAAGCGGGCGGACGAGTGTCTCGACCGTATCCAACGTCGTGAATCGCGCGAAACCGTTGCGGACTTTCTGGAAAGCGGCGAACGACTCTGGGTGCGCTTCAAGAAGCTGCTCAAAGCATGCGAGCACTTTATGTGGAAGGTGGCCAAGCGCGAGGGCAAAGCAGTGTCGATGGGCCGCAACGCCGGCTGCGAATTTGTCGAGTCGCTCTTCGGTCGGGACCGCGAACTTGAAAACACCGAGAAACTGATGAACAGTATCCGTCTGTGGAACATGCGGTTCGACGCCAATTGTGACGAGATTCTCCGCCGGCCGTCTGCTTGATTCACCACACATTACGGGATTCTTCGAGTCTCCAACTACATATAGCACCTGTCTATACGCAGGTCATAAAAGTAATACCTCTTTCGTTTGTTGTTCTGTTCTCTAGCGCAGGATGATACTGGTACAGGATCGGGAGGCGCACCTTGGTTTGTTTCGTTTCTTGCATGAGCGCGGCATTCTGTTTTGACTGCTTGCGTTTCTTTTTTTTTTTTTTTTTCGTTTCTTCATTCTTCGGCTTTCTGTGTACCGTCGCGTTGAGCATTGCTTTACTTCGAGATACCATTCTGCGATTGTCTTGGATTGCGACTGTTTTATTCGTGGACGGTTGATTCTCTCTTTCCGGCTGTCTCTTTTCTTTTGTTGTGCCTGAGACTGCATAGACACCCACTACCTCCATGACTTTATATTTATTTACTTCTTTACTCTTTGACATTATCCTGGTACTATTACCCCTGTAGCCATGCATAGAAGATGCATATGTAGGTCTATCATGCAAGCCACGTGTCGCGTCCATCTACTAGCGTATCCTTTACACTTTGTACTTTGTATCGTCTATATGCTATGCTATCCAAATCCCATTGAATGTGGGTTACTGCTCTCCCCACCAAACAAACCATACAAACCCAATCACAAATTTAATCCCAGCCGAAATCCACAGCGCAGACTCCATTCCCCCTGCACTCCGACTCAACCACCCGCCCACAATCGCTCCGACGAGCAGCATGATCACAGCACCGGCGCGACGATTCCGCTTGACATTCCCCGTCGGACCAGAGACAAGTTTGGGATCACTCGCAAGATCAAAGTACACACTCGTTAGCACCACCGAGGGAATCTCATTATACCCCAGCGCGCGTGTGGACGTGATACTCCCTGCGCTTTGGAACGCCAGGAGCGCAATTGGAATAAGTTCAAGGAACAGCGGTCCACCGGTCAAACTAGCGTCTTGCGAGGTATGCGGGATAAGGTCTGCTTCGATAAGCGCGACGGCGATGATAATGAGGATGGACTGGATGAGAAAGGAGACGAAGAGGGTTCCACGGCGACGGGCACCGGCGATACGGGTGGTGTTGGAGAAGGTGGTTGCGCCGAGGAAGAAGGCGGCGATGGACACAAGGGATTTTAGCCAACCCCAGGGTTTGTTGAAGGGCTGGGAGGAGGCGCCAAGGCCGAGGAAGATTGTGTTTCCTACGCTGTTTTAGAAGGGACTTGTTTGAAGTAGGTATAAAGGAGGGGAGGAAGCTACCAGTTTGCATAGCAAGGAAACAGGTCCAGGCATTATAGGCACTGCTGTCGCATAACCCGGTGACAAAGCAGAGCACAAGACCAATCCAATCGGCATAAACCGGATTGATGGATTGATTCCATAGTTGCGAAAATGACGAGTGTTTCGTCGACTCGGGTTCAGGGCTAGCCTCGATATCGGACTTCATACTGGCGTGGTGTGTACAGGAGAACAGGCGAAAAGCTGAGTGAAAAGAATAACGGAAAGAAGGGGGATGGTGGATTTTATTGTCGGTGTATTTCGGGAATGCCGATCGCAGAGTTTGCGGAAATGACCCGCTGCCACCACAGCCTTATCAGTACATATGCTACTCCGTGCAGAGTAGAACTATTGTCTCTGTGCAGAGATTTGCTGCATGGAACTCATAAATATATCTGCCTGAGTGGTCTAGGCCAATCACACCCCCTGAATGACAGATCATCGCCCCGCTTCGGATAGGGCTGAAGCGGTCATCTTTCTCTATAAGAATGCGTGATTGACCCGGTCGATGGTGTCATTCGTTTAGCCTGCCTTTTCTGGGTAGGTTGAAGCTATTCAACGGTCAGCTTGTCAGCATGCCATGTTGGCGCTGTAAAACTGTATTGCGGTCAGAGTACAATACTCCGTACCTGATTAGTACTCCATATTTCTCGTGGGTACTGGTGGGTCAGGTAACGCGGGCTGTACCCTACTGAATTGGGCATATCTGACATCTGGGGATACATAATACACCAAAACGGCTAAACAGTGTACTGGACTGGTCTCAACGGCAGGTCAGACGGTCTGACGGCAACAGAAGTGTCACAAGAGATATCGACCAGATGTCAAACTTAACTCGACCCAGACTTGCGGCTGACTACCATGTCTGAAACCAATCATCTCACCCACGGTCAGAATAGACGCCGCCATCGACATCGAATACAATGACTTCAACCAAAGCATCCAGCGGCGTTGGATGAAGTCACCCAGTCTCTCGTACCAGACTCTACCAGGCTCTAACAGACTCTACCAGACTCACTGAAGAGCATTCGCGCCTCGGTGGCAGAAACAATGGCCACTCAAGCGAACGCCTGCGGAGAGGTTATCCAACGTTGGCACTCCGGCGTCATTGTGTATCATATTCGCCACTTGATACAAGCGCGAAGTATATAGGAGCCTTCGACGATGGCCTTCTGGTCGACAGGTCAAATCGAAGCATTCATTCATACTGAAGTATCAATCGCATACATTCACGGTATGTTACGACATTGACACCGCCCAATCTACAATACTGACAACCAAGCACCATGCCCTCTTCCAAAACCGACACCGCAATCCGTTTCCCTGAAAAGGAAGACCAAACCCGTCGTCTGCGAAACGTCACCCAAGACCGCAAGGCCGTTTCTCAGTTGCAAGACGAAGCCAGGTCCAACAAGAACAAGGCCGATGATGTGAGCAGCTGGGGAACTGGGCAGTTACTGGGCACCGGTATCGATGAGTCAGCCCATCCAGTGCCGGACCCCGTTCACTTTGGAAGTGGACGCAAAATGAGACAGAATCAGCAGCAGGAGGATGACGCGGATGTTTACGAAGCCATGACCCAGGATTTCGATTAGGTACATTATCTGTAGTTAGGATGTTGCATACTTATGGTATCGTCCTTCCCAATAATCCCAATTTTATATCTGCAACAACCTGAAGAATTCCTTAATAATCCCCTAATCGATTGGCATTCTTCACAGTTCTTCTTCACATGCTTGTCGTACTTTGTAGCAGGGCTCATACTTGTATCACGTTCCATTGCTATGGCAACGTCCGCCTCAGGCACCGATACTCCGCAGTGAAGAACCACCCCATACTCCACGTTTTGTGTTGATGATAAACCAACCATTTATTGCGATGGTGGTTGCTGTGCTGTATTTGCATGGCGCTTTGTTTCTTCTGACCTTTGCTATCACTTGCATGTTCCCCTGACTTGCAGGACCGGCGGCTCGATGGACCGCGGGATCGCCTGTTTACTGCGATAGAGCCTCTGCGCGGACCATCTTAGGACCATCTGGATCTGTCCGGCGTTCATTCACTCGTTCATTCATTCATTGTTCTTGCAGTGGGAATTCCACTCGCCTCCCTTCAGGGAAGGCATTTCATCTGTGTCTTCTATTTCCTTCCTTCCTGACTCTTCAGGTTATACCCCACTCCTTCCCTGTTTATCTTGACATCTCGACGTATGTACCACCAATTACTTTATCGCCAGCGCGAATCTCTTTCTCAAATTGTTCAGTTGCTGAGACATCCAAGTCTGGAAATGGCTCCCAATCCTCGTTTCTACGCGGGCAACGGCCTCGATTCCCAGTCCTCTGCCTCGTCCGGCGTCTCTGCAGCTACCGGCCTCACCAGTCCTTCTGCAACTTCAACCGCTTCGTGCGCGGCGAATTTGCAGTCGAGTGCCTCGAGTCCGTCTCTGCGTGCGCGCGAAAGTATCGCGGTTCCTGTGACCCAGGATGGAGGTTCTTCACCGGGAGGAAACGTCCGTGTTGTCGTCCGCGTGCGAAAGTTTCTACCTCGAGGTATGTGATTATAACATTTCTTTGGAGGATATAGGCCGGTGCTAACCTGTCAGAAATCGAACGTGACGCCGAATGCCTGATTGCGATGGACCCCCGCACCCAGACGACCAAACTGCTTGCACCCAAGGTCAATCCAGAAGACGAAGGAAAGCCAAAGTCGCAGGCCCGTGGAAAGGTGCTGGAGGACAAGTCCTTTGTGTTTGACAACTCGTTTTGGTCGCATAACGACAAGGATCCACACTATGCTCAGCAAGAGGATGTCTACGACTGTCTGGGAGAGGATTTTCTGGACCACAACTTCGAAGGATACCACACTTGCATTTTCGCCTATGGACAAACGGGCTCCGGAAAGAGTTATACCATGATGGGGACCCCCGAGCAGCCGGGATTGATCCCTCGAACCTGCGAAGATCTCTTCCAGCGTATCGAAGCCTCGGAGACCCCTGATGTCAGCTACAACGTTCGCGTGTCGTATTTTGAAGTGTACAATGAGCATGTACGCGACTTGCTCGTGCCACGGACTGATCCCCCGAGCTATCTGCGCATTCGAGAGTCACCTTCCGAGGGACCGTATATTAAGGACTTGACCGAAGTGACTGTCAAGAACTACAGTGATCTCATGAAGCACATGCGCAAGGGCGACGTTTCGCGTACGACTGCCAGCACCAAGATGAACGACACCTCTTCTCGATCGCACGCTGTTTTTACCATCACCCTGAAACAGATTCACCACGATCTCTCCACCGATGAGACCACGGAGCGTACGGCGCGCATTCGTCTGGTGGACCTGGCGGGGTCTGAGCGGGCCAAGTCCACTGAGGCTACAGGCCAGAGACTTCGTGAAGGATCAAACATTAACAAATCACTCACCACCCTGGGTCGAGTTATTGCTGCGTTGGCTGATCCGAAACAGGGACGATCCGGAAAACGCAAGGGTAGAGAAGTTGTGCCGTACCGTGATTCCATTCTTACCTGGTTGCTCAAAGACAGCCTGGGTGGTAACTCAAAGACGGCCATGATTGCGTGTATTGCCCCCAGCGATTACGAGGAAACGCTCTCCACTCTCCGGTATGCAGACCAGGCCAAGCGTATCCGTACTCGTGCTCGTGTCAACCAAGACCATCTATCTGCTGCTGAGCGTGATAAGCAGATTGCTGAGATGGCGGAGACGATTCGCACACTCCAGCTCAGTGTCACCCAGGCGGTTGCCAACCGACGTGAAAGCGAAGTCCAGAGCGAGCGCTTGGAGGATTACCAGCAGAAGGTTGAGAAGATGCAGCGACTTATGGAGGAGACTAAAATGGTCAGCGAGTGCAAGATCCGTCAACTGAAGACCGAGAATGAAGCCCTACGCAACCATCTGAAGCTGGCCCTCGACAGTCTACGAAACCCTATACCGCCGGTGACCATTGAGAAACGCAAGAGTAACCTGTATGCGCTGGACGAGGATGAGGAATCGGAAAACCCAGACCTCACTGATGATAAGGAGGATGACTCGTCCCCCGCTACTGACGACGAGCCTGAACCCGATCTTATCTGGGAGGATGACGATACCATTGAAGTCGAAGCTGGCCAGGTCGAAGCGCAGGACATGCAGTCACACATGGAGGATCTTCTGAGCGATCTCAGCATGTTCAAGCGCAAACTGGCTTCCGATCATGAGCGATTTCGTTCGATTCGGGATCAGCAAAATCGCAAGCAGCGTCGCGCACTCAGTGATGTCATACTCAACGAGTGATCATTCTCGGAAGCTTTTACTTTTTACTACGTATCTCTCACAAGATCTCTTGTATCGAAAACGGCTGGCGTCTAGTGTCTATGGGAGGTATTCTGTTATTCGGTTGGGAATTGGTATTGGTGTCAGGAATATGAGACGGCAGTAGGGATATCCTGGCATTTGGTATTGGTTTGTTTCTTTCTTCTTTCTATCTTTTTTGCCTTCTTTTTCGCCTTCTCTACGGAAAGGTTTTTTTTTTGTTAGATTCCCTTGGGTGGCTTTGTCTTTTTTCTCCTTCCCCCCTCCTTCCTTTCATTTTCCTTTCTTTATTTCCCAGCATGAGAGACGATGTAATGAGCAACCAATAAATGTTATCTTGAACAACCATTCGATCCTGGTATCTTATATCATTGTATCTTTCATGCATAGTAGTGCTGCAGTGGAGTGAGTGTTAGGGCGCGCATCATAATTCTGCCATGAGTCAGTCTCCCCACAACCCGCCGCCTTCTCTTCGACAAATCTTCAATTCCCCTCTTGACTTGAACTTTTCCAACACCATTTCAATTCCGCTACTTTCGCATCCACCGTCATGACGAATCCAGTCGATCCGGCGTTAGCCTCATCGTTATCCGCCCCGGCTTCTGAGGTGCCTGCCCGGCAGCGCCAGTCGGAGGCTTCCTCGAACCCCTCGCAACCGCGACCCCAACAACAGACCCAACCCTCGAAAGAATCCGGAAAACCGAAGAAAGAAAAGAAAGACGCAAAGCCCAAAGACACCAAAGACGCAACCCCTGCGACCGACGGAGCCGAAAAGTTGACGGGCGCAGAGCTCAAGAAACGCGCCAAAGCGGAAAAAGCCGCTCGCAGAGCAAAGGAGAAGCTTGATCGCGAGGCCGGCGGTGCCCCTGCCTCTACCGGGGGTCCAGCTGCTGGCGGTAGTGGTGGTGCTGGTGCTGGCGCTGGTCAACCCGCCACGCCGAAGAAGGGACATGGACAACCTGCTGGGGGATACGGTGCTGGCGGAGACAAGGGACGAGGGTTGCCCCGTCGGCCGTCTGGGCAGACACCGGGCCAGCCCAGCGTTGCGGAGCAGAAGAAGAAGGCCGAGGAGAAGAATGTTGCGGTGTTTGGACATTTGTATGGGCAGCAGCGGCGGGCGACGGTTGCGGGCGCTGGGAAGGAAGTGCATCCGGCTGTTTTGGCGTTGGGTTTGCAGATGAGGGATTATGTGGTTTGTGGCAGTAGTGCGCGGTGTGTGGCTACGCTGTTGGCTTTCAAAAGGGTGCGTTTGTATTGCTTTAAGCTTGGATTGTGTGCGTTCTAATGGATCTAGGTGATCGAAGCGTATACGACTCCCCTCGGTACCTCGCTGTCGCGCCATCTTACGACCCATTTGTCTCATCAGATCACCTATCTTTCAACATGTCGTCCCCTCTCCATCAGTCAGGGAAATGCTATCCGTGCCCTTAAGCTGGCCATTGCCTCGATTGACCCGTCCGTGCCCGAAGCGGACGCTAAGGAAACGCTTTGCGAGTTTATCGATAGCTTCATCCGCGAGAAGATCACAGTGGCCGACCAGGTGGTTGCCGGAAGTGCGGCGCAGAAGATTCAGGATGGCGACGTGATTGTCACATTCGCCGGTAGCTCGCTCGTCAAGCAGACGCTGCTGAACGCACACAAGCAAGGCAAGAAGTTCCGTGTGTCCATCATCGATTCCCGACCTCTGTTCGAGGGCAAGAATCTCGCTCGCACACTGGCCAAAGCTGGTCTGGATGTGCAGTACTCGCTCATGAACGGCATCAGCCACGCTATCAAAGACGCCACCAAGGTCTTCCTGGGCGCGCACGCCATGACCAGTAACGGACGGTTGTATTCGCGCGTCGGCACTGCACTCGTTGCCATGTCCGCCAAGGAACGTGCCGGCGGTGTTGAGGTCCCCGTCATCGTCTGCTGTGAGACAGTCAAGTTCACCGACCGCGTCGCGCTGGACAGCATCGTCGTCAACGAAATCGCCGACGCAGACGAGATGGTCACCACGCAGCCCCCGCAGCAAGTCACCGGCTTACCAGACCCTGCTGCGGCCGTTGCAGCCGCAGCCGCAGAGTCATCATCTGAAAACAAGAAGAAAGCTAGCAAGACCCCTGTTCCGCCTACGAATGCAAGCCCGCTGGAACCCAACCCGGCATTGAAAAATGCCTCGTCGCCATTGAAGGACTGGAGGGACACGCCTAATCTGCAGCTGTTGAATCTCATGTACGACGTGACACCGGCTGAGTATGTTGATATGGTTGTTACGGAGATGGGCAGTTTGCCTCCTAGTGCTGTTCCTATTGTGCATCGGATGAGTACTACTCTTTAGGTGCCCCTTCCTTCGGTCTTTGTCTTCTTTCGGGTTATGAGAATGTTAAAAGTTCAGGCGCCATGACTAGTTAGTACTTATGTTGTTATGTGTTATGTGAATGGTGTATGGCAGTTCAATAGAATTCAATTCGACTTCAATCACGTGTTGTCCGTATCTGGTAATGCAATTGCCGGCAGAATAAGGCGGTCGTGGTCTTGTTTGTATCTGATATCTCATCGCATTTCTTCAACTCCAGACGTGACTGCATTTCCTTCTTTATCAAACACAGAATTTACGGAATACTCTTGCATTACTCTATTTCAACCGCAAATACGTTCTACAAGCATACGCCCGATCAACCGCCAAAATGGTACTCCCCTAATAGCTCCCAACTCCACACTCTAACCACAGCAAGCTAATAAGCACCAGAGCAAAGACTCCTCGATAACAAACCTCCACATGCACCACCCTCGACTCGCCGACTTTTTCGAAGACTTCACCCGCCCGCACACCTCCCCAACCTCCGCCTCCCACAACCCCCAATCCCACACTCATAACAACACAACTGTAACCTACGGCTCGTCCTCGCCGACCCTCGTCCCCTCCTTCCTCCCGATCGAAGAAATATACGTACTACCGCAGTACCAGCCGCCGAACCCAGAGGACGAGGATGATGTTGTGCCGGACCAGCATGCGGCGTTTGGGATTACGAGAGCGATGGAGAGGAGACGGGAGGCTGTTTGGAGGGATTTGGGGATGGAGGGGATTGTTGCGGGGGAGAATATTAGGGCTGGGACTGGGAGAGGAAGGGGGAGGAAGATAAGGGTTAAGGAGTCGGGGAGGTTGATGGGGGGGAGGAGGACTATTTGTTTGCGGTGACTATTGTTTATGTTCATGACCAAGGTGGTGATATGATGACGCATTGATACCCATTATGCTATTATATCCGGTTGATATCGACACGTGTGCGTTCGTAAATCTTATGGCTCAGTTGTTTTTGCTCTCGTTCTTCGTCGTCGAATGTCCGTGGGTGCACTGCGAGTTGTGCGTAGGTTCCGGCTGCGCGGCGTTTCGAGAGGGTTCCGGGGTTGATCACGAGTACGCTATCGACGACCTGTTTTGATTAGCAAGTTGAATATACTCCACCAAGGTTGTATGCTGCTCACCCTGACAAACGGAGGCAGCGCACTCGGCACAATCAACACATCCGGCCGCACATTCCACCACTCCCCAAGCTTCGAGTAACTGATGTCCAGCATTGCCCCGGTCGCCAGTCCGCTCTCCGTCCCCGTCTTAGGCAAGTTCTCCCGTGCTGTGGGTGGGAAGATAGGATAGAAATGACGCTGTTCAATGATATACTTGGACAACCTCGTGAGCAAGTTCCCCTCCTTTGGCCTGCCGTGCACGACTTCCTCTCGTCGTAGCTCGTACAGCACATCGTGCGATGACATTCCGATAACTGTCTCGTTGAACGAGAGGGTCACTGGGTTCGACACCATTCGTACTTGCTTCGGTAACCCGAGCTCCTTTTTTGGCATCTGTTCCTGCGGCCAGGCGACGTGTTTGCTTAGCACGTCACGCACAGATGGCACCATGACAATCGTGATAGTCGGCACTGCAGCTACGAGCTTCTGAATTGGGGCCGTGATGCAGTGGCGGAAGACTGTTGCCAGCGTCGCTGTGTCTGGATCGTATCCGTTAACATCGGGCAAGTCGAAATCACCCGATGCAACGAGCGGATGTTCGATATCCAGGAATGGTCCTAATAGCACCAGCCCGTCTGCCATGTTTTCTGCGGCCTTTTCACAGATCTCGTGTAATGGTTCGAAGTTTAGGTTGTCGTCTGCCGTGTACGGCCCCGAGGCAACCATCACGTTCAATGGGGTTTCGCCCACCCGTTCAGTAATGCTGTCCAAGGTAATTGGTGATGACGCTGCTGGCGGAAGTGTAGGGATGGGGAGGACGTCTTTGACCGTAAAGTAGTTTCCAGATGCATTGATACCCCTCATAGCCACGATCTGGCCAGGGAAGAAATTGGCCGATGGTACCGAATCCAGTTTCAATGGGACTCGCAGACCAGCTCCTGTTCGTCTTGAAGTCTCAAGCACGAGAGATGCCGTGTTGAGCTTCCCCTCGAGACTATCCGATGCAATGCGCCCAACTGCAATGATCTCGTTTGTACTCTGTATAGATGCGCTACCGAACGCGATATCCTCCGACTCATATTGCGGTTGAAGTAGGGACATGAGTTCGTCGATCCGGTCGTCCAAAATCTCCGATGCTTCAGACAAGCGCATTGCCATAGGCTTATATCCGAATTTCTTCAAGTCTGTATTCGCCGTCGGTCGTATGCGGGCTTCTGGGAAAGGTGCAATCGGAGTTTCTGATAGTGGTAAATGGGAATTAAGCGTCTCGAGCGTTTGCCCTGGATTTTGGCGCTCCGCAAAGGCGACGGGTCTAAACTCGTCAGTTCACCGTCCACCAACACATCATTCGATATCTCGTAACGTACTGTAGCCCGTCCGCGGTCTTTCCCTTCACTGGCGTCACTTCAGACTTCCCAATTTTCGATATCGAAGGCGATGCGAAATCCGCTTTGCGCTTTGCGCTGTTTGGGGTCTTGGTATTCGGTGTCAAACCATCCAACCTAGGCCGGTTAGCTTCTTTGATCAGACTGTATCCAGAGTGCCAAGCCTCACATCCCAAACACATCCGACGCCATGCCAGCCCGTGGGGTTGCGGTCACTGTGTTCCTCTTTTCCGTTTGCCGTCCAGCCCTGCCTCGACTCTCTCGCTCCAGACTATCTTGAACATCTCGTTTGAACAATCGAACTGTTTCCAGGTTCATCTTGGTCTCCTCCGCACCCATCTTAAGACAATATGACTCCCATTTGTAGAACAGCTCTTGCGGGGAGATCAATTGGACTCGCAGAATAGACTGCAACTCCGCGAGGATGTCCTCGGACAGCCCATCGGGGACAGATGCCGCAAAGAGCTCATTGAGCTCTGCTGTAGTGTCGTCCATAGTTTATTAATCCGTCGGTGATGACAACGAGAATACTTGCGACAGAAGATGGCTGTCGGCGCTGGAGTAAAGTCCGCGGGAGACGCGTGCAAGACGCGCAGTGGCTCTGACCGCCTTCCTGTCACGATAGTTATATCGATAATCATTAGTAGTGGGCCTGAAGCTGAATTAGGCAGATCAGCAAGCAATTTCTCCTATTCACAGGGGTGTCAACTGCAATAATACTTTTTATTACTCCCTTACATACGCCGTTGACAGCCATTTTGCATCACTCCCCATTGTGAGATATCACTATGGCCGCAGAACCATCGGAAACCGCCAATGTGCCGGTTCCCAGCCCGGAGACCCAGAATCCAGCTGCCACCGCAGCTCCTGCAGCGGAAACGCAAACCAAAGAGGGAATGGAATTGAACCTTCCGTCGTCGGCCGCTGATGGCTTAATCCAAAAGCCGTTCCCCAAGCCTCTCAACACAGCACACATACCTGCGCCGGAACCACTTACGGAACAGCAACAGGAGTTGTACAACCAGGTCTTGGAGGTGGTTTCAAAGTGGACAACGATCCCAACCACGTCTAAGAAAAATGCTCCTACGGCCCCAATCACCGACGACGAGCGCCTGTGGTTGACCCGCGAATGTCTGATCCGGTATCTGCGTGCGGTCAAGTGGGACGATAAAAAGAAGAAGGATAAACAAAAGGTGGACGAGGCGGTTTCTCGGCTACAGAACACCCTTACATGGCGTCGGGAATATGGCTTGGAAAAACTGACAGCCGATTACATCTCCGTTGAGAATGAAACCGGGAAGCAAATCATCCTGGGCTACGACGTCAATGGACGACCTTGTCACTATCTATGCCCCTCGAAGCAGAACACCGAGAAGAGCGACCGGCAGATTCAGCATCTCGTCTTCATGCTGGAGAGGGTAATTGACCTCATGGTTCCGGACCAGGAGACTTTGGCTTTGGTGGTCGATTTCAACCAGGCGTCGTCGGACCAGAATGCGTCGCCTACACAGGCATATCAGACACTGCAAATCCTCCAGAACCACTATCCGGAGAGATTAGGCCGGGCCTTGGTCATCAATAGTGAGTGTTCACTTTATTCCATTCACTAGCTGACTGCTAACCCGTTTTAGTGCCATCCTGGCTCTCGTGGTTCTTTAAGGCAATCTCCAGATGGATTGACCCAGTCACCAAGGAGAAAATGAAGTTCAACGAGGATCTCCGTCAACATGTGCCTGCCGACCACTTAATGAAAGCCATGGGAGGCGACGTGGAGTTCCAGTACGACCACTCAACGTACTGGCCAGCATTGATTAAGCTGGCTGAATCGCGACGCAAAAGTTACTATGAACGCTGGATTCAAGGAGGCAAGCGGATCGGAGAGTATGAGAATTATCTCAGGGGCGGTCCTCAGCCCAGTCTGTCGCAGACCCAGGGTGAGAAACCCTGATCGGCATCCTTTTGCCTGTTCTAAATGTTTCGAATCCTGATTCGTGTCTCATCTGTTACATTTTCGCTACTGCATATTGTATAATTTTTTCGCTTAACGTGGTTGCAAGTTGTTTTACTGTTATAATCAGCATTAATAGCATTGTCTGGGAGCAAATTCGGGGATAAGGTCTTTTTGTGCATATCTCGGCATTTACTTTGAATACAATCCCTCATTCTCGGCTATTTGACCCGATTGTTCGACGTTTGAACCAATAACGGACCACTTGGTCGATATATGGCTGAGTAAACGCTTAAAAAAGGTCTTGCAGAGTGCCTTTAGGGCAATATACAACCCATCCGGATATACTGCAGTCTCGTCAAACCACATCCATTCAGGTACTATTTTATGGTTATCCCAGCAATTAAGCAACGTGTAATCGTTCCATCATTCATCACATATAAGATTAAAACAAGCCTCCCATTCAAACTCCAGACGCCTCAATCCTCGCTAAAGAACGAATCAATTAAAGCCTTACCCAGAAAAAAAAAATAAGAGACAAGTTCCACCCGCGCCTTGCTAATAATAATAATAAAACTAACCGCCCTTTTCGTTCAATCAAGATCAAAAAACAAGTTCGTATCACGTAAAGCCAAAGCGACAAATCAAAAACGCATCAGACATTGATCAAATCGTCAAAGTTGTCCTCCGAAGATGAAAACGGGTGCGACACCAGAGATGCTTCAGAATCTCGACGCATCTGCTGCTCCAAGACCGCAGGCTGCAGAGCGTCGTCGAAGCCAAAGGACATGACACCCTGCTGCTGGCCCTGGTGAGGCTGCTGTTGGGCCGTGGGAGTGGACGGCTCCTCCGAGGTCGACACGGCATCCGCTGCATCAGACAACTCGGCTGCCGTCGTGCTGGTGTCGTTGTAGGTGATCTTCTTGACCATCTGAGCCAAATGGAGCTTGATGGGTTCGTCTCCGCACTGAGCATGCCGTAGCACTTCATTCTTGAGACCTAGAATCTCATGACGCAAACGAGCAATTTCCGTCACAAGTGATTCCTTCTTGTCAGACTGCTCCTTGTAGCGGGTTTCAAGCTGCTGGGTGTGTTCCTTTTTCTTCTGGCGACACTTGCTCGCGGCCAAACGGTTCCGTTCGAGGAACTTTTCGCGTTTGGCACGGTCCGGGTGAGAGTCGTCAAAGTCAATAGCAGACGATCTGGAGGTCCTGCGTCGTTTGTTGCTGTTGCTGCTACTACCGGCGTAAGACTGATCGTCGTCATAGCCCGAATGCTCGCTGTAGCTTCGACGATGACCGTGGTCCGGAAAAGCCGGGGGAGAAGCGCCAAGATGGTACTGAGGCAAAGGTGGATAAATCTCTTGCGACGAGCGGGCGTCATCATATGGAGGAGGGGTAGGCTGGCCATTGCGCACACGAGAGTTCTTGAAATCCCTCTCCAGATTGGGATTGGCGAAGGCCTGCTCGTGCTTGCCATTCCAGGAAGGTAAGGGTGGTGAGATGGGACCAATACCCCAGTGACTTTCTTCTTCGGGGAGAGACAAGCCCAAGATATCACCCTGGAGGGCGGAGAGGCCGGGGCTGACGCCTTCAGCCATAGGCAGACCATGTCGAGCGTAGTTGGATTGATCCAGCATGTTGAACGACATGGCTGCTATAGACAAAAAGAGGTTAAGGATTCAAAAAGAGAGTAAGAAGAGAACTGGGTAAAGGATTGGTATCTAAAACAGTGCAAGAGGGAGGGAGAAGGCGCTTATAGATACAGCCAAGGGGTTGGAGCTGTCAAAGACGGGCCGTTGAGAGGAGAACCGGACATGGAAAATCAGAGGAAGCGAGACGGTATTATTGTTTCCCCTCTGTTCTGAGGCAGGCGCGAAGCAGAGCAGGCAGCTGGGAAGTAACCATGGGAGCCTTGCAACAACCACGGGGCCGAGAGTGCAGTCGTGAATGCAGTCGTGAATGCGGTCGTGAATGCAGGTCAGAATACATACACGCCCACACACATATATATACACATATACATAGTCTCAAGACTCGTGTGTCGTCCATACAGAAACTGATAAATAATAGATGAGGTTATAGAACAGGAAAAGAGCAGGAAATCCAGTTCTGAACAAGATTGACCGTTCCAATCGTGACCAGTGATTGGTCGGATGTTTCTTTTCCAAGTGATCTTCTTAAGAGGCCGAGACCAGAAGGTACAAAAGTGTTGACATCATGCACAGGCGGGGAGCAGTTCCAGGACGAAAGATCCATGGGAGTCGGTCCATATGACACCTGAGTATCATCGGACTACAGCGGAGTCTGACTATGCCTATTTCGGTCACTGCTCTGTATCCAGAGCACTTACACTAGACTACTCTGTATACCATATCGATATCGAGGATTCTCTGAAAAAGACACAGAAGATCACAGAAAAACACAGAGATCCAGAATCAACCCCAACCATCTGGAACCCTGACTAATCTCTCCCCCCCCCCGGGTTTCGTCATCGTCCTTTTCTCTGTCGGATTTTTTTGCCGGCGATTCAGAAGCTCTGCTCAGGTCCCACGGGTTGCTCCCCAACCTCAGCCATACACCAGTCTATCCCATGGTCTATCCACTCGGATCATAGTGCCTTGCCTCTCGTAGCGTTCAATTCCATCTCTGGTGGATCGCTTTCTCTCTCTTTGGGCTCAATACAAATGGAGTTAGGCGAGGATTTGCACAATCGTAGCTCCGAAAGGTAACTGTAGTAGCTTTACTCCATCCTCTATTCTCAATGCGCGGTACTTTTTAAAGACAATCCATTTTTGGTCCCTTCCCACCCTATCCACCAATCATTCCGTGCCTAGTGTGCCGGAGCGTGGAGGCGTAACCCTCAACGGCTCCTACCGCAGATTCCACACAGCTTGTACTATGTACTCTGTCCGACAAATGTAAGCTTATACAATAACACCACGGAGAATATCATCCGCCTCTCCACAAGGTATCCCAGTTACAATGCAAACAACCGCTGTGCCTTCCAGCCACTGATTTCATCATGAACACATCGGACATCGTCCTCGGTTTCCGTATAGCAACCCATCAACCAGTCAAAGTCCAGAAGATTCTTTTTCTGGACGACGTTCCTCTTCCACCCCTTCGATTTTGATTTGTATCTCCTGTTCATCCTGATTCATGCTCTGCTCGTCTTCTTCGGGCGACAAAATCACCCTTTCGGGAGGGCATCCGCAGTGCTCCCACCATCGCAGCTGGCGACTCACGCCGCGCCAATGCTCCAACAGCATCCTCACCACCCGCTCCTCCTGCAACGCACTTGGCACCATTCGGTACTCAGAACAGGGTCCTTCCTCCCCATCCGATGTCCGGTTGGTCAGCAAAGGTCCCAACGTCCGACTTAACCGGTCCACATCCAATAGGCCTGCTGCCCAACTGGGTCGAAGTCGCTTTTTCCTCGGGATGTTACGCACCCACTGATCCTCAATGTGTCGTTGCACCTCGTGTAGCAGTACCTCGCACAACCCAAACACCGCGCAGATGAGTTCAAGATGCATCTTGCTCGTCAATGACAGGATCGCCAGCGCGATCGCCTTGGTCTGGGTGTGTTCCCATGGCGTCAGCCCCTCCAAGCGATCGTCCGGTCGCTTCTGCGCTTTGACCTGCGGCTCAGATCGCGATACTAGCTGCTGCTTCGATTGCGATTCTGTATCCGAATTCGACTTCCGATCCAACTCTGCTTCTGGCTGTGCTTTTGATTGGTTCTTTGATTTCCGCTTGCTGAATATGTACGGTTGACGTCCGTACGAGATGTCCACCAAAACCTGATAGAGCTCCTTGGATCCTAGAATTCCATCAGGGATACCCGCTAGTAAGGCTTTGAAAACCCAAGCCACACTGAGAACGTATGAGGGCGGCTGTTTAGGGGTCGTATCTCGCTGCAATGGCTCGATTATATCCGCGGGCATCTGGTTACTGCGCATGGTGGTCTGGATCTTATCTTCTTCTCGTTCTGCCGATAGAACCTGATGTGCAAAGTGCTCATATATGCGGGATGCGGTCTTTAGGTCTCCAGGGTCGAAAAAGAGGTTCTCTACCTCGTGGCCTTCCGTGGCGCGTCAGTCCGTTTCGTTCAGCAAATCACCTGGGAAACCGCCTACCGTAAAGTTGCAAATAAGTCGCAGTCGCTGCAAAACACACAGGAAGCTTGAGTACAGCAGGAGCAAAGTCCGCCTGGGGCTTGAGATAGCTGTAACCTCCCAATCGTGCGAGTGTCTCGAGCGACTTCCCCTTTAGCGTAGAGAACGGATCGGAGCGAGACGACAGATTGGCGAGAGTTTTCATTCGACGCACCCTGCGCTGCTCCGTCTCCGGTGGTACTGACTGAGACCTCATCTGAATATTGGATCGCATGCTTCGTATTCGACCAAGAAACTTGTCTCGTTTATGTGGCTTGTCTGTGGCGCTGAAATCGGGTTTCCTGGCTAGAAGCAGCGTGTCAGATGCCATTCGAACGAAAGGACTTTGAAAGGAGAGTTACCTTTACCTGCATTAGCTTCCTCGCCAAACGTCACGGGATGCAGGCACAATTGGCCGGCCATATCATTGAACGCTTCGACGGTCTTCTGTTGATCGATATGGGCAGACCAAGTGCTCTCATTGGATATGTTCGAGATGTCCCTGAAAATGGAACTCCTTCGTGGTAGGTTACCTGCTCGACGTTTGCTGCAGCGAAGTCCGTGGTCCGTCCAAAGATTATCGTCTTCGTATTCCGAGATCGATGGCCTTGCAGAGTATGTGTTGGCATCAGTGGACAGGTTGCTGGATCCAGATGATTGCCGAAAATCACCAAACGGTTTCTCATAGACATATCCCCTGTTCTCTAGGATGGCCTGGACTGCCGGGCATTTTGATGGGTGACGGCAGACGGTTGAAGTAGTTTTCTCTGATTCGAATGACTCCATGGTTTCCACGGTCTTGTCGCTGACTTTCCGTTGCTCGGGAATCGCAAGCTGGCTGTTGAAATCTTCCGTGGGCGTCTCGTCAGGATCGACATGCCGACCCTTAGTTGTATCCGTGAAATGGGTGAAGACATCCAGCTGACTATGACATTGCACTGGCTGTTCAATAGTAGAATCGAATTTGTCCGACTCACTCAACGCATCCGAACCAGAAAGGCGATGCCTGCGCGGGCGAAGAAGCATCTTGATCCCACTCAATCTCATTGATCCTCTCCAAGACAGCTTTGAGTCTCTCTGGAGATCCTGCTCGATGGCTCCTGCGGAATCTGGTTTATCCGTGTAGATCAAGTCCTTGAAGGCCGCTTCCGTCGTAGGCGATGAGGTCGTCTTCTGAGTAGCAATTTCGATTCCGTTGTCCTGGATAAGCGTCCATGACTGTCGATCCGCCTTGTACTTGTCAAGACTATGGGTTTTGGCGGAGTTGACATTGTTCGTGGTCGAGGACCAGTAGGAGAAGAGGTTGAAGAGCCCCATTGCCAGTTTCAAATGGGTCACGAGCTTTCAAGGGTAAAACGCGATGCTTCGATTGAAGAACAGGGGAGATTATAGGTTCAAACAAAGCTTTCGCGTCAATGAGTCGAGGCTGTAGGTCTAGCGGAAGGGACGAGCCAACTCGCTCTTTCCCTGTACGTCGTTGCCGTCTGTTCCAGTATTTCTGTGGATCGTGGACTGCAAAGTGGCCGATGATCCAGCTTAGCTATGGGGAAGAATGAATATGATAAAGACAATCAGTAGATTATGAAATGCTATAGGCAATGAGTGTGTCGAGGTCTGTTACATGACTCAACCCTATAGAGAACAAAGCACTTCCATGCAGGCCCACCACATTTTGCTGACACGAAGTAAGTCTATTGCTGTATGCATTCTGTCTTAAATATTCATACTATCTACTCGGTTCGAGTAACGAATGAAAATAAACAGAAAAAGGGAAATCATATTCCTACTGCTACTCATCAGAGCTCTGCTGAGACTCGGAGGTGAATAGAACAAAAACGCCAGTTCCATGCAATACGTGTCATACACGAGATATAATGGCTTAGAAAAGCAAAGTAGATCATAATCACGTTTCATCGGTTTCGCCCTCAAGAAGGATGTAATGTAGAATGTCACTCAACGTGAGGACACCCTTGAGTCGGAAATGTTCATCTACCACGACCAAACGGTGCACGCGAGACTTGCGGATCGTATCAAAGATGGTGTCCAGCCCATCTGTAAGTGAGCAGGTGTAGATGCCCGGGAAGTCCTGAAAACGATCAAGTCAGCGAATGACACAATCAAAGAGGAATATGGAAACGTACCGGAGAACGTTTTTTCAAAGCCTCGCCAACGGTCAAACTCAGATCGTCATAAACGCCGCCCTTGATCAAGGAGATCACATCAACTGCTTCGAAAACATTGTACACGACGCCTGGGTTTCCTTAGTATCTATCTGACCCTGCGGAACATAGTCCACTGCGCATACCTTCGGAGTTCAAGATCGGCACACTGGATATGCTCTTTTTCACCAGAATGTGAATAACATCTATGACCGGGGTATCCATTGACGCAGTCGCAATGTCATCATAGGTGCCCAGTAATAATTCCTGGAGGGGCTTCCGCAGCTTCTGGGTATCACTGACGTTGACCGCAACGAACTTCAGAATACGGTACTGGGTGACGACGCTCAGAACATGCGCCCGGTCCGTTTGACTGTCGTTCGTAACCAGGGGGATTCTGCGGGCTCGCGATTCGAGCATGCGCCGACATGCTTCGTAGAGGGGACGTTCGGGATCGATGGAGATAGTTTCAGGAGGAGCAACACCAAGTGCTTTTTCTACGTCTGCACCAGTAGAAAAAAGCGATCAGCTTTTTAGATCTGCTGAATCAGACTGCGATGAGACTTGCGGTGATGCGTACCTCTGAGATGGTCTAGTCGAAACCCGTCGATCTGGTCTAGATCGGCTGGGTTCTGGAAATAATATTGGATAACATTGATGTAGTCAGAAGTCGTCAACAGTCCGGCAAATGTCGAAGTTTTGGAATCCCATAACGGCGCCGATACAATGCCTGTAGCCTCCTCGATGGGTGTACCGTCAGCCCCTCAATCCCTTTGATCATTTCGAATCCCCCACCACAACTGTAGCGAAGAGTACAAAATACGTGCCATTCTGGATCAAGATATTCAAGCTCTCTTTGATGGATAGCGAAGTGTCGAAAATAATGAGGCGGAAACTAAGCGGCAGGACATCGTAACTGTTGCGGACTTTGAGGAAATTGCGAATGGCACGCTAGATAAGAACAAGTCGGTTAGCAGAGCTCTTGCAGAATCAAATGTTCATAGTAGAAAATCGACAAAGATAACTCCACTGTCTCTCCTGCTGTTTTGTCTCCCTTCTCTTCGTTCCCTCCCTCTCCCTAAACTCCGCGCGGGGAAGTCGGAAGAAACCAGTGCGACAACAACAAACCAACAAAAACACATACCAGGCCTTGACGCTCTTCTCGGTCAATAGCCCTCTCAGACAGGGCCCCTGCTGTTGCGAAAGCCATTGGATGCGACAGACCTCGAGGGCGGAGGTAAGAAGATGGCTGCACAATGGGCCCCTCGTGACCGCGATCCCAAACCGTTCCGTCGTCGGCGGTGGCGGCCCTTAAGGCACTATGTCTGTCCATAGAGGACGCCATGCTCATCCTTGGGGTGATTAGTGCATGTATTCAGTAATAAAAGAGAAAATGAATGAAATGTGAATATAAATATGGAAGGTTCGATATCTCTATAAAAAGAGTATTTCCTAGTTAGGCGATGGCGATGCCGTCACTTCATACAACGCCGGGCAAGTAGAAGATTAAAATATATCTCGACGTTCGCACTTTTCAATGGCTTAACACCCCTGTGAATCCCCTAGTGGTTGGAATAAGTGACGATAGTATGTAGAATGAACCAAGGTATATTCGCCCAATGCGGATATCAAACGACCACTTAGGTTAGTATTGTCTTCCATCCAGTTTTACAACCCAGAGTATATTTCGACAATCTACAGAATAGTTTTGATATGTTCATTCAGGAAACTCAATAGATCTTCGTTAATTTCGCCTGTGCGAGCATGTCAACCTCGCTTAAAACTGTTTCACAGTTCGCTGCAACCTAGCCGGCTTGCGCATAAACTTCTCCGGCTCATCTCGAGCTCCCTTCTTCCAATAATCATACTCCATCCAGGCGTTCTCAGGCATCTGCGCTTCAGTCGCCTCGAGGAATTCTCCCAAAGCCGGGCTCAAAGGAATAACACCCGTCTCGAGGACATACTGATCCCACAACTTGAGCAACTGCTGCAACCGCTCGGGATCTTTCTCGGCCAAGTCGTGGATTTCGCCAGGGTCATCAACGAGGTTGTACAGCTGCCACCGCTCTGGACCCTTGGGCTTAGGAATATAGACAATTTTCCAGTCGCCAAAGCGCAGCGCTGCCCGGCCACACGTCTCCCAGCCTTGGATGAAGTCCTTGTCATGAATGCGGGCTGCGTCTCCCCGCGCCCAGGGGTAGAAGCTCTTGCCGCGCATGGGAACAATCTCCCGGCCCTGGTAGATTGGGGCAGGATGAGAAACACCTGCCATGTCGAGAATGGAGGGAGCAAGATCCATAACCGTGGCAAATTGGTCAGTAATGCTGTGATTGCGGGCGTGGATACCCGGGAATCGGGCTACAAACGGTACCCGCACACCACCTTCGGTAGTGTAGGCTTTGTATAACCGGGACGGTGCGGTGGCAGCCTGTGCCCAGCGTGGACCGTACCAGATGAACGAGTTGTAATTTCCAAGGTTCTCGAGTGAGTTATCATAGTATTTCTGCAGATGCGGAAGAACGCCACTCTGAACAAGTGGATAGGCCTCGTAGGCGGCGCCTTCAGCGCCATTATCAGACATGAAGCAGACGAAGGTGTTGTCCAATTCGCCGATGGAGGAGAGGTAATCGACGACCTTGCCGACGTTGGCATCGATGCACTCAACCATCCCGGCGTAGACCTCCATGGCCGTACAAGAGAGCTTCTGCTCCTCGGAGGTGTAGTCACTCCATTCCTTGACTTCTTCAGCGACAACGGGATGCGCCTCGACGTCCTCACGGATCATGCCTAGCTCCTTGAGGCGCTGCAGACGGCGCTGGCGGAGGACATCTGGACCTTCGTCGTAGACACCGCGGTAGTGGTCGATGTACTCACGAGGAGCCTGAAGCGGCCAATGTGGTGCCGTGAAGGGGAGGTAAGCAAAGAATGGACGATCCTCGTCTTCTTTGTCTTTCTTGCTCTCATTCCAATCCTTCAGATAGCTCACCATCTTGTCACCATATCCGTCTGTCGAGTACCACCCTTCCGGCAACTTCTTCACGTAATGATCATCCTCCGTGTGTAGGGCGATATAGCTCGCCTCCAAGAACGTGGGCGTCTCATCACTTCCCTGCAACTGGGGCTCATATGCATAGTGATTCGAGCAAGCCGGTAAGTGCGCCAGTGATCGGTCAAAGCCACGTTTATGCGGCGACCGCTCAGGCGTAAGACCCAGATGCCACTTCCCGGACATGAGGGTGTGATAGCCAGCGTCGCGCAGAAGCTCAGGTAGAGCAGCGACACGCTCGTTCAAATAGCCTTCGTAGCCTGGCATACCTCGCTGAGGAGCCGTACTCATCTGCGAGCCTTTAGGGCCATTTTGACCTGAGATGTTCGTCCATTCGATTAAGTTGCCCAGGCCAGCAATGTGGTGGTCTGTGCCGGTCATGATCATGGCACGGGTTGGTCTATCCTTTTAGCATGGGTTCATATGCCCATGCAGTAGAGTACTTACGAGCAAGCAGCGGCAGCATGGAAATCAGTAAACCGGACACCATCATTCGCAAGACGGTCGATGTTGGGCGTACGAATCTCACTGCCAAAGCAGCCGATGTCAGAGAAGCCCAGGTCGTCGGCGACGACGATGAGGAAGTTTGGACGGGACATGGCTAGTATCCAAGAAGTATATACACTCAGTGAAGACGAAGTGAAGCTGATGTGAATGAGGAGATGTTGGTCTATATAGCATTCACAGTACTCGGCCGTCGGTAGTCGGCTAGTACTCTATATCGGGTATATAACTGCGTAGTACCTACAAGCATTCGTGCACTGTCTCACGCCGGTAGCCATGAATGAGTTATAGTCTTCTAAAATTGTGCGACGAAAGCATATAGCTCGCGGACATAATGAGAAAGGGTTGGTTATGCTGGGTTCCTCTGTACTGTTGACCCTTAGGGCTTGCAGTATTCTCACGTGGTTACGTTCGCCCGGGTTAATTCTGTGAAGAAAGTCGATTATGATAAGCGAGGCATAAAACTATTTGTGCACCATTCAACTGTTGAGAAGTCCATCTCTGTGGTAATGTCGTACTGCGTACTTAAATACATAACTGGCCTTCCCGCCAGTGAACAACCTCCGGGTTCTGGATTTACCACTGTCACCGGCTCACTCTCTTTTCTCTCTTTTTCTTCATCTATCTCCTCTTCCCTATACATGCAATAGTACACACACTCTCAATTCTCAATATCGTGGCGTGATTCTCACGACTTGTGCAGCTCGGCTATCGGCTACGTCACGATAGCTGACGTAATCGTTTTTGGCGACGCGGCCAGGGGTTGGTGGATTGAATAGCTTCAACTTTGTCCAAAATGGGGAAAGCCACTCCTATCAACCTTGCCATGTGCCATTGGAATGTCTTCAGTTATACCATCTTCATATCGTCAAGTTTCTCAATTGGATCCTGGTGATCCGGGGGGTCTGACCCCTGATACTACTGTCATTATACCTAGTAATTCTAGTAGTGATCATGCTGTTGCTCGAAGGGCCGCTTTTCGGATATACTGGCTGACTGCTGTGCTTTGCTGTGGTGGAGCTTTATTCGGATATGACTCTGGAGTCATTGGTGTGTTCTCTTCTTCATATTGCCAGATCAGACGAAACTGACCATATGAATGATTAAAATCCTGAAAAGGCGGCGTCCTTACATTTGACTCCTTCCAGAATGACTTCAACTTTACAAGCGACGACAAAACTCGCGTCAGCTCTCTTGCTGTGGGTATCCAGCAAGCTGGTGCCCTGATCGGTTGCTTTGCCGTGTGGCCGTTGACAAACCGCGGCGGACGACGGTTAGCCATGATGGTATGCTCGGGGATCTTCTGTGCAGGTGTGGCACTAGAAACAATCCGCTCAGGATCGTTGATGACGTTTTATCTGGGTCGCACGATCTGTGGACTTGGGATCGGGGGCTCTGCAACTATTATCCCTATTTACCTGAGTGAGATGAGTCCGAAGGAGATTCGGGCGAGACTTGGGAGTTGTTACCAATTCACCTTTACCATTGGGATATTAATATCGTATTGGGTGGACTATGCTGTCGTCAAGTTGTTGCCGTTGTCCTCGTCAAAACAATGGCAGATTCCTATGGCTCTGCAGCTCGTCCCTGGGGCCTTGATGGGCCTGGGAATGCTAACCCTGCACGAAAGCGTTCGCTGGCTCCTATTTCGCAGCGCCAACGACCACGCACAAAATAGATGTCTAGAGGAGCAAGCTTGGGCTAGTCTAGCCTGGGTCCGCGGTGGAGGTACGGACGAAGTCCATGCCGAATTCAATACTATCAAAACCGGTGTCGAATCCGAACTGCAGACCCGTGCCAACTTCCACCTTTCAGAACTCATCACCCATAAACCAAACCTCCACCGCCTGTTTTTGGGATTCACCATTTTCCTCGCCCAGCAGTCCACCGGCGCCACGGCTCTTGCCTATTTTGGCCCGCAGTTCTTTGCCATGCTCGTTGGACCGGGAGACAAGAATCTTCTATTAACCGGCGTGTTTGGTGGTGTGAAAGTTGTCGCCTGCTTCGTGTTTGTAGTTTTCATTGCGGAGAGGCTCGGACGCAGACCGTGTCTTATTTACGGCGCGCTGGTCATGTCCGTTTGTATGGTCATTATCGCGTTTGTGGTCAAGGCGTATCCGCCACCGGAACCACTTTCACCATCGTCGACATCATCCGATGTAGGAGGCATACCAACAGCTGGCCTTATAACAGTCTTTCTCATATATCTCAACATTATTGCGTTCAATCTTTCTTGGGGCCCGCTCCCTTGGCCCTGCATATCGGAGATCTTCCCCACCCGCATCCGTGAGCCGGGTGTCGCCTTCGGCATCGCGTCTCAGTGGCTATTCAATTTTCTCTGGTCCTCCACTACGCCCTACATCATGGCGGGTATTGGATGGGCCACGTTCCTGCTCTTTGGCATATTGGATCTGCTGTTTGCCGGATTCGTTTTCGGCTTTCTTATGGAGACCAAAGGGAAGTCGTTGGAGGAGATTACGGCACTATTTGAGGGACCGTCGTATCTTCCGTTGGATGAAGATGACGATGGCTTCAAGGGATTAGATCGAGAGGAACAGGCTCATATACGGTCATAGATACATTATATATACCTGTACACTATACACAACTTCGGACCATTCAACCAATAACTTGGTCGATTACTCGCACATAAATTGAAATAAGAGTACTTGATTGCAAAAACGGAAGGAAACAAATAATACCGTTCAATCTCTCTATATAAACCATACACCGGCACTTCGTATTTATAGCCGTGATTTCAGTCATACTTGCCAGGAGTTTCACAGCGTTGCATGCTTGGCACATGGATTCTGCTCATATCAAATCCCATGCATTAGCAGAAATCCGAAAGCAGTGTCAAGGACTTCGTTCGAATCAATTGACTTACTTTTAATTTCAACACAGAGCCAGCATTGACTTTGTTTACATGGAATCCTTCATGCTGCATGTAGCAACGGAATAATCTTTGACGGTTTTTCATGCAAGTCTAGCGGTGTGCAACCATCTTCATCTTTCAGGTTGATATCTACTCGATTTGTCTTCAGCAGTAGTTGGATGTTTTCTAACGACCATATCGAGCAGCAGTATGTATTGCTGTCTGACCATCTTTATCCTTCCAGCTCAGGTCAAGCAGACCCGCGTTCAGCAGCTGCTGAACGATCTCCTCATCCTTTCCCTCCGCGGCATACCTCAGCGGCGCACCGCCATCTTCAGACAGCGAGTTGAGCTCAAACTGTTCAGTATCAAGCAGCAGCAGGACCATCTTCCTATTGCCGCATGAAGCAACAAATGACAAGGCATCGAAACTATGACCATCCTCGACCTGACCTAGATCAAGCACGAGCTGAACAACTTCTTCATCGTTATTCTCAATGGCCCATTCTAATGCCGTATAGCACCACCCATTTTCTTCGCTTTTTGCATTGACATCAGCCTGACCTGTCTCCAACAACGCCCGAACGATCTCCTTATGGCCCTCCTTAACAGCCCATCTCAGTGGTGCCATGCCCATGTAGTCCTCCGAGTCGACATTGATTTGATACGCGCCCAATTGCAATCGAGCGATTTCCTATGGCCGTGTGTAGCAGCATACGACAAAAGGGGTGTTACCAAGGTCATCCGTGAATTGACATTGACTCGACCTTTTCCCAGCAGAAACTGAACAACCCCTAATGTCCACAACAAGCAGCCCCGTGTATTGCTGCGTAGCTGCCTTCGAGCACCGGTGTGGGATCGACTCCATGTTGGTAGGTCAGATATTTCAACACCTCAAGTTGCCCTTCCATAGCCGTCCGGAAAAGCCAAGTATCACGTAAGGTTCGTGACTCCGCAAGATCGATCTTGAAATCTTGCATCAAGGCAGGATAGCTTGCTGTTGCATGATCCTCCCATGTGTTGGATGCGTATCTGAAAAATGGGTACTTCCGGCATTAAGGTTCCAGGTGTACTTTGTATTCTCTAAACAGTGTTTCTTTTTTTCAGCGGATAGTCCACCTGCCATCGGTCGACTCAACCGTGATCAGAAAACGCCAACACATCTCAAATACATGAAGATTCGCTTTGTCTAGTGAGGTGTGAGCCCGTGTAATATTGGAACGACAATAACTTTGCAGCAGAAAATCTTTGACTGATTGGTAGCAGAAGTTGACTGCCACATCGTCCTCATAATTCTCATCGCTGAAAACATAAAAGCAGTGTCCTTAACGTTATCTTTTCCTTTTTTCTTTTCCTTTTTTTTTTTTTTTTTGGAAATATAGACGATGGAATTGCATGATGAGCATCCTCATTCACGCCTATTCTGTTCAGAATCATGGCGTATATTGGTCGAGTCCCTTCGGAAGATCTTTGAGTTTGTTCGAGACTTGATGATTAGGCACGTATCGCAACTCGCTAAGCATGAGGGATACCCAGAGAAAGGTGCCTCTGGCTTGGTTTCCTAGAGTAATTTTCACTTCGTTTTTTAGGCCGTCACTGCATTTCCTCTTCCGTGCTAGATCATCTGTCTTCACGCTGATGTAGCGGGATAAATCGACATTGACTTCGTTTGACTCCTTCAGTACACAGTGGGTACCAATGTCACAAAGCTCGTACTCAATGTCATCTACCCCTGGTCGGTAGGTAACCAACAAATTCACTCCCTGCGTAAAATCTTCATCAAAGAGTTCCTTAGCCGAATGAGTAAATCTTCCTCATGCCGTCCGATTTCTCAACCCTTGCAGTGAGTTCCTCGACGAGAAAGGTAGACATAAATGTTTTTCCTATAAGCGGAGAGCCGATTATGCGAAAGAGTTGGGAACCCTTCGTGGCTGCCCAGGCAGAGGATTGGCTTTGCTCCAAGATCCAATGGCAGGTATCCTTCGCACGTTTTCCCTTCTGTGCCTGGATTTCTCGCAGAATGGCACTGGGATTTCTTACACCCATCTAATCAATGCGTTGGCGCAATTTGTCGGTGCAGCAGCACTTGGATCCATCGGATAGTTTGTGCAGACTGGCGGCGCTCAATAATCTTTGCAGCGTCTCGAGCCAATTTCTCGATCACAGGGTACGCAAGCTGAAACGAAGGATCATCCGGTCCGTAGAATTTGACCAACTTGGAATGATCCTTCGGGAGACAAATACTGTGATGACCGTCGATACAAGCGCTGTTTTCATTTACTACCTAAGCATTGATCAGGACGTGCGGGAAACAAAGCGGATCAGTTGACAAGCACCAAGTCATGAAAGGATATGAGGTATGTTTCATATTCTCCGTAGCAACACACGACCGGGATCGAATGAGCGAAGAGCCAGCTGGAAAAAGTTTAGGCCATCTGTTAAAGCTTCCGAGGATTTTTCGAGGTTCTTTAAGACACTTGTGTTAGAGCCCCATGGATTCGGCAAAAGCGACGCAATTAAAACGCCCCAAATGTGCGGCGGCACAACCGCGGTGAGATGTACCAAAAAAAAAAAAAAAAACACGAAGAAGAAGAAGAAAAGAAAAAGAACGCCAACAGTCGAATCAGCAATTTCAGCATTTCTCGAACCGCGCTGAGAGGCGGCAACAATGGCTATCGAAGGTCGGCATTAGACTGAGCAACATCAGATGGGGAGACTGCCACGGATCTGCTGTATGAGGTTTCCTCCAAAGCTATGGCCAATGAAAACAAAACGCAACTGATTGTACCTTTTTTTTTATTTATTTTCCTTACGTTTGTCTGTCGGACTGTCCAACAACCTGTCGGAGATGTCGAATAGTCTACTTTGCGGAGCGTCCATGAATCATCCCGAATCGTAATTGAAAGCCATATCCGACAGGGTATTCGGGCGCCAGGCAACTTTTTTGGTAGCAATTCCTCTTAACTAGTTGAATGCTCCCTGGGGTACTCAGGGTATCCCGGTGGGTGGGTTATTTTTTGGTTGCCGGACCCAAGCATAATCCGGGTTCGCGCCAAGTCCATGCACGGAGACGATGCTAAACTATGGCCAGCTAGGGCTTGTTTGAGACGTTGGTCATGAGGCAAAATCGTACTCAACAATTGCATTGCTAACGTTATGCAAGACTTCTAAAGGGTATTTGCCGCCTGGCGGATTGCCTTGGGATGCCTTTCGGGGCTGAGCAGAATCACTAGAGCGAATCCCCGACAGTTTGAAACAGGCCATTGTAGCAACAGCTAAGCCCTTGTGTGATTGGTCCCCGGCTCTGATATAGTCCCGGTATAGGGTGTATACTTGTTGTATAATCCCTGTATAACCCTGGCCCGGGGTTGTCACGGCCGTGACCATTTCAGACCAGACTGACTGGTGAATGACATAAACGGCTGATATAGTTAGCTAATATATTCTCCACTTTGGATAGCAGAAGCAACAATAGAAAGAGGAGTCGGTAAGGTCGTAAACTGCGATCGCCTCATTCTAAGTATAGATAGCACAGCGCATGAAAATTCAACAACCAACAGCTACATCTGCCAGGGTATCATATCATCACGAAAGAGTCAGTAAACAATTCCCGTCTAACGCATCGCGAGTCTGCTCCCGTCCGAGACTCATCCTGCCGCCGTGTCATCTCTTCTAGCAGCATCAGCGCCTCCGTCGAGTTAGGATGTCTCTGCTGCGGCGCGGCCGCGTTTTCGGCCATCCGTCGCATCTCTTGTACAATCCACCTTCGCTGCTCTAACGACCCTTCCAAGCCGGCCACAAATAAGGGCCATATGAAACTCGTTGGCACCAAGTTTCCCTGCTCTTGCTGAGCGGTCTCAACTCTTGCTAGCTGGATGATTTGGTCCACTGCACCATGCACTCGGTCTGTTCGGGGGTAGATAGCAAACGCAACTCGATGCAGGTAGATGAAACTGGCAAGGAAGTTGGCTATATACTGCCGGAAAGTCCGACAGATTTCAATGGCGACAGGTGGACTCAGTGTGTCGAAGAGTTCCTCCGGTTTGTCATATACGTCCAGCACCCACGGCCGGTGGTTCCACAGAACCTCGAGGTCTGCGCCGACCTTGTGTGCAATTTGGAGGACTTCGAATTCGTCATTGAGTGTCCCGCGACTACGGTGGTGAAGATCGATGTAGATTATGCGCCGGATGACTTGTTGGGCTTGGACGTAGAAACGGAATACGGGGCCCACGATAGCATCGTAAATGAGGTAGCCCGGACTAGAAAGTAGATCCTTGTCGTCATCGGATTCCTTTGTTCGTGCAGAATGTATGCTGTTATTATCTGCATGCCAACTCATATCAGGCTCCGAAAGTTGGCCTAATTCGATAAGGGGATCGCCATCGCGGCCTGCAATCAATGCCTTGACGTCTAGCAAGGAAACCCACGATACTGTCAAGTGAGCCAGCCCGGTCCATGACTTTGTTCGATTGCGGAATCGACGGAGTAGTAAATATGCAGAGTGCAGAAACGAGGTCCCAGGACGACACAAATCGGGGGAAGAGAGCAGCTGCAGCCTTTAGACGCAGGTAGAATCAAATGACATGGGGCAACGTACCTCGGACAGCATGAGCAGAAACACTGCCGCAAATACCCTCTTCAGCGTCGACTCGTCCACGTCTCCCAGAATACATTCCTGGATGCTCAGGCTGGCTCGCCGATGATACGTCGGTGCCAACCTCCATCGTTTCCCCCCCAAAATCGTCTTGTGCACATCTGCATAGCAATACACGGCATTTAGTAGCGGATGAGAGTCTAGCGATTGTGATAGCAGGGCTGAACGCGCGTATTTCCATTCCATATTGACCGGTCCAAAAATTGTTGGAAGCGACTCGATTTCTAGAAAGTACATCAGCAATTGTTCCTCGTATGCCGCCTGAGTTCCGTTCTCTGAAGCTGACACCTCTGGTGTCTCTGAATGTATTCCGTCTATGGGTTCTGTCGGGGCTTCATCGTTTATCGATATCTGTTGCTCGCCAGGACTAGCCAACGTCGGACTGACGAAATCCGAAACCCCATTAAGGATGTTCAACTGCTTCTGTCCCAGCTCGGATGTTATCTCCCCAATGAAGCCAAGCATATCAAACGGCCCTGCCAGACCTGATTCTCCGGCATTATCACCTGCATCGAATCCCCGCTGTCGCTGCTCATCCGCTCGTAGGACCGTGCCCAAGAAATTGACATTCTCACGTCCTGGAGTCTCGATTGTCGATGTCCCTCCGGCAGACACGGTCTCTGCTGCCGGTATTAGCGGTTGACCCTGAGTCCCTGAACTGTCCCTTTCCGAAACGGTAGCAGTCCTACTCCGCCGTCGGGGTATGGACCTGCCAAAAAAGAACTGATCGTAGACGCATCCCAGCCGGAGTCGAGTGCAATTGGTGCAGTGTGGTTTTGCCTCGTCGCATCGGACCTTTCGCGATCTGCAGGTCAAACAGCCTGTTCGTCTTCGCGGACCGGAGCGGCCTGTGCCCCGTGCTCTTGGGGGCTGCTCTGATTAGCCTTTATCTTTAGAAAAGGTTTGATTCTTAATCGCTAGAAATACCTCCATCGTTGGCTCATCTGTGAGTGTCTGTGACGAACAGACATGGTTGTGTCGAGGTCGACAGAATGTTGTTGAATCGGAGTTGGTGAATGAAGTCCCCGCAATGGCGGCATCGGAGGTATTTGTATAATCCCGAGTATTTGCAGTTTCATATGCGAACAAATATAAAAACGAGGATAGGCCTTTCAGGCTGCTGATAATGGTAATTGTTATTCAAGAATCACAATATACCTGAACAAGATCCGTATATATACAGAGCAAGATACAATCTAGCTATGCCGTAAATTCAAAGAATTGTCCAACCTCTGCATCTTATCACCTCCGTAGCATAACTTTGACAAATGCAGCAGATGCCCTCGCTCCTTTCGAACATATCCAGCAAAGCAGATGACAGCAAACACAATAGCACCATAACTGATTAGCACCGGATATTTGAACTGCTCCGGTCGAGAAAAGACAATGGTCGTCGCAAAGGACAGAAGTTCGAAGACGTTCTGTAGTGCCATCTCGGTAGAAGAGAATCGAGCACGGGCGTTTTCCTCGATATTCTATGGCTATTAGTCTGTAAAGCTGGAAAGGAAAAGGAAGAAAATGCTTACCTCCTGCACCAAAAATTGAACCGCAAGATCAAAGCCCCAGAGGCCGATTCGGCTCAAAGAAACGCCAACAATCAAAGTAACTGCTACCATCCGGGAACTGGCATCGAGACAGATGTAGCCTGCCGCAGCCGCGGCCAAGCAACAAGATTGCCAGTTGAGGAACCACAAGCCGGATCGAATGGGCCCGATTCGGTCCATGATAAACGGCGCTGCCCAAGTACCGGACAGCTCTGCAATGACGGAGCCAATTCGCATGCCGCTAACCTCGAGAGGACTGAAGCCAACGTGGAGCAAGTAAGTGACCATGGTTGCGCCAAACGAGAGTACGGTCAGATAGAGTAGGCTCAAGGAGAATGAGGCGAGAAATACAGAATGAGAGGTATATTCTCGCCATGGGATAATCGTGATTTGTTTGATATAGTCGGCTAAGCTGCGTGTAGAGGATTCGCTTTCATTAAGGATGGTTTCATCGTTTTCATACCGTGCCAATTCCGGGACTGTTTCGTATACCTAATAAACGTCAGCTCAAATTCGATAAAAAGAAGAAAAAAATCTGGAGAATGCCTACCTGCGCAATGGCTCCATATTCTACAACAACGCTAATGGCATTCATTCCAAAAACGGTCCAAATAGCAGCCTTCGTCGACAGTCCATCTAAGAGGGAGATAAACACCGGTGCCAGCAATTTACAAAAGAGGTCTATGCGTCTCATCGATGCATTCAGACCTGGACACAATCAGTTCTGTCTATGAGGTCGAGTTAGACATTCCATACCTTGTCTCGACACATCCAGGCTGTCTGATATCACGACGGCCTATGACAGTTAGAACGGTGCAAGTCATGAGTGAGAGATTACCGGAGCATACCCAATCACGCTCGACAGACACTGTATTAGCCGTGGCAGCCAATTTCTCCACGCAGGCCAGCAAGGAGGCTCCAACGAACAAGCCATGAGACACGATTGTGGGCGTTTCCACCGTTCCCAAGAGGACCACAAAGCATGCACACGATGCAGCAACGGGCACTCTTTGCCAAACTAATACTCAGATCAGTATATTAAGTCAATCACGCACATTTTGACGATGAAAGATACCAATAGATTGTCGAACGGCGTCCAATCGACTCGCCCGATCCACTACCGATCCCAACCAGGACGAGCACACCACAGCAGCCAGCGAACGAACCAGCGCGTAAACTGAGGCATACAGCAGCGTTCCTTGAAATATGGAAGCCAGAAACAGCACAGCACCGAATTCAAACATGCGTGAGTTCCATGTTGATAAGAAGTGCGAGATGTAGAGCCGGACTAAAACCCGCTTAAATAACCGGGGAGATTCCGAATCCGGGCGTGACAGTAATGGCTGTGCAGCGATCGAGCTCTCCATTAGTGATTCTTCAGGCTCTTCTGGCGACATTTTGTAGCTTGCTACATCACTTGAAAGAATCTGGGATACGGGTGTTGGTATTGATGTTGTTTTGATTCATCGGCAGAGAAATTACCGATGGCCGTCGCCGACTCAAAGTGGGCTGATGTTCCACCAAGGTTGTTCTACAGTGCTGCTCTCATGACAGCGATATTCCGCTAAATAGACACAAAAAATCGAAAATCATATATGCATTCAATAAAATACATTGGGAGCAATTGGTTTCATTATATTTCCTCTTAGTTCCACTTCAATCCTCCCTTTCCATCGCTGACCGTCCGACGAGCAAGAACCTCGGCGACCTTCTCCTTCACACCTTCCTTCTGACCCCATTTGCTGACGAATTCGTTGACCGTCTCGTTTCGGTCCTTCGACGTATCCCGGACAAACCGTTCGATCTCCTGTTCAGAGGGAAGAGCGTATTGGGCATGGGGGTACTCCCGGAACTCGGCATCACCGAATAGTTCCATCCGAGACTCGCCCTCGGGCAGTTTAAAGAACGAGTCAACATACTCGTTGGTCACTTCCTTCAGAGTCGCGGGCTGCCACGTGGCCTGGCGCGGAGGCTTTGACATGAGTCGGGCCTTGACGCCCTCCACAAAGTCTGGATGTCTCATGAAGTGTGCCGCAATTCCATGCTCACGCTGGAAGGTTTCTTCGATAGTCCATTTCCTGCCCAAGCGCAGCGCACGCAGAGCCACCTTGAGCGACGTGGGAGACCGGACGGACAGGGTCTCCAAGGTCTTCTGCGCCCATTCCTTCTGCTCCGTTTCTCTCTCGAGAGCCTGGAAGATATCCTCCACATTGTTGAACTTGAAGCAGCGGTCGATGGCATTCCGCAGGTTTCCGGCCAGGAGAATAGGCTCCTCCTGCACGGAGGGGAGACCCGTTGAGAATTCGGAGATGGTCTGGTTAACCAGGTTCAATCTTTCCCGCAAGCTGGAGTAGTCCTTGAAGACCAATTCTGACAGACGTTGCGTCATGTTGCCCAAAACGCTGGAGTCGATGTAATGAGTAGCAATGCCGGCGTACAAGGACTGCACACCCTTCAAACGCTCCGAAGTCAGAGCCAAGTAGGTTCCAATCTCACCGTCAAGACGAGAGAGGAAGAAAGAGCCTCCGACATCTGGGAAATATCCAATAGTGGTCTCGGGCATAGCGAACAATGTCCGCTCTGTCGCAATCCGGAAAGGAGCGTGCACACTGAGACCGACACCACCCCCCATAGTAACCCCGTCCATGACGGAGATGTAAGGTTTTTGGTAGCCCGCGATAGCGTGATCGAGGCGGAATTCGAGCCCAAAGAAATCCGAAGACTTCTTTTGTCCCTCGATACCCTGCTCATTCTGCAGAGCCAGCGCAGCAACATCTCCTCCTGCGCAGAGAGCCTTCTCCCCAGCGCCGGAAACCATGATCACATTCGCCAATTCAGATTTCTCCCATTCCTAAACCGATTCAAATTGTTTAGCAACTGGTCTGTTCCCAAGGACGCCCTTTGTAGTCTCGGGGTGCGCACCTTCAATCTGGGGAGAATCTTCCGTGCCATCGAACCGTTCAAGGCGTTAAACTTTGCAGGTCGGTTCAATTCGATCAATCGGACGCCGTAGAGAGAATTGAAGAGGACATCGTCGGGTTCGTCTCCCTCTTGGGGTTTAGTGAGCTCAGCCAGCGTCGACATCTACGATTGTTAGCACGACTGTTCAGAAAAAACAAATGACCGCTAAACAAGCGCAACAGCAATATCCAACACAATCCACCCATACATACCTTGGCAGGAGCTCCGAAAGCTGGGTTGGTCACTTTGGCGCGGAGAGGCATGGCGATGGAGGGAGAAGCCCGCGAGATCCAGCTCGACGGCGTAGAGAACCGGCAGAGACTGTTTCGAAGTAACATCAAGACTAAATGTGAGGGAAACAAACTAAAAGAAAAGAAAGGAAAGAAAAAGAGGGATCAGAGGGTCAACGAAAGGCACAGGCTTGTCCTTCTTCTCCGCTTGACGAAAGACCTCGGGAGTTTTTTCGCGGTGATGATTTTCCCCCGCCGGTAAGCGTCACAGCAGCCGAAACTACATCGTTCACCACGCATGGTATGTAAAGAGAGACAGAAAGACATTGGTATAAACCATGTATCAATTGAAGTTCTACAATTATTTATTTTGTGTTCTACATGATATATGCAACGTCCTGACTATCTCATAGTTCTAAGAACCGGTAATGCGGGATTGACAGCAATGGATCCAACCTGTTGAACTGTAGAACTTCTATTTGTACATGGCAGAGATACTAAGAAATAAAAACACAAAAAGGTCCATCATCAGAAAGTCACGTCAGTCAATTCCCCTCGTTCAATACAAAGCCCGCGCGGGCTTGCTGTTCAAATCCCTCGAATGTGTAGCCAGCAGCCGGTCCAGCGCCTTTTTCTCAATAATCAATCGGCCAGTCTCCAAAATATCTTTAACATCGACATCTGGGCGGTCCAAGATCTTCGCGTGCTGTCCCACTTCGCGAACAGTCGAGAATAGATGCTCATTCAATTGCTCCGTAATTAGCGTAGAGCGACCAAACTCCCGGCCCCAGTTGTTGGCCTTGAACATATCCGTAATCAGATGCGGCGTTGCATCCTCGGGAATCGAGATCTCGTTGTCCAGGATAATCAACTGCCCCCGTTTGTACCGGTAGCTGAGAGCTATCCGCCATGCCTGGTCGTAGATCTTCCGCGGCAGCTCGGAGGAGAAGTCGCGGGGCTTAGGACCAAAGGCAACACCACCACCTTTACGGATAGGCGACTGCTTGTTACCAACACGTGCCCGACCTGTTCCCTTTTGCGGATGCAATTTGCGGTGGCTTCCGTGCACTTCGTCCCTCCACTTGGTGTTCGCGCTTCCTTGTCGGGTCTTGTCACCTTCGTATACGACTGCTCGGTGCAAAATGTCTTTCCGAAGGGGCATCAGGAGGTGGTTTCTCGAGTATTCGACGAAACGGAGGGGTTCCATAGAGGGGAAATGGTATGCGGTAGCCTTGACCGGCTCGGGGTTCAACAGGGGATGCGAGGCGACTGGGGCTTCTCTGGTGAGATATTCAGTCGAAACCTGTGCCTCGGTGGCCGTCGATCGCGACACGGAAGTAGAAAGGCATCGTATCTGCTAGCATTGCACTTGTAAGGACTCATCATCGATTTTGAGAAAAAAAGCAATTGAACGCACCGTTGTCGTCTCGGGCCTGGCAAAAAATCCAGGACTCCGCGAGAGCCACCGAAACATGCGAAGAGTCTCGCTTCCCGGCATTGTCTCAATATTTTGTGTGGATAATGTCGTTGTTCTGCGTGATTAGCAACGGGCGACAATTATCACCGCAGAGCAAAAGTCGGGCGGTGGATGTTGGGGCTTGGCAGAAAAAAGTTCCGTCTGTCAGAGATCAGAGATGCACCAAACACCACTTTCGGCCACGCCCTCGTCTTGAATTACACCCCTCCACTCCTGCTTTACTTCTACGATGGCTCATTGCGAGCGGGCGTCAAAGCCCCTGCTTCAATGCCTGCGGAATACCCCTACGAGGGTTCTTCCCGGCCTGCAGTCGGCACGAGCCTTCCACTCCACCTCGGTGGCCTGCGAAGAGGCACAGGCCGAGACCAAGAGCCAACCGTTCCATAAATCGCCTGACCCAGAATTGGTGTCGAGTCCTCGATTGGAGCGACGGCTTATGAGACAGGGTGTTGCTCCCGTGGGTTCTCGTCGACGTCGAGCCGCATTGCAGAACTCCCCCAACATTCCGTTTGAGCAGCTGCCCTATCAATGTTTCCAGGAGGCACGGAATATCTTGCAGGCGGATCGAATAGAGAAATTAAAGGATATTGAACGGATCAGGGAGAAAATTGCCAAATATGAGGCTCTCAGCCCCGAGCAAGCTGGTGGGAAGCAGGTGCAGAACTCAAAGCTGGGAGCCTGGAGGGAGCATCTGGAGAAGCTGAAGATTCAGGCGGACATCAATGACCCAATTGTCAAGAGAAAATTTGAAGATGGCAAAGGTGAGATTCACTGTATGATCTAGGCAAATTCTGAGTAACGGATGCTGATTGCTTTCTTGGTTAGGTGACATGTCGAAGCCCATCTACCGTTATCTGGCCGATCGGAAATGGAGAGAATACCGACGGAAGATCCTTGTTCAACGAATCACTCAGATGAAGGTGATTCCTGACGTGCTCCCTCACTGTGATCCAGTGGTCGACGCCAAGCTATACTTTGGCCGCGATCTGATCCAGCCAGGAGACTTTGTCAACTCCAAGGCCAGCACCACCGCGCCGAAACTTGATGTACAGATGTTTGAGGGCGGTAATAAATTGGTGACCATTGCAGTGGTCGACCCAGATGTGCCCAATGTGGAAGAGGACGGTTTTGACTACAGAACGCACTACCTCGCCGTCAACGTGCCCTTGTCCCCCACTTCGACCAAGGTCGATCTCTCCCAACTGTCGACCGAATCCCAGGTTGTCCTGCCTTGGGAACCACCAGTTGCGCAGAAGGGCAGTCCTTACCACCGTTTGTCCGTCTTTATTTTGGAACAGAACAATTCGCAGCCGTTGGATTTCGCCGCGATCAAGGCCAAGGAGACGGAGCGTCACAACATGAGCCTCCGGCCACTGCAGACCCGGTATCACCTGAAGCCGATCGGAGCACACCTGTTCCGAAACCAATGGGACGACAAGACGCTGGAAGTCATGAGGCAGATTGGGTACCCCGAAGCGGATATAGAGCTTCGCCGCAAGAGAGTCGAGCCTCTTCCTTACAAGAGGAGAAACCCTTCGACAATGCGGTGATTTCTTCTTTCTTTTCGAGTATCAAATGTTATATCACATGGTTCGTAAATCTGTATTGTACAATGAAGATGTATGAATATGCGCAATGAATTCCACAAAACTCCTAACTCCTCCCAAGGGTATTCTCCGTAGCAATGGTCACTTGTCACACAATTCAGTCGGTTGCATTGGATTCCGCACCCATTGCATTTTCGACAAAGGCCAGACACGTGCAATAATCTTTCCATTCACAAGACCCAACGGAACGGGACCATAGTTCCTCGAATCTCTCGACCAGGGCAGATTATCACCAGCGAGATAGACATGACCTTCGGGGACCTACTCATATATTAATAACGTAGAACAGACAAGAACCCAGCAAGACTCACCTGAATCATCTCCCTATTTACCCCAACTTCCGTACTGAACGCCGGATCCTTACAGACAAAATCCCCCGGCATCCCAAGCACCCTCTTAGCCCCATTCACGCCCAAAAACGACGGGTGGTAAAACCGCACCACATCGCCCACCTCAATTCCGCGTCCATGTTTATGCCACCGCGAGATAAGGAGGTAGTCACCCCGGGGACTGAACGTGGGGTACATCGAGGGGCCTTCGCTGAGCTGCACAGTGATCAGATGCTCCCAGATTAGGGTGCAGGCGCAGAAGAGGCCAACGCCATCGAGGGCGAGGCAAAACGCACCGCCGGGACTTGACCGGCGAATAGTTGAGCGAATGAAGTGGTTCATCAGGGCATACTTTTGTTCTATTGTCTCTCTTGCTTGATCGTGGTGTATCGACTTGTTGATATTGCTGCATCGGAGGTTCGGCGCCGATGGGTCACGTGTCATAGCCTATAAATTCGGCTGCGCGGAGATTTTTCTCCCACAAATTCTCCCACTACATACCATGGAATCTTTCAAGCACAACACTCAATGGCAGACCTTGCCTGAGTGAACAAGGATGTTTAATGATGCATCCTATTCTCTCATTCCATTATTTGCTCTGATACAATCGAGTAACGCTTCTAAAAATGCTAGAGCTCGTCGTCGCCGAAATACATAACCAGGACGCGCGAGTGTGGACAGTGAAGCAAGAAGAGCACGAGTCTATACCACACAGTGGTGAGATATCCCGTTCGATCTCCTTCCAGCTTTGACCCCATTTAGTTATGGGACTGGGAAGTTGGAGAGTGAGAGGGAGACACTACTAGATATTCTGTAGTTTTTCTTAATCAATATTCTTTGTTTTATCGGCTCATCCTATTCCGTATGCAGATGCAATCAAATTAACCTCTGACGTTTGAATTATTATCGCCACATACCATCCGCCTCTATTACAGTGTTAGCCTACTTTCTCACAAGTCCGGAATGGCAACTCACCAGGATCTTTTTCAGGGGGCGGTATATACGCCCTCTTTTCTGCCTTAACCGACACATTAACACCAAATCTCTCGTCTCTTTCCTTCGCCAATCCCTTCAAACCTTCCGGGTTCGCCAACTTCACCCTGTCCTCCGACGTAAAGCTGCCCATTAACTGCGGCGGTCCCATTGGCACCGGATGGCCCCGGTCCACCTGCCAGAAGTGGTATACTTTGCCGTACAATGGGATGACATCCTCCATCTCGGCCGTTTCAGCGGCCTCCCATGCGGCGTTGGGTACTCCGGCTGGGGAGGGCATAATGAGCATACCGCTTTTGACTTCGTATTCGTGTGTGTGCCAGAGTCTTTTTTCCTCGGTGGGGAGGGTTTTGAATAACCGCGGGGTGATCATGTATTCGATACCGATGAGTTTGGCGTTGGGTTTATCGGATTCGTAGAGCAGACATTGTCTGACGTCTATTCTTTGTCAACACCACTCGCATTAGGGTATAACCGGCTGAGGAATGGCACACCCTCCGTAACATGTGCACAATAGTGATTCGCCTCAACACACCGCGTCGGATCAGACGCATAGACATGGAACGCATTCAAATGAGCACAAATCTGCTTGACCGGGGTGAAATCCTGGACCATCCGTGCGCCGGTCTCGAGCACCCGGCTTTTGGTGGATAAGGGGTCTCCCGGATTACCATTGTCATCAACGGGAAGGCCCTTGCAAGTCGCCATTTTGTCCATTTTGTGCTCGTAAATTGTTCTTTTCTTGACGATGCTACGTTTAAGGTACGGCCGGTTGTTGATATAGATGCGAATCGTCTGACGTCACGATGATAATGGTCGTTGGCAAAGGATTGGCTGTCAGGCGGTCGGAATTACAGAATTAAATTTATGGTTGACATTTATATTGCAGAGCATGGCATGAGATGAGGCGCAACTATGTCGATTGGTCTGATTCAAGCTAGGTTTAGGGAACGGGGGAAACAGCAAAATCATGGAAAGGAAAGCTAAGAAAAGGCAAAGACTATAAATTCTTCCTTTATCCGAGACGAAGCGATTAACGAGCTTTTCACACAAGACAACTCTTGCAGTTCATGACTTTAATAATGTCTTCAACACATGCGGTCCAGCCATCTCCTAGTGTAATTCACGTGGAGGCGTTGTCAGAGGGGTTCTCTATGTGATCTGAAAATGCGACATCGGATTCTATTGTAAAATACTGCACCGAACCGAGCTCTAGTGGATGGGTTTCTTTTCCCCGTCTTGAGACAGTACTCAACACATTGCTTGAAGGTTCCTTGTAACTGTTCCTAGGACCCCAAGGGGTACAGGAGTTGTATATCCTTGGGCTTAAGTATGACCAGTCATGTAAAAGTTCCCTGCAATTAAAGCGAGTCCTCCAATTAGGGTGAATTACAGTGTAATATATGCACAGCAGATGGAAACATACGTACCTCATACCAGGTTATCCCATCATAATGACTTGTCTTGTCAGTGTCTAGTAGTTTGCCTTCGACGAATGTAATAGGATCTCCCGGTATCATTTTCCCGGAAACTGGGAATGGTACGCCATGGCTGCGAGTATATTGGGGCCTTGGTTTGCCTTGGCGTAAAAGGGCAGCTGCTCTTGTAACTCGGCGATCCTCTCAGCGCGCGTCAAAGGCCACTTCGGTGTTGAAAATGGAAATTCCATTATCGAAACTCGGCAAAGGAAGGCCTGTCAGTGCCGGTGTGTTGGTGAAACATCAAGCTGAGCAGTAACACCTGCGAAAATGGTCCCACCATCATCATGTTGGAAGGCGCAATTAAAAGCCATAAGGATCTAGCGACTGTACTAGATTCACTTTGGCGAGAGAAGCGCGATGGACCTTTACAAAATGTAATCGAGAGGTACGTGACCGAGAGAACAGCGTACCTCGCTGGGAGCATATGCTGGGTTATCCCATAGTGATCAGAAAATTTCTCCAGCCTACCCAGGATTTAGTGTCATCTCATCAAAAACATAATGGATCTCTCGTTGAGTTACGCCTATACTTTGAGCCATTGTAGGGCTTGTTTTATCGTGCCATTTCTGGTAAAGGCTAATCAAAATGTTTGCTCAACAGTATTCAAAGGAAAAATCTAAAAGTGAAGAGGAGAAACGGAAAATATGCCTCATCGGGTTGATGGGATGAGAAGTAGATAATATCTAAAGAGACTTGCATACAGCGGAGAAAGGCGCCTTTCACTGTACTTCTTGCGGTAGGTAACAGGTCCAACCTAGCCAGAACGGAAAAAGTCTGCGTAGCTACCCTATGTTCAGGGATAACCTTCGGATCGGGTAGAGCAGTTCATGGGTGATACGTTTCTTCAATGGTGACACCCAACATGCTCCAGTTGGATGCTCGGCCATGCAACCTACATAGCATTCTTCATCTCTCTCAACGCCATCATCACATCCACAGGATTCGTTTTTCCAGTCTTTTTCTGAATCTCGGTGTCCTAGTCCTGTCAGCTCGCCGTCTCGCATACTAGCCAGAGTAGACCTACGTTGACACGCATGAAGACATTGTGCAATTTCTCATCACCAATAGTAAACTTGCCCTGCGTCTGCGGGTTCTGTGCTGCAAATGCCTGCAACTTCTTGATTGGCTCGGACTCCGAAACAGCCATGCAGAACTTGACGTTTCCTTTTGTGTATTCGTGGCCGGGCTGTTTCTCGTTAGTCGCGTTCAAGTGTAACATGAAAGACAGCTTACGTAGACCTTGGTCTCATCCGGCAACGCAGCGAGGGTCTCGTTCAACGCTTTGTGCATCTCTTGGGCATTTCCTTCGAAGAACCGGCCGCATCCTGTCATGGATTAGATCGTCGTGTCCAAAAAAAAAAAAAAAAAAAACATGAACGAACAAAGACCCACCCCCAATAAAAAGGGTATCACCCGTAAATACCACACGTTGATCACCATCCTCCATAAAGTAGCAGATGCTATCCTGGGTATGGCAGGGGGTGTGGAGAGCCTTGACCGTAATCCGCTCGCCGATCTTAAACGTCTCACCATGCTTGGGAGTCATTGTCACGGATGTGCAATCCTTTCCCCCGATAACAGGGAGTTTACCGAATTGTTTAAGCTTTTCTGTTAGTATACTTCTTAATTCCCATAAATAGGTAGCTTACAATTTCATTATTCCCGCCGGCATGATCCCAGTGACTGAAAAGTCAGCCTCAACTTAGTCAATCAGGAAGGCAAATAACATACTGATGAGTGTTCACAATGGCAGTAAGGTCGATCGTCCCATTTTTGATCTGCGACTTCAACACAGGCGCAACTCTGGCTAGTCAGCGTCTACCGCGGTACTCAAAATACTAGTGGGGTAGGACAAGAACACACTCTGGCGGATTTGCAGGGTCAATAATCACGGAATGTTTTGTCGGTTCGTCAGTCACCAGATAGGCATAGTTATTGCCCTTTCCGGTCCCTTTGAGTCAGGATTAGCATGTCGAGTATGCACATGTATATCCTTTTGGCTACTCACACATCGGAATTGAATGGACGTGCATTTTTCTAGTCTGTTGTGGCGTTCTTAGGGCTCGTGATTGACAGAATCGAATAGACGGTCTGATTAATGTGCGCGTCAAAGTCATTGACGGCGAGAAAGTACAAGACAGTTGTTTATCGTATGCGGGGTGTTGTACTATGGATGCTTCTATGAGAATCGAGGAATTGTTCAGCAATGACGGCAATCTTAGTCATATCACGTGACTTGTATCCGCGGAGTTGTATATGTACAGGGCAAGAGATGCAAAGTCATGGCCGTTGAAGTTAGATACGAAAATGCAGAACGCTAAGTCTGGCATGATGAAAGTGCATCTATAGCAAGGCTGCCGAGTTTCGCGCCGTTTATTTACGCATGGGGGCTTATATTGCAGGATAAATCGTTCGCATAGAACTCGCATTTACTCGATTGGGAGTACGCAGGGGATGGCCCCGCGTGGTGGGAGTACTTGTATGGTATGCAAATGCAGGTGTTGGGCCAAAATGTGCAGAATGAAGTTTATTGCATTGCGTTGTCTTTGTCTGATGCAAAATTGGTATCTTGTTAAATATGATCTGGGGTATCCTGTTATGAGCAAGGGGTGCACATGCTGTATATATGACATAGTGTCTAAGCAACACCCAATGGCCGACTATCCCACAGCTCCAATGATTCCCACCCTAACTCCCGCAGCGCATCCGCATCTGCATCTGCATTCACATCTACAACCATTGCCTCAGTTTGCGTCTGTGTCTGCGTCTGTCGCACCGACAAGGGAACAGCGCCCTTAGCCCTCTTTACCTCCTCCTTGAGCAAAACCTTCTTTAGCGTATCGGTCCATTGATTCGGGTTTGCCTCGCACGCAGCAAGGAGGTAGCTAAACGAAAGTAACCGTCTGCTAGACTTCCACTCAGTCGAGCGTAGGATGTGGTCTAACCAGGTGTAGATGGCTTCATGGTAGGCATTATTTTTGGTATCTTTAGTTTGCGTCGAGAATGCAAGATCGTTAACCATTTCCTCGGTTAGGGTTGCCAGGAATGCAGAATGGCTCTCCGTGATCATTTGCAGGAGCTGCTCCCATTTGATAAAGGTGTCGTGTAACGAGTCTCCTAGCCTGTACATTGTCAACTCATCATTCTTCACCGTGGCAAAAGAGATACTTACCTCCGTCCAGCAGGGACTAATACCGACTCATCCAACAGCACTCTTGACAGAACAACGGCCCCCTTCCGCGAAGCCTTACATATCGACACCAGCTGTGTCGCGGTAGTAGTCTGATACTGAGCCTTGCGTTTCTTCCTCGGTGGCTGCTGCTCTTCACCTTCTTCTCCCTTCACCAACAGACTCAGAGCATCCAGAATAAACTCCTTGACTCCCAGGTCATCGCCATCAATCTCCTCGGCATCAACCGAAACCGGAGCTGAGACTGGAGGGGCAGCAGCGGCATGCGGATCAACCTTGGCCCAGTAATAATCCCACAGCCACTCCAGAGATCGCTGGGTTGCATTCCGGAGTACGATCAACGAAGGAAGTTCGCGGTGCGTAGCCTCGTGCCGCAACTCTACGAACGAAGCCGGAAGACCAAGGTCAATGGCCCTCTGGAACATGGTTTTTCTCATGCCAGGAATTTTAGCGTCAACGAGGCCGGTAACAAATCTATTCCGTTAGTAACGTATTCCTATTCATCTATAGACAGGAGACGTACCGGCAGAAAGCAGCAGAGTAGGTCGCACGAATAGAAAAAATAGAATTTTTCCCGGCATCGTCGTGCAGAATGGCATCTGTTAATAACGCCGTTGCTTCGACGGGATGGGGGAGGCTTCCCCGTACTTTCCAGATCGATACCTAACATAATTAACAGAAATTTCTTAATGAAAAAAAGAGAGAAGATATAAATACCTTTGCGCAAGCTTGAGAGCGCAAATCCGGTCCATCGTATGTTGGTGGAGGGTAGAACTGATCTCGCACCGCGAGTAATTGAGCTTGGCTTTTCCAGGGCGTGAAGACGACTTTTGCCATATTTCCTCTATACAGAATTAATTGAATTTATGTAACTACAACCCTATCCTTTTACAGAAGACCGTTACTGATTTTTGCGGATATGTTCGGGATATTGTTGTCCCGGGTGGAAGTTTCTCCGTGTCTATATGCAGACCTGTATTCACTCAGCTCACCTCGTCAAACAGAAATAGATATTTATTTGCGCTTTGTTGATATGCATAGCATCTCTCACTATAGATACTAATATGCAGGATGCTACGCAGTACCATAGGGTGCAAGATCTCTACGCTCAAGTCTAAATGATATCTTCCCACACGAGGAACTCTGTGAACTCATTTACAATACCGTCAGCCCAGGAAAAGGATTTCAGATCACTTGGCTCACTAATCGAACACGAAGGAATAGAATTATCAAGGCCAAAAATTAGCTGAAATTCAGTTACGAAGGTGCTGTGGATCATGTCAGAAATCCACGGATGTCTTCTCAACTGGTTCATACCAGAAATGTATGATTGGAGAGACATTAGATCGATAAATCGAGGAGAATCAAAAGTACTGAAACTGATCACACGCGAAAGTATCATTCCCAGTCTACTGACTTATACTAATGATGAGCAATAAATGTCCACTTTAGCTCTCCGTATCAGGACTTGAGAAAGACGCCGGATATATGATGTTAAGGCCGGGTCATTAGCATCACCCGGTCGTAATCGAGACGGGATGATTGGAGTCATGGCCGCACATTCTCGATGATGTGAAGCTGTGGTTAGTGGGAGGCCGACCGGACGTGGATCAATTGGTCGCCGAAAGGCAAACACCAACCAAATACAAGGTTCCGCAAGGTATATATCCGGGATACTATGGGGAAACTACGTTTCCGACAGCGTGTGGTGCGGTGACCTTCATTTCTGTGATGATCGCAACTGATAAGTCGTAGACAATCTTTCCAGATACAGTGGAATCTCCGATATAAATTTACCTGAGGAGAGCTGTTTGGGCTGCTTTATCACAGGATCGCGATCCTGGTGCCTTCCTTCCGTAGAGCATTGACAATCTCCGGGTCGAAGCGCGGATGCACTTGTGCACATGAATATGGTTCCTTGTGGCCTAGTCCGCGGTTCATTAACAGTTTACAAAGGACGGAAGTTGCTTGAAGCTAAAGAATGATATAATGAGCTAATGAGTACATGAGAAGTCAAATAGCAACCATCCAATCCTGGGTATCCTCTCATGTATATATGCTGAACGCCTAACTAAATATAGAAAACCAAACACAAACTCCTCGCTATGCAATAATAAAACGTAAATCTCGTTAAACCCATCCGTATCCATAATTCATGCAAGACTGCTCAAGAGGCAAGAACGGCTGCGTGTCCGTGATGATATGTTGGTCAAAAGAGGCCTCATCGTCGAAAAGGAATGACTGAGACAGTAGGCTCATGTCTGGTTTTACCGGGTTCTTGAGGTGCTCGTAGTACTGCGACTGTTCCGGTGCCCTTTGGACGGACTGGTCGTTGTTTGCCTCTTCGTCATCATCTTCGCCATCTTTGGTGGTGTTAGGAGACGAAGGCGTAAAGGTTTCCTCCAACTTTAGTCCCTTGCCCAGAACGCCGCCGTTGAAACTTTCCGGTTGGTTGTAGAGTCCCATTCCAACTAGCTCATCCTCATCGTCTTGCGTCTCAAGCTCAAAGGGTTGCATTGGAAGCAGGTCCGGAGTCGGAGGTCCGGTCACTTCACCCGAAGACGGGACACTCTCATAACCGGATGTGGCATCCAGGGAAGGCATGTTGTTATTCATAGACATCATGTCAAATGACCAAGCATCGGAGAGATGGGAAGCCGTCGGCAGATCAGGCATACTGCCATCCCAGGCCGAAGGCTCGGCCTGCGAACCATCATCCATGGGCAAGAACGGTGCCATGGAGAGGGGCTCGTCGGAGAGAGGAAGACCAGATAGCGAGCATGAAGTTGATGGGAGGATCATATCATCGGTGTAGAAGAGAGGGTCATTGTTCATATGTTGGGGGAGAGCCATGGCAGAGAGGTTCATGGAAGCGGTGGTGGATGGTGGCATATAGTTCGGTGTTGTATGGCCGGCGGGATGCCAGCTCATTGGACGAGAACGACGGCCTCTTCGAAGTAAAGTTGGATCGAAGGAGGGGTCATAACTTGGACTGGGATCGGTAGAAGGGTACATATTGGAAGAGGAAGACATGGCGGTAGTGATAGCTCTCCGTCTATTAGCCGGAGCAGCAGTATTGTTATGCGGTTTGGAAGTGGGCCAGGAGGGCGTCCATTGAAAAGTGGGTTGCCAGTGGGCCATGTGTACGGTCGAGAGAGATTTATATAGGGAGTAGACGGAGTGGACGGAGTGGACGTAGTAACCGTACAAATATGTAGTGTGGTGTGTGGAATGGAGAAAAAGTGCGAGAAAATGGATAGAATAATCAGTAGGGAAGGAGGTACAAATACGGAGTACAGGCAGGCATGTTAAGAAGCAGGCGGCAGGTGGCCAAGGCGCATAACGGGTAGGCTCCGGAGATATTCTGGACTAGTGTCTCTGTAATGATATTCCAAGATGACACAGGGATGGACAAAGTGTGCTGCCCGTGAGTCGTCCATCCGAGAGATTATTGGTGCATGGTCCATCATCCGGAGGTATCCCAGACGGAGTCGGAGCCCGAACAGCGATGGGCGCATATGATGGACCAATGATGGACATGATTGATTTCTTTAATCTGGACAATGGAACCGACTATCATTTCTTGAAGGTAATTAATATGGGACCAACCACGCTGGTCTCAACTCCACCGATCCCATCCCATCTGCCCAACGCGTCAACCGCCCGATCCAAAGAACCGAATCTTCCGTCCATTGGTACGCAAGGATGACAACAACAAGACCAGGGGTTTCTCTACGACTCGTCTTATTAATCTTCAACATCATTGACTCACTTATCACTCACTCTCAGGAACATTCTCCGAAGTTACCTCCGTAATACTTCCGGAGGTTACCAGGACAAGACGACGACCAACCGCTGACGGCGACGGACAAACCGGCCAAGGCGGACGGCATGGCATGGATGGACATGAATGGCTCCACTAAGGGGGGTGGTTGGACTCAGAAATTGGAACAGAACAAATTCCAGAAGGATTTGCAGTCGGTCCGGGTGGGTGCATTCTCTCGCTTTCGCTAACTGGAAAAAAAAATTCCTTAGCGCTAGTCAGGGTCCGAAAGGGAATGGCGGTGGCCAGGATCAGGCTCGGAATCACATCATGAAAGGTCACAGAGGTCAGAGTTTGATCGGCCACTATGACTATCACTAACTTATTACTCGCCCTGGAAATAATATATTCGTCGGCAGGATGGACCGGTAGGTGAGTAGTCGATACGCAATACTATATGATTGGTGGCATGTGTAGTGCTGTATCTGCTGTGTCCTGTACGGGAGTATGGCACAGACGCTATTCCGACCTTAATGCAGGAATGTGATGCATGCACATGGCACTTGTATTACTTTACAAGTGCAGAATCGTCTTACTTTTTAGTTTAGTCTTACAATTACGGAGTCTCAGTGGGGGTTGTCAGACTGCATTCAGGGGTCATGTGAAGTCAGGTGACTCTACTCATTATATCCTATTCCAGACAGTTACATTGACCGGTCACCGATACAGGCTTACAGGCTTACAGTCACACCCTTTTTTTGGATCAGAGCAGACAAACACACAGAGTCAGCGCTAGACAACGCAGAGACAGGGACAGGGGGGATATTGTGATGCCTCAACTGTCTCACTAGGTGCACAGCCCAGGATGCAAACTAAGAGTTATTTGGACTGTCTATCTCTAACAATCACTAGGAATGTTTTGTATCTGTAGATATTAAAAATAATGTAACCTTCTGAAAACAACCTATTTACTCCTACTACTGAACTGAATCTCACATAGCCTTCAATAGATCCTGTCGATGATGTCATTGGTCATCTCCTCAATTCCCGCCCGTCACTATTCAACTCCCGCGCTTTCTGCGCTGCTCACCACTGATAATGGATAACGAGCGACATACAGATGCCAGAGTACGTCAATTATATTCTTGTGTTTCTATAGAAATACTAACAAGCCCAGAGCGATGGGTCGTCCGCCTGCGACACCGATCCCCAGAATCAGCTTGAAGTCGTCTTCTACCCCGATTCCAGTCACCGTCGCAAATCCTCCCTTGTCGCGACCGATAATTACCATTCAAAACCCCAGATCGACAAGAATGAAGACACGACGGCATGTTTCGTCCATTCTCTCATAGCTGGCGAATGGGTTTCTCCTTCCAGGGGAATCCCCGACGCTGGAGGAAATCAACCAGGTTACAGTGGTGACGAGGCCGCCATCCTTGATGAGACTACGCTGCCCGCCGGTGATGAGGCGATGCCTGTTGTGAATCTAGGCCCCAAGACGATAGGTGGACGGGGAGCGCCAACCATTGTACAATCTCGACATCTGACCAAGCGTCAGCTGTCAGACATGGCCTGGAACGTGCGCAAACTCTCGAAGAAACTGGGCAGTATCAGGCTGAAACTCACCGTCAAAACCGTCTTCCTCGTCACAAAGGCTCACGATGAGTCCCTTATTAGTCTGACCCGCAAGGTCACCCAGTGGTTGCTGTCCAGCGAGCGCGACACCCAGTACGTTGTCTACATTGAGAAGCGACTTGAGACACATCCCGACTTCGCGGCATGGCAAATAGAGGAGGAGGAACCCACGGCCAAGGGGCGGCTCAAATACTGGGATCCACAGTCGGCTCTGGACAACCCGCACCTCTTTGACTTTGTTATTACATTGGGCGGTGATGGAACCGTACTATACACCAGCTGGCTCTTCCAGCGCATTGTCCCGCCTGTGCTATCGTTCTCGTTAGGATCTCTGGGATTCTTAACCAAGTTCGACTTCAATGACTATCAGAATACGTTAGATACGGCCTTTAGGGATGGCGTCGTTGTTAGTCTACGGTTACGATTCGAGTGTACCATCATGCGAAGCAATCCCCAACCTAAAGAGGCGCTCTCGGGCACCAACAAGCGGGACCTAGTTGAGGAGTTGATAGGCGAGGAGGTCGAGGGTACTCTGACACATACACCCGACAAGGTTGTTCAGATTTTGAATGATGTAGTTTTGGATCGTGGGCCAAATCCCAGTACGTGACCATGGTTATTCGTGAAGTCTGGGTACTGACATCCGCAGCCATGTCTCAAATTGAATTGTTTGGTGACGATGAGCACTTCACCACTGTGCTCGCAGATGGAATCTGCATCGCCACACCCACAGGTTCGACGGCCTATAACCTGGCTGCTGGAGGATCATTATCGCACCCGGAGAATCCGGTGATTCTTGTCACGGCCATTTGCGCCCATACACTGTCATTCCGGCCGATCATCTTACCGGATACTATTGTGCTCCGGATGGGAGTGCCCTACGATGCCCGAACTAGTTCGTGGGCCAGTTTTGATGGACGGGAGAGGTATTACCCCCCATCTGCATAACCATGGTAATAAGCTAACCATGTTAGAATCGAATTGCACCCCGGAGACTACGTAACAGTGTCTGCATCGCGGTACCCTTTTGCCAATGTGCTGCCGCAAGGGAAACGTGGGGAGGATTGGGTGCATAGCATTTCCAAGACTTTGAATTGGAATTCTCGACAGAAGCCAAAAGCATTGCATTAACCATGTATCTATTTTGGATATACATTTTGCATATGAAATTTCATAGTAGGGCAGTTCTTGAGGTGCTCTAGAAGATTCGTCTTTTTCCGCGATGGTTTCCGGGGCAGCCAGACCGCCCTATAAAAACCCGCCGAAATTTTTCTCTTTGTCTTTTTCACTTTCTTCCTCAACCACATTTTTCACCACAGCTGTACAGCAGCTCGAGAGAAAAATGCATAATCTCCCTTGCTCAACGCTATAGACAAGCAAACGAGTTTTACTAATTTGGTGAGTTCTATTTTTCTCTTTTCTTCTGCAGCAACATGACGAGCTCTGCTCTATGATGAAAACTATTCCTACATTCGCAGTTTCCACGCTAGCCGTCGCTTGAACCCATCATAGACGGCGTTGAGCGCTAATTCTTCCTTGGATGTCTGACTGTCATGTTGCTTGCATTTTGCTTGCTGTTTGTCAAATGAGTGATGAGCGCGTTGCTAACATTTACAAGTCTCAGGTCCGGGTATAATATCGTGCTGTAATATCCTGTGCGAACAGCCGCGAGTGTCCGTTCCTTGGATATCGCTTTATCGCGTCTGGGAGCAGGATAGTTTTGGACAAGTGTGGTGGTTCTCGTGGTGGATAACGAGTCGTGAGGATGGAAGTACAGAGTAGTATGTACTGTGCTTCCCCAGGCTCAGCGTCTGCCTTTATGGCTATTAGGACAATGCAAAAGTATTCAATGGATTCAATTCTCAGTTCATTCTCGGATTCAGTCGTAGCTATAGATCGTATCAAAGTGCACGCCTGGTGCTCTGCATCTCCGTATCTCGATCGATATCGGAGCACAACCAAAAAGGAGTTCACTCTATCTCACTTCAGCCCCCAATTTCAGACATCGTTAATGCTGTTCTCATTGTTCCTCACTAATTAATATTCTTGTTGATTGGATATGAAATGATTCACTGATCACCCATACTACGACTCGTCCTCGATCGCCTTCCGTTTTAAACTCCGTCTCGTCCATCACCATTCCACCGCAACCACCACCACCCTGAACACATCGATACCCCAGTACAGAGCGCCATGGCACACCCCAGACACGGCTCAATGCTGTCCTTTGGCGGCGGACCCAATAACACAGCAACAGTTGAAAAGCCTCCATTCCAAAACGCTCCCGTCCCGACAGCCTCACAGTCGAGCTCCGGCCTGCGCGTACCCTCGAATCGCAAAACCATCTACGACCGACATCTAAATCGCAGCCGCAATGCAGAGCTTAGCCGGGCTAGCTTTGCTTTCCTCTTCTCAGAGATGGTCACCTATGCTCAACGGCGAGTGACGGGTATCCAGGATTTGGAGAGACGGTACCTCCTCGGTCACCTCCCGGAAATGCCAACGATACGATACTAACAATGAATACAGATTAAATGAACAAGGCTACCCCCTAGGCCTCCGCCTCCTCGACCTCCTCTTTTATCGCACTATCGCCGGTTCCTCGTCCTCATCCTCCGCCTCCGCGCTCTCAACCTCCTCCACAACATCCTCACCCCCCAACCGTCCCCTCCGCATTCTCCCTCTCCTCCATCTCATCCACGGCCCTCTCTGGCGTCTCCTCTTCAACCGCCCGGCCGACGCCCTCGAACATTCCGTCTCCCCTGACACCCCGAACGAGTATATGATTACCGACAATGATCCGATGGTGAATACGTACATCAGTGTGCCACGGGAGATGAGCATGCTGAACTGCGCTGCTTTTGTCGCGGGGATTATTGAGGGTGTTTGTGACGGGTGCGGGTTTGAAGCCAAGGTGTCGGCGCATAATCAGCCGTCGGAGATGTGGCCGGGAAGGACGGTGTTTCTGTTACGGTTTGGAGAGAGTGTGATGGAGAGGGAGAAGGTGTTGGAGAAAGCGGGTGTTAAATAGGACATTTGATGAATACATATAGGCGTTTAATAGGTCGCTCAATTGACATGATGCCTTGATATGTGCAGTAGATTGTAAACCTAGATATCCATGCAATGCTCCCCCAACGCCATATGCAGCAATCATTATACATAGATCATGCCTCCGTCCGTCTACGCTTGTCCCGATCCTCGTACGGGGAAAGACCTCGTTTCCTCCCACCACCAGGTCTGAATGAATCTCCACGATCCCCTCTTCGAGGAGAGTAAGACCTCGACCGCGATCTTGCCATTGACCGTGACCTCCGTCTCTCCCTAACAGCACTAGCATTTGCCCCCGTAGGACGAGTCTTCTCATCACCCCGATCCGGCATAAACCGCTCATCTGTAATCCCAATAGGCGGCCCATCACGACGACGACGACCGTCCAGGCCCTCACCAAAACGTCCGGTATCCTCACTCCGCAGATCGCGATACCGTGTACGACCCTTCTTGCCCACCTGCGTCAAGTCGCGCACCTGCATGTACTGCGGTAGTGTCTCACGAGAGACATCATCGACGAACTTCCGGCCCATGACATTCCGCTGATCGAGACCCTCGCGCTCAAGATCATCACGAAAGAAGGCACCCTTGTGGAAATACCGCTGCATGAATCCCGGTTGTCCGCGCGTAGCGTCTTTCTCCTCTTTCTGCTTTGCGAGGAACTCCCGGTCTTCGCGCTCGCGCTCTTCCGCTGTGAGATTCCTCCGGCGCTCGATTTCCTCGCGCTCTTTCTCGGATGCCTCGATTGCCTCGCGCTCGCGCTTGACACGTTTCAACTCCCGAAGTTTCCACGCTGCATACTCTGCCTCCGGGTCGAGACCGTCCGTATCGTCGATGGCAGCTTCTTCGGCGACTTCAGCTTCATCATCGTCCCATTGACGGTTTGCGGCGCTGCGTTCCAGCGCAGCCTTCTCTAGTTGTTCGCGTATCAGCATATCTGCCTTTTCCTTCCGTTGGGCTTTCTGGGCCTCTGCTTCTGCGGCGGTGTCTGCTTCCGTCGTGTCCTGGGCGGTATCTGATTTGCGCTGGTTCTTCTTGATGAATGTAGGTCGGAGGAGGACTCGTGGTCGTTCGTCTTCGGAGCTTTCTTCCTCGGAACTCTCTTCTTCTGATTCTTCGTCTTCGTCTTCCTCGTCTTCGTCTTCCTCGTCTTCGTCTTTAGCTGTCGGAGCAGGTGCTTGCGCCCCAGTAACCCGCGGTGCTACCTTGGGCGGCGCCGCTCCTGAACCATCTTGCTCATCCTCATCCTCATCAGTAACAAATCCCTCCTCATCATCGCCCTCATCATCCTGCTCTGGCTCCTCAATCCTCACATCCTTAACACCCTTCGTAATAGCGCCTGCCGGAAACGAACTCGCCTTCGGCTGCTGCTGCTGCTGTCGCTGTCGCCTTTGCGTCTCCGCCCGCTTGCGCCTCTCTTCCTCCTCTCTTGCTTTTATAGTCGCCTCGTCTTCCTCGTCTTCGTCTTCGTCTGAGGAGGGTTCTTCGGCGGTTGGTTTTCCGGGGCGGTAGCGGGCTGGTCGGGTGGGGTTTGCGGTCATGCCGCGGTGGTGTGAAGGGAGGGGGGGCGGCATTGCTTTTGTTTGTCGGAGGTTGGGGTGTTTGGAGTGATCAAGTGATGTTGGTGGTGTTGGTATCGGAGCTCTATCGACAATTTGACGTGCTATGTAGTCACGTGACCGTAAATAGAATTTGATGTTTTCCAAAAACAAGAGGATAAAATGACATATGTTGGACAAAATACCAGGGTATTATACGCGGTGCTCATTTCCTTGCTCATTTCTAATGACCAAAAAAAAAAAAAAACTTGTGCAATCGTAACCCGTGAGCAGTCGAGCAGTGACCAATTCTGGTAATATCAACCTATCATCACGTGTGCACGCGTCGCGCGCGCGATAACAGCAGCACTCTCGACAACCACCTAACCAACCCAACATCAACCCAGTCTCTAACCACCAATCTCCGAACTCAAACAACCTGAACATAACCACCGAAACCGCAGTTAATTAAAAGCCGCCCAGATAAGAACAACATGTCTCTCCAAACCCCCCGCGTTCTCCCCGCCCACCTGCACGCCTTCCACCCCTCCAGCGGCGCCCCCTCAACACACACGATCCGCCTGCTCGGCACTGTCTCAGCACTACACGGCGACACAGCGACGATAACATGTGGCGGAAACGGGGACGTCACACTTGTTCTGCGCCCGGATTCTCATCTGCAGATGGGGAAATTGGTTGAGGTTGTGGGGAAGGTTATGGATCTTGAAGGGGGTGTATGTTTTTGCCCTGCTTCTTGGGGTAGGATATTGGATTTTGGTGGCAGAAAGGCTAATGGTTGCTTTTATTTAGGGTCTTGGTGTGAGGGTTCTTGGGACGATGGATTGGGGGAATCCGGCTGATTGTGGTATGTTGACTTTTTCTTGGATATATGCCAGGGTGCTGACAGAGAAGATTATAAAATTTATGAAAAGGTTGTCGAGGCTACGCACAAGTTGAAGCCAATCTTTTATGATTTGAATGAGTAATGTCGTTGTTTATGGTTGTGCTTAGTTACAATAAAGATTCAATGATATATATGGCATCGATGAGCTTGAACAGACGCAAACGTGAAGCTTGGAAGCCAGTATGCAATCGTACACCATTCTGAAGAAGACATACTACAATATGAACAGAGTAAGGATTGAGCAGCATTCAATATTATTTATATATTGAGATATCAAGTAACCAGATAACTGGTAGACCAACCAAGACCTTAACCGTATGCGAGACCATATGCAAGCCCCTTAACCAAAGGAAATTCGTAACACAAAGTAGAACAGTCACTGTAGACTTTAAGTAAATAAACAAAAGGCCACCAAACGCCATCGCTGAAATCGCATAAAGAATCGAGAGCACGCAAAAAAAAAAAAAAGAAAAGTAAAAAGAGAAGGAGCTTTTAACGTCATTAGGCCGAAGCCGAAGCATCATTGGGGCTTGCGTGGTTTTCTTTGTCTTCGTTGGTCTTGACTCCTAGATCAAGGAGATCAGACCCAAACAGGCCAGAATCATCAAACGGATTGTTCTCGTTTTGGAAATTAGGATCAGACAGAATCAGATTGATGAGATCTTGGTCATCTCTGTTCGGTTGGTCTGCGTCGGATCCCATGGGAGAAACATAGTCAGACGGCATCCAGTCGGCCCAGTCGCTCTTGGAAGGGTCGAACATAAAGGAAGAGTCTCCGTTGGTGTTATCTTCAAAAATATCCGTGATATTGTCCAGTGGATTACTTGGCAGCGATGAGAAAGCATGACCATTGGAGCGTGGCTGCTTAGGACTCTTGTTCTGACGCGACGGACTATCTTGAATGCGCTGAAGCTTCTGCGCAGTGAGCTTAGTCGGGCTCAAGTCAGAGACAACGTCCTTGCGCCGAGACGAAGGCGAATTGTAAGGCAGCGCAAGTCGCTTCTCACCCAAACGTGCATTGCGTCTCTTGGGCGTCGGACTCGCAGGAAATTCCAACTCGAAACCAGGCCCTTCGAACAAACCATCCAGATCGCTGCGAACACCAGGCATGTGGTTCTCCTTGTCCTGAGGCCGCTTGTCAGACTCGCGAGAGGCAATACGAGGGCTGCGCCGTGGGCTGTTCATAATAGAATCGCCGAGCGCCTTTAGAGGCCCTTCATTTTGAGAAGGAAAAAGATTCCTCCTTACCGGCTTCGGCGTGAGATTGTTTTCACTTGCCAACGGAGCATTCCGCGCCGGGCTGGACTGGATTGCCCGTCGCAGAATTTCTATTGGATCTTGATCCTTCCGATGTTCCAGGCTGTTGGCGCGGCGCCGTTTCGATGGCAGATTCTGGCTCTCGTCGTCCTTGTCATTCTCAGTACAAGGGGTAGGCCCTTCCTCAGCTGGAGATGACGCATCAGTGCCTCCTGGGGAGGATGCGGCGGGCTTTGCGGAGTGTGACTGGATGCGGGTTGCGGCGTTCATATTCGACAGAGGACCAGTGCGTCTCTGGGATCGCTTCCTTTTGCTGCTGTTCGCATTTTGCGTTTTGTTGTTCCATTTGTGTTCAGGTCGCATGCTCTTGAATTTTTGAAGCCAGAGACCACAGGCTTATCTGTAAGTTAGCATATGCAAACCCAGGGCATTCCTTCTGTCTGTTAGCACTTACGATTACAAAGAGAGACCTGGTCAAAGTCCTTGTCGTTGTCGAGCAGAGTCTTCTTGCAAATTTGGAATTTCGTGACTTTCTCCTCGTCATCTCGGTCGAGAGCTTTCCAGAACAACACAGTGGTGTCCGCAATCTTGCACTCATTTGCATCTTCCTCACTGCCTACCACTTCCTTGAACCAAGCTCGACGCCAGGTAGGCGTCTCAATTGCGCCACAATTCCCACAATAAGGAGGGGCCTGTCCACTGCGAATACACTGATCAAGACGGTCATGAATCTGTTTTGACCTCCGTGCACCCGTTTTGCTACGGATTTTGCCATCATCATCGGGTATCACAATTGGTGCCGGTGTCTCAGCAGCGGAAATATCGCTCATCGGCCCAGCACAGCTGTGAACAGATTGTGCAGGAGGTGGCTGAGGGGGAGGGATTGGATCACTTGCAGGAACGGCGTTCATGAGCTGTTCGAGCTCACTCTGGGAGATGGGCGCAGGGGCCAGAGGCTTGGGTCCCGGCCTAGTGCTGGCCCGGGAAGACGGTCTCGAACCCGAAGCACTAGCGGGTGCTCGCGGAAGACGAGGTGCAGAATCTTTGAAATGTTGCTCTGACAGCCCCTCACTCATAAAGAAGGAGTCGCTCCGGTTCCTGTCTCGAATTGCGGGAGCACTGGCGGGCGAGTTTGCGCGAATGGCAGGTCGAACGGTTTGCTTGTTCCGGGTGGTATCATTGGACAGCCCTGCAGTGCAGTCATCCAAAGGCGTGCCGAGGTCATCATCAAGGAGTTCATCAATTCCTCCGCTCATGAAGCCAGAATCAGGGTCTGTGGCGAGGTGTGGCAGATTTGGGCTGGAGCGAGTGGGAATCGCACCATCGAGAACGGGAGGGGAGGAAGGCATGCTAAATGAAGGCTCAAACAGGCCATGGTACCGAGGTTCTTCTGGGGAATGCGCATTTTGATCGCCAGAAGGTTGATCATCACTTGGTGGGTACGGCGATGTATAGCGGGTGCTGGGCTGGAACGATTCACGTAGGGAACTTGTCAAGGGCCGTATTCTTCGGGGGAGGTCGTTTGGACCGGAGATAGGGGTCGGGGGACGTATGGGCTCCTCAATTGAGTTTTCGACGATGCCGCTGGAGGGATTTAGTGGCGTCGGCCGGTGAATGCGAACGGAAGCAGCAGTACTTGCCGCTACGCGCAACGAACTTGGCTGTTTCTCGATATTGAAGTCGGCCTTCCCCGGTTGCCCCGTCTGATATACCCTGGCCCTCTTGCGTTGTTGCGGCTCAGTTTCTTCCCCACCGCCATAACCAGAATGAACAGACCCCCTGCGGCCGGCGAATGACATCTGGGTGGGGAACTCGGAGTCGTGCATGGAAGCACTGGACGATGGGCGAATCATGTCATGCTGTGATGATCTGTTCTCTGATTCCAGTTGTTGAGACTGTGGCTGCGGTTGTTGCTGAAGTGACTGTCGTTGCGACGGATGTTGTCCTCCAGGTGTTGAGTGTCTGCTGGGCGGGATATACGATGCCGAAGACTGAGCAGGGGATAGAGGCCGGAAGGACTCGGTGGGAGTCATGGCAGGAAAATCCCTCGGGGTTGACCCCTCGCTAAGTATCTGGTGGAATCTCTCAATACCCGCATGGTCCATAGGCGAGGAAACAGTCCGGTCCGGTTGCTGGGCTCTGAGACCAGCCAGAATGTCGGGGTTCTGGCGGATGTAGTTTGTCCACGTCTGGGGGTCGAAGCCATGGGGAATGATGTTGCTGAGCTCCCGGTATCGTTGCATGCTATCAAAATATTCGCTTTGAGAAGCAGTGGGGACGGGCACAAGTCGCAGTTTAACCTCCAGAGTCTCCTGGGCACCTTTCGAGAATAAACCCAACACATTCTTGCACACTCGACCGGTGATCATGGTCTTGGACTGACTATCGAGCGCATTCGGGGCTGGAGAGGATGAGGAAAGGACCCATGATAGCATTCCCTGTCCAACCAAGGGCGTCTCATATTCCGAGTAGTCGTAGGCGTACACTGTATAATCTTGACCGAGGTTTGCTACGAGTTCGGGACTAGAAATGCATTAGCATTGGGAGCGCTATGATGACAACCAAGACAAACCTTGCGGACACAATGGCTTGTATGCAGGTCTTGAGCTCGATGACACCAATCTGGGTCTTCTCGTCCAGAAAAGCCGTCTGGATCTCGAGAAGATTGGGCCATCGAGCTAAGCAATTTGTCTTGTTCGCATCGTCGAATGTGTAAAGTACCTTCACTGTGAACCGTCAATTGCAAACGTTAGCCCCTCCCTTGAACAGCTTCAACTGGCGTGGACAACTTACGCCTCATGGGCCGGACGGATATTCCGTCCTGGGATTCCATTCCACCAGATGGGATTTAACCATAAGCAGATGCAGAGATTCGGTATCCAGGGCAAAAGGTGATGAAGAAAGTGTGAGGAAACCGGCGGATAGCTGGCAGTTGAAATTGACTGGAAGAAAGCGGAAATCGAGGGACGCGGAGCAAGGCTGAGATGAAAAGGAAGCAAGGCTGGAAGAATAATCGAGGTGTCAATTCCCTTTCTGCCAATCTGAAGCGGGGATCTCGTCGACTAGGGGATGATAAGGTCGTGGTATGTGCGGTATGCAGCGGTGGGATGAAGAGCGATTGAGAGGAATGTAAGCTGCAGAAGAGTACAAAGGACGAGATTGGCGGTCAAAAGATGAGATGCAGCAATTGAAGGTCGAACTGCAGACGATAGAAACAGGGTTGCAGAAGAAAAGGAGCGTGGAGGGAGGAAGAAGAACAGAAAAGGGTAAAATAGAGAAGAAAGAAGCGACGCCTTGCGTTTGGAGATCTCGAGGCGTGTCTGGGCTAAACGCGACGTGACGCTCCGTGGAAAACAAACACGACAAACACGTGTGTCACGTGATTTGCGCCAAGAGCTCGGGACGGGGCCAAGTTCAGTTGAGAAGCTGCAGTTGTTGAAGAAAAGAAAGAAAAGACCTGAATAGCAGCAAACTCGCCCTTTTTATATCCGGTTATCATGTCTGCTGAACCCAAGATCCAGTACGTCTTACAGCCTTATGAGTCATCCAGTCTCTTTTGTCTTTCTCTGGACGCGGTATCATGCTAACCATCTGTCTTCACTTAGAGATCTGCTCAACAAGCCCAAGAGCGAGCTCACGTACGTGTCCTCCTGTTTCATTCTCTGCCCCTCGCCCATCATCGCTTATCGTATCGCATCGAATGATTAATCCGGACGACAGCTGACCATCCCAGTGAATATGAGGTCGCTCTGGTGGAGGAACATGAAATGACGGCGGGCCCTCTGTCCCTGCTGCAAACCGCGACGCGCACCCATACCCAAGTCCTCATCTCATGCCGGAACAACCGCAAGCTGCTCGCGCGTGTCAAGGCCTTCGACCGTCACTGCAACATGGTGTTGGAGAATGTCAAGGAGATGTGGACGGAGAAGCCCAAGGGCAACAAGGGGAAGGGTGTTAACAAGGACCGATTCGTGAGCAAGATGTGCGTATTATTCCCCCGGGAGAAATGTTGGCTTCGGTTTAGGACGATTGCTAATTGTCGTAGGTTCTTGCGAGGCGACTCTGTCATTCTTGTTCTGCTTAGTTGAATGGTTTGCTTTTTGGTTAATTTCACGTGCGATCTACATGGACCGATACGAGTCCTTCCTACGACGAGCCCGTCGTCGACAGTCCGGATAATATCACCTAGCCGGACGAGTCTTGACTCACACGCAAGTCTTGTCTTGTATTATGCAGGGCTTCGTCTTCCTGTCTTCTCCAACTGTTTGATATTTCATGTCGATATGGGGACAAGGCGTTAGTGGCGTAATTCAACAAAAGTGATAAGCATCACGTGTGTCAATCTGACGGCTGTAATCGCCTGCATAGTGTGCCAGTTGTAACCGTAGCAAACAATATTCATTCTGCATCCTCGACACCTGATTCACTGACGCAATAGTAAGTCTTAAGACTTTTGTTTATTTCCCGCACTATGGGTTGGTAATTCTATTTCATTCCTCTTACTATGGTCTCGGCACGAATCCCTTTTATTGTGCTCCTACTTGAGTTTCAACTTTCCTCCGCATGGAACATTCCATACACCGGGGACAACGGGGAATTTTATTCCAACTCCGGCCGCACATCCTGCAACACGAATACAAAGTGCTAACCGGTATAACCCGATTGGACAGCTTAAGCGGCTCAAAGTGGCTGGTTTCGACTTGTGCTTGTCAATATTCCTGTATAAACAGGTCGAACCAAGAAAGGCAGAGTAACATCCCACTATTCAACAATTTACAATATTCATGCATTCATCCTAGTATTACGTATACGCTTTCTATGGACCACGTACCGGAACAGTAAGAGAGCTATCCCAAAGAGGAAAAGGGTGCCAAACTCCACCCGGGTCGATCGACCCCACATATTCCCGGAAGTAGATAGGCTGCATGCGTCATTTCCGCATCAGGACGAGGTCATCTGAACCGTCTAAAAATGGAAGATCCGAGAACAAGCTAACCTTAAAAGTCTTCCGTCACTTCTACGTGTCTTCCGCAATCTAGCCTATAACCTCGGCAATCCCGCTTTGAGTCGTTCTGAGTCATACATCATCATGGATTATGATTAATATACCAACTATCATAACTAATCTGTACACGAAGAAAAAGGATCGGGTCGGGAGTGATTAGGAAGATCTAGATGACCGCCGCGGCCAATCCCTTGAAAAACTCACTCAAGCCGTACGCACCCGGATCCGGAATCTTCCCCACCCATTCCTCTTCGCCGCCAACGTACACTGCCCGTCCCAGACTGGCGTGCATGTACTTGGTGGCTTCGCTGCCGTCCTCGGCTGCCTTTGCGGCCGCCCCGAGGTCCTTGGTCTCCGTGAGGCGCGTGCAGAAGGGCACCAACGCATCGATCATGGTGCGGTCTCCGGGTTGCGCGGGTGTGTATTTGGCCAGCGCGTCGCGGGAGTACTTGAGTGCTTCACCCCAGACCTGTGCGTTGGCGGGTGTTGCGGTGCCCTTGTCCTGGGCGCGGAGGCCGTGGGCCAGCGCGTTCAGGAAAATGGCGTAGATAGCGCCCGAGGTGCCGTCCATTGTGTTCTCGACAATGGTCACGATGCGGTTGACGGCCGTCACAATGTCGTCCTTGATATTGGCCTTGGGGTCGTTGAGGAAAGCGAGCACGGCTTCAGCACCGCGCTTGAGACCAACACCGCAGTCGCCGTCACCAACGATCGAGTCGTAGCGGGTGACTTCGGGTTCTGCGGCGATAACGCTCTTAAGACCGGATCCCAGGACCTTCTTGATAATAGAGGGGTCCACTGTGTTTGATTAGTTATTGTTCAAGTCGCAGGGAGAGCAGTTAAGGCTTACACTTGACATTGCTGGGCTGTTCCTCAGCCAGCTTGGTCTTCTTAACCTCAACATGCGAGCCAGCACGCTGGTTCCATGTCTCCCGCTTGATGGGAGCAGCCCAGCCAACAGCCTGGGCTTCAGCATCCAACAGGTCGAGCATGCCCTTGCCCTGGCCCAGGCTGGTGTCAACGACCTTGAGTAGCGAGACACTGAATCCCAGGCCGTTCAGGCTAGTCAAGAAGGTCCCCTGCAGAACACGACAAGGCCTGATCTGGTAGTCATCGTCAAGCTGACGGTGCACCTCATCGGTGATACCGGAGAGTTCAAGGGTACTCAAACCACCGAGGTTATTGATCAGCAGGACGAATTCGTCACCAGCATTATGAGTAATAAAGGCACGGTCTGGGTCGTTGTGGTCCAGAATCTGGAAAAGCATAGTCTTCACTAGCTCGGGCAGGGTAGCCTTGGTTCGGTGAGAACCGGGTTCGTTGTGGATACCCATGCCAACTTCGATTTCGTCATGAGGCACCGTGTCCTCGGGAATGGGACGGCCGGGAATGTGAACGTGCTCAAGAGAGGCACCGACAGAAGCCAAGTTCTCGTTGGCCAACTGGGCCAAATCAAAGACCTGCTTAAGCGAGCCACTAATCTCGGAGTCAGCGATGGCGCATACAATTTGCTCGTGAAACAGGGAACATACCCTTCCTCAGCCAATGCACCAACCATCTTGAGAATCAAAATACCTCCCGCAATACCCCGACGGCCAACTTTTCCACCCTTCTTCTTCCCCACACCGGCATCGTCATTGATCGCAAAGAACTCTGTTTGGATACCCGCTGCGCGGGCCTTTTCTGTTGCCATACCGAAGTTCAGGACATCGCCAGTGTAGTTCATCGGGATAATGAGAACACCGTCCTCATTGTCAATATAGTCCATAACACCCTTGCGGATCTGCTCTGCGGAGGGTGAGGCGAAGATAGTTCCAGCGATGGAAGCATCAAGCAAGCCTTTGCCGACTAACCCAGCGAAGGCGGGTTCATGACCGGAACCACCACCGGAGACAATGGCAACCTTGCGCTTTCCTTGAGGATTGGGACGGCGGAAAATGATCTTGTGTTCGGGGTCGAAGGCGAGAGAGGGATTGGTGACAGTGAGAGAGTGGAGGGCAGTTGTGACAAGGTGGGAGGGATCCGAGAAGAAGTGTTTTGCTGTGGATGTTAGATATGACTAGTACATGGGTGTACAGGATACATACTCTGCATGGTGAATTATACGGGGGAATTGGTATAGGAGATAAGAGGATATAGAAAGAGGTACAAGTAAAATAAGGTAGAACAGGGTAGATCTGTCCAGCAATTGAACAGATTAGAAGACCAGCTTACAACCCGGGGAGCAAGACAAGGAGGAATATAGAGATTGAGAAGAATACAATAGACCAAAGAATCGAGACACCAGCCGAATAAATAACCACACCGTCCTCCATCCCCCCGACCAGACCACGACGAGAACGAAAGGATGACAAACAAAGAATCCCAACAGGTTTTGTCCATGTGAACACCTGACCGACCCGCATTGCCTAATTGGGACGGGACATGTCCAACTATAGACTGCCAGATCAGGAAAAGAATGCCTCGGCTTACTCTCTCCGGAATTCCGCTATATCCATACTCCAATCAAGTCAATTCCATTCCCCGTGGGACAGTGTCTCGTCTGTACTATGTATGGGCAAGTATATTCTCTGCATGTTCGCTGCCCGTACCGGGTGTCGGTGAATGGCTGAATGGTCCCTTGCGCGTCCAGCGTACAGGAGTAAAAGCAACTCCCAACAGGAGGCGGTCATGGGACCTGAAAATTTGTCCCGATCCAGACCTGAAAACGATCATGTGCCCCCGGCTGACTAACCAGGGATCGATGGATCGACGCGTCCCTGAACTAGAGCTTTGCACGTGATGGTCTGGACTCTTCTGGTTCTGACTGATCATTCTTGAGTCCATACTCCGGAGTATGAGTACAGAGTACACATACATCTATTTGTATACGGTGTACTCCTTTGTGCGGATTACAACGCTGAGAACATATAGAACACACAAGCTACTCTAAACTACAGATATAGAGACTTTCTAGAACAAAGCTTCCCCGGATCCACCGATCTCGGGGCCGTTCCGAGTCTGGAGTGCATACGCCCATATCCTAGTCCTTATAACTTGTCACCGAATGCCATCCATTTTATAGATATGCGCTATATCCAAATGCTACCCCTGTATATCCAACCATTACGCAACATACTGGTACCGATTGCCCTCTTCCCGTTCCATATAATCCTTCTCGATCAACCTGCGCGCAAGTCAGTATCAGCACATTTGATATTACACCAGTTCTAAGAAAGGTACTTACTTCTCTATATTCTCCTTTATTTCTCCCACCTCCAACATCCCCCGACTCCGCGTCGCCTTAATCACTTCCGCAACCAACTCCGCATGGGTGATGGTCTTGCGGCTCTTCATGATTCGCACGATCGCCGCTTGTGTCTCCATGTGTCGGTCCACCGCCACTCGCTCGTGCGTCGTCTTGTTCTCCTCCTTCGTCTCCTTCAGTTGAATCTGGTTGATCTTAATCCGCATTTTCGGGTCTGTGAAGGTCTGATTGAACGAAAACTCATCTGTTGTATTCACATCCCGACCTTTCGGTCGCTTGTTTAGTACCCGGTACTTGGCGCACGCTAGTGATTGTAGAGTCCGTTGTAGCTCCACATCCGCTGGTCGAGTTAGCAAGCCGCCCTGCACATATAAATCAGTTGACTTACGCAATAGCGTAGCTTCCTGGATTTGAGGGTACTGCAGTGTCCCGCCCTCAGGAACGTCATTGAATAGCAACAGCACAATCGCCTGCGATGAACTGACCACCAACTCCTTGACTCCCTTCGCAAACCGTGCCCGCAATTGGCAATGCGCTAACTGATGCTTCCAATGAAGCTTTCGTCCATTATATTTGTTGTGGTAGAATTCTTCAAAGTCGCTGATCGCCGTTGCCACCACCGGTGGAATCCGCACTTGCACATCTGGGTACGTTGGCCATGATGCTGCTGATAGCACGCTGACATTCAGATCAACGGGCAACCTGTGTTTCCGTTCGCGCTGAATCGAGCTGTACCCTGCCATCTCGTCGCGCGCAACATCCATATCCTTGAACATCGACTCCAGGTTGTGTGTGAAGCTCGATCCACATTCTGTTGGTGATCAGCGAGAAGAATCCCAAAAGCGAAATAGTTAACCAACCTGTCCTGAGCTTCGCCAGCATGCTCTTCTCCGCATCGTCACTAGCACTCCGCCCCATCAATAATCGGCGCGCCAAGTCGTTCTTATAGAATGTCTCAAACACCAGTTTGCCATGCACAAACCGGAACAAATCGAGCACCTGGTCCAGCTGACGATTGATCTCAGCATCCTCATCTGCAAGTGGCATATCCTCCGGTTTCCGTCCTGCTGGTAACTTCCATCCGCCTTTCAAAAGCCGGTCCACGTGTTTGGCAATCATCTCTCCCATCTTCGTCTCCATCTTCGAGTCCTTATTCATAAACACGTCAAACGATTCTCGCAGTGTATGTCCTAATTCTTCGTGGCGATGGAACGAATCTGTCCATATATCGTCAAGCTGCTGCTTGAATTCCAGCAACCGCGGCACTACTTCCCCCTCCTTGTCCTCGTCAGCGACGATTTCACTACCTTCTTCCACAATATAGCTTCCGAAAGCGGGCTTCAGCCGACCACCAAGATCTTTGCGCTCTAAAAGAGCATATAATTTCTCCAATGCCGTTTTGTTGCTGGCCCGTAGTAACCCGAGAATTTCTTTCTTGTCAAGTAAGAAGTCCTCTTGACTTAGCAAAACTTCATCCAGAATCTCCGATAGCTTCTGCTTCGTACTCCGGCTGAGAGAGAAAAGTTCGCATCGATTCACCTCCCGCGCAATCAGGCGCTGACTGTTCTCCACGAAAGTAGCGAGATACCCGGTAGTCTCCTGCTGAGTCCACATTGAAAAGTAGTCTTTCGACCGCGAAGCAAGAAGCGGTTCAAAATCGCTAATGTACACGTCAAGACCATGGAACAGGTCGATCGCGTTACGGAGCAAGGACGAGTCGGCCGTCGTGCCGTTACCTTCACTCCGATCTGCCTCCACCAAGTCGCAGGCACCCTGTAAGATCTTAGGTTTCAAAATCGCATCGGAGAATATGTATGATCGAAATTGAAGCAACCCCATTTCGCGAATAACGGGGAACTCTTTGGAGTGAAGGAGGAATGACTGGTCGAGGTAGTAAAACATCCAGCGAACCGTTACCTATAAACAATCGAGTCAATTCCTGAAATGCCACCCGCCTAGTATATTGCACAGTACATACCAGCTCTGACTGCCATGTTGCCCACGTGTCTACCACGGCTCGTAGTGTATCAATGTCATTCCCACCTCCAGCTTTCGCGACTAATGTCTCCCGTAGCTTCCCTGACACATGTTCTCGACAGCGGTCCTGTAATTTCTTGGCCAGAGCCGCCGCTTTCCCTTGGCGACATACATTTTCGGCACCCTTGTAGAGTTCCTCCAGCGATGTCTCCGGTTTCCCGCCGCCAAAGACGGTACCCAATGCCGTATCCAACTGGCCCCATACCTTCTCAAAGTATGAGTCTTGGTTTAGCCGTGGAGTCGTCCGGAGGTTCTTGACGACCAATTTCTTCGCGCCGGTATGGGGTGTGAAGTTACTTTGACGGGATGTCGCAAAGGCGGGGCCAGCCTTGGCCGTTTGGTTGGAGGTACCCGGACCAGACAAGCTCTGCCCAAATGCCCCGCCTGCCCTGGAATCCGAATTCGAGGAATTGTACATGCTACTCGGGGATCTCAGCGCTTGCGGTCGGGTCGAAGACGACGAATCCGAAGGAGTGGGCGATAATCGAGCACGCTTAGGGGAGAGATATGGCGGATGGCCTCTATCTTGGTTCCTAGACAAGAGCTCTGAAATGGTCTGTTGCTGTTGCGGGGGAGGGTATTGTGGTTGTTGACGCTGAGATGGTGATATTTCCTCTTCGGAATTCTTTCTCTTGCCAATCGACTTGCGCTTACCGGTCCTGTGCTCGGTGGCGCCTCTCGAGTTCTGCTGCATCTACCCGGATTGGTCCGCAACGGGAAGCGTTCAGCGTCAGAAAGATCCAGCAAGTTCCTGGACCATATAAAACATGGCCAGATTGCACCGAGGGCTTTGTCGTTGGGCAAGTAGAGGTGGCAATGATGACTGAGAAGATGAGGAGACGAAGAGGGCGACTCCGCAGGCGAGGTTGGCGGAGATAAGATAATACGTCCGTAGGCGTTGTTCCCTACCGTAGTGATGCCATACTTAGGTACATACGTGGACCACAATGTTATGCAGATGCGAAATATAGTTACGGCATGGACTACGATATGCTAAATGATCATATGACCTTTACTAGCAGTGTGGAACACAGCTGATAAAAATTATACTGACCAATTACCCATGAACAACACGACATATTTTGAGCTACAGCATAGATCTGGGCAAACCATCACACACGATCTAACCCTATTCAACCTCAGTCGTGAGTAGAAATAGAGATCCACAGATGACATGATTTTCATTCCAACAGCAATTATTTCAGTCTGACCCGACGGACACGTAATGTCATTTACTATGCGTTGTCCAAAAGTATTCGATCCGACTACTCGCAGGCGGAAGGACAGTCGGCAGTCTCGACCCTAGAAGGCTTCTGAGGCTTGTCAAGTTTCGGATGTATGCCGCGCCGTTCCATGTCGACCTTCTCAGCCTCCATGAGATTGGAAAATCTTCTCAGATGGCTGAAGGGTATTTCTTCTGAACTTCCAGCAATACTCAAGATATGGTGCGATAACTCCATATCCTTTATACCGGCACAGGCTTGGCCTATCAGGAAATCAGAGTCACTGACACCAGCCTTCAAGCATTGTATTTGCCTTGCCAACACTTCCCACCGGTACATGTAGTCCGAAAAGGATTCATTCGGGAGTCGCTCCAAACTTCCAAACTCGCGACGCAAACTCTTCTTGTAATCATCCATTTCGAGTGCTCGAGAAGGGAAAGTAGCTAGAAAGAGCGACTTCAAATTGGGCCAAGACCGACGGAGCTCCTTTGGAGTCGTATAGTACCATCGCCTTGCTTGGCCTTCGAGATGATACCTGAAGACCCTGATCAAGTCTGGTTCGATGATATCCTGCTTTGATGCCATCTCTTCGCTGCTGAGATTTCCATGTCCTGAGAGCACATATCGCTCCACTTCACCAATGAATTCGTCCGCATCCTCCATATCAGGTTTAGATCCGTAGAAATTCTTGGGTGCTAAGGACACCATCGTGGACTGTTTGACCCGGCGAGTTCGATTTGGGGAAGCACAGAGTAGTATTTTGCGATGGATCGAGTTCTGGGTTGATAGCAGAAAGTCCTGGTATGAGAATATGAAGTTGGTGACCGGGAATATCCAAGCAAGGCCGCAAATTTGGCGGTACAGATTATATGTCCTGTGTGACCTTATCCGGTTGCTCAAACCAAAATGAAAGAGATGCCTAAATTTACACGCCTACGAGGACATTTCTGAAGAATTCAAACAGTGACAGTAAATTAAATGGAAATACAATTGAGAGATACAGTGCCAAGGGCAACGGACTGCAGTGCCCTAGACAAGTGTCTGCCTTGACCCTGCCTACACAACAGCTCTTCGCTTCTAACGATCTACCAGTGACAAACATGGACAGTTTGAGAGCGATTGTTATTACGTACAATGGGGGATATCATCGATACTGCGAGAGGACCAGATAGCAACGTATCTTCAGGGAATATAGCCTGTAACATGAATAAAAAATACTATACGAAGTGGAATAATGCCATATGCAAAACTTTCATACACGTTTCATCTCCATCAACCAAGCGAGACCGCAATCAATAGATATCAGTCGAATCATCATTCCGTTCGTCCCAGCACACCATCACGAGAACATAGACGTACTGGGTTGTTCCATAACTTGCCGATCCTCAAACTTTTCAGGTCAGTTAGTAAATATTAGATCAATGACCACGTATAGAGAGGAAAGAACATACATCCAAAAAGCCCGTAGCAGCCACCAGCGCCATATAGGATTTAGTCAAGTCACTGAGCGTTTCTTGGTGGGCTGCAGAGCCAGTACCCCCGATTTTGGCAAAGCGCTTGAAGATGCCAATCATGCTTTGCCGGTTCTCGGCAAGGAATGCACGTGTTTGCTCCATTATCTGCTCGTTGTGGAGTCCTCGCACGAACACAGCCGAAACGATTACTCGGAGGACGGCAAGGAGAAGATCATAGTATTTCCGGAGAGCATCGGGATTATCAATATCTATGACGGTTAGATGAGAACCATTTTTCGGGATTAGGATGGATGATACTAACCAATGCCAATATCAGGGTCAGCAGCAAACAGCTGCGATTCATGAACCGCATCGAAAAGTCCAGTTTTGATGACGTGGATAGCTCCATTTTTCGTTTGACAAAGCTGCTGAAGTAGTGACAGTAGCGACTGGTAGAAGGATAACAGGAGAGGCGTGTCTGAGGAAGCGCACGGGTCAGCAAAACATAGAAAAGCGACGGCACCTCATCGACATACCGCTTGCTTGGGCGTTTCGAAGCTCAATGGGAAGCGCCCGAATAGCATCCAAAAACAGACCGAGATAGTTCGACTGCGATATCGATTCCGCCAAGATAGAATCTGCTTGATTGTCTAGGGTGGCGAGGAGGTTGAGCAAAAGAAGTGCAGATACCCGACAAGTCTCTTGTCCCGAGTATGCATCGTCGCAAGTAGCTTCGATAAGGGCAAGGCCGGCCGTCTTGACAACCTGCTGGCTGTGGCGCCTCAGGTTCTCATGGGCAGGGTCAGAAGATGCGATCCGCGTGATGTAGTGCGAGCAGATGTTATAGAATGTCTCGCGTAGATTTACGTTACCAGTGGCCAAGATGATACCACGGATACAAATCTGAAACAGTTGATGGAGTTTGTCATCGATTATATCTCCGCTTCGCATGGACTTCGCGTTTGATATTGTCGATTCCAGGTTACTGATTAGCGTCTCAGCCAGTCGCGCCAGCTCGGTTGCCTCCGGAAGATCTTCTTCAACGGCCGTTTCGAGCTTCGGAAGAACCATCTGGATAGAGTGAAGTATAAAAGTTGGACTGCGCCCACCGTCAATGTCAGAGCAAGTGACCATAGTCGTGATTAGTTCAGTCCATGACCGAAGTGCGAGATAGCGGTTATAACTGATCTGTCTGTTTCGGTTCATCGACTGAACGAATAATATCACATCTCCGGCTTCGACCAGGAAAAGCTCCTCGTCTTGAGGCCGCAACTGGCCATTGTCCAACAAGTCTTCTTTTCTTACTTGAATAAGCTCCTCTACTTCATCCACATCGTAGAGGACGAGAGACTCATCCGCTTGCGGCTTAGCACAGACTTCGAGGTCTAAACCATCGAGAAAAACAAGCTTGGGTGGCAGTAGTTGATGCGTGATATCCAGGTCTGCAAAATCAAAGAGATCGAACACAGTCGGGTGGGGAACAGTTTCGCCAGTCTCTACCCGTGAGGTGCCCAGAAGTGTGGATAAAATTTCGGTTTGGAGAGTTGGTGAACCGAGCTTCGCAGCTGACCGAATTTCAGTGGCAGCATAGTTATATAGGAAACTCCGATACAACAAAAACTCTGCCAAAGCAGAAGCTGAATCGGAAAGCCAGAATTCCTCCGTGACGATTGGGAACCCGTTCCACATCGTGTTTGTCCCAATAATGGGCTGGCTTGCAAACATGTTTACAAGGAATTGATTCGAACGCATTTCGGAAAGCGTGAAGAAAGATGCAAGTTTGGAAGACCACAGATGCTTCAACACTTCAAACGCCATGCGCTTAAGATGCACCATCCAGGGCAGAATGTTTCCGTCAACCTCATCAGGATTACTTTCCAGAAAACCAATGACGGCGTGTAAGAGGGACATCTGGTTCGCAAAGAGACCGTCTGGAGCCACATCAAGCATGTTGCCAACGCTGTTAAACCCAAGCAGAAGGTGAGCAACTGTTGGGCGGTCCGTGATCATTCCGAGGCACGTATTCAGCAGTGCCAGTAGACCCTCCCGGATAACGTAGCCTGAAGATTGCGAGCCAGACTCTAACTCTCTTAACTCAGGTTGCATGTGCGTCACAAGCGGACGAGACACACTGTCAACATCCACCTCGGCGCTCAGGACTTCGACAATCTTATTTGAGGGGCGCCATTTGGACAGTTCGGGGGACGACAATTTGTTGAGTCTTTTTGAGCTTGACAGCTTTTCCAACAACCCCATCGACGTCACGGTAAGCTGTTCGTGACCAGTTCCGCAGTAGAGGCACAAAGCAGGTACGATAGTCAAGTTGTTTAAAATGCTGTCTTCGAATGAGGAGAGGGCCGAGTTTGCTACGTTAATTCTGCTGCCCCCGGCTTGGGATCTAATTAATGGTCGCACGATATTGAGATAGGTCGATTGGAGTTCCATCATCTCATCCATAACCTCAAGACTCCTAAGCAGACCCAGAACCAAAGTGGATTCGGATGGTGCTCTGGAGACTTCCATAATGTCTTGGTGGGCGGTGGCGAAAAGGGCTTTGAGAACTTCTTCGTTGAACAGCCATTCAGCCACCCGCGCGAAGGGATGAAGGCGAATATAGGTAACCAAAGACGATGTCTTGAGCGTAGAGTCCGAGGCCACTGTGGGTTGGCTGAGCACTGTAACGAGGTTTTCGTTAAAGCTCCTCAGGCAGGCCAAAGCAAAATCCAGGCAGTTATAGGTCAATAAACGGGCTTGCTGTTCATTGAGATCCGGTACTTTTCTAGACAGGGCTTGCCCCAGAACAAAATCGACATAGGGTTCGATTCCCGGCATGCGATAGGAAGACCCTAGTGATTCTGGGAAGGATAGCGACAAAGGGTTTCCGGAAGTATCGATAATCGGGGAGACAAGAGTGTGGATCAGATGAACAAACGCGTTGGCTTGATTGAAGCTCTCGCTGATCTTCTGAAACGCTTGCTGCTCATGCCACACGAGAGGGTTCGAGACCATCGGAGCCTTGCTGAGACCCGATGCGCCCATTGATCCACCAGAAATCCACTGATCAAGCGAAAGCCACATTTCATGTCCGTTTATAGTCGACCTGTCTGTCATCAATGCCGCAAGAGTTTTGAAGGTGGTGGCTCTCAGGTGAGTGGGTATCGGCCCACTACACAGTGTCAGCAAGGTGCTGACCAGGTTAAACGACGGGTGATGCAGCATCCATTCTCTTATAGTAGCACTTTGTTGGCTCAAGTGACCCATCAATCTGAGATAGCATGTCAGCATCACCGGGCTTTCTGGCTCACTCATGTCGGCTGATTCTGGTTTTCTCGCGCGTAAGATAGCCTGCGATGTGGTTGGTGGTTTCTCAATTACGCGAGACGCGTAGAGCTGAAGCTCGGCAAACATCTGGGACCAATTCATAGACGTTGAACGCCGGAACTTGCCAGACATGAATTTGTCCTCTTCAGACAAAAATCTATGTGCAGCAGTGGCATTCTCTTCCCCACCAGCGATGGAGCAGAGTAGCTCGCAGAAGGCGCTCACGCGAGGAACCGTTTGCCTTTTCGAGGCCCACTGGAGGAAACCGTAAAGATTGCCATCTGGATCACCCCAGAACTCTTGTGCTGCATCTGGTCGGTCATCAAATGCAAAGGCCATTACCATCAGGAATGACTCGAGATGGGTGCGAGCTTCCACCAATCCACGGTGCAGGCTCGATGTCAAGCCATCTCGAAGAGCGGTGATTTGGTCCAGCCGCTGCGTGTCCTCTTCGGTCTTCAGCATGCGAACAGCATCGGGCATATTCGCGACACACGACTCCACGAATATCTCCAGATTCTCCATCAGTAATCTCTTTAAATATTCTGAGCACGAGTCAGACTCCGGCATTGCTGTGGTGCTCTCCTTCAGTAATAGTGCCACCAATTCACCCCGGGCCGGATCCCCCTGCTCTTCGTTTTTTACCCCAGCGCAAACAGCAAGAATGAAGTCCAAGCCTCCGTCATCCAATGCCATCATAAACATCTTCGTACGTTCTTGCGCCTCCTTGTCGAGGTCCACCCCTGGCAGCGGAGACGATGGGCCGTCGTAATCCCATCCACTGTACACAGCGAGCCATAAGGCGATGACAGAGGAATGGAAAGTCGGGAGAATCCAAGCCTGGCCATCTTTGCCAGAAGCGGTGATTGCCATGTGTAGGCTTCTTGCCTCCTTATACGAAGCAGCACTCTCGGGAGAACCATGTTTGACGAATGAAGAGATGATGGAAGGAACGTAATGAACCAGCAACACATCAAACCGGTCCAGCTTTCTTAAGCGATTCAAAAGATGTCGGATTTCTTCGGGACTTGTGTAAGGGCCTTTGAACATGTAGCATAGAATGGCGCCAAGCGACTCGTGCTGTTGCTGTAAGCTGTTCCGTTGGTACTCAATGGCCTCCATGACATCAGGATCCCCAGCCTGACCAACAATCGACGCCTTTTGAATCTGCTCACCGAGGAGGATAAGTGTTTTCTCAATATCTTCCATAGAGCTCATCACCTTCCTTGCGTAGAGAGAGGCATTTCGTAAAGGAGCGCCTTTGATCTCGAGAACATGGGCCACCACTTCTTGCATAAGCTCCTGAGTCAATTCCTTTTCCACTTCAAACGATGATTCCTGGAAAACGAGGCGCAAAGCTTCCAGCAGAAATAGTCGATGCTCGTGGAATCGCATAATCGCAGCGATCAGAGGGGGTCTGTCCAGTAATTGAGCCTCCTCTTGGGCCACCAGAAACATCTTGGCCGCTTGCAGCTCATCGATATTGATAGAATCGGCCAATTCGAGTACTCCTTGTTGGAATTCTTGGTTGACGGAGTATTCCACGTCGTCGAGGGTGATCTTCCCTACACCGAGTCGTAACCAATGTCAGCGCAGTTCTCGCGACAACAACAACAACCATTGTTTTCGGTGAGACTCTGTCAGCATTTATCTAACTTACCCGACATAACAGCTTGTCGACTAGCATTGTTCTTCGCAGGCTTGTCCAACAACTTCCTGAAATCATCGATGTGCGTTTCCAGCTCAACACGGAGCCGGTCAATGTTTACCAACGACGAGTCCGAAAGAGCAGAAAGATCTTGGTACAAGCCACGAAGGCCCACCAGAGACTCTCTCTCCTCCATTATCGGAAAAGCCCTTTGCAGTCGTCGAGAGAGGAGGAGGAGGAAGCGTAAAGAGACACAGGTGGTGCTGTATGAAGCTACCGAGAGCTCTCTTTCTCCGACTCTGCTCATCGCGGGCGAAAAAAAAGCGTCAAAATCCCCTCACCGCCTTCAGGACCGGCACCAGGAATCAACAATCAACAACGCTCGTTACTATTTTACATAACTCGATTCAGTGTTGGAAGTTTGTCTATCTAGTGGCTTTTATATTGAAGTTCTTTCCCGTTTTGAAAATGCCCAAGTGAAGAGTGCCCAGATGCTGAGAGGCGTTGCTTCTAACGCTCCGCGTCGGCCCAGGATCAACAACCATGGAAGAAATCAGGCTGGACAGAGCAATTGCATTGCTCTCGTCAGAGAAGTTGAAGGACCGGAATGAGGCTTTATCTGGTTTGTGGAAATTCTATGATACTCAATGAATTGTCTGCCAACTGAAGTATCTGCTAGATTTGAAGCATATCCTCCAGCAGAATAAGCAAAGCTCGAAACTGTAGGACGGACCTAGCCCTATGAACGAGAATACGAGTTGATGATCATGTTATCAATCTAGACATGCCGTGGACGACAAAGGTTGCCATAAGATTTTTGAGTCTTTGTTTCGATTCGTTGCGGTTGAGCGGACGTCATACAATCGCGCCAGTTCCAAAGGAGCATCGAGCACCCGTTTATCAACATGCGCATCTGTCCTTCGAATAGCAGTCGATGTATTCCTACGCAATCTGCGGTACAAGACCCTTCGCGCCATAGTCGACCACATTACGGAGACTCTACCGACGCCGGAAGAAGGACTCTGGGAGCCCTTAAGTGCAGGCTATACAAAATGCTTGGTCGCACTTTTACATTATCCACCGCACGTTGAACACTTGAGCAGCAGTGAATGGGATAAGCTCATGAGCTTTTGCTTGAGAAGTCTCGGCCTTATGGAGGATGATAGCCAAACGAGCTTTCGGGATAGTTTTCGGACCGGCTTGGATGATTATTTAGATGCCAGCGGCCGCTCAACCCCATCGAGACCGACGTCATCTCTGGCTATCAGAGATAAGTATACAGGCAATAAAAGTGTCATTGGAGAGATAATAGTGTGCATACAACTTCTAACAACGAGTCCCAATGCCCCTGTCCAAGCAAGCGCCGAGAAAATACTGCATGGGCTGGCGGCGTATGTGAAGTCGTCGCCTGCCACTGGAAGCGGACAACAAGCTGCATTTAGTAGCATGAATTCAGTCATCACCAGAATACTGTTTGACCAGTCGGACCTCGTTCAAGAGTTTTTATTTGATCTCATTCCTGTAATCCGACGCCTTTGGAGTACGAAACTTGCAGGTTTGCGGGATGAATTGCTCGGAACTATCATGCTTTGTACAGTCGTTCTGACCGATGCAGCCCGAAGAGAGCCATCTGAATCTCTGTCGCATTTGATCGAAACCCTCATGAATACGCTTTACTCAGAGTATATCAAGCGGTCTGAGAAAGAGATTTTACAGATCGATGAATTAACTTTCAACCACAAGAGAGCAGCCAACATAGACCGAGTAATAACAGGCCCTCTTTTGGGGAATGCTAAATCGGAGCATAACTGGACACTTGTTTGGGTCATTTCGTGTCTACTCAAGCTTCTGGAAGACATAGCTGCTCGGTCAACGACACCTCAAGTCCGAGAGGAAGTGTCTAATAAAAAACAGCGTTTGACTTCAGAGATAGGGGATGTTTTGCGTGACTCATTCTCGTCTTTTGGTACAAAGAGAATTTGCGCATTGCAGCTCATTCCAATTCTCATAGAGGGCCAGGCCGACGCTGACACGAAGGCGCTTCTTCTCCAAAGGTTGATACCTAGTATCTTAGACGACAACGGCACAGTTTCTTCATGGACGATGGTGGCCATTTCAAGGTTTGTGTATTCCCCACTTTTCTATGATACTAAGGCTGATCCAGAGTTCCAATACAGCATTGCCAGCAGCCGAGATGCAAAGTCGCCCTCTCTGAACAAGTTCTGGCACCAGGTCTGGGACCTGACATCCCGAGCTTCGACCTCCCAAAGCACATCCAGAGCTGCCTGCAATCTCATGAACGTTATCATCCAATCTGATCTGTTAGGGTACTCCATTATGGCTGAGAAGATTCGCTCAATGCTTTCTTCTGTCAACCTAAGTGGCCCTTCCACGCTCACGGATTCGTCGTTGGCTTTCTGGGCTGTGATAACCCGCATGGGCGCAAATATAAACCCTGGTTCCATGCTGAACGTGTCAAAGCAGGTTTGTGCATGGCTACGCGAGGCTTGGACAATCGGTAGACCTTCATTCAACTCCTCTGGCTGTCATCTATGCTAATGTAAAGAAGGAACTGTGACTGACAGGATCCAAACGGCACAGGTCGCTGCGTTTGCACGACCCCTGGACCTTCTAAACCTGCTGCTAGCCTGCACTAATAGACCTTTCGAGCTTCCTCATTCTCCATCCAGAGGTCCGACAGGTCCTATCGCAAAGTACTGGTACTTTTTCCACAGCAACCGAAATCTTCTCAATTATCTTTTTGACCTCGAAGGTGCAACGTACCCTGTCAATCCTTGGACCAGAGCCGAAAAGCTATCTTTGGAACAATCCACTCGACAGGATCCAAATGATGCAATCGTCCTAAATCTCTTGCAAGCCAAATCGGAAATGTTTCTACAAACCTGGCAGTCCTTGTCCGAGGAGAAGTCACACCATATAACAGTGGATGTTTTGCAGATACTTGCTTCCTTTTGCATTATGGCCACCCTTTACGTAGAGTCTTTACCCTCACAGGATGCTTCTCGATTGCAGACTTTGCGGTGCAATAGCAACAACCTTTGGAGTAATATATGCTCTTTTCTTGCTCGCGGCGAGTCTACTTTCATTGGCGTTTGTTTAGAACCACTGTCCTTCCTCATGGACTCAACCACATGTTTCTTCAACTCGAGATCTGTGGTCTCCAGGGCCCTCAGCTCCCTTGTGCCATCAATCTCAGCAATTCTTGAGAATCAAAGACGGAGCCAAGGTAAAATCTCTCGTGCAAACGATGAGGAGGCCATGGACCTAGACGACACATTGTCGAGCGCAGATGAATCGTCAGCAGTGATTGATCATATCAAAATGTTGAATAGAGAAGCGCTGCCTCTGTTCTTCGACACCGCGAGTTTCCAGCGTTGCATGACTGTCCGACTGTCTGTCTTCCAGAAAGGAGAAGCAGATAACGATCAGCCAGGGAAGTTCATTGCTCACGCTGACCTAGTGGGATACTTGACCCATCTAGATGAAGTTGATTATCTAGCCGCGCATCACTGTATTCCCGATGTCTATCGAGCATGCTCCAATATGGACCGTGACACTTTGCTCGAGATTCTGGAGGATATTGGAGAGAAATGTCTACCGAGCTATGAGCTTGAGCGTTGTGAAAGTTTCCACAGTCTCTGCATTCGCATGATGGCCAGTTGGGTCAGTTCATGGACCAATATGCAGGATGACACCCTTAGCGAATCGGCATCTGACATGTACACTTGGTTCATGGAGGTCCTTGTGGCAAGGAGGAAAGCCTCGCCCAGGGTGTATATGGCGCTTTCCGACCTGCTGGGGGCTGTCATAAGTTCTAATCCGACATACACGAACGACCAATCTAGTCCTTCCCCACGGACGAGTCTCTTGACGATCCTCCAGGAGGGAGATGTCCCGGTGAAGTTCAACGCTGCTAACCTGCTACCTGGTTTATTTGGTCAGTTTCTACTCAAAGATCATGATGCCATTTTTGATGATGTATTGGAGAGTCTGCCTCGAGACCCAGATTGGGATGAGGGAATAGCTCTTCGCCTATACATACTGGCCCAATTAGCATCCCATTGGCATACTTTGCTTCGCAGAAGCATATACCACATGTTCGAAACGCCTGCTCAGGTGCCACATTCTCTTTGGTATGCTGAGAAATGTCTGCATGAAGTTGCAGAAACACTTGGTCTCGAAGATGCAAGGGGGTTATTTCGGCTTTTTTCATCACAAATTTTGTATACTTGGACTGAGACTCAGTCAATCACATCCATGCCTTTTAGCTTGTTTGGATACACAAGCCTCAGCGACATGTTGAAAGACGCGCAGGATGAAGTCGTTGGTCAAATCATGATGCGTGCGAATGGAGATGAGGCAGCCGAGCTTTCGAAATGTGTGAATACCCCGTTTGACAGGCTTTTGGAAGGATCCTTTTACAAAGCCGAGGCATACAGTATCGCCCGCGACATCAGTATCCCACCTGGTCAAGGGCATCATCCCAAAGGGGTTGAAACGAGGGTGAAGAAAGCTCTAGGGACTGATCGCTTTGTGAAACTTGTTGAGAAACAGTTTCCCTTAGTAATCGCTACATTCTTCATGACACTTGATCATTACGGTCAGATTGAAAGAGCTTTCTCAAAACGCGAGAACTTCCAGGGGGCGCTTGATATCCTGCAACGTATCACCGCCAAAAGTTCATCTATTATAACACTTCCAGCCAATCAACAACCATCTTTCCGGGCACGATATCTTTTAGATGAACTTGAATTTCTTTGCAAACGCAGCGGATATGAATTCGAAACGATATGGACACCAACATTGGTAACATTCATTGGAAGGACTCTCATCGAGTCGATACACCCAGCACTTGGGTCCTTACATGCATGTTCTGTCATCCGGAAGATCAGAATCCTCGTTTGCGTTGCTGGCCCTGTCATGCTCCAAGAGTATCCCTACGAAATGATAATCCATGCCCTTCAACCTCTGCTCACCGATATCTACTGCTCAGAAGATGCTTTGGGGGTATTTTGGTATCTTCTTGAGGCTGGAGAACCTTATATGACTGAGAAGCCAAGCTTCATGGCCGAGGTTGCTGTCAGCACCTTCGCATCCTTGAAAAAGTTTCTGGAATCGTCTCCAGAAAGTGCAGCACAAGAGAACCAATTCAGGATAACTATTGCAAAGATTCGGGAATTCACAAAGTGGTTCATTGGATTTCTGGACGGATACAATTCACCTGTTTTAGACGCGGAGAGAAAAGAGACATTCAGGCGACTGTTGAAGTCTTCACAGCATATTTCCAATACTGGAGCTTCCTGCAACGGCACAGAGGAGCATGAGCTGCTGCTTGAAATCCTTAGAGATCAGAACGCTGGACAAAGCCTACTTAGCAAGCCAATCTCCGATCATGTTGTTGCCCTGCTTTGTGCTGACTCCAAAGTGCTGCCCGATTATCGCAGTGCGATCATCGGCAACGTCAATGACCCTGTCGCTAGCACGACTGCGATATACAAGACGCTCCAAAACTTCAAACCAGGGCCTGCATACCGACTGTGGGCTGCGAGAGTCATTGGCGGAGCTTTTGCAACCACGGGAAAGATCAGTGACGTGCTTTCGCGAGAGCAGGATCCGTCCCTGTTTGACATACACGATCTGCCATTAATGGATGACAGGTGCACTTCGAAGGCTAGGATAATCCGGGTACTTTGTAACATGTTACAAAGCAGCAGCCATTTCGAAGTTGGCCTTGTTGAACGGACGTTGCAGCTAATTGTAAGCAGCATTCAAGAAGCCCCGAAATTCAACGGGTGTGCAGGCGTGATACCGCTATCCTTGATGAATTCTCTCATCTGGAATCCCTATCATTGTCCTACCCTACGGCTTTCGACTTCTGAAGAGAACTGGTCGGAACAACAGACAAGCTGGTCTGAGGTCTCAACTGACAAATTTGCTCGAAATATCGCACTATTTCTATCGAAATCTGCCCCACGAAACCCTGTGATTGGACCACTACAGAAGGTTCTGATTGCGATACCTGGTCTAGCAAGTCGGCTATTACCGTTCATCATCCATGATATCTTGCTGTCAGAGCTCTATGGGGAAGCAAGGGTCCGCGACAGTTTGTCAGACGTTTTCAAAGAGGCCTTATATAAGGTTGAAGACAATAAGATCCCGCATGTACGACTCGTAATTGATTGTATTCTCTATCTTCGGGACCAGCCACGGCCTCGCGAGACCAAGATCGTGGACCGTGATGCGTGGCTTGAGATTGACTATGGGGAAGCGTCGGCAGCCGCGAACAAATGTCATTTGCCCAAGACGGCACTACTATTCCTCGAGATCCATGTGTCCCGAGTTTTATCTAGTGCTCGCCGTTCTTCACTTGCACAATACGAGCCTCCATCCGACCTTTTGCATGATATCTTCAAGGATATAGATGACCCAGATCTTTATTATGGCATTCAAAAGAAGGCTTCGTTGGATTCAGTAATGGAGACGCTCGAGTATAAGAGCTCAAGTTTCAAGAATCTCCTCTTCCAAAGCGCGCAGTACGATAGCGAGATTCAAATGGGTGACGGATCCAGCAGACACGGTATTCTCAAGGCTCTTAACTCTACTAACCTTCAGGGTATCGCCAATTCGATAATCTCTATTTTCGGGGATGCGAATGACACATCAGGGTCTTTCGATAGCATGTTGCAGTCTGCGACAAGTCTACGGCAGTGGGATATTCCTGTTTCACCTGTTAACCTCTCACCTGCCGCGATGGTTTTCAGAGTTTTCCAGAGCCTTAACACTTCGGCAGCCTTACCCGAAGTCTCTACGTGTCTGGATGAATGCCTTCTGTCTACCTTGGACTCATTAACGAGAACAGATCGGTCTGCTACGTCCCTCAGAACGGCAACAAGAGTTCTTGGCATTTTGACAGAGGTGAATGATGTCGTGAGCGCTAGGTCTATCGAAGAGGTAAACCAAGGATCGCTGGACATCATGACCAGGAATTCTTGGCTGAAAACCACGAGGTAGGCGCTTCACAGTCAGAGCTTTTATGGCAGATATTAACCAATATAGCGTGCACGAGATAGGGGAGATATTGAGCTATCATGAGGCACTGTTCTCATCAATAAAGCAGAAGGATTACCTGAAGTCTGCCATGAAGCTGAGCGATGATGATGCGCAGCTGCTGGAGGTAAAGGTGATCAGGCGGTCACTTGAGATTGCAAGGAACCATGATATGCCTCAAGCCTCGCTGAAGTCAGCTATATGTCTTTCCAAGCTCGCAGAAGCGTGTTTCTCGAAAGGTATCAACATAGAAGGAGCGGCGAAATACGATTTAGCAAACGTTCTATGGGATCAGGGCGAGATGACTACATCTATTCGGATGCTTCAGCAGCTGAGTGTTCAGGAACATCTTCATAGGCAGGCAGTTCCCATAAGCCGTGCAGAACTTCTCGTTACGCTGGTGAGTTACTTTTCCGATATGTTTCTCGCGTCAAAAACTAACGTACTTCACAGGGTCACCATGTTGCCGAAGCTCGCTTGGAAGTGCCAGAGGTCATCATACAACAGTATTTAGACCCTGCGGTGAAGGAGTTGAAAGGCCGTTCTGAAGGGGAAGATGCCGGTCGAGTGTATCATGGATTTGCCATGTTCTGCGATCAACAGCTACAAAATCCGGATGGCTTGGAAGACTTCAACCGAGTTGAACAGATCCGTAACCGCAAGGAGCGAGAACTCGACGCCCTAGAGAGCTTGCTAAAGAAAGCACAAGGGAGGGAACGGGACAGTCTCAAGAACCACCGGGCGAAAGCTAAGCAATGGTTTGACCTTGACGACATGGAATATCAACGTCATCTGCAGAGTCGAGAAGCTTTCATGCAGCAATGCCTTGAAAATTACCTCCTTTGCTTGAAGGAAAGTGAAACTTACAATAATGACATACTTAGATTTTGTGCACTCTGGCTCGACAACTCAGACAGCAAGATCGCAAATAAGGCTGTCTCTCAACATCTCAACGAGGTGCCAAGCCGCAAATTTGCGCCGTTGATGAATCAGTTGACTTCGCGTCTGCTCGATATCACGGATGGTTTCCAGAAATTACTCACCACGCTTATCTACCGCATCTGTGCGGAGCATCCTTTCCACGGAATGTATCAGATCTTTGCCAGCAGCAAATCCAAGGGCGGAAAGGACGAGGTGAGCCTGTCACGACATCGGGCCGCTGGCAGGTTGGTGGATAGCCTGAAGGCCGATAAAGGAATAGGGTCAACTTGGGTTGCCATTCACAACCATAATATTGATTATGTCCGATTCGCGATTGACCGAGTGAACGAGAAATACAAGAGTGGCGCAAAAATACCGCTTAGGAAATTACCCACCGGCCAACGTCTTGAAGACGATGCTGCGTTGCAGAAGCTTCCACCTCCTACGATGAACATTGATCTCCGTGTGGATGGTGACTACACAAACGTTCCTAAGTTGGCTAAGTTTCTTCCCGAGTTCACGCTTGCTTCGGGCGTTAGTGCGCCTAAGATCGTCACGGCTATTGCGACGAACGGTTTGAGATACAAACAACTGTTCAAAGGAGGAAATGATGATCTTCGTCAAGACGCCATAATGGAACAAGTGTTTGGGCAAGTTAGCAGCCTGCTCAAGGACCATCGAACTACACGGCAGAGGAACCTGGTCATTCGAACATACAAGGTTCTTCCATTGACTTCCAATGCGGGAATCATCGAATTCGTGCCGAATACGATTCCATTGCATGACTATTTATTGCCGGCGCACCAGAGATATTACCCGAAAGACATGAAGCCAAGTACTTGTCGAAAGCACATTGCCGACGTCCAGACACGTACCAACGAGATCCGAGTACGAACATACAATCAGGTGACCGAAAGTTTCCGACCTGTCATGCGATACTTCTTTATGGAAAGATATAACAATCCCGACGACTGGTTCGACAAGAGACTAGCGTATACACGAAGCACAGCAGCCATCTCCATCCTCGGACATGTCCTCGGGCTTGGGGATAGACATGGCCATAATATCCTGATGGACGAGCAAACCGGAGAAGTAGTACACATTGACCTCGGGGTAGCTTTCGAGCAAGGACGCATTCTTCCCATTCCCGAAGTCGTTCCCTTCCGATTGACTCGAGACCTAGTTGATGGGATGGGTATCACCAAGACCGAAGGTGTCTTCCGCCGCTGCTGCGAGTTCACTCTCGAAACACTCCGGCAGGAATCTTACAGCATCATGACGATCCTCGATGTCCTCCGATATGATCCACTGTACAGCTGGTCGTTGTCTCCTCTGCGGATGAAGAAGATGCAAGACCAACAAGAAGCGGGTGGTGCTCCGGAGCTTCCCAGAGCAGGTGATCAACGGGTAGACAATGAGCCTGGTGAGGCTGATCGTGCGTTGAAGGTTGTTGAGAAGAAACTGAGCAAGACGTTGAGTGTTACGGCCACTGTCAACGAATTGATTCAGCAGGCTACCGATGAAAAGAATCTTGCTGTCTTATATTCTGGTACGTTTCAACCATTGCTTTCAATGCCTTCAATGCGTTCGGTTCACGTTGCTTACTATCACATGACAGGCTGGGCTGCATATGCATAGTTGGTATGACTCTGGGGTTTGATTGTGAAGTTTATAAACTGAATAGGAGTTCTGGGCGAGAAGCACGATATGTAAATATGAGGCACGGAGAAGTGTATATTTAGGCAAGGCATTGTATAGCTATGGTGCCAAAAACCAAAACATGCTATATATTCTTGACGGTCCTATGCAATTGCACACCAGCGTTGGAGACACGATGGGGCTAGTGCTTCTTGAGAGTGCCGAACCAAGACTCAAAAATCTTCACCTGTATGGAAGCAACAGGAATCTGCCCCATCCATTAGCAACATGCTGGAAAGTTCAGACGGGTTGACAGCCGGCCATTCAACCAGCCCGCCACCATTGGGATTTCCGTTTTGATGCAATTCGCCCAGTATCCGTTCATCTTTCCTAGCGATAGCATAGTCATTCTTGGTTCAAGTCTTATCGGTGGCGTACAGACTGTCCAGCACATAATTGATCCGGGGCTCGAGTATATTAAGTTCAAATCGGACAGGTACTCGGCAACGCTAGTGTTCAAGTTGTAGGCTAGCGCCGTCTTCGTCCTTAGTATTGCCTGTTAGCACAGGAATGTCCTGCGACCAGAGTGTTCCAGTAGGCGTCGGCCATCGCGTAGTAATCCAGAGTAGCAAAGAAACTGATAGTATCGCCAGAAGCGCTCATCTATACACTTTTCGCAGGCGTCGGCAATGCTAGATACCCCAGACTAGACAGATGTTTGGCAACTGTAGCGTACGCGTCGTTCAACGTCGTGTAGGAATCAGCAGACGCGTGCACAGCGGATCCTGGGGATCCCGCACGTCACTCTTGATAATGACACCAGTAATGAGTCCTCTGGTCAGTTTACTGTTGAGATTATGTTGGGTGACAGTAGAGCCCTCACTGGTCCATGACGGTGATGCGTGACGGATCTCCCCCCAAAGCATCGATATTGGCATGGATCCATTCCAGGGCCACGAACTGGTTCAGCATACCCCAGTTCCTGAAACTGCTTAAGCTCGCCACCTTCTCGAACTCAGCAGACAACTCGGGGTGAGCGAGCCAGCCAAATGAACCAGTGCGGTAGTTGTAGTTTGACGAAGACCATTCCATACCACTATCAAACAGCGCATCTGCTGCGGTCGACATAGCCGGATAATTCCACATGACAACGGGAAGCTTTGCATCGGTAGAATTGGCAGGACTCCAGATATTCAGATTTAGGCGGCCCTCATCGATCGTGTAGTAGTCGCCGCTGGATGTTGCAGGACAGACATTGCCCCAGCTGCGTGCGTCTAGGGTGCCATTCTACCGGGTCTTGTCATACAATCCGACTGGTGTAAGCCTTGGAATGAGTTGATGAGCAACATGAACGTATGGCTTCTTGACGGTAATAAAGAGGTGCGTGCGGTTCTTCTACTGAAATGGAAGAAGGTTGGTTCGGCGGATAAGGTCACAAGAGACGCAGAACTGTATATCCTGGACGCTAATGGACTGCCCGCAATCAAGGGCAATTCTTGAATATCTCATACCTTAACATGATCAGCATTAATGGATAGAGACGATCTTTCCTGCGGTTCAAGGCCTTCGATATATGTCGTTGCCCCATGTGCTATATTTGGCTCCTATATATTATATGTGAATTTAAATGAATATGCTTAGTCCTGTGTTTGTTGTTAAGCTGCAAGGCTAGGGCTTTCTTTATCTGTTTGCATGATGGCGTTGTTAGCTCCATTGATGCTGTTTGCCCGTCTCGGCGTCGATACAGCGTCAAGCCGTCACAGAATCTATGGGTCATGTTCCAGCTTGAACTTATATATACCAGGTTTGACCTACACAGTGAGATGTAACTTTATTAGAAAGAGAAACAAGGACAATTCACTCGAAGCTCAGCACAATATGATAATAGAGTTTATCTTGATTCCACGAAGAGTTGCTTGTTGTTTAAACACATTTCTTTTTTGCTAGTTATCTGACTGATGTATAGCGGCTTAGTCATCATCTCAAATGCCAACGTCTCCTTCAACCCATCCTGTACTTTGCCAACGCCACATACCGACATTAAAACCAGAAGACAGAATGGCTACCCATAATAGAGGGATTGTAGTCCTCTCCGGAGGCAGCGCAGCAAACAATCTCGTGGATGTCTTCAATGTAGTGCGCGAGAGCAAGAACTGTTTACTGAGCTATATCATCCCTATCAGTGACAACGGAGGTTCATCATCTGAATTGATCCGGATATTCGGGGGGCCTGGAATTGGCGATGTAAGAAGTAAGCCTGTCACCTTGGATACATCATTGCTCATCAACTGACAAAGGCAGGTCGACTTGTCCGGTTAATCCCTGAGTCACCTCCGGATTCAGAACGGGCAGCCATCCGGGCTTTGTTCAACTATCGACTTTCAGCAGATGCAGTGGAAGCCCAAAGAGGCTGGTATTCAATAGTAGAGGGAACTTCCGATCTATGGAAGCGCATCACACCCGCAAAGAAAGAATTGATACGCTCCTTTTTCAACATGCTGAATCTCGAGATTTTGAAACGTGCTCGACCACCAGCGTCGACCTTTGACTTCACCTCAGCCAGCGTGGGCAACTTATTCTTGACTGGTGCTCGTCTCTTTTGCGGCAGCTTCGAAAGTGCCATTTACCTTCTGGGGAATATCTGCGGCGTACCGGAGACTGTTCGTGTGATCCCGGCCATCAACTCGAACTTCTCGCATCACATCTCAGCATCCCTCGCCAACGGAACCGTCATCGTGGGACAAAACAGTATCTCGCACCCGAGTGAGGTGACAGCTCTGCAACCAAAACCTGGCTCCCGCCGTCCCAGTCTCCTTCTCGCCGATGGAGATGGTGACGACACTCTCGAAGCCACGGAACCCTCAGACGCGGCTGATGCTGTCTCGTACGAAGATGACCACCTCCCCGGCTCCTTGCCCACTTTACGGAACAAAAATATCCAGTTCAGCAAATCAGATAACGAGGATCTCCCAGCGCGCATCACCCGCATTTGGTACATCAATCCTTATGGCCAAGAGATTCGCCCACCTGCCAACCCCCGCGTGCTGGAAGCACTGCGCGATGCACAAGCTATCATCTACAGCATCGGATCTCTTTACACCTCCATCATACCGTCAATGATCCTCCGCGGCGCGGGGCAGAATATCGTTTCCAGTTCAGCACGGCATAAGATTCTCATTGTCAACGGCAGTCTTGATCGAGAGACAGGACCACCCGCGGAACCATTTACTGCAGTTGACTTTGTAAAAGCTATCACCCGAGCTGGCGAAGAAAGTCGCGGGCGTGCACCACTTGAGTCCCCTACACCTTCAGCAACCTCGGCGAATAAATTACCCTACAATTCCTACGTCACGCACATCCTCCACCTCGAGGGCCCGGGAACGCCACACGTAGACCGGGAGTGTCTTGCCGATATGGGCATCGAGACTCTTCGTCTCTACGGACGGAGGATTGTTGCCAAGGATGGTGAGACAGGTGAGGAGGTGACAATTGGGATGAAGTATGATCCGAAGGCGCTGGTGCAGGCTCTCGAAGTGGTACTTGGGAAGAGAGGGGATGGGATACTTCGTGGAGCGGCGGGAAGCTGTTTGGGGAGGAGGAATACATTGGATCCGGGGAGGAAGAGGGGGGAGGAGAAGCATGAAGCTAGTTGAACTGTATTATATCTAATTAAATTCTTATTGAAATATCAGTATCAGTATAATACCAATTCACTCAAGGCTCCGTCCGAACTAATATCAAAATGTGAAGATTGGTTCATATGATTGCAACAGTCGTGAAAACATTACTATATACATGTCTATCTTCATCCATAACATACAGCTACCCATGACACGCACTCCTGTGACCTGACCTGGACCTAACCGTAGAACAACGCCATCCCAATGCTTTTGAACAATAAACACCGATAACATAGGAAAACCCAATCCGTTGGAACGGAGGAAAAGTACGAAAAAGCCAGAAAAAAAAGAAAAGGACCTCGAAAAGTTTGAGAGCAGAAGAAAAAAAAAAATCATGCACGAGCAGTTGGCTTAGTTCTCCAGGTACTCCGCTGGAAACCAACATGGGTATGCTTGTTCCCATGCGGTGGGAGGTTCCGGAAATCATTGTAGAGACCCGAGTTCACATCCATCAGAATAGCTTGCTGAGGACCCGCTGCTTGGGGGACGGGTGGCGTCTTGACATTTGTCCTTGACGTGCTGCAGCTAGCAGATGCACTTGAGGCAGATGGAGCTTTGGCCTTCATGGCCTCCTTGATGATCTCACGAAGCTCATTATCGTCCTTGCAGATCTGAGCTCGGATGAAGGCTGGGTCGTATGTAGCCTGGAGAGACGACATGACTGACTTGCGGGGCGTGTAGGCGTACTTCTGAGGATCAGGCGGCGAGTGTGGTATAATAGACGGGTCGAGACACGCTTCCTGATTCTTGGCCAGAAGCTGCATAATGTCCAAACTTTCGCCGTGGGGAATCTTGTGCGGATGCGAGGGGGTCACGCAATCCACATCCACTTCTTTGCGCAGAACATGATCGATATCAACAGCGGAAAAATATGCGCAGGATTGAGGCAGATCGTCGATGCCAACCTGCTGTGAGAACATGGCTCGGGTCCAGACATTAGCTACCTGCAAGGCCAGAGCAGCACGGTACCGGTCCTCGTCTTTGACCATATAACGAATTTCGTCATGCACAGTAATGGCCAAGCGAGCTGCAATATTGTAACGCCGGATGAGGTAGTCCATCCCAACAATCAGAAGATGAAGGTAATCAACACCAGAAGACTGGATTGCCCAGTTAATTCGAGACGTCATGAAGCTACCCTTGTTAATAAACCGTCGCATCAAGGCCTCTGTAATTCCAGCGCCTAGAACAGGGGTCCTAGGCCGTCCCTGCTCTGCGAACTCTTCTAGTTTGTTGAACACGAAAGATTCCGTACCTCCACGCCAGAAAGGATTCTCACTCAGAACGCGGCGAGTTGTCTTGGCACCCTTTGTTGCTTTGTATAGGTTGGCTGCAACCTCCATGGTCTGCTTCTCAGGCATAGACGGGTTAAACTGACGAAGCAGAGTGGCAGCAAACTTAACACCGGCACCATAGATACGGCCGTAGTTGAATACTTTCGCATCGTTCCGGGAGATACCGAGGATCTTGGCAGTTCGTGAGTGCATATCAGTTCCAGCAGCCTTAGAGCCCTCCAAAGTCATGAAGCCAATGGCATTGCCACCGTGCAACTGGAACTGGGCATCGCCAACAAGACTGGCAATCCATAGCTCCTGAGAGTCAACATCCGCGCCGACGAAAGAATAACCAGGCGGCGACTTGATCATAGCTTTGAGCTCAGACCCGACACGATTGTCTTTGGCGTTACTGGCAGTCAGCCATGTGTTCTCCACCGCACGCCGTGTGATAGTGCCCATGGGAATGAGTTGGGGAAGGATAAAGCCCAGCCGGTTATTTTCATCTGCTTGTGTTTTCCCAATTTGGTCTTGGTAGACAACCATCTGACTCATGATTCGGTCTCGGGCACTGATCCAATACGAACAAGAGGCATTCATGTCAAGCGCTTCCTTGGCAAGAGCATACTCCGAAGTCAGAGATCCCCGCTCAAAAAACTGCGCATAACCCTTGGCCAGCGGGTTGGTGCACCGTGCTTGTGGCCCGTCTTTGTGCGGAAGTTTGAAGTATGTGTGAGCTCTGTCCTCTCGTAGCTCCTGAATCTTCTCCTCGGTCATATCACAGGGCACAACAGGTTGATTTTCAAACCTCTTGACTTCTCTTTGTGACACTTTGAAGGTCCAACCGTACTTATCTGACCATATCAAAGGATACCCCTCCCATGAGAGTTTGAGGAGTATAGGAGCAATTCGTGTCCGCACTGACAAATTAATATCACCGGTAGCTTTCGGGAAAAGGTCTTTATACCACTGCGGCATTCCGGGCAGTTTTTGTCTTGCTGCCGGTCTTGGTGGATCGCCCTTTTTCTTTCCTTTGACCATTTTGATCTCTTGGCCAGACCAGTCCAGCTGGCGTAGCCAAGGGTCATTCATGTAAATATCTGGTTTGTCCTTCAAGCTCGCGGCTTCTTCACAGAGGTCAATGAGTCTCCGTCGAACATCATCAAGTCGTTGATGGTAAACCGATTCAGCACTTTCGAGGTATTCACCCCACGTCTGGTTGACAGGCAGAATTACCGAGGAAAGGTGCCTCAGTGCTGCGAAGTTGACTGGATGAGGACACACTTCAAGGTAATTAGGAAAGATCTTTTTATACACACGATGAGTGATGGCAACATCGGCCGCACAGTAATCCAAAAGCTCTTCCAGTCTGGACAGAATACCGGGACGGTCAAGCTCGCCAAAGTAGTCCCGCTGCGATTTGTCAATGGTAACATCGCAATGGAATTTGGCGACATCGCGTAGTGAATTAACGGAACTCCTTCCTACCCATAGTTCCTCTTCTTCATCACTGAGAACCTTGCTTTCAACCAACGCAGCCAATTCAACAGAATTATGTTCACTGGCAATCTTGTCTCTCAAATCCTTGTTCTTCTTGTGGCGCATCCATGTCGGTCTCTGTTGAGAGCACATTCCATTCACAGCCACATGAAGAGACATCGTATCGATAAAGAAGTTGTTCGTCTGTTTCAAATCGTATTCCTCTAATATCCGCGCTCGATCGAAACCGATATTGTGACCAATTATAATCCGAGGCTTCTCTGGGTCTCCCATCGGTATGAGATGGATTGGGTTATCTGATTCTCCAAGCAACCATGGCGAAATCCACCCATACCAAGCCGTAGGACTCACGGCGCAGGCCATCACTGCGAACGAATGCTCTTTATACATAACTTCGGTGTCGAACGTCATCATAGATTCATCTGGCGCATCAACGGGTTCCGATGAGCCATCACTGCTGTTGTACTTCGTCCACCCGCTGCGCCGGACCCATTCCCGAGGCATGCTGGGAGATGTCGCCGTCAGGTAGGACTTCGCAAAAGATAGATAGGGCTCGGATGAATCCATTCCCAGCTTGAAGAAATGTTCGTCCAACGTCTGCCCTTGAAGGACCGGGAAATCGAAGGCAACCGGGTCCGTGACATCCTGTGTCTTTCCAAGAAGATCATGCCGTGAGAGATGCTTTTTTGACAACTCCACCAGTGCGGGGTCTGGTATTCTAGGTTCGCCCGGGAAGATCTGGGGATAAACATAATCGCTTAACTGTTGCACGCCGATTTCATTGAACCTGGGAGAGGCAGGAACTTATGAAGTCAGTATCTCTGTCCGATGTCCTCGACAAATCCAACTCAAATACATGGCGGAACATACCGGATAGCGAATCCCGTCGCAAGTTCTTCCCATCCTGACTTGGCGGTGCGCTCTCTGCGGTATAGAATCGTGCAGACGATAGAGCAGGTCGTGACCGAAGAGAGAGAGGAGAGCGCAATCTCTGGGGACAAGGGCGAACAATACCCCTAGAATAAGGCGCGCAAGAAAAGTTCCAGAGCATGTTGTGATAGGTTCCACTGGGTCATCAAATCCAGGGCATGATAGCGCAGAGTATCGCAGCCAATGCTGCGCGGGTATAAGCGAGTGGTGAAGACTGCTTCTTGGTGTCTTGTCTGGCAAAGATTCTTTTTCCGGTGGAGGAGATTATTCTAATCTGTGCGAGTTATCGCCGATGTCATACCTCGGAGCCACTGTTGATCCGTGCTAGCCGTACTTGGTTCACACTCTTATCGTCAGGTGATCTCTGCGATAACGATTTCAGCCGCCACCACTTGGGATAAGCAGCAGTGACAACGGCTGTTGCTGTTCTTTGAACGACTTGAGCTTTGTCGGCTAGAGGCCGGATATCGATCCTCTTATCTATTCGGCATCAACCATATGAAATTGAGACTGATATCCAGAGCTTCGTCGTTGAAATCACCATTATAGCAAACTCAACTGGATTAGCTACCCAATCGGAGCCACCATTTGAAACTTCGTATCTTTACGACACCATTGCTGCGAATCTCGCCTATGAATTGAATCAAAGCACCAGTAATGGATCTTAGACACTATACCATTCCTTCATCCTCATCCATTTCCCCTTCTGCTCCCCAACCTCCTCTCCCTCACTCCCGACCTATCGGACTCCCGTCTTCGTCCCCTTCTCCTTCTGCCTCCCCAAATCCTCCCTCTGACTCAGAAGGTCGCGAAAGAAAGCGTCGAAGAACGACTCTTGGCGCAAATTCCGAGACTCCCGAGTTTATCGATTCCGAGGAAGAACAACCCATCGAATCAATCGACCTTACGGAAGTTGACAAACCTTCGGCTCTCGACAAAGCTTTAGCTAAGCAAAGAGAGGATGCGGTTAAGGCTCAGCATGATGGAGAGTCGAAGAATGGGCGGTCATTATTAACTGCTTACAAGTGTCCCGTCTGCATGGACACGCCGGAGGATGCGACGACCACGGTTTGCGGTATGTGACCACTGTAAGGGTGCTATAAAAGGACTTTAGTTAACTCCAGTCATTCTCAGGGCACCTATTTTGTCATCGGTGCATCATCGATACTTTGAAATTCAGCGAGGAACAGCGCGCAGATTCCGCCACAAAAGGGCCCCGGGGGACATGTCCCGTATGTCGGAAACCCTTAGCTCGGAGGGACGAAGCAGGGCCAAGGAGAAGCTTAGTTCCGCTTAAACTTCAACTCACGAAAAGAAGTCGAACCTCAGTACCAGCTGATGCGTAACGGCGTAGCTGGTACACGCTGGATCCATGGCTCTCTGAAAATCCTGTGCCGCAGCGCGTGTCGACTCACCCCCCCTGATAATTATTCGGAACGTATCATACAACCTTCCATTTCGTAAACGTATCCACGAGCCATATCTTCACGAAATTTCAACAAGATGGGTTATCGGCACGCCCTATCGCATATGGCACACCTGCTTTGTTTTCTTTGACACGTACTACTACGACAGTGCGTGCATCGCCCGGGAGAGAGATTTCAACGATGCCCAGGCTTGCTGCGGAACCTGTATCCGTCTATACAAAATGCGATCTTTCCTTGGCTGGCTAGCAATCGAAACCATATGCTGATCCAGTTCGCTACCGGGATCCTCGAAATCCACCCAATTGTCCGTGCCTCTGCCCTTGACTTTGAGAAGCAGTGGCACCGGCGGAAGCATGGACAAAAACGTGGATGAAGATTCAGAAGGCCTACGGGCATTTGGACTAATGTTTGAAGAATTGGAACATACATACGCGCCCTTTACCTATGTACAATGCATCATGAATTCGACAGGAGCAGTGATGGATATGTATGGGTGGTAGAGCTTACCATACAAGACACTTTTGGAAATATCTTCACTGAATTAAATTATGGTGTAAATTTTCATAGCCATACAATATTTCTCAGGCGGGCGCTTCGAAGCCCATTCTCACAACCCTTTCGGAACCACAGTATGTATGCACAGATCTGTAGAAGGGTGTCCGATCCAGTCTGAGCCGTGGTGAGGTTCAGTTAGAGCTCCCCTAGGTAATGGGTAAGGAACAATATTGGGCGTCGGAGGTATTCAGGCATATAGGAGGCACTTCACATTAGAGGGGGGAAAGGCAGCAAGCAATGCAAAGCGATTAACCCCTACAAAGCGAGAAACATGCTTCGTTGTTGGTAAAAATGATTCAACATGCCGGTTGGCTCCTGAGATGGAGATAAGGACTTCTGCGCACTGCTGTGAGTAGTTGCACGAGGCACCCTGTCCAAGGGCCGGAAAATCGACATCATGGCCATAGGTGACGACCCTGGCGTTCTAATATTCAAAGTCTATATTTTTTCTGGGTGTCCATTAAGGCTATGAACAGATAATGCGATCATCACAGGTTCCTGCGACAGGTCGTTTGGCCTTTCTTGAATTCAAGGATGGCAATGGATGGTTTCACCTCTTTCCTTCCTAGGGCAATGCGCATTACATAATCCATCTGATCCGGGGTCGCGCTAGCCCTTTTCAGATTCAAGCTCCTCTTCAGCACTTCGAGCTGTTATTCTCTTCAGGTCAAGTTGCCTCGATGACTTATTCCAGAGTGAGTTTTGATGACGAAGACAAATAGTGCTAGATTTTTTTTCTCTCGAGCATCTTACATTGCACGGTTCTTGCTTGCTGATCGGGAATTCAATCTAGTTTCGGATGTCATATCCCCGTGATGATCTTCAGCGCCCTTAACCAGAATGCTCGCAGCTCGAAAGATGCGCCTTCTTGAATGACTACTTGCGCATATTCTGCGGGACTGGCAGACGCCTTTATTTTTTCTAATCTTTGTAACAAACATCAATGCCGTGCCCCCTTGTTATGAATCCGCGCCCCTTTTCCGAGTTAATGCTTGCAAGTCGAGTTCTCCATCACCACCCCCCCGGCTTTGAACCGTCATCTCTTCCACTGTTACGATGAGTATCCGCTCATTCGACCATGCGCAGGTGGTAGGGACCGCGCCAGGCGGTACTAATACGATTGACATCGAGGCTCATCCGCGGTCGCCGAGTAAAGAGGATTTTCCGAATTTCGAAGACGGCTCTTCTCCAGATACATTCACGGCAGCTACGAAGGTCGATACCGCAGATACCACCAGAAACCGCATTCGTCGCTCCACTACCGCGCGCTCATACCATCCTGAAGGTGTTGCGCCAGACCAGAACTGGCAACCCGGAACCGAGCCGGGTATCGACACGACCAAACCGCTTCCTCCTTATAGCTCCGACTGGACGCCGTCCATACCGAGTCATCTTCAAAAACGATGTGAAATTATTGTCGTGGATTTCTCTCAGCACGAGATGCGACAATATGCGCTGGACAATGATGCACTTGAACCTTTTCTGGCCAGGGAAAGAGAACCATGGGTGCAGTGCAGGTGGATTAATGTCAACGGTCTCAGCTGGGACGTTATCAGGGCACTTGGAAACTATAAGAAAATCCACAGACTTGCGATTGAAGACTTAATCAACACAACGAACCGGACGAAGGCGGATTGGTACTCGGATCACGCATACGTCGTGCTTACCCTGCAAAAGTTGATCAAGCTCCAGCAAGATGACAGTGACTCTGAAGATGGGGACGCTGATGATCAGGCGGTCCCTGGACCTCGGGATCGAAAAAGCTCCGTGACAAGTGATAAGAGCTCTGTCTCTTTGAAGTGGCTTTCCAAGCGGGGTGTTATCTTGGAAGCGCTCAAGGATCTGTTCAAATGGTCTCCGAGAAAATACAACCGTAACAAAGCCAACGGCCCTGCTGGTGTGCGTCCAGCGGGCAAGGCGTTCTCGAAGCAAGCATCCCAGTTAGAGGCTAATGCGATCCGAGGAGCCCCTGCTCGCAGCATCCAGCGTTTTCGCGGTGGTCCGAATGAGGACCGAATTGAATTCATGGAGCGACATGCAGTATTGGCCACTAAGGGTTTATGCGTCACCCTGGAGCAAGTCTCAATCTTCTTGCATGCAGATAATACCGTGACATCCTTCTTTGAGACCAGCGCGGATGACATCGAGGCTCCCATCGTCAAACGTCTTACCTCACCAGAGACCATCCTACGCCAGTCATGCGATGCTAGCATGCTTGTACAGGCAATTCTAGACGCAATCATCGACCTGGCGATACCAGCCACCATGGCCTATCAGGATGCAATAGGTGACCTGGAACTCGAGGTCTTGACAGACCCAGACATCGACCAATCGAAGAGTCTTTATATTCTCACATCTGAGATTGCCATTCTCCGGAGTTTTATGCAGCCCATAGTGACCGTGATCAACGCTCTTCGGGATCATCGATCGGAGCCTGTCAGCACTCCTGGTTTTGGTGTTTTCAAATCGACGCCAACCCATTCAGATTCAGCATCTGAGCCACATGTGGGAACGATAACTCCAAACCTCAAAAGCTTAGGAGGGTCTAGTGTTACAATCAGTCCCATGTGTCATACGTATTTGGGAGATGCGCTTGATCACTGCATTACCATTGTCGAGAGTTATGATCAAATGAGACGGGCTGCAGATAACATGATTGATTTGATTTTCAACACGATTGGTATTCATCTTCCGATCACGCATATGGAAATGTACTACGGCTGACCTTGTCCAGGTGCTTTTCAGAACGAGAGCATGAAACAGCTTACTCTTGTGACCTGCCTCTATCTACCATTGACATTCCTTACGGTATGATCTAATAGTATCCTTTCCAATGCAATGCCTATATTGGGACTAATAATATTTCAGGGTTACTTCGGAATGAACTTCGATGACTTCAAGGGCATCCAGCATAGCGATGGGTACGCCTGTCTGATTCAGTTGGCCTAAACCATACTGACATTGAACAAACAGGTATTTCTGGAAGATTGCGGTTCCGTTCGTCTGTGCTACTACTCTCCTTCTGATGTAAGGAATGCCCCTATCCACAACGTGATTGTCGCTAATAGTGTGCCTTCAGGCGTGACAAAATCCAACGTTATGTGGTACTACTTGCCCAGAGACGACTTATTACCAGCTCAAGAAAGCAGCGCAGGGAAAGAAAGGTCAAATGACAATCTCCTGGGGGACATTTAAATGCTGGACAGTTTCGTGATATCCATTCATGTATAGTAGTACTGTATAATATTAATACAAATAGTACATAATCGTCATCGAAACTCATTGGCCATTTTCATAAAGTCTTTCGCGTGTAAGCCATGTAAGCCTTCCACGGCAACTTCCAATCAGACCGCAGAAGCTCTGGCTTGAATATATCAAAATCAAACTTTTGCAACCTGTCCAGCCATAATCGAGTACCTATGGCAGGCATGAAGACACCAAATGCGCGGTTAACCTCGTCAAGCGGCGATTCCTGGCGCTGGTTCTGGAAAACATCATACTCGTGCCCTTCCTCACCCTCGTGCTCGAAATCGTGGCCTACGTCCTGGCCTGCACGGAGGTTATTCAGCATTTGCTCCACGGTGATTAAGTGGTCGTTCGCTCGTGTAGCGACCATAAAGACAGCATCTCGCAATCCAGGTGCCTCAGCACCTTGTCTAAATACTTCCTCCTCTTTCACTCCTGCTTGCGCCATGATATCCAATGGTAGGAGGACGGCACCCTGCTTCGCCCCGCCTCCAATACCCCCACCAGCCTGGATAGGCGACTGGGACGGCGGTGGCGGGAACGCAACGAGCGGTAATCCTCGCAAGATATTCGCAATACCTGCTGCCTTCCCAATATGCGACGCAACATGATCCGCAGTAACAGATGTCATAGGCAGAGCCGAGAGCGTCAGATAAAGCAACGTCGAGTAAGTATTCTCTGCATACGACTCCATAGCCGCGATATTCGGATGCGGGTCATTCGTCAACGCCTGCTCTCGCGAATTGATCATCCGCAGTAACCAGCCTTTACTGATCCGAGCTTGACCTTTTGTTCGCTCATGGAGGTCAGAGAGGGCAGATGCGAGGAGGATGGCGACGGGTTCTTTGGGGGGTGTCCCGGAGAGGGTTTTTGTGATTGTGTCTCGCCAGAATTGGAGACGCATGAGGCCGATTGTGTAGGACGAGACTGTGTCGGGGATTAAGGAGAGGGAGACGTTCAGGGCTCGGAGGGCGAGATAGAAGGTCTGCGCGTTGGGTGGGATGAAGGTGCTGAGGGTGTAGGAGGGGCGGTCATATTTTCTAACCATGAGCCGGTTAGCGATAATTCTTTTCAAGCAGTAGAGTGCATCCATACGCAAGTAGTTCCACGCAGTATCTCCGTGCAGCCTGGAATTCGGCCTCTGCTGCACCTGGTGCAGCGCTGGCCGCAGGCTTTGATTGACTGAATTGTCTCTGGGTCCGGTAGGCGAGGCATGCTTGCCTGCCCGCGCAATTGCGGATGGTAGGTCTGAGGAGGGACATCGCTCGGGAGTCTGGGGTAATCCTTTATTCTAACGATCGTCTATGTCAAGGACTGAGGTAGGACTGTCGCATTGCGATTTTTACAATCGGATATGTGGGAAAATCTGTAGAAGGATTATTAGCTGATTATAGCAGCAAGGCAAAGAAAACCAACATACCTATAGTTCTTTCCAGCAGCAAAAGACCCGCGATAGAGTTGCGAGAAAAGAAAATAAAAGGCATTGTCGAGTAACAACGCCGCTAATGATAATCCGAAAAAAAAATGACGTCGGCCCGAATTTTTGCAGCGTCGCGTCTCGGCGCGTCTTCGGAGTTGAGCCTTCTCCGATCTTCATACCTGTGATGGTCCAGAATAGCGTCTATTTGGCCCGGACACGCCGTTTAAAATGGATTTTGCAGACGACGAGAGGCCATGCAAAAAGAGGCGATTCTTCGTTGACGAAGATGAGACCAGAACTACCGATCCTACCTCGACAAGCCTCGACGCGTCTAGCACTTCTCGACCGGAAGAGCACGATAATGACAATGGCCAGAAAAATGGGACACGACAAAGGTCATCAGACCGGCCGGGCCAGGAGTTGAAGGTGTCCCCGCTACAGTCTTCCCCAAACATGCCCGTCGAACACCAGGACGAGATTTTACAACACCATACGAACGGAACAGTACGCAAACGAAATCCGGGTCTGGTCGATACAATCACCAAAGAATTCATTTATGGGCAGAATGGAGGGCCTATTGGACCGCCAGATGAACCAGATCAAGAAGCGGAATGCGCAATACCACAGGCAAATAATAGTGGATTCGATACGAAACTATTCACGAGCATCGTTGGGGAGCAACTGCCAGCAAACACGGTCGAGAAGATTCGCATCGCTTCGAACAACAATGTGGAAACGGCAGTCAATATTTACTTTGATGGATCGTGGAAGAAGACGTCTATTCCGAGCCGGACGACACAGACAGCATTAACGTCTCGTCAACAAATCACTACACAGATGACACCATTTATGCAACCTACAGTAGGGACGAGCAGCGGACATGAAACGACTGCGTCAGCTGGGAAAACGCCACCACGCCTCTCAGCTCAACCCTCATCTAGGTACATTGGTGCTTTCGGTGTCGCTGCATGGGCTACTCGAAGTGGTACGGGATTGCTCAAGCACGGAGAACGTGTCAGGATTGAACGTACGCGATCTCAACCTTTGGAAAAGCGCGGGCGTGGAGGCAAAATGATTACAAACCAGAAGGTGGATGTCCTCACCCGTTTCACCAACCAAGCAGGCCAAGAAATTGGAAGGTTGCCGCGAAACACCGCGGAGTGGGTATCACCATTAGCTGATCAAAAAATCTGCACTTTTGACGGTATCTGTGTGTTTGCCCCTGATCGCCTACGAGTGAACGACACGGTGTACCTGCAGTTATGGTGCTATTTGCGGAAAGAAGCATTCATGCCTCGGGCTTTTGTTGGCACAGCCGACGACAACAGATCCACCGGCGTATTCGAAGAAAAAGAAAGCATGGAAGAAAAGAACCTGCGCCTGCGTCAAGTTGGCCTTGTGAAGCTATTTGATGAAATTGGCCTATATGCGACGACTACCAACGACATGACGAAGAGACACAAGAAGGAAGGCTTGCTTCGTGCGGCCGAAATGTCAGAGCAGTATGACAAGGCCAAAAAGGAAAACAAGATAAATAATAGCTCCCAAGATGAGAATAACGAAGAGCCAGAGCTGGAGGAAGATCAGCTCGATACCCTTTATAAGAAAGCCCAGACTTTCGACTTCAACATGCCAGAGGCTGAACCCTCACCAACCTTCGCAATGGAGCTCCGGAGGTATCAGAAGCAGGCACTGCATTGGATGCTGTCCAAAGAAAAGGACAACAAAACTGAAAACACGAGAAAATCAATGCATCCCCTTTGGGAACAGTATAAATGGCCCACAAAGGATGCTGATGACAAGGATCTTCCAGTTGTCGAAGGGATAGATTACTTCTATGTCAACCCGTACTCCGGGGAACTCAGTATCGAGTTCCCTGTCCAAGAACAGAACTGTTTTGGTGGCATATTGGCCGACGAAATGGGTCTCGGTAAAACCATTGAAATGCTTAGTCTTGTTAACGCACATAAATACGATTCTGGGGATCCCATTCTCAAAGATCCCATTATGACACAACCGGATTCCTCCGGTGTTGTTCCCGCACCATACACTACTCTTGTCGTCGCACCCACATCCCTTCTTGCGCAATGGGAAAGCGAGGCTCAAAAGTCGACCCAGTCCGGGACGATGAAAACCATGGTGTACTATGGAACTGAGCAGTCAAGTAACTTGAGAAAGCTTTGTTGCGCGACAAATGCCGCTTCAGCTCCCCACATCATTGTAACTAGCTATGGGGTTGTCCTCTCCGAGCACAGTTCACATGTGTCGCACCAAGGGTGGCAGACGGAAAGTTGGTACGGTTCATTATTCACAGTGAAGTTTCACCGGGTCATCCTCGACGAAGCTCATGTGATTAAGAATCGCCGTTCGAAGACGGCGCGGGCTTGTTACGATTTGAACGCGACTCATCGATGGGTTCTCACGGGGACTCCTATCGTGAACCGTTTGGAGGACTTGTTTAGTTTGGTGCGGTTCCTCAAGGTTGAGCCGTGGAATAACTTTTCGTTCTGGAAGACATTCATCACAGTACCATTCGAATCCAAGGACTATGCACGGGCACTTAATGTTGTGCAGACTGTGCTGGAGCCGCTTGTCCTCCGACGTACGAAGACGATGAAGACCCCAGAAGGGGAACCATTGGTGCCCTTACCACGCCGGACGATCGCAATCGAGGAAGTCGAGCTCTCCGAGGAGGAAAGAGAGGTGTACGACTTCATTTACACACGAGCTAAGCGTACATTCAACGACAACGTCGAAGCGGGTACCCTGTTAAAGTCCTATTCAACTATCTTCGCACAAATTCTCCGCCTTCGTCAAAGTTGCTGTCATCCCGTCCTCACCCGCAACAAAACAATCGTTGCCGACGAGGAAGAAGCAGCTGCTATAGCTAACGCATCCAACGGACTTCAAGATGACATGGACTTGCAAGACCTGATCAATCGCTTTACCACTGCCACGAAGTCTGGAGACGCGAATGAAGTTCAAGGTCAAGACTCCGCGAGCAAGTTCACGACCTACGCCCTAAAACAGATCCAGAACGAGTCTAGTGGTGAATGTCCAATCTGCTCAGAAGAGCCCATGATCGACCCGGCGGTAACAGTATGCTGGCATAGCGCATGCAAGCGGTGTCTGGAGGACTACATCCGGCATCAAACCGACAAGGGCCAACCTCCGCGATGCTTCTCGTGCCGCGCACCAGTCAGCTCGACGGATATCTTCGAAGTGATCAAGCACCAATCAGCTAACTCGACACCCGCGGAGAATGAAATCTACAGCAACACACCTCCTTCCAGCTCGCAGCTAGCGCCGCGCATCTCTCTTCGACGAATCAACCCACTCTCACCATCTGCACATACATCAGCCAAAATTCACTCTCTTCTCAACCATCTCTCCCGGGTACCACCGAACACGAAATCCGTAGTCTTCTCCCAATTCACCAGCTTTCTCGACCTCATCTCCCCACAACTCACAAGCGCAGGTATCCAACACGTCCGGCTCGACGGGACAATGCCCCAAAAGGCCCGTGCAGAAGTCCTCGCTCAGTTCAACAAAACCGAAACCTATGAAGATATCGACGAGGACCCCACACCTACACCTTTTCCAGCTACTCATTCCAACTTAAAACCACAACCCAGCCGGACTCCAAATCCCACCGTTCTGTTGATCTCCCTTCGCGCGGGTGGCGTGGGGCTCAATCTGACAGCCGCGAGTAACGTCTTCATGATGGATCCGTGGTGGAGTTTCGCCATTGAAGCGCAGGCAATCGACCGTGTGCACCGGATGGGACAACTACGGGATGTAACTGTGACGAGATTCGTGGTAAAGGATTCGATTGAGGGACGGATGTTACGGGTGCAAGATAGGAAGATGAACATTGCGGGGTCGTTGGGGTTGAGGGTTGGTGGGGATGGAGATGGCGATAACAAAAAGGAGAGGATTGAGGAGTTGAGGTTGTTGTTCGAGTAGTCGCTTATTCGGCCATTGGCGTGGCTTAAGACTTGGGTTGATGCACTAGATTGCATCTGTGACGGACACAACGTTGGATATATCAAAACATGCCATTCACAATAATCATGAAATACTAATACACAAAGTAAACCAATCTATCATACAATAAACCATTACTTATGGGTTCCAGCCTTAGTCGCCCGACCCATTTTTTCCTTCATCTTCTCCATAGCCTTAAAATGGTGATGACCTCCGTTCCCGGTCTGGGGCTGGGCCTTCCCTCCTTGGGGTTGCGATTGTCCTCCTAAACACATTAGCATTGCAATCCATACTTTTATTTCTGGGAAATAACGCACCTCCGCCAACCCCCTTACTAGCGGGCTTTCCCTCCATCTCCTTTTCAAACTCATACTTCTCCCTCGGAGGCGGCCCCTGCGGGCCCTTGAGCGCCTCCTCGCTAGCACCATTACCAGTTGGTTTGCCGTATTGAACATTCTGACTGTCGCCACCATCACTACCACCACTACCAGCCCTCTGCTCAGTAGCCTGGCTGGTGCTGCTGCCACCTCGTCCGGCAGTACTTCCCGCAGCAGCAGCGCCACCACCAACCCCAGCACCAGCACCAGCAACAGAAGTACCAGGGTCCCCCATCGCTCCTAACCCAGGACCCATACTAGCCCTCGAGTTCAAACCAGGCGGATTATTCCCCATAACAGTCCTCTGCTCACCCTCCGGAACGCCCGTCGCATTTGCCATCCCCTGATTCTGGCTCTGGCTCTTGGGTTCGACGCCATCAAGTACCGGATCCGCATCTAGACCCGGTTCATCTGGGACGCCGGAGGCCAGACCCGCCGATTTAAAGCCATTTCCGGTTCCCGGGCGGGGGTATCCTCCGACTTGCGGGTCAGCGTCTTCGCTGATTGCGGGGCTGAGGGGCTCGGAGGAGCGGCCAGTGGGGTCTAGGACGGATTTCTTTTGGGAGGCGGGTGTGGTTGCTGTTGGGGATCTTGTGGAGGGAGCGTCGGGTTGGACTGTTTCGTTTTTGCTAGGTTAGTAGGGTTCGATATCGATAGAAGAGATGATAGTGTGATATCATAATGTAAACAGAGGGAATGGCTTACCATCACGGTTCCCGGCGTCATAGGGGTCCGTGGCCTTCCCTTGTCCTTGGACTCCGGAGAGAGGTTCTTCGCCGTGCTGCTGGTGCTGGGGGTGGGTTTCACCCCAGATAGCATGCGAAGCGGAGTCGAGGGCTCTGTTGATAGTCTCCATTATGGCGGAGCGGATACTTTCTCCTTAGCCAAGGTAGTTAAAGTAATATAGGAAGCCAAGCTAAAGAGAAACCAATTCGTTGGACAAATTGTAGTAATACTAGTATGGTAGTCATAGATCTGACCCCGGACAACGCCCCTATATAAGAATCCGGAGATAGCAGCTAGCAACATACGTCAGTCGAAATGGCCACATCTTCAGCTCCAGAGAACCAACTCTGAAGTGTCCGTGGAATTATAGTGCTCCTGCTTAATGCGGCTGAGGAGAACCAGTTAGTGTCATACCTGACGTCATGGCCGCGTTGGCTGGCGAAAGGGGAAATCGATAAACAGGTCCAGTCTGAGTACATGACTCTGATCTTCATGTTCTATACATAGTCTGCTAGTCGACCTGGTCAGACGTTTGTCAAGCGCATCTATATAACCTGTAGTACTACAAGACAGCCATGAACACCCCGAAAGACTCCTTGATAAACATATTGATCGTGTAACAGACCGGGATAATCATGAATTCGTAAAGAAACACACAAAATGTAGGAAAACCAGACGCCAGGCTAAAACAAACAAAACAGAACGCGTATGTTCTAAGCAAATCAAGCTATGATTCCTCATTCAACTTCGCATCTGGATAGAGTGGATGCGCCGGGTCGTAGCCAACACTCTTGACAATACCTAATCCCTTAGTCTTTCCCTCTCGGAAGAGTACCCGATCACCAGGCGCGAGGAACTCGGGGCGTTGGATGAATCGGAACGCAACCAGAGCACGATCTCCCGTTCGGATGAAGGGACGGTCAATGTCAATTACCGAGCAGGTCTGGCTCACGGCCCCTACGTGCAGCATCGCTTGATATCGTCGTTTGATCATGGTTGCATGAGAAAGAATCAGAACTAGAAGGGTCAGCGAAATGCGTTATAGCATCGACAACCGTTAAACTTACCTTCCGCTATAAACTCCCGGTAGACCTTAGGGGGCTGGTCCATCTTTCTCAGGACTACCATTCCCTTACGGACTTCTTTCCTTCGTACCCGTTTCAGAGCAAAGGAGCCGGACTGACCAGCGAAACAAGCATTGACCTGTATCCGCTTGCGTTCGATGGATTTGATCGTCGTGGTCGTAAACTGTCCGAGAGAGTCGGGCCCGACCACGACGGTGTCTCCAGCGTGGATGACTCCTGATTTGACTACCCCTGACACTACCGTTCCCACATGAGGGACTGAGAACGTGTCGTTTATTAGGAATTCGAAAGGTCCCTCCGGGTTGTACTGCACACGGTGGGGAAGAATGTTTAGGAAAGTTCGCACGAGGTCAAGGTTCTCTCCGGTGACATTGGACACCTGGAAGATAGGGCATATCCTCTGACTGACCATTTGCCCCGCAGTGTTGATGGTTTCTTCCATATTGTTGAGGAAAATAGGAATCTTTTGGGCACCAGCGGACTTGAGAATCTTCCTCAGCTGGCTGACGGTCTCCTGCAAGATCTGGGGCGGGCATATATCAATTTTAGTGATGATCACCATGATGGGCACATTCAGTGCCAGTGCAATGCCCAAGTGCTCTTTGCTCATCCCAATCAGTCCGTTGTTGGCCGCAACCATCAGCAAGCAATAGTGTGGGCTTCCACTCAGCATGCCAAACACGGTAGTCCGGAGGTAGCGTTCATGGCCCGCAAGGTCAGAGAAGGAGATTACCTTTGAAGATCGCTTGCCAATGTCCTCCCAGGACATCCTCCGGCCCTGCGAGCTGCCAACGATCTCTCCGTGACTGTCGAAGCCCATGATTTCCAATCCCACCGAACTGGTACGTCCACTCTCAATTTCGTGCTTGTGACGGAAGAGGTTGACACGAGCTTTTCCACGGCCATCGTCCAGGTTCCCCTTCACGAGGACTCCCAGCATGGTGCTCTTACCCGCATCGACATTACCCACCACCGCCACTCGAAGTTCCGCCAGTTCCTCGACACTCTCGGCGGGCTGTCGCAAAAGAATTTTACCCCAAGTGCCTTGGACGCGGTCGTTCTTGATTTTGGATTCCTCAGGCCCACCGACATTGTGCGTAAGTAGGACGCGATCATGCGCGGGGAGCGTCCCCGCAGCTTCCCGCAGGCGCTGTAGAGCCGTGTTCCACTGCTCGAGATCAAACCCCATGGAATCACCACCATCCTCAAGACCCAAGTCGAAGATGGTTTCTCCGTGACCCTCGTCGATGCGAGTCTGGATTATCTCTGCCAGCGCCTGTATGCTATCTTCCGTGTTTTCGCCCGTGCTAAGTAGGAGCTCCTTCAATTTCACGGTGCGGGGGATGTCAGACAGGCCAAGCTGGTCAAGGATCTCCAGTTCAGCATGGTCTTCGTGAGCAGCGGTCGAGTAGCCGCTGTCACTTGGGGCGCTGGGGGCAACATGAGTCCGGTAGGCTTGCTGTTTGTCAGCATATTCAGCGAATTCGCTGAGGGCCTGCGGAGAACCGGTTAGCCTGGATACAACGAGCACACAGCTGAATAGGCAAACGGACGACTTCGCCTCTGCGTCGCTCTTCCAGCGTCAGTTTTGGAGCAGACGGCATGTTGTGCTTTCTTTTTTTTAGCACGTAGTTTTTAGTTATAGTTCGTAGATTCAATCAAGTATGTAGGTGTATTCCTCGGTCGGACGGGGAGACAATGGATCGCGTTGTGCCGCAATCAGGTAGATATTCGAGTTATCATGCTTCCAATCTAGAAACAGCGAAAGAGAGAGGAATAAAGAGGGAGAGTGAAGTGGAAGAAGGTGAAATGGAGGACGGGCAATGGAAGCTTTAAGAGGCGGAGACTGTGTCATCACCGCGGGCAGGGCAAAGGCGTTGAGTCATGTCCCAAGGCAGGTTCCTCTGCCACTACCACCACTTGCTTGTATTACTCTTACTACGGACAGAATGACAGATATGAGTCAATGTGGAGAAGCACAGATAAAAAGAAATTATACACGGATTGAGAGCGCACCCAGTATTGCTGTGGCTGTCCGTCTTGTACTCCGGTCCTGGCGATTCTTCTTCTCGACATCCCGTTATTCGTGTAAACAGAGTATTTGCTAGTATCATCGAATGCAGCAGGACATTAACTGTCTTCGTGGTATCATTTCATCGCCCGTAGGTCGGGTGTCCGTAGCTCTATAGCTTTCCGCAGCGCACGCCTTGTCTACCCATTTCTTGCTCGAATATCCTTCTTTCTGATCGATTTTGACATATTTCCTTTCCATCCGGCGGGTAAACGTATCGCAATCATGCTTGGGGAGAGATCAAAACCACCGAGTCACCTAGCGCAAGCATCACGTTAGTATCCTGCTGTAGGCCAACACCACAGGGGTTAACAATACACACCTCGAACGAAAAGCATTTCCTCCTGCTTCTTGATAGTCTAGACAGCGCGCAAATGTCAGCCTCCTCTCCGAGTCAAACCCCAGCGCTGCTCGCACCTACCTTGATGGTCTCCTCCTCGCTCTCGTCCTCCTCCACAACGTAAATGGTCTCTTCCACCTCTCCCATTACCAAATTGCAGTGGCTGTCATAAGCCTAGTAATTCACGTCAATATCCAGTCCCAGCAAGCCAATACCCGTGTCGGGACACCCACGTGTAGACGGCCCTTGAGCTCGCGATCCCCGCGAAGTTTCACAAACACGATCTCGTCGAGCGACAAGCGCACCAAATCTAAAGGTTCGGAGACGGACGACGGGCCCGCATCCTCAGTATCGGCCATCTTGAGAAGCGAATGTTGAGGTAGATGGTGAATTGAGAGATGTCAACTAGTAGTGGTTCTGCAGGAGAAACAAAAGTGAATCTCCGCCAAGCCTAGCAGTGCGGACTTAACGAGGAAGTAAAGTGAATGTCTGTATTCCCTACTGTGTCGCACTGGTTGTTGTTGTTATTTTGACGGTGGTATCCTTCAAGATGTCGTCCCTTCTTTCTTTCTTTCTTTTTTTTTCGTCTCTTATTGCCGCTCTCTCTCTCTCCTTTCTTTTTTTGTTTTTTTTTTTGGTGTATTTTCGTCTTTTGAGACTCAATGCGGGTAGGTATTATGTCATATCGGTACGCTCTTTTAGCTTCCGCCCGCCGATTTTCTACTTCGACCACTCGTTACTCCACAAGTTTCTCAATTCATAAGGGGCATAAGGAGAGGAAGACTACGGCAGCTGCTGAGACACAGTATGGGAGTAATTGGGGAGATTCAAAGCCCCAAAATGGAGGGAAGTTTGCATTAGCACAATTCCCCGGTCCTCTGGACGGACCGGAGCCACGATATAAGACAGAAGCAGACCAATTCTACCAGATTATTAAAAATGCCCAGCCTGACCAAGTTATGGACGCGATGCGGGATCCTCGCTATGCTGGGATTGTCGCATCAATGCCCCAAAATATATTCGTTGAAGCCCTACATCTTCTATCGCCTGCCTATTTCATAGATCCGTATCGTGAAATACACCGACCACTTCATCCATCGTCAGTACAAGCGAAAGGGCACAAGTCATTGGAATCCATTTTTGATGAGTTTGTGAACAACATTGCGGCAATCGTGCAGCTTCGTCAATCGGCCGGACACCATCTAGATATAGCTGAATACACTCATTTACTAGGCTGCGCGCGGGCAATTGGCGATGCGGTGATTGCAGACAAGACCTGGTACGGCATGAAGGAAAATGAAGTGGATCCAGATGTGCAATGCTACAACTATTACATGGAAGCCAAGGTTTGGGACGGAGCGTACACTGGTCGGGAAAAGTACAATTTGCGAATGACCCCATTTGCTTATCGCAAGCGAAGGTTCGTCGATCCTAATGAAGGCTTCCAGGGCTACGGGACCGCTGGTCGAAGTGTTCGCAAAGAGGTATTGGATACCTTCAACGAGATGACAGAGGCAGGACACCATGGGGACGAGAGAACTTTTGTGAATGTGATTCTGGCTTGCAGTCGGGTAGGACATCTGAGAGGCATCAAGAACGTGTTAAAGACAGCGTGGAACGTCCATGTCGATGCGCTGCTGACGGAACCAGACAACTCCAAGCTTCCTCCAGCCACAGCGTATGATCCCTCGTCACCTCTACACCCAAGTAGCCACCTCCTCTTCGCAGTTGCGCATGCACTCGGTACAAACAACAACATCCCAGCTGCACTACGGACAATTGAATTTATCGCTCATACTTATAACCTCCCAGTCCCAGAAAAGGTGTGGCTCGAGCTTTTCGAGCGGGCTTTTGTGCTGTCCCGTCCACGATTCGGACCTGACGCAAAGCGCAACGCTAAGGGCAAGGTGCCCTACGACTTGCTAAATAGCATGTACCATACTATGATCTCAGCGCCATACAACGTCCGCCCAGCAATTCAGATCCATCACATGCTTGCCAAAACAGCCTGGGACCGAGACCGGCTCTCCGAGTTCCTGCAGCACATGCGCGCCGCGTACAATGTTCTAGTTGAGACACGACAAAAGCGAGAAAAAACTCGATACATAATCGAAGAATACATTTGCGCATTACATACCAGCGCCAACCCACAACAGCGAAACGAGATCCTCAACTCACCATCCCTCGCAGACGCAGTACACAACTACGACATCCTCCGCCTCCGCACTGCCCAACAAACCATGATCATGGAACGACTTGCCCGTCTCCTCATTATAAACAACCGCTGGACAGGCCGCAACAATCCAGTCTGGGAACGATGCCTTCTCCCCCGCGCAGTCGAAGAATGGCAGGATTTCCTACCCGAGTCGTTCAATTATCCTACCCGTGGGGGACTGGTACAGTTTTGTGGAAAGACACACTGGGGCGAGGCGTATGTCAACTATCATGATAGGGTTCCTAGTCGGAGACGGGTTGCTGGTGATCCTGATACAGATGGAAAGGCAGATGAACAAGGGCAGCGAGAGATTGAAGATGCTTTCTTCTGGGAACGGTGTCGACGGGCGTTTTCGTCGGTGGATTTTGATAATCCGCCTCTGAATCGGTTGTTTTGGGGATGTGGTGCTGCGAGGTTTGAGGATACCGACGCCGATGATGCGAAATAATGTCTCAATTGCATTCTATACATGGCGTCTGAGGGTCTTTTCTTTGAGACTGAACCAGTTCGGTATTTATGTATAATGTCTAGTCTAAGAACGTTTGAGTACTCAAGGATATAGCTGTACATAGTATTAATTCCTTCGTTTCGGGTATAACATACAATACTGTCAGAAGTCAATAGTGGTCGTTCCCTTAGCTCAAATCCACTGTCTCCTCAGATCATTCACAACCATATACCTCCCAATCGTAATCCACCCATACCGGAACCACACCATCTGACTTTTATGTGCATTAACCATCGCCGACTGCGCAGTGAGATACTCACTGACAGAGTTTATGAACAGAAGCTGACCAGGCAACTCGTCCTTCTTGCCTTTCCTTTTACCACTGCCCGAGAAAAGTGTATGCAATGCGCCGCGGAGCATAGTCAACGGCGCGTCGAAAATACCAATGTACTTCCGGAAGATGGTCGTCGTGTACAATGTGTACAGCGACACTGGACACGTATAACCAGCCTTATCCCTCATCAACGAACGCAAGAAGTGTACAGCTCCGTGATACAGCGAGCGATGGTTGGGATGGTTGCTGATACCGTGTTTGTCGAAAGTCAGGAGCACATCGATAGTCGAGACCGGGGGCCCATCTTTTGTGCTCTTCTTTTTCAAAGTGGCGGAGGCCAGTTCAGGGGCAAACGCATATGCCAACATGTTGGATACATCGCTCTCGATCCAGTTTGCTGTCATGCTATCGGGGAAACGGGAGGGGTCGTCGACGACAAAGACATCGGATTCGCTACGAAGGCCGAGCTTTTTAGCGCTTTCTTGGAGTTCTTTTGCGCGGACAGAACCGAGGCCATCTGCGTCTCCTGTGGATTCCATGATGTTAGTTGTGCCTTTTCTCCTCTTATCGCGGAATGCAAGACAAAGGCGTACCATTACTCAGACACAAGATTTTAAGATGATTCCCCAACTCCGGCCGTGTCAACGACAACACCGTCGGCGAAAAGAACATAGCCTCATCATCGGGATGCGCAATCAACAGACATATCCGCTTATTGTACAAACGCGGAAACGAGCGGGCGAACGGCGAGGAAGAGGTCGAAGAGAGGCCCCAGAAAATGATGACGGCGGAGATGGCGAGGCCTATTGTGAACAATTCCGCTGACGACGACATTGTGTTGGTAATTGGAATTGTTCGGGAATGTTAAGAAGCTGGAGCTTCGTCACCTCAGGGGAAGCTCAAGCAATGGGGATTGGATTGTGGAGCAGTGGGGAATGCGGTTCAGTTTATCGCATCCTTGGTGATTGGTGTTTGGCAACGCAATGCAATAGCCGTTTCACTGGTTGCAAGTGTGAACGCAGAATGAAGAATCGAATAGTGGTACGGAGCGTTATCTGTCAAAGACGCGCGTATGAGTGCGTGGTCTATCAATGACACGGTGGCATTGAAGAACCTCTGGAGTAAAGTTGGATATAATCACGTGAATCACGTGAATCACGTGAGTTGATCCGGGGACGAAGATCCGGTAAAGCGGTTATTCCAGACCTCTTGTCCGTGGCTACTTATGGACATACGAGCATTCCGTGGAACGTCACTAGCGAGTTTCCGGTAGGTAAATATGGCAGAGTACCGCCGAATATCAAAATACCGTGACGCATTACAGCCCTAGCAATGTGCCCTATCCCTCCCAAAACCGTTAGCCGTATTATTGCCTCAGGCATGAATTACGGGCCGAGCACGGCGCAATTGACCAATCAACGCCAAACGCGTGATCTCGGTTGTAACTCCGAAGCGACGGCAATACGGCATTCTCCGTCGAAAGCACTGATAATGGCCGGTATTATGATTGACGATGGCTGCAGGAGGATTCCCGGCAGAGTTTTCAAAAGCCCCGTGGGATGATGTCCCGCGGAGAATTATACTGCGCTAGACTGAAGCTACTATGCAGGTGGTAAACCCCTCAGTCGAGCACGTACTCAAAGTAGATTAAGCAGCCGAGTTGACTCATAACTGGTACATCCCGGCAGCACCGGGCCGGAACCAAAGAGGAAGCTCGCTGGAGACGTTTGCCGGTAGCCATATTGAACTCATTATTGTATCAGAACACGTCCTCCGATCAATGGCCTGATCATCCGAGATCACGTTCCTTTTCTGAGCGACATGTTAGGTAATTGTCTGTTCCTGAGACCGACAACGGTGGATATCTTGACTAATACCGGTACGACAATGAAGCTGTTTCATGATTGCTACTATATTTCGTACTCTTCTGGATTTCCTTACTCAATGCTGAGCAATATACAATAGCCATCATAGTCGAATTTCCATAGATGCTCAATAGAAAGTGACGCAAGAGCCATCCTGCAATGCGGGGTATTTTTCCCTGATGCAGGTATGTATCGTATTGTACGGTATGACAGGGAACGGATCAAAAGCCACAAGATTTTTTTTTGATCTTTTTTTTTTACTTTTCTTAATTAGGCAGCTCAGTGGGTCTACGGAAAAATCGAATCAAAAATTTTTATTGTGAGTGGACCCAATGGCCGTAGTGCTAACCGTATGAGGCAAAGCGTCATTCTGGACCCAGAGGATCTCCCACTAGCCCTACATGGAGTCTGGTATTGTACGCGTATCGTCGGCGGTCACCGCATCGCCTGGATAGACTACATGACGCCACGTGATGGTGGGATGACGGCACTGATGACAGAACAGTTCAACGGCAGAGTTGGAGTTTGACACAAAGAACACATTCTAGAATACCCCTGTTCAGTTGCTAGCCTCAGCATGATTTAATTCGTAACAGCTATGGCCTCAGGCAAACAAAGGTCGCCTGCAACGATCATGAGTCATCTGCTCAGGTGGTCCTCCAAGTACTACTACCAGGGTTTTTACATAGTAAAATGATATTTAGGGTGACGATTGCTGATGCAAGGTTGGCTAGAATAGTCGACGTACAAATAAAGACCACCTGACTCGGATATGATATGTCGGAGGGCGTGAGACATCCTGCTGATGTGTTTGATATGTATTGATGGCACCAGAGCCCAGTAGTTTGATGCCATTTTGCATGGTCCCTCAGTTGTGTGATTCTATACTATGGCCTCCACCGCCATCTCTGTATGTACAGAGTACACGTACAAAGGCGAGGTACTGCGTACTCCGTACTCGGGGTACCTTGAAGACATGCGCTGTATTGTATGTACCGCGTACCTTACCGTTACATACGCTGCCGTGCCTGCTCCGCCGCCCCACCGGCAGTGACAGATTCTTCTGTCTGGACCGTTACCAACCGTGTCTCTGATTGGCCAGATCGGGGAATCTCCTAGAAACAGTCAAACTATAAAAAATTCCCTTTTTCCTATGTCATTCATTCAAATACGGAAGCCACCCACTTTGGTCCTCTTTCTTCTCTCCATCCACTGAACGGCCGCTTGCCTCTTCTACTACATTCATAACCACAATCGCCAACTACCACAGACTATCAGCAATTACATCAACACACTACAACCCTCGTCTTTAGCTCTGGTGGCAATTGGATTATGCTGGTTTCTAGCTCCTCGTCTTCTCTCTACGCTCCATACTGCTATACCTGAGTGTACCTAGACAGATTGTGTCTGCTCGTCCAAGTGTCGAATTATCACGAGCGCGTTAATACCATCTTGAAGACGGAACAATCGCAAACTACAAGTCATGCCTGGCCGTCTTCTTTCCAACCTCGTCCGCCCCTCCTCCTCTCTCCACTCCTCCAGCTCCTCCTCACGGTCCAATTCCTCATCCTCATCATCCGTCAATGAAATCCCTCACAGCTCAACAAACCACACCCTTTCCATCCTCCCTAAGAAGCCTACCGTGTTCAAGCACCACCATGACCGTGCAAGGTCTCCAGAGCGTCGTCTCTCTGTCGCAATGGATCACCTGATCCACCCTCACCGGGACCACAGCAAGGACAAACGCCGCAGCCTGGGCCGCTCCAAGGAACGCGCTAACAGGGAAGATGCTCTGGCTGCATCCGCTAAATTGGATGTGGTGGTGGAATCTCCTCCTCTTGTCTGCTATGGAACCCCTGCGAATTCTACTGGTGCTTTGTTCTCCGGTCGTCTGCGAGTTGAAGTGACAGACACAGTGGGTGTCGTCAACTTGGAGAGCTTGGATATGCGTCTGATGTCCAAGGCCTCCACAAAGAAGCCGGTTTCACGAGACTGTCCATCGTGCCTGTCTCATACGGAAGAACTGACCCACTGGAATTTTCTTACCGAGCCTTTGCATCTCACGCCTGGAACCCACGAGTTCCCTTTCAGCTACCTGTTTCCCGGTCACCTTCCTGCTTCTTGCAATGGTTCATTGGGCCAGATCGAATATTTCCTCTTAGCTCGCGCGCACAGTACCACCGGCGAGAATTCTACCTTCAAGATGCCCTTGCATATCAAGCGTGCGCTTATCCCAGGCAACGACAAAGCATCGATTCGTGTCTTTCCTCCCACCAACCTGACCGGCCGTGTCGTGCTCCCCTCGGTGGTTCACCCCATTGGCACGTTTCCCGTCGAAATGACGCTCAGTGGAGTGGTTGAGAAGGGCGAGGAAACGCAGACCCGCTGGCGGTTGCGAAAAATGATGTGGCGGATTGAAGAACATCAGAAGCTGGTTTCTGTTGCCTGCTCCAGGCATTCCCACAAGATTGGTGGTGAAGGAAAGGGCGTCTTGCATCAGGAGACGCGGGTCATCGGTCATAATGAGGAGAAGAGTGGCTGGAAGACTGATTTTGATACCGCTGGCGGTGAAATCAGAATGCAATTTGAAGCCAGTATCAACCCGACGTGCAACCCGGTTTGCGACTTGGAAGCTCCTGGTGGCCTGGAGGCGAAGCACAACCTGGTGATTGAATTAATTGTCGCTGAAGAATTCTGTTCTAACCGGAACGCTCGCCTCATGACGCCAACCGGTGCAGCACGTGTGCTCCGCATGCAGTTCAACCTTAATGTCACCGAACGATGCGGTTTGGGTATCAGCTGGGACGAAGAAATGCCACCTGTGTACGAGGATGTCCCTGCCAGTCCGCCCGGTTACACCAAGATCGACCACGAGAGCACCATGGAAGATTATCAAGGGTCCCCTCTTCCATTACCCGAGTATGAAGATCTGGACCAGATGGAAAACCTCCGGCTGGACAGCGACTCGACCCATTCTGTACGCGACCAAGCTCGTTTGACCAACGACGACCTGATGATGACACCGGAAGAGACTGGCAGCAACAACCGCGATATTTCTGCAGACTCCCAATCTTCCCATTAAGCTGCTTTGACGTTGGCACCGTTTGCTTTCTTTTTCGATTTATGCTTTTCAACAATACTCTTTCATTATGATGACACGAGACCATGAACCAATCCGCGAAACAAAGACAAAACGCCCAACACTTCATTTCAACATCGTTATGTATCGGAACCAGAGTCGAGAATGACCTGGTCGAAAAGTTTCTGCTTTCGAATTTAGACACGTTTCACTTCTCTTCCCTACGATGCAAGGATGACCTTGGTTGGATTGTCCATTTGGGGACCTTTTTTTTTTCTTCTCTTGTTGCATGATACCCATCATCTTACTGCTTTTTTTTTTTTTCTTTTTCACATTTTGTACATGTTGTTTAGACTTATCATATACAGGCTAGAAAAGGCATCTTAATCTGACATCTAATATACCGCAATGTTTTTCTCAATTGTCCAGTACCCACCGGTATGAAGCACAGCAGGATGTCATCCCTCACTTCTTGTTGTACACATTGGACGTTGCAACGTAGCTGGTGGCCTTCACCGTACTCTTTGTTGGCTTGCGGCCAACGTCGTATAAAATTGAGTTCATTATACCCCAGGAGTATGGCGAGCGATACTTCCTTGTCCATTCTTCTACGAACCGTGGGTGTCACGATCAGCAACTGCCTGACTGGGGCACTGAAGAAAACAAGCATCCATATAGGTACTCATCCATATAGGTACTCATCCATATAGGTACTCATCCATATAGGTACTCAGCGCTCATACGCATTTTGTTGTTTGGAAAAAACTGAATTGCATTAGATTGTTCGCAGCAATCTAATCGGGTAAGGCGGAGTGCCCTTGCTATATACAGAAACCCATTCTTCACTTCACTCCTCCATTCTTCTTCCCTTGAATCATCCCTATCAGTTTCTTTTCGAAAAGCATTAAATAATATCGGAGAACTCGTATCGACGTGATAACCTAACCCATGAACAAACCACAAAAAGGACAAACCAACACCGAAAGACACCAAAGCCCGGCAACTAAAACAATAAAATCATGAGTCGAAAATTGGCCCATAAGCCTTTATACCAGTGGCCTCGAGCTCATACACCGTGTTCTTCGTGACCTTGCCATTACTTATTACACAAACAGCTTCCGGTTCGAACTCCTTGTACAGCTTCCTGATGAGAGGAACCATGTCTATCCGACCCCTTTCGTTGGTGTCGACGATTACCGGGTCAGGGTCCATCTGCTTGACAAGGTCGATGACTTTCTCTCCGTATGTCTTTACGGGAGCACGGGTTTGCCAGACGACCCGCAGCTCGGGACGGTTCTCGTCACCCAGAAACGATAGACAGGGGCCGATACCTGAGCCAGTGGTGACGATGAGGACTTTCTTGAAGACACGCATGGAATACGCGAAGCCATAGATCAAGACACCACGCTTCCAGAGGTGAGTGGGTTGCTCCTTGATGGTGTCTGCTGTCCAGTCACCTGCCTTTGAGACCAGGGAGGAGAAGGTGTTACCCTCTGGGTCGGGGAAGGTGGCAAAACCGTGCCAGTCACGGAGGGGGTGCTTGGAGAGCTGGATACCCTTGCCGAAGGCGGTCTTGGTGTAGTCAAAGTGGAGCCTGACGGCATGTCCGGAGAGGAACTCGGGCTGCACGCGGACCTTGCGGAGGAACACCCATGGGTGGATGATGGAGGCGATGACGATCATCAAGAACCAGAAACCGGGGATCTTTATGATGAAGCTTCCCATGGAGACGCCTTGAGCGGTGCTGGCTTCGTCTGCGAAGACCAACAGCAGGCATAGGAAAAGGGCAACCACCACCCATCCGGAGAAACGGTGGGTGAGTTCGAAGTAGTCGTGCAGCTTGACGCGGAAGCCTGGGTAGGCCACAATGATGATGGCCATGAGGAGGGCCAGGATTATGTACGCCAGGATGACTGGTGCACTCGAGATGACCGGCTGACCTCCCGGGGGGTTCGTGTACGTGCGGGTCAAGACGGCCACAAAGCCGACGTACCAGACGAACGAAGCTACTCCGCAGCCACTGTGGACTCCTCCATAGTGATAGACCTTGCATGCGATCTGGCGCAGCCGAAGCGGAGCTGATCTGGGGATCGAACATGCAACACGGAAGAAGGTGTTCACGACCAAGGGCTGACGGGCCAGGCCACAGGCGAGCACATTGGCAGCAGTGGCATTGATGAGGGCCATCAAGGTACGGTTGTCAACCATGACCCAAACGAAGACACCAAGGTTGGCAAGGAAAACGATGGAGAAGAGACGGCGGTAGATGTCGAGAGCGGTATACCGGATTGGAGCATACCATCTTCTCTTGGGTGCAGGTTCAGTTTGGGCTTCGAGGTCACGAAGCCCTGAGGATGCGGGTTTTTCTAGAGTCTTTTCGGGATTCATACTGACTTGTTGCTTCTCAGGATCAGACATGTTCTCGAAGAAGGCCTTCTCAGACTCGGTAAATACTGAATCGGTAGGGCTTGAGGATTCTGAGGCACATTTTGCCGGAGGGGGAATTGATATCTGATGCTCCCCTGACGGTGCCATGGTTGCTATATTGGATGAAAATGGAAAATGTGAGGGAGTATAAAGACAACTGACGAGTAAGGACGAGTAAGGACGAGTCGGGACCTCCCTGGGAGACAAAGAAATATAAGTGCGAGCCCTTAAAGGTTCCGAGTCGTCGTATACCAGGACTGATCCGCACTAGGAATGGATAAAGAGATTTAAACTTTCAATGACCACAAGGCATGTACATCTGCATTGCATGTGGGAGGGATCTGGCATGCTTTTGAATCCTCTCGAAAGACGATACCATCCTGTCTTTAGTCGGCTGTATTCCCCAAGGCGTGAAGTACTTTGATCTAAACTTTGTCCTTTGACAGCGGAGGTCCATAACCCCAGTCACTCAAGACGATCTCCCATAATCACGAACTCAACCAGCTTTTTTCTTTCATTTGTTTTTTTTTTTTTTTTTCATTGTTTGAGAGGAAGGAGGAAGCACACTATTGCCATCCGGAGCCCATCCGGATTCACGAGGTTTGCCAATGAGCATGCGAGGCCAACACCGTCTATCTCCTTGCTTCAGCTCTTAGTTGACCCAACATGCAGAAAACCTGGCCAATGACTGGGGCTTCGAGAAGAGATGACGTCTAGAGCGGGCCGTTTGCGTACAACTATCAATGCCCTAGCTATCAAGGTTCAGTCGGAGTCGGGATTGTCGGCTTTGACGGAAGGTTTGACAGCCTTTGCTCCGTCTTTGAGACATACAACCCTAGCCAGTGATCAACATCGCCGGATCAGAATGCCGGCCTCTACAACAATACGCCATGATGGGGTCGTGTTCGCAATGTGGCCACAGCATGGATCGATAACTGATCCACGAGATCACAGCTCGGCAAGATCGTCGACTTGAGACCCACGGCGTGGCCCACTTTGCTGATGGCAGTGGTATCAAGGCATCACGGGGATGAATCGGGCGACCGGATTCAAAGAGTAAAGTTTTCGGGGTCGAGATGATTTGGCGAAGCTTGGTGAGAGGCTTGCAATAGTTGCTCCTGTCAGCCCCTCTCGCGCGAGCTTTCCTTTCCTCGTACTTTTCCCTGTCGCCTGTTCAAAGAAAGAGCTTTCGTCTTTGTCTACGGTGCAGCTCTTTTACCTACCTTACCCTCCTTCGGCCTCCTCATACTATGTAAAGGATTGGGAAGGATGCAGGTGGACTAATCACTCAAAGGTCCGTGAATCCGGTTCACCATGGACGAACTGTGGAGCGCCGGAGTGGGCAGGAGGGCCGGAAATGGTGGGCACCAGATACCAGGATTCCCGCAAAAGCCGGCAATGACTTGTTCAGCCACATTTTCCAGGATCAATACCAAGACCATCGGGGGGTGGACCATGATGGGGAATATCGATTTTCTGCACGGGTCTTCTGGGGATCTGCTTCACGGACGTCAGCCGGGCATGGATCAGATCGTAGCTATGTGGGTACCTTTTTTTTTTTTTTTTCTCGCTGACCGTATTGATCAATGGGATGACGGGCCTGGGGCTGAGGGGACACTCACAACATACAGGCCCTTGCAGGCATCCTTTTTTTTTTTTCTTTTTTTACCACCCTGGTAGCTGGGTGCATTGCAGCATGTGCATCTTTATGGGCTGACAATCTAATCCTTTCGCTTTCGGAAACAGAATTCAGAGGGGTATAGGTTTGAACTATCGATTGTCAACTGTTCAGCTTTGGCTGCAGACAATTCGGATCATAAATCGAAGTCCGCCATTATGCAATTAACAAAAGCCTATGACAGAAGCGCGGAATACAACCTCAGATGCGAAGTTAGTTATTGAAGGTGGTGGTGGTGTTGTCTCCCAAACACGCGGGCCTTTCGGTCATGTTACGAAGATCTTTATTGCATCCGGCAACCGCGCGAACATGTGGACTGAGTTTGGCTTGAATACTAGTTGTTTTCTTTTTCTCTTTGACTGGCCAGTCCGCGAGCGTGATTATACTTTCCGGTTATCAACCACGGGGCAGAAAAAGAACCGAACTTTTGACAGGCGCTCGGGCGACACCTGAAAGAAAGGAACTGAGTTTCTTTAAGCGGTTAGCTCTGGTTCCAAGCTTCGATCATCCTGCGATCTGGCGGAGGTTGAAAGACGGTGGATCGGAGAGGTGTTTGCGCCACGGCCTAACGCGATGAATTCCAAATCACGGCCGCATCTCACATCAAAGAAATGGAATTCCCCTCGAGGGGAATGACAAAACATGATGGCCATGGGATTATATCTATCGGGGTTGTTTCCCCTGGATTCGAATGGTTTTCATTTTTCCTTTCTCTTTCATCCTCTTTTGTGAATAGTCCTCTACAACTACATTGCTTCCACGATTGAACGACTGTGCTTCCCCCGACTATTGTCACTGTTACTTCACACCGGAAGTTACGGTTTCTATTTTAGCTCACATCCCTATCTTACTTATCTGACCGACTTCCGGCAGCTTATTCTATCGCTTCCATCATGGGTCCTTGGGAGTCGTCCTTGGCCTTGTCCCAATCGGGCAATTCTTCATACACCGACTTATTGACGTTCGCGTTCCGTGGCCCTATCGCCTACGATGACCATCAACCACTCTTCATCGATGCCGAGGATCCCTCGCGTGCTCTCTCTGCTAGTCAGTTCCGGCTGTTGGTCCGGACGCTGATTGCAGGCCTGCAGGCTCACCATGTGCAGCGTGGTGATTGTGTCTTGGTGCATTTGGGCAACAGCGTAAGCAAACGCCCTGTCCACATCCTTGTTTTTCTCCTTTTTTACCTAGGACAATCTGGATCCATCTTTTTTATCTATTTGCAAGCTAACAAAATGATCGGCTTCGCTGTAGATCTTGTACCCCGCCCTGTTTTACAGTATTATCGGAGCTGGAGGCGTGTATATGGGGTCGAACCCACGGAGCCAGCCCGCCGAATTGGAGCATCTTCTGAATCTTTCCGAGCCGAAGATGATCATTACTTCTCCCGATGCGCTCGATACTGTTCTTCGAGTTTCTGCCGGTCGGGGCATGCTCCCTAGCCAGGTCTGCTTACTCGACACGTCGGCACCCCAGTATGTCACGCAGCTGCTCCAGTCGGGGTCACTGGCTTACCCCGGCGCGATCGAGTCGCTGCTGCCCGAGCAAGGATACCACCGGAATTTCGCGCATCTGCTGGCCTACGGCGAAAACGACTGGGTGACCTTCAATGACGAAGCGATCGCAAAATCTACTCCGGCTGCATTATACTCGACTAGCGGCACCGGAGGCCTGCCGAAGGCCGCGATTTTGTCTCATCACGCGATCGTCTCGCAGCACCTTGCTATTGCATACGATGTGCCCTACAATGTCACACGGCTGCTGTCATTGCCTTTTTTCCACCTCTTCGGATCCCTGTGGGCGCATGTTTTCACCGTCCGATACGGTCAGCCGTTGTTTGTCCTGCCGCGCTTTGAGCTGACACAATTCGTGGCTGCCGTGCATCAATACCAGATTACTGAGACATACATGGTTCCCGCCATGGTTCACGTCTTCAACCAGAGCGCCTTGCCGTTGACTCAGCTGCTGTCTTCGCTTCGTTACGTTGGTGTTGCGGGCGCCCCGATTGATGCCGCATCTATGCAACTCTTCCAGTCGCAGCTGCACCCCTACGCTACTGCCGGTCAGCTCTGGGGCATGACCGAGGCGGGTGTTGTCTTCCAGTGCCGCTACGGCGACCGCGAGGATCACGGAAGCATCGGACCTCAACTGCCAGGGTACGACGTGCGTCTGCTCGGTGCTGACGGTACTCCTGTGACTAGGGAGCAGCAGGAGGGCGAATTATTTGTCCGAGGCCCCGGTGTACTTACGTGCTACAAGGGCCGCGACGACGCTAAGGATGCAAATGGGTGGTTCCGGACTGGTGATATTGCGTTTATCAAGAACGGACGGTTCTACATCAGAGGACGTACTAAGGAGTTAATCAAGGTCCGAGGGTATGTTTTTCCACATCCCCGCCCCCCTTGCAAATATGCAGTCATTGGGCTAGCGCTGACATGACAATACAGATGGCAAGTGGCCCCCGCCGAACTCGAAGCCGTCCTCCTGAAACACCCCGCCATCGAAGACGCCGCTGTGATTGGCGTCAACAACAAAGACGGCAGCGAAGTCCCCCGCGCCTTCGTCGTCCGCTCCAAGGATCCCAACCTCCATCACCCGAACGAGGAGGAAGTGTACAAATTCTCGCGCAAGCAACTTGCTAGCTACAAGGCTTTAGACGGTGGTGTCGTCTTCGTCGAGGACATCCCTCGCACGGCCAGCGGAAAGATCCAGCGCTTCAAGCTGGCCAAGATGAACGAGTACCGGAGGTTGGTGTCCTCGTATATTGACGCGAAGAGGGCGGAGCTGATTGCTCTTCAGCCGATGGGAGTTGTCCCTGCCGCTGCGGGGGGTGTTGCCGTTTAGCTACGACTACTTACGAAATTGCTTGCTTTTGAGTTTGTCTTTCGGTTTCTGGTTTTGGTCGGATATGGATTGGGCCGGCGCTGTATTGGCGAAGGGAGTTTAATAGGGGTGTTTTTTTTGTTTAATATTTTTTTGGCTTGTGAATAGTCTTAGTATGCTAGTACATACTGATATGATTGATATGATTGTTTATATGAATGCAATTACATTGAGAATACCGTTGTATCTGCCCTTGTCCCTGTGTCTTTAGTAGCGTTGGCATCAACCAACTGCCTTGACTATATCAATCATACAAACGATCTTTCTATTATAGACGTTTATTATTAGCATGTCTTACTATCTATCAATTGTCATCTTCCATTGACTTAGTAGCTACTCATGATTCTGGCGTATTCGGTAAACTCGGATTACGACAAATTGACCCGCTAGATATATATCTCCATTACGACATCACCCAAAACTCAACGCAGAACTAGATGACGGACGCGAGTGACACTCAAGCCTGTCAGACATAGGCTATCAACCATTCTACGCTATTCAACGTTCTATCCTCACTGTCATTGTCATTGTCACTGTCATCCGAACTTCCGAACTGTCCCAAACACGGCCCGAAAGCATGATAACTACTTGGAAGACAAGAGGAAAGACACCGAATGCGCTGGCATACAATTACCTTCTCCGAGTCATGCTGGCGTGCCTTACTAACTTGTCGAACCCTATTCCACAATCCACTTATCAGACGGTGTGCGTATACGGTACACACCACTAATTCAATTCAGCATCACCGCCAAATAAAAAAGAAAGAAATTCCCAGAAACAAGAAACAAAAGTACTTCATAGGCTTACACGCAAACTCAAGTAAAACACTAAACAAGACCTATCGATTTATAAGACGCTAATCACTAACTAATGTTCTGCAAGTTCGCAATAGTTCGGTGTCTTTCAGCCACACTCACACCCCACATGTGGCGGTGTTGCATTGTACTCTCCATCCCGCCGGGAACACTATCCAGGATTCTGGTATCTGGATTCGGGGCTGAAGGCTGAAGGCTAATGAAAATGAAGGAGATCGTGGCGAGCGGCTGGGTGACAGGTTTTGGCGAGATTCACTTTCAATAGTTTGTTTTTTTGCTTTTTATTTGCTCGCGAGACGCGGCAGCTCGTTATTGTTCGGTTGTGTTGCTGAATCCAACTTCTATACTACTTGTGGTGCATACTTACAAAGTACCCCGTGCACCACGCATGCTTTGTACAGAAGGATCAAGAACCTATGCATTCCTAGTTCCAATTCTTAGTCCCCAGGAATAGATCCCATGCTTTGCACTAAACAGAACCACACCTAAGGCCTTACCCGCCGCGCAGTGCGGTCAAGATGGGCGATCATCAATATGATCACCGCCAGTCCAGCTGAACAGAAATTCCTCATTTCCATTGCATTCTGTACTAGCGATCTAGCATAGATCCCGTCCATGCGGGGGGGGGGGGAAGCACGGGGCACGAGAACAAGACGGTGAACACCTAATCACCGTCTTCGCCCCCCCACCCTCTTGTCTCGATTGAGTAGGTCGCCGAGTTTTGGCCGCCCAGCCTTTAGCCTTCAATGACTGTGGCTGTGATCAATGCCACCCTGGACACAGATCGATGCGGGCCGATCATGCGCACAGACGGCGTTCGTGTGGTGCCAGCTGTGTGCCCCAAGGAAGTTAAAGTTGCATGGTAGAGCAGCCACGGCGCTGCGCAGTGCGTCGTCGGCTATACAGCTGAGGATTCCGGAAAAACATGGCGCGCTGCTGCACGCCGCTGGATGCAATATCCTGTGCGCCCGTTTGTAAACAGAGACGCATAGATCGCTTGCTGGGAGTGATTACCAGCCTATCGATGTAATGGAGGACCTGGACTAGGGTGCAGATGCACATGGATCTCAATCGGGGTTGCATTGCATGGGACGCGCTCAGACTCAGCCTCAGGATGCTATTTTGGCACAAAGCCAGTCTGGTGTCGAGGGATGCAGGTGGCTCAATTTGGTGATACTCCGAGGCTGATCTTGTAAAAACTTGCCCATTGGCCGTCTTCAGACAATGATGCCTCTTAAGACAAAGGAGGAATGAGGGTCGTTATCGCGCAAGAGTTTAACCAAAGTTAAAGGTCCATTCCAGGCAGTTGTCGTCGTAACACTAGCCGAAGAGATGCTAGGCACGTGGTAGGCTATGTTGAAATCGACTGCCTGAATTGCTAGTCGAGCGATTTCTTTGGTTGGTTTGGCAATATTGATTGTATGTGTTTCAGGAATCCATATCTCGAGACGAGTGAGGGGTGAACCGATACACCGAAGGCACTGTAAGCCCGTACCGCAATGGCAAGCTTGTTTTCTCGCTGACACTCCGTAGATGTAACTATCTTGTCGAGTAAGGTAATTCCAGAGGAAAGATCCATATCAAAGTGCGCTCCATGCTAGAAAATACCATATCCCTTATACCAAACTCCCCAACCCAGCGGTCCCAAAGCTCCCAGTAACGACGCTCCCAGCGGAACTTCCAGAATACACCACACCCACAACGTTCCAATAGCCGGTGCACGTTTCATAACAGCATAATACGGCGCGTTATTCGTGATAGTCATCAACTTGACACCGAGGAAAACAGCCAGCGGCAGAAAAACAAGCGTCTTGAGCGATGGCGGGAATATCAATCGTCGGAGAAAGGATATTGATCGTTTCTCCGGTGTGAGAGGGAAGAGCGAGGGTCCCTCCTTCTTTGTCGTGAGGCGAACGAATGAGATTATGTGGCCATGGGCCAGGTGGATGAGAAGTGTAAGGATAGGAAACGTGATGAATGCTGATTCCAGGAGGAGATTGGAAACCGGGATCTCGACCGCGTATTGATGGGCCGCGAGGTATGCCAGTGTCAAATGGAGAGTCGTCAGAGGGAACGAGAGCAGAACTGTATCGAGGAATGCAGGCAGTGATTCCTCGGAATCCTGGCTTTCGCTTTCGTCCTTCTCTTGACCAGTTTCCTTGTCTCCCTGGATATTTGGATTGAATCCCGATATCTTCCCCGTTGACGGGTCGACAGTCACGAATCGCGTCCCCGGGCCTGCTTCCGTACCTGTTGAGTTTGCAATCGCTTCACTGGACAGGAGACTTTCTTTTCGTTCCGCAATTATATCCACCAGAGTCCTCTCGTTTTTCTGGCCATTCGACGCGGTATCTCGCGGTGGGTGGGCGAGCGGCACAGAGGAGGGATCGAAGGAATCAGCAGCCGCAGCAGCGCGTCGTTGTTTTCGGTTTCTAGGAGGCTCCATGTCGAGATGATATTTGGACAGTTTGATGCTAGGGAGGATTCCGGATGAAGTTGGTGCAGGAGGTGCAGTGCCATGTTTCGGATTGACCGCCGGACATAAGCGGAGTTTATCTCCGTTGTATAGGACTGTGAACCACAAAAACACGGGAGTTTCATAGAACATCGTTATTATACTATCATTTCCTGGACTACGAACTTGATATAGGGTGTATTATCCTATAGCGAACAGAAGAAGGAACTCAAGCTAAAATCCTCCTCCCCCCCCCCCAATAATAAAAGCTATTGCGTAGCGTCTAACCAGCTTGGTACAGAGCCGGTCCTGCTACCACATGAGCATTCGCCATGCTGAAATTGAAAGAAGTTACGAAAGGATCCGAGTCCGTAATAGCAATAAACATTGTGCCGTTGATGGCCGGGTCACCCTCGAAAGTCGACATGTCGGGCTGAATGGTCGACCCTGAGGTAGAATTATCGCCCATTTTCAAGTCCGTGTAGGTCACATTAAGCTGAGAGACCCACATGACATACTTGGGATCACCAGCCGTAGTTGTCGTGACATAACTGTTGTTAGGACCCACGGACTTTCCGGGTGTCTCCCAACTCAAGAGAACCTCACGACCAGGGAAGGAAAGAGGAATAGTCCGGTTGTGGGTGATTGATGCATTGCAGGCCTCACCGACAACGTTGGATTTGAGGCAAGAATCATGAATGCCTGTACTGTTCAAGGTATTCATGCCAGGTGTCAAGGTTTCGTTATATGCAGCCGACCCATTGATTCGGTCAGGATTGGGCTGGTTCACAATATGCAAAGCTGGGAAGTTCTGCCACGCCAAGCGAGTTTGGCCCTCAGGACAGGATGAGATATAGGGCGCCAGAAGAGTCCATGCCCAGGATTGTGACACACCAACCTCAAACCAAACCGGCATTGGAAAGAGACCTTCAAATTGTCGGAAAATCATTTGCTGTCGGGCTTCTGTGGTGATTGTCTGGGTAAGAAGTATTGCAGCTTCCCGAGAGTCCAGGTGTGCCAGGAATCCATATACACTGGCCTCGCTGAAGCGCGTGAGTTTCTGGCAGAAATCCACGAATTCCCGGACCGTCGTGTACGGGTAATTATAGTGACATTGTTTGGGGGCGTTGGCGCCCAGAATATTGGTGATCAGCGTAGCATGTCCAATTTCCTGCTCAGCCATAAACTGGATCAGATATCGATCCTCTGCAGTAAGGCCTGCATCCATGAATTCCTTCTCAGAGAAACGGGCAAGGCCATCGTAGAACAGATCGAGCTCAATGTACTCGGCATAAAGAACAAGGGCCTGTTGTACAGTCAATATAGATGATTATCAAGGCAGTCAATATAGACAGTAAAGGCACATACCAGGGATTGGAAATCGAAATCACTTTTGGCGTTGTAGACGGGTGTCGTTCCGTTCGTTCCAAGACCTCCTGCTGGCACATACGGGGCTGGTGCAGGATCCTGAAGTTTACCGTCACTGGGATACGTAGTAGCCGACGGTTCCACGCTCAAGCTAGGAATACTCATCGCGATTGTTGAGGTAGCATTCAAGGCCCCGGTGACTGAAGGCGTTCCTTGAAATGAAGTGTGGTCCATCGAAGTTGCGAAGCTGACAACCGGCGGCGCTGTCTCTCGAGCGGCGATGTTGGGAAATGCGAGAGTTGAAGGCAGCCATCCCAGTAGACTGAGTACCAAGTGATGTTTCGGTGCCATGTCTGCTATTGCAAGCCGTCACTGTAGTGGGACAACCTTTCAGGAAGGGATCAAGGAACCACAGAAGGACACCTGGAGTACATATAGGCACTTCTTATGGCCAAGGTCTGAGCGTGATGCAAGCACTACACAACAAACCCCGTCCCAGGTGTGCTCTTCGCTTAATTAGCGAAAACCTCAAGAGTATAATGACGTCCGTAATCTGTAGATGGAGCCGGATGCTCCCGTTTGAAAGCGAAGTCAGATTCGCAGCTCCGCCAATGTGAGCGGCCATTGATCAGGAGCACCAGGGTTCGGGAGGTCAGCTAGAAACACTCCCGAGACGACGATATGGAATGCAGAGAGGTAATAATGCTGTCAACCGGGCGGAGCGGACTGGTACCAGACCACGGCAGAGCATCAAGTCACGGGATAGTGGATTTGGTATCCGGAAGGCGAAGGACAATAATTTGCCAGGTCATATAGAGGACAGGTTTCTGGTATTTGGCCTTTAAATTTCATCCTGATCACTACCTGCCCGGTGTTATTTCATCTCGAATAATAGACAGATGAAGCATATCCAGGAAACCAAGTTTCGGTTATTCAGGCCATATCCATGACGCTGGAGAAGTCCACGGTTTTCGACAACGAATTGAGTTGTAGCCGTGATGATGATATTCATCATCGAGTCCCTGGAATGACTGCTTCTCCTCTTCAGTTCTTCATATCCCTCCCGCGACAACCCGTAGGGAGATGGCTGGCTGAAGACGATGTCGAGGATGTGATGAGACAATCACTTTCTTCTATTCCAAGTTGGCGCATATGCCTTTCCAAAAACGGCAATCCATATACAATACATGTCAGCATCGAACTGATCCAGGTCCGATTGCACCAGTCATCTAATGCGCAACTGTCAGCAGCGAGTGTTTGTGATGACATCTGCAGGGACCTAATACAGTCAGGTCAGCGGAAGAGATGAATGCAACTAAACGTGGCGAGACCGTGAAATGTAGACAGATAAGGGCTCTGACACCCGCTACAAACCCAGTGAAATAAAGCATTCTCTACATTTTCCTGTGCAGTTCTGGTTAAAGAACCATGTCGTAATTTCGTCCATCCAGATTATTCTCGGTCAATGGCCAGGTTGCCGTCATAACCGGCGCTGGAAGTGATAAGCAGTTTGAGAATATTCCATCTCCGTTCAACGATGCTAACAAAGCCACTCAGGCCTGGGGCGGAAAATGGCTCAGGCCCTCGCCGCAAATGGCGCCTCTAAAGTCTTCATCATCGGTCGACGACTTGAGGCATTGCAAAAGACAGCCGAAGGAGGACCGGACGGCACAATAATCCGCGTCCAGGGAGACATCACATCAAAAGAGTCCCTCCAAGCAGCTTACCAGACAATCTCCTCACAGATTGTCGAGCCAAGCCCAAAGTCTTTGCTTAATACCCCGGCCGCGACATCCGACAACCTCGAAGAGATCCGAGAGAAACCTTGGTCTATCCCGGAGGACTTTTCGCTCGTTCTCCAGACTAACGCTACGGGATCTTACTACACAGTCATGGCATCCTTGCCGTTGCTTGACTCCGCAGACAAGCGATAGCTACCTTTGATTTCCGGCACGATCACACCCCCAAGGGCTCGAGTCAGCGTCAATCCGTCGATTGCTGGATGGTTTCGTGTGGTGTATCCGAGTGTCCCATTCATCTATCCAAGGCCGCTCTGACGCAGACGGTCAAGTTGCTTTCAACATCGTTTGCGCCGCATGGTATCCGTGTTAACGGTATTGCACCGGACGTCTACGCAATTGAGTACATTTCGAACTTATACGGTGACTATGAACGCATTATATCTTATGGATCTATTCCAAGGGAGCTGATTTCTCTTACGAGGACTGGTGGGACTGAGAATCTTGTGGGCCTTGCGAGTCTTTCTGGGCGAAATCCCAACGATAGTATCATGGTGTCTGATGGGGGATCAATGAATGTGATGCCGTTGAATTACTGGGGTACCCATTTAGGCTGAGGTACAAAGTGTAAATGTCTATCTGAGCATATACGACTTCATTGGACAACCCGTTAGCTCTCGAGATAATATCACTCTCAAAGCAACACTCATATAGTCGCACCTAGTCGTTGAACCATGTAATCTGAAGTCTTGATCCTCGGATACTTTCTTCCTTCTTGCTCATCATACGTCCCTGGCAGCGCCTCAATAACCTGATCCATATTCGGATTGCAGAAATAAGCAACACTATACCGCGCAGGGTACTTTCCTTCATCCCCAACCGACACAGGTGTAGGCGGCTCAACAACCCTGTGCCGCGTACTCATTATAGCGTCATTAGCCCACCTCGCTAACAAATCACCCGCATTAACAACAATAGTATCTGGGATCGGAGTCACGTCGACAAACGCCCCCTTCGGATTGCGCACTTGCAGCCCGCCCCGAGAATCCTGGAAAAGCAGCGTTATCAAGCCGTAGTCACTATGTTCCCCAGCACGGACTTGTCCCGGTTGTCGCTGAAAGATATCTTTGGGGACGGGTGGGTAATGCAGCAGGCGGAGGATGTTATCGCCTGCGTCGATGCATTCATCGAAGAAGTGCTCTGGGAGGTTCATTCCCAGTGCGATGGCTTGCATAATCTGCATGTGTAGGGCCTTGCAGGTTTCGAAGAATATGAGCATGGTTTGTCTGAAGGACTGTCCTTCTTCATCGATTTTGTCGGGCCATTGGTTTGGCATACCGGCTACCCCTTCTCGTCCGATTTCTATTGACTCTTTGAGATCTGGACTGATAGTTCGCAGGTCTCCAATCCCAGCGGTATCCTCTAATGGAGCTAGTTTCTCTTGTCCTGTCGCGATATAACCGCGGTTGGATTCGGGGCCGGTCCAGCGCAGACTGTCCTTCTGATTCCGTGGTCGAGCGAAAAAGCGTGCTGATGAGGCGAATATCTCGGACACTACCAACGGTGGGATTCCGTGGTCTTTTAGGTATAGAAAGCCCGAGTTTCTAAATGCGTCGGTCACAGAAAGGGCGACGGAATGCTTTTCTGCTGGCGTGCCGGATAGAAAGGGCGTGAAATCGATAATCTTGGCTTGTCAGCAACTTCCAGAGCCAGATTAGAGATAGAGCCCACAGGAATATGTATGTCATCCATATCCACGACTGTAGATGCTGGCTGATTCGATAGGGTAGCCATATCGGCGATGTTCGATATTTCGCAACTCGTTGCAGCGCAACTCGAAGCCCGATTTCAGAGAAAACATGCTGGGCGATATGTAACACAAGCTGATTTGGCAGAGATAAACGCCATTAAACGACGCTGAGGGCAAACATAGATACGCAAAAACACCTGGCATCCCTGCAGCTCAACCCCTCTTTTCCTCGGCCTGCTATCACCAACACTTAATTCTGGTATTCAGCAATTACAACAAGGCTCACCATGCCATTTATCGTCGACATTCACACCCATGTCTATCCCCAGTCCTATTTGGACATGCTCCGGGCCCGGAAAACCGTCCCCTACATCCACGATCCTTCGACGCCTGACGCTCCCCCGCGTCTTATCATTCTCTCCTCTGACGATGATCCGTCAATACCCCTCGACCAGCGCGGTCGACCGGTCGACTCCTCGTACTCTGATATCAATGTGAAGTTGGAATTTATGCGCCGGCATGGGATCAATACTAGCGTTATATCTCTTGCGAACCCGTGGTTGGATTTCCTCGAGCCCGATAAAGCCCGGACTTGGGCTGAGCGGATTAATGATGATCTCGATGCGACATGTGCAAATGTCAATAAGGAAAGTAACGAAAAGCTCTTCGCTTTTGGGGCTCTTCCGTTAAGCGCTCCCAGCGCGGACATCGTTGTCGGAGAGGTTGAAAGATTGAAGACGCTCCCGCATCTCCGGGGAGTTATCATGGGAACATCAGGAATGGGAAACAGCCTCGATGATGAAAAGTTAGATCCCATTTGGAACGCATTACAGAACACAGATACCATGTTGTTCTTGCATCCCCACTATGGCCTCCCAGACGAAGCCTTCGGAGGTCCCGATACCATTAACCGGTACGGCCACGTCCTCCCCCTTGCTTTAGGGTTCCCCCTCGAGACCACCATCGCTGTCACCCGGATGCTGCTAGGAGGAGTATTCGATCGCTTTCCCCGATTGAAGATCCTACTTGCGCATTCTGGAGGAACGCTTCCTTTCCTTGCTGGTCGGATCGAGAGCTGTATTCGTCATGAACGGAGGTTCGTCGCGAATGGTGGTGATTTACCCGGGCCGCAGAGGAGTGTGTGGGATGTTCTGAATACGAATATCTATCTTGATGCTGTGGTGTATGGCACGGCTGGGTTAAAGGCGGCTGTTGCGGCGGGTGGAAAAGATCGATTATTGTTCGGTATGTTCACCTTCGCGATACGTGAAGTGAGCAATGTTTCTGACAGCAATGTTTCTGACCATACAGGAACCGACCATCCGTTTTTCCCTCCACTGGATTGCAAGGAGAAGGAGGTGTGGCCGAGCGTGGCGACAAACTTTGAAGCAATCAAGGATGCGTTTGATACGGACGTGAAAGATGTCGCCGCTGTCTTGGGAGGAAACGCAACTTGTATTTTGAATATACCTCATTAGTCTATGCTTCTCATTGCTCATTTACACATGAGTATATAGTGTTTGACGTATAGGTAAGTCATCAGATCGTGAACAAATTCAATCCGCATAAATGCAACGAGAAGACACGAATGCCAAATGGGACAAACGACTAGGTTTCCTGTTCCTTTTTCACCACAAGTTCCCATCCTATAAGTCTCCAGACCTCTTGCGTAAACCAGTCAGAAACAGTCTGCTCCGGAACCTGAGCACAAGTGCGCAACCTGTCAAGTGCCAGTTTATCGGGGGCAACAGAACGGCGCAGCGCTCCCTGAAAACAATCATCATCTGCGCCGTACATAGCCTGAAGCAGTGTACTCTGAAGACATCCCTTAATCTTGGACGTAAACTCCTGGGACGATGGAGAGGATGGACCGGTATTCAAGTGAGCGATAGCCCTCTCTAATACCCAAATGAGATGCTTGGCTTCCATCTTCGCTGCACTGATCGACTGCTCGTTCAAGCTGACATCCTTCAGGCCTTGGGGAAGCGGGAGTTGTGCGGGATCAACTCGAAGATCAGGCCGTAATTGCAATTCTTTAAAGACAAAAAGGCATAAGAGTCTTCCAACACGGTTCAGCAGAATGAATAGAGCTCCCTCTAGAATATTCTGATGCTCTGCGCGGGTTAGATCCAGCAATAGTATCATCGTCCCTAGCAGGCGAGTAATCTGGCCAGCTACCTCATCGTCTACCTTTTGTTGTGCCCGCTTTGACTTTGCACTCTGCTTCTTGGCTGATTTTCCATTTGTGGTGGTAGCCAGTAGCTGTGCCGATCTGATTCTGCAGTACTGTCCTAGCGTCTTCATTGCGGTTTCGTACAAGCAAACGATATGATATGTGACCAAGCCTGTATCAGAAGCGTTCTCTTCCAAAGTAGAAACCTTTCCCAGTGCTTGGTACAGCGTCGGGAGCGCACTCTCAACGCCGTTGATTATTGAAGTAACTTCAGGGTCCTTATCCTGTAAGGTTGTCGTCTTCGACCGGCTAGCGGGAATCTTCTTTTCCTGGACTGAATTGACGAGAATATCCGCTGCTGCTTTTGACAAATCGACTACAGCTTGGACAACACTCGCCCGATTGGGTCGTTTCTGTAACGTCGCCTGGAGCGTATAGAAGCGTCTCATGAACGGCCCTGTGGCTAGAAGACTCAGCACAGCGAGACCAAAGCAGAAAGCATGGGTACTCACACTCCTCCATATACTTCATTCGATCAAGAACACTCCTTTGTCCTCCCTGTATACCTAGCAAGTCACCACCACTCTGCGCAGGCATCTGTGTCTTCGCTCGTTTCCGTGCCGTAGCCGTACCGCCAGCGCCCATAGGGTTTGCCTTCCTCTTAGAAGACTCAGGCAGCTGCTCTTCCTCTCCCATGTTTCCATTCTGTGCTTTGGAGAGGAGGGCCGTATTACGCTGCTCTAGTTCGAAAATGCGGTCGAGCAGTTTGCTTTGTTCTGCTTCAGATCGTTCGTACGCTTGTTGCCAGAAGGAAAGGCTGTCAAAGAATTTGTCTGGTTGTGAGGTGACAGGGTTGGAATTCGAGTCTTTGGCGGTCATGATGCACGAGCGAATTTGGAGGATGTAGTCTAGTCTTGTTAGTATCAATTTAATGGATGGAAAAGGATGTCACCTTTGATGGATACGTCTGCAGGCTTGTGCTTGACAATGGCCATGGCGAGAGCCAGCTGGGCTGGGGATGGAAGAGAGCCATTGCTATGATGTGTGGGATCAGTCATTAAGACGAGATTATTGGCAGATCGATGGAGGGCAGAAAATAAACAATGGACTGATGCGAGTGAATGAGGGGGTTGTCAAGAGATGCCGAGGGAGGTTGTGAGTGACGACCACTCAATACCAGTATATATATCCGCACCCTGACGGTCATCACAGCCTGATACCCTTAGCCATACTATGGGTCCATATAAGATTTTTGAAAATACGGATGAAAACACATTGGGATCATTCAATTCATATAGCTATAAATTAACCGTTGTTTTCGATAACAATGGCGTCTTGGAGCGATCGAGTGCTAAAGGTTGGAGACTTTATTTTCTGACAAGGACTTCCAGCAGCGCTCGAAATATGCATTGTTCTCATCAACTAGCGCTTCTATATGTTGATCTCTAGCGCTAGTTTTATGGTTGTATAGGGCAAATATTCCACTCCGCTGTCCATGTTCCGCCACGCGGAGCTCCAACTTCCTTTCCGCCAACTCCCAACTCAGGCATTTCGAGCTTTGCCTGCAGTGCTCCGAAGGCGAGCATATTATCTGAAACCACCATAATTCTCAGCTATTGTCTTTATACCATTTTCTCTCTCCGTTTCCAGCGCACGAAGATCACTCGCCTCAGTCTAGCACTGGCGCCATAAATCGCATCTCAGACTCACCTCACCTTAACGACAACACAACTTACTCCCCACCAAAATGGCCTCCAATGACGACCTCAAGGCGCACGCCGCTTCAAACCAAGACTTCTACGCCCTCCTCGGCGTCTCCCCTGCCGCCGCGGAGCCCGAAATCCGCCGCGCCTACCGACGCGCCGCGCTGAAATACCACCCCGATAAAATCGCAAACCCGACCCCCGCAGACATCGACAAGTTCCACATCCTTCAAATCGGATATGATGTCCTATCCGACCCATCAGTACGGCAGCTGTATGATAATGCGCGGGAGGCGAGGGAGCGGAAGCAGAAGGAGCGGGATATGATGGGGGCGGCGAAAAGGAAGATGAGGGAGGATTTGGAGGCGAGGGAAAGGGCTGGCGCTGCTGCCATGGGGGTTGGTGCGCAGAGGGGGGTGAAGAGATCATGGGATATGAATGATGGGGATGCGGAGGAGAAGTTGCAGGCAGAGATTGAGCGGATAGCTGAGGATGGGCGGAGGCGACGGCGCGAGGCTGAAGATCGTCTGAAGAAGGAGCTTGAGGAGGAAGAAAAGGTTGTACAACAAGAGGAAGAAGAGGCGCGACGGGCAGCGGACAGGAGTAGCCAGCGGGTTGATTGTTCGCAGGAAGGGGGTACGAACGTCCCGGAGCTCGAACGCGCAGTTAAAGTACGATGGTTCCGCGAGGGTCGCGGTTTGGAATTGGACAAGGACCAGCTGTCTTCATTGTTCTCCCCGTTTGGCGCGATCGAGAGCATCGCCATGCTCAAAGACAAACGACAACGAATCGGAGACAAGCGCGAGAAAAAGACTGTGGCTACAGGTGTCGTGGTGTTCGCCTCCATCGTCAGCGCCCACGCAGCTGTCTTGGACAGCGAGAAAAGAAGACGCCAGAGCATGGGACAGACAGACAGTGACTGGGCTATCATGGACTCGGTCACCTGGGCATCAGGCGCAGAACCGGATTTGGGAATGGGAGCAGAAGCACGTCCTGCCTCTCCCCCACCAGCACAAGAGAAAAAGCCTCCATCAACAAAACCTTCCTTCAGTTTCCCCGGGGCGAAAGCAGCCATGTCAGACGGTGCTGCTAAAAAGCCTGGAAAACCTTCTTTCGCCTCATTTGGTTCTGCTGCCGCTGCTGCGAATACATCAAAGCCGGCTTCTTCTAAGGAAGCTAAGGCATCGAATACACCGAGCATGGAGGAATTGACATTTATGCGGTTAAAAAATGCGCAGCGTGAAAAGGAGCGAAAAGCTCTCGAAGAGCAGCTTCGAAAGGAAGACGAAGCTGAAGATGCTGCCGAAGCTGCCGCCGCTGGTAAAGTATAGTTCAATTTGGAAGATAGCAGAGTTTGCGAATTTTAGTTTGGAGATACCCCTACAGTTACATCTTGTTTGTCTGAATGAAAAGAGATGGACGGATGCTATCATACAAAGTCGTTATATGTACAGTAGTGCGACACACTTTTAATCGTTGCGACGTTCATATTCCCCTTCTTCCTCTTCCAACTGCTCCACCAGACGCTTTGCCCTGGAACCATCATCTTCATTTCTACGGGCATTCTGGTTTTTCATCCCAGAGTAAATAAATTCCCTCGTCCACGATGGTACGAGTGCCTTCACTTTAACTTCGCCCGTGCCAGAAGCACCTTCTTCCTCACCGGTCCACGAGATCTTGAATTCCTGTCCCGGGCTGTATTGCGTGCCCTCGCCAGTGAGCGTGATATCGGTCATCATCTCCAACCGACACAGCGCAAGACCGATGTTCCCAATGCCGTTCAGGAACTTCCCTGCACTGCGGCCTCTGCGCGCACCAGCCTTGGAAAGGTTCGATTCACGCGGTGGCTGAGGAATTGATGTCGACGGATCATACACGGGGGCATCGATAGACGCCACAGTGCTATAATCTCCAGTGTATAGCTGGACAGGCACTATACGCTTCCGCACAACGCCGGTGTGATGTGTGCGAATCGTGAGCTCCTGGCCGACATAACAACCCTTGCGGAAGTCAATCCCGCGCGACATATCCATGTTGCTTTCCATGGGAAGAGCAAACTCCCGGAGAATCTCATTCTGTCCCTCCGCTACGCCGTGCAACATCCGACGCACAATGTAGCTGTCGAGACTTACTTCAGATCCTGTAACCTGGGACTCATCAGGGAGATGAGTCCGTAGATCTTCCGCACCCGGCGTCACAATTCGAGAACCAAAACCCGGAGCTCTTGTATCGACACAGCCCGCAATAGGCGAAGTCGGAGAGAATGGGGACGAAACATCAGCCTCAAGATTATACGTCGCCCACCGAGGTTCCGCATGGTCCTTCCAAGCGGACCAAACCGTGCGTTCACCGTCCTCTAAACCCCGCAACTTCAACTTCGCTCGTAGCTTATGTTTTTTTAGATGCCTCAAAAGTATCGGTACCTCGCTCTTATCCACCTCAATCAGCCACGCCGGCTCGCTGGTAGAAGCAGGCTCGCTATCCGTTTCCGGCAACGGGTAAATGAAAGCGTCGTTCAAAATTCGGCCTTGGGAATTGAGAAACGCAGTGTAAGACCCGGTATGACGGGGTGAGCGATTCGGATTGTTCGTAACCAGCATGTTCTGGGTAATAAGTCCCTGGAGGAATGTTGTGCTATCCACCCCGCTGATGGAGATCAGTCCCCGGTTCGTGAGTCGAGTATACCCTGCCCGCGGCGGCGACGGTGGAAGCTGTTCGCGTGGTTGGGGGGTTGTCGAAAAAAAACGACTGCGGCCTAAGCAGCGAGTGCATATTGATTGTGTTAACGATCCCGGGCGCATCATGGCCACCATTGTCGTCAATACTGGAAGGTTGGATGTTGTTAAATCGTAAGGCCCGGTTTACAAATCCAAAATGATATCGACGGCCTGGCGGTGTAGACCGGCAGAATAATGCTCAATGACATACAACCCTCGGAGCAAAGCGATCTGCACGGGGAGACAAGCCAGCAGTACGGAGTAGTTGTTTGAATAACTATATACAAGGGTATAAGTTCAAGGGAAAGACTAAACTAATGTGGGATTGCTCGGTAGCTATGTTCAATGTATGCGAGCAGCGATCGGAGGCCTGTATATAACACGTTTAGAATTATTTGTTTCCCTTTGCAACTCCTTCCAGGAAACCAAGCAAAAATGCTTTGTTATCCGGCGAAGAAACATGAAAAGCAGCTGGCGTCTCCAGACCATTCTCCGCGGGCGACCCACGCCCAGAGACAGGTGCCTCAATATTAGGAGCAATGCTGGGCGAGAGCGGGCTAATAACAGAAGAGCCAGATGGCTTTGCGGTCGAAGTTTGGATATTAACCGGCCCCGGTGACGGACTGCCCGAAGCATCCGACTTCTTTCCAAAAAGAGACAAAAGCGCCTCCCGCTGCGCAGCCGTCTGGCTCGGGCGACGGTCGACATGGACTGGAGACTCCATCCCTTGCTCGCGTTGGTCAGGTTCAGGAGCAGCTTTAGGCCGCAGGGGTATACCAATTTCGCTTCCGGTTTTCTCGGAACGACGCAGAATTTGCGGTTGGAATGGCCTCTGTGGTTCGGCTTGTTTTGTCTTGCTAGTACGAGATTGGGAAGGTGTCCGCGAGCCCGGGGGCGGTGTTGAGGACTGGTCTCTCTTTGCGCTTTGCGGCCTGGCTAATATAGTGATTGGTGAAGAAAGAGGCTGTGTTTGCGGCTGCCGGTCTTTGTAAGCCTTCCGGTTGGTTCCGTTCTGCATTCTCCTGGCTGCTGGTTTCGCAATTCCTTCAAATTGTGGCATATTCAAAGGCCCTGATACAGTAGCTGAGGTCTGGCCTTTACTGTTGAAGCCCTTGCCAGCATTAGGGGAGCGCTGGTTAGGTCGCTGCAGAGTTTGTTTTCTAGCCGGTGGTGTCGAATCAGCAGCCAGTTCTACCGGCACCGGCGCAGAAGTAGCAGGAGCTGGAGAACCCCGCAACAAGTTCAACAATTGGTCTTGATGTTGCGACGGCTTGTGTGCCTGAACTGAGTCCTGTCTGGCTCCTGGGGTCATAGTTGCGCTTGAGGTTTGGGGTGTCTTCGGAATTTCGTTTTTGAATACGTTCAGCAACGCCAAGGAATGACTGGTGAGCTTTGGTGGCGGCAACTTGCTTGCCGGCGGTACAGATGAGCCCTTGATCCGAGGCGGCTGACCTGAATGCGAGAATTGAGGATCACCTGTTTTCTGGTACGGAGCAGCTGCCGGTTTTTGCAGGGGAGGAATAGTGTGCAGAGCTTCCTCTCTATACGATGGTACAGGAGGTTGTGGCGCAGAGAAAGGCGAAAAGCCCTGGAATCCAGTTGAGTGGCCCATATGAGTCGTAGTTAGGAACTGATGGTCCAACGGACGCTGGGGCATGGGTTGATTGGCAGCTGATACATTCACAGCATGCTGTATATGAGGCGGTATCATCCCAGGGAACAGCGGCGGCAGATTTTGCGGCAAAGATGCAGATTGTTCAGCATACTGTGTCTGTCGGGGATGATCAGGAAAGACGTCCGGTAGCGGGAAACGCTGAGATAGTGCTTCCAGTGGAACAGTTTTCTCATTCATGGGAGTCTGCATAGCGGGCTCTTCAGAAGAGCCACCCCTCAAAAGTTGTAACAAAGCATTGGACTTGGGATCAGCTGTAGGTTCCTGTGATGGCTGAACAGAGGATTGATTGGGCACGTTGTTTATATTCAAGAGACGTTTGAGATGAGCAGACGCATTCCCAGAAGGTACAGCTTCGGGCAAATCACTTGGAGTAGCCATTTCGACGGGCACCTGTACGGGAGTTATGGTGCTGGCGATCTGGGCAGCTTCATCCATCAGCTCTGCTGCCCTGTGTCCGACTTGATTCTTTGCGTCGATCTTCTTCTGGTGGGCAATCCATTTCTTGAGCGGGTGCATGAAAGGCGCAACCATGTAGAATTTATTTGCATTAGCAACCGCAAAGCCCTGATCGTGTTGCTTGCTCTTCTTCAGCGTGGGCAGTTCCGACAGCTTATACCACTCGATCTTGCTAATTTCTTTCCTGGTCCGAGGCTCAAAATGAGCGTCGCGAGGCACCCCACGAAATACATACAGCCTCATGTGCTGCTCTCGCATGGTAATCTCGATGAACTTGACATCCTTCTCGTCTTTGACCAGCCCAGCCTCGCCCACATCAAACCCAGTCTCCTCGTAGACTTCTCGAATAGCACAATCAAGATCTTTCTCATCCTTGTTAATTTTACCTCTGGGAAAACTCCAGTTGGCGCCTTTCTTCCAACCCTTGACCAAAACAACCTCATCCATTTCTTCGTTCAGCATGATCGCTCCTCGAACAGGAACACGAGTCTTGTAGGCCAAAAATTCTGAGAAGGCCGTAATGTGATGGTAGTGGGACCATTGTGACATGAGCGGACAATGTTGGAATATTCGGAGAGCGAACGCTTTGAGGGACAAGGAGGGGAGGGCCGGATCCATCGGCCGGATGAAGTCTTCGTAAAACCATTGCGCTTCCTCCACTTGGAAGCATATCCGTTCGACAGACTCAAGCTCTTCATGAGGCAGGTTTATAATAAATCGGACACACAGGTCATCTAGCCCTATTATAGACCAGATACTCAGTTAACATCGCCTTTCACCTCCAACGTCCTTGAGCCGCCAAGAAGCCGGCTTGAGCGGGGCCAAGGACGACACGGCATCACTCACAGTCTTCTAACTGCATTTTTGTTTCTGTCAGACTCTGAAACTTCTTTTAGCATTTCAACGCGGTCGACGGATTGGAGGAGATGGTGCGGAGAGACGACACGCAGCGATGATGCAGCTTCAAGGAAGGGTGCTTAGAAAGCGCCACTCCTGAAGTGTACAGCCTCAGAAAATGCCTGTGACTGATATCAAGAGAGAGGAGTGAATGGATCCGATCGAGCAAACAAAACAAAAGCAGGTTAAGTTGGTGTCCAACAACCAGGAGATCAGATGATGGGGAAGAGCCCGAAAGAGGAGCTGCTGAGCTGGTGCGGCAAACAGGTTGTCCGTGTGGCGCAGTTGTCCAATCACATACCAAAAAACCATCGCCAGCCACAGATGGAATATGATAAGAGTGCCACATCGTGGCTGTGGTATTAGAGGTGGCTAGTGAGTAGTGACGAAATGCGGGATGACGTCGAGCCCTTTGAGGATCAACCATGGTATACAACTAATAACCTGTCTTCCTCTACACCTTTTTGGATGGTTTCTATTCTCGCCATTGGCCCATATAACCTCTCCATACCAGCGCCAACAAGCTTCAAATTTTCACTGTGGCGATTTCTATGGTGAGCCAGGCGCCTATTGAAACAATCCCCCCTTATTTAAGTCTAGTACAAGTGCTAACCCAGCCGATGATATACCTAGGACCCTTCGACTGCTTGAATACCAAATTCGAATTTCTTGGATAACGACATTCGTCTGTGCAGCAATTTTTGAAAAAGGAGCCATCGTGTCTTATTTATTTTTGATTATCCCTAGATAAAACAACCATGTCGCTCTGGGGTGTACTTGGTAAAAGAGTATTGGCGGAATCGGCAAGGAACCACTTTGGCCAAGAGGTAAGCCTCTTATCTATTCCTTGAAAATTGTATAGGTTGGCTTACACGAATGTACTCCCAGGACCCGTACTTTGAAGACGTCCCGGCCTCACGTTTGAACCGCGCACTGGGAAAGAAGACCCAGAAGCGACGAAAGGCCGCCCCGCCTGGACTGTCGGACAATGATGCCAAAGTCCTCACGCAGGTCAAGCGCAGAGCATACAGGCTGGATTATTGCCTTTTCAATCTGTGTGGGATTCAATTCGGTTGGAGCAGCGTAATCGCACTAATCCCTGTGTAAGTTCAACTCCAAGAACTCAATGCTTCTCCCCCGCTAACGTGCTACAGCATTGGAGATATAGTCGATACCCTGTTCGCCCTAATGGTTGTGAAGTCTTGCAGCAATGTTGATGGAGGTTTGCCCAGCTCCCTTCACGCTAAAATGGTATCCAACGTTATCATCGACTTCGTCATCGGCCTCGTTCCATTTGTGGGAGACCTTGCGGATGCGGTGTACAAGTGCAACACGCGCAACGCCGTGATTCTGGAAAAGCATCTGCGCCAGAAAGGGAAAAAAGCACTCAAGAACCAAAGGGGCGAACCAGACATGAGTCTGCCCGAAGAATGGGACAAATACGCAAATAGCCCGACGGGTGATCATTCAAACCGTGGAGGGCAGGAGTACGGCACCGTTGAAACTCCTGCCGAACCTCAACCCGCCAGGCATCCGCAGAGGAGTCGCTCGCAAGGCCGCTGGCTTGGTGGATCTAAGAACAGGGAAGGCGGTATAGAGCATGGCGCTGTGTGAAATGCAAAGATATTTTGGGTGGCTGCAATCTATTTCACGAACACTTATTTACTGGACTTTTCATAAATGTCTGATATTTTTCTATTCCCGTCCATACACCATATTCACTAATATTAGATTCTACATAGAACTTGTCATGAATTGAGTTTTTATCGCTCCAAACCCAAACACATGGCTCTTGACAGATTTTTGGCAAGTCATTCACTCCAGTAAACTTGTAGGGGTAGATTATGCCTGGTTCTTTCATTTCAATATCGTCCACCCTTATTCTAACCACCAAAACTCTTGCTGCTGGCGAACTGAAGACGTTCTGGACATTTTCACTCGAAGTCTGCCCATAATGAAGACTTCGAATACATTCTTTTCCCCCTCAATCTTTCGTACCATTCTAAGAACAGCAAAGGATATCCGGCAGGTAAAAGCCGGGATTCAGGACAAGGGCATCTATTGCATTTTGTTATCGTTAGATTATCAGGAAGGTGCTGAATAAGGTCGCGACCTAGTGCAGGCATATATCATAATCGCAGCTTGTATTCTCCGAGAATGGGGGGTTACTTCGGTCGAGCCCTTGTGAGGGATCCTACTGTTACCAGAGCTAGACTTTTGCAGTAGTAGCCAGACTGGATTGTTTGAATTGAAAGATCTTTGTCAATGACAGCACAACCGGCCGACCAATAAGTTCTAACCGGGGTTTCTTATTGGGGATGACTACCGTGAACATCCCAAACGACCTCGACGTTTTGAGTGGACTTCGAGTAAGACCCACAGGCAAGACATGCCATTTGGAGCGTAATTTACCCAAGCAATCCATTGTGAGACTGTAAAGAGTCGTCTGGTAGATGAAAGGATGCCGTCGACTTTAATCATAAATAGCCTAATTGGCACAGGGACGCTAATATCCCATTTTTATGATTCGATTCGATTCATCTACTGGTGTATCTTCAGAAGGATACCGGCATTCGCACCAGATCAGCAAGCCAAATCAGGTCGAGATCTAACGCAGGCATAGCAGAAGTTGCTGTTCTCCTCTGAGTCTCCCATGAAAGCGTCACAGAACGCGCAGCGCCGTGCCCCAGCAGACACTGCTGCCGGTCGAAGCTTGTTGGCAGTCCTTGTCACATTCGCCATTACACCAGGGTATTTCTCGCCGTGAGTCTGGACATACCGCATCATCAGCTCATCAATCGACAGGTTCTTGGTGAGCGTGTTTTCTGATGGTGGCTCATCCGGTATGATGATAGACATGAGTTCCGGAATGAGATTAGCGTAGCTGTGCAGTTCTGTTTGGAACAGATCTCGTAGCGGGAAATTGAATTCAAGGCCTGACGGCGACTTGCCATCAGAAACCTGCCATGTCAATGCAGAGCCACGCCCTTTGGCGACATTGGCAAGTGTCTTCGCGGCAAGGCGACTGTCCGAGTCACCCCATAAGATCGCGTCACAATTCAATTCCTTCGCGTAAGCGACAATCAATCTGTTCAATAAGACCTGGTCGACATCCGCCTTCGAAGTGGCCGTTGCGATAGACGCGCGGAAAGCATCCAGGCGCTCTTTATGGGATATAGAGGCATCATCCACAAATCCTTCTCCGGCGAACTGCATCATAACATCTTGTATAGTCGGTTCGTATTCATAAATACTATGGAAGGGGAGCATTTTGTACGAGTGTCTGGGAAAAGTCTTTTGGAGAAGATCGAAGCGTTGTTCAGCGGAAGCACTGGAGGGAGAGAGACTCGACGGTTCGATGACGAGCACATGGATTTCAAAGCCCACCATAGGGTATGGTTTCGAAAGCTGGCGCTCCAACTGGGCATTCACAGCATGGAGCATCACCAAGGAAGAGAGACCAAATGAGAGAGGAAGCAACAGCTTATATGGTTGACCTTTCGGCACGGATTTGGGGCGGCGGTAGTTTTCAATGCGCCGGAGGACCTTGAGGCTCACATATCGTTTAAAGCACGGCCTATTTCAAGGAGAATCAATGTTAGCAACTGCCTTCCGGCGGGATGTAGAAATGCGACATACTTGCAGAGGCGGCGGGACCGTACGTCCACCACAAATTCAGCGTCGCCACAGTCCACGCACAAGTTTGCCAATTCTTTCGCAGGCATGTTCAGTTCTGTAATGATCTGTAGTAAGCAATTATGCCTGGTGTTGCTGTTGATAGCTGCCCCTCGTCGAAAAACGGAAAAAAAAGAGGCAGAATTTCGTGCCGCTGATCGGGGCTTAGATAATACGTCAACGCCCGCCTAGCAACACGCGGCTTCCCCAGGCTGTTCTCCGTATGCTAGACAGCCACGATCATTTTTCAGTTCTACTGATGTCGCAAGTGCAATTCCCAGCATTTTTTTGATAATCAGAGATATTGAGGGTGCTTCACTTCACCATCGAGCCTCTTTCCTTTCTTCTTATGATCCTAGGTCGTGATTAGATCCTCGTCTTATCGGGAACCCGCCTGCCTAGTCCGGCCACGATGAAGGGTTGGCTTCAGACTCTGTGTCTGTCTGCCCTTTTTGCAGGGGGCGTGCTGGCAAATGAAGTTGAATTAGTGCGGTTACGCCTCAAACGAATGGTATGGGTAGGAAATTGCTAACATGCTTTCCTGACAGAAACAAGACGATGCGCACCGCCAGCGATGTTCGGGGATGTATAGCCGCAAGTCCTGGGGGGGAAGCGTCGATCCGTTTATCTTGACAAGATTTTCGCATGAATCTGAGTCCAGCGATACCGATCCTTTGGTCAGCTTGGTGATTTTCGAATGGACCGACGAGGAGTTGATCGGGAGAGCTGTGTCGGACAACCCGGAAGTGAGTTGTTGCCCCGAACAAGATCACATGCCTCAGAGCAGGATTATTTGACTGCTTACACAAAACTGTACAGGAAATCGAAACAATTTGTGACGAAGCGAGTGTTGATGCGGGCCTCTGCACGGATCAAGATATCGGCTCTTTCATTCTTGCCCCGAACGCGACGGAAACATCCAAATTCCCCATCGTCTCGAAAGCCATCCATCTAAAAAGCCCCGTTGCAGTGAACTATCCTGTGAAGAAGACCGGCTTCTATTGCGTGAGCACCTATGGGTACTCGGGACAGGACTACACAGCGGTAGTCGAATTCCGGAATGCGTACGGTGAGCTACCGGCAGCGCAGATTGCGAAACTGCCGTTCTATGGTGGCTTGACGATAGTATACGCCGTGATTGGAATGTATGTATCTGTACGAGAAGTGGGTTGAGTGCATATGCTGATTACGATGGATAGTTTTTGGGCATTCTTATATGTGCAAAATCGCCATGACATCTGTAAGTGGCGCGCAACCTCCTCGTCCAGGTCTCGCTAATATCTAGCAGTGCCCGTACAGAATTATATCACGGCCATTCTTGTGTTTTTGATTCTTGAACAGTTAATGACATGGGGCTTCTATGGTAGGTCAACCTTGCTGTCTTTCTTGTCAGTTCGTCTAACAATATCCAGATTTTCAAAACCGCCATGGCCTGAACATTGGTGCAAAGGTACTCATGGTCCTTGTTGCCGTTCTTAACGCTGGACGGAATTCGTTTTCCTTCTTCCTCCTGCTCATTGTCTGCATGGGCTATGGTGTCGTCAAGCCGTCTCTGGGTCGAACCATGATCTACGTCCGCATTCTCGCCATTGCGCATTTCATCTTCGGTGTCATTTACGCTGTTGCAAGCTTGTCAATCACACCAGATAGCGCCGGTCCGCTCGTGCTCTTAATTGTTCTCCCGCTTGCCGCTACTCTGACTGGCTTCTACGTGTGGACTCTTAATTCGCTGAACGCAACGATGAAGGATCTCATCGATAGAAAGCAAAAGACCAAAGCGTTGATGTACAAGAAGCTGTGGTGGTGTATTTTGACCAGCATCGTCGTGATCTTCGGTTTCTTTTTCATCAACTCCTTTGCTTTTGCGGGTGGCAGCGATGCCAGTTTCGTACCAGACCACTGGAAGACCAGATGGTTTGTCTTGGACGGTTGGCTCAACTTGGTCTACCTATGCGATATTGCTTTTGTCGCTTATCTGTGGCGACCTACCGCCAACAACAGACGTTTCGCGATGAGTGACGAGGTATGTGAAGACATTCTTTCTAGCTACGTTTATACTGACTATGATTGCAGCTTGCGCAAGATGACGACGGTTTTGAAATCCGCTCCTTTGGCAGTGCATTGGACGAAGAAGATGTCCTTGGCGCTCCGGAGGTCAATATCGGAACAGAGCACCGCCGCGATCTTTCCCCTGTACCTCCTAAGCCTGTTCCGTCCGCACCTCGTCAGAGAGAGTCGCTCGACGGGGAGACGATCTTTGCCGTTGGAGAGGACGGAGACAAGTGGTCTGACGATGAGGATGAAGAATCTCGACGCGGTTCGACTGATCGCAAGTCGCAGGAAGGCGATGACGAGGAGAGGGAAAGATTGACAAAGCGTACGGACTGATTTGTCTGCCGGGCAAAGTAGGGGAGTCGGGTGTGCGCATTGGTCGACGGTTTTGATAATTCGATTCCACGGACATATGAATGTGTTTATCTTCAAATGTATTTGTGCCAGTTTAAATTAATTTTTCTTCTCAGATATCATGATTTGTAGCTATTGTTGGTCTCGTGACCAGACATCACATATCCAGACCAGTGAGATATCATTTATTTGGGGCCCCAGGAAACTCGACTCATTACCGAAATTTCCAGAAGTCTACAATTTCGACCATAGGTCTCTCGATGGGGCCTAATGCGACAATTGAGTCATCCAGCAGTTGGCGGATGTTGATCCGCCCCGCAATGACACTCTTAAGAGTCCCAAATCAGCCTCATCCCACCCTGCAATCTATATAACCCTTCCCAAGACAGCAGTACTATGAACCAGTGTATATATACATCTACCTCGATTAGCTAGCAATGCCCAACAACCCCTGGCAAGGGACCAATCCTCCCCAAACCGATCAAAACCCCACAAAACAAAAACACCAACAACCACAACCCAACCCCGAAACCAGCCGTGGCCTCGCAACCCTCCTCCTCACAAAATGCAACCTCATCCTCACTGAAATCGACACCTTCCAATCCCTCCTCTCGCAAAAACTTCGCAATCCTCAACTCATCGAAATCCGCCCCCTCCGCTCAAGCATCGTCTCCGAACTCCGAACACTCGAGAAACTAAGCGATAAGATTGAAGCTGCGTTTGCTGCTGCTGAGAAAAAAGGGGATGCGGGAGAGGAGGTTGAGGCAAGGTATATACATGCGCTGAGGTCGTCGAATTTGCCGTTTTACGAGGCTGTTTGGGGGATTGCGAAGAAGTCTTGTGAGGGTTTGGCGGCGTTTGGGAAGAGGTTTTATTGGGGGGAGGGTGCGGCGGAGGATGTGGATGGAGATGCGAGCGCTGGGAGAAAGAAGGGGAAAGGGAAGAAAGATGGGGAGGACGGGAAGAAGCTGCCGAATAAGGACAAGAGGAAGAGTGTCCTGGTTGATATTGTCGCTGATGATGGGGAGGAATGGGTGAAGGTGTCTACTATCTCGGAGAGTCGGCTTCTATTCGAGATGGCTGAGAAAGGATGGGAGAAGGAGTCGGAGCCCGGGTCTGATGACCAGGACGAAGGTAAGGGCAGGACTGTTCTACGGAACTACGAAGACGAGCACGACGATGACGAGGATGATGAAGTCGGATTGATCAAGCTGGCTATGGATATGCGCAGAGCCGCTAATGCTACGCGGGTGAGGTATAGGCGCCCTCGGATACGCTTCGTGCTGCCACGGATTGAGGAACAGAAGAGTTCCGATATTGATGATCTTATTGAGACGATCCAGGGCTATGGTATCACAGTTGAATGCGGGAAAAGATACACGGAGGTTTCTGGTTCACAAACAGCGGAGAATCAGTTGGGCCATCTCCTCCCTAGCCATTTCATCCGGTTCACCCCCTCGCTGAATGTGGACTGCACGTTGCTTCTTGCTATGGTATCGGACTTGTCGCATCACAAATCCGTACAGCCTTCCCCCGAACACCACACTGCCATCAATAGGCAGATCGAGATTGAAAGGGAACATCCTCTACTGCCTGTAGAGATTTGGCCGGCAACAGTTGACCGGGAAATGCTATGCACAGACGAGGCAGCGAAACGGATGCGAGAAATTGTCGATACCATCGGTACCGATACCGAAAAGAAGCGGACAGATGTTTTGTTGGGTGTTCCTCCTTTCGATGGTTCAGATTCAGACACTCTCGTCCAAATGTTTCAGGAATTATCCGACTACGAGGTCCCGGCACAATGGAGACTCCCGATAAAGACCATCGAAGCATGGCCCGTCATCGATTCCGGGCGAAGACAAGCGAAGCTCCCTCCTATAGTCAACAAAGTGGCTGAGATGCTGTCCGATATCAACTATAGTGTGTTCCTGTATGGATGGGTCACCGGATTAGTGACCATATCCAGCAATCGTACTGTGGTCAGGCAGATAGAGACCACGGTGGAGAATCATAGAAACGGCGATGAAGACCTTGTAGGACCCACAGTTTGGGTTTGCGACACACCCAGAAGTTTGATTGGCAAAGAAAAAGACCGGAGAGAATAGAATACTTGCTCGATAGACCCAAGAATTCGATAGAACGCAATGAGGCGGATTGTCAACAGTAATTTTGGTGGGGTCCAGAGGTTGCTGAGCACCAAAATTGGCAGGTCCTATTTATTTTTATTTCTCCGGTTGTTTAGAACCATCCTCTGGGAGCCAGAAGACCGTCTCTTTATCAGCACTCGCAAGCATGTTAAACCTCGGATTGTACTCGATCAAAGCAGTCCGACCGCGACTGGGTAGTCTGTGAGTGGGCTGTAAGAGGAGACCCGAATCAGGAGGTTGCTGCAAATCCCACACAAGCACGTCCGATTGGTCTCCTGGACCTCCAATGACATACCGCCCGTCAGGTGAGAAGCAAACGTCTCCCTGGCCAAGAGGTTTTCCGGTTGTAGAAACGGGGGCCGCCCTGCCAGGGGAGCCATTCTTGCCTACCAAGAAAGCGCGCACATTTCCGTCAAAGGCATCCAGGATAAAATGACCGTGATAGTCTGTTCCCACAAGCAGAAATTTTCCATCATTAGAAAACTCCAGACGAGTCCAAGCCCTGCCCCTAGTGGACGGAGTGAATCTTTCTTCGTATGGCGCGAGATCAAAGGTAGAAAACGGGGATTTGTCGTAATTACGGAAGTCGTAGAGGAGGACAGACGAGGTCGACTGAGACGCAATCGCGAGGACTGAGGCTGATGGATCGAAGGTGGCCAAGTACGGTGTTGCGAGCTTCAGTTTTCCCTGGACGTGTCTCGAATTAAGATCCCAAAGCGCAACGGTGTCGTCTTTCGAGCATGAGACGAAAGCATCGCTTCCGGGCGACAGCGCCAGAGACGTTACTTTGTCAGTGTGGCCGGAGAAATATCGCACGTAGCCTTCGTTGTGAAGATCAAGCAATCTCAACGAGTCTGCATTCAATCGTTAACAGGAGCTTTTCAATCTAAATGCACAACGGGACGTCCTGTATTCAACCTACCATCGACCTTCGTACTCGCGTGGAGAACCTGGCGCGAATGATGCGTGAATCGTGCCAGATGAACACCGTACTTCTTGCTAGGAACGGACTTGGTGGACTTCCCCTCCTTGACGTCAAACACTTGAATTGTCTCATCCTCTCCAGCAGCAACGAGGAAGTCACCCTGGTCATCGAAATCCAGCGACGTCACATGGGGGTGTTCTTGCTTCGGAGGTCGAAATGCCTAAAGTAGAGAGCACTATTAGACCGGGATCTGGTAATTGTTTATAAGGCAGCAACTGAACGAACCTTCGTAGGACGGTAGGTACGTATAATATCAGACACCTTCTGAGTCTGCTGCGCAGGTTGCTGAGCTTGCTGGCCCTCCGCCATCTTTATCGCTATAGCTATCCGAGCTAGAAACCGATCCGCAATGAGACGTACAGTGGACTTGAACCAAAAATCGTAGAATAATGTGACCCCCAGTTCACGCTCTTGATCAGGCTCTGCCGTAACTTGGTCTCAGTAAGTCAATTGCAACCGCAATGGTTTGATATCTTTTGCTTTGGAGATTTGGCGCGTTTGTCAACGCGCGGATAATTGCTGTTCCGATGCGTCGGCGACCGGTGCGCCGATTCCCCGACGGTCGTTTAGTATATTTTCCTGTTTGGGAAGAGGAGCATTACATCAAGTGAAATACGTGGAATAAATGTTGATAAACAGGATATTGAAAGATTTACCTTCTTTGGACTACCAGGTCTCATCACAGAATGCAATTCTTACTCCGATATTTGTGGACTCTAGTTCAGCTCATGCGCACCTGGTACGATAAATCAAGACGAACTCGATTCGACATCTTCGGGTCGCAGTCAGAGTGGCTACTTAGCATTCCCCAGAGGGACAGGGAAAGGCTTGATGACTCGGATCCATGAACTATTAGGAAAAATTCTTGATGCCTTAACCGCTGGTCAGTTCCATATGTGTTCTAATAGTGATACGCAGTTTTCGTCAACTTGAATTGCAAATTGCCGCCATGCGAGAGAGGCATAATGGTTAATCACCAGATAAAAGTATGTGCGATGATGAATGATAAAATTGCAAGTGCTATATCAATCGCTCCAACCTGAGTTTTCCCCAACAAGCAGACTCCAGTGAGCGGAAAAGAATGCAGGGGAACAATTTCACTGTATGCAAAGCATAGGGTACATAATACAATCCATACTTCACGCGACGCCGTTTTCAGTGACTACCCTGCGTCCATAAATTCACAGCACAGCGGCCAAGTCTCTGACGTGGTGATCATCCGGGAAAGTGACGCATTTTGAGGGTAGTCGCGGAGTTGAAAGCACCGTGGACAGATAAACGCGTTTTGGAGAACCCCATCCTTGATGAGGATCGGCTTAGGCATTTATTTGGTGATACAACCAAGCATAACAGTTAGCGCATACTTACTAAATCGAATTTTAGGACAAATTGCAGGGTACATGAAGACCGCGAATCTAAAGTACGGGTTTATAGCCATATACGATCAGTCTTCTTGAAACAAGAGGAAGTCTAGCCAGACAAATTAGCGCTATATCATAGCCATGTTATAAAGCAGTGTCAGATCAATCTGGCTGGGGGCGTCAAACCTGGCCAACAGCACGTGAATTGTTAAGGGATTCTGTGCCAAGGGTTGTATAGAAGACCCCAAACATGGAGCTCTACAACCCCAGTAACGCAAGATGACAAATATTGCGCCAAAAAAAAAAAAAAAAAGCCACGTGAAGCGGATTCAAACCAGCCAGGTCATCTTATAACAGAATGCGGGGATCAAGGTAGTGCTTACTGCGAGAGGATAAGGTGATTTCCTTGTTCAAATGGCAAGCCGCCTTGACATTGCAAACCGACCATATAAGACCCCAAACACTCTCTATCCATATTAAACGTACTATGTACCAAATGAGCGCTGGTTGAATCGAGTACATTGCTGGGGAGGTACAATCGAGATGGTATATGGTGTCATTAAACAAAAGCCCTAAGAAAAATAGGAAATTAAGCTCTCTTTTCTAAATAACAACATGCGTAAGCGTTCACTTTCTAATTCCATGCTGTAGGCCATGAAAAAAGGGAAAAGATAGGGAGATTCCCTAAGCCAGATTGGAGTATCGCTTTGCTGTTATTTATCTCCGTCGCTCGGACACGATATAGATACAAGCAAATGATGGGGCGTGCGTTCTTGAAAAAACATCCCATATAGCCACAGCACGTGCAAGAGGACTGAAATCGTATGACGGACTACTAGGAGAAGCCGGAGAGACAATTACATCCCCAGGAAGACGTATCCGAAGTCTCTTTAATCTCTTATGCGGCTAGAACCCTGACAGTCCCTTTTCTAAGCCCCGTTAGATCCACAGAGCCTCAAGCCAGGTATCTCCTTTGGAGGGAGCGATCATTTGGAAAGCTACAATGTATCTGTCGTGGCCAGATATTGATTAGTTAACGTTAACCAGGGACCGGCAAAAGAGGACATACATTTTCTGTGGCTGTTTGTCCCAGAGTATATTTCCCTTGACTGATTCGAAATTGCAGATCCCAGCTTCGATGCAGTTTCTATATCCGAGACAAAACACATCAGCAACAACGCAACAATCAAGGAAAATAGGGCGTAGTTCTTCCACGTGGCCTTGAGAGCCTGACGAACCTGATCGCACCCAGTTGCTCCTAGGCCTTAGAACGAGTTCGTCAGTCGAATACATGGCAGATCATTCATCAACAGATACAGAATGAACCCTCCCAGGACCAATCCGGTGTTCTTCTGCCATTTGTAGTTGAGAAGGGTTGGGGTCGACTCGCAGCCATTACGCGTCAAGGTCTTCAGAACCGTGAACTCATTATCCATGAGGTATATCTGCTCATTGGAGGCTTGTTGTCGCCTTATTCCAGATTGTTCAGATTCCGAGCCTGCAAATGGGATCCTGGATACAGATCAGTATTTGAATTACAATACAGGAAGAGAGCAGAACTAACCGAATGTATATTTTCATTATTGCCGTGTTAGAACTGTCATGGCTGTCTCTGCACTGGAAAAGTGCCCATGCAAAGGAAGGACACTTGGACTCCTCATACTCATATTCAGCTTCTTGGGTGTGCCTCTCACTTAGCTTTTTGACAAGAGTCCATGTGGAAGGATTGACACCAATGAAAGTGACCTCGGACCCTATAAAGTGAGAGTCGAAGGATTGTCTTTCGCTAGCAATTATACAGAACATGTGATGAAAGTTGAACGATGATGATGTAAGTGGAGACGAACTCAAATACGGGAAGACGGCCTAAGACAGCATATCATACACAATGGAATGACCATTGCATAAATGATAATGATTCTAGAGCGATGATACAGGTTCAGGAACAAATTTCAAACAGAGGCCATAGAAAGTTTCAGAGTTGTCGATTACCTGGGATGTTATATTGAAAAGGTAATTGACGTCATCACAGTATTGAATGTAGACCTCACGAGTGAAAGTGATAAATTATACGATTTATTCAACCATATCAAGAGATATCTAGATGATGCTGTCCTTCATACGCATTCTTCAAGCATGCCAATAGAGAACTTTGGCAGACGTTGTTCCTCCCACGCTCAGTTGCATCAAACAGGACCGTACACTTCGCACTGGTATGAATATACTGCCCCCGAGGCTGAACAGAGAGAGGAATGACTATCCGGCCTAGGGTAGTATGAATCATTGCACCAGAATTTTTTGACAGCCTGTCTCACACCTGCCACATCCATTGACATCTTCCGACAAATATTATAATCGTGCATTCACATGGAATGCTCATAATTTGAAATTGCATTTGCTGACTGAGACTTGCTTGGAGGCGTCAGGACAGATTCAACGCCATCTCCGTCAATTTTCCAAACCCAATACAGCATAGCCAAGGCTTCTGCCATCATCCTGGCATATTGTTGTACATCCCAAAAGGTGTGCCAAGTTTCAGCAATTGCTTTGCACGTACAGAAGTTTCTTAGGGGAGCCCCTGGATTTTGGAGGCATTCGAGTTCTCACTTCTCGTCTTCGTCATTGCGTTCTTGTCTGTCTAGAAATGGTCTCAGCAGGCAATCATTATTAGCGTCACTCAACGCACCCTTTTGGTGTACCACCGTTGAGCAGTATTTGTCAATGAAAACATCCTAGTGCCTTCAGGGAGTGGTGGGACGAGCTGGAATTAAATGGTATCGCAAGGTGCGAATCCTGCTGGGAAACTGGACAGGATCTGGTCCCACCATCCTCTGGCTGTAGCCCGAATGAAGTGATAGAATCGGGGGATCTGGAACTGGGGCTTCCGGATACTTGAAAGAGCACGAAAGCTAGTGAGAGCCGCTGGTGCATTTAGAAGTCATTGGCCAAGGGTTTCTCAGGTCCTCCGTTTTGTCATTTGTTGGCCTCACCGCGTTCAAAGCCCATACAGTGCCGGAGAAGCCAGAGCCAATAAAACGGAATTTAGACTTCCTCTTCTCGATCATCATTGGCTCTATGGTAGCAAGATGTTCTGTGATTAGTACTGTTGAGTAGCTGGTAGAGCAGGAAGGTATCGGAAGCGATAACGGAGGGCGTTGAATATGTGGTCGCTGCCTAAGCCAATTGATTGATGACAACTCCAGTAGATATATTTATACCCAACATTGACGACAAGGTGACCAGACTGCTTGCTTGACCTGGAGTTGTATAATCGAGTTGTATACAGTAGTAGAGGTTTACAGTCGGCCCGGCAGCATTGGCCGCGGCTGAACTGCGCTCTCCACTCTTTTCCCATTTGGGGCATATCTTCTCCGATCCACCTCCGATTCCCGATTCAACTCTCTGCAATCCCCCCTCAGTCGCCTCCAACAACGAGAGAATTTTTCGTTCTCCCAATCAAGATCATGTCGACGACCACAGGGTACGTTATGGCTCAGAAACAAAACCAAAAACCGGATCAAATGCTGACAAGTCGATCTCACGCGACAGGGCTTTCATTGCCGGCGGCATTGCAGCATGCGGAGCGGTCACTGTCACCCATAGTTTCGAGACCGTGAAGATTCGGTGCGTACCTGTCCCCGATTTCGGTTCGCCACATAGAGGCTTATTGAGAATGCGAATGCAGGTTGCAATTGCAGGGAGAGTTACAATCTAAAGCCGATCAAGCCAAGAAATACCGGGGTGTGCTCCACGGCATTAAGGTTATTCTGCAGAATGAGGGTCCTCGGGGACTGTTTCGGGGAATTGGCACTGCGGTATGTGATATGGCGACATGCAAAATGGCAGACGTCGAAGGAATATGCCATTGCTGACGCAGAGGAACATTACAGTATATCTACCAAGTCCTGCTCAACGGCTGCCGGTTAGGGTTCTACGAACCCCTACGCACTGGCGCCACGAATGCCATTTATAAAGATCCCAACGTTCAATCCCTCGGAATCAACGTCTTCGCCGGTGCTGCGTCAGGTATCATCGGTGCCGCTTTCGGTTCTCCCTTCTTCCTCGTCAAGACTCGCCTCCAATCATACTCTCCTTTCCTTCCTGTCGGCACACAGCACCAATACCGTCACGCATTCGATGGATTGAGCCAAATATATAGGTCGGAAGGTGTGGGTGGTCTGTACCGTGGCGTTGGTGCTGCTATGGTGCGGACTGGTTTCGGAAGCTCCGTTCAATTGCCCACTTACTTCTTCGCTAAACGACGTCTGATGAGACATCTGGGTATGGAAGAAGGCCCTGGTCTGCACCTGGCCAGTAGCACAGCATCTGGATTTGTTGTCGCATGTGTTATGCACCCTCCTGGTATGTGAATTTGAAGACTCGCTGGACATCGTCAGTGCAGCTAACCCATGAAGATACGATTATGTCGAGAATGTACAACCAGACGGGGGACCTCTACAAGGGCGTGTTCGACTGTCTGTCTAAGACGGTCAAGGCCGAGGGACTTTTCGCCATTTACAAGGGCTTCTTTGCTCACTTGGCGCGTATCTTGCCTCACACCGTAAGTGAGATGATCTGGGCTCTGGAGCAACTCATAGCTAATACATCTCCAGATCTTGACCCTCAGTTTGGCAGAACAGACCAACAGACTGATGCGCCGGGTTGAGGATCGGTTCCTCTCCGACGACATCAGGTCGCGACTGTAAAGACCTATATCTCAGCGCAATAGCGGCATATAAAACATACCATCTCGGTTGTACCTACCGAGGACTGCATTTGTTTCCAAGCAGCGCTCATTTAGTACATATTATGTTTATATATGGATAGAATGGGGGCGTTTGGTTTTAGATTGTCAGGTTGCATTGCCCTGTCGGTCTTTTGTACATAGACTGCAGTTGTACATGATTCTGTTGAAGTTGAAATTCACTGGCACGTCACCATCAGCAATGCAGACTGTGACTGCGTCCTGGAGTCCTGAGAAGAAATTTTATGTCTTCGCTTTACTTTTCAATTTCTACATCTTCGATCCCTTATTTCTCACGTATCTTCAGAAACCATTACAGACCTTGAAGACGAAATCAAATCTGGTTGAACGTTCTTGGCCATCGAGATAAAGCATATTCCAAGAAATTAGAGCAAACGCCTAAAAGTGTCTTGGTAATACTATAGTTGCAGGCATACATACATACAATCCCAGAACCCTCGGGGCTTTAACAAGCCAGACGCCGTGGAAATATATCAAAAAAGTCATTTGCATGGACCATCTGTTTCACTCTTAGCACTTCGTGCGCCATGGCAGCCAATACCTAATCTTACGGATAATCTTAAATATCCTAAGAATGGGTGGTAAGCTAGACCGAGCTTGTCGCAGTTGATCAATATATATGACAGTATATACAAGCAATCAAAATATAATTGCTCTTTTTACTGACTAAATTTTTGGAAAGCACCTAAGAATAATTATGAAGGTGTGTGTCCATCCAGAGTCATGTCCTGCTGGTCAGTGATGCGAAGTGGCTGCATTTTCACTACCAGAAACCATTGAAGACAATCCCAAATTGATGTTAAACTGGGACAGTACAATTTATCCTACTTGATAGCACCGTTTTCCTCAAAAGAAGGCTCATGGCGAAAGTCGCAGCAGTGAATCTCAGTATCGCTTTTTTACACATACTTCACCATCAAGGATAATTTTTGCCCTATCACTGCAGAGCCTGGATCCAGGGTTGGTGTCTCAATTGGTTGGCCTATTTTAGGTGTCCCTGAAAAGGGTTTGCCTATCAAAATCATTTTTTCGCGACACAACAAGCTATGAGCCTTGCTCCAAAATTCCGCAAATGGCTGCTACAAGAGCTTTGATTTGATTGCTGAAATTAAGGTAGTTAATATAGCATCTGGTTGGAAGCTGAGGGTTCACGCTCTTGAGCTACATCAGTAGCTAGCTACTTGGAGATCGCGACCTTGATCTCGAGTTGGCCTTAGAAGGTCTTCTGAGGGCTTTCTGGTTTTTGCTTAATTTTGCTAAGCATAGCTTTTACAGAAATTTGACTCTCGGCTGACCGAGTTTCCAAATATTTGAACCGTCGGAACGAGCGTAGAGAGACAGGACCAGCTCAAACATTGGCGGATATTTTGAATACAACAAAGATGCACGTACAATTTACGCTGATCAAACAGCCCAAACCAGCAACATGCCGTCCACTCTTCAGGCCGAAGCAGGAGACATGACGGTACTGTAAGTCAGCTCGGTCAATGGAGTATGGCCATTACCTGACACAATATAGTACTACGAGATACCCGATATCATAGAGGCATGAGAGACCTGAAGGCCAAATGCATGAGGGCACAGTCACTGGCATGTGAATAAGCATCCTAGGGCGATGCGATTCCCACCCAGGCGTCGATATGTGACGCACCCAGAAGGGTGAAACAATCTGGGGCTCTCGGACCCCACCGTATACCACCGAGTACCCGTCAAGCGGAGGGGAAACGGGAAGAATTGAGTCTTCCTGGTCGTTCAATACAAAGGGGCAGACCACGAAAGCAAGGGCAGTGTATGGACCCATGGAGACGGCAGATGGACAACTACACCTAGGAGTAACTTGTTACCAAGTCATTCTCGAGGGATCGAAGTGTTTTCACAGGTGAGTATATACGGCAATACTGTCTCTTAACAATGTGCTGAGCATAAGAAGAGCGGTACAAGACATGATACTGTGGGAATGGCATACCCATGCGGCCATGCCAATCACCCATCACCAGATATGCAAGAAATCACCATGGGATTGAGTCACCATGTCAAACCCATCAATAATTCAGTGCCTGCAAAAAGGCACAAGCTAGATATCAAGAAGCGGCACATACACACAAAAAATATATTGCCGCGGAATTGCCATCATCATAGATGTGATGCTTGGCGGTATTGCCAATTCTTCTCTGCATCGATGGAGTATAACAAAAAGGGATTTAAGACGACCATGGCTTTAAATCCGAAGTCTAGTGCGCAGATGTATGCACGTTGGTACTCATGTGCTCGGAAGCACAAGCACGAAACTACGACGTGAGGGCAATCGAAATGGTCAAATTATGCACCCAAGCAGATGAGTGGGAAGACATATTTATCATTAGAAAGACTACAACTATACACTAAACGTAGCTAAGAAAACATCGGCTTGAAGAGGCTGCCACGGTTGACTATCTTGGGTCTCCGCCAATGGATTCTCCCAACGGTTCATCTGGAACGTGAATTATCACCTGTATAGCGGATGCTCCAACCCCTGACACCATGCATAGACCACGAGCCTGGAAGTGCGAGCGAACATTGTGATGATTCCCCTTATGGAGGTAGACGATGCAGATGTCGGAGCGTCACGGAGTCCTTTTACTCAGCCATCACAACTGGCAAGCCATTGCAGGGAGAGGATTGTGATAGGCTCCTAAGGGAGTGGGAGAGCGTTGGGTTTTGAGGTGAAGGGTTGGGTAAACTTCCTAGACAATGGAAAAGGATGAAATATTAAACGTATGATGGATGAGTGTTAGCTGGATGATCATATCGCATAAATTGAGGCAGGAGGTAAACATCATCCATGGTTTCTATCTGGCAAGGCCGGCGCATCGTCGTCTATCGAGTATGAGCCTGAGGAAACAGCTGGATCGCGAGTCTTTTATCAGGGCTGGTGTTGTGGTGGAGAGGGAAACTTGAGGTACGATAACCAGTCTAGAAAAGTGAAAACACTGAAGTGATAAGGTACAAGAGCCATGCTATGACAGTTGCACATTCAATTGGATCCCTTGAATTGTCTCCTTCAACCCTTCCAAGTAAGGCAAAATTGGATCATCTATCAGTGGCATTCTGGTCGGGTTTTTGACAGCTCATGCAGCAATATGCATGAAAAGCGCGGTCAAATCGCGAAGGATTCTGAGCTCCACACGCGACAGGCTGACAGCAGGGATATGTAAGGGACCAAAATAGCTCAAAGAAGTCGGTAACCTGTACGCAGCCAAGTACACTACAGAACCGAATGCAGTTAAGAGAAGAGCAAGGAGCGAGGTCTCATGCGAAAGACGCGTTTCTTTGTATGGTTAACGTCATACTCCGGCGTCGCAGAGACCTTGCTCCAATCTAAGAGCCTAGACGTATTTATTTTGACCCCAGAAAGACGTGTTATATCCGAAAATCCGCTCGGAGGGCCAGGGTTATCCAATCGTCGCGTGCAGTGGAGCGCGTCGTACCCAGTTAGAGCGATTTCTTGTCCAGCTGTTCCAGAGCTTGGACCGGGCTTATCTGATCATTAATCATGACTCCGACGAAGCCAAGGTCCGATTTCAGGAGTGGGGAATTGTGATGCTTTATTGACAGACGCGTGAGGTCGTGTAGCATTGTCTTTGTCAGCTCAATTGGCTGGCTTTGGGGCATACAGGAAAGCATTGGCGTTGGCAATCAGTGTAGAGGTGTTGTAGAGGTGTTGCCTTTTGAAGTTTCCCTTAAAATAGTATCTAAATATATATACATGCGTCTAGACACGTAGTCTGTACAGGTGCTGAAGAACGCGCTGGCATCGGATCAGATAAGATCAATCAGTGACCGCGCATACCCCTCGTAGCCCAGCTACCACGCCCAACTACGAGGTATGTGGAGAATTCCCAGTGGTGCCTGGCGACAAACCGGTCAATTGGCGATCGCAATCCGGATTGCAGCTGGACCGATGGTCTGATGGAGCCACAGGGCAAACAAAAGGGCAAATATCAAAATGTTTCGTGACGCGCACTAACCGCATCGGGTAACCAGCCACCTCTCGCGAGGCGCGCCTGTCCACGTGACCGTGACGGAACTCGTCGCGCTTTTCGTTTCCGCCGCAAGTATTAATTCTGCCCTCCTCCCCTCTCGTCGTTCTTCATCTCAATCACCTTCACTCAAGCTCTCTCTTCTCTTGTGCTGTTTTCTATTGAAGCATTCTTGTTTTGCTTGCGTCTCTTCTACTCTAATTGCCTTAGTTACTTCTATCGAAATGGCTGCACAGGTCACTCCCTCCAAGCAGGTACGTGAGGTTACATTTGTCGCCTCTCGCGGCGACGCGTCCGAAATCAAGAGTACTTGCTAACTGGACAATCGTGCATAGACTGCCTCCTCCCTCGAGAACCTCAAGATGAGCGACTCGCCCGTCAAGAAGCTCAACTTCGCCGGCAAGGAGAACGCGCCTGCTGCCGACATCGACGCGACTGCCACCAAGCCCGCCGAGAAGCCCGTCCAAGCTCCCAAGACGGTTCCTACCATTCAGGAACTCGAGGCCAGTGAGCCTCTCCTGCAAGAGAACCCTCACCGTTTCGTTCTCTTTCCCATCAAGTACCATGAGGTCAGTGGTGGCACGCGTCGACGCGTGAATTTCTTTTCTCCCACGCGCTTCAACTAACATCATGCTTTCTCTACAACAGATTTGGCAAATGTACAAGAAGGCCGAAGCCTCTTTCTGGACCGCCGAAGAGATCGACCTATCGAAGGATCTGCACGACTGGAACAACCGCCTGAACGATGACGAGCGCTACTTCATCTCCCATGTCCTTGCCTTCTTCGCCGCTTCTGACGGTATTGTCAACGAGAACTTGCTCGAGCGTTTCAGCGGTGAGGTTCAGGTCCCTGAAGCTCGTTGCTTCTACGGTTTCCAGATCATGATTGAGAACATTCACTCGGAGACCTACTCTCTTCTCATCGACACCTACATTAAGGAGCCCAAGCAGCGCACCTACCTCTTCGACGCTATTGATACCAGTATGTTCCTGATGCCGTGGCTATACAACTGATAAGGTGCTGACTGGTGATTTAGTCCCTTGCATTAGACGCAAGGCTGATTGGGCTATCAAGTGGATCCAGGACAAGGAATCCACCTTTGCTTCGCGTCTCGTAGCCTTCGCCGCCGTTGAGGGTATCTTCTTCTCTGGCTCGTTCGCCTCTATCTTCTGGCTGAAGAAGCGTGGGCTTATGCCTGGTCTTACCTTCTCCAACGAGCTGATCTCTCGTGACGAGGGCCTCCACACCGACTTCGCTTGCTTGCTGTTCTCTCACTTGAACCACCGCCCTGACAAACAGATCGTCCAGGACATCATCACTGAAGCCGTCGCTATTGAGCAGGAGTTCTTGACTGACGCACTCCCTGTCGCCCTGCTTGGTATGAACGCCAAGCTCATGACCCAATACATCGAGTTCGTCGCCGACCGTCTCTTGGTCGCATTGGGCAACCAAAAGTACTACCACGCCACCAACCCCTTCGACTTCATGGAGAACATTTCCCTGGCTGGCAAGACCAACTTCTTTGAGAAGCGTGTTGGTGACTATCAAAAGGCTGGTGTCATGAGCAGCACGAAGAAGGAAGAGTCCCAGTCCGCCACCACTAACGACGCTGGTCTCAGCTTCGACGATGACTTCTAAACAGGTGGCTTGAAAAAAGTTTCTATATACCCCGGTTGCGTGTCATATGCGGACTTATATTTGTCGCTGTCAAAGTCCTTGACTCGTGCCATGTGCGCTGTTAATATTTCTGTATGTTTACGAATGATTCTTGGGAGTACGCATGGGTTTGGCGTTATGGTTTCGGTGGTTATCTCCTTTCTTGTTTTCGTGTGTCCTGTCCTTTGTTTGGATTGGTGGATAATGCGCGATGCCAAGATGTATTTAGATATATATCAATGTATATTCAATTGGATAATGTTATGTTCCCTATTCGTATGCTGTGCACATGTAGCATCCTAGGTACTAGGTGATTTGGAAAAGGCCGATCCTTCTGAGATTTTCATTCGTATGTACAAATACAGGCTCATCTATCTCGTAATGGTTGTCCTTTGCCGTGTCAAGCGAGGTAAACCCATGAGCAACTCGCTCAGTTCTAAAGACAAAATGCAGCCGTTAAGCAGGCATTGCCCGGCTGATATCGTTTCCTCATCGAGATTCCCAAACAGCATCACTTGACATGGACTGAGACCCTTCAATCTTTCCATTCCAGACAAGACCCTAATTTCTCCCATCCGATAACAGCAACATGCCCCCTCAACCCACTTCACCGCTTTCCCTTGCCCTTCTTCTTCGACTTCCCACCTTTAGCCCCGGCATCCGCTTTCCCCTGTGTTTGCCCCGCCGTTTGTGCCGCCGCACTCCTATCTTCACTCGCAACAGGCGCATCCGCCATCTCCACATCCCCTCCAGTCGCAGCACCAGCAGTCGTCGCAGGCGCAGCCCCCAACCCCAGCGCAGCAACATCCGCACCAGCGGCCAACTTTCCCAGACTCGTAATTAACCTTCCAACCTCGGCGGCTTTATTCGTGCGGTACTGCAGGCAGATTCCGGCGGAGGGGTTATAAGTTTTCAGGGAGAGGGTTGCGACGGGTGTTTGTGATGCTGGTATTGTTGATTGTGTTGTAGAGGCATCTTGTGTCTGCTGCTGCTGCTGCTGCTGCTGCTGCTGTTGTTGCTGGCGTTGGGACTGGCGGGCTTGGGCTTTTTTAAGGGCTGTTGGGCGCTGGGAGGGGAAGGAGTATTTTGTTGTTATTCTCTGTTGTTTTTATCAGCATCTATTATATTTCATTGCTTTTGTTCCATTGTATCCATTTGTCAGGGAACATACGCTATCCGGATATGCCTGGAGTAGTAGCGCAGATTGTTCCAGGTATGCCTGGGGTGTGGGGAGGTATGGCATTGTCTTTTTGGTTCTTTTTGGGAAAAGGCGATGGAGGAAAATTATCTCACTCAGCAACGTAAACGAAGAAGACAGAGAAATAAGTGGCAGATATTCGCGAATATGAGATGAGTGCGAACAGACAGCGTGGAGATGCGAGTCGTCGGAGCTTGGCGGAGACAGCCGGCAGTATACTCTAGTAGTGTGTACAAGTAGTGAGGGTTTAGGATAAGATGAATAGGTTCAGCCCAATTGAGATGATTTTTATCGTGTATATACATAATGCCATATGTCACATTACTCGTGTAATATACTCCATGCTAACCATGTTATTCCAAGCGCCATTCCATGTACAGCTAATCTCATAGACCAAACTAAACAAAAAAATACTAACCATGCCAACCATTAATAACCAAAATCACAGGATATAGAGAAAAGATAGAAGATAAATAAACCAAAACCACGAGTTCACCGGCATCAGCTCATCGGCCTCAAACATCCCACACAAACCAACCTCTGCTTCCCGTTTCTCCCCCTACTCGCCCGGAAATTCGTCCCCTGACAATTATCGCACTTCAGAACATCACCATCCTCATCATCATTCTCCCCATTGGACGATGCATAGTCGCTACTTAAGAACTCACTTCCAATGCTCAACTTCCGATCTACGCCTGGAACAGATGGTCGATCGGGGGCAAGTAGGCGAGACTGGCGGTTCTGCGCGGCAAAGGCGTCATGTGTGATCTTGTTCCAGTAGGCGTTGCTTTGCTCGCCTTGGATCCAGAGCGGGTTATTGTGGTCTTGGCCGCTTGCGACGATCGCAGCCGAGGATAGGGGTAAGGGGGATTTAGGCGTGGGTTCTCGTTTTCGGGGTGTGGTGTTTTGCCGCGATGTATCAGCGCTGGAACGTGGGCTGTCGAGGGAGTTTTTGTATGCTGAGGGTGATGGAGACATGGTGAAGGAGCGAGAGTCCGCACGTGGCCTTAAGGAACCGCCGCCTGGGCTCGAGTAGCGCGAAGCATTGGGGATGGATTTGCCTGAAGGGCTCCCGGTCCTCGTACCGGTGCCGTTGGCATGGCCTGCGTTGTGCCGGACGACAGAATTGCGCCAAGACAGAATCCGTTCGGAGGGCGTTTTATGAGAGTCTTTTCCGATGGAAGACGCGAGGCTGTGGCGCGTCGAGTTGGACCGTCGAAGCAGTCTTCTGGAGATGGTGGAGTGAGCGTCCCAGTTGGCGTAGCGCCGCTTCTGGTACGCGCAGTCCTGTCGCAAGACTTTGATCCTCCCCGAATAGTCAGCTACAATAATGATGTTGCCGTCAGGGTGGGTTGAACGCGAGACATAAGTAGGCGACTCTTGCGCCTGCTTACTAGCTCCGGAGTTTCGGTTCCCGGAATCGTTGTCCTTTAACGTGGACTCATCTTTGCCTACCAGCGTCACTGGTGGTGGGTTGCAAATATCATAGACCGGGTCTTCCGAGAAACTCAGAATCTGTTTGGTCTTCGTAGGAGCCATTACGGCTGCCGTCACCATGGACGAGTGTGTTTCGAACACCTCGACCGCGCGCTTGTCCATGTCTTTCTCAGTGGTATTAGTAGGCCATATATACGTTCGACGATCTTCGCTCCCGCAGATAATATGCTTCCCATCGTGGCTGAAGGATGCGCGAATTTGACTGCAGGTATTTTCGTTGCCACGGAATTTAGCCTCTAAGGATCGGTCCTTGAAGTTGTAGAGTCTGATTCGGGAATCATTGCTAGTGATCAAGAGCTTGACATCCGCATTTGGGTCGTCGGGAAGAGCAAAGGCGTCAATGCCCGTAATCTTACTACCTTTCGCGTTGCGACCGCGAGCAGACCGTACATGCATCTGGTCTATTGGCTTGAGGCCGTCCGTCTGGTAAATGATGCACAGTCCATTAAGGCATCCGGCTATTGCGTACAGGCCATCCGGAGTGAAGGCGACCGATGTAATCATTGCTGGCACCGATACCACAAATGCCACGCTTTTATCTGGGATACTCCAGAGTCGGAGCTTGGTGTCGAGAGATCCGGCCAGGAAGAAACGATCATCGCGAGGATGGAACTGGACCGACGTGACAAAATCGCTATGCTGGAAACAACAGAGACATTCGGGTCTAGTTACGTGCCACAGGCGGACCGTTTTGTCCATAGACGAAGAGAGTAGAAAATTGTTCTGCGCGCATCTTGTCAGCATAGGGATTTTAGCAGTGCGGTTATGTATCGTACCTTGCTCCAAGTCAGGTCTAGGATACTGCCTGTATGTCCCTCAAGCACTTGAATAGGCTTCGACCGAAACACCGGTGCTTTCAGCTTGGGAAGCTCGTCATGCTCCTGCTCCTCATCGCTCTCGACCTCGTCTCTGTCACTAGGCGAAGCGATAACCTCCCAGATGCGAACCTTTCGATCCTGCCCCGCAGCTGCAAGGTATTTCCCATCTTTGGAGAAGACAAGCGACCATACCGCTTTCCCAGTATCATGACCTTTTTCGGATCCGACTACCGAGTTGGTTACATCCTTATTCGCCGCGCTCAATATACCATCAGCGCCCTCCAGTTCTTGCGCGACGAAGACCCGGTTGAATGTCTTTTCCTTTTTGTAGTGCGCGCGAACTTTGAGATATTTCGGTGGCCGCGGGAATCGAGGAATAAAACCTATAGGTTGTGCAGCGGCGTCGGAGTCCATGCGGCCGTTTTCGGACTCAGATACATCGTCTTCAGCATCGGAAAGCCGGTCCTTCTTCTTGCCCGGGATTATGCGACTGAGGAAAGAAACGCCTTTTCTGTAGTTGAAGGAAGAAAAATTAAAGTCAGCGAACAGGTCGTCATGGTAAGACGGAGAAGCGCAGGGCTGTCAATGAAGGAAGTACGCGCATGTCACTGTGCAGGGTGACAAGCGGTCATCACCCGACTTGCACCATACACGGAAAATGGGGTATGCGTCGCCAACTCACTTCTTCTTCTTCTTCTTCTCGGGGGGCCTTTGGTGTGGCCCTAAATCCCGTCGTATTAAGCCCTGTTCGTCCGCATTGTAGTCGTCTGTGCCCCCGGCCTCAGCCTCGTAAGGCGCTCTCCCTAGCAGTTTCAAAGGAATTGATTTTTGGGTATTCGTGCGCTGAATAATATGCTATAGGTCGGGCGCAAGATCGTATCCATTAGCGACATTGAGCAAGGCAGATTCCTTCGTAAACAGTGACTCACTTGAGATAACGGGTCTATCGCACTGGATTCCGCACTGGGGTCCACAACAGTAGGAGAGGACGTGGAATATCTCGTGACAGAGCCACTGGCCCGGTGGTTCGAGTAACTAAGACTCTGTGTAGTTCGGTGGTTCCTTCGCGCATCTTGCTGTTGATTACTGCTCGATCCCGATGCGACGTCCGGCGATGTAGGACCTAAGCCCGGAATAAAGTCGCCAGTCAGTCAGCCGGCCATCCTTTTAATGCACGATAATATTCCCAAGTCTATCATTGGTCTCTGGCCGGGATATCCCTTGAAGTTCCCGACGGACCCGGGCGTACCTCCACGCCCCGTGACAGGGCGCACAAAAATCAACGTACCGATGGGAGACGATTGTGACGTTCGCGCAGGACCTGACTGGCGCTTGCTAGTACCGCTCTGGTTACTCGGATCCCTGGTGATGTGCGAGGACGAACTGGCAGAGCCGGTGGTGGTGACGATGGCGGGGACCGACGAAGCGCGCGGCCCAGCAATGGAAGCCTCGGCCATGCTGAGGAGGGCACTGGAGGCTGCACATGTGGAAGGATGCGTCGCTTAAGTAAAAAGAGGGAAATTAAAGGTCAGCGATGACCAGTGGCGCGTCCCAGGACCAAATAAAGGAAGTGAACTTCGGGGAGCAAGAAAAGAGCGAGCAATGGAAAAGCGGCACCAGCCGGATATGGAAATGTATGACATCAAAGCGTCTTTTTTCGGTTTACTTCCACTCTACCACATACTTTTAATGATTTATACAGAGTCCTCTGGAGAGGGATGGACTATATATTCAAGAAGCCAATGCAGGCTTGTGTCAGATCCGAGACAGAAATGCAAAGCTATGCCACTCTTGGTCGGGTGCTTGGAAGGATCGCCATAACAGCGTGGTATATTCAACCCTATCGGACATGTCATATGTTCGCTGGTTGCTGTAGTTTCCTCGCCCGGTCTTTGGCAATATCGCACATGGCCTAGGGGTTCAGATATCAGCATCCGGGAAGCGTTGCGACATGAGCAACTAACCTGGATATTCTCCTCAACCTCGCGGCTCTGGTCGCCACGGTCAATCCTCTGGCGCATCTCTTCCATGATCACATCCCGATTTCGGCCATTTACAAACGTTCTGCATGGGGATGTCATTAGCATCGCTCATATCTGGGAAACCGACTTCGACATACACAAATCTCAACCCAGGGAATTTCCCCTCGTATTCCTGATTCAACAGGTTCAGACGTTCAATCTGGTTTTCCGCAGCTGATGTGTTCAAATTGGCCTGTTCTTTTCTGCTCAACTCGCTTAAATGCTCTGTAGCTTTGGCTGGCGGTCTGCCCAGGCGAGGATGCGATCCCAGGATCTTCATGAGTGTTTGCCGGTCAGCAGGTAACTGTGACAAAGATAGTGCTGACAATTGACCTCGCACAGCATCAGCCAGGCTAGCATATGAGGCGAATGAGTGGGCTGTTAGGACAGGCCCTGTGATGGCATGGAGTTCCGGTGATGGTTCAAACAGGGTGTCGAGAACTTGATACTGCTGTTCCTGGGAGAGAGATGATATGCTTGATGGTGAAGGAAGTGTTGACAACATATTGGAAGATTGAGCAGTTGTTGCTTCTTCTTTTACTGAACACCGGGAGCTGAGGTTTTCGATGGCATTTAAGTATGCAGTTGCTTATCGCGGGGATCCGATCCCCGCATCGGCGCTTTCCGTTCCTCCAAACTGGCCCTATATACTGGCTTAACCTACTTCACTTATTATCACTTCAGTCAGCTCTTTAATTCGTTCGCAGTGCCCAAATTTTCAAGAAAAGCAAGAAGGAAAGGGGTGGCTGAATCAAAAACAAACTGTCTTGTTATGTTGATCATGCGCAGCAGCGTTAACCGTGAGCTCGCTGGTGTAAATAGTCATTTTCTGGAATTCGTAGGCATTTATAAACCAGGCAACTGTGATGCCTGATGCTTGGTGCCTGCTCTTATCTTCTATATAACGACTCCCAGTCCGACTCTTACCCTTCACTCACAAGTAACACCTCAAACAGCCAGCCATGCCATTTACCGCCAAGGTTCAGATTATTGACCATGAACAACAGCTAGTTAATTTGTTGCATCGCTACCTCTCAGCGGTCCAAAAGGATTACTTGAGGGTACGTGTGCCATGGAATATGGTATACGTACATGGCATTTTGTACAGAGAAAGAAAGGATAACCCCGCATCATTCTACGACCCTGACAGGCGCATTCTGACTGTCAAAGTCAGGGGCGAGCATTCCCGCCGCCGCGTCTCTTGTGTTGTCTATAACCTTTTTCTTTTCTTTTTTTTTTTTTCCCTTAACAGGCTGTTTGATCAGATTTCTTACAGGGAGTAAGATAGAGCTCCTATGCCCCGGCTCGAGCGTTCATTTAAAGTGGAAATTAACGAAAATTGGCGAAGACATGCCTGTTGACAAAGAGTAATGACTTGTCGGGGGCAAGGAAGTGAACGTTGTGATTCTCGTCGGTGTTAAGGAGGATAAAGAAGCCCTATCGAAATCAACAACTACAGCAGCATCGTGCCGCCCTATCCGCAGCCTTCTTGTCGACTTTGGGTGCACAACAAGGAAGACCCTGCACATGAAGGACGTATAAGGAGAAGATGAAGACAGAGGGAAAGACTTTGATGAAATCAGATCTGATGACGGCGTGTACGGCGAGGCGAGCGCACTCTCAGTATTCCACTCTTGAACCTGACGATTGCAGCTGACATGAATAGCAACTTAACCCTAAGACAGACACGGCAGCCCCTGTGGTTGAATTCACGGATCTGTTCCCGGGAAGTTACTATAAGAACCTACAGGACTTTAGATGCGTTCAGGACGAGGGAAATGGATTTTGATCAGTTTCGGCATCATCTGAAAGAGGAGAGGAAGGAGGTGGCCCATGGCAGGGCATTGGATTTTTCTACGCCCGTAGGACAACTAGCCTTGTCAGCAGCAGCCCTATGTTCTTTTTAAGGAAATGGTCATCACCACGTGATTTCCATAGAGTGACTGATTTGATTCGGGACAGAAAATGGAATTGGTTTCTCCATATTGATGTACATGATTTGCATGCTTACTCGTCTGACCGAATCTCCCTCTACGTACTATGTAGTACTCATGCAATTGTAGAATTGAGACATCCTAGTTGTGCTTGTATTTCTCTCCGTATCTCCGTGTCCATAGAGGGGTATGTTATACAGTACACCGACCTGTATAACAACACATGTTTTCTATTTCTGGAGGTTAATATGGCCTGCATAATCTGATACACAGCAGTCATTGAGCCAGCCAGTGCCAGTGCATTGCCAGCCCAACAGTGGAGGTCCCAATTAAAGGCGCTCCCCACGGTTCCTCTCCTCTCCTTCTCGGCCCCTGAAAGCCAACCGCCGAATCAATGGCCTCCTGAGAGGGACCATACCCATAGCCAATTTTATTATTATTTTCACTTCATTTCATTTCATTCATTCATTCTCTTTATATTATTATTTTCTCAGCGGTTGATCCGATCTCTAGCTTATTGCAAGATCTGACCGGGAAAGTGCTCCGTACTCGCGCTCTCTACCCCATACGAGTGCAGACACATTATTATATCTGCAGGAATTTACAGATCATCTTCGCGCCTACAGAAAGTCCACGTTCGCTTCTTCTCGCACGTTTACTTCTGGTCGCTCTCTTATTGCGTTGCTTTTTTTTTTTTTTTGGTTCTTTTCTCTTGCGCTGTCTGGCCTTATCGACAACCCCTCCTTGTTCTCATTCTCCTTCCTCCGCGTCCGCACCGACCACGATCTCTCGGTTCCAATGCGTTGCTGGTCGTCATGTCTTTGAATGGCCTGGATAATCCCGACGTGCTCGAAGCCTATCAGTCCGCTCTGACTGAGGCTGGAGGATGGTAAGTGCTGTTTATCGTCTTTCCCGCTCTTCCAGGGGCCGAGGTGCGGCGTTCGCGGACGCCCGCGGTCACAACGAGCACGACTCGAGGCTGGATAGTGACAGTTATTGACGCGCGCACGATATTGCATTCAGGCTTCTGCTCCATTATACCTCAAGGGATGAAGTGGCTCTACTCAGCCGAGGCACTGGTGGCATTCCTGACGTGCGAAATGCGATCGACGGCTACGAAGAGGCCTCTCCGCTCTACGGGTTTGTACAGTATCGCCGGAGGAAGGTAGTTCTCAGCTATCTGCCAGAGGATCTGTCAAGACTGGTCAAAGGTAAGCGCTCTTACACCGTCTGTTTTGTAGAATGCTGGCACCCGTGGTTCAAAGCTGACGCGATCCTTGAAACCTGTCTAGCCCGTACCACCGTTCAATTCCAATCCGTCCTAGACAAATTCACTCCCCACGACACCGTTTTCTCGCTGTCCAAGTCGACGGATCTCACCGAAAGCGCACTGTCCTCCGCGTGCTTGTTACATGCTGCTTCAGGTTCTATCACCTCCTCTTCGAGTTCCCTCCGCCGTCGCAGGCTGATGGAAATCACGGAAGATGCAGAGGAAAACACCCCGGACAAAGATGAATCGCAGGCTCAATCCCCAGTGAGCGAGACACCCCAGAGACCGTTTAGCCAACGATCCGACGCTACCGTAACGGCTTCCCAGCGTGCGCCATCGAGATTGCACCAAACGACCAGTGCCAGTGACCAGCCAGAGCCCGAAACGAATGCCTCCGATGTCTCGTCGACCATTGACAATTTCCCTGCTCCTCCCTCGGTTTCCTTTGATCACAGCTCCGAACGTGCATCTTTGCATAGGAGCTTTCGCGATGAACTTTCCAATGCGCCGTCTGATTCACGCCGGTTTTCCCAGTCATCGCGACCGTCAGTGCGGGACCTGGATCACATATCTCCATATACTACACCCAAAGTCAAGCGGGGACCGCGGCCATCAGTAGAGCCAAGCAGCCGCCCTCGAAGTCAGAACAAGCGGCCGGTCGCATCGTTACCGGCTGGCGTTCGTTCGTCGGCTCTGCGAAAGCCCAGTCCAAACACTACTCCCCTTCGACCTCGATCTCAGGGAAATCCCGTAGCAACCCCGATGTCCGGCAAGGGAGCAGCACCTGGTGTACCTCCACTATTGGTGCCTCCGCTGTCGATGCCAATTTCGCGGCCTCATATTTCGCCTGGGGCCAAATCTCTGAGTGCAGTGTCGACCTCGGGCCTGTCTCCGGAGAAGGAGCGGCTGATGAAGGCCCTTCAGCAGCGTAAAAAGCAGATGGAAAAACGATCTGGGCAGAGCAAACAGAAGCAAGCTTCTGCCGAAACCGACGAAAACAAAGAGAATGTCGGTTACAGGCAGCTCAACCACGACGAAGGAGCAGCAGCTGTCGATAACTATAAACCCAGACCAGACCAGAGCACAGAACCCCGTAATGAGGCAACATCCTTCATCTCGCCTGTCCAATCAAAACCTGACTCGGCCGTGGATATGGTGGTTTCGGATTCCGATGGCGATCAACATTCCTCCACTATCACTACTACATCTCTTACTACACGCACTACTGCTCCTACCACCACCATTGACAAAGAGCAGACTAATAATAATCATAATACTGATGATGTTGCTGATGACCACCTTGGGGAAGAGGAAAAAGAGCCAACAGCCGACGATTTCCCTATCCCTGTGTCTTCCTCGGCAGGTATTGACAGCAAGCCTGAAGATGGCCCGCGCTCGCCTAGTGCCGTCGATGGCCCACTCGAGAATAAGTCTGGAAACGCTCCCGAAAACGAAATTGTCGTTTCTCCACCGCCCACAAATCCACCTCCTAATTCCAGTGAACAGGAGGTGGACGCTGCCCCTGAAACCTTCCCGCGACCTGACACATCAACTACCATCCCCGACGCCTCTTCGAACTCAATCGCTCCAATTGACTGCGACTCGCAGCATGATTCGCCAACCCCTGAATCTTCAGACCCGGTAAGACAGCACGTCACCGAACGCAGGGAAAAGCGCAAACCGTACCTTGAGCCCATTCAAGTACCGACTCCCGAATACTCTGATGAGGATAACTTGCTCTCGGATGATTCCTTCATGGAAGAACTGAAGAGTGCTACGGTGCAGGAAGCCAAGCCTGTGTCCGTTGGATCGCCCGTTTTCGCAGACAATGGGGATGAACAACCGGCATCGTCGCCGTCGCCGGAGACCCAGGTGAACACTCGAGCGGTCTCAAACCCAACTGCGGCGGTGGAATCACAGTCGGCCAACTTGCAAGCTGTTGCTGGGGGCCGGTCGGTCTCTAGTACCTACCTAGAGACTGCCGCCGGCCCCAAGTCTCCGGTCTTGGTCGCTCGAAAGGTCAACGTCTCTTCTGGAATCTCCAGCCGCATCAAGGCATTGGAGAAGTTCACCGGCAATCGTGATGTGCCCGCCACAGCGACACCACCGAACATGGCTGGGTCTCATGCGGCTCAATCGTTTGAGACATTCCGGAAACGCGCTTCAATCTCACAACCTCCTGGGAGCCTGAATTCGCCGGCAATCTCCAGAAGTGCCTCGACTTCCCGTCCTACCTCACAAGCCGCAAACCTGACCCGCGATGACCCTCAATCGGGTTTGAATGGCACGCAAACCACGAGCTCGGTATCCGTGACTGCTCGGATAGTCCGTGATGCAGACGGTGCTTCGCCGGACAACCAGTTTCAAGCAAGCCCCTTGACCGTTGAACATGAGACTTCGGGGGTCCCCGTTTCCGCGAATCTCACAGCAGAGTCGGCCACTGATAGCCGGGAGGAGCGTAGCATGTCTACATCGTCTGCGGGATCCGGAGCTCCCACGATACAACGATCGGAGAGCCGGATGTCGGTCTCTTCTAAGAACGAGGGTGAAGACAAGAAAGCATCTCGCGCTTCCCGACTCCTGAACCGCATGTCTTCCATCACATCAAACTCCCGCAAGAGTCTCCTTGGAGCTCTGAGTCCCTCCGGATCATTGAAGGGAGAGGAGGACATCATGACACCGGAGAAATCACCTGAACCCGAGTCCCCCCCGGCATCCGCCCCCGTCCCCGCCAAGGCCCCTGAACTTCAGGCTATCGACATTGGCGAAGTTAATGTCCAGTTCCCGGATACTCTTCTCTGGAAGCGACGCTTCGTCCGGATTGATGACAAGGGTTATCTGGTGCTCACTCCGGCCAATGTGGATTCCACTGGCCGTAACATGACCAAGAAGTACCACCTGACCGAGTTCAGAACACCTTGTCTTCCGGATGAGGACTGTCAAGAGCTACCTAATAGCATTGTGTTGGATTTCTTGGACGGAAGCACCCTCCAGTGCGCTTGCGAATCAAGACAGGGGCAAGCTTCTGTTCTTCAAAGTAAGTTATCCCGCCTAACCTTGAAAAAAAGGCGCTAACAATATTTAGCACTTGTCCAAGCCCACGGTGCCTACCAGTCTGTTCAATAGCCCAACCCCCTCTCATCTTTTATTTTATTTGTCCTGGCATAGAGCAATTTCCTGGCTGCATATTATCTTCATCTCACTGTGTTATAAATCATTCATCCCTGCATTCCTTTCCATTCTTTCCTCACTTTTTTTTGGGTCTTTCATTTTGGTTTCCTCTTTTTTGTGTATTCTGTGTCTTCAGCGGTATACCCCATCTAAAATGGTCTCCTTCTGTTTATAATGCAGCTACATAGACATTTATATCTTATCAATATGTGGGCATTTCTTGTCGTTTTGCCTGGTTGATGAAGTTCATGGTTTTCGATTCCAGTTATTGCTAATACGTAGTATTATCCTATGTCAGCTTATGGCTTGTGGTTTCTATATGAACCGGACTTTAGGGCCGGAGTATAGTCTATCTAAGGTGCCCGTCCTCGCTAAGCTCCGAGATAGCACTATATAGGATGAAGTCCCTAACACGGATTGGCTCGAATTTAGCAAGTTCGACGCAATAACCTTAAACCATCGATTTTCTATAACACCCGCAAAATTTGCTCAGCGAGTGGCTCTATTATGATTTCGATAACGAGGCACGCGAGCTGGCCTTTCATATGGGGAGTATGGGGAGAGGTCTTGTCCACCTCCCCACCAACCAGTAACACGGAGAGCTCAGTAATTTCCGTTGAAACGCCATGGTCTCGAATCGCTGGTTATACCCACCGTTGCAAATCGAAAATGTTCGTTATTCTTGTGGATATGGAACAAATGTGATTGAAATGAGTGGGAGGCGACTCTTTATATTCGGAAATATCCAGCCTCCCTACCGTGTAGCCAATTGAGCGTCCTTTTTTTATGATAGGATAAACAGGTATGCTGATGGCCTTTTTAAAGGGAGGTTTCTTTCATCAACAGTATTGTCCAGAAGGTTTATGTAAGGCCACTGGCCTGGGTCAGTCTAGGTGTGGTCTGAAATTCCGATACATGCGCACTCAATTAGCATCGGCGGTAACAAATGGGAGGTATCGTAATTGAAAATGGATGTTTCTGCAGGCTGATGCTATCAGAGATGAAGCAAGGTGCTCTTTATAGGTGTTGTTGTTTCTAACTTTCGATTTACTGCCTCTTGGTTCTCGTTTTGTCCCTGTACGTAGGACTATAGTAGACTAGGATAGGACCGCGGCAAAGAACGACTTGTCATGTCCAATGCTCTGCGCAGCGGCTCTGGGCGAAAAGCCGGATGAAACCACTATATTCCATTCCCCGGGGCGTGGCTCCTCTAGTGTCTTGAGGTTCAGTCTAGTCTGGGCGCTGTTAGATGTATTAGAGGCAGACTGGGATTGGTTTGTCATACGCCCTCGTTAGCAGAGGATTAATTCCTTTCATGGTAAATATGGGCAAAAGGCCCTGTCATATCAGCGGATCCTAATCGTTCGGCTTGTCTTCTCCGAAGGAGCGTCTGAACTTCTTTCTCGAACGGTCAGCACACGTCAAACTTCAAGACATCATAGCATGTACTTTCCTCTCGAACAAGACTGTGATCATTTACGACAATTTAACGGATGTAGACTCGGTCATTGCTACTCACTGCCGTAGTCATGTCCATTTCGGATTATTGGACATTATCAAAAATTCTCTGGCCACTCGAGAACTTGGATAATTTATCCTACACATCAGGATGGTTTAAAGGTGTGGTTACCTTACTGCACTTTTCCTGGTGCGATGCCTTCTGCTTTAAAGCTCTGGGGCTTCCTCAACTCAAGAGTCGTCATTGGTCTTCGAGCATGTTGGAAGAGATGAATGCTATCAATGGATAATCATTGGGAAGACGTCTAGCACTCGCATTGAATACGACTTTTTATTGGCGAACCGTATTTCTGTATCAAGATATGCTTGCAATTGAATAAGACCGATAGAAACTTCCTCTGAGGCTTGTAATCGATACCCTAGTTGTGATCAGGGTGACATGGAAACCTCGTCAGAACATTTATGGTTGGCCATAAAGACTACCTCCTACGGTAATTTACTATGTTTGTGAACTTGCAGATGTGACCTTGGCATGTATTCTTGTATGCCAGCCAGCTGTATCTGCACGAGTTTAGGCCAACCTAGCAAGCAAGTGGAGATCAGAAGGCTCTCTCAACTCATCTCGAGCAACTTGTTGGGAGTCGATTTCTTCCCTTTGTCGAATCAGAGCTGTTGGTATTCTATGTCAAATTAAACTATTGACTGTCTTCATGAGCTTCGGCACCACAGATGATAGTACGGTAAAAGAAGGACGTTGCCCACCTCTCAAACAACTAATACTCCAACGAGCTCACCATTTTTATTAAGATACCATAGTCACAAATCACCAACATCACCATCATTATGTTCTCGTCACCCTGCTGTAGCTCTAGTTGGGTGCCCTTGAACAAACGGCATTCTTAGCCCTAGTATCTTTGCATCCGCATATTAAATATACAAGCAGGACCAAGATTATTGCGCCGGCCTTGTACGAGATCTGATGCATTTAGTTCATCGGCATTTTGCTGGTTAATGGCATTGGCATTTTTGCAAGTTAGTACAGTTGATATCCCACAAACAACCACCAACGTTTTCATCGGGAAGTCATCCCACCTCTCCAAGTCTCCTGTTGAGCCTAGAATACTGAATTATCCAATCTGCAAGAACTTTATTTCCCAAGCATCAGGGACGAGCTGCTCCATTATGGTATGTATGCTCCCTGTCATGACGCAAGGTCATAGTGTTAGGGCTTTCGTCCGCCAATAGCGACATCATGAGGGAGTGAGCTGTAAATGCTCCACAGTACCACATAACCGGTGGAACAAAGTCGTCAACTTGAAGCCCTTGAGCTGCGTTGGTCTAAGGGCACCCGTAGCGTAAAGAAAAAGTCGGGATGTAATCGTATAATGATTGCCCATCCTTGGGGGTATCAGAATTTTCAAACCACCACTTTGCATTCTGGCGGGGAAGAAGGGGAACCTTAGGGGCAGAGGAAAAGATGGAAAGAAGGGAAAGAATAATACGATGGTACTAACCTCTGACAACATGTGAATGCAAAATGATATTTCAAGGTAGCGTCTTTTCCATCGCTGGCGGTGAATATATTGAGGGACATTAAACAATATACACATCTGACAGATTAGAAATCAAATCCTGCAGCCAGACTGCAGAAGGAATGAAACCTCCACCCAACACCGGGCCTGGAGTGGCTTAGCAGCGAAGGACATCTTGTGTAATGTATCGGATAGAGCTTGCTGCGACATGAATTTCCCGATACCCTCCGCTTAAGCTCACCCGTACCAGCAATTATGGTCAAGAGGAACGGAACACGAATCCATTTTTCCGAAAACTTTCACCGCATCAACCCTAAAATGTGCGTGCCCCATTTCCACCGACGAAGAGGTAATCACCGAACTGCTCGTCATGGTTACGGCCATCTCCAGCCTCGCCCCGGAAAAGCACTTAATGAGCTGCACGCCAATCGAAACGGCAAAAGTTCATGAATGGACGGATTATCTATCGGGCACGTTACACGCCGGTGGCTTTGGGCATTCCTGGAGACCGGAACGCTGGTCTACTTCAAAAGATCCCGCAAGTCTGGACGCCATTAGGGCCAAAGCGCTGAATACGGTATTGGAAGCTTACATTACATCGAAGAGAGGTTGAGCAGGGTTCATGCCGTGGATGACTCGCTTACAGCAGTCGACCCATTTTTGTACGTTTTCTACAATGGGATAGGATCATTGATCGCGACATGATAGGTTTCTTTGTTTCCAAAACTCCAGCTTTATATGATGCAGTATGAGTGGTTTGGGGCAAATTGGAGATGTTGAATATTGCCCTTGAACCGGAAGCTTTTATGAACATACCAGATATATACAAGACAATCATGACGACTCAGCCCTCGCATCCCTCTCCCTCTTCTTCTCCCATTCTTCCAAGAACCTTTGCACCTTCGGGCCCCAGACTTCCTCCCCAGCGTCCAAGTCCTTGTACTCGAGGATCTTATCAGAATCAAGCGTAAAATCCGCTTGGCGAGTACGGGAGAGCTCGCTCATGAGGGCACAGCTACCAAGGGCTTTTCCTAGATCATGGGCCAGGGAGCGGACGTAGAAACCGGAGGAGACGGTCATGGTGATTTTGACAGCAGGGGGCTGGGTAGATTCGTTAGACTCGGGTTTGAATTCGGAGGATTCGGAAGTTTCAGCTGTTTCAGTGGCTGCTGGTTGTTCCACGGGTGCATCTTGCGCAGCATCATCAGAAACCTTCTGCTTTTTTGGTGCTGGAATGGAATCGTCGGCGGTCACTTCTGTTGTTGTAGGGGCGGATTGCTCTTTTTCTTCTTCCTGGCTCTCTGCGGGACGCTTCGTTGCGGATGAAGTCTCGAGCACCTGCTTCTCAGGCTGCCTCTCTTCCACAGACGTAGCAACGGGTAGCGCATCATCCTTTGCAAGCAATTTCTCCGCAACAGACTTTTCCTCTTCCGGCGCCTCCTCCTCAGGCCACTTATGTTCATGCGTACCCGGCTCATACCACTCCAAAATCTCTAGATTCGAAACCTCCACTGATCTTGCTTGGATCTCAATCGGTGGCAGCTGCCCCTCCCGCGCATACTCATACAGTTTCTTACCCTTCACTTTCAATGCCGAGAAAATAGGCGGATGCTGCATGATCTTCCCCCGGAACTGGGCAAGCGCCTTCTCCACCCCCTCGCGCGTGATATGCGCATACGGCCCGCGTCTCACAATCTTCCCAAGTCGATCATAGCTATCCGTCTCCGCGCCGAAAACCACAACTGCCTCGTATGTCTTCGTACATCCCAGGAAATCATTCAACTGCTTAGTTCCCTTCCCCACACCCGTAACCAGCACACCCGTAGCAAGGGGATCAAGGGTACCCCCATGTCCGATCTTCACATCAATGTTCTTGTTCCTGCGCTTGCGGGAGAATTTCGCTTCGCGAGAGGAGGAGCGGGCGCGCTCGATGCGCTCGTGCTCGATCCAAGGGCGGAAGAGCTCAGACGGTTTAAGGTGAGATTGCAGTTTGCGGATAACGTCAGCGGAGGTGACGCCTTGGGGTTTGTGGACGGCGAAGACGCCTTCGTAGATCTTTTCGCCGGACATGGTTGTGCGAAAGAGTCGGAAGCCTCGGGGTAGGCTCATTAGCCGGGCAGCTCGTAGTCGAGATCTGAAGTAGAGGTCAATACGCCCAGGACTGTGCTAGCAATACAAGGGGTCCCGTGAAATTTGGGAGGTCAATTGAGTCCTGGAGAATGGTTGAGCAGAGAGAGTCGGGTCTTGATGTCGGACGAAAAATACAGATATGTAAGAAATTACCAGATATGCGTAACTTATAGCCGATATGGTAATAGACACCTGAGGCTATATACAACAACATAGATGGGTAACCATCAGCGAATTCCAGCTGTTGTATTTTTTCTCTCATTTTTATTTCCGCTCAAGCTCACGAGCGCGGCGAGGTGCCTTCTAAAGACCCAATGAATTCACCCCTTCCATCCTCATCATTGTATGCTGGACGACGAACTTGCCAACGAACCCCAATGACGATAACACATACATCCTTGGTAGGATATATGATCACAATATCGTCATTGCGTGTCTTCGATCAGGTGTTTATGGGACAGCATCAGCTGCAACATTGGCTACACAAATGCAATCTACTTTCCAGTCGATCGGTTCTTCCTAGTGGTGGGAATCCAGGGAGGAGGGGGGAGGTCCAAGTGAAACGGCTGATATTCGACTGGACGATGCGGTAGTAGGCAACCCAACAAGGGACTTCGGAGGAGTTGTACAATATGATTATGGCAAAACAGTGAGCGGTGGCCGCTTCGAACGAACTGGGATGTTGAGCAAGCACCGCTACCAGTGCTTCTGACAGCAGTCTCCAGACTGAAAGCTGCGCATATTCGACGCCAAGCGATATTTCCCATCTCCGAAAGGAGATAGTAGCGAAGCAACCCATTATGAGAAAGAATTTCAAATACCGTGGTGTAGACCAAGGCCTGTTGTTTGATCCCAAATATGACTACTGTGGCCCCGACAATACTTGCAACAACTGCGATCCTGGCAGGCTAGTGAAGCGACCTGCTCGTGCTGGATATGATCCCATCATTTACTATGGTCCTATTGCATCTGGCAATCAAGTGGTGGAGCATGGTTGCACTGGAGATAAGCTGGCCCTGGAACTTGGCATCCTCTGCTTTGAAATGGAGGCGGCTGGTTTGATGGACGACTTTCAATGCCTAGTGATTCGAGGGACCTGCGACTATTCAGGCTCCTATAAGAACAAACAGTGGCAAGAATATGCAGCTACAACGGCGGCCGCCTATGCCAAAGGACTTCTCTCTGTCGTCCACGCAAGTCAGGTTATGGACACATCACCAGCACGCTCAGACAGTAAGTTGGCTGTCCAAGGCATCAACAAATTCGTGTTTTATCTAACAAGTGATTGTCGCTAGTATCTTATTACAAAGGGAAACTCGTGTCTTGAGGGGAGTATGCTTCAAGCCTGACCGTATCTGAAGACCGTGAGCGCATTCAGTGTACCCAAGAAGAACATTTACTGGTGGATTGTAGATGATTATGATTTTGAGAGGCTAGTATTGCAGATCTCAAATTACGATCATGAGAGATTTCATCGAAGACTCGCTCAAAATCGACTCGTTGGCACCACGCAGTGGTTTCTTGATCATTCTCATTTCAAAGTGTGGTTCGTGGGGAAGAGTAATTCTAGTTTGTGATGCTCAAGAAAGAGTAAGTCTGTTTTGACATGCCTTGAATGCAATACTGATGTGCAACTGTTCACCAATTGGCTCAGGCAAGACAACGATAACGTTGGTCTACCCTGGAAAACCTCATTTTGAGATCACCGCCTAATAACAAACAGAACCGTAGTGTTAGAGGCGGCACAGTATTCTGAACGTCGCTTTTCCACCGTCTTTTTTCACTGCGAAGATGAGTGTCGTAGAGACCTAGACAGCTATTGCCGATAAGACCACGTACAGAAAGCTTACGGATAATTCTGCATTGGTTGAGGATATCAAGCGGACACTTCTAACTGGGTCGTCAAGGATGTATGATACCAACCATTCTCCAACGAAGACCGATTCCGCGGATTGCCTGCTAACTTATTTAGGTTTCTATGGGTGCATCTCCAGCTGAAGATTCTCTGGGATACATGCAACACCGATGAGGAAAGACGATTGGCTTTGGCTGCACTACCCAAAGATTTGGAAGAGACATATGGCCGTTGTGCGAGCAGAATCGATTTTGCGGACAGCCGTGTTCTAAAGTACTAAAATTGGTCAGCTTTGTGACTAGGCCGCTGATCTTGAGGAATTGAGAGAAGCCGTTGCCTTTGATTTGGAAGACACAACGCCGAGAAGATACTACAGAGGGATTTCTTTGTTGGCAGCTGTGCAAACCTTGTTGTTATAAATCGCACTGACAAGTGTGTGCGCTTTGCACATCACTCAGTGAAACAATATCTCGAGAACAATCGGGCAGACAGCATTCCATGGTACCCGACTGCAGCACAGGGCAATCTTGAGTGCGGAGAATTCTGCGTTTCTTATCCTTCCTTCTCAGACTAGCAAGCAGTCCGTGAAAAGAGCAGTGGTCCCACGTCCAGTTTCAGTTGGGCAGCAAGGTCTTGTTTCCATGGCCGTTTTTCTCAGCTACCTTGGAATTGGAACCGTCGCCCTATTTCCGTGTCAATCCGCATGTTCCGCACAAGATTGATTCCTGATCGAACTCAGTACAAATTCTCTCAACCACGCCATCAGAAACTGGGGCGTGCAAATGAAACAGATATCCAGTCTGTCATTAGTTTGGGAGAAATTTGAAAATCTTGCAACAAGTTTCAACGAAACTTTCCCATCTACACGCTCTCTTGGATGGGCAGTAAAGGAACAGCACGAAAGTCTGCTGTCAATTGCACTAGCTGTGAGACCCTCCTTACAGCATGTTTGTGATCTTCCGCTGCTGAGTGAAAGCCTAACTGCGCTACATGTCGCGTCAAAGCTTGGATATGAAAACATCACTAGGATTCTTCTCGGTTTCTGTGAAGTAGACGTGAGAGATGATGAAGGATAGTCTGTTTTACACCATGCAGCTAGCAGGGGATATCTTAAAATTTTGCCAAATGCTTTCAAGTGCAAATGATGTGAAACTGGACTCCCCATCGAGATCTAAACACACGCCACTCTGACTGGCTGCTAGTAATGGACATGCGGGGGTTGTCTCACTCCTTATACAGAAGCGAGCGAGCGTTGAAGTAAAAGACGATTTTTTCGGCCAGACACCCCTTACACAGGCTGCACGAAACGGTCACCATGCGGTCGTGGAGCTTCTGGTTGAGAAAGGAGCGGTCCGAGGGTTTCGAGACACAGATATGACACCGCTCCTTTGGAAGGGTACCAGCACAAGTGTCAAAGATGCCTCTGGCTGGATACCACTGCTATTGGCAGCTGGGAATGGACTTGAGGCAGTGATGAACATGCTAGAACATTACGGTGGTACAATTCTCTAGAGCGATTCCCATCCGCCACACTATCCCATATCACCATAACTCACTTATCAATTTCATAAATGGAAATCATACGATGTTGCTTCAAGCGCCATGGGTAATAATATTTGGTTTTTGGTATTTGATATGAATTCACACTTCAAAGCTCTTGACCCAGCCCATAACCCCGTGGTGTCATGGGCTCGGACTAGTGGATAATAACAAAATATAGTCCTATGTAAACTAGTGTAGCCATCAACTACAATATTGAATCTGGAGAAGAAGAGAAAAGAAGAGGAGAAGCCTATCTACAGAAAGAGATTTTATAGAGGTCGTGCGGCGTCGCTAAGCAGCCGTTTGTCTTGATTGCTTGTATGGCATCGTTTTCCATGTTGATATTATTTGTTGATAAAGCCGCTGTGAGCTGACACACGTGGATGGGTTGTGTTAAGGCTCAAAAACCACCCAACTCCTGCGGTCAACGAGCACCATCTGTAACACTATCATCTCCTCCAGGAGGTCTGAAGCCCCTGGGCCAGTTTGTATGGCCTCGCCAACTTCAATTTGCCTCATAATCATCAAATGTGCTCTCATCGTCAACTATTGCAGTCCGTTGGTCACACTTGTTATCCGTCAGTATAAGTTATCAGCTGTTGTCCGCCATTATTGGTGGTCTTTGACAGTCTGCTATTGGAATTGGCCGTTATTCAACTGTCACGGTTCCCAAATGCTAATGTCAGGACCGCAGAATCTACTTCTCAACATCCTTTGATGTACCCATCACCTTGGAAAGACCCTTATCTGCTACCTCCCACTCTCTCCGAATAACCTCCAGCACCCAATTCCCTCTTGGCTTAAGCTTGAATTTCCGCTCCTTCGGCATTGTCATAAATCCCACCACCACCATCTCCCACGGATCCACCACTTCACCGTCTGTCAGCTCGAAATCAAACGCCCACAGCAAGCTGGCAACCTGCATAAAGATCCCGTCAATGGCGACTCTCTTGCCCTGGCAGATCCGTCGGCCCTGTCCAAAAACTGGCAGTGGAAGGTCGGTCTGCAGTTTGGCCTCCCCGGCGTCACCCTGCCGTAGCCACCGTTCAGGTATGAATTCCTGTAGGTCACCCAGCGCGGGATCGAACAGTGCTTCATCTCGGCCGATAGCCCACGCGTTTGCCATGACTGTGACCCCCTTGTCGATCCTAACGCCCTTGAACTTGTCATTCTTGTCTGCTCGCCGAGGAATGGACACTGGCGAAATGGGCCGCCACCGGAACAGTTCGTGAGCCACGGCATCGATGAAAGTGAGCCTCGAGCGATCCGAAAAGCGCGGGAGGCGATCGCGTCCCACCACCTCGTCGAGGACGGCATGTGCTTGGGCCACGAAGGAGGGCTGGTGCAGCGCTGCAATGAACAGCCACAGCAGCTGGCGCGGAGAGGTCTCCATACCGCCCTGGATGGAAGTAGCCAGGGTAAAGGCGAGATCAAGATCGGCAACCGGGGACGCAGCCGGGGCGTACTTCTGTGCGGTGGCAATGGCCTGCTTCGTGGCATTCCAGCCCGCCGAGTCCCGTCCATGATGGAATAAACGCATGTAGAGGTCGACTTGGGTGGCAAACAGCCGGTCTGCGGCGCGCCTCCAGGGTGACAGGAAAGAAGGCAGGTGTCGCAGCGGCGGAACGAGATCGGGTAGGCTAGGGTTGGCAGCGAAATGGGTCACCTGTGTCTGGATATCGATGATCTCGTGCAAAATGGGCTCCTCGAGTCGTGGAATGCGCAAACCGTAATGCAGTCCCAGGATGATGCTCGACTGGGTGCGTTCCAGGAGGCGATAGATGGTGTCAGTGCTGATTATGCTGCCGTCTTGGCTCTGCTGCTCCGCGTTGGAGAGGTTGAACAGCAGCTGTTTGGACTCTAGTTCCATCAAGGACTGATACTGCGGAGCAGCAACTGCGCCCAGGCTGGGAGCGAGAATCCGGTGATGCAACTTTAGGTGATCATCATAATCGTGCATCAAGGTAAATCGCGACTGCCCTCGCTCAGCACCAGTGATCATCTCCATGCTGACCGAGGCCGGACGGTTGCTATACCACCGGCTGCGGCGGCTGAACAACTCCGTCACAACTTCATACGAGTTGAGAACGACAATAGGCACGATTCCAAATAGCTTGGACGCCGCGATGGGGCCATTCTGCGTAACCCATGCATCCCAGTTCGCCAGCGGCTTGTCGATAGGCGAGGTATGGAGGTCGCCGATGAGGGGGAGCTTGAGCGGAATTTTCCCCTCCCTTTTGCTCTTCTTCCTGGTGCTCACGTAGAGCAGTGTCAACAGGCCGACAGCGAGCACCACCACGACCGCAGAGGTGGTAGCCATGCCGGACTTGCTATTGAAACTGGGACAGCAGGAGCCACCAGGAAATCTTTGATCTTGGATTCTAGGGGAAGCTGGCATACCGTACGTTCACGGTCAGATTCACCCGTCGCTACACATAATTTAGCAGTTATCCAGCACTGTGGACCCAGTCCTGATTGACCGGGTTTGGCCGAGACCGACGCAGGATTCGAATCCATACAGCATCGCGGACTTCCCCCGACAGGAATACCTCAATAATCAATGGTGTTGGCCTGTCGGAATATAGAGGTTCCTTACCGAACGATACCAACTTATGTCTGATTGATGCCTCACTAATATCATATGGCGCAAGCAGCTTATTCACTCCTTTGCCCTTATTGCTATTAAAACCGCACATTCGCCTAGAATACTCTGTTAGGTGGTCTACGGCCTTATTTAGGATCCTAGGTAGCTTCATTTGCAAGGATCAGAGACCTCGACCATATACGCTTGATAGGCTACGTACTTTCGACCCTGACTCAGTCGTTATTCCGACATGACCAACCACTCGTAGATTTGGCCTCAGCGGAAAAGATGTAAAAGAAGGTCAAGATATAGCATAGGTATGGCAGAGTTAGGAATTGAAACTGGAATCAATAAAGCCATATTAATATACAAAGCTAAGGCACCAGTGATTAACAATAGTCAGACGGACCACATCACAGCACCCTCTCAAGCGGTTTTAAAGTCCTGAAGTTCGACTTTTGGCTTGGCTCAGGTGAGAATGGCTCAAGATTCTCAGTATGATTTAGATGCATTTACACTATTTCCGAGTAACTTGGAACTTGTATTCCGAGATATTATTATGAGGATATTATACGAAAAGAGGCGGTCGTCTATTCTGGGAAGCAGGGATCAACAGCCATACCATATCAAGACTAACACGTTTCAGAGTATGGTTCGGGAATTGGTTTGTGAACATAGTTATGTATAATGAGCTGCGCGATTCGACCGCCTACACCTAACGCCCGCGTGCTTCGGCTATTATTAATGATCATTGCCTTCACGGACTTCGGAGAGCTTGATGTAGGAGGGTGTGTCATTGGGGCGCTATGGGATCGGCATTGTGTGAACTTCTGCTGAAGACGACTCGTAGCCAGAGATGAGCACCTTGACCATGTTGCTAAACGACTAGTAGGAGAACCATTTCAGTAAACCCCAGTGGAAGAATATTCATCAAGTTTTGAATGGGAATAGGTTGAAATTGGTCATCGATGCACAAATAAAAATAGGAGCATAATTTGGCATAATGAATCATGCCCAGAGGCCGTCTATGAAATAAACTCAAAGAATCTGCGCGCGTCTATCGAGCGATCAAGCGAGGGAACGATTCAAGACCTCATGTGTCCAATCAACTAGGCACTAAGCTGTCAAGGCGCAACGTGAATAAAGAGTAGAGTCAGATATTCGAGCAGTATTGTCGCGCTCGTTTGTAGTCGAATACCAAGGCTTCTTGGAAATTAGCATAATGGCCCTCGAGATGTATTGGTGAGCATTTGGGTTGCGAGGCAGCGAAATTCAGTTACTGCTGCCTACCACTTTGCACCTGCTACTGCCTGTAGCTCCTGGCATGCGAGTATCGACTGAAAGCTGGGATTGGCGAGTAGTGAGAGAGACATAAAAATCAAGAGACTATCACAGTACTCTAATAGATAAAGTGCATTTCACCACATGCCCCAAGCTGTCGTATCATCAGCGAGGATACAACCGCTACACCGGTTATCTCCCAATACCCTAATACAAGTCAGATCCCTCCCATTATCAAGCATATTGTGTGCGAGAGTAAGTCTTACGTTGACTCAATAAAGCTTCCTTCCATCGTTTCTAGGAATCACACCCCCGTCTTGTAAGTGCACAAGCTTACCCGGGAGGCCCATTTCGACATTTTCATGGAGCCAGGTAGCGGTTCTGAGATCCTCCACTTGAAAAATATTTACTGGTTGGCCACTTTGGAAACGCCACTGTGCGATTGGTTTCTTAGGCTCAGATTTATAAGCTCGCTGTCTGAGCATATCTTGGACATCTGGACCGGTGCCTTCATCGGGCTTGAGGATCCTGAAGCTTCTAGGGGCTGGGTCACTCGGGAGTGCTTTGGCGGCTTTGCTTGGTTTCTTAGGACGCCAATGCAGCCAATGCATATCGTTATGCTATTTGTAGGGGAAGAGATTTGCCGCAAGAAGTAGTTGAAGATAGGGTTATCTCAGATGAGCGTGCAAGTCAGATAACATTCTGTCACGATCGCTGCGGAGAGGGAAAGAAATAGAGGAAGAGAGAAAGACATCGTGCCTATTCATCTATCTGAATACTTTTGCCTGGCAACGAATTACGTCGAAATTTGTCATGGATGCGCCAATACACAACAGCTCCTTATTGTTCAATGCTTTTTTTTTTAAGAAAGCAGTAAGAGCTCCCAATGAATAAGTAGATGGTCCTTCTTCCTACATTAATTTTCGAAAAAAGAAAGGAAAAAAGTTTAGCTGCTTTCTTTTTTGAATGAGGGTCGATGGCCACATAACGCAAAGAATATCAGGGCAGCCATTGTCCTCTATGAAAAGGGGGTATTGCCATGTCTATGTATTGATCGATTTGTCTTCATGGGGCTTTAGTTTCTGACGCAAAACTGCAGTTGCTTGGAAAGCCTTATTGGATTGAGGTTAGTGTTGCAAACTATGCTAAACGATAGGAGTCTTTAAGCAAAGGCCGTACTAGACGCAGATTTCTCTCAATGTCTGGCGCTGGCCACTTCTATCAACTCGGCAACTTGGGCCTTGGGGCATGCGGTGGAATGCTTTTCAGGTCCCATGTATTTCCATCGCTTGAATCAATGTTGCGGTCAACTTGTCAATCCCGGGTCCCTTTCATGCTTGTGCGCTGAGAAGTAATCTGGTATTGAGGTATTCTACAGTCACTTTACTTAAATCTCGGAATGCTCTATTATCATGTACCAAGATTTGATACTCGGGAACAGAAAGGTACTGCACTATACACAGTTCATCCGCTGGGCATAATTCGTTATGCCAATTTTTGCATAAATTTATACAGTGCGTATGTAATCAATTACCAATCACGTGATACATGAAGGCCATACCTCCACTTGCGCTCACCACACTGTAACCATTAGATATTCCCACAATGTTTCCCTAATAAACTCCGTCAAAATCAATTCTACGATGGAAGTGTGCTAGTGGACACTAGTGCAATATCCATTGTCCATGACCTGGCCCCCGAACAGCCAATTCCTCACACAGAACTACCGCATTCCGATGACCCAAACTACTCGCTTTCCTTTTCAATTCTAAACCCGCTTCTCAGCTTTCCTGGAATCAAATCTGCATACACTCCTCAGTTGCATGGTTAGTCAAGGCACCATGCTACCACCAGAGACATGACATCGCGAGAAGATAGTGTCCTGGCCGCCAGAGACCCGTCTCTTGTTGACGAGAACGACTGGGAGGAATTCAGCCTGTCCGAGGTCCGGATCCTGGTCCCAGGAAAGTCACGATATGCGAATCTGCTTGCGGCCTCGCCTAAAAACCCTGTACAGGTGACGGGGTGTTTGGATGAGGTGGAGGAGGAGCAGGAGTCTCTTGGTGCGCTACGTCTTATATTTAAAAATATAAGAGGGAGAGAGGAAGAGATCTTGCTAACTCTCAGCGTTTTGAATAGTCCTCGACGAAGAATACCAATCGAAGCGTATCGTCATCGAAAACGTCACCCACTACGCCTACGGCCAACATAACGATGGGGAAGTCGGGATATGGGTTGCTGGTCGTGCGGGCTGGTTCTCTATTTCGCCTGCGAAGGGATACCGGCCCATGTTCAACGAGATAGTCGAGGCCATCGATCTGTTGTATTTCCTTGCGGACCGGCATCAGAAGAAGCGCAATAAACGGAAGGATTGGAACCCCACTGTGGAATACTTGTGTGAGGAGGTGGGTTCTTGTACACTGAGATGTGGTGGACGGCGCTGACATCGCTCTAGTATGTCAGTCATACACATGGGATATGCGAGGATGCGGACGATTCAGCAGAGGTTTTTTACAAGTATCACGCCTTTTTGCTTTCTCGGATGATAAAGGGTGAGGAGGGTGTACAATGGACCAAGACGAATTTGTTTGAGCATCTCTGTGAGAAGTTTCCTGTGCGTTCTCACCAAGTAATTTCCAGCCTTTTGTAGTATGCTGATTCCGATGACAGGAAACATACGAAGAGATCAAAGCTGAAAAAGAAGCAAAAGAAGACGAAAAAGAACAAACCCCAGAAGAAGAAATCGAAACGCACAGCACACCCGAGAAGAAAACCCCGCCTCCGGACCCGGCTACAGTTCCTCAAACACAAGCAGACACTATATACCAGGTCATTCTCAACCTGAAAGAAGCCGGGTACTTGGCCAAACGAGAGCTAAACCTCGACCTCGTTATTTCCACCGTGGTAGACCGTTTCGAAATTGGCAGCCGCGAGTATGCAGTGGATCTTGTCGCCGCAAGGGCGAAGAATGTCCTTAAATTGATGGACGAAGCGAAGACGGCCCACTTCGACTGGTCCCGCAAGGCCATCTACCGCGAGCTCAAATCAGCCACAAAGCGAAAGAGGAACCCAGAAGATATCACTTTGACACCCTTACGACCTCGCTTAAATGACAAGGACGAGTCATCTAACGAAGAAAGCGAAGAACAAGACGACCACCCTAGACACCGCAGACGCCGTGTCCGCAAGTCAGTACTCCGGCCTAAAATCAGCTCCGTGTCGGCCAAACAGATCGGAAAGAGGACTCGAAGCACTGCCGTCAATGATGACGGATACTTATCAGACGAACATCCCCACGATGGGCAAATGGACGATTTCGAAACACCAAGTAAAATCCGTGGCCACGAGCTAGTCCGCGACCCACTCTCCACGACGAGAGCAAAACGAACTCGCTCCGTCCTCTCAGATGCAGATATTCAAACAAAGACACCCTTGCGAAAACTCGTCCTTAGCAGAAATACCCCTTCGCACGGCGCAGACCCAGAATGGGAACCCACCGCTGAACCAGATGACACATGGACCTGCCAAGTCCGCGGATGCGAAGCAGTCATTCAGAATAGCAGCTCGAAGCGCGGGAAGGAGTTGGTTGAGGACCACCGTTCTAGTCATGAGCTTGATACGCAGACGAAATTGGATCTGGTCTTTGCGGAGAAACAGCTCAATGTCGGTATGCCTGTGGATAATCTACTCAGTCGGATTAGGGAGATGGGCGTTGGGCTGTTAGGGGGTGAGATGGATAATGCGGCCGCTAGCGCTAATGAGGCATAATATGCCATAGTATCATTGTCTTGCAATTGGTAATTGGAACTAATGTAAAAGCAATTGAGTGCATGAGACACGGGGCGTTAGATGGATATTACGGGAGGCACGACTTGATGAATTTTGTTTAGATGTCTTGGAGATACCAAACGCGAGAAATATGAATGGAGTCTACTTTTTACAAAATGTAAAATGAGGAACGCTCTATGATTATTTTGTACACGTACAAGCCAATTCCAATCAAAACGAAGCAGAACAGTTTTTACTTTCCGTACCCAGAACTGAAGGAAAACATAGGATGTCAAATAAAACCCTGTCGAATATATCAATCACGCCCGTGCCTTGGCTCTCTTGCTCTTGCCCGGTCTCTTAGGACCACCAGCCTTCATCTTCTTGTGCGAGAAGTTGCGCAGATCACCACTGGATACCGCATCACCACTCTTAGCATGCCTCTTCTTTCCTCCGAATCCGAACTTCTCGTTCTTCTTCTGGCGTTTGGCGCCGGGCTTGTTGGCGTCAGTGCGGGCACGCTTGCGACTACCAGCCTGGTCAGCGTTGTCAATGGCGACGTCGAAGAGGTCGTTGGCATCCTCGGTAGGGCCGGAGGAATCAGTCTTGCGCTCTGTAATCACATTAGCTTGTACTCATCAACATCCCTAGGCGAAGAAGGAACTCACTCTTCTTGAGACTATTGATCTTCTCTAGAGTCTCCCGCTTCTCCTTCTGCCTCTGCTGCAACTTAGCAACCTGCACCTGCTTCCCGAATTTCTTCAAATCCCGCTGCTTGCGCGCCTCCGCGGAAGCCTTCTTATTAGCCGCCTCGTCATACAGCTTCTTCTTAATCCTGCCCATATGCTCATCCGACTTGACCATCTCGGCAAAGTAGTCACCAGGACGAGTAAACGGAACGCCCTCCTTCTTAAGCAAGTTGCGCGCAGTCAAAGCGGCAGATTGGCAGACCTTGTAGAAGGCCAGTTCTCTGTTGATGTCGTCGTTGGGGTCGGGGACGTCAATGGGATCTTTGGAGACGAGGGAGTTGTGCTCTGAGAAGGGGGTTTTGGGGGTGATGAAGGAGATGCGTTTGAGGGAGTTGTTGATTGCAGCGGAGTTGTTGATGGTCAGGCGTTGGTGAGGAATCACGTCCTCGCGTTCGTCGTCGGAGAGGTCGGAGAGGGGGATGTCTTCTTCTTCGTCACCTTCCTCCTCATCCTCGTCCTCGTCCTCATCTTCGTTATCTTCGCCTTCTTTCTCGCTTGCCTTCTCCTCCTCTTCCTCCTCGTCGTCGGATGCATCTTCCTTGTCGTCTGTCTTGGGTTCCGACTTCTTGGACTTGGCCTCAGTCTAGAGAAGTAATTGTCAGCGATTGCGCATAAACCAGAAAAATTTTCAAATTAAACAAGTTGCGCATACCTTCTTCTCCTCCTCCTCTCCCATCTTCACATCCTCATCTTCCCCATTACCCTTCTTCGCCTTCTTCTTCTTCTCCGCGGCCTTGACTAGCTTCTTCTGCTTCTCAGCCTCGTAATCCCTCCCCTTATGCTCATCGAGAGCCTGAAGGAGCTTGCTTCTCTTAGGCATTGCGCTTTTCACTTATCCGGATAATTCCAGAAAAAAAAAAGAAGAAGATGTTAATAATGGGTGTTGAAAACAAGTCCGCCGAAAGCACCTTCAGCAACGACGGGAATTTTTTTGGGATGGCGCTAGGTCCTGATTAGGTTTAGCGTGGACGATAAGGATGTGCTAGGACTGATAGGGTTAGTTTGCTTTCGGATAGTCGGGGGAGTATTTGATCCGGGATCTTATCGTCTTTATTTACAGGACTATGTCACTCCTTGGATATTGTACATACGGATCTCGATTTGGAGATTTTGCAATTTGGCTTATAGTACGGTATTTTACCTTGGTATACGATTGCGAACAGGGGTATCAGCACCATGACTGAAGACGCTAAGCCCACTGAAGCCGTCGCCCCTCCTACGGGCGAAACGGTCCAGTCGCAGCAGGTTGGTTACACAGCGTACGAGACTCGGTATAGCAAGCTAACTGCGTTTGTATATACAGAACACCGACGCACAAGGCCAATTCAACGCAGCAGTTGACGAGCTCCTCGACCAACTACAGCACAAATTCGATAATGTATCAAGGGATATGTTTGGGAAGTGTGAGTTGCCACTATACCAGGGGCATTTAACTAGCTGCGCTCGACAGCAAACTAATATACTTGCTGTTGGGTAGTGGACGACATGGCGCACCGATTGGACGACCTTGAGGCTTCGTTGACGAGTGTTACGGACGATGCGGCGACGGCTGCGCCGGCGAAGTAATCGGTTTCTTTCGAGTTCAGTGCTGCGTTGCGAAGCGTTTTTTATACCCTTTTTCTTCGTTAATGTGAATAATTGGTAGAGTCTGGACGTTGTTTATAAGGATATGAGAGACAGTTGCATTTTACTTTAGCATCCTTGATGGGTGGCAATTCCAAGCATATACTGAAGATACCCTACGAATGCTGTATAGAACGGAGGACAAGCGATTTCCAAATACCGTCATATCAAAAGTCATATTTCATATCATGAACATACACCAGTTTATCCTTCTTTTACTTCTTCCAACATAACCAATATATCACAAGAGAAGCAAAAGAAAATGACAGCAAGATCTGAAAGAATGTTTACAGCTCATCCTTCTCATCCTGCTTACCACCACCCAAGAACTGGCGCAGAATGTTACTGCGCGAGACAAGGTCATCAACCTTCTCAGGCGCCGAGCCACCCTTCTGGATAATCTTGCTCAGACGAGCAAACTCCTTCTCAGCATACCCCTGGTTCTGACTGAGCTTCTCCGCAACCTTGACATAGTACTGCGCGTACTTGTCCTGCAGACCCTTCACGCTCTTCTTAACCTCCCCAACAAGGTTCTGGAAGTCGCGCGAGGCGACATACTTGCCCACAAACGCGTCAACCTTGGAAATAGTACCAGCTTTCTCGTTAAGAGCACCGCCGACAGCACGGTTAGTGCCGGCCTTCTCGTTCAGGAAGTCAACGAAGGCTTGCTCGGAGCGAGCGCCCTGGTACGCCTCGGGCTCCTTGGAGCCCTTGGGGAAGAACTTGATGGTGGGGTAGCCGGTAATGCCCTGTTCTCTGGCGAGGGACTTAGCGTTCTCAGCTTCGGCGTCAACCTTGGCGACGACGACATCGGGCTCGAGGATGAAGTCGTTGGCGAGTGTTTCCCAGGTGGGGGCGAGGCTCTTGCAGTCTGCAACGGTTAGCAATGTCACAAGAATAGTTCAAATCAGTCAAACTCAGCCGGAGACGTACGTCCACACCACGGCGCGGTAAACGCAACAAGCACATCCTTCTCACCACCAACAACCTCCTTGAACGTCGCATCATTCAGCATCTGAACCTTCGAGGGCTCCTTCTTCGGCCCCCGCGGCCTCAACCCGGTCTTATCCGTAATCCAACCAGCCAGACTCTCCAGATCCCGACCACCCTTGTAATCCTCGGGCTTATCACTCTTGCCATCGAACCATTTCAGCGTGGGAAAACCCTGGATACCGAACCGACGGCCCAATTCGCGGTGCTCGTCCGCATCGACCTTACCAACGGTGACCTTGTCGGAGGCGAAAGCGAAGGACTGGCCGAGTTCTTCGTAGACGGGGGCGAGGTTCTTGCAGTGGCCGCACCAGGGAGCGAAGAATTCGACAAGAGCGGGTTTTCCGGATTGCAGGACGATTTTATCGAAGTTTTTGGTGTCGAGGTCGACGACGGCGGGATTGGCGAAGGCCAGGCCCACCAGGAGGGTGAGGCAGCTCACCAGGAGCGTGCTCAGGCGAGTCATTGTGGTTGTCTGGGACGGGTCAAGTCCAAGATATATAAAAATTAAGTTTCGATGCCACCACCTATCTAATAATGGTCAATGGGGGTGATGGAAGAAGTTGAGGTGTCGAGTCGATGTATGAAGCCCCAAAATGATCGACGGATTTATCAGCGCCGCGGAAGAGGCCACTTGGTCCATAGCGGCATGACAGCCTCGGATTTACTATACGGCCATGGCGAAACAGCAGCACTCTACGGAATATATACTTGTAGGCGGACATTGCAGGTATCTCGTCTAGATTCTTGTCGTTTCTACATATAATTACATGTAGCCAAGTGTATACCCCCGCCTGTATACACCTATTAACAAGCCGAGTCTGTATTGCGACAACCCTGTAAGCGTTGCCTGTAATAACCATCACCGTCTTTCGGCCAACCATGCATTGGCATTGTCCCATGTCTTTGCGTCCTTGGCCTCCTTACCAGCACCCTGCGTTGCCTTGTAAACCTGTTCGCCAGTCAGTACTGAACAATCCGAGAAATATGGGAAGGTACTCACCGCATCCCACAACTTAAACGCCAGGTCCAAGTTCCCGCTGAAGCTGTCGCTGTGCTGGAACCAGGCCTTACCCTTCGCCTTCGTCTCAGCCCGAGCCTCTGGTGATGTCGAGTTAGTCTGAGCTGGCAGATCGTCCAAGTATGTCCGGACAGCGATTCCGAGACCGCAGTCATTGTCGTTGATAAAGGGGAGCCTATACATATATCAAAATTGCTGCTTTTCTCTTCCTCTGGGTTATACTTACTTGAGAGTCATTTCCGACCAGTCCTCACGGTCACGGTCTGCATCGCCGCTAAGGAACAGTTCGGCCAGAACAGCCTCAATCAGGATGCGGAGCGTAGCGCGGACTTGGGAAATTAAAGAACGGTAGCAGAGAAGTTGTCTGCTTAGAGGTCCGGAGTATCCAATAGGCTTATGTTGTAGTTTGCCGATACACGCAACACGGGAAACAAGGAGGTTAAATGTCTTATCGTCGTCTGAAAAACAAATATCCAAATTAGCTTTGTTTGCTGCAACCATCGATCTCATATTATCGTACCTGACCCTCTCATGGGACCACCAGAGAGGTGAGAGAACCATTGCTTAGTGTTCAGGAGACCAAGACGGGCCATCTCAATAGCAAGGAAGGTAGACTCTTCAAGGTTGTCCGCCGGGTTTAGAGCTGACAGCGCTTGTTCAAGACCATCACCCCAAGGAGTAAGCTCATGCTTTTCGTTAATATAACCCCGAAGTTGTAGGAATCGCCAGTAAACATTGGAAAGAACCTCGTCTTGTGATGACAGTGCCTTGGAGAGTCAGCATTTAAACTATAACGACAGGCAGCCGATACATACCGGAGAGTCTTTTGCTGCAAAAGACTTGGGTACAAAGTCTTTGTCCTTCAAGCTTTGAACAGCGAATCTAAACGGCCCAGCAGATTCCTGGGTATTGTCAGCCATATATCATAGAGAAAAGGAAAAAAGACGAACCGGCAATTTCTTGAGCTTTTCTGGAAGCTGCCCGCTGTTAATTTTCCATAATTTGATTGTGTCCTTGACGGAGAGGTTCTTCAAATTGATCGAGCGGTCCGAATTTTCGTCGAACCAAGTGCGCACATTAATCACCTTAGTCTGATAGAAACGATGTAGAGTGTTCGACACCAAAGAGATTGCCTGAGCCCTGATTGGCGTTAGAGTGTCGCCCACAACCTGGCGATAAATCGGGGTGTCCTCCGCGCCCAGAGGCAAGGAGACCAAAACTTCACTGGAGGTCAAGGTATTCGGGATATCAGCTCCCAAGATTCCCTTGGAGAGGTAGAAGTACAGCTCTTCAGGAAGTCGCTGCCCGATTATTTCATGCATATCATTAGAGGTATTCTCCAGGTCCATTGGCGCAACCTTTCCATCCACATCCATAAACACATGGTGCTTCACCGTCATGTAAGCCCGTTTGTAAAGGTCCGTATACTGAATATCTTGCACGCGGCGGTCTTCTTCGAATTGGGCGCAGAGCGCGAGGGCGCTTCTCCCGGCAAGGTTGAACATGGGCAGGGCATCGCGGACGGTAGCCCCCTTGGCCGGAAAAGGTTGGGTCTCGAATACCGGGAATGTTGGCAGGAAAGATGAGCCCAAAAGAAGACAGAAGTCCAAGAATTGGTCATTCGTTAACTTGCCCAACTCCTCCTGGCATGTCTGTTTTGTGATCCAGAAAAATTGCGCCGGCTCGGAATCAATCCGTGTGATCAACTTGTCGACATCAAACATGAGGGTTTCAGAAGGTCCAAAAACCGCATCGATGAGGGGGTTCGAGCCACTGGTGAGGTAGGCAAGCTGTTGGACACAAACCGTTAGCACTCGCAATCGCCCCATAGGTTATTATACTCACCTGAGCCGCAGCACTATACGGAGCAACAATAAAATCCACTCCATTCTGAAGGAGAATCCGTTGCAAGAACTTGTAGAAGATTACCGGGGGTGGTGTACCTGAGAACAAGTCAGCGACGCGGGGAAGGTCTCGATTATGATATCCTGGGCAAGAGAGGAAGACATACCAGCAGAGCTAAAAGCATCCACAACCTGATCCGCCTGCTGCTGATCGTAAAGATCCCAAGCCTGCTCGAAAGCCCGTACCGACTCGGGTCGCACGTGGGGTCGCCGGTCCTTCTTGCCAAACTCGAGGCCATTGAAAACAAAAACACAAGCCACGCCCAAATTCTTAAAGATCTGCAGCTCCCGCTCGATGTTGTTCTTCAGCGCGAATGGAAAACCGCCCAGTGCGATCAGGAGAGGTTCGCGGGTGGACTGGTGGAGGAGGTGTTGGGTGATGTAGTGCGACGCATCGATACCGACCACGGCCCCTTTAAGGGCAGAGAGGGGGAGAGACTGGAGGCGGGTGGAAGCCCATTCATCCAAGGCACGGACTGTTAATTTTCACGACATCTTGGTCAGTATCGGATGGAAAACTGAACTCAGTAGTGTCCAGGTGGGAGACTTACTCGCCATGGTTGCGGTCTTGGAGCAGTCACGAGCTAGACCAATGCCGGCCCAGAGAGGAGCGAATGAGAGAAAAGAAAGGCTGAGGTAAAATCCTTCTCAAGGAAGTGAGGGAATAAGAAAAAAGAGACGCAACCCCGACTGTCTCGTGGATTCAGCTTAGACTTGTTGCGACAGTTGGTTGGAGTTGGACGGAGCGGAGAGTCGGTGATTCCGATGATGTTTGTTGTTTCTGCTCAGTCTGCCTCGTTCCCAAGGCCCGAATATATCTATGTCGACTTGTTGGCAGATTATCTATGCTGACAGCTATGTAAAAACTAAGGCAAATAAGCTTGATGTCGAATACACAACATGACGCTAGAAGCTTAGTGCTCCTAAATCACTCGATTTATATATCGAATCTGATCTGCCTAGCTACCAATTCAGGCTCGCACATACATCCACAAAACAATAATACAGGGACTAATGCATCATGATGTTGATGGAAGCACATCAACGCATCTCAGCCAAGCTGCTTTGTCTAATAAAAACCATCCAACTCTGATAGGAAGAGATAAGAATCGCATCTCCCCGCATGTCTTGCCATATATATCACATGACCCTGTAGTACAATTCTCATTCATTTACCAATCCTATCTCAGTTCTACAATATATGTTCTCGAGAAGGAGGTCTCAACATTCGTCTCCCAGAGAAAGAGTAAAATGGCAGCAATCGACCTTCCCATCATCGACATCTCAAATCCCCACAACCCCTCCGTGGGAAAGGCCATGCTCGACGCAGCAGCCAAATACGGCTTTTTGTATGTGGCCAGCCAAAGCACTGATTTTAGTGCCGACGATGTAGAAAGGGCGTTTGGTTTGGTATGTACTCTGGATCTAATTGATACATCAATTACTAATTGCTCGCAGTCGAAGGAATTCTTTGCATCTCCAGTTGAGGAGAAAGCTACCTGTCGGATTACGCCTAATGTTCGTCCCCTAGTTACCTAGTACAATGATGTGGTATCTGACTTCTGACTAGAATCGAGGATGGTCCGGAATGCACGTCGAGACACTCGATCCTGAGCATCAACGGGTATGACTACCTCAACACACAATATACAATGCATAACTAACAAGTTATCCAGACGGGCGATTTCAAAGAGTGCGTACCCTACATTACCAGACATCCTATGCTAGCTAAACAACAACAGAGGCATGAACTTTGGCGAATTCACAGCCGGCAAAGCCCAACAACCCCTCCCCCCTTCGTTGTCCCCCCACGAAGCCATCCTCGACAACTTCTCCACCCTCTGCCGCAAAACCTGTGATCGAATCCTAACTCTCCTAGCCCTGGGACTAGAGGTGGACCCTACCTTCTTCACAACCCGCCACGACCCCATCCACGGCCCCTCAGGCAGCATCCTCCGCTTCCTGTACTACCCCTCCCTCACATCCCCGGAAACAGCATCCTACAAGCATGACGAGGACGTGCGTGCAGGCGCGCACTCGGATTACGGGAGTATAACGCTGCTCTTCCAGCGGCCGGGGCAGCCAGGGTTGGAGATACTCACGCCGGAGGGGGAGTGGGCGGGTGTTCCTGTTCAGCCTAATCAGCAGTCAAACCAGGGTAAAGAAAGGGAGTTTGCATTCCCGCCTATCCTGGTGAATATTGGGGACTTGCTTAGTTATTGGACGGATGGGTTGCTCAAGTCAACTGTTCACCGCGTCGTTTTTCCTTTGTCGGAACAACAGGTCCAGAACCCGCAGGACCGGTATAGTATTGTTTACTTTTGTCATCCGGTTAATACGACGGAGCTTGTTCCTGTGCCGAGTAAGCTTGTCGATGCTCATCGCGAGGAGAACAAGGAGGGTCAAGATGATAAGGTTGGGTTTGGGGGGGGTGCGGGTTACTTGGTCCCTGGGAAACGGGCGTTGACGGCGAGTGAGCATTTGCAGGCGAGGTTAGCCGCGACGTATACTTATTAGAATTAAGGCTCGAGTGCAATAATGGAGATGAAATATAGCGTTTGTATATCCAATCACATCTATCTACATCGTAAAATCACACATCATAACCAAAGCCTTTGAAGACCTGAAACAAAACGCAGCTGAAACAAACAAAGAGACCAACGCCTTCCAAAATCATACATGTCAGATGGCAATAGTGAACGAAACAAAACCATGAGAGCCCGGAAAAGATAGTAAAACACATAAGAAAACATGAAACCTGTACGCCTGCTGTGCCCCGTTTTGCTAGAGATAGCTCTCATCAACGGCATAGAAAAAGAAAAAGAATAAAGAGGGGCATCATTATAATACCCGGTATCTATATACGTTAGTATACATTGCATGCCGAATGAGCAGGGACGGAAAGGGGACGACGTACTGTTTGAGTAATTCTTCTAGGCTATCTGCACTGCAGGCACGGCCCTTGGGAATTTGTCTGAAGATCTCGACAATAGTAGCAAAGACATCACCACCCCGGTAGGCCAGCAAAGCCGGAGCCTGGATGTGGTCCATTTCAGCGATCTCCTGATGAAGCTTGATAAAGTGCGTGGTGACATTCCGACGGGCAATAGTGTTGAGACAATCCTCGACAATACCACTAGCACTCGACTGGACCAAGTCAGTAGCTGACATAGATGAAAGTATGGCAGTGAAACATACCTCCGGATCGTAGACACAAACCACAACAACCGTATCAGTCGCAACCTTCTCAATAGCATCCAGATATCCCCCCGCATCAACGGTGTCAACGCTCCCAAACCTCTTCCTCCTTGGACTCGACCGTCTCACGTTTTTACTCTGCAGCTGATGCATCCTCGACTCCCGCCACTTACGCATGAAACCTTCCTCATCATCATCCTTGGCCCCGTCCCGCGGCGGGGAGTGGTGGTTCAAGGGCGTGGTGTCATCCGAGACGAGCCCGCCCAGCGTCCGGCGGTGGGATTGTTTCCTCGCGCGCTCAAAGGCCTGGGCGTCAGCGATGACGCCCTTGGGGCCTGTGTTGGCGTCGAAGACGGTGTTGGGGACGTGGTAGGTTGCTGTTCGGGAGCGCATGTCGTCGATGTCTTCCGAGTCGGAAGGGGGGTTGGTTGGGAGGTCTTGGTCTTCTTCGGTATCGGAGGGGCTCGAGGCACGGTCACGATCTTCGGGGTGAGAGGGGTATTTCTCCCTGCTCTTTTGGAGGAGTTGGTTGAATTCGGCTTGGGCAGCAGAGGACATGATGAAAGAAGAAGAGCGAGACGAAAAGACGGGGAAAAAGGAATCTTTTATAAAACCAGGCAGCCAATTTAGCGGTCAAATAAATTTTTTTCCTAAATTCTTCTTTATGCACAGCCCTACTGGGGAATCGACAGCGAAGGATTGTGAAAGAAGTGACTGTCCAACTTGTCCGTCACGGGCGACTCCGTTTCAGACCAAAAGTGGCTCCTCCCTTTCTGCCCCTGAAAAATTGACGAAACGGGAAAAGCCTGAGATAAACACCCGCCGATCTTGCTTTTGACGAGTCGTGTCAGTCGGCACTTTTGACTGCGGCAGTATTCAACAAGTAGCAGCAATAACAATCGGCGCCTACTGAAACAAAAGAAAACTCACACGGAATCGAGATGAAAACCGTTGAGCCCCTGGTAGTATGTACTCTGTGCATAGGTACGGAGTACACAGTTTCAAGCGGAGATCGTCGGAAGTGTTATCTCCAACAGATGCCAGCTCCATTTACTCCGCCACGCGGAATCGAAGGACGACAGAAGGTTCTATGGCTTTGCTTTTTGCATACAGGGACATGTGAGCTATGTTGGATCTCATGCGTATTGTACCCTGTACTCTGTACTAGTAAGGATTAGAGAATTGGTCTAGATTAATTGCTTTGTTTGTTTATCCGCTATCCTATCCACTGCGGTACGGAGACTAAGGTGAATCAACTAGCGGAACACTCTCCGAGCATAGGGCAATCACCAGGTCATGAACCATCCTTCTAGAAAATTTCTACATTTTGACTCACAATACACACGCGACACCTACGGAAACCCAATTTAGTCATATCGAATATGCCAACGCAATCATCAAGCTTTCAGACAGAATTGAAACAAACAATGGCCATACCTCATACAAGTACATCGCATTGTATTCTGCTGCAGAACCACAGGTACAGAGTACGAGTGAAGTCATAGTCGCTAGGAGTCGAGTCATTAAGCCCAAAGGCATTCCATATCAATTCCGTTGCCGGATAGGAGAACCGACCAGACTAGTTCGTTTAGCATACTTCTAGGCCAAACCCTTTGATATCGCGGAGGATACCACTATAGTGCACACAGCACTTACTACACTACACTTGAAAACAGCGCAGAAAACGGATTTCAAATCTCGCTGGATCAATGAAACAAAAGCTCAACCATACTCTCCGTTCTCCGTTCTCCGTTGTCCATAATACGGAAAGATTGAAATGATGTTTATGCTAATCGGGACAGCCGCGATGATAATCCTACTCTAATCACCCCAAGTGGAGTCGCTTGTCACAGAATGCCCGACCTTGACTTTTTTCTATTCATGGCATATGCTCTGCCGAACCTGCTACACCGCAGATAATCTTAATTTTCTTAATGGCCATAAGCGAACTTCTCTGACACCGGTATAACCCCTTGAACTCTATAACTGCCGAACGTTTAATTTTCGGCATTTCTGCTCTGTGCTGTGTGATTCATTCATGATGGCGCACTCTGTAGGGAATGGAGCCCTCCGAGATAGACTCCAGTACGGAGACTGCGGGCTGCATATTCTGAAGCAACCGGACTCCGAACGCGATGCTGCATCTGGTTATACGGCCGTTTAGTGGATCTTTCCCTGATATGATGCAATAGCACTACTGTGGTTAGTACAGTACGGAGCCAGACCCTGTCCGAGAATAGAAAAAGGGAGGAACTAGCTATAACGGGGCCCTCGTCCGAGTCAGGATCCTGGTCCTTGTATGGATATATAGAGAGGCGTGGTCCCATTTGCGGATTGACAGTGCTTCGGATAGTCGCCCGGATATTATCTTGCATATCTTCGGATGCAAAGACGGCTGGCAGATGTAGTGCGTCTGACATCTGGGCGACGACGCGGAGAATATCTCCGTTAGGATTGGATTGACATTGCATGTTACAGAAGCGGATGTTGCATATGGTGGCGTGTTGACTAAATTGAGTCGATTGTTGTCGATTGTCTCGGTGACAACATCCGGTTTCTATCCACTTTCTCCATTGAGAACTGGACGATGCTGCTCGAATTGCTTTCGAATTGCTAAGCACTAGCATCCATACTACAAGAAGACGTTTGTTATTCGACTAATCAACCCAACTGACACCCCAGATTTTAACTTCAAGTAAAGCGGCCTCAAGAATAAAAGTCACAAAGAAAATTGACCAGCTGAAATATAGTATAGATCCAACACCAACAGTCCCATATAACAAATAGGTGACAATAGAAGACATTCATCCCCTTCCGATTCACATCTTCAACTTGGTGAATTAGAAGTAAAAAAAAAAAAAAAAGAGAACAAAATACAGCGACCAAAGTCTGACCATGGCCTATCCAGAAACAAACCTTCCCTTTCCATCAGAAACAGGAAATACATAAACAGACAGATACATGAGTTCAGAGAATAAGAAAATACGGGTAAAGAACACAATGGTAAAGATAAAAAGGGGAGAAGACCAAAATCATCCGAGTATTGTCGACAAACGCAAAATCAATCGTTATGTATATCGCGTCTGTCCGATGTCTTTGCGCGTAATCGTCGCCGACTAATCACATCGGATTCTCGGGCGTTCGTCCATCTTCTCTCCAAATAACATATTATGGTAAAGCGGCCGAACGGTTACTCGGCCAATAAGAATTATCGTACAATGGCGGAGCGTTTAAACCATAGGTATGAGAAATAAGCAAGGAAACGGGGGAATAAAAAAAAGAAAAGAAGAAAGAAAGGCGTTCGAATGATGACGTTGCAAAGGTTTGGCGACGGGGGTATCTTGGTTCTGAATTTGTTTACCAGGCCCAGACCTTGAGCTGTACGAGGGAAGAACACATTAGCAAGCTGTACCATTGCGCTAATGAGCAGGGTGCAACTGCAACTTACCAGAGAATCCCAAGATCCAGTACACAAACTGATGCCGTCGTTGCTAACACCAAGACAGCTGACGCGGTTCTCGTGACCGCTCAGAGAGCCAACCTTTTCACCCCGCAGGACATCCCAGACCTGATTCATCGCGTTAGCATACAAGCTACTTCATACAGAGACGAGACGGGCATAATTACCTTGCACTCAAAGTCATCGTAACCTGCAAAGAGTAACCGCCCAGAAACGGAGAAAGCAACAGATGTAATACCGCACAGCACTTGGTCGCTCTGTATTGAATATTAGCTTTGTTCTCTTTTCCCCGGAGATGCGCCGAGGCAAAGAGCTTACCTGGTAAGTGTTGAGTTCGCGGTCGGCACGGATGTCGAAGAGACGGCAGGTGGTGTCATCGGAACCGGTACCGAAAGCGTTTCCGTCGGGGAAGAATTGGATAGCGTTGATGTCCGACTCGTGTCCAGCAAAAGTCTGGACGGCCTTGCCAGTACGGACATCCCACAGTTTGGCGAAAGCATCACAGGCACCCGAGACGAAGACGTTCTGGTTGGTCGGGTTGATGCTAATGGACATGACATCGCCTAGGTGGTCGGCAAACTCGGTCACCTTCGAGCCGGTCTCGATATCCCACAGCATACAGGTCATGTCACCGGACGAGGTAAGGATACGGCGATCGTTGATGAAACGGCAGCAGGACAGGTAACCCGAGTGACCAGACAGCTCGCGTGCGACACGGGTCGGGCCCTCGCGGGACGACAGGTTGTAAATCGAGCAAATGTTATCCAAACCGCCACAAGCGACATAGTTTCCACTAGGGGCGTAGGCGCAAGTCATCACCCACGACGACCGCAATGGAATCGCGTGAACTTTGTTGGTGGTGTAGGCGTCCCAGATAATGAGCTTTCCGTCTTGCGAGGCGGAAACGAGGTGACGGCGGTCAGTCGACCAGTGCATGGCGTAAATCTTGGCCAGATGGCCCTTGAGTGTCCGGCGTGGCTTCATCCCGATCCGGGGCAAAGCCTCGGTCTGGTTTTGTGCAACTTGACGGACTGTACGGATGAAAGAAACGTGAGTTAGTATTCAAATTCAGTGAAAGGGAGCGCAAGCAGGTAGGCGTTTGCTGGTGCTGGTGGTGCAACGAAGCGCGGCGAGAGCGCTTATAAATATCCAGTATCTTGACGAGAACAGGGTCGCGAAAGGGAAGTTGGAATGGGAAATCGTACGGGAAGTGTCTGCCAATTCATCCTTTCTGCGCTTTATCTTGTCCTTGAGCTGTTCAGCTTCGCGCCGGGCCGCGGTGATTTTGGCTTGCATCTGTTCGCCGCTCATATCGGCCATCTTGACGGATTATGTACCCCTGAGGTGATCAATTCGAAGAAAAAGGGAAAAAAGGTCGTAAAAGAGATCGAGTGAAGTCGTAGGAAACCCAGGATGCGGGAGAGAAAAGAAAGAATGAAAGGAAAGTAAAATGTGAAGGAAGTCCAGGGGGTCGGTTGGCCGGGGGAGAGAGTGTGAGAGAAAAGAGAGAGAGGAAGAAAGAGAGTTGAGAAAGGCCCGAGGAGGGGGGTGGATGTGGAGCGCGCGTTAAGGTCTGTCTTGTAGTTACAGACAAATGCGACCGACAACAGACGAAATGATTCGTCCACCACGCAGATAATTAAGTCTGATCTGTATACTTCATTCTTATTCTTCTTTTTGTAGTTTATTCTGTCTAACACACTTTTTTTTTTTTTTTTTACGTGAACAAAGAAAGAGCCAAAAGAAGCAAAAGAGAACGCCGTATAGATTGGTATTAACTGGTATTGGCGTACTGTAATATTCAGGAGCAGCAGAAAGTCCGGTGGAGCCGCAGCGGACAACTCGGAAATGAATGTCTGTGATTGGTGATGGCAGCTTCATTGTGGAGACCTTGAAGGAGAAAGGGGGAGTAATACAAATACCGTACAGCAGCATGATTATTGAAAGCAGAATCAATGCAGAGTATACAGAGTACTCCGTAAACAGAGAAAGGGGAGGATTAAAGACTTTTCTATTCATTATAAAATTGCTTATTAGCTAAATTATGATTTCTTGCACGATTGAAGTTGATGGTTCAAGGAAGACGAATTTGATTTGTCATTCCCTACGCGAGTACACAATGACGGTTGCACTACGGAGAACGTCTCCGGAGTATGCACAGAAGAAATATACAGTAGAATGACGGCTGTAATCCATAAGGGAGATAAGCAATCTGTAGGGAGACTCGGTCTAAATGCCAATCGACAATGGACGCTCAAAATCAGGAGCCTGTACAGAGTATGCTGGTACAGGTAAAGTCGCATACCGGAGTAACCTGGCTTACGGAATATCGATCGAGCCGAGATTTGAATCGTCCCGGTGAACCCGCTGATTGGCCCAACGGGGTTCCAATTTTTGCTCCTGAATTGGGATCTCTTTCGGACCTGGGTTCCGACTGACTGCGAGAAATCCTCGTTGCTTTTGAAGAGGATAGAGTGCTGCTCAGATGATTTGTAATTGTAGAAGTGCGATTATGTCTTCAACTTGTATAGAGTAGAATATATGCAGATACAGATAAAGAACAGCGAGAACCGAGAGCGCAATACGAAGAAATCAAGATTAAACAAAGACAAATGGTCTCTCTTCCTTATTCTTCCGCGGAGCCGACGTCATGACCGTTACAGAGGCTCCATACCAATAGCCTCCCCATGATCACCTGATATTTCTAGTAATCTTTGGAAAAACGAATGATATTCATCCCATGAACTCTCTTTCCTGTGCCTGTACTCCCAGCCGTTATCGCCGTCATGACCGGATGATCTAAGCATTCTCTTCGGAAAGTGTATTCAAGCTTCATACCATTCTTTAATACGAAATGGACATGACTTGTCAACTGGGTAGATTCAAATCCTTCAAAGTTCAACCGCGTATTAAGTGAGCATGAAGCGCAAGAGCATGTACAATGATTCCTACAGGTATGTTAAATGTTTCATACCAGCACTACTCCATACAAGTGGAGTTTCAATCTCATCATACGTCCCCTTACTCAAGATACCTAAGGGAAGTATCCCTGGAGTCATGGAATCACCAAGAGATAGAATTGCTATTTGCAGTGTTATTACTGTGTCAGTCACCTCATCTACGACGGATTCTTTCCCATCCTACTACGAATGTTCAAGCGCCTACCTACTCCGTACTCTATGTTCCAGTATCTATCTATCCTCAGCATAGCTTCTACACGCTAAAAGCGCTCAATGACATTGCCATTGCGAATCTAATCAAAATGCAATATATCCTAGCTATTTTAAGTGAACGTGCTCCTCAGGGCTGATTTCGCCTTGGTTTCCTAATTAGGTTTAGTTCTCACACAACAGCGGCTCGGAGCGGAGTGCATATCCACCCTGATCGACGGCTAGCCTGCAGCCTGCCATATCCATCTCCATGTCTATCTCCGTACTCCATCCATATTAGAGCACTCTGCAGTTCTAGCAGAGTATTCTGGGCGGCATGTGTTCGATTAATCTCCAATAAACATCACATTGGAGTGACCAGACATCAACCACAACATCAGTGCCAAGTTCGGAATTATATACTCCGTAGACTGCCGGGGCTCTGATATTGCCAACAGCGGCTGCTGGCATGGGGTTGTTGTACTGAGTATGCTTGCAGATATCTCTGTCCCCATTGCTCCGCTGACAGCGTAGTTGAAGAGGCCTCGATGCTGCGCAGAAGATGTAGGAAGTTGAGAACATACTCAAAAGCACATCGGGGGTGTTGCAGCAGGACACCCAAGCAAAGTACCATCGTCACTCTGTATGAGTCTGTTTGTAGACTGAGAACCCTTGGCCCTTGTTCAAGAAAGGTCCACAGACGTGATCCGAAGTCGCCGAGCACATGGTACCCCAGAATGGCATCGCCGCCCAGCAATCCCAATGCATAGCGACAAAAGATGGTTTTGGATGGATGATTAGCCTCAGGAGAACCCTAAAGCGGTTTAACTAACATTAGAATGTAAAGCCTTTACTCTGAATTCCCAAGATGCCTCTCTCTTTAAAGCGCTGCGACTTATACTGGGAACACGGTCGAGAGACTTGTATCCTACCCCTTATTGTATAGAGGCCATCCGACTGGGCCCACCGCAGGGAGATTGGGAACAGTAGCTCCAGCTACCATGTAATCCTGCGTGTGTTCCCCAAGCCTGTACAGTGATGGCTCCTGGTGTCTTAATCGAAAATGGAGAGATCGTCGCATATTACGGGGTAACCATACTGAAACAAACCCGTTGAGGTTGTTATTCGGAAGGTCGGGGGCTTGACAATGGAAGAAAGAACCTCGTACGAGAACCATAGTATTCATTTTATCCACATATGAATGAAAGCATCAGCTTGTGGACTGGTCAGGCGTCGCGATTTAGATCCCGTTTAGGTCTCACTCATTGAATGACATAACATTTCCTGGGTATCTTCGAGAGGACTCCAACTGGGCTGACAACAGAGAAGTTGTCAATATCCTATACACCATCACTGGCAAATTTAACGCACCTGCTAATTCTGCATGGCAGCAGTGATCACTACCATGGATAGCAAATCTAAACCGACAATTGCCAAAACTAGGTTAGATCGGGAAGTCGTATCAAACTCCGTACTCCGTATTCAGACAAAGCGCAACGGAAATTGGGATCAAAGCATAACGGAAATAATTAAGGTCGATCAATTACATTGTTCAAATCCCGTCTCAATGGTGAGTCTTCAGGCAGAGGAGTACTAGCATGATTCAGGCAAGCGACCGAGACTATTTACTGGTATTGTGCATCATCCCCTAGGCGGCTGTTGTTGGTCTCTGCGCCCTTCGATCTACCGGAGCCGCGGCTGGATTGGGTAAATGACGAGTGCAGCGTGAGGACCACTGAGACTTGACTAGTGATTGGTAGAGTCATTGCCATTATAACAATGATAATAAGCGCCCGTGTCTCTCAGGGTAATCATCAAGGACCGTTCGCAGTGGCAAACCGAGGGACCTCGTGAGATTCAGATCTCAGTATACATAGTAGTATATTATATTAGACGCATCAGAAAATCTTTTAATTTGACTCTGTGCTGAATCCGCTGAATCCTGAAAGACAAGTAACTGCTCGATACATAAGAAAGAAGAGGCAACATTATTAAGACTCACTGCCGAACGAACGCCTCCGCACTCAGTCGTTAAATCTCTCGGTGTTGCCTCTTTGCCTCCCAGCGCCAGGTATTACTACCACCACTACCACCACCACCACCACCACCACCATCGCGGCTAATTATAACTGCTTTTTTTTTTCTTTTTAAACCTGAAACTGGCCTCATTTCTCATCTGTTCTTCATCTTTACTGCACTCTTACTAGGGGTGTGTTGTTGATCTGCCCATCTTTCAAGGTGCTCAGTTTCTGCAGCCGCCATAAATCGGGAGTTGGTCACCAGGCTCGGGTTCTTGGCTCTCCCTTTCACTCCAACTCTTTCTTCACTCCATCTTTTCTCTCAACTCTCACCACCTCCGCCCTCTCTCTTTTTCCCTCGGCTTCATCTTTTCCATCTTTTTTCATCACTCTTCTCTCGTTGCATCGTCAGATTCTTCATGTCTTGGAAATAGACTATCTTTTTTTTTGCCCTTCTGGTTTTGGTTGGTTTCTCTCGTTCTTTCTCCTTGGTTATTCATCGCCTTGAGGGGTCACAGGTCTGTACTCCATCCTCCTTCGGTCTGTTTTTAGGGGCTGACCCCATTCGCAGTCATCCCTCTGTCCTCCCTTCGACTCCTTGATTCGTCTTCATATCAGAACTGGTTTCCATTGTCAACTTGTCGGTCTCTGCCTTTATTCATCTTCGAATCAGCCCATCGCCGTCGCTCAGATTTGATTGCCCATCATGAGAGAAGTCAACTTCAGCATTCCGAATGTGAATAAAGCCTCCGTGAACATTACAACCACCCTCTATGACCGTCGTGCCCTTGATTGTACATCTACCTTGCCTCTCATCAACTCCCTGAATCATCTCGCCTATCTTACCACATCATCCGCCCGCATTCGGGATATTCTCACTGTCGATGGCGGCATTGAACGTCTCGTGTGCATCCTCAAGGAGGGTCGGAGTCGGAATCTGATGGAGATGTGGAAATGGAGTCTTGCTTTTCAATGCGTGGTCAACATTGGCGTAAGAGGTTCGGAGAATGTACGGACAAGGGTGGTTGAAGCGGATATGGTGCCGGTCATCGCGACCATCCTGGACAATTACATCAAAGTCGTGGATAAGGCGCGGGCGCGAGCCGACGCGGAGACACAGAGGCATTCGTCTAGGCATCATCCTAAACCCATCCCAGCACCCGCTCCTGTCACAGGTGATCATGAACACCGACTCTCTCGCCGGCAAGCACCGCCACCACATATTGAGATTCCTCAGCCCTCGGGCCAGGAGAATCAGGCTCCTGATTCCAATGCAATGGATATCACCTCCTCCCCCCCTCGGATGCCGATGACATCGCCACCGGAACGCAGTGTCTTCGGACAAGAAGCCCTTCAACAACATCATCATCATCACCATCATCACCACCATCACCATCACCGCACCAATCAATCCATCGGCCATCGTCATCGGGCTATGCAACCCTTGGCCACGGCCGTCCCCACAATGGATGCCGCCGATGGCTTCCATCTGCGCCCTGTGCGCGACACAGAACGACTCCCTAGCATGCTTCCACGGTTGCATACCGGCTTCACCTCTCAGCCTGACTCCCCGACCACACCCAGCGGTCCAGTGCAATCACGGAGTAATCCACCGACTTCAAGCACCTCTCCAGCTCCCGCAACGACTGCGCTTCAACGACCTGCGCTTCATCAGCACCCTTCTGCTTCGGGTGAGTCGGATGGGAATGATGAAGGCTCTGCTGCCGGTGACGACGCAGCAGGGCCATCCGAGCCAATCGTTGGACTACAGAACCAGATGGAAATTGATGAGGTGGGCGACAGACAAGCGATGCTTGAGGGTGTTTCCAACACCCACGATTTGACGGTCACCGATCCTTCTGAAGGACAAGATGCAGAGACTTTCAACATCAGCCATCGCTCAGCTGTTGACGGCAGCACGATCAACAACGACACGACGCAGACAAATGGTGCCTTGGGCCTGTCACCAGCTCGGAACGCCAACAACAACAACTCTCCTGCCATCGTTCCTAGCCCTTATGCTCTCTACTACCGCGATCGAGCAACGACCGCAGCTCAGGGTGTGTTGACGACGATGCCTCGTGATGAAGATGTTTTGATGTCGCTTCAGCTTCTGGCTTACGTTTCCAAGTACTGCAATCTCCGGTCCTTCTTCCAGCATTCGCACCTTGTTCCAAAGCTCAAGATTGACCGCGAGCTCAACATGTTGGATGACCCCAGCGCCTCGCCGGTCGAGCAGCCAGAGGAGGATGAATACCTTCTTCCAGATGATGTGAACATCTTCCCTTTGGTTGAGAAGTTCACTGTCCGTCATCATTCGAAAGACATGCAGTACTGGGCGTGCGTGGTGATGAGGAATCTCTGCCGCAAGGACGAGTCTCGCGGTGGCATCCGCCAGTGCGCATACTACAAGTGCGGCAAATGGGAAGAATTCCAGCGACAATTCGCCAAGTGTCGTCGTTGCCGCCGTACCAAGTACTGCAGCAAGGATTGCCAAAAAGCCGCGTGGGTATATCATCGTCATTGGTGCCAGACCACGCCATGATATGAATTCTGTTTCTCTTGGTCCTTTTCTCTTTTTCCTTAATATCCATAATGCATATTGGCTCGCATAGCATCATACCAGTCATATGGCTTTTTGTGTTATTTTCTGTCATCATCTACCCGTGCATGGCATTTGAGAACCTGGCGGCGTTTTCATCTTCCCCAAGATACCTTTTGTATGTTGACTTTTGTTTGCAATTGCTTTTTGTTTTGCCATGTCTATTCCATTAATGTTGGGTACAAACCCGTTATTGTCATGAATATACACCATTGGATCTACACAGTCTTGGTTCCATCATTTACACCCAAATATATATAAGTCACTGAGATTTGCATGTGTCATGAGTTTTGTAGCGCTCGAATCATGGCTCAGCTTGTTGACTCGCAGTGTTGCCAATGTTGGCTTGCTTCTGTAATGAATATATGGCATGGTTGCATAATGAACCTATTGCATTGGTATTCGATCACTGTCCGTTGTAAGTCTGGTAACACGCATATCTAGGATTCTTCCCTGACATTCCTTTCAAAGTCTCAAGCGCAAAATTCTACCAGCATCACTCGTCCCATACTTGCCAACCATGGCGTTCACACCTACCTACGGCATCCACCTCGCCCTCCAACTAGAATCTGTCGTCTCCTCCGCCTTCTCCCGAAACACCCTCTCAGCCTTCACCCAAATCCCCTCTTTCTGCCTTCGATCCAACGTCTTGAGACTGGGCAACAACTGTCCCGCAAAGTCCTCCCTCGCTTCCGTAGCCACCAGTGTTCGGCAGATGATTAATACTAACCACACTCAGCGGTGGTCCCCGATCACCTCCATCCAAGTCCACAGGCACGGTAGGTTCATCGAACGAACTATACCGTCATACACAAGGATCGGATTCAACTCGCTTGTCGGATCACAGCTCACGTCGCATATCACACTCAACTTCCGTTCAGGGGCAGAAAGAGACTCCCTAGTCACGAACGGGGGGATTCGCGTCCCCGTGGGGAGATAGATGCAGTTGATAAAGATGTCTGCGTCGTTGGCCTCGAGATAGGATCTGTCACCGCTCGCCGAAGTCTCTGCGATATCCCACTGGATGATATGCGGCTCTGGGAGACCAGCTTGCTGACAGAAATTGATGGCTCCGGTGCCGCAGTGGCCGCGGGCCCCGATTACGAGGACTCTGGCTTGCGTTGCTCCTCCTCAGATGCTATGCCATTCTTCACAGCCTCGACGACGTCCCTTGCAGATTCAAAGACCGGAATAGCCCCCAGAGGACCACCACCACCTGACGAGTCCACGCCATCAACGCAACAGCCGCCCCCGCGTACCCAGCATGACACCCGAACGCAGCCACCTGACGGTTATTTTCATCGGTGAGGTACTCGATATCGTACAGCTGGCCGCCACCGGGGTTGAGCCACGAGATATAATTTACCCAGCTTGGTTGTGCTTTGTAGCAGTGGCCGAAGTAAATGTGTATGTGATAGCGGGCTTCTACATCGTCAATCAATCAATCAATCAGTCATTGTCAGTCCATTTGTATGTGTAAAGGAGGTCAGAAAATACACACCACCATCACCAGGTAAATCCTTCAACCCCAATATAATTTACTCCTTCGGCGCTTCTTCCCACTTTTCAGTCGGGACGAGCGTAGCATCGACGGCTTCGAATTCCTCATCACGATAGCAGCGGGTCCGGCTGCGCTCGACTAGGATGTTGTAGCCATCGTCGAGGAGGGTTTTGGCGGTTGTGGGGGTTACTGTGTAGCCATAATTTAGTGTCTTGTTTGGTGAACTCGGTGGTTAGATGGGGATCTACGCGCGGGACGATGTTCGACAGCTTTTGTTTCGGCGCGGAGGAGGATGGTCGTTGGAGACATTGTGAATTGTGTAGAGATGGATGAAGTAAAGGATATTTGGTGTTTCCGAGTGTATTGTAAACAGGTTAAGGTTTGAGGTTAGGACAGTCTGTTTTGCAATTGTAGGTTGGGATATGACTCACAGCCTTTGCTGGTCTTCCCAATATCAGCTTCATATCGCCTGCAGGGGCTTATGTTCCGATTCATTTGCTTTTTATGTATACATTATCTTTCTCCATTCTTGTCCGAGGGAAAAGAGAAAAGAAAAGGAGCTTGTTTTGGTATCTGCATTTGCTCTTCTACTATTATTACTCAGTGATATTCAGCAACAGATTCCATACCACGTTCCTAAAGCAATAAGTACAGCAATGGGCCCGGTGATATAACCCGCCTTAAAGAGGGGAGATTCATCAAACTTCATACAATGTCCAGCCAGAGAGATAGCAGAATAACACCGAGGTGGCATACAATTGTCCAGGCTTATGGGTCCCAAACCGAGAACAGCATACGCATTGACAGTTCTTTGAGCTTTTGACTTGTACATTCTGCTGCAGTAATAGGATTCAATCGAGGAATGGGCTCTTTCATGCGGGTGTCATTGAGGTTTGCACCCTGGTATTCCTCAAATTGTGGGAGTTTAGGACCTTTGCTACCGAACCACCATTGCCCCAGCCCAACATTTGATCGAGGAACAAAGCTTTCTGCTCTCTCTTAGTGATCTTTGCGAGATGAAGAATGATACCGGGCTTATTCGCTTGAAGGGGTATATCGGTCCATACTGAAATATTGTTAGCAACTATGCCTGAGCCCGCATGGTGGGTTGCTCACAAGGCTTGATCAGAGTATATGCCCGTGGTACAGCTGGCCCTTTTACCTTTGTACCATTTAGAGAAGTGTCTCAGGAGAACGGCAATCGCTCCAGAATTGGTTGGCACTTCCTTCACGCCCTCTAAACAACGGGGCCCCTACGACGCATGTAAGTGGTCCTTCCAAGTATTTTCCAGGCCCCATGATGGCATCCCAAGTCTCCATTATCCAATTGCTTACGATTATGTAGGGACAAACACAAATATATTGAAACGACTAAGAGAAGTCCTGTTGGTTTGGAGCCTTGTCCGGCCTTCTACCCACTCGGAACAGCTTGAGAGAGCAGCCAGGTTGGCGTAATGAGGGCAAAAGTAGTCTGCATCTCGTTTCAACTAGTTTCGGTGTATCCAACTTCGATGGTGATGGTTGATACCACCTGTGATTTGTTGGCGGCATTGGTATTTGTTGCCCTTGTCCCCATGACCAAATCGCATTGATGGACATTCCTGCCATGCATGGCAGTTTCTTAAGATTGTGACCGTAGTCACCAGCTTGCTATCAGTCATTCTTCCGAGAGATGGATGGGATGATAAATAAATAATTGATTGATAGGTAGTTGGTAGTTGTTGAGTAGTTCTAATACGCCCTTTCCATTCAATGTTAGCTAGAAGAGACCATTGAACCCACATTTCCTGCATTCTGACAGCATGTTTGAAATCTTTGCCTCAAGTTAAAATAATTCCTATGATGATCTAACCATAAATGTATTATCATGAACATCTGCTTATGGCATAACACATAAAAAAGGTCTGCATGTCCCGTAGAACAACATGAAAAATAATTCTTATGGGGTTAACTGCTCTGAGAGGTGTCCCCAAGGCAATCTGGCTCATGGTTGTCAAAACTTCATAAGTTGAGCCACATAGAAGCCCCCACACCCCACACTTCAGCGAAAGGGCCTGATCTGGGAAGAAATTCATCACTGTAGCAAAATGGACTCAGACCCTGTATTTCTTTCTTCAACCACTTGACCAGCCTATTCAATCTCGCCCGTCGTGTTTGGAGCATCTCCTCCAGAACTTTCATCTCAATTTCGAGGAGTATTTTCTCATCAACCGCTTGAACAAGGTCCGCTGAATCGACTCAATTTTCCCTCTGTGTCTGTTGGTCAGTCATTTCGTCGGGGTGATCTTGAGTTAACCCCGGCATCTTCCCACATATGGATAAAAGCTTTTTCTGTAGATAAATATCCTCCTCTTTTTCCCTTCCCAGATTCAATATTCTTGTCGATGGCTACAATAGTTTAGATAGAAATATCAACTCGTTATTTTCTACTATTCCGAGCCCGTAACACTCACGTGAGAGGGTATAACCGTGCAAGTGAAATACTCAAGAAAACAGCCAAAATCTACGTAAAATATGCAGGCCATGAGTTTCTACTGTTTGTCCTGTTTGATCACCCGCGCGAGTGAGGGCAAGATTTAAAGATCCATATTTGACATCGACATCATGCATTTCCACCCTGAGGATCTCAATCCAGGCCGCGGCTGCAGGAACAATAGCTTCTAGGGACTCTCCTTTATGTAGACGGATCGGCGGTGTTTCGAGCGCCGAGCGGAAGGTTACAAGCGCGAGACACGAGTTTTCGAACACGGGTTCTTCGGTCGCCATTTAGGAGCGCGGTGAATCTGTGTAGATTGATAAAGGTCGAGATGGCCTTTTGTTGGCGATCCGAAGGGCCAGGAGGAACAGGTGGGCCATCCCACTGATAGCAAAAATGCCAGCCTAGCATCGGAGGTCTTTCCGGACTTGCAAACACTGTACCGGTAGCCAAATCTCAAGCCTCGAAACTTGAATTTAAAGTGGTTACGATACTGCTTTGACACGCTGGGTGCCTGAATAACTAAGCTGATCGCATATGGAGATTGACAACATATCAATTTGGCATGTGAGCACTTCAAATTCTTATACACGCTGGCTCGTAAGTCCATCCATCATCGAATTCCCAACCTTTCTCATCCCCTACAATCGTTTCACAATGCTTGAACCCGATCAGAGGCCGTCGGACTTGGACTAGCGTACCGCCCGGATTCTGTCTTGTCGTCTCCCAATACCTCGTCGAGGCCACCAAGAATATGTGCGAGAGGAGATAACTGATCATCAAGAGGTTTGTCGGCGTCGCAGTATTTCCATTGATGAAGATCGAAGCAATCCAAATGATGCCCAGCAGTAAGCTGCCGACACTTCCAACCCGCCTGAGACTGTGAAAGTTATAGAAGGTTTGTGGCATGGTTGCTTTTCTTTCAATCATTAGCTTCGGCTGTCAATGCGAATGAATTGATATTTCAAGGCTTACCGTCAATGGATGTATCAATGCCACGATATTAGTGCGTGAGAAGACGGTTGACTAGCCGAAGTGCCGCATTTAACAGAAGTCTGGTTGACAGAATCCATAGCGTAATTGGACACCGTGAAAGGATGGAGGGTCTAGACCTCTTGTTCTGGTAATTGTGTTGCGAGGAATCTTGCTTGCATTTCGTCTCTGGATTAGAACATAGAAGCATAAAATTTATGAAGTAAAGAAGTGCTGGTATGACACAACACAAACGAACGGATGAATGTATCGTGTAGCAATTTCCTATACTGTGATCACTATATATCGACCATTCAGATGGCGCGGAATACAGAAGTCTGGAGTAACCTGGAACAGACACGCAATAAATGTAATGACGCTTACAGCAGACATAATTTTGTCGTCAATGTTTGCCGGTGTGAGTTTGCGCCGTAACATTTCGAACTTAGCCACAGAATTGAAAACAGACTCCCTCTATACAGCCCACCTGAAAAAGCGATTCTAATATTTGCGGCCGAGTCCCACTGAAGGTTTCCTTTGAGACAAAATCAGACTTACGTCGTATTTTGGATTTCCCAAGGAACATAAATTGGAAGTCGGACATTTCAAATATGAGCAGCTTTGGCTTTTGATATCCGACGAGCAACTCAGCGGCGGATATGGGGAATAGCATCGAGACCTAAAAAGCTACCAATTGCCAGGAAGCACAAATAACTTCTATACTTACAACATGGATATGGATAAACATGGCCTACGTTTTTGCAATTATCAACTGTTTGCGTCCGTTAGGCAACATACCCCTGTCGTCAAGCTAGTCCTCTCCGTAGACCCCGTTAGTCTGGAATAAATCGACTCCCGATTTCCCTTTTGAGCTACGATCCGAGAGATCCCGCTTCAAGGTGGATTGGATCATGTGATTGGGTCACGAGAAAGCACTCGCCGAGCTCAAGATGAACTACAAACCAACAGAAAGATTCTTCAATTAAACGTCAGACGATACAAGAATAGCTCCACCCGAATGCTCGCGAGACCCCAGTCCTGGAACGGTAGGCCCAAGTCTCAGGTCTTAAGGCGATGGACATCCTGAGCATGCCGTCGCAGGTGCATCTCATGTAGGACTAACAGATGGCAAAAGTTACATTTGCGATCCATCAAATGTGACGTCTTGAAATGCCTCTTCACCCCATTGTAATCAGAGCATTTCTTGAAGCATTGAAAGCATGTGAGGTTTCTCTGCACTCAAGATATGTTTTCTGGTGGAGTCATGTTCCTTCTCCCATGACGCAGCCGGCTGCTCCTCAAGGGTTGTTCTCTTTTGAGTCTTTGGGCTTCGAACCTGGTCTTCATCTTCTGACGGCGCAGAGCGCTTAGGTCGTCCTCGAAGAGGGCCACCCTCCTGGAAACCGCAGTACTGGATCCCAGCAGCAACAGCTTATTAACGTCGTTCCCACTCATCTTCCAGTGAATCTGTAGTGGGCCATGTAAAGAATATCTCCATAAGAAGTATCTGCTCTGGTAACATTGTGAACTCTTTCCGCAAGACCTTGCGCGCAGGCTCATCACTGACAGCGCCACCAGTCAGCTGTCTCTCAATATCAATCACCGCCTGCTTCCGTCTGAATTCACGCCGTGCTTCATTCCGCCGTCTGTCCTGCAGGCGGCGACGCATATTGCTGACTATACGCTCCTGGTCCTCCAGCATGTCCTGCAATGCGGAGTCATCAGAACGGTCATCGCACTGAGTCTTCAAATCAGTTCGCCATCGTATAACTGATTGCAGTTCCGGATCCTTCTCCACTAACGCCCGGTCAGCGTCATTCAGGTATCGTGGTCGTCACCGATCGATCCAGCGGCTCATTCGTGTCACGGCTTTCGAGAACTCTTCATCGGAATTGAGACCGCACATAACCTCCTGCAAGCCAGTATGTCGTCGGGGCCGATAATGTTTGATGAAGGTTCTGCTACTTGCGTGCGCCATGATCACATTGCGTTGGGCGTCACTGACAAAACCTGGGAGGAAAAAGCTTCAATGAAACGCCCTTATTGAGGGAAGCAGGAAACCTCAAGGAATGAGAAAGACCTCACCTACCACTTTTATCGAGCAATTCACCTCCTCCATATCGGAACTGGTGGGAGAACAAATGATTAAGGAAGCCGTGTATTTAATTGAAAGTTCTGAGCTGTACATCAAGAGTGTGTCCATTCATGGGTGTCTCCCACAAAATACAGGGCTGACCGCAGACCAAATTAACCTTCGGGAATACATAGTAGTTGTCCATCTCTCTTTTCAAGGGAAGTGGCATCTCCTGCCGCCCACCATCAATCAATAACCTCCGCAGGTCTTCCATCGAGGTCAAATGAGGCGCCTCGAATGCATCAACATAAAATAGTACGATGAAGAGCAGAACATGCGGGCTGAAAACAAGTGACATGCCATAGACAATTTCAGGTAGCGCGAAAGTGTTGCTATTTCATCAGTCAGTTCAACTAGACCAGGCAAAACCAGGGTTGTCAGGCAAAAAAAAAAAAAAAAAAAACCCAGATGCCACTTACAGATTTGACATGCCAAGAACCCTTTTCACAAACTGAGGTTCAAGTTCAACCATCGGCACTGGAGGTCCTCCGTGAGGATCCTGCTGGAGAGACACCTGCAAATGTCTGAACTGAAGATGTAGCATTGCCTGTTTCCGATTGATAGTGAAAAGCCCTATGGTATTGTATAAGCATAGAATAGTCCGTTGAAACCCCAGGTAGAATCGCTTTTCCCGGGTTTAGAGTATTGTCTCGTTAAATGGGACCATGTCTTCAATGTAGACTGGAATATTTGCCCGCGGCTGCTTGTCCAGGCCGCGTTTATCAACCAGGTGTCTCATGCCCTGCCATTGTTATCAGATTAAGCCTTGTGGAGATGGCAAGACTAGAGAACAAACCGTGCGAACTGCCTCACTCATCTCTTTGCTCATCTCATGTTTGGTAACCCGTGTGCAGTAGATTCGAAAGTACTTCCAATCCACATTGAGTGAGCTGGCCTTCCCATAGCCCTTCAGACGGCCACCATCAGGATTGTATTCCAGCTTCAGGCACCAATTCAGAAATCGATGGATGTCGTTTGGAGACGCTTCACGCAGTGCATCTTCTGCATCCTCCCACTTTGGATCAGCGGATGGCTCTATCGCTTTGGTTCGGCAGTACCTGAGACGAGAGCATGTCGGTCAGTTGATCATAACTCGGTAGGCTTAAAGATAACCTTGTCACTTACCGAGCCCAGCGTTCCTTCAGTCGAAGGTTCAGCTTCTTAGTATTGTTGGATCGGCCGTAATCCTCCGGGATCTTAGACAGATCCCCGTCTGTGTCATCAGCTGGATTTTGGTAGCGGGCCTGATGTACAAGTTCCACATTTGTTGTGTTTGCTTGTGACGGTTGTTGTGTTTCAGTGCTTGGACTTGGCTTTCTCCGAGTAATCTTTCGAGCCGCTGGGGGAGGGCACTCCGGCTCGGTGAAATCTGTCTCAGAGGAGCTGCGTTCAAATGGTCTACTGTCATCGGTATTGGTAAAGGAGGTACAAGAGGATCTGCTTGTGATCTTGTGGTTGCTGACATTGAATTGTCTCCGTTGACGCATGATCAGATATTTGTACCGACCGTGTGAGGGGACTGCCAGTAAACTTGAGACGTATCAAGGGGCGACTGGATAGAAGGTGGCACGGAAGGAAAGGAAGAGATAAGAGGTCTGAAGTGGTGGTTGCAATCGAAAAGGACACAGAAAGTTGGACGATTGATAATTGGGAAACGCGCACTTATAGCCATGACGGCTGGACACTAACCAGACTCCAGCTGCTGGGGTACTGAAGGAGGCCATTTTCGGTGCTCCCATGAGGGTGCAGTGCAGTGAGCGACGATGAAGCGTTTGATGAGCCCTCGGGGAACAAAGGATGTAGGTGCCCAGATTTTTGTGGCCTGGGGCAGGAGAAATGGGTCAGTCGGTGCGTGGCCAAAGGGTGCAGGAGCGTGGCAGATAAGAGTTGCTGAAAGGCGGCCATTTCCGGCGTCGTCTGCGGCCGAAAATGGCAGCAAAATAGCAAGTCGCAATTTTTTATGAGTAGATATAGAAATATAGAGGGAATTTGATGCGACCGCTCAGTAAACGAAACAATGGCTGCTGTTTCCTATTTTGTTCCTCTGGCACGGTCTGCAAAGGAGAGCTGCAGGATTTCAATTTAATCCTCCTGTTGCGGATAGAACGATATAGTGACCAACATAAGCCAGAAGCAGATCGCTGACCCTACGAGTACCTGGAAGCATTATTCATGGCTTCCGCTTCCTTGCCCATTCTGGCCATCCAGCGATCAACTAGTTCTTGGTTCTCGCGCTGCAGCCGATTTGATTGTTCCTCAGCCATATTAAGCTGCAAATTTAGCGTCGCCAATTCATCTTGGAAGTCCTGTCATCTAGTCAGCAGCAAACATGGAGCCTCAGAACTCGCAAACGTACATCCAGTAATTTGGCCTTGCCCCTCAGCTCCTCATCTCTATCCTTCAAGCGTAACTGTAAGTGAGTCCTCTCGCTTTCTAGCGCATTAATCCGCTTTCCATCCTGGGCACTCCGTTTTCGAAGTTTTTCCAAATCAGCGCTTATACGAGCCAGCCGATCCTGCAGCTCAGCACGGGAGCGTTGCGCCTCAGTCAGATTCGCCCTCGTCGCAGCTAACGCATCCTGCAGAGAAGAGTCTGGGCGTCCCGATGGATGTCCTGCAGGCTTGTCTGCTGGAGATGTAACACGTGTGTGTTGTTGGGCGTCTGCGGAAGTGGGGACAGCGTTTGCTGTACGATCCGCCAGTTGGGTATCTGGTAAATCGTCGATGAATTGTCAGAGCGAGTGTTCTGTTAAAGGGGAAGTTTATCTGACGTACACGCATTGTATAAACCAACATTGGCCTTCTCCCGCCTATCTCTTGCCGTCAGAGCGGCGGAGTATTCCTCTCGCCAGTGGACCATTTGATCGTCGGAGATAAGGACCGCGGACGTCTGGGAGGGGTGACGATGTCTGCCTTTGGCTTATGGCTGCATGGTCAATACTAGCAGGAGGAAAGAACACAATCAAGTAAGCAAGCCAGAAGGAAGAAAGATGACAACGAAATCGACCATAAATCCAGTTGTCACAATACAGCAAAGCGATGATAAACTCATGATAATCGGTTGCATTAATCTTCACACCGCCCGGTCCACCGCCCCGACCGGGTGCATCATCGAGGAGCCTCCCAAGGCCGAAACAACTGCCTTCAGTCCATTTCGACACTACAGGAGTAGTCCCTCCCAGAGTGCTTTCTCTTTGCCATTTGCCCTAGGAGAATACTGTGATTTTCCCCCTCTCATTACCGTCCTAGCGATTGCCTTCTCCCACTTCTCGCCGCTTACGCACCAGTCTTCCCCACCCGCCTACCGCCATGTCGTCACGGAAGAAGGTCTTATTGAAGGTACAGCTGATACGGGCGGCGCAACAATATGGACGTAACAGTATGGCTGACATGAATGCTGTATTTGCTAGGTGATCATCCTCGGTGACAGTGGTGTCGGTAAAACGAGTTTGATGAACCAATATGTGCGTGATATCCACCATCCGACAGCATCGAGCACCCGATCTATCCCGCTAACAACTTATCTACGTCTTGCAGGTCAACAAGAAATTCAGTGCCAGCTACAAGGCGACAATTGGAGCCGATTTTCTGACAAAGGAGGTTCTGGTGGACGACCGACTGGTGACGATGCAGGCAGGTTCCCTGACCGACCGACCGGGAAAGGAAATGTGATCGCTAACAACGTCTCCAATAGATCTGGGATACTGCAGGTCAAGAACGGTTTCAATCACTCGGTGTTGCGTTTTATCGGGGAGCCGACTGCTGCGTTTTGGTTTACGATGTGAACAACTCCAAGAGTTTCGAGGCCCTCGACAGCTGGAGGGATGAATTCCTTATCCAGGCAAGCCCTCGAGATCCGGAAAGTTTCCCTTTTGTACGTTGTCCTCGGCACGCTGGTTGTCTGCAGCTACTTACGCTTACAGGTCGTAATTGGTAATAAGGTTGACGTAGAGGAAAACAAGCGAATGATTTCCTCGAAACGGGCCATGACCTTTTCCCAGTCAAAGGGCAACATTCCGTACTTCGAGACGAGTGCCAAGGAAGCTCTCAATGTCGAACAAGCTTTTGAGGGTGAGTCAACTCAACTGTATTAACTACATACATTGCTAACAAATCTCCAGTCATCGCCCGGAGCGCTCTTGCGCAAGAGGAAGCAGAAGAATTCAATGGTGAATTCAGCGACCCGATCAATATCCATCTTGACAATGAGCGCGATGGCTGTGCCTGTTGATACCCTACTGATGACCGATGATTTTCTTGTTATTATTAATGGCTTTTGATGTTTCTTCGCGTGTTCGGATTTGTAGAGTGTTTTTATGCTTCTGCTCTGTCATAAGAGGGCCCGGGGATATTCAAAGATAGTTACCCACGTGAACTATCGAATGTCTCTTGGATACTTCGGCTCTTTAGTCTTTCCTTAACGGCAGCGTGTTTATCATTGTGTTCTTAGGAGTTTGGAATACTACTGCATATGAAATGTCTCCTTGCAAGGCTGCTGCCGTGATGGCTTGGCTTCATCAATCGTCCATCTTTCATCATTTCTTCCCCTCCGTAAATCATGTTTCTTTCGCCTCATAGTCGAGCCTTCACTGAATACTTGACAGCAATAGAGAGAAAAACTGAATATTGTATTGCGCCTTGTTCACATACTGGCCATCCTCATGTGATCCGATCGCATGCTCTTATCAGCTGGCCCACCTTCCGCAAACCATCGGAGGTCCTCCCGCTGAAGATCTAAACATTTCGCGGAGTAGAATGCCAGAGACATTCCCAGGTTCGCCGTCGCAGCAGGAACCGTTATTATCCAGTGAATCGCCTCTCGAGCAGCATACAATCCGACCCATGAGCACCGCGAATGGCACGCGATTAGGGGGTACCGCGAGACGGTCCCTCGGCATCTCGCTACTCCTAGTAGTGGTCGTGCTGTGGACTGCCTCCAACTTTTTAGCCAGTGTAATTATTTTCTCTTCCATTTTGACCAGCTCGTTTCTTTATAGCGGGTGTATGGAGTTAGTGTATCGAGTTATGCTGACGGTCCTGCGCAGACCATCTTCGCCGACAACACTTACTCGAAACCTTTTTTCCTCACCTACCTCAACACCTCCTGCTTCATCCTCCCCCTTCTCGGGATCCTTTTCGCACGAGTGTTCAAACTATGGCGTCTGAATAAGCTCTCCCAGATTACCTCGTTAAAGAGCCTACTGCAGCACCTCGACTCGGGCGACCCATTGCAGGCCGAGGAACAGGAACAAGCGATATTGTACCATGGTGCGGCCACAGCTGACGCTGAGGATGGTATTGAGGCTGATGTTCGGGCCACCGATTTGGGGACGCAATGCGAAGTTGTCGTGGAACAAAAGGAGTCCGGGAAGTTGGGGTTGAGAGGGACGGCGAAGCTTAGTTTGCAGTTTTGTATACTATGGGTGAGTATGCTTGAGAATACTTGATGCGGCAACCGGCTGACGCGATGATAGTTTCTTGTGAGTATTGCACGGCTTCAAATCATTGGAGACTCGATCTCATCTGAGATATAGGCAAATTACTTCGCGATGGCATGTCTGCAGCACACAACCGTGGGAAGTACTACGATTCTCACGTCAACAAGTGGTAAGTCCTCACCCCTGTGCATATGAACCTCCTTTAACAAACGCAGGTGTCTGGACTATGATCTTCGGTGCCGTCCTCCGCGTCGAAAAATTCACCCTCCCCAAATTCCTCGGCGTTATCGCGTCCCTCCTGGGCATCATCCTGATCTCGCGTGTCGACCTATCCACCTCCGACACCCCTGCCCCCGACGATGACAGAAACAACGGTTCATTTCCACACAAGAGCTCCGCGGAGATTGCGCTAGGCGACGCCATGGCAGCATTCAGCGCGATCATGTACGGCGTGTATACGATTGTGATGAAGAGGCAGTGCGGCAACGAGTCGCGGGTGAATATGCCGTTGTTCTTTGGACTGGTCGGATTCTTCAACATGGTTCTTATCTGGCCGGGGTTTATCATTATGCATTTTACGGGGCTGGAGAAGTTCGAACTTCCGCCGACGGATCGCGTGTGGGCTATCTTGCTGGTATGTCACTTTCAATCCTTATGAATACTCCATTCTAAAGGCAACAGGTCAACTCCGCCTCTTCTCTAGTCTCCGATATCGTCTGGGCCTACGCAATGCTCCTCACAACACCGCTCGTCGTAACTGTCGGTCTGAGTCTGACGATTCCGCTCTCGCTAGTGGGCCAAATCGTCCTACAGAACCAGTACGCGAGTCCGTTATACTGGGTCGGAGCTGTTATTGTTTTCCTGTCATTTCTAGTTGTTAATCATGAGAGTCGGCCGGTGGAAGAAGAGGCATCTGCATCTGCATCTGCATTGGGGGGTGAAGCTGGGGAGTATAGGGCTGTTCCGGGGGAGGAGAGGTGATGGGTATACATTTATAGATTGTGGTTTGGGGTTTCTTTCTTTGTATATTGTTAGACTGTCCTTAGACTAGATATTCATAAGTATATAGGTCATCTTTATCAAGTGCATATCTACCAAATTAAATGAGAGAGGCACACAGTAATGCCCTCCCTACACAAGTATATACATACGCAGAACATACTTACAGCACCGTAGCTATCACTACGCTTGTTTTGTCAAATGAAGCCTCTTCTCCCACCTCATCCGACTCTTCCGCATCGTCCTTTGCGTCCTCTCCAACGGGTAATTCACCGGCGATTCCCCACCCTCGAAAATAAAGAAATCATACAAGAACCCTCCGGCAAACGCACCACTGACCGCACCCGCCCATGGCCCATAGAACCAGTACGGGTTCCGGAACAAATCACCACCGTATCCCAGCGCGAGCAACGCGAGACGCGGACCGAAGTCTCGCGAAGGGTTTAGCGCTGCACCGGTTGGGTAGCTGAACGCAAAACAGAGACAGGTGATGACTGGTCCAATGATGAGCGAGTTCATGCCTGCTCCTGGAGGCGCGTTCTGGTCATCGCCTAGAGCCAGGATGGTAGCTGCTAGGAAAGCTGTTCCGAGGAATTCGGTGAAGAAGGCCGAGCAGGAGTTGATCCATGCTTCGCGCTGGCTTGATACGAAGCTGTTGATGATTCCCATGTTGTCAAGGCTTGTTATGCGGTATTGATGGATGGACTGGTAGTACAGGCCGTAGGCCGTGAGGGCGGTGCAGAAGGCGCCTAGGAACTGGGCTGTGAAGTACTCGGGCATTTTGCGCTTCGGGAAGCCGCGGTAGAACCAGAGCATTGCGGTTACGGCGGGGTTGAGGTGTGCGCCTGAGACACCTCCGGAGATGTAGATTCCTATCATGGTTGCGAACCCCAGGCCCATTGCGTGGTGTTGGGGTTGCCGTTGTTGGCGATGGTGACACTTAGGTCGGCGGAGAAGGCGATGGTGAGTTGGATGTAGACTGCCAGGGCCTCGGCCAGGGCTTTGTGGTGGTGTGTGCGGATGACTGACCAGGTCGTGCGATTGTTGTGCACTTGGTCCTCGACCAGGTCTTGGACTAATGGGTGTAGGTCGTCCGGGTGCGTGTCATCAAGAATTGAGAATCCAAATTTTTCATCGTGGTCCTCGGGCTCTTCGGGTACTGTCTGCAGCGGTTCATCGCTCGGATGCTGCGGTATCTTGAGCTCGCTGTCTGTCGGGCACTCCTGCTCCTCGTCTTAAGGAATAACCAGATCTGGAGGCACGCCCCCAACCGAGGAGCGCCGCCGGCGAACTGACCGACATGCGCGACAGGCCGGACGGTGGCCGTGCGGAGGTGCCTTCACCGCCGCTCAGGACTGTTTTCATAAAATTGGCCTCACGCTGCAATCGAGCATCCTCCACCTGCGTCGCTATCTTCCGCAGATCCACAGATTGATCAATCTATCCCTGTTCGAGGTCATTAGGGTCGACATCTAGTCCGAGCTCCTGTGAGTTTTGGGCTGGCCTCTCAGCATTCTGCAGAGTCTCTCGCAACCCATCTTTGGTGGGCACCATCCCCGAGCGCACCACACGCGGTAGCGGTTTGGCCAAACTCCAAACCGGCTTGGTGTTGGCGGCTTGGTGATAGGATGGGTTGAGATCAGCGTAACCAAGATGCACAAAGGGTACTTGGGCAGCACGCAGTTGGGGCGTTTCCGTTGGGTCAGCCAGCGTGAAGTTCCCTCGCGACCTTGCGCCAATGGAGGAACTGGATAGTCTGGATATTCTCGAGGCGGCCGAGCTCCGCCGGCGGACGCCCGGGCCATCTTGCGTCTGCGTATCCCTTCTCGAGAATGAGGTCGCTCGTTCTCGGGAAGCTGTCATCGGGAAGGTTGGAGTTCGGTATCTGCTGCTGCGGACTGATCCAGTGTTAGATGGCTTCTCTGTTTATTGTTTTGGGTGGCTTACCCTTGTCCTCGCCCGTCCGAGATTGTTCTCCATGGTTTCCAGGTCTTCCTTTTTGTTTTTTTCTTTTTTCCCTGAGAATTCACCAAAGATGGCAATTGGTATTAGGTCGATAACCTAGCACATCGAAGCTCCGGACAGTATCAAGACTGTGAAAAGCAGAGAAGATACGGTCAAGAATCAGGAGGCGAGGGAAGCCTCTTGCCGCCAGAAAAAACATGGCCGATTGATAAAAGATCAGCCATCTCCTGCGTAATCGTCCGCGGAGATTTCCAAGAACTCAACAATAATGGCCATAGTCTGGTAAAATACGCCGGGTGGTCGGCAACGAGCAGCGGGTCGATAACGGAGGCCGTTGGTTTGGCGTCGTTCCTGGATTACCCACCACCGAAGCCGTTATGATGGCGTTTGGCGTTTGTCGCTGTCATTGATCGGATTAGCCATGGTTTTGGTTGGATATCTGTAGAGAGATACTCCGGAACTGTTGATTGTATCTCGTACAGGAGTATCGGTGGACGTTGTAGTTGCCATTGGCGGATCGGAGGATGAGCTGGGTTGGTGATCTCATAGTCATGTGACATGACCAACAACAAAGACAAGGTTATTGATCCTGCAATTAGTTTCATTAATTAATCCAAGAATTATATGTAGCAAAAACAGAGCAGGCCAGTTCCAGAATAATTAGAAACACAATGATTGAAACCAGATTGATACAATGGCAAAAAGAAACAAAAAAAAGGTAACAATAACGAAAGAAGACAGAAGACCCAGCTTGCTGTGTTGTTTGTCCAGATTATGCCAGCCGGCCATATACATCATACCCAGGGTATCTAAACGACCAAAAGAGACCAAAAGGGTGATATGTAACTCCAGATCCCATCCCAGACCTGGCGATGGTCATGTCAACATGACGGGTCAATAACAAACCAGAAGAACGACAGTAAATAATACACACAAGAAGCAGAAACAGCAAAGGAAAGGGAAAAAAAAGAACAAAGGATGACTAGATTGAATTAGGCGGTGGCTGAGGCCGAGGCCTCCAACTTCTTGCGGGCGATGATAATGCTCTTCAGTCCACCCAGCCATTTGGCGAGTGATTCTTCGTCAGGCGTACAGAGCTGGTATGACTTTTCTTCGGCAATGACTTGAAGGCAGAAGTTCTTGGACCGCGAAACGGGATCAACATCGGCTGCTTCGATCACTTGGGACATCGGGATGACTTTGACTGCGCAATACTCCTGAGGATCGTTTAGTACCCGTTCTTTTCAAGAAGCAAAACATTGAAGAGAGCTTACCTTTTCGTTTTTGTAGAAGCCAAGACTCTTGGGGCGCAGGACAACCCAGTATCGTTTCCATGTCCGTACACCTCCTTTGGTTCGTAGACACTGAAGATAACCGTTGCAAAGCACTCTTTCCGGGTCCCGAAGGATACCCACATCCGCGTTCCGGTTTCCTTCGCGTGGCAGTGACTGTTGTGTCTGTCCGCCTTTCTGGGCAGATGAGGTTAGATTGTTGGCGGAACGCTTGGAACGGAGGTTGGTGCTGTTCGAGGGACCATCAGACCATTCCGAGGTCATGTCGTTTGCCGAGAAATCCAGCGGATAGGGGAACTGTCTAGCTTGGCTATTTGGAGAAAGGGACGTGCCCAGCTCAGGCGAGCTAGGTCTAGACGAAGTAGAGGTGGAGTCGTCGCCAGATAGCTTTGTAGCCGACTTTTGTGATTTCTTCTTCTTCGCCAGGGCTAAGAACGCCGCTTCCTCCTCATCCAGACGGGTTTCGGAGCGGATGCGCTGAATCCAATCCTCTGCATCCTTTTGCGACTCGGCCTGAAAACGATAGTTTCCCGTGGGACAGTAGATAGCGAAAAGATGTTGGCGTTTCGAACGGGGAGATTTGAATGGCGCAACGGCTGTGACTTCGGACAAAGTAATGGAGAGTTTTAGTCTGGTTGCCTCTTCATCTTTGTAGACTGAGAGAAGATTCGGGCGAAGGACGAGTTGTCCAGATTTCCATGTAGCTTTGAATGCCTATACAAGCCGTTATTAATTGTAAATCATATAAGGAATGCAATGAGTACCTACGTGCTTGTGTTTGATGCGACGATGCACTTTACCAGTCTTGAGGACCCGGTCAAAGGCGAAACTACCGTTCTCGATAGGAGAGACGGTACCAAATCCAATCTCACCGTTACGCAAAGGTGAATAGGGATGAAGGGGCTGCAATTTGGTATCGTTGGAGGGCTTCGCATTTCCGGGGTGCCCCTCCGAAAGCGCCGGGACGGAGGTCACAAGTGGGCGATCCATTTCGCGCAAGGAAATTATTTTGTCTTCTCAAAGTATAGGATAACGATTTATTAGAAAGTTAGCGATAAGTGGTATGTGGTCTAGCGTAGAAGTTGTATCGTGGTGGTTAGATCACAGTCGTACTATGCAGCAGGGGCCGAAATAGATAGCGGAAGTCGGAGAACGGAGGGAGGACAGAGCAGGACGAAAGGAAAGCCCCATATATATATCCGCTGAGATCTCGTAGTTAAGTTCGAGGCTGACTTGCAATGTTGAAGCAGATGACAGAATAAGTGCTCCATAGAAAATGATCATGAGTGTTGGTGAGGCGGGCAGTGTAGAGATGAGGTTGGATTGGAGAAGATGGGGGAGGGCGGATGACCGAGAACGGGGGGCCGAATCTGGCGCGGAAAGGGAAAAGCAGGAACCAATGCCCTAATAAGGACCAAGGAACAAGGAGAAAAAAAAAAAAAAAAAGGAGCCAGACAAAGAATCAGATAATAACAATTCTGTAGATAGGATGAGTCGTTCATGATTTGAGAATAATGCCCCTCGAACGGTTGAACTATAGACTTACTACTAAGAGTTACTGCTCTTACTACGTTAGAAAAAAGGGCGTGTCCCTTGGGAGAAAGTTTTGATTATGACTTGCAGCCCCCCCCTTTTTACTTCTACTAAGATGCCATCGTGTCTGGGATTGATGATCATTTCTTAGATATGGTCGAATCGTTCCTCCTGTTCTGATATATGCCACTCCGTAAAATAGCAAAAGGCGTTGGCTTAGTATCGGCCCTGACAACGTTTTTCGGCATCAAGTATGTAAGCGCGTGTCACAAGTGGTAGGGCAGGCTGGAATGATTCATTGCAGAAGATAACACACTACATATTCTGTGCATAGACAAAGAAGAGAAAAGAAAAGGCCCGATATACCACTTTATTTCACTCCATATGCTCCGTAGACCTACTATTTTGAAATTCTAGGGGCATCCCATACTGTTCTCAGGACTACTATTTCTAGTATGTCTCTCCACATCCCTACTTTAACACTCAAATGGTGGGAAGCTTGATGTCCTGACAACCAAGTAGGCAGGGAATCGCATGGACTGCACTCTGCACTTGTACTTTTAACCAATGGTTGATGGTCCTAGTTCATTGCCCACCATACTATTTCTCTCCGTACTAATCTCATATCATTCTTCTAGAGTAGAGGCCACCTTGTCGGGGTCACGTGTGGGGCCTTTTTTTTTTTTTTTTATTTCAGGGTTCTTGGTCAAATATCGTCATGGTAATTCCATTACGTACATTCAATACGGTAAAACTCCACTCGGGCCGAGTCTGCATAATTTGCGATCATAATTAATGGCCCTATGAGTCTACTCCATACGGAGTAGAGGTGCGCTGGACTATGCGAATCTTCTCGTGTTCCATTGTCAATACTATTGTATAGTTGTACCTTGATTTATTCCATAGCCTTTTGGATCCTCGAACCCAGGCCATCATGTTCTGATGACTACAGACCACCGTTTGCATCAGTGAACCAAGGTTTTCTGGGGCCAAACCAGGCATACCCGGATGGCCATAAATAGAACAACAGATCTGAAACGAATTCTAGATGATCATATCTGGAGTCACTGGCCAATCCTGCTACAAGTACAAAGCAGAGAACATAAAGTCTCTATCATTCCGTACAGGCACTCACTCATACTTCGTAAACATGCCGTGTCTGCAGGTCAAGCTTCTGGATTGGTAAGATATGTAGGTACAGAATCGCTTGTGTAGACTTTGTTGGCGATGACAGCGGTGAGACGGCATGATAGATCATTCCGATCTACGCCATGTTATTTCAGAAGGCTCCAAGTACGCCTATTCTGTTGACACGAGAATTACACCCGTCAACGAACAACACGAAAGATAAAACTCTCTGGCAGTTCTGGTATGTTATGCACCATTGATGTGCACTCCGTCAAGAGAGCTCGACCTTGTGGTAATATACGGTATGGTGACCGTCTCATACCAGGTGTAAAATAAGCACGACTGTTGCAGCTCACCGCCCAGGCCCTAAACCAATCCGGGCCACGAGCGCCCACTGCTTGCGACTCCCTGGGCTTGGCAGAACCTTCCCCGTTTCCCTCCCCAAAGGGCGTTATTATATTACCGTAACCACTTTGTATGTATCCTTCCACCTCACCAACTTCGCATCGTCTTCCCTCCGCGAATCCCTCCTTCTTTTTCCCTTTTTTTTTTTTTTTGACCACTTCCTCACTTACCATATTTTCACTTTTCAACCACCCCATTGATGATCTTGTCGATTGTCTCTCTACCTTCGACATCATTGTTCAAGGATCTCGGTCATCTGCGTTGCTGTCAACGCCTCCCCACCCGTCTCTTTCTGGCCGATCGAGAAGGACTCAGAAAGTAAGAGTTGGGGAGTAAAGGAAAAAAGGAATAGGAGGCTTTCCTCCGGCCACTCGTTCTGCATTTCATTCTTCTTTCCGCCCACCTTTTTTTTTAATTCACGGTTTGAGGCGCTCTCGCGGTCGGTATACAAGAGAGGCCAGCCTTGTTCCTGTCATTTCGCGTGTGGACCGTTTCATCCTCAGAACCCTGTTCCCTCTATTTCGACTGGCATTGAGAATACCGTTATATTCAACCCGCTACCTCTTGAGACCTACGAATCAATTTCTCGTCGTCCGGGCTGGAGTCACCGTGGCATTGAACACCTAGCACCATGAGTTTCATTCAGCGGATCGCGAAACAGTTGCCCTCCTCTCCCAGTCTGCCCCTAGATGATGTCTCGAATGAAAAAGGCGGCGTATACCCCAGGTTCGCTTTCTTCCGTCGGAGAATACGACTAAAGGGCAATTCGTCGATCTCGATACCCCTGGGCTTTGTCTTATTATTCCCATGCCTTGTAATAATTCTTATTCTACTTCTTTTTGTTCGCCATCCCTCCTCTCCCGGGGGCATCTTAATACCAGCTGGCACACCACCATCCATCAGGTTCGTTTCCCATCCCCTTCGGTTTGAATAAGTGTAGAGATCTTCGGTGTGACTAACCACTTACTTCCATTATACAGAAAGATCAGTGAGCAGCATGACAAGGTCTTCGCTACCGGTTGTCTTCCCGTCGAAACAGATGGCCCTCGTGCAAATGCCGCCTTCGTCGTCCTCGCGCGGAACAAGGAGCTAGATGGTGTCATTCAATCCATGAAATCGATTGAGAGACACTTCAACCGCTGGTACAACTATCCCTACGTATTCCTGAATGATGGCGATTTTGATGATACCTTCAAAGAGACCGTCAAGAACTACTCCAGCTCGTCGGTGGAATTTGGCAAGATCGATAGCACCATGTGGGGTTTCCCAGATTGGGTTGACCACGAAGTTGCAAAGGAAGGTATCAGAAAGCAGGGTGATGCTGCAATTATGTATGGTGGAATGGAGAGTTACCACCACATGTGCCGATTCTACTCTGGGTGAGTATTACTTCCGATTTTTGGTTTGCGTGGCGACTGACTCTGGTTCTGCGCAGCTTTTTTTACAAGCATCCCCTTCTTCTTAAGTATGAATGGTACTGGCGCCTGGAGCCCGAGATCAAGTATTTCTGCGATATCACATAGTAAGTGTTTGGTTTACTTCGGCTACTACATTCCGCCTCCAACTCACACATGAACCAGTGATCCTTTCATCAAGATGGCCGAAGCGAATAAAACATATGGTTTTACGATTGCCGTTAAGGAACTTCGCGAGACCGTCCCCAATATCTTCCGCTATGCTGCCGCCTACAAGCGCACCAATAATCTTAAGTCGAAGGGTCTCTGGGAAATGTTCCTCGAAAATCCCCCGAAGGAAGAAACCCCGCCGGAGGAGGACAAGAAGGACAGACTTCCCGAAGAGATCCTGCAGAACGAACCTGGCGAAAACACCGTACCCGAGGTTGACCCCGAAGCCATGGAGGGTGAATCTTATAACATGTGCCATTTCTGGAGTAACTTCGAAATTGCGCGTCTGGACTGGTTCCGTAGTAAGGAGTACGAGGATTTCTTCGAAATGATGGACAGAAGCGGAGGATTTTGGACAGAAAGAGTGCGTATCCCAGTTGCTTTGACGGCCTTTGCTTCTTACTAACGTCTTACTATAGTGGGGTGATGCACCTATCCATTCGCTAGCCGCCGGCGCTCTTCTCTCCCCTAGCGATATTCATTACTTCCGGGATATTGGTTACCGTCACACTACGATCCAACACTGTCCCGCCAATGCACCCGCACGACAATTGCCGCGGATCCCATGGCTGGAGAAGACCACGGATGATGAAAAGGAACGCATTGAAGAAGACGAATACTGGGCGAATCCGGATCCTGTCAAGGAGAACGGCGTGGGCTGTCGGTGCAGATGTGACACGGACATTGTTGATGTGGAAGGGAAACAAGGCAGCTGTTTCGCCGAATGGGTAGAAGTCGCCGGAGGCTATGCGTCTCCCTAATTCTTTTCGTCTATTTCAACGCATTGTTCTTGTATCATGTTTTTCCTTTCACGCGCCTTATTCTCATTCTCCTCTGCCCTATATTGAAACCTCCGAGCATTATTTGGGGTGTCGCCCTTGGGAGTTGTTTTGCTTGGGCCTGCATGTTACGTTGCCTGTGGTCTTCTGGCGTTTTACGGATCTTGACGGTTTGGAAGACGGGTGTGGCTATTCCATCCATATTTGCAAATTCATCTAGCGTGCCTTGTACGTCTCGTTTTGGATTACACTTCACGTCCCTTTCGACATTCCACCTTTTTCTTTTATTTTTCACTTGTCGTGATGAAGGGGGAGAAGACGCAGAAAAGAAAAGAATATGGAGAAGCAGCATGTCGCCACGACCGAAGACTTCTGTCCAGAGATTCAGGTTGGTGACTCACCATCAGCCCGCCTTCAAGAAAGCTTGCAGCCGTTTGCGATACGCTATCCCACTTGCCATGCGGATGGCCCTATCACAAGTTCGGTTCGCTTCATCACTCGCCAGCATCTGCAACATCTAGGTTGTGACGGGGTTTTCCAGGAGTTGTCCGTGGATGGGCTAGAGCTATGTTCCGGTGGCTGAATCTTGCTTCTTCCCCCGCCCTTTAAAGGCCTTATTTTCCAATCCCTCATCTTTGCCCTGTTTCCTCCCGCGCCTTGTTTGTTCCTCTATCAGCATATCTTATGGATTGTACATATCTCTTCTCTCTTTCCCCTCTTCCTTCGCTCTACCTGTTCCGTTCCCCTACTTTCTGCCTTCTAATCGCTTCTAATGCCCTGTCTCCGGAACACAAATAGCAGATCCAGCATTGCTGTTCATAAAGATGCAATAATAAGTCATGCAACGATGTATTACCGAATAAATATAGAGTATAGAGAATGTTTGTTCCGAGTGAGCGAAGTAAAAGGCCCGTCTTATAGACTTTGAAAGTATGCATTCCCAAAGAGGTAATATTAGAGTACAGCGACAGTGGGCCAGTGAGTGGGCCGATCAGAAAGTCTAGCCTTATGAAGGCTAGCGTTATCATGCTTATCGCATCATTGTTGGAGAACAACACATGATGAAGCAATAATAAGAGCTGAACAATAATGCTATTATGGCGGAATTGTTTGCGCTGCGTTAGGAGTCAAACTGGCAGTACTTGTAGAAATAGACACCTCGTATCTGTATCTGATAGGAACATGGGACAACATCCCTGCTGACGCCAGGAATTCAGCTGCCCCGCCTGGTCACGATACATACAACTACTGCAGAACATCTTGTCCTTGCTTTGCTTATAAGCCGTACCCGTTCCTGCTTCTGATTCTCTCTCTTCTTTCCCTTCTTTCTTTTCTTCGCGGCCAACTCCAGAATATAAAGTTTGTAAGTATTATCCATTTTACTGTTGCTGTTCTGCTGTGTTCGAACCCAAGAAAAGCACCTGACCTCACTGTCCCGCTTCGGTCCGGCGTCACTCTCCCCCTCCTCTTCCCATACAGGAAGTAATCTAGTTTTGGGCATGATTACACCCTCAGGCAGAGCTCAGGAATACATCGCTCAAGCTTCAAATCGTGGCATCTTCCTACTAACCTCTCATTGTCATTTCTCCCTTCTCTTCTGTTTTCGACATTTTCAGTAATATCTCTCACGATCCACCAGGAAAGCAACGGCCACTCCTCTACTCCTGCCCCTCCCTTCCCCACGTTCTTCAACTTGACTTCTCATTTTCTCATTTTCTGCCTCTTTTCCCTATTTCGCCTGCCTTTTACTGCCGGTCTATGACCAGGTCCTCTCCCTCTGACAAATATGGCTGACTCTCCCAAGCCTTCTTCCAGGCGGCCTTCCAACAGTTCCCTGACAGCTCCACGCCTACAATATCCGACTTTCCCCCCTCTTAGCGCTTCTGTCGAGGAGTGGCTGTCCCACTCACGACCGACCATTATGACGTCAGCACCTCCCTCAGAGCACTCATCCTCCGCCAAACTTCTGAGCGAGAGCTGGGCTACGCTGAGTATCTCTGATGCTCATTCCGAGGATGGTACACGCTCTGAGCAGACGGACATCGGGTCGTTGATCGATCAAACCAGTGCCGACGATGTTACCAGCCTCGACGACCGCAGCGAGGTTGGTGAGAACTATGAGGACCACGACGACGACGCGGAATCTGAGGAAGAAGATAATGATGAGGAGTCGAATAATAATGATGATGATGATGATGATGGGGGATATGATGGCAAAGACATCTCTGAGTCTCAGGAGCTCCCTGCCCTCTATCATCGCTTTGGTGGTGATACTGAGGACAGTGGTCTTACTGCGAAGGCTGCTTTCCATCAATCTACTGACTCCATTGAGTTCATCGAGCCAGATAAGTGGCCTGAGGTGGAACAGGTTGAGCTCAAGCATACTGTTCAGCTCTTCGAAGGGGCCGAGGCCATCCGTTTGAAGGAACAGCTGCCTCCCAATCAGCAGAACGCTCTCCTCACGGCCACGGTTCAACAAACCATGACGAAGCACAGCTTGGACATCGATCAGCCCTTCCGGGTGTTGTATATTGGGAACCCGGATTTCCGCACCATAGTTCTCGACAAGATCGGTGATGTTCTGGTGTCCAGCAGTTATGAGAGTAGCTCAGCCGAGTCATCCAGATACCATGTCATTCCGACATCCTTTGGGGCAGATGCCGTACCTAACTTCGCGGAGCTGCTTCCAATTCACGTCCAGCTTATTGTCGACGAATGCTTGGAAGCCTCGTTTGATCCGCGGTCTGGAAAGCCAAGCTCCGTGAGTCTCAAGTTCAAGAACCGCCCATCATGCACTTCATACTGGACTGGAAGCGATTACCTTCTCTCATCTTCTTCGGACTGGACATTGCCAGATGTGGCCATTTTCTTTGTATCGAGCACGGATGACGCTACGGCAGTGGAGACCCAGCATCAAGCCCGCACCTTCATGGAGAGACACGGAGTTCCTGCCATGGTAATCTCGGAGAAACCATTGTGGGAAATGACTACGGAGTTGGTCCCTGTCAACCGCCACAGCCTCCATATGTGTCTAGAGTCTCGCCATTCTCTTGGTGGAGAGCCCACGGTGCTACGGAGGTATCCTATCGACTTGCCGACTTTTGAAAGCATTACACCTAGCCAGCTGAACAGAAACCTGGCTTCGTTGGCCAATCTTTATCCTAAGCAAGTCAAAAAGGTCACGGCAGGAACTCCCAATCCCTCTACAATCAAGCCTTTGTCCTTCGACATAGAGAAGTATTCGAACTATATTGCGCGCTTTGAATACCCAAAATACTCGGACTACGTTCAAAAATTGTCACCCTCCTTACGTCTACTTGCTATCACAGTCATCTCCGCCATTGCTATTATCCTAGGATATACGGCCGTGAGCGCTGCTTTTGTATATTTTTCTCAATTCTTCTCGCGGTCTGATATTTCTGAGGTCGTATTGCCCTCCACCAGCATCTCCAACAAGAACATCATTCCCATCGAGACCTTTGGACAGAATTCACTCTCTGTAAGACATTCGTCGGCCGGCGAAGTTCAGTCACTGAGGAATCAATATGAATGCAGCACCCAGCTTGAGGAGTTAATGGGCATCGCACTATCACCGCCAGTTAAACAAGGGAAACCGGATAGGTTTGAACTTCAGGTGATCGGGGATTCTCATGTTATTTTGAAGCCGCCACGCCGGTTGTCGTTAAAGAAGCCAAAGTTCGGCGTCAGTGTCACTAGATACGGAAGTGCCATCCCTTACGAGCTCTCCAAGTTATTTGAAGGTGTCTACTTGTTGAATTTGGACCGAGAGGATGCCTACGGGCTTGTGAACGTGACCATCACTACCTCCAAGCCGCCACTTGAACAGACCACTCAGGTCGATTTTGGAACGCCATGGCTCAAGATTTCTAACTGGAAACGAGCAGCGTCTACCTTCTCTATGGAGCTAGTGAGGGACTTGAATACTGCTCAGACTGGCTTGTCCAAGGCATATGATCGACTGTGCACAAATCTTCAAGCGGTCATGGGCGATGTCGTGAAGAGATCAGATATTCTGCGGCAAGAAGTTGATGATATACGTGAATCGACGCATCTTTCGCTCGAGAATCTGTCACTTGAGACGAGAAACACTGTCCTCGCGCGATCCAAGCAATTGTCTGAGTTTGTCCGACATGACGCCCTCCAACCCTTTTGGGCAGCCTGCTCAGTGTTCCAAGCACAAACCAGTAAGGTCAACGCGGAGGCAAAGGATCTCGTGATCAATACGTGGAGTAGAATCAGTAGCATTCCGGCGCCGAAGATCGATCTGGGGACCATGATGGAGCGTTTTCGAGATGTCCGGAAAAGCGAGACATTGAACAAGGCACAGGTGCGTGCTCGAGGATTAATGAGACGGAAGGCTTATGACTCGCGGAGGCGTCAGAGATGAGCTTTTCATGTTTTCCATGTTTTGACGTCTTTCTTCTTTTTGTTTTGTTTGTTTGTTTTGGGTTGTTCACTGGCGATCTGGGTGGTATGGTATCTTTTAAGAATTGGGTTGCTTTATGGGATTCATGAAGGAAAATGCGACTTATATATCAATGCTGCGAATAGCTGCTCTTTTGACTAGTATTTCATATCAGTCTCAGCCTTACTTTGAAAATGAAAGAGTCTTACTGCATGCAAGTCGAGTAGGGTCAAGGCGGTGGCACTGGAAACCTGAGGCATTGAGGGGCATTCTGACCTACCCACCTCAAAAACATATTTTCCTCTCCCTCTCCCCGCCTCCGTGATCATCCAACATACATACAGTTTCTTCTTTCTTTTATATTTGATTTCAAGGTACTTTTGTTTCTTCCCATACAACGAAATATACCCCAGAAAACTCACCAGAAACCAGACAATAAACCCACCTGATCTATCATCACCATGTCTGACGCCGCGAAGCCCGACCCCACCACCGCTGCTCCTGCTGAAGAGAAGAAGGAGGACAAGCCCGCCACCACTACCGAAGAGTCCAAGCCCGAGGGCGAGAAGCCCGCCCCCCCTAAGACGACGGACAGTGTTTTCGCTATGTTCGGCGGTGGTCCAAAGAAGGAGAAGAAAGAGGAGGAGGAGTCTCAGGAGGCTAAGGATGAGCCTTCTGGTTCTTCCAAGGCGCAGAAGGAGGGTGAGGAGGTAGGTCTTTTTCTTTCGTTTTTATTGTTTGGGTTTGGTGTTGGGTGTTTGTTGGATGTGGATGTGGATGGACTTTCAGCCCCTGAGTCATTCTTATGGCTGATTGAACAGTCCCGTTCATCATTATTCATATGTGGTGGGATATATGCTAATATTCGTACTTACAGGAGGAAGCTCCCGAATCCCCTGAAGTCCACTTTGAGCCCGTCATCCGCCTCACCGAGAAAGTCGAGACAAAGACCAACGAAGAACTCGAGGAGCAGACCTTCAAGATGCGCGCTAAGCTGTTCAGATTCGATCCCAACAGCAAGGAGTGGAAGGAGCGTGGTACCGGTGATGTCAGATTGTTGAAGCATTCCGAGAATCAAAAGACCCGCCTGGTGATGCGCCGCGACAAGACCCTCAAGGTCTGCGCTAACCACTACAGTAAGTCCCTGTTTGGATGTCACAAGGGACAGAGGTCGTGTGCTGACGTTTGCAGTCGTCCCTGACATGAAGTTGAGCCCCAATGTCGGCAGTGACCGTAGCTGGGTGTGGAACGCAACCGCAGATGTCAGCGAAGGTGAGCCCGAGGCTGCTACTTTGGCTATCCGTTTCGCCAACAGCGAGAGTAAGTTGCATCCGCCTGGAAGGAATGGGAGCTATGCTAACGTGTACCAGATGCCAACCTGTTCAAGGATGCCTTCGAGAAGGCTCGGCAGGAGAACGAGAAGGCCATTTCTCAGTAGAGTCGCAGTATTCAGACTCTTGCTTAAAAAGAAATATAATGATTGGATGTTCCCAGATCATCACTTTTCTTGTGCCCCGTCTCGGAAGAGTTCTGCTTGGTTTGCGGCATACCCCCTCCCCTCCCACCATACCTACTACTATGTTCCGCGTTCCTTATTCCCCTCGCTTTATTCCAACCCCCCTTACCCCCTCCCCTACCCGTGCGAGACAGCAGATATGAGTATTGTTGTCTCGTCAAGGATATGAGTGATATGCACGCACTTGAGATGAGTGACAACATCGGATGATATTCGATGTATGTCGCGAAGGAATTTGGTAGTAGATAGACCTGATCGCTCGAATATATGCATCCATTCCACGACACGGATTCCGGAGAGACTATGTATTAAGCACATTTTGCACCGAGATGGCTCCAAAGTCGTAAGGTCATACGCAGCAATGGATGTCTTCATCAATATGAAATTAGAATGTAGTTGCATTCTGGTCAGTAGAAAATTGCTTATGGCGGCTTACCAGAATAGCCCCCGCCCATTCATGATTTACCATCTTCGAAGTCCACTTCCTCTTCTATCTTTCTCTATTCCCATTTATTGGCCTATTATTCTTCTATTGTCGCGAACAGCATTTAAATATATACTATTAACTCTCCTTGGATAACCCCTCTCCGTCGCGATATCAATCCCTCTGCAGGCCGTTGACCGCGAACCTCGCGTCTGCCTTTATCCGGCCGGCGCTCACTCTCCAACCTCGCCTCAACCACCCCCGATTCGCGCGCGCAAACACAGAGAAGAGCTCGCTATATCCATACCCATTTCGCATATTACGCCGTTTTTTTCTTGAATTCTACTAGTTCCTTATCAACTTATTCGATTCCGGCTTTTTCGCGCCCAGAAAGCCTTACGGTTTCTAATTGAATCGGCAAGATGCCTGATGTGTGTGATTCATTTGTCCTTGCTTGCTTGCTTTCTTTTCCTTCAAGGACCAACCCTCATGGCTCTTTATGTTGATTTACTGTCGCATGATGCTGATGGCTTTGTTTTTTGCTCCGGATTCAGGTTAAGAGAGGTATTAGGCTGGTTACAGAGCAGCAGATTGTGTATGTGCATACCTACACCCACCTACACCTTCCCACCTGCATTCTATTCACTCTATGATCGTTCCCTGTCAATCTATTTTTCACATTTCTTTGTTTTGAGTCATGATTGGAGGTGATCTCCTGCACACTTTCATCTGTTTCTCCCTGCCATCTTGTGCGCGCGTCCAACTTCGAACCTCCACCGGGCTTTGCTCCTCACCTCCTCTTCCCAACAATCGCGACGCGAATCATACGTGATAGGGAAACGAACTAACATCCATCTGATTACAGAAACGGCGACTCCGGCGTCGAAGGATTCCCGCTCCGATCGTGGTCGATTGAGGTCTACCAAGTCAACGAGCATGGGGAGCTGGTTCCCGCCAACGTCTTCGATAAGGTGACATACACCTTGCATCCTAGTTTTGGGGATAGAGCTATTCAGAGTGCGTGAAAAATAAAACCCTGGTTGATCGTTAATTGAGTTGGGAAGAGCTTACTTGGGACAGCATTCAAAAACCCCCCGTTCCGGATCTCGGAGGAAGGATGGGGTGAATTCGACTTGTCAATTACCCTTACCGCCGACAAGGATTATACCGTGACGCACGACCTCAACTTCGCGCAGCCGCGCTACGAATCCAAACATGTCCTTGTACGCTTCCGGAAACCCTCCTCGTGAGACAGGAACAAGACTAATTGAGTGGTGGATAGACGTTCAAAAATCCCAAGCCTGCGTTATTGGCTACCCTCCGCGAAACGGGACCGGTTCCTGGCGACGAGAATGGTATGAAGTCGAAGCGTGCGGCGGGAGCGGACGAGGGTTCGAAGAAGAAGAAGCGCATGGAGAAGAATGTATGCCACCATCCCTGGCCTCAGGATCTTTGGACCCAGGACTTCTCGGTCTAACAAACGTGTGCAGGTCGACATGGACAAGTTGGCAGACGGACTCCAGCGCCTTGGAGAAGATGACCTTCTCCAGGTCGTGCAGATGGTACACGACAATAAAGCACCAGACTCGTATACCAAGAATGACATTGAACGTGTGTTTCCTCGACTTCCCCGATAAAAAGATCATGACTGACCACAAGACAGAGGGCGAATTCCATGTGGACCTATATACCCTCCCAGACAACCTCATCAAGATGCTCTGGGACTTTACACAAGAAAAGGGTGCTCTGTGAGATAACGGATGAACGAAGGCTTGTAAAAATAGGATTGCTACTGGTTGTTTGATTGACTGTATGGCTGGCTTGGCTAATTATTTCTTTTTCTTAATTCCATGATACATCTTGCATGCACTCATGCAGCAGCACTGTTTATTAGTTTAGTTTATTTCGTCGTTGTCGTTGCTTTTGGAATGTAATACACCTGAGAGTACGAGATTTGGTTCGTCAATATACGAAGAAATTAAAAGGTTTTTTAATATTCTACGACTGCTCTGAGCGTGTTCAGACAAGATAGGACTTGAAGCTCCCGTACCTTCTGATCACGACAACCATTGATTGTGGTCGGTCAAATCGCTGAATGGCATCCATCCCCTTCCTTTAATAGTGTCTTTCCCTCAATAGACCTTGACTAAGGCCTGTGAACTGCCCATAGTCTCCCTAATTAGGCACCTGATTGCTTGATCGATAGATGGCCAACTGACTGGCCTCAGCCGAGCACTCATGCGGCCCTCTGAAAGATTGATAGGTTGTTCTTTGGACACCCTTGATATCGCTGTCCTTTTCCTATCAACTCCCACCATTGGACATATAGTTCTCAGCATCATATTCTGTATTTTTGATGTTATGATAGTCGACTAGACATACGGCCCCTGAATGCTCGATTGAACAGAATACTTGATTATTAGCTGATGGAATGGCTACGCATATGGCCCCTTGAGTACTATCTATGACACTACGTACTGTTCCAGTATATCTTATAACAGTCTTGAGACTCATAAGATATGTAGAATTCAAAAGGAGTCTAGCTTCGCGCCGTATGATTTTTTACATGCATCCTGGGTTAAGCAAAACATGAACAAGCCAGGCATACATCAATAAATCTTCAATCTCCTAATACCCTTCTCAGAAGCAGCAGCAACAGCCTCCAAAGTCCCCATCAACCGACTCGTACACTGATAACGATCCTGGAAGACCATAGAAACCCACCATATCAGACGAAACCCGTGAACCGAAACTCTCTTCTAACACATAGTAGCACTCCCCTGTCACTGACTAATTCTGCTCTTCTCCTTCTCGTTGAGTCTGCGGCAGTACCTATTACAGACCAGCAAATTATCGTGATAATCCCAAAACCTACCTCTTCCCGAATCGAAACACCATCTTCGTGATTGGTGAATGTGGTTTTGTACCTGGTATTACGTGAACTCATAAGGATGAAAGTTGTTGTTCCTGTAACTGATGGTGGGTATTTGTATTATGTTGGCTTAAGCTCATTCTATATTTCGCACACTAGGAGGCCGTGGTTGCGGGGGATTTGAGGGTGGGTGATTTGGTTGCATTGATTGATGGGGGGAGAGGAAGGTTTTCTTTTTGCGTTCGAATAAGTGGACTGTGTGTTGTTTTCGGTTTGAGCCATAATCCGGACTTTGAACTACTAAAGTAGGAAATACATATTAGTACGCTTGACGTAGGTCGGGACCTCGCGATTGATTGAATTGTATGAACATCCAATTAAGTGTGTCTATGAGTAGAAAAAATTGAATCTTTTGCACCTTGTCTCGGGTCATCGCCACGAAAGGCCTCTACATTTCTCACTGGATGATATGGTCGTCTCGTATACCACTGATTGACGAACCTCTATGCTTCTTCTGACATCCCAAATGTGAGCTTTTTCTAGGCAAAAACAGGTTGAGCAACCTTGCCCACACCAGTAACCATGACAGCTTCACACCATAGAGGCGCAAGCTTCACGCACTACTTTATCGTTGTATGGATAGTGGTCAGTATCTCTCGCTGTAAAATCAAAACATACCTGCTACAAAAAAAAATCTCAATTTCCCAGGTTTTCATGCAGATGATGATGGTTTCGTCTTGAATGATCCGGTTAATATGGTCCAACGGCCATCCTCCACCTCGGTCGTGTTCATATCTATTTATCTTTCTTTTGTTAAAGGCAGGAACTTATCGATGTTCACGCCTGCTAGTTCTGGGAAATCGTTCGAACTAGTTCCGCAAGTTGAAGACGAGCTTCTGGAACATCTTTTTCCTAGATAGGACCAAAGACTCTATCAGTTCTTGACCTTGATTTAGGGACTGAGAGCAGAATGTCAAAGTATAGATCTTATCTTCTTACTTTTGTTTTTGTTTTATGTCGATCCTTTTATTTACTGTCGGCTTCCACAGGACCACAAATGTGTTATGATGGTAACTTGTCAATTATTACTTTGACTTTTTATACCAATTTCATGTAACTACCAAACCGGTTTCCCTCGAAGAGCGCCGGAAGCCCATGCATGACTCTCTGCATGTGCTGCGGGATAAGCAGCAACCTGTGCTAAAACATCTGAGTTCTCTATTGCATCTAAGTCTTTCTAAGTTACCATATATAACCGACAAGTGCTCGATATTCGAGCATATCTTATTTACATGCGATCCCTGTTGCTAAGCATTATATAAGTCCAAAAAGTGCCCAAGAGAGACGTGGAGTAGAGTGAATACAACCACCCCCCAAAATCATTTTCGACGTAAGAAACTGCGTTATGTTACTTTCCGGTCTCTTCTCACTTCCTTCCCAGCTCCTTTTCCTCATCATCTGTTCTTTCAGCTCCCACTTACCTTTTTCTCGCCTCGCGGCTTCGGAAAGTACACCAAAACAATATGGCCATGTCTTGTTCAATGTTCAAATGGCAGTTCCTTGCCTCTAGCCAACAACAATCGCCTCTTCTATTTGTCCTACTAGTCTCATTCTCGCTTCCATCGACATCTCCCATTTCTCCCCTCCGTTCTTCTCCGTCTTTCACACGACCAACAATTTCCAATTGAGCTGACCAATATTGACGACCAGCAACGATATGATCCAGAGATTTCTCTTGGGTTGTATACTCTACTAACATAATTAAGGCAACATGGAGACTAGTGAGATATTCTTTCGACGCCTGCTCCTAGAAAAGCACGTGATAGAACCTCCCTGCGAGCAGCGATCTTGATCAACAAAACCTGGGCGACAGAGGGAATTGGCATTCTTTGGCAAAAACCACCAGCGCCAGCATTGGCTTTGCTTCCGACTCGTCGCCGCAATACTATGCGAGCTAGGTCCGGATCCTCATTGCTTACGAGGCACACCATATAATCTTTCGTTCCTTGGAATTCCCGAGGATACGATCCATTATGATCGTATCTGGTCTCCGAGAAAATCAAGAGGAAATCTGCGTCAGCTCCTACCGTCAACCGAACTTGGAAAGATTCATCTTTTCCGGCGTTGTTTTGTCTGAATACTCAATCGGCTTGCTGGAATCTCGTTGCCCACGATTGAAAGCCATCAATGTCCATCCATGTGGCAGCATCAACTCTGACCGCTTGCTAAGATTTCTTGATACTTGCGGATCATTAACAAATATTCACATCAACTGGCATACAAACAACTCAATTTATGACCGTGATTTGGCTCACATTGCTGGTCGTGATGGTCTACTGGGGTTCGGGACACAGAATGCTATCAAAACCAAGACGATCGGGACTGTCTTTGAGACTCACAAGTCCATTCAAGCACATCACACCGTCGACGTTAAATTACAATCAAAGGCAGTCGCGCCACTTACTACCGCCATTACATCTGCCGCTAAGCTGTCGCTTGAGATCTTGGATAACAAGGTCAGGGTTTTACCTGCGATCAGCTGTCTGTCTGGCCTCATAGAGCTTGAAATTATCTTTTAAGATGACGTAGAAATGGCAGTTGACGATATCTTAGCGCTCAGGGGCCTGAAATATCTGACCGGATTCAGCCTTGAAGCTTCTTTGGGGAAAGTATCATCTCGCACATCGTTGACAACGACTTCATCCACCTGAATTAAGAAAAACCTAATCTAAAGCACTTAGGATTCTGAAATCGTGTGCGATTTGTCGATTAAGTCGTTGATAATGCTCGGAATCCTATGTCTACAGCTCAGGTTTATCAGATCTGGGGAACTCGAATCAGCTTGTTTGGTCTGGCAAGCAGGATAGCAGCACCACTCCTCCCTGAATTAGAATATCTTGAGATCTACGCCACGGGGACAGACGATGCGCCAGATTGGTGAGCTTGTCCTCTAATTAGAATATTTTCTATGCATTAATTGACGCTGGTAGTAGTTTGCCATGGGGCCTTCCTTACTAGACAGGTCGGCGAAATTGTCGATTCCAATATCGTGCATGCACCGAAGTTGAAGCGAGTGCACTTGTTTAATCAGGGAGCATTGCAATTTTCTCTCTGTGTGATGCGTGCGTTTGATGCAAGAATACGAGGCGAAAGTGAGCCCTGACATGCAAAAAGAAAAATGTGGCTCATGACCGGATGGCACCATCCTCTGTATTGCATATGGTTCATTTGTGTCCTCCGGTTTCAACGGGGGAAGAGGAGATATCCACGGCTGAGCAAGAACCGCGATTGGAATTGGAATGAGAATCGAAGTTTCTCGAATTCACATGATCTATGAAATTGTTGATTGTATCCAGGCGTCGCATCCTTTACCGTACTTATGCCTATGTCCGTCTACAATGTGTTTTACTTCGGTGCCCATTTTTGCTATTATGCAGGTGTATATCTTTGGTCGGTCTGTCTCTTTTCTTCTGTTTTCTTCTGTGACCATGTTCGCGCATGTGGAAAATGGACTGACGGTGGAATCTGTACTAAAGAGTACCATGAAGTGACGGTCTGAACTATCTTACGATCTTCTCTATTGTGTCCAAATCTTTATAAATTCCTCTATCTGTACCTGACAAATGCCATCTTTAAACCGGATCCTTAAGTGTATATTGTGTATATGAAAATGCGACCTCATGAAGTCATATCCAAGAAAGAATAAGTGATAAAAAAGGGGCCAAAAGAATGAAAACAGGGGTCCAATGCACAAATGCCAGTCTTCATCTTCATGAATGCTTATGCTTTGTACAAAAAGATAATGGTATCATAATCACAAAAGCCCAAGAACCAAACAAGGGACCAAAAAAAGGGGAAAAGGGAAGGAAAGGAAAGGGGGAGAGGGGGATATGATGTATATGGACATATTATGGCAAAGAAAAAAAAAAGGATATCCAAGGTCTTTGGCGGGCTGCCGTTTATATACCAATTGCAAGGACTCATTCTGTGCCTTCCACAAAAGCCTTGAGTCTGGAGCTGTCCTTGGTAGCAATGAAGTAAGTACCGCCAACATCTGTCCAACTGACGCTGTTCGACCAGTAGTTCTTCTGCTTCACCTTGAGGAGGTTAATGGGCGAATTCAAATTCCGAGACTGGATTTTATGGCCAGCCGGAACGAAAGACTTCAGCGAAACGATCTGACAGCCTTCTTTCATATCCAAGAAATGGTTAATCAATTCGTTATTGAGTTGTGGTGTGAAAGCTTGGTTGTTGATGAGAACAACGTCAGCCCGCTTCAGGACAGCGATGATGTTTTCTTCCGTGAGGAAGTCACCCCGCGCAAGATGTGTTTTACCCGGCGCGACACCCCAGAGGCGGCATCTGGCTTTGAACTCGGCTTGTTGGAGATCCGCAAGATCGCAGGCATTCTGCATCATTTCGCAACCCCAGCTTTCGCAGCCGATTTCTAACGCGGCTTGTAAGACGACGTTGCCCACACCGGAGCCTAGATCGACAAAAACCTGGCCGGACTTCAATCCAGTCTCCTTGAAGATGTTGCTGATGAATCGTGGAAGAAGTTCGCCATATACATTGTCCGATCCGTTCTCATACTGCCGGAGAGATTCGACGCGAGGCGAGACGGTGCGCGAGTAGATCTGGTTCAATATGCGCTCTACGTGAGGTAGGCTCAGTCGATTTGTCGCGTCCAGTTTCTTCGCGATACTCCCGTTCCGGCGGAGTCGCTCAATGGCCTTATTATAATCGCCCACAGTTTCGCGCACCTCCGTCTCGGACGCGTGAGCCAGAGCTCTTCGCAGCCTCCGCTTGATACCGCTTGACTCGTTGTTAAACTCGTCCGCTTCTTCCTCTGGAATGTAATGCTGGGAAGCAACCTCGATAACCTGCACGATGTCGTCGATGGGTTTGAAGTCGTCGTTGTCCCGCGGCACCACGAGCTGAAACCTAGGAAACACGAGAAGTCAGTATGTATTAACCCTAACCTATCCATTAATCACATACCTCTCCCTCTGCGAAGCACTGGGATACTGCAGAAGAATCTCAACCGGCTTATCCCCACTCCCGAACGCAGGCTTAAAATTCTTCGCCTTCTGCCCAGACGTGATATCAGAAGCATGCACCATCGAGAAAGGCTTCACACCCTCTTCTGCAAAAGCCTTCAACGAGCGCACACGTCTCGAAGGATCCGGTTCCGCACTGTCATCCGTCCTCGCCCGTTTGCGTACCTCGAACGATGTATCGGTATCACTCGCATCATCGTCGCTAGATAGTCGCAACTCGGGCGTCTGTCTTTTGCGGTTGGTTCGTAATGGCGTTATCGATCGCGACTTTGACGGAAGCTGTTCCGGGACCTTTGAGGCTGGTCTGCTCCCCGAGTCTCGTGTCTTCGTAGCCTTGTCGCGAGGCGGGATTCGCGATGGCTGCGGTGTCGATGTCGGTTTCGATGCGGGGACGGGTCGCGTCTGGACGACTTTGCGAATCTGGGGCTTCTGGGCCTGTAGCGAAAAGGATCCTCCTTTTTGGAGGTGGTCAAAGAATCCCATGGAGCAGGAATTGGCGGCCGGCGACGGGAGTGGCGGGGAGTTGCAGGGTAAAAATAGAGTCGGAAAATGGACCAAGGAATGCCAAAAAAAGAATCGATAAAACTGCGGTCTCTAGTCTATACAAAATGCTATAATAAAGTGAAAAGGAATTAAAGAAAGAAAGAAGAAAAGAAAGAAAGAAATGGGGACGATGATCGAGTGAGAGAGAGAAAATCGCGGCACGTGCTGAGAAGAGGAGAGGATGGAGAAAGAGCCGCTTTCCACTCTTAGCGTCTTTGTATAGCCTCAATTGTCGCCACTTTGGGCCGTCGGTGTCCCTGTCAATACAATTTCATATATTAGTACTGATTTCCCATACTAATAATGCACAATCAAGACCCCTGCATCCCCTGCATCTAGATTCAATCGAGATCTGAGATCCCCGCCGCCATGGTTCTGGAATGTATACGCATAACTACGTTGTTCTTACAACATTTCCCCAATATGGTGGCTCGGGATGGGTATCAAAACTTTTGCTCGAGTCTGTATTTATACTATAAATGACAATATTATTCACAGTAAGGAAGCGCTGCACGTTTATTTCGACTTCTTCTTCGCCAGCCTCTTTTGAGCTCGGATATCCTTCTTCATACGCGAATCCACAATCTTGTACTTGCCCTTAACTCCACGAGGACGACCAGAAATACCACGGTTAGCTCCCTTGGCAACAACAAGCTTGGCCTGCTGCTTGGGCTTCTTCTTGGCGGCCTTGCCCATCATCGCCGTGATGGCTGCCGATTTGTCCCGTTCGCTGAGCGCGTCGTCCTCCGCCAGCAACGACGACTTCTTGCGCAGACGCTCCAGTCTCGTCGCAGCCCTCATCTTCTTGCGGCCCTTCGCTTCCATCACCTTCTTGATTGGGCGGGCATTAATGGCGCGCATCTTCTCCTTAATTGCGGCCGCAGCAGCCTTGGTGATGGGGCGGTTGGGGTTGGCGTGTCTGTTCTCGTCGTCGAGGAACCAGTCCGGAAGGCCTTCGACTTCACGGAAGGCGTGCTTGTTGTATCCGTCGTCGACGAGGTCTGAGGATCTCTTCTCGCCGGTTGCCATTGACTGCGCTAGTGCCATAGCTTCCGCAGTAATGATATCGATATCTGGGTCACAGTCAGCAACGGCTACTTTTGACCGCAATGAATGAGAGGGCTTACCAAGTTGGCCATTGCCCTTCCTGGGATCCTCAGGCTCTTCAACCTCTTCATCTGACTCTTGCGCAACCTGCTCCTTCTCCTGCTCCTGCTTTGCATCCTTGGCCTTCTGTTTCTTCGATTTTATCTCCTCTTTAGGTTCCTCGTCCTCCTGCTGTTCTTCTGCGCTGTCTTCATCTTCCACATCTTCGTCACCTAGGCCCTGGAAAATGTCTTGGTCGAAGAACAACGCTGCGTTGTTGGACAACGCTTTGGACTTGGACGCGTGAGCAGGAGTGCTCTCAGCTTCAGCGTCCGAACCCTCTTCTTCAGCTTCGCCATCGCTTCCTTCCTTGCCGGAGTCCGAAAAACCGTCCCATTCGTCAGCCTCGTACTCCTTTCGAGCCTTCTTGGCGCGCAATTTCGAATCCCGTTCTTCCTGACGGTCCTGGTATTGCTCGTACAAGTTGTCAAGTTCTCTCTCCAACCTGTCTCCGTCATCATCATCATCATCGCTGGCCTCGAATTCAGAGTCAGAGTCGGATTCTTCACTCTCGCTCTCGACTACGGCCTGTCTTCCCGATGCAATCGCATCTCTCGCTCCCTCTCTGTCGACACGCTTGAGGGAGAAGGTTGCATCGTCTCCTCCTGGACCCAACTGCTCCATACCAATTTCCATAGGCGTTGTCATGTGCATCTGCATCCGGACAATCTCCTTGCGCTTCTTTTCATTTTCCTTTCTCCGCTCCTTCTTTCTCGCTGTGCTTTCCTTTTCTGTTAGACGATGTAGTTCATCCTGGATCGCGAGTTCATCATCCATAGGAGCAACCTCCGCCACTTCTTCAGTCGGCTCTTCAGTCTTACGAGGGCCCTTCTTCACGACAAGGCCGAACTTCTCTCTAACCTTCAGTCGCCATCTGAGCAGGTTCCGGAATTCCTTCTTTCCCAGGAGTTTCAAATCCTCACAGCATGTGCGAATCTCATCGGTAGTCTCCTCAAGTCGATTCAAAGTAGCCATGGCGAGGTCTCCAGCCGGTGCCTGATCGAAACTAAGCTTGTTGTATTCTCCGAGAATAGCGATGGGATCGATAGTATTGATGAACTCGGTGACCGGGATCTCCTTGAACTGAGTGTAGTTACCTTCCTCGTAACCTTCCCTCTTTCGCTTCTTCTTCTCGGGGTCGAAAACCTTGGCCTCGTAGTTGGGAGTGGGATCAGCCAGTTCCGCAAAGACGTGCTTGGGGTCGAGGAACTTCGGGTCGATACGCTTCGCTGCCTTGAATCCACGGCAAACGACGAAGATTTCTGCGGAAACATTCCGGGAAGACGGAGGTTTGGTCGCTTCGACGGACGCGAACAGTTGCTTAAAGACCCAAATCAGAGCGTTGTAGTCCTTCGATCTGAAAACCTTAGTGACAAAGGTACCGCCCTCAGCCAGGAACTCCGTAGCCAACTTCATGGACTGCAAGACCAGTTCTGCCTGAGAGAACGCATCCTGAACCCACGCGGTACCGACGTTTGGCGCACCATCGTGCAGCACCGTGTCTGCTTTCCAGTGTTTGAGATGAGATCGAATTGTCGCGCGACATTTGTCCGTGGTGATATCGCTCTGGAAGGAGATAACTCGAGGAATTGGCTTGATGGGGGCAAGATCAACACCGACAATGATACTCTGGTTGGGCATGCATTCTGCAGCTACTTGACACCATGACTGATTTCATTAGCATAAGAAACCCAGAAAGAGGGGAAAACTAATACTTACACCAGGCGCAGCGCACAGATCCAGAAGAACCTTGCTCTTTTCCAGGAAGCCATATTTCTTGTTCAATTGGACAAGCTTGAACGCAGCTCTTGCTCGGTATCCTTTCTCTTTAGCCAAGTGATACCACTTATCCAAACGACCTTTTCCGTGCTTTTTCTGGACCGCCATTTTGGCGCGTAGGTAGTCGAGAAAGCCTCGACGGAACCCTTAAACTTGAACAAAAGGTGGATGGTATGAAGAGAGACGAAAAGAATTCAGGAACTGCTTATCGGATTCTAGCCGTCTCCACAGATCCTCCAAATTTTTTCTGCCAGGCGGTGCAACCGACACTAGCCACATTATGCCTGAGGCAACAAAGGCGGTCAATCTTGATGCATGTGACATGATATCAGCAATGCTTCCAGCCCGACGCTCTGACTTGGACCAATACCAACACGTTCACAGGCAATAGCTCATGGCCCTCCGACTTCGACTATTTAGAAGGGACACTCCTTTTGTGTCCTGATATCTGGTTTTTTTGCTTGGTTATGTTCTTATTGCAGCTTTCATGGCGCCTACGGGATTCCGCAAGAAAGTAGAGCCTAGCCCACCAGGCACGGCCCCGTCCACTCCAACCCCGAGTCATGGGGATCCATCTCCTTCAAGCAGCAGACAACGTTCAACTTCGTCGCAAAGGGGGGGGTCTGGGGTGGTAAGTCTGCCATGACTCGATATAAGAAATGACTATATTTGCGTAGCTAATATGCCTCTCTACTTAGAATCGGTATCCCGGGACCTGGCCGGCCGGCTCCAGAGCTTCTAAAGCCGCGCCCGTTACCGAGGTTGCCCGCGAAAGCATATCAGCCAAGAATGTAGCTAACGTCGCTTCCTCCTCAACCTCACATTTCAACCTAGATGACAATCCGAAACATAAACGCAATCCTTCCCTCCAACTGACACGGCGACAAGGTGCGTCGAGCAGGTCTCTTCCTGCCAACGCGAAGACAACTAGGGTCAACATTGCGTCCGACGGCTCTACATCTACCGCGACCGCGAACACTCCATCGGAACCGGCTGCACAATCCACAGATAAGGAACAATCAAGCGACAAGGGTGAAAAGGTTGTGGGTGACGCTGCAAAGGAACAACCGAATATCATAACCGAAACGACAGCTCCGAACGCATGTGACGAGAGTGCGGAACCGGAAAGCAAGACAACACCGGCAACGCAAACTGGTGGATGGTTCTCGTGGCTTTACAGATCATCACCCACTGTGACAGACACGACCGGTGACTCCCAGACGACAGAAACTCCGGTAGAAAACCCGCCGCCAGAGCCGCCAACACCAGAGCAGACGTTAAAAAAGGATACCGTTGAGAGAAATAACCGAGTCTCTGACGAGCAAGCCACAACAAAACCCGATACCCTCGAAACTACACAAGTGACTGCGGCGCCTCAAAGACTTTCGTGGTTCCAGATGTGGTACGGCTCGCCCTCTTCGTCAAAAACCCCGGAGGAACCTAAAAAGGAAGAAGAGCCCGCCAAGGATCTACCGCCGAGTATAGCTGAAGAATCCACCGAGGCTGCACAACATGATACTTCGGTGCCTGAAGAAAGTCCTGAAGAACGAAGTGATTCTTCCAAACCACCTGTTAGATCATCTGGCTGGTCGTTCTGGTTCCGAGACAGTTTGAAGGATTCCGCGCAACAAAGGACTCAGGATGTCGAAGTTGTCGAAGGATCGATAAACCAAGATACATCTTCTCAGCAGTCGAAGGGTGAGCATAAAACAGAGCCAGAGCAAGAAGTGGAGGCCAAGAGAAAGGGGAACACCAAGGTAAAGTCACCTAAAAACAACGCCGGACCTCCTGTCGTCCCCGACAAAATTGCAGCTCAGGTGGAGCTTGCATCCGATGTACCCCCGAAGGCTCCTCAGACTGCTGCCTCTAGGAACTTGCAGAAAAATCTACCTAACCAGATTCTGCCACGCTTTCAAGACACATTTTCTATGCAAGAGTCGCCGTCTTTATTACAGACACTTGGAAGCTTTTTACATTATAGCAAGAAGCAGCAGAACAAGCATGCGTATAGAATTCGGGATCCGCCTCGAATCCGAAAGGCCTTGGCTATTGGGGTACACGGATACTTCCCCGCTCCACTGATACGGAGCGTTCTTGGTCAACCAACAGGCACCTCTGTACGATTCTCGACGATGGCGGCGAATGCCATCAGAAACTGGACCGAGAGCCGCGGATACTCCTGTGATATTGAAAAGATCGCACTCGAAGGCGAAGGCCGCATTTCTGAGCGGGTGGACCTGCTCTGGAAACTGCTATTGAATTGGATGGAAGAAATCAGAAATGCAGATTATATCATGATTGCATGCCACAGTCAGGGAGTTCCGGTGTCTATCATGTTGGTTGCAAAGTTGATCGCATTTGGTTGCGTAAATGCCTCGCGCGTTGGAATATGTGCCATGGCCGGTGTCAACTTGGGTCCATTCCCGGACTATAGATCTCGATGGATTAGTGGATCTGCTGGGGAGCTTTTTGAGTTTGCGTTGCCTCACAGTCAGGTGTCTCAGGACTACGAAGCTGCATTGAGATGTGCACTCGACTTCGGGGTTCGAATTTCCTACGTTGGAAGCATTGACGACCAACTGGTGTCTCTGGAGGTAAGTTCTCGCTTTCTGGATTTTACATGCTCGTATGTCTAACATGCGTATTTGCCTAGTCGTCGCTCTTCTCGCCGGTAAACCATCCTTATGTCTACCGGGCTGTTTTCGTTGACGGTCGGGTCCATGCCCCCAGCTTGTAAGTATCCGCATTGACCGGTGAGTCTTCGGTCATGCTGACATTAATTAGCCTTTCCCATTTAGTCGGGTTCTCTCTCAAACTGCGAAATCTTGGGATAGCAGACCATGGCCTCATTCGGGAACTGAGCGCACCGCTCGCAGGCAGTCTCTATACTGGAGAGGGGCATTCTCGCCTTTATGATGACGAGGCTGTTTACTCGTGAGTTCTATACCCTCTCCATTCCGAAAAACTAGTGCATTAACATACCATCCAGCCTCGCGATCGCATTTGCCCTAGAGACCTCAGACGTCAGCGGCGCGACCCTACAAATAAAGCGACCCCAAGGCTCACCTGTAGCAAACCCGTATATCCTCCCGTTCGCCATGCGCGGTCTTTTGGAAGAAGAACATGTCAAACGCGAACTCTACGAGGAAACAATGGAACTCCTGAAGCAATTCGACGACTGGAAGCCATCGAGCAAGGTGTTGAAGGATGTTAAATTTCGGTTAGAGGGGATTCGGTCGAAACTTTGAACATGCCCCACGGTTTTGATAAACTTGTTATAGACAAGAAGAGTTTCAGCACACGTGTAATACCCTATTTTGTATCATTTGCACCGGCGCTATGGGTTTTGGGTTTAGGTTTAGGGCGAAATTGGACTTCCGCTTTTTCAATATATGGTAATGGAAACTTGCTATCAGGTATATATTACATTGTGAACCGAAGACAAAAACTCCGAGTTTGTTTTTCAGGTACAGGTATACCAAACTGCTATTCGAACAAGAATTATAGATTCCTTCAAGGACACTAAAGACAACAAACCCCTATATGTGATAGACCGTGCTAACTAGAGTGGTATAAAGCAAGAAAAGCAAATCCCGAAGTTCTGTTCAAGCATGCATCGCATTCAAGCAAATGCCGTATGGTATGCACCTTCAATATCATCTGTACAAAGATCCCGAGTCAGTCATCAATATACGAAATCAATCCCAATAAAAAACGGAAGGGAATGACTCACCCTTCATCCCAATCAATGCCTCAAAAGCAATGGTATAATTCCTCACTGCACCAATAATCCTCTCCAACCCCTGCCTCAGTTCCAGAATCAACCTATCTGTGGGAGTCGGATTCACATTCACATTCGCATTCGGGTTCATATTCCCAGTTATGCGTCGTCCGTTCTCAAACCCGGTCCCCTGTTGTGATGAGAGCGGGAGAGGGGGGGATATTCGTCTCGCGACGCGCGCTTTGTAGAATATCATTAACATGGCGTAACTGCCTTGCATTAAGCAGCAGGCGAACGAGGGCATCGTGCGCGGTAATTGTTGCTGATGCTGGCCGGAATGCGGGTGGAGGTCTAGTCGTGACGGGCGGGGAAGAGGGAGGCTTTGGAACATATGCGAGATTAGGAGGGCGGCGCGGAGGCAGACTTTTGCGGAGTGTTGGCTGGTGAAAGGACATTCCGTAGGGGTAGGGGGTAGTTGTTGTGATGATGTTGATGGAAGATCTGGGGTTGTTGAGGTAGAGGGTGTGGCGTATTCGGGGAGATGTTCCATAGAGCTGCTACTGCATGAGCAGCGGATGTTGGTTATTTGAGAAGAGTCTGTTGGAGGTGTGCAAGCTGCTGGCGCTGTGTTGTTGGCATTTGCTGCTGCCGCCGTGAGGTCGCAGTGCTTCTTGATAAATATGGGGATGTCTTGGAATGCTCGGAAACGGTGTGTTTTGATCTGGGCGCTAGAATGGGGTCAGTATGTGATGCCGTCCAGGGTAGATTTAGTGGGTAAAATACCTGGATAGCTTTATCCGCGCAATCGCACGCAAGCTACGTGCTGTGATCAATTCCGTTCTGTCATCGAGGCCGTGAGGTTGTGAGATGCTGGAAGCCAACGCTGATTGCGAAAGCACGGAGGCAGCCCAGGCGTCGAGTTGTTGCATCCGTTCGTAGATGTAGGACATATTCGATCTTGATTTTATACATTTGTTTAGGTCGATGATGAATTGAGTCGCTGAAACCAGGACTTGTTGCGCCTGTATTAAAACAGACCAGGCCTAACAGGCAGGTTAGAATGTGATCACCTGTTGGGCATGGTACCACTTACATCTGGGTCAGAGTCGAATTGGGGATAGGGTGTAATGAATTGAGGATCTTGAATCACGATAGATGGGGTCTATTGGCTCTTAGTTTGGTTCCGGCCTGGGCAAAAGGAATTGTGATACTCACGGTTGTGCTGACAATGGATCCCTGGAGGACGCTGTAGTACTGTAGGAGCAAGTTAGAGAACCGACCAGCATTTTTCACAAAAGTAGGACACACCGTCATCCACCACGCTCTCCTTCTAGCCTCTGCAAACTCACTATGATCGTCCCCTAAAGTATGCAAAGACATGTCCAAGGCTATCGTGAACGCTTGACCAGCGCGGTATCTCATTTTCAGTAAATTCCCGCGCTGTACGTACTCGTACGTAGACAATATCAACAATGCGAGAAGATTCTCGAGTTCAACTGGCGTCCGAGGGTGGAAAGGTTCTCGGCTAATCGAGGGCCGCTCACCGTACAGCCCCTGCGAAGGATCTGTAGACGACGAATTCAGCTCACAGTCCGCCTCGACACTGTCAGCTGCCATCTGGGCAAATGCATGGGCGCAGTTCCTGCGCTGAACCACCGAATTAGGAGATGGCGGTTCCGGATCATCTGGGTGAGGTATGAGGGATAGGATTGCAGATAGTGCAAGACTTAGAGGCGATCGAGGCCGGTAAGCTAGAACAGGGTCTTCAGAAGGGGAGCTGGTGCATGATGTAGCGTAATTCAATGGTTGATCAGGCGATGGAGATGTCACTCTAGGTGGGAGGATAGGGAAATAAGAATGGATGAAGATGTAGTAGGCGTTTAGACTATAACGAAGGTCAGCATTTATTATGAGCCTTGAAGTTCATGGGACAACTGACATTTCGTGTTCGCTGCCATACGTTCTCACCAGAGGTTGCATGGGCATACTTGATGATGACGGCGTTGACTGCATGTGCACGTCGGGATGACCTTCGGTATTTGGAACAAAGAGATCCGCAAACATAGTCTGTACATCGGAAGAATAATCTAGACTCCTCAGTCCTGCGCCTGGCATAGATAGCTCATCAATTTGACCAAACATATCGGACGACGCTATAACTAGTCAGCTTTTTATTATTGAATACAGAACAGGAATACCATCACAACAAACCTTCCTGGAAATCAGACGAGGGCACCATTGTCGTCCCCTGGGAGCCATTATGCTGGACATTGTTTCCAATGGAATTGGATTTCCTCTTTCTTCTCCTGGGGCCACCGCGTTTACTGGGCATATAAGAACATTCTCGGTTCCTGCCAGCGCACTGATGTCAAGGGAAAGACAGTTTAGTACAGTCCAGTGCGATATCAGCAAGACAACATACATTGGCACATGGCTCCTGCCCATCACAACGCGTTCTCGAAGCACGACTAATTATCGAATTAGTAAAGCAAACACCGGAATAGGACGCCGATTCCAGGTCTATAAAATGTATGGGGGGGGGGGGGGGGGGGAAGGGGCTTACCAAGCCAAACAAGCTACTTTAACCGGGGGCTTCGCGAACTTCCTGCGAACCACCGACGACGGCTTCGAAACGGCAGACCGCGCCACGGCGGTAATTGAATCATGATCGGGATGTCTGAAACTATCCTGAACCATGGCGGTGCTGATGCAGTACATAAACAGTACTAGTAATCACAAGTAATAATCATCCGAAGTTGGCACAGGTCGGCGTCCTCCGCACTCGGCGAGAGAGAGCATGTCACCGCAGGATTAGACGACGCGGCTGCATGTAGTAGTCATAGGGCAAAATGTCAAACGCCAATGCTAATGACAATGTCTGTGAGCTGCCTGGGGGAACTCCTTGATAATGGAATTGTATTGTAAAAAGCCGCCGGGGTTTGGCGCAGGGTTGCAGGACCGGATGGCATCGTAAGGTTCGAGCAAGCAAATCCCGAGTGTGGGTGCTCGGGATTTGCTCGACGCAGGGTTGGGAAAAGCAATGAAGGCGTGAGTGGTATGTATTTCAAATACTGCCCTCAGATCCGGTATCCATTAGGTATGAATTATCTGTTCCTTCCATCTGACAGGAGACATGCCTGCATGATCTGTTTCTGTAGGAATGTTTTATGTCAAGCTCTTTGCAGGAAAGTCACGTGAGCTACGACTGAAACCGAGAGGTTATGACAAAATTGTCCTATAATTCAAGAATTGTCTATACAGTACAACGAAACACGACTGGAGGTATCGCATAGCATCTCGATCCAACTGGATCTGAGGGAAAAAAAACAATGCACACAGAAATCCAGGGAAACCCAAGACAATCCCTGCCAATGACATCCCGGGGAAATATTGAAGACAAAGGAGACTTAAGAAATTGTGATAATCACAACATGTTGAATGAAAAAGGAGTGACGAAATTTATTCAGCACGCATTCTTTCCAAACTGAAATTGTACAATCATTCATCCATGTCATCATCGAGGTTGATAGCGTCTGGGTTGACAGGGGCGGATGGCTGCTGCTCTTGACCAGCAGGGGGAGGTCGGTTACCGCCCTCAGGCCCAGTACTGGCAGCGACAAAGCCCACCGGAGCGCGTGCTTGTCGCTCCAGAGCTGCCATGACATCGGCCTTCTCCTTTGCACCATCCATCTCTCCTTCCTCTTCGGCGCCTTCTTGAGGGCGCTGTTGGCTACGGGCAATTGCCTGCGACGCGATGAAATTGACATCGGTACTGTTGTGCGTGTTAGTTAACATTAACTTCATCCATTTGGGAGTCGAATGGTCACATACTTGTATTGCGCCTGCACACTTCGCTTGATACGAAGCATTTCCTTGAAAGTGTCCTCGTTTCCGTGCTGGACTTCGAACGCCTCCCATTTCTGCCAGAAAGCGGCATTGGTGCGAGGGTCGCAGAACTGTGATGCATGTCCGTAGATGGCACGGGCCCGATCGATCTCACCCAGTCGTCGCTCCATTTCAGCAAACTTGAGGCACATTTCCTTGGCTTCCTGGTCAGGCAAAGCCGCAATAGCCCGTTCGTAGATCGGTCTGGTGGAGGTCAACCCGAAATTTGAGGCAGATTTCGTGATGTAGAATTCGAACATCTCGAAGCGGTCCTCGTCGGATACTGCGCGAGTAGCGCGTTCGTAGATTCTCATCGCATGTCGTGCCAGGCCGCGCTCTTCTTCGAGGTTACCGTACATCAGGTACAGAGGCTTGGCAAACTTGGGAGGACATTCATCCAGAGCCTGCTCGAACAAGTCTCGCAATCTTTCGATTCCGATCTTCCGATCAACGGCTTTAGTCAGGTAGAGGTTCCAAAGTTCAAACGCAACCGGGTAGCTGAAGAGATCAAGTCCTCGTTCGTAGACCTTGAAAGAGTCTTCGAAGTACTTGTGTTCCTCCAGCAGATTGGCGTAGTTGACCACAGTCTGGGGAGTCGCAATGCGTAACTCGAAAATTCTCTCGTAAACGTTCTTAGTCTCCTCCAAGGAGGCAACACTCTCAACCAGGTCGACGTAAAAACTCCACAACTTCCAACTCTTGTGCACGCGCTGCTGAGGCGAAAGAGTCTCGTCGAAATAGTCCACCGTGGATTTCTTGGACGCTTGCGTAGCTTTGGCCATGACTTCAACTGCTCTGTCAAAGTTCTCGGCCCGCAATTCCATCTCTGCCCATTCACACCAGGTCTCGGCCAATTCCGCAACCGATTTATAGGGAACTTTGACGGCCTTCTCGAATATGACCCGTGCTGTGTCTAAATCGTCACCATTTTCGTAGAATTTGGCGTAATTGACCCAGAGCTCGGAGAACTTGCCGTGAGCCTTCTTGGGGTTGATTGCTGCGATGGCAGCCGTATAGGTATTGACAACTTCTTGCTTGTTGTCGCCCCACAAGGCTACTCTCTTTTCCCATTCAATGACGTTGTTGGGGTTTTGCCGCAGGAGCACATCGTTGACCAGGAAAGGCCGTCGATCCATGAGCTGTTCGAATCGCAGCATTCGCAGGTCGAGGTCGAAATCGGCATCTTCGTCGGTCTTTCCCTTATCGGCACGAACTGCGGCCGCCTCCATCAGGCTTCCGATGATCGATTCTTCGAATTCAACGTAGGAGTCGAAGATAAGAGTGAAATCGCGAACTGTCATGACAGTGAGGATACCCTCCTCGAAGACATCTCTTGCCTTCTCGAAGTTGCCCTTGGTAATCCAATATGTCGCTAATCCGGCCCATAACTTTCCTCTCTGGTCGGCGAATCGATCGATCCCGCTACGCAAGATGGCGTCGACATCAATGCCAACTTGCGGACCAGTCTTAATCTGTTTGGCCTTGGAAACTAATAGGTCGACCATCTCAGTCCATAGCTGGAAGTGACTTTTCCCTTCTTTCGACTGGAATCGCGGGTCGTCGAGGATGTCCATGTACCGTTTTACGGCCTCCGTATACTCTTTCATCTCAACCAAAAGCTCGATATATTCCTCCGCATTCTCCGGATGAATTTGCATATACCGAGCCCAAATCTTTACCGCAGTTTGGCCAGAGGCGGAGCGCGCGAATGCCTTGTAAAGTTTCCAGATCCGGTTATGTTGGGTAACGGGCAGAGCTTGAAGCGCGCGGTCGAATGTCCGGCGGGTTTGTGTGACAAGGGGTTGTTGCAGCATGAAGGAAAGATACATTTCCCATATCCGGGGCATCTTGTTGAGGAGGATAAGTGCACGCTCGAAAAGCGCGTTCACTTTCTGGTATTCAGCCCGATATTTGGTCGCATTGCGACCGCGAAGATGACTTGTTCTGAATTCAAGATACTAAAGAAGTCAGCCAATTATCTAGACGCACATGTCTTGGTGGATAATGGGGGGGGGAAAAGTACCATCTTCCAAAGCTTGTAAGATCTCGGTAGCTGCCTACAGGCCCGCTCCATTACCTGGAACCTGTCAGTTTCAAAATTCCGCAAGCCGTGTATATCTATCGGAGAGCTCACAAAAGCCTGTTCGTAAAGCGTCCCATGCTGTTGCTTGTATTCGATGTAGGAAAGCCATGGTTTGATACTGCCGGGGTCCCGGATGAGATCTTGCTCGTAGACGGTGTCCTGATCGGCCTATAGCGGAAATTGCATTTTTAGTCTCTGTCCTCTTGCAAATTGAATTCTAGGAATCACTCACGATCAGGTACAGATCAGGCCCGGAAGCCGATGATCGATCCATCTCTGCGTGTTGCCGGTGGGATCTCGGGGGCAGAAGCGTCCCTGGCATTGCGCCACTCAATCGAGCGGGATCAACTCACACGGTCAACACAGGAGCTGAAAAGAAAATAGTAACACGAACGGGCAAAAGCGTTGTCTGGTCGCCGTTGGAGTGTGAACTGCTGGGCGCCGCGATGAGATGAAGTCGGTTCATTGCACGTGACTCACTGCCATGCCGCATCGGACACGGAGTTGGTCCAAGCTCCGCGGGTTATCGCGCAGTTGGCTCACTTATCGTCATGCCATCCATTTGATGCCACGGGGAGTTCGTCTTTTGTTAGTGATTTCCAATTTGGGTGCTTTGAACGGCGTTGAATTGAATAATCTAATCTCTCACCATGTCGGCAGCAGTGAGTTTGCTTCAATATGGCTGTTGTGAAGCAGTCTACTAACTTGTTGCTATCCAGGGCCGTGAACCAGTCTTCCCGACTCGCCAGTCGTTGGGTTTGATGAAGAGCAAGCTTAAGGGTGCAGAGACTGGTCACAGTCTGCTGAAGAGAAAAAGTGAAGCTTTGACAAAGTGCGTTCCCTATTATTTTGATGTGTTCCGAACTTCCCTGCTAATCATATACCGCAATCTATAGGCGTTTTCGCGGTAAGACGATTCCAAACGGCGCAAAACGAAATTAACGCTCGAAATCAGACATCACCCGGCGCATCGATGAAGCAAAACGAAAGATGGGACGAGTCATGCAAGTGGCCTCCTTCTCCCTGGCGGAGGTGACATATGCCGTTGGAGGAGACATCGGATACCAGATCCAGGAATCCGCCAAGCAGGCTCGATTCCGTGTACAGGCTAAGCAGGAGAACGTGTCTGGTGTCTTCCTGCCTCAATTTGAGGCGTACCAGGAGGAGGGAATCAACGACTTCGGTTTAACTGGTCTTGGGAAAGGTGGTCAGCAGGTTCAACGCTGCCGGGAGACCTATGCTCGCGCGGTAGAGACATTGGTGGAGCTTGCTAGCTTACAGGTAGGGAAATATTGTCGTTAGGAAACTTGTTCGGTAACTAATGGGTTTTTAGACTGCATTCCTTATTCTTGATGAGATGATCAAGGTTGTCAACCGGAGAGGTAAGTCAATGCAAGGCACTTATATACTGGGATATGATACTGACTATTTATAGTGAACGCAATGTAAGCTGCTTATTATCACCGTGTCTACGAACGTTGACTATCTGGGTACTAATATTGATCGCCAGTGAGCATGTCATCATTCCTCGAACTGAGAACACAATCAAATGTCAGTCACCTACACCTGATATATATATGTGTGAGGCTGATCATGCTAACTCACCATAGACATCAACTCCGAACTCGATGAGCTCGACAGAGAAGAATTCTACCGTCTAAAGAAGGTCTCGAATAAGAAGCAAAGAGACACTGCCGCGCAAGACGCAGAGATCCTGGCTGCCAGACAAAAGGCGGCTGAGAAGGATACAGGTGATGTTCCTGATGTTCTCGGGGAACAAGAAGATCAAGATGTAATCTTCTAGACCCTTTTCCGTTTTCCTTGTTTCTTTTGCAATGTAACTAGTCATCTTTTCCTTTTCCTTTTGTCCTTTTTAGCACGGTTGTTCTTTGATATCATTTATGCGGTGTTCTTTTCATGAGACTATTCAGACAAAGGCAGAGCTTCAAAGATACAGAAATAAAGATTCATGATTTAACCTCCATGATCAAAGAAAAAGGAAAACAAAAAGGCAAAGAAATTCCTTCCAAACGCCGTATTAGTCTGTCGACAAGTGCACACAAAGATATCACTGTCTCTGGTACGTAACCCGAATAGGCTTCCCATCCCCCATAGGCATTCCCGACGTAGCCTCCTTAGCACTAATAGCCCCAGACTCGTTCTCATATTCAACAAAAGCAATACCTTTCCGTCCAGGCACCAATCTGGCCTCTGTGAATCCCTCAAACCGCCCAAACACACTCGTAAGCGTATCCTGGTCGATGTTGTCGGGGAGGTCTCGCAGGAAGAGAATCTTGTTCGGAGGGAGGTATTCGTCTGGGATAACTGTTGCCGCTGCACCGCTTGTCGGCTTGAGGCCAGCGCCTTTGGTGGTTTTGGCGGGACGGGTGGTATCGGGGGCTGCAACGGCGGGACGCTTAAGTTTCTTTTGAGCCTCGAGAGCTTCATGGGCTTGTTTGCGCTCTGTGCATACGTGTCACACATTAGCCACCATCAACAAGTATAACAGGAGAAAAGAGAGCAAACCTTTCTCAGCCAACCTCCTCCTCTTATGTGCCTCCAACTCCTCACCACCACCCTCTCTCAAAACCGTCGCATCACTCCTCGTCTTCGCATAATCCAACACCATCGGCTTCTCAAACAGCTCGAATCCATTGATTTCCTCAATAGCGTTCGTAGCTGACTCAACGTTGTCGAAGACAATAAAGGCCTGGCCCTTGGCCTTGAGGTTGGTTTTGGCAATTATCTCGATGATGGTGCCATATTCGGAGAACAGCTCTTCCAGGGCTTCTTTGAGGTTGTCGACTTTGATGCGTTCTTGGAGGTTGCGGACCTGGAATTTGAATTAGTAGATTATTTCATTGAGTTTCATTATCGTGGTATCGCGCGCGCGGCGTAGGACGTCGGGGATCGGGATGGAAAGCTCACATAGACTCTGCGGAGAAGATCACGTTTAGCAAAACTGTCGTTCCTGGATTCAAAAACAAAACATGTAGAGAGAGAAAATACTCACGTGGGATTAGGGGGGATGCTGGAATTGGCTGCTACGGTTGCCATGATTGCGACAACTGAGCTCTGTCTCAAGCTAGTGTTTTTGATCAGCAGTTCGAGATGGAGGCTTTGAGGTTGAGGTTGATAAAAGTGCCTATGCCCTTTTTCTGGCCTATAAAACATACTTAAGCCACCTAAGTAAGAAACTAGCATCGTTGGTCTAGTGGTAGAATTCGTCGTTGCCATCGACGAGGCCCGTGTTCGATTCACGGACGATGCATTCTTTTTTGGACCAATTTTTTTTAAAAAAAATTGTACTCTTATATGCACGGAATGCTCTTCAGCGTCCTTTATTTTCTTTTTATCTTTATCGTTTCATATTCTTGAAGTGTATTCTTTATGTATTTATATTTTCATTCCAAAAGTATCTACGCCACCAAAACTCCCCGTAAAGCCTCAACTTCAACCTTCATCTGTTTGGGCTGTCTGGTCCAATCACCCATCTTAACCTCATCCGACTCCGTTACCGTATACAAATACTCCGAAACAGTTGACCGGACCTAGTTTGTTAGCTGCGAGCAATATTACAATCAGGAGTCAATGGACTTACCCTTGGAAATGGATGCAGCAACATTGCCGTCAGTTTCTTAAGAACCTCAGGCCGTAGTTGCGGGAAGCGAGACAATGGGGCATAGACTTTGACAGCTGCTTCGAGACGTTGGATGTTAGATGATTTGAAGTGTGCTTTTTGAGTGAGGGCGAAGAGTTTTCGGAAGCTGCATACAGCGTTAGCGTCAATAAAGCTTGCTAGATAGACGAGTGACTGACATTTGCTCTGAGCCCTCAGGAATGGATGGAATATATCCATCAACCAAAAAAGCCAGTAACTCTAGGGTAGGTATTGCATAGCGATCATCTTGCAAGTTCTCACTCAGGATAGTCGACAGGTCCTTGAGTATCATGAGCAGCATTGCTTCTCGTTGCTCGGTTTTCCTGCTGTTAAGACACTGCACCAGCGCTAACCGCGAGGCGCGGATTAGTCCCTCAGTGCCAGCAACAGTTGACGTTGCAAGGCCTTGGTATAGAGGCAGACGCAGCCAGTCAATTGTCTGGAGTTCTAGTAACTGTACGAAGTAATCCGGGAACGACATATGGCTGAAATGGTCGTATTTTCTGTTGAAGTCAGCCCAGAAGGTCCCGAGAAGAATTGTTATATTACAGACCTTTGCAAGGGTGGAAAATCCTCCGCTAACTCCCAGAAGCTCTGCAGGCCAAGCCAGGCTTGTATACGGACTTTGTCCAGTTTCTCCGCTGCGAGTCTGCAGAGACAACTGACAGCTTTCTGGGCGCGTGACGAACGAGTTCCAAGTTCAGATTCCTTTTGGAGTATGATCTTGGCTGCTTGGATTGCTTCTAGTCGTAGTAATGATCCGATATCACCTCGTCTGTCGGTCGTATAATCGTTCAAGAAACTGATGAAATGGTCTACTATATCATCCGTCACAACTACTAACAGTTAGCATGTAGGTCACCTAGCAGCATCCATCGAACTCACCAATATACGGTAGAACCTCCGTCGCTAAGCACCTCACGGCTGCCACTCTCTTCTCGATCAGTTCTTCCGGACTGGCAGATTGGAGTAGCTCCTGTATGATTTCTGGTCTGAGACTATTCTCAGGCTCGACGCTCTTGAACACAGCACCCAGAGCGGAGATCTGGCCACGGCCAGTTGGCAGTTTCCTTGTAGCCTGAATGTGCGAAAACCAACCTTGCACTGTTTCCTTCTGCTTTTCCAATGATAACAGAGGAAACAGTTGCGATACAGCATCAGAAGAAGCCTCGATTGCGAGATCTTCCCCCCGGGAAACGCACAACAGGAGAGTCCCTCGAGCGTTGTCTATTGAAGCAGTCGAAGGCTTAAGCGAATCGGAAGCATCTGGCTTGATGGCCGTTCGAGACAACGAATCAATAAGACGTGCTGATGCTTCGGCCGTAAGTTCAGGGCGGGAGGATTGAAGTGTCAAATCATCCTTGGAAGGTCCAAACGATGAACCGAAGATATCCCAAAGCTGAGCAACCTGGACAGCAAGATCCGCTGCTTCAGACGCGTCTGTCCCTCGTTGTTTGTTATAGGCATCGACAGTAGCTGCAATCGACAACATACAACCATGTCTTGTCTCAACGTCGTTTCGCGGGAGATTGGAAACTTTATGAAGAAGTCGCTGAAGCACAATTTTCATCGTCGTGTAAGAGCCATGAAGGCTAAGAACCCCAAGTGCCCTTGCAGCATGTCTCCTCGACTCGGCATCCGGCGAACCGACTCCCCTCCACTGCATTAACGATTCTACAAGCGGGCTCCAATAGACATCACTAAGCGTTGCTGTCGCCTTCGCCACATCAATCATCGCTCGCGAGCGCCGCGCAACGGCATGGTAGTCCACGACCTGGACGAGCGAGATTCCCTCGGCGATAGTATTCGGGTGGCGGCCAATCAGCTCTTGCAAAGCAGCAGAAGAACCTCTCCGGATATTTCCTGAAGGATCCACGCAAGCAGCACACACGAGCTCAACGGCCAACATCTGCGGGATGCTAGTTCCATTTTGTTGCGTAGGCGTACTGATCGCGTCTGCCCTCAAGGCCAGCAATTCCTGCGTCGTGTACTTCCGAGACAGTGCCCAGATACCAAAACATGAAGCGTCTCGCACACCGGTGCCAACGGAGCTACCGGTCGACGACCTCTGCTCAAAGTCAAGTCCGGACACCAGCGGTTGCAGTACATTGTGGAGGTGATGGGTTGGAGGAGCGCGACGGAAAAGTAGATGTCCAAGCGTTAGTATCAAGCCCTGCCATCGCTGAGCATCAACCGCACTCAGGTTCCGCTTCAGCGTGTTGATTCCAATCATCCTGGCCTCAAATGGTGCCACTATGGTGCCATGCTGCGTCTCATACAAGATATTCTCCTCTAATGAGCCAGTTACAGCTTCAATGACATCGGCTGCCATACCTGGATCCAACTTCAGAGTGATGATACTCAGAGCCTTGCTGGCAGCAAAGCGCACAGGCGTGTCTTTGTCAGCAAGCGAAACCAGCAAATGGTCAATCACTTCTTCCAGGATAACAAAGACTTGGTCATCTGACATGGAGCCATTCTCGTTCAGCGACAGGGCCATCACACTCACGCTACGGAGGATCTTGATGATGATCTTCCGCGCCAAAGCGGACGACCTGATAATTTTGGACACGTCTGATTCTCCGTGGGCAATGTGTAGGGTCTGCTCGAATACAGGCTCAACCAGGGGAGCAAACCCCTCCACCTGACCCGATGCCGCCAATCGTGCAAGGAAAGACAACACCCCGATACACGTGTACAAAGAAGGCGGCTCACCATTTTCCACCGGCTGAAGTATCGAGAATGCCCATCCCGTAAGGTTATTCAATACCCCAACAGCCAGCATATCCCCACGAAGCGCAAGCCGCGCAAGCAACGCAGTAGCAGCCTCGCGCTCCTTTCCGGAAACATTGACATAATTCAACGACGCAGAAAGTATTGACTTCGCAACTATAGGCGTCTGAGGTGAGAAAATCTTCAGGTGATCCAAATTGTCGTATGGTATCGGGATATCATCCGACGATATCGATGCGAGATCAAACGGGGCGAGCAACAAGTGCGAGAGCCAGGTGAGCATCACATATCGCTCTTCCCAGACAAGTCGTCGTGAGATATCATCACCCAATGCAACTTCCATCGGATCATCTTGTGGAACAGTATCCCACTCGATGAAAGCACGTAGCATGGGGTCGAGATACTTTGGCTCATTGTTCAGGAACCGGGTTATCACCTTCACCCCGCGGACCTTACAGAACGTGTAGAGAAGTCTACAGACAGCCCGGGGTAGGGGGTATAACGCCCCTTGAGACTGTGGCTTTGTAGCTGCGGTCTCAGAAGCGTATTGACCCCGATGCTTAAGCAGGTATGCTAAGAAAACATCGACTAGTGGTGGCAGGAGCTTTTGCAGATGAGGGTCCAACAATTGTGGCCATTCTTGGAAGGGTTCCAGCTGTCGGAGTCAGTAACTTGTATCATATTAACAAGGAGTAAATAGTATCTTACAAGACCTATGAGCTTCTCTGTTTTATTTGCCTGCGTCCATCGTCGGGGAAGTCGGACATTGTGTTCATTCTTCGTGCGTGTTTTCCACAGCAGAGACGGCAGTTTTGTAGAAAACTCGTCCACGAGGTCTCCGGATGCCCGTTGAAGCTTGACTTCTCTGTCGTCCGTGGCATCCATGACGATATCTGGTATCTGTATGGAAGTTTAAGAGACGAGTCACGAGTGTTTTGTTGTTGAACTAAGTCCATGGTGGGCAAGTGGATCGCCGGGCAGGTCATGTGACACGTTTGATTGAACTACACAGCAACAAGCATCGGTTGTTGTAGTTTTCCGTGGCAATCGGTATAATTCTTCTAAAAGGTGATTGCCTCGTAGTGTGATTATTATTCGCTGGTGTCAAACTAGGCTGGAGGCTGGAGAATCCCATGGTATGCCCGCAGTATATATATCCGGTCTTGCGATTGTGCGAGGAACAGAAAGACGAAAGAAAAACATTCGGGTTCCCATAAAAATCATGATAAAACTAAATCTCAAACCTAGTTCATTAATCATTTGCACAGAGCGCGTCAAAGATCCTCATCCTCACCAACAAGCGCATCTCCCCCATTCCTACAAAATCCACCCTTACCACTGTCCGCCAACTGTATCATAGTCTTCCGAATATGCATAATCGTAATCGCAAGCGCCAGCGAAGTCCAGACATCCTGCCCGCGCTCACCAACATCGAACTGAGAAATAAACTTGCTCCCCGTACCCTCGCCCCAACCTTTTGGACTGAGCGGGTCCGTATCGAGCGTCAAGATGGCAACAATCGGACCGCAAATCACGAAGCCGACTAGAAGGGGAAAGTTGCGGCGAGAAGTAATTATTAGATCAGTATCAGGCTCTTGATTTATTTGGGCACCTGGCGTTCGCCCTCTGCGTGGACTAGTGACGCGTGACGCCATTCCTAATGCGTCGTGGAACCGTTTTGCGAGCTTTCCCAGACGATTGTTGAGCTTTGAGACTGCAGAGATGACCGATTCTCCTTTTCTCTGGGAACGAATCGTGTAAACGGGGATTTTTCCGGGTTTGTCATGTATATCTGCGTCCCGCATAGCCCAGAGGACATATTTCTTGATTGCTCTTCTGATCTTGTCCTCTGGTCTGGTCCCTAGAGTATTGCAGTCTCTCACTTGCCCACCAAGAGAGAACAAACCGAGGAGAGACTTGATAGCTATAGAAAAGAAATATGCAAATTAGCCAAAGTATTCGATGAAAGAGAATGATCAGGTAGTTCTCAACTTACCACGAAAGTCAGATTGCTTGAAGGCCCGAATAATTGGAACAGATCCATCTTCAGGAAGAGAAAACATGGTATTGGGAAGCGTCGAAAAGTCATGCTGCCAGTGCAGGGGTAGTAGAGGCTCAAAACCACGCATTGCCAGCCGGAAGAAGAGTTCCTTTTCTGCTTCACTCCAAGCGTCCTCGGGCAAGCTAACAGCTGCAGCCCAGCGCTTGGCTCTCTCCAGAGAAAAGTCGTAGACGACGCCTTTCGTCTCGCTTTTGGAGAAGCCACGTTCGACATCGTATTCGTACTCGTCATCTTCATCATCGCTCAGCCTGTCATTAGCGCTGGTGAGGAGCTGTCCCCTGGAAAAGGCCGTTCTAACAGCTTTAGATGGAGGACAATATAGGCCATCCTCGTCCGCTCCCCTGGACATACTTCTATCTCTCTTCAATGACTTGAGCGAATCCCAGGTTGGATCTCTATTCTCGTCATAAGGCAGCTCGGGCTCGAGGAGGCTTTCCGGATCTAAGATGGGAGACTTGGGTTTGACAAGGTGAGACTGAAACAAAGTGTCCTTACTAGACAGGCCATCGAGAAGAGAAGAAGGCGTCGGGTAGATCATAGGATTCAATTCCTGGCCCATAGGGGTAATAGGTCGTTCAGTATGGTTATTAGTATGGTCCGTTATGTCCGCGAGGCGAGGCGAGTTTTTGGTTTCAGCTTTGACTCGTGCTTCCACTCCGCTTGATACCTTGGATCGCTTTGGTGGCCGCATAAACGAATGCTGACCTTCAGCTGTCTTAGTGACCGCGTTGGATATCCCTTTTCGCTTGCGGGAAAGCCGTCTTTCTGTAGGTGACATAGACTCATCATCGCTATCACTAGGTACATATTTGGGACGATAAGTCGGATCGACGGTCTTGGATTTGCGAGCTCGCTTTGTCCCCGGCGGGAGCCACTCATACTTATCGTCCAATTGGTGATAATCGTCTTCAGTAGGGCGATAAGTCGGGTCATTTGATTTCCGAGGGCGCTTTGTTCCAGTTTGGAGCCACTCATACTCGTCGTCTGATGCTTGATGGTTATTTTCCACAGGAAGATAGGTCGGGTCGGGGGCTCTGCTCGTCTGTGGTCTAAGCCTGATGGAGGTTGGAGTTGGATAGACCGTGTTAGTTGTGTTCATCTGAGGAGTCCGTGGTGTTTTCATGCTGTGCTGCGTTTCTTCTAAACTTCGGTAAGCACGAAGATCACCGTCTATGCCGTGCAAGATATTCAGGGAAGTAAAAATGGAAGTCTCGGTAAGGAAACCACAGGTTGTTTAAGTGTTCGATTCTTCGAGGATAACCCTCGAGACGACAAAGCCATTGAAAGAAAGCACCAAGGTGGGAATGTTCTTTATGTTATGCTTCTATCTTTGGATTTATTCTTGTCATTCATAAAGGAAGTAATGAAGAAGGTATTCAAAGAAACAAAGAAACAAAGTGTTTTAATGCTGCCATTGAGGACTGGCTGGTGAAAGTTCTATCTTTATATACCTTCTTTGTGCATCCACCTCTCTATCCAATCTTTATATCCTAACAATCCTTTCATATATAGTTGCCAAAGTATTGTAGATATCATTCAGTTATCGGTTGGATCACAGCACCAGTAAGCTTGAATTGCATGTGAAAGTCATTAACCAAGAAGATTATTTGATCTATCCATCAAAATCAATATTCCACAGAATCGAATCAAATGTCAATAAGCATGGGTGACTGATCCTTTTTCAAGCTCCCTGGAATTGAGCATCTTGCCATCAGCCGAGTCCACAGAGATCTCCCAGACAGCAATATTCTCCAAAAGCCCGATCAATAATATCGTATTGGGACGATGACCATCAAAGAGCTTGGTAGCCCACCGTACAATCCAATAACCCTGAGTCGTAATGGTTTCCTCCAAGGAGTATCTTGTCACCGTTGGTGACATTGATGGCTTCTCTTTTATACTATCACCTGCCTGGTTACCTACTTCTGCTTCTGTTTCTGTCACTCTCCAACACGTCTGACAGCTAATTCCAGGCTGTGCTCGCAAGACTCGTCAGTATTAGTTAATACAGCATCGACCCTAATTCGAAAAAGAAAGTTTTTGTCGATGTAGATTTTCGTATTTGACGTTGAGTAAACAAGGATTACTTTATGATCAGGCCATATGGTCTGCGTCAGAAGACCATGGTTGTGTAGGATTCCAAAGATGGCTTCTTTGTTCACTTTGAGGTCCGGGGGTGATGCAGATGGCTTCTGTCCCTCCCTTCGAAGTAGATACTAGAATATCTGTTAATTATTCAGTTCAAAAGGATTTAAGGTTGGGAACCTACTGGTAGACGTGAGAGCATTCTTGTTCTGAGTAGTAAGGAAATAAAAAACGGCGAGAGCTGTAGTAGCTGACGTTAACGTATTATGTATTACCCTTTCAAGGGTAGCGGGTTGATAGATCTGTACTACAGTTCGCGCAGCATATGGTTGGTTGTATAAAACATGGGCCTACCCGTCACCTATATTGCCTATTTGGGCGAAAATGTATAGGTTACCCTAATATGGGACGATGTTCTGGAAATAGCCTAATCTCCAGAGAGAAAAGAGTAAATGATAAGTAGTAGTAGCCGCGTGTACAACAGAGAGAAACAAGCCCTTAGAAGTGAATGTTGAGCAAATTTGAGAAAGCGAATAATCTGAATCTCTTCTCAGACTTCTGTTCTAACTCGACAACTACCTCCTCATTGCTTCTTTTTTTTTTTTTTTTCATCTCTATAAAAAAATTCCTTCCTACGTTCTTTCTCCTCTAAATGGCCTTCATCACACTTTCTAAGACCGTTAACAGCCTGCTTGAGCTATGGGTTTATCTTGGGAAAAAAAAAAAAAGCTTGAATGTAATAGGCTATTTTGTCTAATGCTTTCTCCTTACACTCCGTTTTCTCTCGGTTGACACTAAGAATTTCATCAAGCTTAAGAACGTTAGCTTTATTAACTCTCAACCATTGGATACTATACCATGATTGTCCTGGAAGCGCCACCATCGGAATCGGTAAATGTGATGTTGAACCTAGGAGGAGTACATACCTAGGTCTCGGAGGAAGGCTTCTATGGTTATGCTGAAATCCAGGGGATATAGTTCGGATTCTCTCCCTCGCTCAAAAGTGGCTTGGAACCGGGAGCCATCAGAGGACAGAATCCGGCATATTTATCGAAATTCTAGTCCCAAGCCACTAACACATCCAGGAAGAAAAAGGCGCATACATTGAGTACACCTTCCACTCTGGTGTAGAGGAAGAGATGCTGATGGTGCACAGAGGGCGAAGATCTGTGTACACTCTGAGGCTCCCTTGTAAAGACGCCCTCAAGCCCACATGGGAGGGCTTTCCTGAGGATCATGGAATGTGGTTGTGGTTGCTACTTTCTGACTGTGTGTTTACAAGAGTTAATAGCTGAATTGCTGGGACTAAAAGAATACATGTCACTCACATTGCTGTTGCCTATTTATTGACCCTATCTCTGAGCGATGCGAAGAATTCTGCAGGAAAATTCCGTCTGTGGTTATCAATTTGCTATACGAGTTCCCATGCTCGCATCCCAATACACGGTACTATAGTACTCACTTTACAGGCGCCTCTTATTACTATACCAACTCCTGATTCCATAGAGGAGCAAGCCGATGACTACGGAATAGGAATGGATCTTTATTCCATGAATCTTCGAACATTGAGCACCTTCGGTAAATACCAACTGCGAAACCCTGATTCACTATCCGGACGACCGCAACGCCTTAGACTTATGGCTTCATAAAAGCTTCCACAGCACGTTTCCCAACCAGGTAGATATACTAGCAAAGCTTGTGTCACATTCTGCCATGCCAAAAGCAGGACTTTCGATAGCCGTATAGGTTGCTTTAAAGCTTATAGCCAGGCTGTTTCTGAAAGTGAAGCCTTAAGCTCCTTCTTGGCACAAGTAAACTTCATCCAGATTGAACAAGTGGCTCTTTTTAATGCCGTGAAAGAAGAGGACTTCCTTCCCAAATCCAGCAAGTACCCAGATATCCGAGATTGAATGGAGTCAGTCCTAAGAAGGCGTATCTTCACCTCTTATACAGAGTCATGATTAGAACCATCAATACCACAACCGCAAATATGTTGCCGTAGATATATTATGATGAATTCGACCCAGCCAATGAGTGTGTCTGAGACAATAGCCTTGACCTCAAGCGCTGGGCAGCTTTGGACGGCGGGATTTGGCGCGTCCTATCGCCAGATTGTTGTTAGCGTATCCGTGCTATCCTTTAAATATCTGGATTTGTCCTTCAGTCTTCCAGCTTTTCGACTGCTCTGATGGCTTGAATATTGAGTGCCGAGCTCGTGCAAAGTTATTTGATACGCACCACTGTTCATATTCATTTGGTATACGAGACACGAAACTAGAATGATGAACCCTAACTACGTTGCTCACGTTCCATTGACGTTGAACTATTAAATTGAAAGAAATGCAGTGAGCGTTGACTATTTTGCAACTCTTAATTAGCCCTATGGCTGGCTCGAGTTTCAAAAGAATGAAAGTGAAAGTTGGCGTTGGAGGGCAAGTGATAGAGAAGAGAGTGGAAGAAGAATAGTCAAGGAGAGAAGAAAGGAGGGGAAGAAAGCCTGGGACCTGGATCTAACACATAAGGCAATTCATTCTTTCTACTATATTTTCTATCGCCTCTGGCGAGCACGCTGAATGAGAGCGCTGCCTCCAGCTCTCGGGACGACGAATTCTCACCTTCTCGTGGTGTCCGGTGTCAGTACTCATTTGATTGATGAAACCAAGAAGAATTCCCCTGTGGCGGCGATTATGTGAACGCGTTGTCCCTCGGCGCGCCCGCACCCGCCCCGAACCCGCAGAATGGATAATAACAACAAGGAATAGCTAAGGTTCCTGCCTGCTTATCTTGCTATAGTCATCGAATCATAATGCCATGATGCGCTGCCATCGTACTGTCATCTGATGGGATATACAGCCTGCTGGCGAGTATCCCAGACTGGATGCGTCGACGTGTCCTCCACGCCTTGATACATGTCTGCAAGAGGAAGATACTGAGGATTGCCCTGGCCTCATACTATCTAACAAACTTGCCTGCGATATGTTTGAATACTTTACTCATGCCGATCTGCCTGCCAGAGACATGCTGGCACCATACTGCCCACCTGCAAACCACCAGTCGCGCCGCCATGCCTGCGACGATCGACAATAGATCGTGCCGCTATGCCTACGATTGATTGGGGTAGGTAGCGGCTGTGTTTGGTACACACACCGAGCAGGCTCCCAGGCGAGGGATTTTGCTGAGGTTTTGCCCCAAAACTGGGGGTCGTGGGTTGGATTCCCGCCGCCTACTTACTATCTACCACAAAACGCTTAAACTTTACTAGCTCTGTCTACTGTGGCTCTCAGAGTCTTAGCACACCTAGTTCCCTGCACAACCAGCTTGAGCTGGCAAAGAATGCCACGAACACAAGGAGGGTATGGAAAATTGCAGGCCCCTCGAGCCACAGTTATTGTAGCGCTAGAGGAATTCTCTGCGATGAGTATTACCCAAATACCCTGCGCAAATCGACGGAATGGGGCGAGGAAAAGGAAACTGAACGATCAAAGGCGTATCTAGAAACCAAATAGGAGCTTGTGCTCATAATCCACATGGTCTTTCATAGCCCATAGGGCTCGGTAAGGACAATAAACTTGATTACTACTACTACTATATCCTCTATCATACTAGTACGCATCAAGAAGTGATATACAACAGACCCGGGAATTACATTGCTCATTTTTCATTACAATATCAAGTCGGCGCATACTCACGCCGAGACTCAAAAGAGAAACTGTCATGGGTATGTCAAGCAGCGTATCCCAGTGCAAAGAACTATAAGAGAAGACATTTGTTTCAAAGACCCAACTTCTCTTTTGACATACACATAATCGTAAACACAACAAGATAGAAGAAAAGACGTTTCAAGCGGGGAAATGTTGAGATTAGGCAAAGTCCGCAGTGTAAGAGAAGCCCCGGAATTCTTCCTGCATGGCCTGGGAGAGGACTGCGAAGTTGTTAGTACGAGACTCAAATTGATAAAAATTGGATCGTATAGGGACTTACCTGATTGCACCGGCGTAAGAACCGGAGTAACGCTGGTGAACTCCGTATCGAAGTTGCTGGTATCGGTGGGGTTGCTGATGGTAGGCAGGAATGGCGGGGGTACACGCTTGTGGTAGATGTCATCCCAATTGATATTCCGGAAGAAAGCATGAGACATGACTTCCTGAGCATCTGTTGGTCCCGAACCGAGACGCAATTCCGGCTCACGGGTGAGCAGCTTCTGAAGGATTGAAACCGAGTCACGAGGCATGTGGATCGGATACAGAGGCTCATCAGCAAGAATAGCATCATAGATTTCATCTTCGTCTTCACCACGGAAAGGAGATTGCTGGAGGAGCATCTGGTAGATGAGAACACCAAACGCCCACCAGTCAACAGCGCGACCGTATTTCTTGTCCAGGAGAATCTAATTTGGAGTTAATAAAGTATGACCATGATGATTAGGTAGTAATAGGTATTGACTTACCTCAGGGGCCATGAACTCAGGAGTACCACAGAACGTGCTGGTGGTACAGCCATACCACATGTTCTCCTTACAGAGACCGTAATCTGCGATCTTGATGTGACCATCCAAGGTGAGAAGAATGTTATCCAACTTCAAGTCACGGTAGATGACACCGTTCTCGTGGAAATACTTGAGAGCCAGACAGACTTCCGCGGCGTAGAACCTATCAATGGGTCAGCTCCCATCCCTTTCACCAACTGTTGCATGGGCAACGTACTGTGCGCGCTTCAGACCAAACTGGCCTCGCTGAATGTGCAGCATCAGATCACCACCACTGATGTACTCCATGACGAAGTACACACGGGTCTCTGTCTGGAAACAGGCGTGAAGGTTCAGCAAGAAGGGGTGACGTTCCTTGTTAGCAACCAAGAAGACGCGCTTCTCAGACTTGGTGCTCTCCACTTCGTCATTCTCGATAATGAATTCCTTCTTCAACACCTTGATGGCGTAGAGCTTCTTGGCGCTCTTCGTCTCCGCCAACATGACCTTACCGAAGTTACCCTTACCAAGCACAGCAAGGAAGTTGAAGTGGTCTAATCCAATGCGGACCTTGGGTTGCGCTGAAGGAATGTCTTCCTTGACAGGGACCGGTGGCTGCATTACAGGAACAGGCTGTTGCGGCGAAGGCATACCATACGGTGAACCAACCTTTTGCATAGCTTGTGGCGGAGGCATGGCTTGCTGTTGATAAGAAACATATGCAGAGGGGTCGTACGGCGCGTGCGAAGGCGGCTGCGGCTGCGGTGGTGGCTGCACTGGGCGACCCATATCGACTGCAAAGCCATGCGTTAGTATCATTTCGTTATCGACCAAGGTCGGAGAAGGTATACCTAAGGGCTGCTGAGGAGAACGCAACCCCGTTGCCGCCGCTGCCGCGGCGGCGGCAGGACCTGCTGCTGGTGTGGTCCTTATGGGCATTTGTTGCCGCTGGGCAACGGCAGTTGGTGACTGTGGTGGCATATATGAGTTAGTGGCGGCGCTCACAGCTTCGGCAGAAGCCCGTCTAGGGGATGGTCCTCCGTAAGGGCCCTCGACTGGCTTTTGTGGGTACGCATGTGCTGCGTTATCTTGGGGGGCTTGAGGCGGGCCGCCTGGTCGAAGGGTGCGACCGCTGAGACCAGAACTAACAGATGTTGATTTGTTGTGATTCTTTGCGCGAATCAGTGTTTCCAAGATTTGGTTTGCTGCCTCCATGGACATGCCACAGAAGTCAGGTACCAAATGCGTGCAATGAGCGTGGCAGGCAAGACCGCATTCTAGAACAAAAAAAAAAAAAAAAGCGAAAGGGGTCAGTAATCTCTCGTGTCTGACACAATTTCTCCATGGTTTCAAATACCTGAGCATCGCTTGGCACTCTTGCGTCCAAAGGGAAGCAAATAGCCGCAATGGCAGCACCAGTTGGCCGAGATGTTGGCAAATCCTTCGAAACGATGAGGGATACGGTGGTTGATCTTCTCCTCGTCGGGATCGGTCTCGTAGTTGGCCTTGCTGATACACTTGGTGACGACCTTGGGATAACATTTGCGATGACAAGTATATTTGCAATCGGCACACTGCATGCCGGCAGCATACTTCAAGAAATCGCCGCAAAGAGCACAACGCATGATGTTGTAAAATTGCTGCGTGATGAACTTGTGTCCCTGCTTCTCGTGGACTTCTTCCTTCTTCTGGCGGACGGCACCTTGACGGTTCAGTCCGATATCGAATGGTCGTCGATCCTTCAATTGCTTTGCTGTATATAGACATCAATAACCAACTATCGCAGAGGGACGTAGGCCTCAAATTCCAACACTTACCGAAGCTCATTGACAGATGAATCCGGCCAACAGGCTCCAATGCAAACCAAGAATCGACCATGACATGGCTTGCTGAAGGACCGCCAGCACCCCCTTGCCCTTGCCCTGCGGCACCAGTTGGCCCTGCTGCACCTGGGTTCTGGGGAGATCCTAGGGGAGCGGAAGGATCTGGTCGCGCAGTCGAGCCACCGTGTTCCATCTTGTCGGCAGATACCCAACCGGAGGCGTTAAACTCGGTCTCGATTTTCTTACGACGCATTTCCTCTGCGATGTCGGATATACGAACCCAGAGCATACCGATTGGCGTGGGTCGATCCCCGGATTTATCATACACCGTCAATTCGATTTCATTGGCCTTTTCGATATCAATGCTGAAGGCTTCGTCCTGCCACCTGTCTGACCGAGTCGCCCTCGTTCTCGCTTTAATGGCATCTTCGACTTTGAGAACAACGAACGTTTCCGGACCACGAGAAAATCTGGAGCTTGCCGCATGATCGACATCCTTGACAGCCTGAATACGCATCGTTAACAGACCCGTCAAGGGTTTGCGCATGTTGGGAGTGCTGAGACTTTCATCTGGTCACGGGTCAGTATTCGTCCATCTCTATTCAAGATAAGAAGAATGCATACCGTCGGGCGTATCCGAAGATTCGATGTCGACGTGGAGATCTTCGTATCGCTTGAGGGCTTGTTTGAGCAATTGGATTTTCTGGTTGCTTTCAATCCGTCGACCCTCTGCATCGGCGCGACTCTTCCTATCCCCTTCATCTTGATATAGACGGACCATCTTCTCTATACCAGCTTTGTATTGCTTTTCGACACTCAACTTGAATTCAAGCTGGGACAACATGAGCTGGATCTTCGGGCCGAGATACTGCGTGTCATATTTGATCAAGTCTGCACGATAATGGATAATCAATTAGTCTTCCCCCTAGCCAATATAACCTGCTCCTTCGGAACCCAATAAGGTGACGTACCAAGCTTAGTATAATTTGGCCTGGCTTTGGGCACCGGAGCAAACGGACGGGGATCAGAAAACGGAGCGCCCGATGGCATGGAGCCTGCACCTCCTTGCGGAAAGCCACCAGCAGCATCATCATATTCCTCATCCCCCCCGTAGCCAAAATCTTTCGGAGGAGGTACGGGTCCCGAGGCAGCCGGATTCCCCCCATACGGATGACGGCTCTCGGTGGGGGAACCACCACCATCGTGTTCGATTCGACGGATCTGAAGCTCCCTCATCTTCTCCTCCAGGTAGGCGATGTTTTTCCGGCCATCGCGGATGTTCGCGTCGACTCGTTGTTGGACGAGCGGGTTATCGGTGGACTGCCGCATGTTGGTCGCAGCGGTGATGAGGGCCTTTTCCCTCTCGATCTTGCGATAGACCGAGGCAATGAGCTCATCCCCGTCCATTTTGGCGGTTTAGTTGCTTGACTGGGGAGCCGGGTATCGTTATTGTCGTGACTGATGGATTTTATTGTAGGTTAACGGTGGGGCGATCGAAGGGAAGGGGAGCCTCAATAGCGAAGGAGTCGGAGGAGGGCGTTGTATGTACCGCAAAGCCGATCCTCGGAACACGGATGACAGCTCGATAATGAAATCAAAACTTTTCTTTTTCTCCTTTGCCTCTAAGTGAAAGAAGAAGAGAATTAGAATAAAGTAAAATAAAGCAAAAAAAAAAAAAAAAAGAAGCGTGTGGGTGAGTGGAAAAAGGGTGTTGTGGGAAGAAGCGTCGCGGGGCTCTCGGTCTCTAGTACTCACGGTGTCTTGTTGACAGGTGCAGGGGCGGAAGAATGAGGAGTGGGTGGAAATGAAACAAGCAACGGGCGACCACCACCACAACCACAACGAGAGAATTATATTATATTATATTATTATGAAAGACGAAGTGGATGGAGGAAAGAGAAGAGAGAGAAAGACAAGAAGAATGTGAGACACTGGGCTGTTGAATAACGAACCTTCTTTCTGAAGGGAGATTCCGGTCCGATTCTGCCCAGAGATTTTGTTGTGTTGTTGTTGTGGATGTTCGCGGTTATTTGTCCTGAAGGACTGTTTGTTTCGCGTCTGAAGCAGAGTCTGCCTCTATACTTCTCGTCTAATATTCCTCTCGTCTAAAGGAATGTCCCGGGAGCGAGAAAAAAAAAAAAGAATTTCAGACGCAGAAAGTATCCCAATGCAGATACCGCCTACACCACACTGCTCTTTACGGTAAATGTTAGGCACTGCAGTGTACAGAGGTTGTCAGGCCGATCAGGCTGATTTATTGTGGCTTTGAAAAAAAGAAAAAAGGAAAAGAAAAAGCTTGACAGGGTCTATGAATGCCTGTCCGCAAATGGAATCATACTACTATAGAGTACACACTACGGAGTACACCGAGGGAGCGAGGACAAGTCAGATACAGCTATGCAGCTATATTGCTAGCAAATCTTGATTGCTTGCAAGACATTGGATGTCGGAACTGTTCCGGCTGCCTCTTTGCCCCGTTTCCCGGTTATTGAATGACCCTCTATAAGGTCATTGAATACCCGGAAAAATAGATAGGAAGACCATGGAATGATCTCGACATCGACTTCAATCGAGAGGCACAACGCCCAAGTCCAGCCGGTTCCCAAGGGAATAATCAACCCACCCGGCGATGAATTGGACGAAGGATAGACACACACGGACTCAATTGGGCCACGGTGATATCTCTCGTCATCATCGACTCTCAAGCCTGTCAATGGCACCGCCACATAGTTGTCTCAACCCACGGTCTTTTCCGCCACGAGATTGTCTGGATCTGCAAAACATCCCAAGAGACAGCTTCCATTGGCTGAGGGAATCTCGGATCGAGCCCTCCAACTGCCGGGTGGGTTCCGGGGCACACGAGAGCTGAGCTGAACCTGGATTCTTCATGCAGCCGAGTTGTCAGCGCAGCTGTATCCCTTGCGACACACACAACCATGTCGAAACTACGGTCATGTGCACTGATGAAAAGACAATGCGCGTACTATGTATATGCAAGATAGGATGCTTGACTCGTGGGATCACGAGTGTGGAAATTATTGAGAACTCAAAAGTACCAAGTTTCAACCAACTCTTTGGAACACACACTCCAGACCACAAAAGCCATCATTACCAAGGGCTATTCTGTATCTTGGTATCAGAACCCTATAGGGTTATCTCGTGCAGAGCACTCGAAGCAGTCTGCAAGGATTCTCTGTACAATCCAATGTATGATCCCCCCGTTTTGGGCAAATGATCCCAGCTTGCATTATCGTAAAGTTCCTGATAAGGCCACTTGTAGGACGCAAGGGCAAACAAACGGCGGTGTTATGTGCTAGCAAGGCTTGTTCTCTGCAGTGGTGTCGCAAGGATCCTTTTAAGGTCAAAGCCATTATCGTTGCACTTGATAATGACTGACCTATTCTCTCTCAATATCTTATTGGCCACACCCGCTTTTTCCTCAAGGCCTTTTCTCCCTTCTCGATCATAGCTCTAATGATCGAATCCAAGCCCTTAGGTTTGGTTATCTCGCAAAAAGTATCCCAAGCTTGTCCCAATTGAAGATGCGATCTCTTGACTGAAACATAACGTAGATATCGCCAGTCTCTCTTGTGGTGTGCATCACAAATCGAGATCTTCTAGCCGTATTCCCTCGCAATGAATGGACCTTCCCATTCTCGTTTCTTTCCATGGGAAGCCAACTTAATTGTCCAGCCTTCAGGGACGCTATACTCTGGCTTTCTATGAGCTAGGACATTGCTGAGAGCACAATATATAGGGTCACTCACAACTGAAATCATTATTGTAGAGTTCATAGTGCTTCTCTTCGAGAGGTATTTAGCGGGGGAGCTGGGAAACTATATGCATTTCACACAGGAGACGTCACTATTGCTAGTTGACGTCGCAATGTTTTTAGATGTAGTAACTACAATTCAGGCACAACAGAACAATACATTTCATATTGGCACCTGTACTCCAAGCATGATTTCCTCGTAGTTGAATGCGGTTTAGATCTAGAAACACCCCACGTACCCGCCGCTCGGAAGAAAATCTGGGACAAACTAAAATTTCTCTACCTCACCATTACCCTTCCAACTCTCTAGACACACAACAACAGAAGCAATTCTTGTGTTTCAACACTCTGGTCAACTCAACAACCCAATCTTGACCTGCAACCTAATAAACACCATGGCCCCTCCCCGCCGAAAAGTCCTCGCAACCGCCGAAGAAACCCTCACCCCACCAGACGAACTATCGCAAGGCCAGACCATTGCAAAGGTCATCAAAGCCACCGGCAAAAACATCTACCAGGTCGAATTTCCGTCGAAAGAATCCGTGCTGGTTGAATTACCCGCCCGGTTCCGGTCTACGATCTGGATGAAGCGGGGGTCGTTTGTTGTCGTTGATATGAATGCGCTCGAGGATCGGGATAATAAGTTGCAGGGGGAGATTGTGAATATTGTAAGGGATGAGAAGGCTTGGCGGAAAGCTTCGTTTTGGTGAGTTATATCGGGAATAGAGAGGAAAGGGGTGGTTTATGCTAATGGTTTATGATCTACTAGGCCCAAGGAATTCGCCAAGCAGCCCGTCGCAAGGACAGAGGATTCAGACGATGAAGAAGAGGAGTCGAATGTCGGCAAAATGCCTTCATCCGACGAGTCTGATGCGTAATCAACCCAATATCTACCGCATTGAACGACACGGAAGATTTTATTTTTGAATACTATAGGATAGCGAAGGACTCAAAGACTCATTGCGTATGGAATTTGGCTTTGCCGTCAGGCTTCTGGTGCTGAGTATCGAATGCCTTGGATCCATTCGCCAAAACACCAAGAGTTTGAGCAGCAAGCGAGAGGACAACGACGAGAGAACTGGCGTTGGTGCTGGGATACGTATTCCAAGCCCATTCCTGCAATGCCCACACTGCACATATCAACGCGGGGTGAAATCCACCTCTCCAAAGCAAAAAGGGTGTCGCCCAGGCAAGATATGCAAAGAATTGATAATGCAGGGATCTTGCGCACAGCAATCCAATCGCGAGAGATGTCAACATAACCGTCATGATGAATGTTTTGGAGAGCGCTACTACGCGTTGGCGTCCCTTGATTGCGCTGCGGATGAATTCAAACAGGTTGGATCTTGATGGTTTCAGCCAGGTTGTGGAAAGGAAGGCAGTCAAGAGGACGGCGTGTAGCGCTAGAAGACCTAGTGAGAAGTTCTTAGATAGGAAGACCTCCTCACCCACGAATCTCCAATTGACCGTCCATTTGAACATGAACTGCCTGGTTAGTTCGAACGCGCGGGAAACATATCCTACAGGGTCTGCTTGAAGAAAGGGAATGGCCAGTAAAACCTACAACAAAGTCAGTCAGCCGTAGGGCATATGGAAGCAGACCCTCCGTAAGGCAAAGAAATACCTGGACAAGCACCGCTAAAATCCCCAGTCTAATACTCGGCAACAAACCTAGACTGAGCACCGTGACCACAGCAATCGCAGGCGCAAGCAGCAACACGGTCATCTTGATCCCAACTCCCACCGACCAAATAATCACCCCCGCCGCCCACTTCCTATTCATAAACAGTAGAATAGCACCCCACATAGCCAGTGCTGCAATTCCATCATTAAACAATCGCAGCACAAAAACACTATGAAGTCGTTTCGAGAGCACCAGCAGCGGGAATAGATACGGCGGAGCTCCCGTTTGGCGATAACACGCCAACACCAATCCCAGAACGGTGATATAGAGCAAACCAAACAGTATCTGGCCGTAAACGATATCCCTTCCTTGTTCAGTGAAGTAGTACAGGATGCTGTAGATGTATACGTGCGCGGCGGGATAGACGAGGGGTCCGGTCGAGCCTCTGATCAGGGTATAATCGCGTTCGCCGGAGAGATATAGTGATACTTGTTGCATGTACGTCGCCCAATCGATTTCAGTATCTGTAGTGCGTCCAAATGGTTAGGTGGTTGTTCGCGACGATAGAATGCGCCAGGTCTCACATGGAATTTTCCAGATTACCAAGGCGCAAAGCAGTGCATCGCCCATGACGAAGAGAGGGCCGATCCATTTTGTATGTCGCGGATTGAAGAGGAGGTCGTATAATATGTTCGTTAACGCCATTATGGCATGCGATCTGGCATGCTTATCTGTAGTCTTAAATTGCAGTTGTCGCGCGTTACCTCCGGCTGTGGGCCAATGGGGTTTATCCTTTTTCGGCTTAGCGCGTTTGATTTGATATCACAAGAGATGACAGCCGGGGCTACGGAATACAGCAGACTTTGCCGGATTGATGGGATTGCATGGGATTTAATTTGTTGATTAGTATACAGGTATAATAACACAATAACTGTCAATCGGTAAATCGTAGAATGTTGCAGTGACTATCTGTACAGAAAATGATGGGATATAACGCTAGTACCCAAAAGAGAACACCTTTTTGACCCTCTAAACCAGTTGGTTCACTGTAAAATGAGACCAAATGCTTTCTTTCTTTTCCTACCCCCCGGAAGAACCGGTTAAGCCGTTAGCTTTTCCCCTTCATCGAAATGAACCGACTCTCTCTTAAAATTCTTCCCTCCCTTGCTGTTGCGAGGTATCTTTTTGATTCGAGAATCCTAGGAGATCTCCCAGAACCCCACTGGGTTTAGGCACTGGACATTGCCTCCGGACGTGTTCCAATTTCTCTGCTTCCGCCTCCATCTGGAAAAAAGTCGACACTTCGTCGGCCGGTTGAGTTGTCGGGAATGGTGTGTTCTCCTGGTCGAGCATCTCTGCATCCTTCCTCCTCCGTCGCCTAATTCTCTGGACTCGTTGCCCATCCGCTGTGACCGTCATCTCAGAGTCGGCGAGTGTGCGACGCGGAGCGGGGCATGGGAAAACGTGTGGTAAACCCACAACCACTAAAGATGCCAGGAGAGTCGTGGCAAAAAGGGAGGCGGTCGACCGGGACCGGGGATGGAGGTGAGGCGGCATGATCAATTGGTGAGAAAAAAATTCAAAAAAAGAGGGTAATTGCGGTTGGAATGGCGGCGTTAGAGTAACACCGGTGGGGTCTGTGTCTGTTGTGTGATACGATTAATGTCGAGATCCAACTGGAAATTCGGGAAGATCACATACCTCAATGACAAAGTAAAAAGCAGTTGACAAGCCCCTTAAATATGATCCATGGTTTTCCAATTGATGTGTGTATGTTGGGGGCTGCGGCCATTGAGTGTTGCGGTTCCGCCGACTCAAGCTGGACTTGCGAGAATTCGGCCTGGCCTTGGCGATCAGATCTAATCTTATCTACCAAATATCTAATTGGCTGCGGCCCCGTCCAGACAGCACAGCGCGAAAGGTCGTCTCGACGCGCGGGCGAAAAAAGAGTGAAAATAACATCATCCCCCCTCTGCCATCTCATCTACATCCATCATCAAAAAGACAATTATAGCGGGGATCCGGTCGGGAGATGTTCCAGACGAAGATGACTCTGCTTTTTCTCTACACCTAACGATTTCTTCTCCCTATCAACTCTTCTGCGGGTGCTCTTCTTCCAAGCTCACTTGACCTCTCTCGTTCTTATCCAGGACCCACTGATCTTCTAACCCGCTCAGACTCCAACAGTCCCATTCTGTTGAGTTTAAAACCATTCGTTACATTGAATCACCATGAGCGATCTGGATGAGTGCGTTGCTCTATCTCTTCGGATACCAGGAAATTGGAGGATGCTAATAACGGCTTTGTAGGGCGATCGCGCAACTGCGCGCCTGTCGTTTGATACCCGAAGCCCAAGTCCGAGAACTCTGCTACAAAGCGCGTGAGCTGTTAATCGAAGAGGGAAATGTGGTTTCGGTGGATGCTCCAGTCACGATCTGTGGAGATATTCATGGCCAGTTTCACGACTTGATGGAACTTTTCCGAGTTGGGGGCGACGTTCCCGATACCAATTACCTTTTCATGGGCGACTTTGTTGACCGCGGATTTTACTCTCTCGAATCCTTTCTTCTCCTCCTTTGCCTAAAAGTCCGATATCCTGACCGCATGACCCTTATTCGCGGAAACCACGAATCGCGCCAGATCACAACCGTGTATGGTTTCTACGACGAATGTATTCGAAAATATGGCAGTGCAAACGTGTGGCGATACTGTTGTGAAGTGTTTGATTACCTGGCGCTGGGCGCTCTCGTGCTGGGGGCAAGCTCTGAGCTGGAACCGTCTGTGTCGAACATGGGGAGCACTCAAGCCATGATGCCGATTGACGACGGGGAGCTAGAAACCGAAGTCCTCAATTCAAAGGGAGAAGTCACTGTTAGCACTTACAGACGACGACAAAGGTCGTCATCCAACACATCAACCGATTCGAGAAACATTTCCCCACCCAGAGACATCTCCGCCGCACCGGGTCACTCAAGCCAGACACCCTTGCGATCTGGAGCACCAGGCACAGGTGCCTCAGGCTCCGGGTCCGGTAGCTACGGAAATACCAGCAGAACAGGCGCAGTCCTTTGCGTGCATGGCGGTCTTTCCCCCGCCATCGAGTCCGTCGACAAAATCCGCCTTATCGATCGCAAGCAAGAGGTTCCCCACGAAGGACCTATGTGCGATCTCCTCTGGTCCGACCCGGATGAGATTGAAGGCTGGGGTCTCAGCCCCCGCGGTGCAGGTTTCCTTTTCGGTGGTGATATTGTCAAAGGATTCAACTACACCAACGACCTCTCCCTCGTCGCGCGTGCCCACCAGCTTGTCATGGAAGGGTACAAGGAGATGTTCGACGGCGGAATTGTTACGGTCTGGTCCGCCCCGAACTACTGCTACCGCTGCGGAAATGTGGCCGCGATTCTGGAACTTGGCGAAGATACGAGTAACGGTGGAACGGTGGCACGAAATAATGGCGAATATGGACGGAGTAATGGTCTTTTGATGGGCTCTAATGACGTCGGTTCTTCGGTTATTAGTCCGGGGAGACGGTACAGGGTGTTTGAAGCGGCCGCGCAGGATACGAGGGGTATGCCGGCGAAGAAACCTGTTGCTGATTATTTCCTGGTGAGTACCCTCTTTAGATATTCTGCGGTCGTGCTAACAAGTAACAGTGATACCATTTTACGTTTATTTACGGCACTTGTGATTATGGTAGCGCATCATTTGTATTTGACCCAGTACAACAATCTAAGTAACTCATTTGCATCCAGTTCACATCTATGAATGTCAAGATATTTATTATTTCTCACTATGCTACCCATAACACTTGGACACCATATTGTGACCATTGTGACCTAATACAGCCCATCATACGGCTCCATCAGAGCATTGTGCTCAATATCATGCGGAAAGCTGTCACCCTCAGCGGTTGTGTGGCACCAAGGCTTAAGCCCAATCTCCTCCTTCAACTTACTAGAGAAGCACTTGGACCACTGGCGGCGCGGATAATGGCCAGTGACGTCTTTGACGGTGTCGGGATGGACATACTCCTTGTGAGCACCGATGTTATCTGGAACCCAGAATCAGCACCCTGCCTGTTTATGCCATAAGAGAAGAGAGAACAACATACCAAACTGCGTAGCCAACTGAATCAACAATCCAACCGTATGGATCGTTCCAACACGGACCGAATCTTGATGCCGCATAACAGCTTCCGCCACGCTCTCAGCCTGCGGTGGCGGAGCACCCTGTTCCTTGAGGACGTTTAGGGCCACGACACCGCCGTAGATGTCGAAGGACATGAACACGTCGCGGGTGTACTTGTCGATGGTCCCGATGTCGTGGAACAAACAGGTGAGGAGCCAGGTTTCATCGCCGAATTTCCAGGCCGGGAAGTGTTGTCTGGCGATTGCGAGGCCTGTTATACGTAGAACATGTGTTAGTCGCAAAGTAAACTATACAGGGTGAACGGGGTGAATACCGTAATAGAAAACGCGCATGCTGTGGTTGAAGGTATGCGCGGGGAGTTCTGTCTTGGCGTACTCCAGGGCTGCTTTGACGACCTGAGTTTCACGGAGGGAGATGTCCTTGACTAGCTGGGGAGTCGGGTTCTTGGTAGGTGCGAATTCCTTGGGATTGATGGGCACGGCTCCCCAGCCGTATTCTTCCACTTGGGCTGCTCTGGTGGACATTGTTTTGGACGGATTCAAGTGAATTGTAGGAGAATCGAAGAAGTGACTGAGATACAAGCAGACATGGCGAGCATTAGAAGGGTATTTATACCTCTCGTGGCAGGTATTCCCTGGATATAGTCCAGTCGACTGGCATGACGATATAGAGATGTGCCAGTGTTCGTATAGCGGAGATTTCCGAAAAGGGTAGTAAAACTTCGTGGGGCATCTGCTCGAGCTATCATTGGTTGTATGTCTCCGGAAATGTATCAGAGTTCAACTTCCTAGGTTATTTTCAGATGCAAACTGAACGCCGTGATTTCGCCGATTCGGCTCCAAAAGCCTGTCAACGGCGTCTTATTTTGCAGCGTATCCACTGCCCCACGACATTTTACTTCCTTTCTAGGAAGCCCGTACTATAGTTGTGTGCTAGCACGGATCCTTGCACATGTACTCCAACATTGTTATTACTTGAACATTCGATATTTGTAAGATTTGTAAGGCACCATTAGTCGTCTCAATGCACATTGGAGAACCAAAGCTAGTTCACATAGCGGTCATCGAACGATACAAATCGAAGCCGGAGATCATCCATGCGGTGCTTTGAAAACCCGTGAAACATATTATATTGAGTATCCCAGTCTACAGCGAACATGCATCAGATCCACTATCGATACTCGGACTTGTATACCCATCGATTGAACGAAATTATCGGCAGGCGCACTTGCTACCATGGAATTAGCCACATCGAAACTCGAACTCTTATAGGAGACAAAAAAAAAAAGCATACTTTCCCTCGCAGCTATTACCAGTTTGTCCGATGGCAAGACACTGTTCATCGTCAGAAAATATGTCATAGACGAATGTTGAGCAACCTACATATTCAGCACAGCAGATATCTTTATATCCACTGCCCGACTCACAGCAGACATCGCGTCTCCGGAGGTTCATAGGATTAGCCATGATTTGGCTGGTAAGGAAGACAACGGTGAAGGCGAGTATAGTGGAGAGCTGCATTTTGTTTTGTAGGGAGATGGGAGCTGAGTACCAGTTGTTTGAAGTTGGCTGTGCTACCTGGGAGTCAAGAGATGCGACGGGAAGATGAAGGTATTTGTATTCAGTTCCCGATGGTCTGTCCTCCATATAATGTGTGAAGATAATGGGGCCACACTGCATCCTCTGTTCACTGCGGCGGACGTGTCACAGTCTTGAGGTAAACAGTGTAACTCTAGAAGATTACGCTCATTGCCCCTCTCAAGAAGCATGAGTTGACTTCGGACAATGCTGGTTGTCTCGTTACACTGTTGTTGGCCCAATTGACAAATATTGAAGCCTTTCAAAAAATATTGACAAACAATAAGGAAGGAGATGGGAAGAAGAAAAGCAATAGGATATACCGCCCATGCAGACGGCTTCGTAAAGGGAGCTCGTGGACTTGCCATGAATTCGAGAAAGAGAATTACCTTCACGAGTTTATCCTTTAGCCGATCCAAGCATATTTGTACTGATTACAGCCGTTTGCTGTCATCCGATCCTCTTCCAACCAACTAGGTCCAATGATGGTAGAGTTAGCTTTCGGGGCTAGAAGTACATCTGGCATTTTATGATCGTCTGCGAGCTTGTATAGTCATACTACACCTGTGGGACAATGAGAGGCCTCAGTGAGGGCTTTGGCAATAAGTGCAAGTATACATTTTGTCTGCCCTTAATTCCACTTGAGCGTCAATGTGGAATACTATCCACAATCGGCAACTATTGCATTGTCTGTGATCATGCCATGGACGCAGTTATCAATGAGGAAAGACCCATCCATCGGAAAGTAACCCAACCGTATATTATGTGGGTGATCTTTTAACTTTCTGTCTTGCGCTGACGACAATTGCTATGCATGAAGTCAGTCTTGAAGAAATCAACATGAAGAGCGTACAGATAACCTACATAGGTATGCGAGTAGCTGAGTCGCCCCGTTACCGAAATCTCCGCACTGTTTAGCCTCGACGATACTTACGTCCTATGACATGAGGCCCCCAGGTTCAGGTTTCGAACATGTTAACCAAGCGAACACGGTATTTAGGCGGATGGCGCAAAGTTTTAGAGTATCCTGTATAAACCACGGGGGACCGCAGAACGAAGTATAATTTACTTTTCGCGACAAGGCACGCAAGCGCGAAATCTCGTTTAGGTTTGTTTGACACTGGATGTTCAGCTCTTGGGCTGTCGGTATATCTGGAAGACAGAACTCGTTGAGCTGAGGTAAGGTGCTACCCAGGATTGGGTCCAGTCGGGTGCGCGATATGGGAAGGCCAGATTCTGTATGAGTAACTGATAAAACCCTTGCCCAATGCTTGTACCTGAAATAAGAATGATAACTAACGTACTCCACATGCGAATGTAACACGAAATCGCTCCGACGCGACTTCCGACTTCCACTACAAATATCACCACACCTAAGGATGCCTCTGAAACATGATGAAAGCCAAGTAATATTGGCCCTTCAAGCTATGCAAAGTGATAAAAATCTAAGCGCTCGAGCAGCTGGCAGGATCTATCATGTGGATCATGTAAAGCTCAGTCGCCGCTGGGCTGGCATGCGATCACGATGCAATATGTCAGCCAATTCACGGAGGCTCACTGATGTGGAAGAATCAACAATTGTTGAACACATACTCGACCTAGATTCAAAAGGGTTTCCTCCTCGGTTGTCTGGTGTGGAAGATATGGCCAACCGACTACTCACAACGCGCAACGCGGGACGCGTTGGGGTAAACTGGGCTAGCACCTTTGTCAAACAGCACCCAGAGCTCACGACTCGTTTTAATTGGAAATATGACTATCAGAGAGCTCTATGCGAGGACCCAGAGGACAGAGGTTATTTGTCATTGGTTTATGCTTCTTTGAAACACAATCGCGAAGTATGGCATCCAGGAAGCAGATATCTATAACTTTGATGAAACTGGGTTTCAGATGGGAATGATCTCAACTACAATGGTTGTCACAAGCTCTGAACGACAAGGCAAGGCAAAAATGAAACAGCCTGGCAATCGCGAATGGGCCACAGTGATCCAGGGTGTTAATGCTCATGGCTGGGTGATCCCGCCATGCATCATTGTCAAGGGTCAATATCACCTTCTTTCTTGGTATCAGACTAACCAACTACCAATGGATTGGATTATCGCTACATCAGAAAGCGGTTGGATAACGAACGAACTGGGCTTGGAATGGATCAAGCACTTTGATGGATACACAAAGGCCTGAACAATTGGTTGTTATCGTCTCCTGATCCTTGATGGCCATGAGAGTCACCACTCAACTGACTTCGAGCTTTATTGCAAAGATAATAACATTATTACACTTTGCATGCCTGCACATTCATCCCATATCCTCCAACCTCTTGATGTCGGATACTTTAGCCCTTTGAAGATTGCTTATGGTATGCAAATTGAAGGGCTGATGCAGGCGCATGTTACTTATATCACCAAAGAAGATTTCTTCCCTGCATTTCATGCTGCGTACCAAGCCACCATGACAGAAAAAAATATCGAAGGTGGTTTTCAAGGGGCTGGGCTTATCCCTTTTGACCCTGAAAGGGAATATCTAAGCTTGATGTCCGATTTAAAACGCCAACACCATCAAATTCACGACTGAATACCTCTCATAGCTGGGTTCTAAAACGCCAAATAACCCAACTGAAGCATCATCAACAAACCTTACGAAAAATTGAATCTCTTGTCACCAAGATAGCTCTCCAACGTCAATATTGAATGCTGTTGATATCCTTGCGAAAGGCACGATGAGGATAATGCATAAGATGGATTTGATGGAAGCAGAGATTCATGATCTTCAGGCGGCAAAAGAGGCCCTTAGCAAACGCCGGAGGGCTAAAAAAAAAATGTCTAAGGAAAGGAGGGTCGCTTTCTATACAGGAAGCTCAGGAATCAGGGGATCAAATGGACGTTGAGGTACAACTAAAGGAGGAAACATGCATTAGGGCTGGTCGGTGACTGTGGACTGAGACACGCGTGCGGCGCTGTGGCAATTGCGGAAAGACTGGACACAATGCGCGTTCCTGTCAGGCAGTAGTAGAGACATCTGAGGAAAAGGATTCTGAATAGTTTCAATTGGTTTTTACGTGCATTGGTGGAAATATTGGGGTTAATATCGCGGCAGAGCGATTTCGGGTTACATTCGCCCGTGTGTTACATTCGCATGTGGAGTACGTTATATCCGGCTTAAAAAAAGAGGGAAGTTTTTTGTATATAATTATCCTGTCGAAACTGTCCCGGAACCCTCCCTCAGTACAACGAGGCTAATTATTATATTCTGGCGTATGCTGAGTGAAGCATATACTGCCTTCTGTAGAGCTCGACTGAAGGCAGTTTTGTAGGCTCACATGATCCAATCTAGTAGAACTTGACCATTGTTTTTTGTGTTTTCGTAGCGTTACCAATGGTGAATTATTCAATTTGGCATATGAGAGTGAATCCATGTCATCTAATTGTATCCCCTCTGTGCCATCCCACGCTTGAAGAAACCAATCTGATCAAATTATGGATATAGTGGTTGATTTGTCACATTGATTTTATATAAGAAGCCAATCGCGGCCCAATTGTCCGATATTGAATATCCAGGGCGTCTGGCAGTCCTGCTGCCAAAACTTCTTCAAAATATTACCCGCATTGACCACATTCACGCACTTCGTCTCAAACCAAAACTTTTCAAGGCAGCCAATTACAAAGTCTCTTTGTGTTTGCTCTTGAGCCTCGAGGCCAGCCACAAACATGGGCCAAAGTATGCACTTGAATAGGGCTTCGTCGGTTTTCAGAGCGTCAATGATACCGATTAATTCGCAAACAAGGCCATCTTGGGCCGTAGCATTGTTGGCAACAAGGGCATCCATGACGCGTCGACCATATATTAGAGAGCCGATCTTGTATGCTTGCGCCAGCGTGTAGAGTTTTTGTGTGACTTGAGGTGATTGTGGGAGGCTTGATGCCCAGGCGTAGCAGTCAAACTCTTGTGTCGATCCGAGCACACTGCTAACTTGTTGGACGTAGGTGTGAAAGACAATCTGGTCGATGGGCTCTGGACTCGCGAGGATATCGCGATAAACTGAAAAAGATCGGAGAACGTCTAATAGATATTCGGGGCACCCAAGATAGGACTGGTCGACGCTCTTCTGGAGAGGCATCCATACCTGCTGCAAGGAAGGCGAGTCAGATAATAACCTAGGACGTGTGAAGGTTGATCCGAGAGTATCGATTCTAAGTCAGCAGTTAGTGAGAAAAGCATATGCAGATTAGGAAAATATCTCTTCAGTACGCATACAAGTAAATCTGTCTCGAAATAAAATCACGTAGTCCTTGTACAGTCTGGCTCAGGCCCTGCTGAGACCCAGTCGATGATGAAGGTGGGTAGATCTGAGCAATTAATCTCTTGATACCCTCTAGATGGATAGTCCACTTATCACCCCCAGATTCCAGTAGATCCAAGAAGATCAAAAGAAACGCACTGGCAACTGTCGTGTCTTGCCTGCACAGTGAAGTATCATTCAGAGCCTCGGATAGTCCCTGTATAGCCTTGTATTTGAACCAAAGTGCACTGGAAGATGTTGACACTCCCACCTGGAACGATTGACCGGCATTCTCCATATGGCGTGCAGAAAGAGCAAGAACTGAGTTTAGAAGAACTGGTTGGTTCAAAGAAGCTGGTATCAGGTTTCGAAGAGGATTTCTGTTACTATCATACATGATGAAAAGCTTGCATACGCATTTGCTGTCTGCATTTGTCAGTTCAGTCTTTTTGGAGCAATTGTGGTGTTCACACTTACAATAATAGAGATAGTACTGAGAGGACCTATTTAGATTTAAAGAGGTTGGATCACCCATATTCGACGGTACACTCGGCATAGGGTTGAAGACACCTCCATCGAATTCTGTTGGTCCTGTGGACAAGTACCCCCGAGGTGCCCGAGTCCCACCATTAACCCCCGTTGACACTAATGTATTCGATGTTGTCCTGAAACCCGAATCTGCCACCGATACAACCGAGGAAACATTTCCTGGTGCTCTCTTCTTCGCCTTCCCCCGATACTCCGCCCCCTGGACCCATCTCAGCGGCCTCTTCTGGAAACACTCTATTCCAGCATTTTTGCATTTCGCACAAGGTGGTGTGACCATTCGACATTCAATGCGCCGTCGACGGCACGTATAGCAGGAATGATACATTGTGTTCATTGCTATTCTCAATGCTGGATATTCCGTGACTGTTTGGGGGGAGGGTCTGGGGTTTGGGCGGGGGTGTTGCGGGTGCGGAATAGTTCCCGAAAAAAATGGAAAAAAAAAAAAAATGGGACAACTCGGGAACCTCAGACGATCTCTAGTATACGCCACGCGATCACAGGCCTCATTGATAAGCACACTGCTTCTGTTCGACGTTTTAGGTGGCCCATACTGAACATGTAAAACCACACGCTCAAAATGAGAACTTCATGCGCACGATTTGCATATGTGCATATTGCGGTGCTACGAATTTTAGAATTAAAACAAGCTTGTCTATTATGGACTAGATTTCATATTCAGCCAACCACTCATGTGGCTAGCCATCGCAAATGGGCGGGAAAAGAAAAGAAGAGGTTACCCGGTTATTCCATTTCCTGGAGACGACGAACAGTCGGAGATTATACCAAACAACTCGAAAGCACATGGGCTGATGTTCAGTATAACGTGAGTCCCAGGAGACAAGGAAAGACGCAAGGAAATGAGAAACCCGTACAGTATCGTTGTCTTATTCCAACGCTTGTTGATCTCTGAGCTGACGACAATGGGCGGAAAGCAGCAACTGAGGCCCATGGTCCTTGGGACAACATCTAGCTCGACAACTAGCCATATCCTACCAGCGGACCCATCTGAGGGCTTCAAAAGCACGATACAGAAATAGCCTGTTCCCAGGCCAAATAGAAGTGCTACCAGGTCAAGAGGCCCTAGCAGCTGTGCAATCTCTCTCCCCTGGACTAGCAATCTGGTCAGATGGATCAAGATTAGAGAATGGCAGATGCGGGGTAGGGATCGCTTGGCAAGAGCCAGGAGGAACATGGAAGACCAGGGGGTACTCATTAGGCAAGGGATGCCAGGTCTCTGATGCAGAGCTTCTTGGAGTTGTTCGAGCACTTCAGGTAGCAGAGAAGGTGGGAGATCAAAGACCAGTCATTATCCTGCTGGAATCTCAAGCCGCTATTGCGAGACTGCAACACACCCAGCCAGGGCCAGGTCAAGCACTAGTGATCCAAGCACATGCTATAGCCAAGAGATTACACACCCAAGGTCGCCAACCCACTATCCAATGTGTTCCAGGACACGCAGGAGTAAAAGGAAATGAAAAAGCGAACCAGGTGGCAAAACAGGCAGCTGGCAAGCCACCAGGGAGGGGTCCAAAAGAGATCTCTCTGGCTTTTGCCCGTAGAGCCCGAACAGAAGCATCACAGCACAAAGGCAAAGATGGCTCACTGAAAAGCTTGGACAGCGATCCCAGCAAGGTCAACGAATATACAGGCCACAGAAGAACTGGCGGCTCGACCCTGCAGCTGTAATGGCTCCCAAGCCCCTAGCAAGCCGGTATTTTCAACTGAAGTCAGGACATGCAGCCATTGGAGCATATCTACATCAGATCCAAGCCCAAGAGGACTCAACCGGCAGAGATTGTGGCCTATCAAGGGAGACAATACACCATCTTCTCTTTGAATGTCGAAAATGGCGACACCAACGAAACAAGCTCTACAGAGACCTGGAGCTGGATGGGGTTACGAAACCCACTACTGCAGAAGAGCACCCGCAAGGACGACTTCTGGGAGAGCCCAGAGCTACCAGGGCGCTGCTACGATTCGTAGCCAGCACCAGTGTAGCTCTACCCGGAGCACACCTACAGCGAACGGTGGAGAGGGCCCGAAGACATGATGAATGGGGACTGAAAGCACTAGAGGAGGCGATCAGAACAGGAGAAGGGTAGCAGGGAGGGTAGCCTAAGATGAGTCCCAGCTTAGGCCACACCCATCTCGCTCCGAAACACAAAGAAAGCACTGTGCTCGACAGCTCTGCGCATACAGGCGGTCTGGGGCGAGGAAAAGATCAGAAAGATTGTAGAACGGGGCTAGCGCCTCAGGAACTTATGGGGACAAGAGACTGTAGAATAGCTGCTAGTCTTGAGTCCATGAACCATGGTCTGTCATAGCTCTAGAGCTCGGCATGGACAATAAGCTTGATTAAAAATAATATTAATAATCTCTGAGCTGACCAAAATCTCTAACACGTCCACTTTCTCAGTCAGACATGGCGAAGTCTATGCTTAAGCATATCTTCTTATTTCGCCAACAGAGTTGCAGTTGTTTATCTCCCCACACCTACAGTAGGAGTCAGATCCTTGAAAAAGTCAGAAGAGGATAGCCTTAGGGCACTTCCGCACTGAAGGTCACCAATCCTTATAAACTTCCACTGGTATACTGGTCCACCATTATGGCACCTAACAAGAGACTCTAAACGACACGAGCAAACTTTGCGCAGATTCAGCATATAGAATCATTATCAGGTGTGATGTTTCAAGCCGAGCTTTCAAAATCCCGGCTTATTGCTGCAAGATGAGATGAATACATAAAGATTGAGAGATCATGGCTTTGAATGATGGCATAGCTCCGGAGCAAATCGACGATTCGTTCACTGCTTGTATGTGTCATTTTCCAATAATTGAGACTCTCTACAACTTTTTCTTTTTTTTTAACATTCTTGAGAATCCGGAGCAGCGCTTTCCTCACTCTTAACTCGTTCTGCAACATCCATGAAATACTTATAGAAAAGGGGGACGCTAGAGCGGGTAAAGTTTTGTTTCGTGGATTACACGTCTTACGAACATCAGAGCTCTCCCCTGTCACTGTTGACTAGCACGCATTTTTCTGCCATCGATTCGCGTTTAGTTTGCCTCTCTAGGGCCCTTTTCTGTTTGTTCTTGATCTGCTCTGTTGAGCCGGCGTATACGGTGCCGGTCATATCTGTTCGCCTTCACCACGCCCCCTTCTCTCACTTCTTTCTAAAATTCAGAGGTACTCGCAACGCAGTATACGACCTCTGTTGCAGAGTTTCTTATCTATTATGATACAAAAACCTCACTCGAATCGCCTCAAAATGTGCAATATCACTAGTTACTAGTTTGTTATCATCAATGCTGCGATTATGTTTTGTGGAAAATGAAGGTTGAGAGGATAGATTCTCGATGAATACGGAGTACTACATGTTTGTTTATCCTAGCTATCTATGAGTACAATAACGAGTTAATATAGCACAATCGAATTTGACCATAATCACGGTGGAAAATTCCTCGAAAATCCCATATTCCCATTAACAAGAGGATTCGGACCCTGCCCCGGTTGAGGCGCAGGCACCGCAACCGGAAACTCCATCGGCTGCGACGGTACTTCACCGTTATTCCCAGCCGATGTCTGCATATGAGACGATTGCGGTTGCGGGACAGCAGCAGCAGAACCAGTAATCCCACTCCATCCCTCCTCCCAGTTACCCATCCCCATGTAGTTGCGAGTCCACCAGTCTTGGCTTTCGTCCACGAGGTTCGTTGTAGAACTGTCGAAGCCACCAGTCATTGGGGATGCATCTGTGCCGGTGGATGGACTTGTTTGTTGGTTGTCCATTGGATTGGCGTCGAACCACGCATCGTGCTGCGTGAAAGGAATGGCTTGAACAGGGTGGAAAAGATGGGATACCGGTCGTAGATAGGTCGGTTCTGGTACGAACTGGTTATCTGGTCTTTGGCGCTGGATGCTTACTGGGCGACTTGGCGACTGGGTAGCGGGTACTGGGGTAGGGATGGGACTTGCTTGCTGATATTGAGAGGTCATCGGCATAGTCAAGCCAGCGGTGATAGGCTGGAAGTTGCTTTGCTGAGAAAGTGAGGGATGTGACGTTGGCGAGTTGACTGTAGCGGGGGGTAGGCGAGGAGGCGTTGCCGCTGGCGGCGATTCTTCCGAAATCGCTGACGGGGATGTCGGTTGATCCCAGGATCCCCAGGATCCCCATTTGGCATGTGTGCGTTCGAAGATGATAGATGCCTCCTGTGGTAATGGGACTTGCCACTTATTGGCAGAGATGTCTAGAATGCGAAGGGTGCGCCGTGCGCAGAGCCAGCCCTCAGCCATTTCCTCCAGATTCCGGAGTCCGTGAACAATGTCCCTCTGTGCATTCTTCTCTGGTAGGTTCAGAAGATGAATGGTGCAAGCGGTGTGTGTGATATAGACCGCAATATTGCAAATCTGTTGGAAGCCATATGTGCGTTTGTACATACGAAGGAGTTTCGAGATGGCAGAAGCAGCCTGTGTACACAGTCTACGGGGCGATACATGTTGAGGAAGTGGCGATGTCGACTTGGTGTATTTCAGAAAGGGGCGGTATAGATGAATGAGAAGGACTTGATAGAACATGCTTCACTTGGTTAGCATTACCCGGCTACAATCCGGACACTACTTACTGCATCACTAGAACCTGAGGGAGCTGTCCCTCTTTAGGTTCCAATTCATGAGGCAGCCCCTTCTTCCACGCTTCAAGACGAGTATGGACCTCGCTGAGTTTCTTGAGCTCCAGTTGTTTGGAAGGAGGCTTCTCTGCGGATGGTGGGAGATAGAAGAATATGAGCAAGTCACCGCTGATCTCACTCAACTTCGAGATCTGTAATGCAACATTTCGAGTCCGTGAGGGCTGTGTGAGTTCGCGATCCACCCCAGCATCCGTGTAAGGGGACCAAAGCTCTGCTTCCTCATTGGGAAGCACATCGATTTTCGGTACATTGCAGTTGGACGTCGTCAGCTGCGGCTGGCGGCCCAAGTAATTAGACCAGCATCTACGATAGTTAGCTACCAGGAAGATTCAAAGAGCGCAAAGAGTCGACGAACTTATCAAAGAGATAGCAGCCCCAAAAAGTGATCCGTCGCGCGTCAATTTCCTCATCAGTCAGATTGTGTGTACCGTGGCTTGAGACATCAAGGTTCAGGCCCAAATCGAAGGCCATGCGGAAGCTCATGCCGCTGTAAATCCAGCCTTTGCCTTCACGGCCACAGCCAGCTTCTCGGACGGACATGAGCGCCAGCGCCTGAACAGTGCAGAGTTTCGCATTCTCGTGCTCGTCGTTGGCCAAAACCAACCTCTTTGCTTCCTTGAAGAAATGGTCACCTGCAGTTGACGAATTATGGGGATCCTGAAAAGCCCCTTCGCGGAAACTGAAATGACACCCAAGTGCCAATATAGCATTGACCAACAAAGATGAGCAATACTGGCTGGAGATTCCTCGAACATAGTCTCGATAAAATAGGTCTTTGGAAAGGGTTGTGAAGAAGGGGTAATGCCATGTAAAGTACATCGTCATAAGGTGGCTGATAAGCTGTTCATCATTGGTGACGTTTGTCCACTGGACAACCGCGAAATCGCCATGACCAGGTTCGTTTCCGGTATTGAGTTCGGATAGCTCTGACCCAGGTGGTAGGAAGATGAGGTTTGACGTGCCTCCAATGAATTTGCGAGAACCATCCAACATCAGCTCGCTCACCTTGTCCGCCAATTCAGACTCGAACCGATCTGCATGTGTCAGATCCTCGTCGGCAGGACCGACGTTAGCAGACGCTGTCAACCCTTTTTCTTGATTGACAATTGATTCTGCCACATCTTCCAGGTTGTCGCAAGACCGAATTTGTCGCACCAGCTCAAATGCCTCCTCTTCATCACCGTAATTCAGGATTGCCTGAATGATAGTCTGCAACGTTGTATTCCGAGCCGATCGTACTGTGCCGGCGTCCTTTCTATACACACCTTTTCGACGATGATCGGAGTTGGGGTCGTAGATGCCTGGAGCGAGTCAGCTGTGTTCCTCAGGGAAAATTGTATGCAATTCCATACATGTCGTGTGATAGACGGAGGAGCACGCCGCGCAGCTTGGAAGGTTCCCGTCACACTAAGCGCAATTGTCAGCTTACTAGGGCCGCCAGCAAATAGTTTCAATGTCTCACTTTTGATTTTCTCCGGCGACAAGCAATGCAGGCAGTACTGACGCAGCGTCTCTTGGACGCCGGGCCTTTATCTTCTGCGCTTGCGTTCTTTGCCTTGCCGGTTGCCCGAGAGTCTTTGGGTGGCTGAGAATTCTGAATCTCCATAGTTATGTATCTAGCAGTACGCGTGCGGGAGAACGAGTGTGATCAGAAACGGTCATGCTTCGTCGCGTAAGATAAGTAGGTGGTGGGTTAGGCGGATTTCATGGACGCCGTTTTGGACAGAGCATCGCCGTCGGTATAGGGGTTCGCCGGGGACCTACAGAGCGAAAGGTCGACATGCGCACAACATTCGTTATCTGGAGAGTGGGCGAAAAGCAAACAGTTAGATGCTGCATAAACAATACTATGGCAATTCACCAACCATGGACAGACAAATTCACAGATCGAGAACAGGGACTTCACCCCACAGTGGAGCGGAGGATCTGAGGCGGAGGGGAGCCGAATCGCACAGACGAGTTATTGATGGAGGGCGATAAGAGAGAACAATGAAAGAATGCTGGTCCCCAGTAATCGGCAGAGGATTATTGGGGCATTCTGATAGAAGCGACGAACCTGATTGACTGCAGTCACAGTACGGAGTATGTACGAGGTGCAGCATGGAGATGAACTGCTCGGACCAAGCGGGGCTGACTAAGACGTGATGTTAATTGGACAATTTCGTGCTAAAAACAAACAGCTGAGATTGTGTGGTCTATTCTACAGAAAAAGAGAGAAAATTGGCCAGTGTTGGTAGGATTGGTAGGGTAAGAACATTGGTATAGCTCATTGTATACGGAGTAACTCTGGGTGACGGCGGAAAAGACACGCTTGTGCGTAGTGTTTGGATTAAAAACCGTGCTCTTTTCACCTTGGGGTCGCCGCTTTAACAGCGCATCTTGACTATACCAAATTCGTCCTAGTTCTATATCAAGGTCTATACCTGGCGCGTACATAATGAGTGTAAAAGATAAAATGGCTGCCATCTGCCCGTACATGATCTTTCTTAATCTCTTTTTATTTTTCATCCAAGGAACCCTGCCAAATTCTACGACTCCCAGATCATACATAAGCATCGCTGTCACTAAAAGAAGTCATTATACCGCCAGACCAATGACCCAGGAGAGTAAAAGAAAAACAGCAGGCCAGGTAGACTGGAACAGCTTTGTCCAGCAGCCTGATGTTCATTTTGAGAGTAATTTCACTGATTCAACAAAACGACATATACATTTTGTGCGATGCAATTTTCAAAGGTGCGTCTTTGCTACTGTGCATATCTCTTTGGTTGCTAATTTAATTCCAAGGTTTACTTCACTGCTTCAACCACCGGATTACAAGTACTGGCTCAAAAATGTCACACTGAAACTTATCGAAGGGTTCCTTTGTTGGTACCTTGAGACCCATCACGTCGTGTACCAATCAGGCTTTCTGGTCTTTGTACGATACTGGAGAGTGTTTTGGTGCGAGGAAATGGACTGCCCCTTTCCTTATGACCTAAGACGGATGACGAATATAAGTCAATATCTGAATATCTTGGATAAGTGAGGATCAAGACTTATTCAACTAGCTAGTGTGCATCGCCCTTACTGACGAGTACGACCTGGACCTGGGAGCAAAGACACAGCCTTCAGTCAATATTGACGACCTTCTCTTCACTACCTACCATCTTATGGCTCTCAGTGACGTGCATTTTCCAACTGTACGGTGCCGACACCAGCTCAGCACGCTGAGAATGATGATGACCTCAACATCTGCACGTCCTGGGACATTATGTCACAACCTGGCTTCTCTCGTATCGTACCTAGGGTTCTAGTTAGTTGTATTTCGAGACTGAACACTTACCCTAAGTGTTCCCCAATGTGTCTGTATGCTCAATGCCCCTTCGGGTCCGGTTCGTAATGCGTCGATGGGTATATCGCCCCCTCCAGGCTCCGTAAGGTAATCAACAAGTAGAATCGATAAAGGTAACGAATAGAGAAACAAGGCCAACCGAGCACGTATGCTGGGTTGTTGGTTAAGTGCGGACGAGTCAGAAACTAGAATGTAACCAATGCTGATTGACTTATATTGATCGCGAAGAACTAAGCTAAGTACATGAATGAGCGTCCTTATATATCCTTCACTTGTATACCATTCTGTATACCATCTGTGGTCGAACGATGGTAGCGGTATACCATTTCGTATACCATTCATGGTCGAGCAATGGTAGGGGATCACGTGGCTGGTCCGCTTAGATATCAGCTTAATCCCTGTTCCCTCCTGCACTTTCATCATCACTCGTTATCCAATAATTCTGCCTTGACTCCCCGCATCATCACGTGAGAATGGTGCGTTGGGATCTGTAACAGGAAGCCATTGAATCCGGACATTTGGTGGAGGAGGTGCTAATTCAAGGCCTGATAAATGAGCTGGAAAATTATCCATGGTAAGAAGAACTGTTCGAGGCCCAATATGGCTATAAAAGAACAATAGCCATTCTTTCATGATAATTGTATCCATCCAGGCTTTTTTGTTCCAACGCCACTGGCCTCCCATCACCTGGATATTGATGTTTCGAAGAGCCCGTGGTGTTTGGTATTTACCAATAAACCATATTGGTAAACGATCAGTGCCAGATGCATTGATACAGCATATCAATGAGATTTGTGATTTGTCTTTTCGTACACCTGTTCTGGCCTGTGTAGAAAGACCTCTGGATGGAGATAGACGCCAGAATAGACCTGTTTCATCCATATTATATATATCATCCTCCATATATTGCCCAGATAGTGTCCGAATTGCAGCCATTTCTTCCTCAGCTTGTTCTGGGACCGATCCAGCTTCTCCGTGATAATTGTGTTGCTTGATATTAAATCTCTTCTTAAAGCGATGTAGCCATCCAGCACTAAAGCGAGGTTCTGGGAGATTTTTATATTGTGGCAAGGACCTCCAAACCTCATGTGCTTTCTCAACTAATAGGTCCCCAGTTGTCTGTCCACCTTGTAACTCAATGGTCTTTTGCCATTCATATAAAATTATCTCAAGGTCTTCCCATGCACCAGTGCGGTTCCGGATGGATGGAGATGGATCAATAGTGTCAAGGTTTTTATAACGGTCGCTCAAGGAATCAGAAACTGAAGACTGTGACGGGCTAGGCCCGGAAGGCACCTTGAATCATAAATGATTCTCGATTGAGGCTATTCAGAACCACCTCGAAGTCAGGTGACTGGAGGTCACCTGACCACGAGATCAAACATGAATTCACCGCCGCCGAGCTAACGACCTTTCTTCAACGAGTTCTTTTGTACATATCTATATATTAGATAGCAAGGCTTCGGCCCATTACAAGACTGGCTCAATTCATGGCCATATCGGTTCTTGTACCAGTCAATGCAGGCCTTTTGAGAAGGTCGAGGATTCTGTTGGAAAAACCACGTTCGGAGAGCCTTTCTCTGTGTAGAAGTAATAGGTTTCTTTACTTTTGAAGGCATTTTGCCATTTAGAACACTAAGAATGGCGGTGGAACAAGTAATTCATTAAGACGATATGACTGAAAAATGCCATGATATATCGGGGAGCGGGGTTTTGACAAAATTTGCACTGGACCTAATCGGTGCAGGTAGATGTTATCGGCTAAACGCGAATATCGGCTTATCGAATATCGTCCCACCGAGGTTTGACTGTACTTTGTTTTATTTTTTCATATAAATAGCTCATTAATTATTGTTGTGGTTATGCTTGGTATCGGAGACGCTAGAAACAACCTTAAAACAAGAAAGATTCTAGGGGGTTTCCACGACAGGGTATATCCGGAGTACTGTATGGAGGACAGGGGAACTGATACAACACAACGCTATTATCCAGACAATAGTGTTGCATTCCATAGTAGTGATTCCAGACAATTATATTTTCCTGAATGCTACTCTACTCCATGCGTTCGAAATAAGCATCATCGTGCGTAACAGAGCGTAATACAGCATTACGCATTGGGCAGACATAAAAAAAGGCGGTGTCGTGCTGTTTGCTGTTTTGGGCACCTCGGCACTGTGCGCTCCGCTTTTCCTTCATTTCCACCAATGATATCTGGCCTATTCCGCTTGCGTAACGTTTCCGCAGCGTCCCGAAAAGACGACCAACCCTGCGTAGTGTCCCTTGCGGCCAATCAGACGTATTGGGGATCTCTGACCGCTCCGGTATATAATACTGCTGTAATGCCGTTACTCGCAGCTTATCTGGGCTTGTCACGGGATTGTGTTCGCTTGCCGTCAGCGAAGAATGACATCGCTTCTACTCCGTCTCTTTCTTTCGCTTTACTATTAATTAGTCTCCGTGTCTTTTTCCTTATATCCCTCTGTTTCTCTTCATTTCCTTTCTCCTTTCTGACCAGCTCCCACGCCTTCTATTTTCCCTTTTTACTCTCATCCCACAGAATCTTGGTCTGTTGTCAGACCTGCAGAGTCGCGTGCCTGCATCCGGACCGCTGCCCAAAGCAGCCCCGGCCATACCCATCTCTGGCTTATTGTTAATCCTCGACAGCCTCACTGCCAACACAGCACTTCTGCTTGCTGTACATATTCTCTAGGCTTTTCTCTCTGGGAGGGCGCTTCTTTCATTATTTATTTCCATACATCCATGTATCTCCTTCAGACACTCGACCAGAGTGCCTCATCAGGCTTAGGCCCTACACAATTGTTCTATGGTACAAAGGTTTAATAATACCACCTGACAATGATTCCTAAAGCCTTTTTATTTACCCCCGTGGCTTCTCCGAAAAGCAGCTACACCCATGGTGACGGCAAGCGTTGCCGGCGGGATGCATTCGGAGATGTCTCCGACTACTACGACTTTCCAACCGAGGCTCCTTCAACAACCCTCACCAGCCCGGTTGTCATCCCTACGAAATACGGCTCCTCTGTCAGGTCCTCGCGTCAGTTGTCCACCAGTAGTGGTCCCAAAACCCCGAAACGACCACAGCCCCTTCGCCGGCCTCTGTCGAATGTGTCCGGTAAGGGCCGTCCTTTGCCCTCTTCCGTTGCTTCCATCTTGGAAGCTACTGCGATCCCGGCCCCCAGACGTAACCGCTCCTCGCGCACAACCCGAAAGCTCCCTCGAAAGATTCAAGTGGAGGATTTCAGCAAAATGTTGATGGATGATGTGGAAGAAGACCGCCTACTGGCAGGGACTGGGAACTCCGCATTGGATCTCTTACTCAGTCCTCCCGAAGAGGCGGAAAGGATGTCCATTACGGGAAGTGATAGTGATATGGCGTCTTTCTCTGGTCGATCTTTGTCGACTGAATCCACGCCGTCGCTAGACCATGATTTGGACTCGCCGTCGAGTTCGCCGGGATCTTTCTCGCCATTAAGCCCGAGGAGTCCTTCAGAGAAAAAGTACCGACGAGTGTCGCTTCCCGAGGATTGTGCTTCCGACCATCCCCTCCTCGATACGGTGTTATCCAGTGCGGAGTTGGACGACAAGGACCAAACGAAGGCTGCCTTGACAGATTCGGTCTCCCCTCCAAACCCGACCCCGTCCCCATCCCGGTCATTCGCACGATTTGTATCTTTTAAGTCTAATCTGACGGCATCATTGCGCGCCATCAAGTCAGCAGCTCAGACTGTGTCGGCCTTCACCACTCCGTCCGTTCAGCCAGATGATTTTCTCACTCGATCTTTGTTTACCATCACGCCCGAACTGACGGACGACCGTCGACCTCCACCGATGGACGAACCGCCATCGCCTGCTCTTCGACGATATCTGAACCCTATCATCGTCTCGCCGGCCGAGATGCATATCTACCACGACGAGCACCCTCATGGAGCTGCTGAGGCTTCCCGAAAATGCCCGGTTTCCATTCAGATGCAGACTTATCGCCGGAGCGGTGGTCGCAGCAATCGCAAACGTGCATTTCACCTGGCTGGTTCAGGGGGCCGTGGGAGTCGACCATGCTGTCCGTTTGATCCGGAGATCTCTCCCATGTCGCGCCAACGAGAGCCAAGAGAGAACAGCGATTTCCTACGCGTGGTGGTTTTGGAGATGAACATGAGACGCAGCGGCAAGCTTCGAAACGACATCCCCCCACGGGCGCGGGTATGGCTGCCACCGCGCAAGAACAGTCAACCCCGATGTGCATACAACGATTACTTTTACGACGGCTTCGACGAGGAGGACGAGGACGAAAACGGCATTCCATCGCGATGGATTGGCATCACTGTTTGAATACATTTTTACTTCTTCTGTGTACGACTTATTGCAACTTTTTAAAAACTTTTGTCTTCATTTTGGAAATACCATGAGCGCGGCGTTGGGAATGGGATGTGAAATTGTTTCATATATCACTTGGAATACAGAACAACAGTTATCTTACCCATTGTTTAATCTAATCATTTGAATGCCACTACATGCAACATGACGTTCGCCAGCAGGCCCCTGCACTCTGTACTGTACGCTATCCACTTGGTCAAATCACATGAACAGGTCATCTGCTTGGGATTTGGAGATGTACAACAACAGCACAGAACATACTTGGTAAAAGGATGATACAGTTCTTTACTTTGTACATCTCCAGCAGACCGCAGTACATACAAGTACTGTACTAGCATACGAACGACCCCTGTCGCGATTCCCGATTCAATCCTACCTCACGTCTTATCTCTAATCTCTACCCAATCGCAAACGCGGGGTATCGCGTCTTTAGTTATACCAACTGCTTCAATCATACTCTACTATGTCTCGATGGTGATAGGCAGCAGTGGAGGCCCCGTACATGCAGTATTAGACGTGCACGTGTGTATCCTGCATTTACTAATTGGGGCGCGATGCGTGGTGTATCTCGGGGAACATACCCTGGATATTGTAAGGAACTAGTATGGGTTGACCGGTGGGATTGTGGTATTGTATTGTGTATGCGCGTGGGTAGCATGGGTATACATATGACTCATTGGGTTGATTGTCGTGAGATGTAAACAGATCCGATCCTTTGGCCTGAGGAAATAAAACAAAGAAAAGAAAAGAAAGAAGTAGATGGAATTATTGGTATCATCGCAAGCTAATCAAACAACATTTGTATCACCTAGCAGGTTGAAACCCTACAACAAGCATTAGCACTCACGCACATTTACCATAAATCAGGTATCAGGGATAGGGAACTCACTCTCCTCATCCAACAATGTCTTCGTATCCCAACTCTCCTCAATCCACTTACTCGTAACGATATGCGGCACTTTCCTCCCAGCGCCTCGGGCCGCCAACGATCCCCGAAACGCGGATATCTCCGCAGCCGGTGTTTCAGGGTCCATAATTACGTGCGTTATGGAATTGTCTCCTGTGTCATAGACAATACCCGCGCCAGCGAATCGAGCGATATTAGCCGTTGCAACTGTGCGGAGGTCGTGTGCTTGGTCTGTCTCCCTTGTTTCCTCGATTTGGGGATGGTTAAAGTAAAAAGTGAGACCTTTGAACAGCCAGCCAATTGGGGTTTCGTAGCCAAATGATGCGCGTTCTTGGATGCGTTTGGTGAATTTGGTGATTGTGTCGGGACATTGTGAGCTGTCAAAATTGTGCTTTTTGCTCATTTGTTCGAGGATGTCCTTAAGTTCCTTGGCTGTTGTGTCCCGGGCGTAGCTGTCGTTGAATTGGTCGAGGTTTGATTTGACTTCTTCTTGTTTGTTGGCTGTCATGAAGAACATGTGTCTGGTTTCTGTGAGCTTTATTTCAATATCAGAAGCAGTGCAGGTGTAGGCAAACCTTGCTTCAAGGGGCAGTAGTAAGTCCGGAAGACCTACATCGACTGTGTTTTGCTTGACACAGTCCATAAGCCACGAGGGTCGGATGATATCAATTTCGCCACTTTTCTGCAGCGATGCCACTTTCACTGTCCCTGGGTTGTGTCAGTTTATCTTGTTTCTGGGATCGTTGTCGAGAAACCATACTTCTATCCGCGACACAAATGGTATTCGGTGCAGCAGTGCTCGTCTGAAAGAATTTGCCCCCATTGGATTTGACAAGCTGTTCCAGCTCAGCTTTCGACTTCTTTTCTGGTACGCTTGAATCCGTCAAGATATCTATTCAGGGTCAATAAGGTTCCTATGTGAGAAGGCGTGGACTTACAAAAGTTCAACCCTTCAAAAATATGACCAGACGGTCCAACATATTCAACTTCCTTGTCCGTATCGTAACCCGCTATGCCGAGAGGTTTCTTTGTCGTCCTCTTTACCCGCTTCTTGCGACTGTTATCGACACTGAACTCCTTCTCTTTATGCTCCTGTTCCACATTCGATTTGAGATCGAGGAACTCCTGCACAGAAAGAGCGGTCTTCCAGTCCTTGTCACTGCGTAATCTCTTAAATCGCGGGAACCGCAGAGTCAGTCCCATTCGGAACTGGTCGCTAATAGAAACCGATGCCGCCTTGACACATAGAACAACCGAGTCATCTGGCTTAATCCATACATCTGGTCGTTCGTACTGTGCATCCCCACCGGCCAGCTCAATGTATGTCGTCGGTGGTTTTTTTGAATCCCAATCCATCCATTTACCGTCTGTGTGGTGGCGGATGTTCGCGTAGTCTTGTGCATTGAAGCCTCCACCAACCTTGCAGAAGGAGTAGCATTTCATGGTATTGGTACTTTGTGAGCTCTGGGAGCCGTCGACGCGCAGTCCGCACAGGAAGCTGGAAAGAGAGCCCCCCCGACGACCGCTGCCGTAATACGCGCCAATCACAATGAGATCAAGAGATTCTCCAAATTCGGTCATATATTCTGGTTTCACCTTCATCCAGTCGTCATGTCTCTCGTTCAACCGGTAAGGCGATCTAGGGCTTTTCAACACCAGCCCTTCAGAGGCTTCCGCGACAACTGTCCTAAGGGCAGTCTCGATCTCTGCAGTAGTGGTAGCCTCTTGATATGGATGTATCTCAAGCCTTCGGTTAACTGGTTTGACAGCCTTCTGCAAGGCATTCCGACGGTCACGTAGAGTATACTTCGTCAAGTCGCGCCCATTCAGATACAAGAGATCAAAAACACGAAACAGAGGTCGTGGTCCCGTCGAGAAAGGATTCCGCTGCTCAGCTAGTGCAGCCGTCTTCAGTGTACCGAACGGAACAGGCGCATCCTGCTCGGGATCCCATGTGATCATTTCACCATCTAGAATCACGCTCTGTACACCGTCTACAAACGCATCTCCAAGATGTCTGGTCAGTGCGCCATTTTCGTCGTCTATCCCGTTCCCGTAGAGATACGTGTAGTCCTTGGCCTTTCGCGACCAGAACCCAAATCTCCGACCTCCTGGTAGCGAACTGTCAGGCGCCATATGGAGCTGCATACGTTCTCCATCGAGCTTCTCTTCAATCCAAAAGACCGGATCGTCATCTGTTGGCCTCATTCGGCTGATCATCTTCTCCAGCGAATGCATTTGAAACTGTGCCAGTTGGGGTTGGAAGCATTGCATCAATGTTATGCCCCGGTCTTCTGCCTCCAGTCGGATATTGGGGTCGTGGAGCTCCCAGCAGACGCGCCGTAAGCTGCTAGAGATACTATATAAGTTCTCTGCATCCGGATGCCACACGTCAAAGAATGTCCGCTCCGTGGCTCCAACCTTCATCTGTCGCAAGATAATCCGGATCAACCACAGAAGCTCCTCAGGACTCATCCGACGATAGAATTCAGCCAGGATGGGTAACTGATTTTCTTCCTTCGAGGCTGCGGACAACTGATCGAGTTTTTCATTTACCTCTTCGATTAGCATGTTCCCGGGTTCCGTCCGCATCGGCCGTTTCGAAATCACGTCGTAACATCGACCGGCAAAATCGCCAGCCATCCGAGTAGTCGCCGTCTGTCCCGGTAGTTTCCAGTTTAGCAGGTTGAACCCGTCCTCAGAGTTCTTATCGATCTTCATGATTTTCACGAGCATCTTCCCGATCACCTTCTCTTTCATACCATACATCGCACGATCCCGGTCCTTGTCCGGGAGAATCAGTCTGAAGGCTGGGTAGATGTCGTCACCCACTTCCCTCCTCCACCGGGATATGAACCGCTCTATAATATCACGTCGCCTTTCGAGGGGGTTCAGGTTCGCGGCATACTTTCCGTTAGGACCGACTTTCCGGCGTGCAGGGCCTTGCCCTGCGGGCTTCTTCTTGATTTCACTGAGTGGGTTGAAGAGGGAGAGAAAGATTTCGTGAAATGGGAGAGTAGGAGAATGATTTTGTGGGCGATTTGGAAATCTACCATTGCAGCTTCAGTTTCGATGAACTTCCCAGACCAGGCTAGACTCTTACTTCTCATCAAGGTCCTCATCCTGCTCCCCGGTCGCAGGCCCCATAACCTCGTCTGAATCCATATGTCCAGCAATTATCTTCCGTGGCTTTGCGACGTTGATTTGTGATGGAAGACAAGCTGTCTTAATGTTCGACCAAGTCCTAGGCTGCAGCGCCGATAAGATAAGGAAGCATGTGACGTGACATCATGCTTGGTTCCTTGTGCCTGAGGAGTATGCAAGACATGAAATACTCCCACAGAGTACCTAAAGAGTCTAGAGAGGATTTCCCTCCATAGACGTGACGAAAACCTTCATTGGAGCCCCCACCCGATTTGATCCTCTTCAAACTCAGTTAAGAACTGATATTTCTTCCCACAGTTTTCGCTCCATATTCAATGGCCACTTAATCTCCGATATGCAGCAACAAGCTTCAGCATCCAAGTGTCTACTCTGTGCTTGACCAGATACTCTAAGTTGAAGCTACGGCTCCCATGTCGCGCAATAGGGCTGTACAGAGCTATTCCTTTCTTGATGTGGCCCCGATGCTCAACCAATATATTGGTAATGGTGTCATCGTAGTGGATGACAGCTGGTATTCCTAGGGCTGGAGGTCTGGTTGGAACTGTGGGGAAGATGTCTTGATTTATGAGTGATCTACGGAAAGCATTCGTTATCGTACGAGCCTTGCGAGATTCGGAAACAATTCAGTCAGGATGGCAGAGGATGCGGTGTCAAGTGTCAATATAGCAGACAAACGCGGCATTGATACATCCTTACATCTATATTCAAATCCCATGCTCCCGACTAGCCTTATCATAGCATATGTTTCATTACCCTTGGAGATGAGGAGCTGGAGGGCGTAGTGGTGGCTCAGGACGCGCTAACCTTAGGCGGAGTGGTGAACGGCAATATTCGTAATTGAATTGTTGCTATGAGAAAAATGATGTGAGAACAATGGAACAAAGGAATATGAGAGAGATGCCGAGAAAAACAGGACGAAAGATGAGGAGAGATATTGGGCTTGATATGGGCAGTGACCACCCTGATTAGTCAGCATCACCACCGCTGCCAGCCTCGTCTTTGAGAACGTCCATCAGATCTTTTCATTCACAAAACGACCTATAACTAATAACTAATCCAATTCAGTTTTGGGCAGTGTTTGTCTTGCTCCAAACTTTTCTCAATCTCCATGTATGGCGAGGCCGCACTCTGCTTCGATCCGCAGCAACCGGACGCACCATGTCTCTGACGGTACCAACTTAACGGCGCTTCAAGGAGCGACACTCGCATTCACTAAAACTCCTTCCAAAGACACTGCATCGCAAGGCGTTAAGAACAGAATTCAAGCCATGGGGACCGCCGTATTTCCCGATACCCAACCAACACGCCCGCATCATCATGACTCTCCGACCCGATCAATGTCCCCTTCCGATACCGACTCCTTTCCACCACCGGAAGCGGGTTCTGTCAGGGACAAGATCGGGAGGTTCGCGGCCCATTCGCGCGCATCGAGTCCTATGAGTCAGAATAATGATAGTACACTGGAAAGCGTCAAACTCCCGGTCCGATCGCGAACGCCGCAACTCGCCGCCGCCCGATTGGCAGCGGAAAGGTCCCCCGTTCGGAACGAGAAGAAACCTACCGGAGACATAATGCATGCGCAGAGCAGACAAGAACCGGCCTTGGCCGCACCAAAACCAATTCGAAATTCAGCTGCGTCCAGCCCGGCTCTTCAAAGCCTATTACGAGAGGATCGAGAACCGTCCCCATTGCTTCGAAAGCCGCCGGCCATTCCGCGAAAGCCAGTCATGTCTCCGACTTCATCGACTTCTAGCGTTGCTCGCATTGCTGCAACGAGGTCTACCTATTCTCCGTCTCCTACACGTAACTCGCAGAAACTATTCCAACCGTCGCTCTCTCCAAAGTCAAGCACCTTTCCCACAGCACCGCAGACCAATGATGTTAATGAGCCAACGAACGGTTCCCGTACCAGCCTGAGTTCGCGACCCCTTTCACCATTTTCCGACGAGAAAAGACCTGCTCTGCCACCTCGACCTCGACCAAATGGCTCCCCCATGTCTCGGGGCCTTCCCAGAAGCCAGGGAATCATAATGCAAGACCTCGAACCGTCCAAACCAATTCCGACGCCCAGCATGGCATCGCTCTCGACCGCCTCGCATAACAATAGCAGCACCAGCACCCTGGACAAATCAAGTGGCATGGACACAGAATCGCTGTCCGACGCTATCGTCGCTTCGTCCATTGCATCATCCCACGCGACGCCGTCGAAGAAGATACCCCCGCCCCCGCCCAAACCCCGAAGAAGATCCCGTTCTCACTCCATCCTAAACAGCCTGGGCCACTTCCGTAGTAACTCTAATGATGCCAATCGCTCCCACCCACGACTTCCGAGCCCTCCCAAGGGCATGCGCCAAACACTCCGCGATCCACCTAAACCAGAACCCCCCGAGCAAAGCCACCACCACCATCTAATCCGACACCCACACAAACACCACGAAGGAGACCGCAAACGCTGGCAAAGCGCCGTGAGCCAACAAGAACGCAAGCGCTATGAAGGCGTCTGGGCCGCTAACAAGGGACACCTAATTCCGGTTCCTCCGCTCCCCTCCCGAGCAAAAGCCCTTGGTCCCAACGCTGTCACATACTACCAAAGGGTCCGAACAAAGTACCCACCCAATACCTCAGACATGGTACTCAACCTGGTCGTGCGCGATATCTGGTCACGCAGCCGTCTGCATGAGAATGTGCTATCGCAGATCTGGAATCTGGTGGACAGACAGAAGAACGGCCTTCTGGACAGAGAAGAGTTTGTGGTGGGAATGTGGTTAATTGATCAGTCGCTCAAGGGGCATAAGTTACCCTTTAGAGTACCGGATAGTGTTTGGGATAGTGTCCGGCGGCTCTCTGGGGTAAAGCCGCCTTCGTTGATATGATTTGGATATATAAGCCTAAACTAGGGTTGGCGTAATTATGGTCTGGAGTCTTTGGATTATATTGGATTTGCTTGGATGATACTGTATTAATATCTGTATATACCACCAACATATACAACAAGTTGCTGTATCTCGATAATGCTTTTTGCTATAATAGTGCAAACAATCAAATACTGAACATGCAAAACCTCAATGATAATCCACCATTTCTATTAGACCTATGGTCCTGATGGGCCTAGAATAAGAGCTCGACAGCCAATGAACGCTCAAAGATCTAGGGCTACGAGCGACACGAAGGTTCAGGGAAGCAGCCAACGATGAGCCAGCTAGTGGCTGATAAGCTGGCGAGTTTTATAGCCGTGACGTTTCCACAAGTATTGGAAGTCTAGCAGATTAAAGGATTAAAATTGCCTTGTTTCGCCATCAGATGTAAAGACTGACTGGTTGGTATTAAAAAGCCACAACTAAGAAGGCGACGTAATTCGCAGACGACTCTCTTCGCGAGTAAGCCTTTGGGAGAGACGCAAGCGGTGGCGAAAGTGATGAAAGTCTCTTGGAGGGAAGACGCAGCATCGAAGAATTGCGTAAATGTGTCTGTAACTGGAATGGTATAGGATATAAATGATATACTCATCATGAGAAACGCATAATCAAAAAGCATCATGAACAAAGCACATACACTGTACTTGGTTCATTTTCCATATCATTGAAAGTTGTTGAATATACTCAGGATCAGAGTAGATTTGACGGGCATCACAGTTTCAAGGAAGCTTTCGAAACAAAAGAGACACGCAGACATCCGTTTAGCTGTCGAAACGAAGATGCAGAGGGATTACGTGCTTCAAAAGCTCGCATGGTCACTCCTTCACTCAAGAAATCGATGAAGTTGCATTGCGTTTGTAACACTGGCAATATCCCAACTGAATAACCCGCCAAAAGCAGCGTGATACAGAACCCAACACCTGCTCTTGTATTCGTCCTAACTCTTTGTGCTCTTCGAAGACCTCCAGCTGCATCTAGTCAATGAGAAAACGTCGTGTCAACACTGTGATAGGTGAGTGTGCAGAGGGACCCGATCATGTCTCTAAAAGGCATTTTGCGGGCAATAGTACGGGTGCTTTTCTGCTGTCGTCCTATTCTCCTGCTCAGGTGACGATAAATCGGCATCTGCAGGATTTCCGTGCCCGATGGGCGACGCCCTCGGAAAACGGTTTATAACCGTCAGAGCGGAAACTGAAAGTCGAACTTGACCCAATGGTCGCCAGCTCTGTAATCCTTGTTTTCATTCCTCCGGTCTTAATTTGGCCGGGAGATGTTCCTGTGAGGCAGGGAACGGCAAGAAGACGAGACCCTCACTCTCCTGTGCATCAGACCAGAAATCTTCTTTCTCGGCTTGAGGTATCAACGCCCAGTAAGACGTCTCGCTGACACTGATGCCCGGTATTGTTTATTGATCTAAGGCACTGCCATTGGAAGCACCCCGCCAACGGTTCTGGAGATCGATGCTCCACAAATACAAAGGTTGATGACATTGGCCGTCTGGACAATACAGACTTGAGTGGAGATTCAAGCTTGATCGCAATGGTTTAAGTTTGAGGTGATGGCCTAGAGGCCATTGGTAGTGCTGCTTGCTTCACCCGCCTGGAAAACTGACAGGAAAACATTGAACACGTCAATTAAAATTAGAACAGAATGCTTCTTACTCAAGTCATCTGCCAAACTAATTCCCATGCTATCGTCCTGTGCCAATGTGTAAGCAAGATGACCGGGCGTGGACTACCAGTAGAGACCCATACCAACCAGTTCATCATCGTGGTCCTGTGTCTCAGGCCCCATTCCTATTTGGCAAGAAACCAAGGGCACCCCCGGACCAAACTGTAATTCATGCGCAAAGACAGTATCAGTGAAGGAAGACTTGATAGCAGACATGAGGTTGGAAGGTTCTCGGGTGGTCACATGGTCTGTTCTTTAGGTAAAATTCGAGTACTTAAGATATTCAGGGTTAGCATTCATCAATGGTCGTAACATAGTCATACCATTATTTCAGACGCCTGACAAAGAGAAACAAAACTGAACAAAGTAGTTCCTGGTCATAAAAATTATCTCAGCACAAAACGAGTATTCATAGGTATGTTCCTACTCCAATAACAAACTGCCTCTCGGCTTTTGCACACGCATGAGGATCATCAGCGAGATTCTCAGGCCGCCCCGGGGATAGAAACTCGTCTCGCACGCAGAAAGCCCGTCTAAGAGAGTGGAGAGGAGTGTAGAGGCCGTATTGATGTTAGTATGGAATATGTTGGGGTTTGCTGGCAGGTGGTACCCACCTTGTACTGCCAATCTTTGATGGAATAGGGTGCAAAGTGCACACTATTCTTGGGCCTTATTGGCATTGTATGATGAGAAGTACGAAAAATAACTCTAGGTGGGTTTTAGAGTGATCATTATTGTTGTATATAATGCGCCTCAATGAGTAATAACGTTCGGAGCTTGCGGATCCTGGCTATTTGTGTCACAGTGCGAAGGAATTAATGAGTATATATTTACACGTATGCATCTCAGAAACCAACCACGCTAATGCCAAACAGCCGAGTGCCAAACATAATAACCGAAACAGACCATTGCCCGTAAGTGGATGATAATCTAGAAGGTATAAAGAGGAAGAAACGAGGAAAAACAAGACAGGAGAAGAAAATTCTAATCGCTCTTTTCATCACCCGCAGTAGCAGCAGCGCCAGTATCTTCGTCATCACCCTTCTCGCCCGCCGATGACGAGGGAGGAACAGGCGACGAAACCCCGGAAACAGGCGCAGACTTCTCCTGGTTAGCATCAGGGAAGATCTCCGCAAAGAGAGCGGGAAGGAATCGCTCCAGGCGCTTTTTCGTTTCAGTCCAGATCTGTTCCTTGCTTGCGTCTTGGGATGGCGGGACCAAGTGGCCTCCATCTGCCATGACCAAGAGGATGTTCTTGAGACTTTCAGGGATTGCTTCCTCCTATGATGCAGTTAGCACAATTCTAACCGTGGAGTGAAGGGGCGGAAAAAGAACTTACCAGACTATCACTTTGACCGCTGTTCATCATCCGGTCAAGGATATCCAAGATCTTCAGCCATAAATCCAGCATGGCATCCTCGTTCGGGAGCTGGTCAAGATAGCGAAGGAAGATCTTGCAGATCAAGGTTGCTGCTTGTACGCGAGTTTCGCTCATTCCAAGCGGGTCTGAATGGTAGGTCTCAGGCTTCAGCAATCGTAGAACAAGCGGGAAGAGGACTTGGTCGAAGATGGAAGTCCAATCTTCGTCGTCACCCGAAATCAACTCGACAGAGAGAAGGGCACGCTGGAGTGTCGAGATGGCGTGATGTCGAATGTCCCTGCAAGGGTTGATGCACTGGGAAGTCAAGGATTGGAATATGGGAGTCCAGTACGCAGACCAAGCTATTCAGAATTCAATAACTATTTTAATGCATTTGGGGGGGTGGATGTTTCTGTACTTACCCTCGGACTTTTCCAGGTGTGACTGCGAGATAAGTGCGGGAGCACGCCTGGTTAGATGGTAAATCAAACCAATGGCCTTGACACTGCGAGAAACAACTTGGTTTTCGCTATTGATTTTGTCAATTCTGACCGCAAAAAAGATTTTCAACGAAAAGAAAGAAAGCATACCTTTGTTTCGGCTGCTTAACACCCTTTGTCCGTCGAGAAAGTGTGTCTCTCTGCCGCTCTTCGAATGCACCAACGCTGCCAGCAGAGATAAATTCATTCGCAAGACCGACGGCGGACTCATAGTTGTCTGCGCTGACAATCGGAGGCGTGGATTCGATAATAGTCTGGAGAAGCTCGAAAACCAATGGCGCAGCTTCTGCGTGCTGATGCAACCGCTGCAAAATCGACCAGAAGTCAGGAGAAACGGTGATCTGGTTTCTCAAGAGGCCTGGATTAGTGACGCATTGCGAAAGAGCCTTTACTATCGGAATTGCGACGCTCTCAAGGATATCCTGATCGAAACTGGAGATTCCATGAAGAATGACGGGTACTCGCATGAACGGTTGTTCCTGAAAGATAGTCAGCTACATTGATTTTTTCAAAGAGGATCAAAACAAAGGACAGCCCATACATGACCAAGGCGCAGCAGGTTTAGCAGATAGGTGATGATTCGCGACAAGGCAAGTGGGTGGATGTTCCTGGCATCGCGAATGAAAGCCTGCAAGGAGGTTGCCAGCAATTCCCCAGCCGTTCCCATTGTTTCTTCGTCGCGAAGCGTGAGTACTGTTGCCAACTCCAGAAGGTAGATCATTGCAGGGTCGTAGCTGGGTTGGTTAGGGTCTACTTTGCCATTTGCCATCCGCGATGCAGGTCGTTCGTGCTTCACGACAATAACTGCCGGCGTAGATTCTTCGGGCAAGAGAGCAATCAGGGATTCCACTAATGACACCACAGACGGCACAGGGAGAGACATGATGTTAGCCAGAATATCGTCGAGAGCGCACGCGGTCACGCAGTCAACTGTGCACAGCGTGTTGTCGAGCTCTTCGTCTGATGGTTCTGGAGGGTCGTCTGCTGCGTAGCTCGAGAGATAAGACGTGAAAGCCGATAACAGACCGGTCTCGTTTGCACGGTTGGCACGGTCCACTACCTGTGAAGGGGGGTGCAGAGGAATTTGGGAAATGTTCAGTTCGGCATTTTCAAAGGGTGGGATAAGGGAGTTGATGAACAGGTTGCTGAGAATTCGAACAACATATTTCCAGCTGTCTCGGAGCACGGATTCATTACCGCGTAGGACACGGAAGAGAACCACAGCAGCCAGTTGTGCTCTGAAATCTCTCCCAAGCTTGACTGCCAGCTCGCTGACCATGACGCTCTTCTCGCCGGCTTGTACCTCGGTGTTCAAGGCGGTACTGGGTGGGTTATCTGTGGAGAGCGTGCTGATGGAAGCCAAGCAGAAAATGATCCGATCAAATGCCTCAGTCAAACCATATCTGGCCGCGATCTGTGCACATTGGTCGAATCCCATGACGACTCTGGAGTAAACTGCATCATCCGAAGCGGACATGAAAACATATGAGAGAGTTGCAACAACTGGCCTCCAGGTGGCCTCGAACATTTCCGCATCGTAGAGGTTGGTTTCGCCAACCACCAAGTCTTCTGCCGCCGATGACTTCAGCAATAGCTCCTTCCAAGCATAGTCGAATGCGTGCTTGTTCTCGTGCTCATCGGGCAAAATAATTTCGTTTTGTTTGATGGAGTCATAGATCTCCTGGAGGAATTCTGGTGCAAAGTCGCCTCCTGCATTCACTCCACGCAAGTTGCGAGAAAAGTCTGCACAAGACATGCGGTTTTGAGACTTGACATTCGGATTGTACAGCTCAGTGTTCAACATGATGATACCGTATGTCAGCACAAACAGAGAATCCTTGTCGGCAACCCCCTCGGGTTGGGCTTTCTGCACGTATTTATCGGAGAAGGTGGTTACAATCCGTTCAATCAACGGAGACTCGCCGGGCAGACGGAAAGCACCCAGAAGGTCGCGCAGAGCCTCGACAACATTCTTGCCCGCGAAATCAAAGAGGTCAACGAATGCATCCAGGAGAGCTCCATTGGACCGTTTCGATATGTATTCTCCTAGGATCTTCTTTGAAACCCTGCTTGTTCCCTTCAAAAAGCGCGCTACCTGTGTTGGGTCGTCGGAATTCTCAATAATTCCCTGTGCAGTGAGATGGGCAATTCCGGCCTTGGGGTCTTCGTTAAATTTCTGCGTGCCTTGAACGATTATCTTCTTTGTTCGACGCTGTCTTCGCAGTCTATCTAGAGACGGAAAGTCCTCAAGTTCCGGCTCGTCATCTAATCGGTCGTGAATGAACTGCACATAGCTGAGAAGCGCGTCCAAACAGAGAGGCGGAACATTGGTTGTGCTCCAAGTTGCCGAATCCGGAAACGCATTTCGGGAAAGAAGGCCGATCATATCTTCGCACAAATCCGCTCGGTCCGGGTCACAGTCATAGTTGACGAACAATTCCGGCATGAAGGTTGGGATGCGAGCCAAGACGCCAATGCTCTCCACCATTGCTTCGCGAGTCTCCGGTCTTCGTGAGCCTCCCTCTAGTCCGAGTTTCTGACGGTCCTTTACAGGAACCGGTGTGGATCGTCCACTGCTAGTTTGAGAAGGCGCGGGTTTGACCAATTTCGGTGCTTGGGGAACGCCATCGTAAAGCGCTGGATTGATACCTGGTTCTCTGGGAATGTTGACCCGAGGATGAAGACAGGCTACCAAATACGAAAGGTACAGTTCTTGCTGAAGCTTAAGTACTGAGCGGCAGGTCAACAGCAGAGTGCCAGCGACTCTCAACGACTCGGTAAGAATAGCCATATTTTCTGAGCGGACTAGCTGGAAGAGGTGTCGACAAAGGTCATCCTTGGCCAATGCGGCCAGACTGGGATGTTGGGCGATAGATGGACCAGCCACCTCGAGGGCAACGTCGATGATTCTCAACGCCATGACCCGCATTGGATCCGTATGCTGTCGGTTGTGGGGGTCTAAGAGGTCGATTAGAACACGAAACAATTCCTTGATTGAAGGTAGCGAATAAGGCATGACTTCGGCTTGTTCGCCATCATGTGGGTTCGGCGGAGCAGCAACCGCATTTCCATTGTCAGCCTGGTCCTGAATTCCTTCGTCTCCACTGATTCGTTCGCGCTCCGGAGCAGCTGTGTCGGATCCCATGGCGGACGGATGTTGCGAAGTGACCGTATTTCCATCGACAGAGGGGTCCATTCTGAGATTCGGCGCGTGTCCATCCCCCGTAGACTGCTGCCGGGAGAGATTATTCGGGTCTGATGGTGGAGGCACTTCCAATTGAGAGAGACGCATGAATATAACCTGGCACATGTTGACCATGGCCATCTCCGCAGACCGCCGCAAGACTTCGGACAGACGAACCTGACAGCACATGCTCAGGCCGGTTTCCATCATCTCGCACACGCTCTCATCTCCCAGTAGCTCACCCTCGGGCCGCGACAGCATGCCCTCCATTAACTTCAGGATGCGCAACAGCACAATCTCGTCAGCGGAGGAGTCAGTAGCTTCAAATCGACAATGTGTCGTGGCGGCAGACAAAAGCTGCATGGCCATTGAAATTCGAGGGGAGTTCCGATTGACGATATCGTAGGAGAAGAATTTAGTGATAGCGATCAACGCAAGCGAGGTAATGGGAGCGGAAGTCGAGGAGGAGCGGATGACCTGCAAGAACGGATGCAGCAATGCCGGAGTATCGAAGGTGCGAATATTTCTGCATCCTTTTAGATCACTGCGCAGACGAGTAAAGGCTGATATTAAGGGATTGTCCTGTATGCTCTTTCCTTTCTTTCCCCGCAGACCCCATCGATTGGCCAAGGCATGGTCTTCGTCCAGGGCCGCTCTCAATCGGGGGGTTGATGCCGCACTGCTTCGAGGACTTGGAGGAGAAGAGGTGTTTTGTTGGGTATCACGATCGTAGACTCTGGAGACGGCGGATGACCCGCCCAGGATAGCGGAGACGGAGGAGTGAGCCCAGCGGGCATGTTTGCGCATAGCAGAAGTGACGGTAATACATTCTGTCGTCACAAGGGCCACTGGATCAACCGCAATGGGGAGAGGATGTGCTGCCATGGCGGTGGCAGAAATAAAGAGTGTAGATTATGAGAATTTAAAGAGAGTGAGTGGAAGAAAGGTCCACGACTCGAGAGAAATGAGGGAAGTGAGGCTCTTTCGGGGAACAGCTGGTCTTTGGGTGGTTTCCTGATACGGACTAGCGGGGATCTTTCCACCGCCTTGGTTATCACCGAAGTATGGAATATGATTCCTTCAACACATGCACAACTGCCTCATTTGCCATGGACTTTGATACATACAGCTCCGCTGTTCTTCTAGTCAAACCCCACCCCACAGATTTAGGGCAGAATTAAATGCACTAAGATACAGATAGGATACCTCATGTGCGATCCGTATACACGTTCTAGATAACCCATTTTCCCGTTTTGGCGCTGGTTCTCACTATTCAGGACGTGCAACTCAAAGGGCCATACAGACAAGCGCACATTGTAGCAATTGGAGTTGCTCGTTTTACCATATGGTTCATGCGCTGTACACGATTGCCTACGGATATCGAGGATTTCGCTCTTATATTCGAGCAGTCGAGATACGCTTCAAGACCGCCAAAGCCGCCAGCACGGTCTGTCAGGAGATATCAGACGACTGGACGGCTATGCAGAACAGCCCGTACTGGGTATTGAATATACTGCGAAGCCTCTAAACAGGTTGGAGGCTTGGCCTTTCCGTTTTAGTGCTCTCTAACCAGCTGTGAACTGGCCAGTAAGACTCTCGTCGATGTTTCTGTCCTCGCCGTCCTCCTCATGGTCTAGTCACCTCTTATCTTCCAATGGCAAAGTAGAACTATCGTGAGATGAATTGCGGACATCTTGCAGATGGCGGCAATTGATGGCAGTAAGGATGACATGCAAATCTTCTCTTCTGATGTTTTAGTCATAGTCATATTTCAGTTAATGTGCTTACAATTTCAGCACCGGTGACTTAAATGACAAATGTAGTGCAATTTACTATCATTAATCTAAACGGGATCCAACGGGCACCTTATTTTGGAGGGCTCAGCACTAGGCTCATGAAAATGAACCATGAATCATGTAGTGGTCAATTATACTCTTTCATGCAGCGAAATGAGTCGAAATACCGAAGCCAGAGATGGGATCTCTACCAGGAAGATCGACTGTCACATCAATCAGATCACATCATCTTTCTGCGAATGCTATGTCTGAATCCACGGAGCCTGGGCCTTCCTCTCGATGGCCACATAAAAGAAAATGCATAAAAGCGAGGGAGAAACGGAAAATTTGCCCTTCCCGGTTTGATCGACCCAGGTCACATCACTTGCTCTACAAAAAGCTAATCGTGAGAGAAGGGAGCAAGGGCTAGTCCTGTAAACGAACTAGAAGATTGGTCCCATTCTCAGCGCTGCGCCTTCCGCCCTCTTTTTCAGAGGTGCGCTCTAACACAGGGTCAAGATTATGAAATGGGTGCAGGATAGTCAAAAGATGAGAGATATACGTAGTAGTTCAGGTATCGTAATCGCGCCCCACATACCTTGCAGCTTTCCAACCTAACTGCCGGATCTACAGAATATACTGAGTACAGCCGTGGACCACTCTCCCACTCACTTATTTTTAATTCTTTTTAATTCTCTTTGAAAGTGAGAATAGGTGGGCAAAGACTTGACGGTTTCAAGTATCGCAATACTATCATTAGATATGATCTCGGTAGTTCTTTTCTTATGATGGTATTAAGATAGATACGGATATCCAGATATATGCATCTACTTCCTTCTCAAATAACTAGAAACCAGCCGTGTATGCTATGTCAGCATCTGGCAGTGCGGATTACCCTCAAATTCATGTACGCCTTACAGAAGATATCGCTATTCACTCTTCTAGAGGCATGACCACTCATTCACCCAATGATTCTTTTCATCTAGCCTCATAACTCCAGAGGTAGATGTAGTTCTCTCCCCATCCTTTCCATCCAATTAGATACAACACTCAGAGGCCCAACCAAACGGCGGAAATCGTTCTTTGCTTCTATAAATCACATTTTAACGGTTCGTTCTCAATGGGAGAGCATCGCCTATCAGTCCTTCATCATTTAGTATCCCTTGTCATCCCGGTGGCATCGGATTCCGACATCATATTGTGTAATTGACAAGGACAGGAAATAGTGCGTATCTGCTGCCCCCCGTAGGAAGTTTACCCTTTAAAGAGCTCCTAACAGAAGCAAAGAAGCAGCATAAGCATGACACTAGCGGCCGATGTTGCAAGGCAAAACATCTGTGGTTCCCGGCCATGGATCTTCACTGAAGTATTGGTCCGTTTGTCTTTGGTCGAGACATGGGACCGAGAGAGACGGTCTATTTAGAATTATTTCCGCCAGTTGGCCCACTGAGACCACAATGAACTTGCTCAAACTGGTAGCATAGTATCTTTTTTGTACCGGTTCGTCCACGGACCTGGGGCCACGGTGCCCTTCCTCGGATCACTCAGGAGTTTCGTCTACACGCATACCGACACGTCCCAGGATATATTGACCGAAGCAGAGATATACTCTCCGTTGTCAAACCTGCGGAAGCGAACGGGGAAGGCTTCAGCATCGCTGATACAGCGACCCCAGGCGCATGGTCCATAAAGTGGCCGATGCTGGCAGATTATTTCGGGCTCAAGTTAACAACTCCGACTGTTGATGGTTGGGGAGGAATTGATCAATGGTGGAAAGAGCACCAGGAAGACTACCAGAAGATGTCTGAAGCGTATGGACTCCAGCGACGTGCGGTTTCGGAGTCCGCCTGGGTCTTTTCCAAGGCGTCATTGACGATGCTAAATCGCAATCGGGAGTTGAGTCTTGATAAGGGCCGGAGTATTGCCTTCACGGAGAAGCTTCCGGTGGATCAAGGTCATTATGTGACACTCGACCGTATGGTGGATGAACGCATCCTGCCTCCTGAGCCGGTTTTGGCGGTAGCCATACATTAACCGATATGTTATCGATTGGCTTTCAGTGATCCGAATGGAAGTTACATAAAATTCTATTTTGCTTTATGAATCTCGAACATGTCTTGTTGTTCGGATAGAGTTTACCACGAGGACATCCTCCCACGGATGCCATATTCCCAGCCACAGGCGCTTTGACCACATATAGTTAACTAACGTTAACATCGTTCATGCCGTATGCTGCAGGCATCAAAGCGCTGTGAGATTCCTTTATTGCAGAAAGGGATTGATAGTCCTTGAATCACCACTAAAGCAATGACTATTGAGCAATGTTGCCCCCCAAAGACTTATGTGGTAGTATGTCCCGTATAGTTATTAAAGCTCATAATAATACATGGTGGTTGATCGGACAGCAAGGTACTGGATTGGGTAAATCGAGGTCTAACGAGATAACCTCCAAATGAGACAGTCTAAAAGAATGAATGAAAGATGATTTGCCTGCGTGTTTTAAATCCTTACATGCAGGCCAGTTTATCAGAGCACTCGTACTCGGAATATGGGGCACCAGAGAAAGTGCTGTGTATACTCTGTACTAGAGGGGGGTTGTTTACTGCCCAACACGTGTCATGGCTGTCATTAGAACAGAAAAAAAAAAAAAAAAAGAGAGAGATTTCAATGGAGAAATTTGAGGAAAAGAGACCGTGAATGGCTTTTTTTGCCAGATCAAAGCTGTCGATCTTGTCCCATACAGAAGTTCTCTAGCACAGCTATATGTATATACAGTGTTGCTCCCCGCTTCGTCCCCCGACAAGCAGCCCAACCATCATCACCGCTTGTGTGTATCGGATTTCAATTGTCTTTCCCCCCCTTCTTTCTCTATTCACTCTTGTCCTCCTGCTTTCTATCAGAATTCAGATATCTAATAATATTCCTCGTATTCCGTCCTAATCAACCTGTCCCGCTTCCGAATCGGTCCCTCAGCTGAAGGATCGACGACGCGTCTGTTGTCTTTCCCTCATCGCTTTCTCTTACGACACACATTTTCTCCCACACTCTCTCTCTATATGGAGGGCTTTCATCCAGTTCTTCTCTGGACTGCATGAAGCACTCAATCGTCCATTCCTTTTTTTCTTTTTTTTTCTCCTTTTTTCCTTTTCTTTGTTTATTCTTCGTTTGATTCAGGCTCATCGATGCCGTTCTCTCTCTCCGCTTTCCGTTGAATCTCTGGGCTCCGTTGACTCTGACATTGTTGGATTTCGATCTGGTTGATTCGACTGTCATCTGTCTTTCTTTCTTAATTTATTAATATTTTATCACTATTCACCATTCGCAGCTTCTGTCTGTTTTCCCCTTTCTTTCATTTCATTTCATTTTGTTGAGTCGTTCCTGCCTTATCTCCACCATGGCGACCGTGTCCACCTCTCTGTCGGACCTGCCTCTTGAGCAGTTGACCCTCTACCAGACCTCTGATCCCTTTCTTGGCCCCATATTCGTATTCTACGGTCCTGTCGCAACCGCCAATGCTACCGTTAGCAGCTCGCGCATCCAGGCGCATGTCTTCACCCCCGCCGGTTTCCATAGCTATCTCCGAATCACCGTCTCCCCAGCTGCTCCCTTATATGCGGCCGTCAACTACCTCCCACGAGAAAAACAAGGCGATGAAGTGTGTCGCGGTCTGGCCGTCAGCATGTTGAAGTACTTTGCAGATCTGTCCGAGTCAACCAAGGAATGCCTCTACGATCTCGCCCGCGCGGGGAAGCCCGGTGGGAAGATCCCCAAGATGTTTGATGAGATACATGCCGCGGATCTGGCAAATCGCATGGTTCTCGTGGAGAATATGGTTACGAACAGTCATAATAATTATAATAATAATAATACGGCTCTATCGGATACAATTCGCGATATCCGCGGGGCGTTTCAGGAACGCAAGCTTCCATGGATCGATCTCGATGTCATCCTCCCCGCCGGAACCATACAACCGCCCCCGCGACCCGATGATAACGATATCTCCCAAGATCTCGAAGACGCCCCCGATCACCAATATGGCCGGTACTCTTCCATCATCCGCGCATTGGGGGATCCAATCTTTTTACCTACCTCCCGATTGAAACGTGCACCGTCCCAACCCACCAATGTCAGCCGGTCCCGCCTGTTCTCGAGGGGTCAAAAGGAGGCCCTCCGGCTCACCATGTGTGAGCTGGTCGATACGGAGGAGCGATATGTTGCCAAGATGTACCACCTAGTGCGAGTAGTTGCAGAGGAATTCCGGATCAAAGCGCAGTCACGATCGGCTACCAGTACGAGCCCCGACGAGTCGGCCCTCAAAGCCCTGTTCCCGCCATGTTTGAATGAGATACTCGACATCAATATGGGCTTCTTGGAGGTTATTCGTCAGATACTTGAGGAGACGGAAAAGGACGCCATTGCCGATATTGCGGAGGACACAGAAATGTCGCATCGAGCCTCGTCACGAGAAAGCAAGGACTCCATCGGCGCCGCAACTTTTGCAAACGCTTTGATCGAATGGTTCCCACAGTTCTCAGAACCCTATGCGGATTACATGCGCGCTCACAACGGCTTCACCCAAACTCTGAGCTCCTTCATGAAAGACAAGAACTCCAGCTTCTCGAAGCGTGTGTACGAAACGGGGGAGCAACAGTTACGTTCCCTCCTCATGGAACCCGTCCAGCGTCTGCCCCGCTACAGTCTCCTGATTGACACGATGATGGGCAGTCTGCCATTGATCCACCCCGCTGTGCGACCATTCTTGAAGGCACGAGATATTATCAAGGACATCTGTTCGCTGGACAATCCGTCATTGACGGACCATTCGCAGAGCTTCCAACGACTTAAAGAACTTGTTGATGGCTGGCATGCCTCCATTGTGCCAAATGGTCGCTTGATCACTGCAGTCGACTTCGACGAACTGTCGCCACCATATCATATGGACGTGCAAACGCCAAGTCCGAGCGCAGGGATCATGCTGCTGTATAAAAACTGCTTGGTCCTCTTATCTAAGGCCTCCGACAGCCGGATGACCGCACGTGGACTGTTGGCTGATCTTGACCACGCCGCATCGACCACATCAGACGCTCCGGGAACATTCAGCACCACCGAGATTAGGGTCGCACGGGTGTTCGACATTCACAGCGTTCGTTGTATGCAATCAACATGCGGGCGCATCTTGTTTCTCGCACCGGCTTCCGCCAAATCCGGAGTCGCGGATGACAATGTTACGGATCTCCTCGCATTAGAGTTGTCTGGTATGTATGAAGCACGGGCCAATCGACTGATTGAAGAGTTCGCCAAAGCCAAGATCGAAGGCCGGTTTTCTGAATCTGAACGAGAAAATGGGAAATGGACACTTCGAAGCCCCACAAGTGGAACAGTGGGTAATATTGGGATTTTAGCTTGCGTTTTTGAGGAGGACACAGATGGGAAGATGAATCGAACTGGTCCTGCAAAGATCCGGGTGCTCTTCAATACCCCCAAAACAGAAAGCAGTCGGATACTGGCAACTTCAGATGTGGAGGTAGTCGTGTTGGTAACGGCCGGGGAGGAAGATCAGTATCGGGTGGACATTGACTCGACCGTCGGTACTCCTTCCTCTGACTTGGTCACAGCAGATAGCTTCATACCGGTACTCTCAAAGCGTCTCTTGAATGTGCTACTCCCGCTACATGGTCCTCGAAATCCAACCTTGACTGTGCCTATTGTACACTCTAACTTTGAGATTCTCCGTTACATTGCCGGAAATCTCATAACCCAAGTCAAAGCACCACGCGGCTTTCGACCACCATCACCGTCCAAACTGCTTTCGAGTCTCTTGGGTGGAAATCAGCCAAAGGACAGCTCGTCAAATCCTAAGACACCTAACTCTGCGTCGCTATTGGGAGAATTCCCGAAAATGCCACCTCCAAGGATCAATCTCTCCCGGGCCAACACCTTACCCTCTAGTGTCTCTGCGAAAGAGGAAAACCCGAATCGAATTTCGGTGGTCGAGACAACAGCTTCCAAAGGACCAGAAGACCAATTTGGCTTGTTGGAGCAAACCTTTGCTGCCTATGCTCTTGCACTGCAGTCGCGGAGTGGGAATATTGTTGGACGAACCCTACGCGGGAGAGACTGTGTGGATCGTTCCTCTGTCAATGAGTTGTACAATGTGCTGCTGGAAGATCCCGGAAAGATTCAGGCTGCGGCCGAAGTTCCCGTTGACACACTATTCGTTGCCTTTGAGACTTTTGTGGCTAACGCATGGCGGGAACACATGGGACCAGTTCTTGACCCATCGTCTTTGAAGCTTATTCAGAGCCAGTTTGACACCATGTTTCCACGTGACTTTGACGAAAATTTCCGGAAGTTCTTGGCTGAGATGAGCCCTCAGAACCGTCGTGCTTTTGCTGCCATGGTGCGGTTGCTTGCAGAGTTGCTGGACGCTTCGGGTAATGACGGTGATCGCGGTGCTCTCACAGCCGCCTTCGCGGAGATCCTCACTGTCGATGGTGATCCGATGCAACATATCTCTCTCTTGGATCGACTGGTGGATGACTTTGACAACCTCTTCGATGAGTATATCCCCGGTGGTGCGTCATTGGAGGGGACCCTTGTCTGCGATCAAACCAAGTCCGCATCGCACAACACAGGCTCGATAAACTCCAATGCGTCTTCCTTCCGAAAGCGGTTCGGTTTCAGCTTACACCGCGAAGGATCGAAACATGACGGAGAGAGCAAGGTGTCATCCATACTAAGAACCTTGAGTAAGGGCAAGGGATCAGGAGACTCGGAATCCAACACCCCCAAGGGCTCTTTGTCACGCTCCAAATCGATAGATGTGGATAACAGTCTAGGTCTATTGTTACGTCCTGGCTCCCGTGATCGCCTCGCAGCGTCTTCTCAGGAACAAATCGCCCGTCCAGGTAGTGGACATGAGCACACCGGGTCCATATCTTCTTCGATCAGAGGTATATCGACAAATGGGCCCGTCAAGGTCCGTCGCAAGCGACGGAGCTCTCTTTCTGACTTACGACCCAACACTGCTTCGACAACAACCACGTCTGACTCCTCGCCATCGAGACCTGTAACCCCTGGGTCAGGGTCTAACGTAATGACTCCAACAAAGACTAGACCACAGAGCTCAGGGTCAGGCCGCAGTCCATCGCCAGTTAAATTTGGCTCACCTTCTAGATCACCCACGCGTCCTGTTACACCTAGCCGCAAAGAGAACATTGATCCTAAGTCACAAGGGGAGCGTTCACCAAGGAAGAAGGGTGAAAATGCCAGTGCTGACTCACCGGAAGAGTACAAGAAAAGGTCTCACGCGTTGAGTATACCGTCGCGCGGTGGACTACGAGAGCGTCCGGCGCTGGCCAATAATCCTGATCTAAAGCGCGGTGGAACCCCGCAGAAGACGCAGAAGTTGCGGATGCAGAGTCCACAGAAGCTACGGGATCGTCTTCAGAATGAAAAGAGAGCCCAAGCTTCTGCACACTTGGGGTTAAAGGACGAACTGGACTTGATTAGCAACGAGCTGCAAGGTCTGAAACTCCGACCAACGCAGCAAATCCATGCTGTGAACGAAGATCTGGACGTCGACGAACACTCATCAAATGCTGTGCTCGTATCCCGGATAGAGACTCTAGAGTCACGCTTTGACACATTGTCTGGAGACCTTAACGGACGAACATCTGCCATGGAACGGGATCTAGAATCGTCCCTAGTTGTCAGCGAGAAACGGGCCAAGAAACTTGACGAATTGTATCGCGAGGCCAGCGCGGAGAATGAAGCGCTCTACGACCGGTTTAATTCGGAATTGAGCAAGCTCGCGAAGGATGTACGGACGGGGAGTACGGAGGAGGCTCTCAAGACTCAATTGAACAGTGCGCTTGATGAGATTGGACGGTTGAAAAAGGAGAATTTCCGGCTCAAGAGGGAGGTTGGTGGTTTGCGTGCTCAGCAAGCTGCCGTTGCGTTGTTGAAGGCGAGTGATTGAACGATACCACGCCAATGTCGATGTCGATTTTGATTTCCAGGCTATTGAACAAGTGCCTGGTGCTGGCCACGCAGGCCCATGTTTGATTCCGTCCAATGATCGTGTAATGGACACGAGATCATGTTTATTGATGGCCTTTCCTTTTTCTTTCTAATGGTATCAACGCCGCCGTGGATATGACGGAGAGTCTATATGGCCGACTCTTTTGGGAACGACATATTTCTGATTCTGATTCTGTCTTTTTCCACCTGTTTGGTTTTTTAACTTACGTTTATTTTTCATTTTCTTTTCTTGTCATTTGCATCTCTCGTTTGGCAATCATATGCATACTATGCATGCACTCTTGCACTCTCTGGAGTCTATTGGCAGGATTTCCTTTTCTTTTGCATCTTTGCAGTTGGAGCAAGTCAAGTTACCTTCTAGCCTTGTCTATCCTTGTACCTTTCATTTCTTCTCTCTACCTTTTATCTCTTTTACCTTTTCTATTGCATTCCTTTTCGTCCGTCTTGTAGAATAGGAGAAGATTTATATATTTTTAGCGTTCATTACTCATATCTAACAGATCAAACCAAGCCAGTCAATTCAGTCAGTCATTAGTTTGACAGTTTCTTCGTCTATCATTTTGTACTGCCATTCCCAGTGTATTTCACATGGTATATTCGCCCCTGATAGGGACATCGAGTACGGGAAACGACTATCCAGCGTCGGTAATGCAATTAGGTGTTCTTTGATCTCCGATCCTTGTCGTTGCTGGATGAATAAAGTGGGAATAGTGAATCGAGATTGGGCTGGTGTTTCTTGGGAGAGGGTTTGGCTTAGTTGGGTCCAAAGGGGACTCATTTCCTTTCTTTTTTTGTTCTGATGTGGTTTTGAGGTTGACTGTTGGTGTTCTGATGATGTCGTGGATGAGGGAGTTGGGGAAGAGGAAGGGGATAAAGATAGATATTCTCGCATGTGGTGTAGATCAGATACTTGCAGTGGTCGAATCGTAACTGGTAGGGTATTTTCATTTAGGAGGATACCCTCGCTTCCGTTGTCATCGTTGGCTTTGGCTGTTGCTGGTGAGGCTGTCTGTGCTGTTATAGCAAGTCGAAACCAGTACCGGTTATCCCATAGCTTCCAGGGTGTATACTCGTATCTATCAGAGTCTTGCTGGTTGATAGCGGGAGGAACTGGGACATCAAAATCGAGAATCGGAAGACGATTACGCATGAATGGCTGGCGAGACAGGAACCATGTACTCCCAGAATCTCCACAACCTGCCAATTCTCTCTGAGAAGGTTGAAACATGACACCTCCCAATGTAAATGATTGTCGTTTTGATTCTTCAGTGCTTGGTGGTTGGAAAAGACGCTCCGTGAAGTTCTCGAAACTCCTCAATGGGAAGTGGTTATCTGGGAATGGCGATACTAACTCTGTTATCCGACGGAGAGCAACAGCTTGGATCTGGTGGTTGCGTTGGACTTGGTTCTTTGTTGTCCGTCTTGTTGGGATTATACAGGCTGGTTGTGCAGATGCTAAAGGCGGGAATTGGATGGTCATCGTTCCCGAGGTGAGATTCAAGTCGATCAGTTTGCAGTGTCGTAGGATCTCATTCGACAGGTCAATCGAGTCCTTTAGTAAATCCTGACTCGCCTGCATCAAAGACAGGACCGACGGCGTCGTAAGAGCACGGGGTAAACGGTTCCCAGAAACCAAATTCCGGATCGCATTCCTCGGCGTAAGCGTAGGATCGAAATTCGTCGGATCATTCACGAATGGAACATTATGCCCACGACAAACATTCGATAACCTCTCCTTCGGAAATGAAAGCAACGGCCGACAAATCGATAATCCCCCGCTCGCTATCACACCCCTCGGCACCCCCGTCCCCGTCTCTGTCCACGTTCTCGTCGAGGATAATGTAGTCATCTCCCCACTCTCCGCAACACCATAGATCCCATGACACTCCGGGATTCTGGCAACCTGCGGGATCCCCATGAGTCCGGCGCCCCTGGCCCCCATACATAGCCGCCACAGCGTCGTCTCGACATTATCATCTTGATGATGGCCCATCATTAGTGTTTCGATGTGGTTGTCGCGACATGCCTTCCCGAGAGCTTGGAAGCGGAGTCTGCGTGCAAAAGTCTCGAATGCAGAGGGCTTTCCTTTCCCTTCACTGGTGATGGCGGTGGACCAGTCTAGCTCTAGGATTTTAGTAGTTATTTCTGTGACTGTTAGCTACCGCACGTAAAAATAATAGAAGGGCAGGGTGGAAATGGTACCAAGCTCATCAAGCCACCCCGCAACCATCCTCGCCTCCCGCGAACTCTCCTCCCTCGCCTTATGATCGACCACAAACGCCGTGATGGAGAGATTATCCACGAGCCCGCTTTTCTCCAATTGCTTGCATAGATACGCCAGGGCCATGGAGTCTGCGCCGCCGCTTACTGCCAGTCCTGCATTTTATTAGTATATGTGGCCCGTAAATAGAGATAGAGATAGGAGGAGGTACCTAATCGTCGTGGAATGAGCGATCTGCGGAGACCGGGGAGGCGTTGGGATTCAGTCCATGCTCGGCGGAAGTGGTCTAGAAATTGGGGGGTGGTTATTGTTGCGGAGTTGGCGAGAAGACATGATGCCCTCATTTACGGTCATTTGTTTGGAATTTTATGTTATAAAAGGGTTTGTTTTAGTATGTGAAGTTACTTGAGACGTCGTGTCGGGAATTTATATTTAAGTCTTGGCGTTGCCGTACGCATATCCCGATCCGACATTTTTAGTACGCATTGGTTGTTTTATTTCCAAGTCCAAAAATATCAATAAATGCAGAATATATAATGGCCAATGCTATCATACAAATATGGCGTCTAATATAAACATCGAAAGAAAGAAAGTAAGAAATTAAACCCCCAACAACCTCGAGACAACCTTTAGCCCTCAGGCCCAAAACACGAAGTATATAAGTACACTTTTCGCTTAAAAATTGATAATAGACGTCGACCCAGATCCCGATGCCGTCAGAGAATGAATACTCCCCGTTGGCGCGCTGCCATTCTCTCCGTTAGCAGGGGCCGGTTCTGCCCGTAGATGGGAGCCAGCTTGGCTTTTGTCTTCGTCGCCGCCTGACCCAGGCATCGGGAGGTCTTTCTTTCCATTAGACTTGTAATAGAGGATCATGTCGCCTGAAGTGCGCCAGATATGGTTACGGATTGTTGCTAATGTCATGTTAGGGGGGATTAACTGCACAGAAGTTAGTATATTGCGACTTGACTGGAGATCATGGCGCAAAGACATACCGTATTCTGACAGTATAGTTCCAGGTACTCCTCTGGCTTCAGTGCATCCTCTGCGGGCTCTTCGGTGAAGGTTGGGTCGATTCGTTCAGCGATATAAGCGAGTACCTTCTTAGCACGGAGCATTCGGTTTGCGTTCAAGCGGGAATTGTTATGATTGCTGGGGCCATTAAGAGGGGGTCTACAAGGTTAGCTGCTAGCCGCGCACCGCATACCGGGATAGAAACATACCCATCAGGCTTGACTACCGGTGGCAGAAGATCATCAAGTGGTCGCAAAGTAAACGCCACCTTGACGGGTTCTTTATGTGGCATTTGATCCTAGGTCATGTTAGCGGAGAGCAACGGAGATGTCCCGGAATAGTATTTACCTTCAAAAGAAGCTCTGCGAGCCATAGAGGAATCGACTTCTCCAACTGATCGATCTCCTCGCTCAGACGACCAACGCTTCCCCTATAGAGGTCAGAAGCAACCGCCGTCCCCCCAGATTCCTCCTGTATAAAAACAGCAGTCCGTGGCGGGATATTCAACACAGGAGTCTCGTTATCAGGGATAGGCGTGATAGCAGATGTCAAGTCCTGCCCCGGATTTGCAGCGAGGAACTCATCATATCCATGCCGGATCCGCTCGATGAACCCACTCAGGTTGTTCTCAAACACTTTTTCTTCTTTGACGGATGATCGTTCAGATTCCTCCGGCTTTTCCTTTTCTTCCTGGATCTGCTGCTGCGGCTTGACTTCTGACGGTGTCCGACCGAGTTTTCCCATGCGGAACTTCTTACTGAACAGGGAGCTTCCCTTCTTCTTATCTTCTTTCTCTGGCTCAACCGGTGAATAGGGAAGAGCTGTTGGTGTTTGGTCGCCATGACTTCCTTTCTCTGTCTCTGTGGTTTGCACTTTCGTCGTGAAATAGTCGCTGGACCGGTCTGACATGGAACTCCGGGTGGCATCTAGCGTTTGCTGAGGTGTAGGCGATGCCATGCTTTCTGCAAATTCACCCAAGCTTTGGCCAGGTGATGTGCCCAGATTGTTGCTGTTGCTGCCACCGCCCATTGACGATGCCAGAGTCCCAGGGGTATTGGCGAATCCGATGCCAAATCCAGGAGTCGTCGGGCTCCCAAACACGTCGCTTCCAGCCCGTGGAGTTGTAGGAGAGGCACCGTTGTGAGGAATTGGGATGTTTAAGCTCCTTGGTACGTCTCCTGAGGGGATATCCAGAGGTGACAGGTTCGCTGAATTTTGCCGGGCAACCTCCTCGCCCTTCACGACTGTTTCTGCGCGATAGTCTCGGTCTCGATTGATTTCTGCGTCGACCAACGGAGCAAAGAGCCAGCGCAATATCCACTTCCCGAGGTTGACTACGCAAGTTAGCACGAGAACAGAGAGTTAGGAGAAAGGATACGCACTTCTTTGGTCATCTCTGATTTCTGACCTGTCAGGAAGATCAATCTCATCTGCGTACGCCTCTGCATCAAAGCAGCGGTTGGGTTCCAGAATGACAGATAATCTACCAGTCCGAATGTCAATTGTGCACCAGTGTGCGATACTCTCTGTTGTGTTGATTTCGGCTTCGACATCGTCCATATGACGCTTGCCAAAAGATTTAACTGGAGCACACTACTCGCTGGTTAATAATAGGGTTGAACCTGACTGTCAGGTAACATACCTTCAGCAAATCCCACAGAACAACCTCTCCCGCACTGTCCTGGGTTAATGTGCGCTTCCTGTCGTTTAACATAAGATGCTTGATTAACCCGTTCTGACCCTCAATTGTCTCCTCTGGCAGTGTTTGGATGGGCAACGTAAGCTCGAGCTCGTCCTCCACGACCGATTCTATGGATAGTCTTCCTGGCGGCACGTTCGCTTCAGGGAAAGTTGAAGTGCTTGAAAGGAGGAGGACGGAATTGTAGGGTATCTTCTTTCGCTTTTGCGCCTCGTTGGCAGGTGGTCGACTCGTGGTACTTTCGCGGTCATCGGACGATGGAGGCTCGATCTCAGCGGTCGTGTCGATGTCATGCCAGCGGTTGATACTGGACTTCGGGGTAGCTGTCCAAAGGTAGTCCCCTGCAGCCGCTACCTTAACGACCCCTTCGTTCTCCTGCAGCGCCGCGACACAAATTCCCTGCTCGACATCAGGAGAGTTCCTGGTATCGGTCTTTGCCACAAGGCCCGAGCGATCGCTGGAGTAGAAAACGGACAATTGCGGATGGTCCGAGTAGAGCGACCAGACGCTGTCGTTATGCATCGTCAACGTGTGCATGCATCTCCCGGCGGTGAGGGACCAAATCTTGACAGTCTGATCGGACGAGGCTGTCATGATCGTATCGCCATCGCGATTGACAAGAATATCGCGAATATTATCCGTATGTCCTACAAACTTCGTAATCAATTTTCCAGATTTCGGATCCCACACTCTGACCACGCTCTCAGGTCCTCCGCTAGCCAGGACAGAGGACACAGCACCCAAAGCATAGACGGAGCCTTTGGCCGTGCGATCGTCCCCGGACGCATCGATGTTCAATATCTCGCCGCCGCCATTCAAATCCCACAAGTTTAACTTATGATCTAAACCACCCGACGCAACCCAATTGGCATGATTTCCTGGCGTCGCAAGAGTTTTCACATAATCGGCGTGCTTCCCAATGCGCGCGGGCACATCCGTCGACTCCGAATGAGGTCGCCATAACCTCACGGTCGTGTCCGAGGACGCGGAAACAAGGGCAGAATTATTCTGTGTCAATACAATATCGTTGATCCAATGGCTATGTGCTTGTATCTGGTTCCGAAACGTTGTCTGACCCGGTTGTTTGGAGCCTAGGAACGAAGGAGGCGTTTTGGAGGACAGAGGACGGTTGAGGTCCCAGGAACAGACAACACCATCGCGACCGGCGGAATAACTACAGATTGTTAGACGGTAATTGATAGGGATTGCGGCGATGAAAGCTCACAGGATGGAATGGTCGGCGTCAACGGCCAAGCCGTTCACCCCCAGCCGATGGCCTCCGGGAGCATCTGGAAGAGGGAGCACTGCCGCAAGACACGTTAGCCTGCTTGTCCCAATAGGTAATTGTGGTGATAAGTAGGCTCACCGTATGCGACCCTCTGGTGATTGAGCTTTGGGGCCATGCAGGGGATTGCGCGCGAAATTCAACGGCGTGATAGAGGAAGCGAACGGGGCGGATTGCGGAGGAGATGAAAGCGGAGGTGATCCGCGATCAGACGCAGCGGGACTCAGATGCCATACAATACTGGCAAGGGGAAATGGTATGGAAGAGCAGGCTATAACACAGAAAGGCAGCAAGTGAGATTCAGAGAACGAAATGAGAGAGGAGAGCGCAGGTGGTTGTTGGAGAGACGAGGCGACGAAGGCAGAAACAAAGCGGAGATAAGCCCGTCGGGGATTATTTCGAGCCACGAGCGAACCGGGAATTAGATGCACGGATATGCAGGAGAATCGATATAGAAATGGATTTACGTCGGATATTTAGTAGTATATGAATACTCGGCAGTTGTTGAGAGAAGCGATACTTGGACTGCAGCCTGCATGAGATCGGCAAGTATATAGAACGGCGCGCTACACTTAGGGAGCCACCTTGCTATCGACAGATGTACGGAGTTACCGTAGTATGTCTGATATTCATTGACTGTAGAATACCCCTGGTTGACCCTGATTCTGAGTAACAATGACCAAAGCCTCAGCCTCAGCGTGCTGATGTCATATCAAACCACCGCACGTGACCCATAGACCGGTCTGTTCAACCTCAACATCCTCTTATCTCACGCCTGATTCACTCCCAATTGTTACCAGAATCCATTCCCCAAGAGACAAGCAACTATGGCAAACCCCCTCGCTCAAATAAAACCAACCTACCCCCCAAATACCCCCAACGCATCCTCCGAACCCCCCACCATCCAATCAACCATAAAGACCCTAAACCTCCAACCACACATCGAAGGCGGCTACTTCGTCGAAACAGACCGCGACCCTCTGCGCGTCCCAAACCCTCACCCTCCCAGGTCCGAAAATGACACCATGCGCTCCGCAAGTACCTCCATCTACTACCTCCTCACCCCGCGCTCCCCGCTGGGCGCTTTCCATCGGAACACCAGTCGCACGGTGCATACGCTTCATCGCGGGAGAGGGATGTATGTCATCTTACATGCAGATGAGGAGAGTGTGAGGAGAAATGGGGGGAAGGCGGCTGTTGAGACGTTTGTGGTTGGGCAGGAGATTGAGAAGGGGGAGAGGTTGCAGTGGGTTGTTGAGGGGGGAAAGTATAAGGGGACGTTTTTGTTGCCAGATGATGGGGGGAGTTCCAATGGATTGTTGATCAGTGAGGTTGGTTCCCTTTCTACCATGAATGTGGTGTTCTTTTCTTTTCTTTTCTTTTTTCTGATGTTAGTAGACTGTCGTCCCCGGATTCGAATTCGAAGACCACGACTTCCTCCGCGTCGAAAAGATGGACGAGCTGCTCACCCCAGACCAAGTCCAGGAACTGAACTGGATGCTCCGCAAATCAAACTAGTGTACAAAGCAGGAGACAAAATGTATAGAGAACATAGAGTAATGTACATGTCTATTCACCCTTCCCCCGATCCTTCCCTTCCAATGTATTCCACGTAAACTGATAACTACCCAAGAATATAGCACCTCCAATCCCAATCCACGCCACCCGAGGCCCAATTCCCCTCCAAAAAGCCCCAACTCCTTCCCTCGAGATCTCCTGCACAACATCCCTAATCCTCACCTTCGCAGCCTCACCACCAGGACCATCTGCCCTTCTCGCAAGCATAACCCGCGTCTTAATCACATCCAACGGCGTTGTCAACCCCGCCGCAATAGCCCCAGCAACACTGCCAAACATCGCACTCGTCGACGCAGGCACCTGTCCCTCTGTCCCAGTAGGAACAGCCCCAGACGCAGCAATCCGCTTAGCATACCTCTCCTTCATCCCCTCCCACAGCGTAAACTGCAGGACCGTGAACGGAATCTCCCGCGCAATAGTAATCCCCGCACCGCGGTACAATTCCCGAACCACCTGCCCGTGCCCATGCGCCTTTCTCAGCGCCAGGATATCCTTAAGCGCAAGCAGACTAGAACCCCCGAACAAACCCGCCTGTGCACGCTGCTTGATAACCTCCGTAGGAACCCGCACCGCACAGGCGGCAATCTCACCCATAGACGACGCAACAGAGTGCGTAAGGGTGATATGTGTCCGCGACGCCTTCTCAGAGCTATTTGGGGGTGGTAACAACGAGCGCTTCACACCGTCGTAGACGATGAAGAACGAAGCGGCTGATGGCGCGGAACCGAAGAGGACGGAGGGGAGGCCGGCGTAGATGCCGCGGATGGTCTGGCGGAGGGAGAGTTGGGGCGATTGCACGGTTGTGCTGGGGGCATGGCTTCGGGCTTTCTGGAGTCGAGTCTTGATTGTGTCGAGGGGGTAAAGGGAACAGTCGACCGTAAGACCGGCGACGGCACCCGACTGGAGTGCAAAATCTCAGTTAACCAATTCCATATGGAGATGTATAGAGTAAGAGTAATGGCATACAAGCAAGGACCTGGTCCAGAGGGAGACCAATGGCTCCGTTTCGTGCTGTCGAGCCATAGCGGATGCTATCTGAGTCAATGACTGGCTGAACTTTCGAGCTCTCCCAATCACACAGATAATCGTAAGCTTATTAGGAAGCTTGAAGTGACAGGAAGACCAGATTCACTTTATCAATTGAGCGAGATTCAAATCTGCGCATGCGGCAACTGGAGTTCCTTTCGACTTTCGGCCGCGGTCAAGTTGATCAATGATTAATTTCTTTTGACAGCCTCCGACAATCGGTTCGTCTAAACTCCGCAATCTCCGCATTGGCCTTAACCGTCAAATTATACAGTACTGTACTCTGACATTCAGCTACAAAGATAGCTTCAAAGACAGCATTATATGTAGTTCCAATTTATTTATAATATCTACCAGGTCCTGTGTCTCTCCGTATGCAAGTAGTAGCACGAAAGAATGAACAACGAAAAAGAAAACGAGCCCACCTCCCCAGGCGAATCCTATAAACACGACAGAAGCCCGGGGAAAATGGTCCAGAAACGAGGAAAAGGGAGACAAGCGAAAATCTAACAGCCCAGCCTCTATCCAGACAATGACCGCAACGCCGGGAAACAGGTACAAAAACACGATCGAGGAAATTCCCGCAACCAGTTGCAGAACCTGATTAAAAGCCAAAGCAGAACAGTCGAGGTCAAGTATGACGACAGATGTGGACCCCAGTTGTGTATGAGACTGTACAGAAGCAAATTAGGAAAGAAAGAGGAAACAGAAACAGAGAACACCGCCCAATAAGCCAAAATAGGTAGATCAATCAACCCACGCTGGGTCGGGTAAAAAAGAAAAAAACAATAGACGATTAAAAAAAGGTTAGACCATGAGCCACGGAATGGCAAAAGATAGCATAAACGAAAAATGAGGGGAAGCGGGTATTTTCTCGGACAATTGGCCTCGCACAATATGTAGACGCAGGTGATGATGAGATATGTTACTTGCCCTTCGCAGCCTTGCTGGCTTTGCTTGCAACAGGAGGGGCACTGGAGGGTGGTTCCAGAATATGGGTGTGGTTGCTTGCTTTGACGATCTCACCCGTCCTCTCGTCTTGCTCACAAACCTGGATGTTCCGAATCCAGTCATCGCTTAGGACTTCATCCAGAGTAGCACGTTGGCTCACGGCAATCTTGAGCATGCGGCCAATGATATACCGGCTTTCACGTGGAAGAATACGTAACAACCTCCAGGGGCCCTTGATGACCTCTTGACGTTGAGCATTCGACTGTGAACTAGGTGGAAGCGGGGGTGCCTCTTTGCTCGTGGTGCGCGTAGGCTTATTGTTGCCATTACTGGTGCCGTTACTTGGAGTCTTGTCTTGCGGACTCTCGGGTGGTTGATTTTCGTTTTGTTCAGATTTCGAGTCTCGTCGATCCGAACGCTGATTGTGGTCCGACGTCCCAGACGATCCGCTCTTATTCGTTTGCGATTGTTTGTGCTCGTCGTGGGTGACAGAAGGAATATCAGTGTTAGACCTGGTTGGACGATGGCGTCTCGGTTCGGCATCAGGGACGGGAGTTCCTGGCGTCGGGGGTGAAACAAAGAGTCGGTAGGAGTTATCACTGACTCGTGGCTGCTTCCAGGGAAATCGTCTTAAAGTCATACAGCAGAAAATAATCGCTAATGACCAGATGTCCGTGGGGCGTGGATCATACTTCTTCTCGTCGTAAACCTCGGGGGCCAGGTACGGGTCTGAGCCCACAATTCCTGTGAAATACAGTAAGTTTCGTGGAACAGAAGAGATTCATAGATAATTGATCAATGCTTACCTGAAGCGGGGACAATGTCGTTTTCAAATGGATAACGGAACACGACTGCACTGCCAAAGTCGATAAGCTTCATGATGCCGTGCTCGTTAACAACCACATTGTCCAACTTCAAATCCCGATGGGCTAGACCCATGCCGTGTAGGTAGGCCACACCACTGAGGATCTGCTTAAACGAACAAGCAATCTCCTCCTTGGCCATCTTACCGGTCATAACGATGGCAAACAGATCAAACGGAGCATACTCCATCACCTCATACCAATGACTGCCTTCTTGGATAATATCGAGAGTTTCAATGATGTTGCCATGGTGTAGCGTCGACCCAATACAGAACTCTGCCGTCACCTTCTTGGAATATTCTTTCAAAGTCTCCCAACTATGGCGGTCCCGGAATTGCTTCACTGCAAACGTAACACCATCGGTATTCCGTTTCAAGAGACGAACGGAACCACCAGCCCCAGACCCCAGCACCTTTCCAAGTTTCCCGTACTTTGAATTCAAACCATGGTCATCAGCGAACGGAACACTTTCAGGTGCCATTTGAAATGGGGTATTTTTGCCAGATGATCGGCTTGACTTCTTGGAAGGCGACGAGGGGGAGTCATTGCGCTTATGTCGATGGTGACCAATTTTGAAGAATCGCTTAAGCTCCGCCATATGGCCATGAGACTTGCCATCTGAGTCCTGCCGCCCCAGATCCTTCTTGTGGCCTCCAAATAGGTGACCTCGCTTGTCGCTCGACTTGAGATCTCCCGCGCTGGAAGAACGTGGGGGCCCGGGTCGAAGAGTCTGTGCTCGACGTTTCAGATCACGACTTCCAAAAATAAATCGAGGATCAAGTTGCGCAAGGTTTTTGGGTGGCGGGGGCCGCTTGCTGCGAGCGTATGGGTCGTTCGGTTCACCAACCGGGGTGATGGCACCGGGGGGAGTATAGCTCTCGGTATCAATCTTTCGTGCAGTGGATGGACGGCTGTCTTCCTGGTGCTTCACGTCTGCGCCGGCGCCAAAGAAATTCAGATGATGCTTGTTTGTATCGGACGCGCGTTTTGTAGACTCGCGTGAAATATCGCTTTGTCTATGGGACAAACGGTCAGTTGATGGGGGACGCGAAGTTGGCGCGCTTTGTGGAGCCGATTTCTTCTCCGTTGTTGAACCGGGAGGTGACGTCTCTGGAGTCATTGGGGTTGACTGAGCCAATCTTCCCTGGTCGGTTCCATTGACGCTGACAGCACTATCGCTCGTCTTCGTTTCGTGCGAATGGGTAGCGGCTGGGGTGAGAGGAGGTGATTGCATGGCTGATGCGTGTGGGGAGGCGCGTGGAGAGTGAGGAGTGGAACCATTAGTTTCTTGAGCACTGCGGTCGCTGGATTCTCGGGAAGCAACCTGCAAGGGAGTTTAAGAAGTCAGCCATCTTTCCACGTCACCAAAGCCATGTGTCAAAGCAAGTGAGATCATCCCGAGGAATGCGACTAAAAGGAATGTAGAGGAAACGGAAAGTGTCCACGACAGCATTTTCTCGACTGTACAACTCATACGTGCATCAAGCGGCAAGCGGCAAACTGCATACATACCCTCGAAGATGGCAAAGAGACGGGCTCATAGGAAAAGTTCCGAAGTCTCGACTCCTGCAGCTGAGAACGTTGAAAGGTAGCGGCCAGTGAGCGTATTTCCTCGTCGGAACTCTGGTTCGGGATCGGAGACGGTTTCACTTCAAGGGCGGGACTCTGAGCCGATACGGACTTTACAGATGGTTCAATCTCCTCCGTCACAGACGAAAAACGAACTTGACCGGGTTGTGACTTTAACTTGGACGAGTCGGCGTCGGACGCCTCCGGAATTTGAGCGTCCTGCATTTTGGCCGGGTTCCGGTTCGCTTGGGATTCTAATGAACCAGAAACCTAGATTAGACGACGACCCTGAGAGGGGAGCACAGAAGGCAGGGTAAAACAGCAATGCACACCTGGATCCATAGTATTCGATGAACGGGCAAAGTCGGTCGTCGATTCAGACGTCATAATCGTCGAAACAAGCTGTGAACGTTGTGGGACACATGCCCCCTCTTACAGATGATAAGCCGTTGGATGATTTATTTGTAACAGCTTTCTGTTGTTTAATTGATTGCTGCAGGCGAGACGAGTGTTTTGGGAGCCGCGAAAGACGCAAGCGCGAATTAAATCAGGAATTTGGTGTTCCAGTCGAGACGAATCCAGCGGCAAAGAGGTTCCTCTTTCTTCCCTGCAAACCGGGGTTACCAACGCGAAGTAGTAGCAGCGGCGAGTCTGGGGGAGCGACAACGGACAGACGGGACCGGGACCGACGGTAATGGTGTATTAGACGGGGGAAGGAGAGGAAGAGAGGGGAAAGCGGAGGAGGGATCAATCCTGAAGGATTAAATTACAACAATATAGAAAGAGGGGAGAGTGAGGCAAAAGAGGATGGTAGAAAAAGAGAGATGATATATGAGAAGGAAAAGAGAACAGGAAAAGAATGAGCGAAAGAGAGCAAGAGCGGAGCGCCCGTAACAATACATAACGGTAAGATACAGCAGTCATAGTGGGGGACTGCCAAGAATAGCGTTTACGTCTTTACAACATCATGTATTTTGGACTTGGCGTTATCTTTGGGGCAAAACAGAGTCAATTTCACACGGTGAAAAACTAAATTAGAATAAGACGATTTTTATTATGCTCTTTTTCTCAGCAGTACAACATATTATAGCGCACAAGACTAGGCGAAGCGAACATTCTGACTCTTGTCTATTACCTTGGCAGTGTTCGGGATCGGGCGGAGAGTATGGGACGGCGGTAATGCTTGGTAACGCATGTGGTATTGATCGGGGTCGGCGAGTGGCTCCGTGATAATGAACGGAACAAGAGAACTATGCACTATGCCCAAGAGAAATGTACATAATGCGATAATAATATTTATGATAAATATTACCCCATAATCTCATATTTACCAACGACATCTGCTTATGCCCAGAGATATTACAGAATAATGCTCACTAAACACAACTGTTATGTACAGTATGTCTGTATTACCGGAGCCGTCGTGCCGGCAACCCACCGCGAACAGTCATGCTGGAACAAGAGTTCTGGATTCGAGTGATGATGATTAATCAGTCATTCGTGATTTAACTTAACATGACATGGCTGAATTGATAATCTAGGCATGCATAATTATCGAGAATTATTACTCTCTGTATCTGTGTTGTCAGTAATGTGTATGCCTGTCTACATATGAAACTAACACTAGTGTGTACGGAGCACTACACTATGTATGATAACTGCACCGCCGAAAAGAGAAAAGTGGGTCTATGCACCGTCATATCACGAACTGCCCCCAACTTGGGGAAGATTCCCGTTTGGGTTAGTGGCTAGATCGTTCAGATCACATGAATGTCCCTCTATGTATGAGACACTTTAAAGTAGTTTGAAGGCAATTGATATTCACTGAAGTTTGGCAGCGCTCTCTTTGCGTTACTATTACTCTACATGCACAATCTGAGTATCACCTCCACGGAGATGCGACAGTTGAGACGCCAATCCTCCCTGGTGATCTACCGCGGGATCCTGTCGATATCCACCCCTGTTTCTACTCCATACGGCTAGCCCCTGCCCCGTGCTGAAAGGAGCATCTCTATGACGATTTCTCACGCTTGGGGGAAGCATACAGAATACTACCTCCGTGTTATCAGTTCAATTACTTCGGGAACAACGGTGTCATTGGCATGTCTCTTTCTCTTGGCCTGCTGCAGCTTCTGTCGAGGGCCACCATTTCCATTGGGGTCAACTCAGATCATTGCCAAGAATGATAAAGACACAAGAATGTCATTCTCCGGCACTATCACGTAGGCGAGAGATCTCCGAGATGAGCCGACCCAATTAGGCCTAATCACTATGCTCGGATAGTAGGTCAAATCCTCGAGATCGCCAGGAGGCTTGCTGATTAGTTTCGCCATACATGGTTATATATCGCTGTACTCTAACAATATTCTGAGCTGAGTACGAAGTACAACAATTGTACTCACATAGCAGAGCCTTGAATGGATTACGTGGATCCAGATTAGCTTCATAATTGCCAAGGATCATGCTTATGAAGACGCCGGAATCATCGTACTCAATCGCACGGCCATGCAGAAACCTGCCAGTCGACATCCCAATTTTCCGAGAATATGTACGGAACGTATCCCAGACACCAAAAGTCCGATAAACGGAGTACAAGTACGTCTTGTGTCAGATTCTGTTTGTACTCCGGGGTACATCAAACGTGTGCTGTACTAGGACAGCCATTCAATACAAAACATCGGTATATTGTGACCCGCAACAAGACACGCTCAATCATATCGTATGCAAATCTATAATACAGTAGTAAATTTTCCATCCCGAACAAACGCCAGCGTCATAACCCAAGGGCCAATATCATCAAGATCAGCTGCCTCGGTGTACATTATGTCCAGTATATCCCTGCGTCTATGGATTGACCTTGATGCCCATCGACTTGGCCTGCGAGATCACGCTCTTACAAATCCCTTCCAGAGACAATCCCGATAACCGCAGTTCAGATTGTTTGATCTGCGCAATTTCGTAAACGTGCTTCAACGAAACTTGACCGATTGTCTCGTGCCCGGGACTAATGGCGCCACGAAGTCGATTCTTGCGCGGTTCGACGTTTGCAGCCTGCAAGAGCAGCCAGGAAGTAGCGGGAGTACGGAGGTCAAATGTGAACGAACGATCGGGACGGACGGTCACACGCGCGGGGACTGGGGTGCCGGTTTGGATGTGTGCTGTGCGGGCATTGAACTCCTGTACGTAGCGATTCTAGTCAGCAATAGATCACATGTATTCGTCCCGATCTCAGTTCCATTACTTGCCTTGCAAAAGTCCATGCTCTTGACACCCTTGCTACCCAGAGCTGGACCAACGGGAGGACTGGGGCTGGCTTGGCCAGCGCCCACAATGAGCTTCACAATCTGATCTTGTGCCAATGCCTTCCTTGCCATGGTGAGAGATGACTCGAGGTGAATTTATTAAATGCGGAATGGTGATAGTTGCTTGTTTAACTTGCTTCCCCGGACATTCCTCTTTCTCTCAATTTTCCGGCGGAGTTGCTGCCATCATTAGGTAATACCGCCTAGTCCTGAACGGGCTTAGCGTGTACCGTGGCCGCTACAAGCGAGAAGCGAGACAACCGCCGGGCAGTCGCTCGTTGGACGTCATCCAACGTTGGCAATTTACTGTTCATCCGGTATTTGATCATCTCTGCTGTTCTGGTCGCTGTCAATAGATTTCAAACCGCTTGAACCTGTGGTGAGCGCTATTCATTCATCGACAACAGGTTTCCGCAATCGGTTGGGGATCTCCTATCCTGATCTGCTCTTTTGTCCCCAAAGAATTGGACTAGACTCCTTTGGGCCCCGCGCTATTGTTTTCCCTTCTTCGTCCTTTCGATCGGCCCAACGAGTCCCTTTTCTTTTTCTTTCACTTGAACTTTCAACCTCCAGTTTCTCCATATTCTATTTTACCTGAAGGAAAGAAATACCTCTCTTCATTATGAACTGGCTCAAATCGACGTATGTTCATCCCCTCTTTTCCCCGCTCTGCTAAGACAAAATCAGATGTGCTGATCCCGTCGTTGCCCTACAGTCTGGCCAGTGTTGCCGGCACGCAGGAACCAATCTACGGCCCGGAAGCCATCCAATCCGTCGCTAAGCAGACCGAAGCTGCTCGTTATACCGAACTCACTAAGGAGGATTTGCGGTGGCGCGCACTGCAGTACACCAATGTCGAGACCCAGACCTTCTATGCGATGGGCGATAATGGCACACTGGCGATGGTTCAGGTCATCTACAGCAATATCGTGTGAGTATGCCTTGTTGCTTGCTTAATAGTAGTCCTCGTCGCTGACTTTGTTGTTTCTAACAGGGGCATCCATACCACCGCCCAGTTCAACTCGAAGATCTTCAACCTCAAAGGCGACGGACCCCACAACTGGCACTCCGATCCCTTGTCCAACTTCATGTTCGATGAGAAGATGTTCTCTTTTGGCGCCGACAATTTGACGGTGTCTCTCAATGAAGAAGGTACTGCCTACACTATTCGGTCAACCGTGAACGAGGACAGCGTGGTGGACTTGACTTTCTCCCGGGCCGCTCCTGGTTTTGTCATCGGTAAGGATGGAACGACATACTTTGGCACGGATGCCGAGAACCCTTGGGGCTCGATGCACCACGCTTTCTGGCCCCGTTGCACAGTCCAAGGTACCATCAAGACCAAGGAAGACACTGTTGACCTCGGGGGTCGGGGCATGTTCATCCATGCGATTCAGGGCATGAAGCCGCATCATGCTGGTAAGCCTCCAGCGAAAAAAAACTCCTGACATCGTGTTATCACAATCTGACAAAATAGCGGCCCGCTGGAACTTCGTCAACTTCCAAACCCCATCCTTCTCCGCAGTCATGATGGAATTCACCACACCTCCCTCGTATGGCTCGACTGTCGTTAATGTCGGCGGTATTGTGAAGGATAACGAGATTGTCTATGCTGGCATCAACAACACGGCCACCCACACCGAAACCGAAAAGGACGAGGAAAGCGAATGGCCTGAGCCCAAGTCCATCAAATGGAATTGGAACGGCAAGACGACAGGCGAGAAGGAATTCCATGCGGAATTGGATGGTTCTCTTGGCAACCGGATGGACCGTATCGATGTCATGGCGGAGGTTCCAGGGTTCATCAAAACGATTGCAGGCAGTGTTGCTGGCACGAAGCCTTACATCTTCCAGGTACGTTTGATTGTCAGCGCCAGTGTCCGGATGGTACATAGCTAATAGGGATATAGTACGCACCGCAAGAGAAGCTGACCCTGAAGGTCAAGGTTGGCGATGAGGAAATTAGTGAACAGGGAACTATGTTCTCCGAGGCTACTTTCATTTCATGAGAAGATTTGGGACGTTATTTTGGGGCATTCGATGATGGCGTTTTTACATGAATGACTTTTGCTTTTGCTTTTTGAGATTGACGATGTCTACTCACCTACCAACGCGATCCGAAATCCTAATAATGCACTCTACTAGTATAATTGCTTTCTGATATATACCGGCTACCCGCCGTTACTTCCTTTTCTCCCACCCCGTATAGTCTAGCTCCAGTATCTGAGTTATACTGCTAGGCGAGCACGTGGCTCTCAAGAAACACCTTGCTTTTAACTTATATAATCAATATCCTTGACAGCTACGCGACGACGACTTTGTTCCTTCTCTCTGCCTTTTTCTTAGAAAACAATAACATGAATCTATCCTTCTTCAGTCTTCAGTGAGAAACTAGCCTAAAAAAAAAAAAAAACTCAGAGACAGTCTTGAGCTAGTTGTACTCAATGTCAAATTAACCAACACTGTAGACGGTATAACTGTCTTGGAGGAAGCAGAACCTGGGGTCAGTCGTGTGATAGAATACATAATCACAGACACACCAGTGCCAGATGGGTCAAGCAAGTGAGTATAAGGGCCATAATACTGTACAGAAGAATGTTCCAAAGCTGACAGTAATGACAGAATACTTCCTCGGAGAGTCGTTTACCTTATGGGGCTCGCCAAGGAACTGATTGTTCAATAAGTTATATGGCAATCGTCAGCTCTATACAATATGCTCGATGGAATTATCTGATGAAATCGCTGGTGGGGAGTGTTTTACACATGTGACTGGTAACTCCGAGAAAACTAAAGAAGACTGATGCCAGGTGTTGGGCTTGATTGATCCTTGGCCTGCTTTGTTCGTAACTTCGTATGGATACAGCATACAGTGTTCTCCCTCGCTACTCAGCCTAAGAAACGAAGTTCGTGGAGTTAGAGGACTGTGATAAGGTGTCGGACAGTAATATACTGTACAAAGAAAGGGCTTAGAGTGGAATCATACTAGCTTTCACGCCCTACAGTTTTCCAAAAGTATTACTGTGGGTACAATTAAGTCTATATCGAGCAAGGCAATAGTTGCTACGCTAACTCCTCATTTAGCCCGTTTGCCAATCTGGTCACCCCGAGTTCTCTCGCCCGCGCACCGCGTCGTTGAATTAAAGAGTACCCTCTAATCAGATGGACACATAGTCGTCTCATTCCTTGCGGGGCGCTATCTGAATGATAAAAGGGACTCAAGACGAATTCTGCGAAATCATCACCGAGAGACATTCGAATTGACGGATGCCCAGAGCCACTTTGCATTTAGACCTAGAGAACTGATCGTGAAATGCTCTCCGTCATATTGTACTGGCTCTAGGCTTTCGTAGTGACATTATCCTATGACGGAAAGGTAGGAGACATCCGCTGTGGGTTTATTTACTATATAAACAGACAGAATTTGACCAATAACTTATTGTTGCTTCAATCCCCATGTGTTCATTCGTGACGTGATTGTGAGTGCAGTGACTGACGTTCAATGGCTTCTTGATATAGATGGGACGTACATGGGTTGGGTCCCCAAGTGTTAAGTTCATGTCTCGGCTTTTTTCTGTTGGTCAATAACTGGGTTATCCTATTGAAACTTCTTGCAGGTCAGAAATATGTCTTGTTCCTTAACCATTTTCGTGTCTATTCAGATATTCTCAGAGCACCCCCTTTCCCGGCAACTCACAGCGATCCAAATCTCCAGTAAACATCTCCAGTAGCAAGACCCCAAGAACCGCACCAAACTCTTTGTTTCCAGAATAGCTACGCCATCACGAAGGCTGGTCAGCATGGCCATATCCTGGCGAGAAATAAACATCGTGGTATTCGATGCTGGGCGGAGATATTCCATTGGTGCCTGGTCAGGCCATACGGCTTGCGCTAGGAGGAACTGGTCGTGTAAGGTGCTGAGGAGGGTGTCTTTGTCTAGGTTGACTGACGGAGGGAGACAAACGGCCCTTTTTCTCGTTCACCTGTAAAGGTACCGGGGTTATCTGGCGTGAGGGTATATCGGACCGGGAATTATGCGGTCTTTCTTAATGTTTTAGGTTAAAGGGAAAACCGAGATGGAGCTAACGTGAAGGGAGATTCAGGAAGGAATCCATGTTGTTTTCCAGTTAAGATGGTTGATACCACTTCCGCTAGACAAACGAGTGAAACTGACAGGGTCACATAGAACACTGGGGGCCAGGCCCTAATCAATACAAATGACCGGGGCACTGTACTACGGACAAACAGCCCCTAGCGCTTATGACAATCTAGAAGTGAACCATTCCTCTAAATTCTCAAAATCACAAGATGAGGCGTAGCAAGAGAATCTGCCTAGTATTAATGTCGCTGAAAAAGCGCGGCTTCAATGCTTGGTAGGAGCAGCATGGGTGTTGAGAAGGCCAGGCAGGTTGATTTCGTTGATGCTCAGTCAAATATTGTATCATACTGGGTTATGAAACAGACCCGTTCTGCTGTCCAATGTGAGAAAGAATTATCAGTAGTCCTCATTCAGATCTCTGCCTTCCGTGAGTTCCTTGTTATGGCCAATATCAATGTTATTTATTATTCGATTACATCTCCTTGCAGGGGAAGAATAAATTTCCTTATCACTCTCTTTTCCTTACTCATATCTATTTCAAATGTTACAAGAGCATCCCCTCTTGAGAAATCTCTCTTGGGGCTTCGTCGCAAATAAAGAATGGAAAGCATTGGCTATAGTATCCCAAGGCATGTTTGAAGAAACCGAGCGGCTGTTGATTCGGCATGATGTCAATCCCTTCTCATCTTTTCAATGTCAAGTCATGACAGTTACATCGCCACGCAAGTTCCCAGGAGCCCAGTCTCAATTTCCTCGAGGAACATCAAGAAATATGTATATGCGCCGTCGGCACACCATAATGTGAACCACCACATGGTCTGCAAACCCCTGGTCATGAATGCTTCCTGCAAGGTGTATCCTGTTGTAGACCATGAAATTGCTTGACTACTGTCCTCTGGACTTGAGTACTTGAGTCTACCCCGCCCGTAGCAGGAGTGTGATATCAGGTGCTGACCTTTGAAGGATAGAGACGGTAAATATTGTTTTATTGCCAACTAATTCAACTTGTGAATGTCTAATGCTATTTGGAATGAATATTTTTGTATTAATTAGCGAATGTTGACGGATCACTATCTAGGGCTTATCCATGGGTGCCACCTGCCCTAATGTAGGCATGCCGTTTTCTTTTCTTTGTTTCTTTTTTCTTTAACCATCCATGATTATCTGTTTATGCTGGGCATATATCAATTTTAGAGGAGATAAGACTCGATAATGTGAATTTTCAAGCACACATCGCCTCCTTGGTGTCACATATCACCAGAGTCCACTGCCACTTGTGTAGTTAGGGTATGCGGCTGACAAACATAGTCAAGCTCGTACCGTAGGTTAGGCTCGTACGACACCAAGCTAAGCGCCACAATGTAGTACAAAACACCCGAGAACAACCTTTAATGCTTCGGAGACAAAAATCCAATAAAGGATTCTTAGCCATCCGATAACCGTTCGTCCGCGAGTAACACAACATCCTCTTCAGGATCAGCGGCCAACGATAGATGAAGGGCTTGAGCCTCTCTGGCATCCCGGAGCGACCTTTTGGGCCATTTTAGCTAGTGTTAATGGTTGCTTCTTCGTTTGTCTTTCATGATCACATGTTATTTCCGGGCTTAGCTGATTGCGTCTTCGTGGTCGTAGCGTTCGGCTATCCTACCTTATCGGACAAGGCGTAGGTCACATAGTGCAGTGAGCCTACACTCTGCACGTCGTAGAGATATCACATGACTAGTGCAAGCTGCGTGGAACTTTTATCTGGCTAAAGAAGTCTGCACTTTGAAGTTGGTGTGTCGGATAACCCTAGAAACTTAACCGGTCGGGTAGCATAAGATGATGACTGGATGCGCACTGAGCTTGATACGGTGTAAAAAAAACCCATATATAGGTTAATATATATCGATACTTACTGTACAGCTTGGCCTCTCCGGGTGATCCGTTGTAGTAGGAAAGACGACTTCAAACGGGGGCTCGTAAAGTATACATGTATGGTCCAGAGAATGCGATCTCAATTCGGGTCATGAACATGCTTGGCAGTTCACATCCGTGCGATAAAGCCGGAAACCTTTCCCAGGACAGTAACAAAAGCCGTTTGCATCTAACCGGATGTTCTAATTGAGCCCGTCGGATTGTTGCTATAAGTGGGGCCTAGTCTGCATGACGGACCGGCCCGCCCCGCTGTGGAATGTCTCCGATCTTGAGGTGGCTTTAGACCCACGACGCAAAATAAACCCTTTTTCAGCAGAGGGAAGTCAGAATATAGGTAAACCAAGAAACAAATCTCACATTGTGTATACCGAATTCTTGAACTTAAAGAAGTACAGCTTCAAACATGTGAAGGAGTGCTGAAGTGGCTGCAAAATGAATACTGTGCTCATAACTACCGGATCTGGAGATTGCATGAAAATGTGGATGCTGGGGTCCTCACAAGAGCTTATGAATACGACAGGAGCAACCTGAAGTGGTATCTCGGAGAATGGCTGAAAGAGGCATGCGCCAAGCGTGGTGGCTGCTGTGGACATGACTGCGGATGCTGCAATAAAGAGAGCCATAGAGGACACTGCACCAGTGCATGTGGCTGCTGCATTCGTACTCGCGCCCTAAATTGTACTGACGGCAAAATGAACGACCTAATTGACCTTCCATTCAATCTTGCAAAGGCGACGAGTCAAACGCCGTATTCGGAGAGAGCGTATCTGGCATATACATGGGGACTGTATTGGTGAACTGCTGAATTTATGCGGATACCAGAACTTAAAAGGATGACGAATGTCTGCTTGTCTCATTATTTCTACGCCTGTTTTGCTAGGGCATTTTGATAAGCAATGGCTTCTGTCTTGTTCTTACTCTGTAGTGGCGTATTGAACCACCAAGTATAAATTGAATGTCCCTCAGCCACATATATGCCAATTTTATGTGAAAGAAGCCCCAAGATTGTAGATGGGATGTAAGACCGCTGAAGCTATAATGACAGGGATCCATTTGTATCAGTTAAATTGGCATGACTTGTCTCCCAGGACTCCTTGTCCAATTGCTTCAGTTCCTCATAGTACGTCTCAAGCTGTGTCCCCGCCTAGTGCAGTTCAATTTTCTTCAGCACGTACATTCCTTTCATGTATGTCTGGAAAACCAGCATGCTTTAACGCCAGCTTCAACCGCTTGTTGGGGCCATTTCCGGATTTTGTGAATACTATCCCGGTTTAAATCCACAGGCGTGTGCCAACGCACAAGCTGAACAGGCTCAGAATAGTTGGTGTCTTCAAGCTTGCACTCAAGCCATTTCGGATCACACAACATATGGTCTGATGCAAGTCTCAGCTACAGTTTTATAGCAGCTATGAAGTCTCCCTTGTTTTCATCGGATTGACACTCTGACGGTAGAGGCCCTGCTAGCTCGCGAAAATTCTTGGAGTAGGGGATCCGCTTGTCCAGGCCTCTGGTTTTCCTTTATCGGGGAAGGATTTCTATGGCGGTAAATGAACCACATGGTGAGGATTGATGCTGTTAATGGATCAGTTGTTTTGAGTACGAGAAACTCGACGATGGGTGACGCTTATCCAGCTGCCCTTCATCATTTGACAATACGACGTTTGGGTCCCCCGTGAAATTAGAAAATAAACAAAAGAAAAAAAGAACGACGTAATACCCGCCTCACCCACTAAGACAAGACAATCGTCCGTAACATTTTGCTTGTGTACCCAGAGCGCAATTCGCTTGCACGTAGAAGAGACATAACCGCTATCGTCATTATCACTGGAAACGTTTTTCAAGCGCTCATCAAATAGAATACGATGCTGGCGCTGGTTGGTGACACGAAGATATGTGACTCATATGATATACATTAAACTGGACAAACTTTGCATTAAAGTAATAAACAACTAAGCATCAATCATCAACTGCTCCCCCTCATCCAACAAAGTCGTAACCTTCGCCAAATCATCAATCATCGTACTACCATGCCCCACAAGTAATAACTTCTCCGCATTCGCCGGCAAACCAAGGTACGTCGGCGGCTCTCTCTCAGGAAGCTGATTGACCCATTCCATGAAGTCACGAATACCAGTTTCACCAGGCAGAATAAGGGAATCGCCCTGCTCCTGCACGCCAGAGACGATGTTGTAGTCTTCTTCGAAGGCGGCTGGCGTGAGGAAGTTATTTACCAGGCTTTCGAGCTCCTGGAAGTCGCCTTGGTCGTCAATTTTACCTCCGTAGGTTTCTGTAACGAGAGTGCGGATCATGTCCCAGGGGAGTTTCTGGGGTGCGACGTTGGACCGGCCTTGGGTAATGGTTTCGATCCAGTAGTCGATGATGAACGCGGAGCATTCGTACTATTGAGTTATTAGCATCAATGAATTTTGAATTTTGTTGGGTAAACACTTACATCACTGTCGTTAAACTCCCAGAAGCCCTTCCAACCAAGACTAGGCGCGTAGCGAAGACGTTCCTGAAGAACCGCGTGCAAGAAGCACAGCAAGAGATAAACACGTGCCTTCTCAACAGGAGGCTTGCTAGCCCGCAAAGACAATGTAGACAAAGAGTCTTTCATATTGGCACGGATACCGGCCGGCTGCTCGTACATGAGCACACGAGAAGCGCGAATGAGGTTGACAGGAATCTTGGGACTGGATTCCATCGAAAGGAAGAGCCTAAAATTCTTGTGCGGCTTGAGGGTATCGAGTCTCTTCTCGAGACTCTGCAGCCATGATGGCGCCAGGTGCACGTTTTTGACCAGAACCCAGTTTCCGGCGGCAGCCGCGTTGCTAATGGCCTTGTCGGCGCTTTCGAGACCTTCGTTGGAACCCATTGCAATATTTGCGCATCTGGCTCCTGTGCGCTCGACCAGGGCATCGACCTTGTAACTAGCATCAAATCCAGGACTGGAGCTGAGGGAGATTGGCGTCCTTGCTGTGACTTGGTCCACGACATCCTTCAAGTCACTGCTTCCCTCGAAAAGTTCACGACCGAAGACAGCCCCGATAAATCGTTCCGCGCTGGGAACGAACCGGTCCATTCTGCACAGCTTGACAAGAAGCAAGGACCGAAGCAGCTGATCTAGTTGGGGAGTGTTCCCTTCCCAGATGATAGGCACGGCATTCTCTGCAAGCTCCTCGCTGAGGAAACGATCCCATTGCTCTGCAGATACAGATGGGAAGTTTGCCTTGAAGAGAGACATGTTGGCGATCTTCTCCAACACCTTGTCGCGGTTCTCCGGGTTTGAGGACAAATCTGCAGCCTCGACTGATTCGTCCAGTACAGTGTCTATGATACCCTTATCCATGGGATACGGCGCAGCCTGTGCAAGGAGCATAGCAAGCGTGATCCGGTCCTTATGAGCCAGTCCCAGCGAAGTACGCTGGTAGGTTGTCACAAAAAGGCTCCGCAGGATGATTTGCACACGAGCTGTGTGTTCCTTCTCTTGCGCAAGCTGCTTGTTCTGGTACAAGACGGCGTTAAAGATGTCAACAAAGTACTGGAGCGAGAACTGGTAGAAGTGGTTGATGTGGTGAAGCTGCTCCAGCACCGCGAACACAGCACTGCATGATCGGGCAATGATGCTGTAGTTAAGCGTGACATTCTCCACTTCCGTCATGACACCTTCGGTTTCGACCATCTTCCTGGAAATCTCGCCTGCCTCCTTCTTGAGTGTCTCAAGGGTTTCGATGACATTGTCGTCGTCAAGGATGTTGCCGCGAGACTCGTTCAGAGCCTGCAAGAGGCGTTTCTCCAGCTGGCGGAGATGGACCTTGAACTCTCCCTGCATCTTCACAAGGTTCGTGCGTCGCTCGTCCACATCGGGTCGCTCAAACTTGAGTACTTCGTTAAGTGACTGCGTCTGCAAGCTACTTTGCGTGACGGTGAAGTTGACAAAGGTGGTTCTACTGCACACGTCTGGCGGGAATGATGCAGACGGGTCTCTGGTTGAGAGGAACAGTCTGAACGAAGGCGAGAAATCGATCTCTTGCTTGCCAAGTTGGATTAAGACACGACCACCGGTCTTTTGGTATTCCTTGTTGAGGACGTGGTTAAGGATCGGGTCCAGGTGCTCAGCGTCTTGAATGAGAATCGGGTTACCGAAACGCAGAGCACTTTCCAATTGCTTGACAAAGGAGTCGTCTAGGAAACTGGTAACAGTAAGCTTGCGTTGGGTGCTTTCCTTCTGCAAGAACTCGGTGACACGGCCTGAAGGGTCGATAATGAGAGGGTATCTGTTGAAACGCTTCAGGACAATGGCATTCTCAGTGCACAGGTCGTCGACTGGAAGTGAATGGTCTTGCCAGGTCAGACGCTCGTCAGCATTGGACAGGTACTCCGTAATCGGGTTATGCGGCTTGAAGCTGACTCCGGACTGTGACAGTTGTTGAGCCCAGTCATCGATCATCGCTTTACGGAATTGCTGATCGTAGAAACCGGCGTAAGCCAAGAAAGCTGCAGCCATGAGAGTGTCACCCACAAGGGTGCTGATCTGCGTTTCAAACGATCTGCTTCCCTCCTCCCAGCGGACACGCTCAGACGACAAGCTCTCGAGCAAGCGCACACTTCTGTCGACCTTGAACTGCACACTGGACATCTCGGCCTTGATCTTCTGAGTTTCGCTAATAAGCGCAGCGTACTCGTCCTTGTATGTACCAATGCTGCGCTCGAGGTCCTGGATGGTGTTCTCGATAGCCTGGGCCTCTGCTTTGGTTTGCAAAGCCTTTTCTTCAAGGTGACCAACCTCGTCACGCAGCGGACCAACACGGTCCAGAATTGCGGAGTAGTTGACCTGCGCTTCGACCCATTGCACCAAGGGACCACAAGCCTTGCTTGCACGAGTGACTCTTTCAAGAGTAAAGTCCTCTTTGGACAGATACTCGTTCTGCATCTTGGTCCTGTGTCCGCGCGTCATTTGTCGCTCGTTGTCGTAGTTGACAATGCTGGCGATGAAATCATCCCTTCTCGCGATACCCTGAATGGTCTTCCAGCTGTCAACCTTGTGACCAAGCAGGGTGCACACAGCTTCCAGGGCGAGTCGAACACTAGCTGGTGGGCTACCCATCGAACGAACTTCAGTCAAATGTTGACGCTTGATGTTGCTGACACTCTTCTGGGCCTCCAACACAGCAGGCTCGGCCCTGGCTAGATCGTGCAAGACCACCTCCTTTCGCTCCGCCACTTCCTTCTCCTGTACCTCGAGGGCTTTTTGAACCTCCAGGGACGCGGCTTGTCGCTGTTCTGCCTCCTTTTGATCCGCAACCATGTGCTTCAGCTTCTCGTTGGCCTCCGTATCCTTCTTCTCGAGTTGCGACTTCTTCTCAGCAAGACTGGCGCGGAGATCGGTAACTTTGTCGACAGTATCCCGCAGCTTCTCCAGACCAACGTTTAAGTGCCTCTGCTGTTCTTCGAGGTCCTCACGCTTTTCGTTGAAAAGCTTAACATATTGGGCAACGAAATCGAGATAGTGACGGGGCGTGAGGAACGTGGTCCTGCCTTGCTGCTTCTGCAAGCGCTTGTTGAACTTCTGCAGCGAATAATGGATGTAGACCATCGAGTTGACAACCGCGTCTCTATGGGATGCAGGTAAGCTAAGTTCACGGTAAGCAACAGGGATACTGTCCGGTGCGACGAAGTTGGGCTTGTCCAGATCGACGACCTGGGTGAGTTCAGAGCCGACCTGGAAGAGAGCCTGATCGGACCAATCGCCCATCCAGTTGAGAACACAACGGTTAAACAACGCAGGACTGGTGGCAGCCTTCGAGGACAGTCCTTCTTCGGGGGGATTCATCGTGAACACGACGTGAAGGTTCTTGATGATTTGCTGGGTGAACCATCTGTACAGTTCCTCCTGGGAGTCGAGCAGCAGACCCTGGCGTTGGGCACCTTCCTTACAGGCGGTCATCAAGGAAGAGAATTCATCGCCTTCGAACAAACCGGGAACTTCTGCGTTAGCGAGGAGAGTGTTCATGCGTTCCAAGAAACCAGAGTCGAGGACGTTTCCTTCGTCCATGACGAAACAGATCTTTTCACCTTTACATCCGGCGCGACGGAGAACATTTCGCAGATCATCGTCGAAGTCTTCTGAAGAGTACTTGCCATGGACCTTAATCTGGAACACCTTCAAACCATTCATCCAAGCAACGAAGCGAGACAGCGTAGTCTTACCACTTCCACTAACACCAATCAGAATCAAGTGACCCTGGGGCTGTCGGAACACCCGGTCAATGCGCAGAGCGTGCTCAAGAACATCATTGAACAGCACGAGAGGAACATCAACTTCTTCCTCACAAAAAGTCTTGAGACGTGCCTTGACAAATTCGCGCAGTTCCTCTTGCTCAACTGGTGCATAATTCTTGGAAAGCCAGTTAGAGAACAGGATAGGACCCTTGAGAGCCGCTTCCTCGTCGATTGTGGGGAAGTGTTCCAATGCTATACGGCGAACAGCATCGGCGGTCCAGTTTCTCTCGTCCTCCGCGACGAGACGATCCTGGAAAAGACGCAGAGCTTCGTGTGCCCAGATTCGAACCAGGCCTTCGAGAGACAAGGTCTCGAGAGGTTTAATTGCTTCATAAACGCCGCGGACCCATCGGGTAAGCTCACGAGGCGAGTACACGTAGTGCGGTTGGATCTTTGGCGTAAATCTTGTCTGGGACTCCAGATAGAACTGAACCATGGCCTTTGTAAGAGCCTCAGAGTAACCACGGAGCAAGGGAAGAATCTTGAGAACAGCGGAGTTGAAAGTGCCGTAGATCTGGTTAAGCGAGATTTCACCGGGGTAATCCACCATGATCAATGGAGCGTGGCGCAAGAATCTCTCGCCCATCGCGGTACGTCCAGCATCAGAGGGAGGATTACAAGCACCAACGAATTGAATGCGATCGAGAGTTACCCAGGTCTTGTCTGAAGTCCTCCAGAAACCATTCTGCTCAACAAGCTGTCTCAGGAAGGAAATAGCGCGCTGAGTGCCGTATCGGTCGGGAGCAGGCAAGTTGATCTCATCGCAAAAGATGACCAACCAGCGACCAATCTGGTTCGGAGACATAACAACACCATTCAACGTCTTTTTGTACTCACAATATTGCTCGAAAGTCTTGATCAGAAGGTCGGGTGTGGTTGCGCTGGAGAAGTTGAGGCCGACAACCTCCATGTTCTGAAGCTTTCTGAGAGCAGCGAAAAGAGTCATGGTCTTACCCGAACCGGGAGGACCGCAAAGCAGCAACGGCTTGTGTTCCGCGAGCCACGAGTAGAGAACATCTTCATGACGGACAGTATCCACCGTGGGGATAACGACGTCGGTCTGGGTGATAGAGTGGGTGTTGACATCGATCGAGGGCACCTGCGACTGCCAGCTGGTCCATTCGCACTTCGGCAAGGTCACATTGAAGTCAATGAGCGACGATTCACCATCAGGTGGCAGGTCAATCGTCGAGAGCGCAGATACGAATTTACCAAAGTCCTGACGGTCACCCAACGGACAGTCACCCGTGAAGGACCAAACAAGCGAGAGGAGGAGCTTCTTGGAGATGTAGGACTCAATCTGCTCCGGATCCAACGGGAAATCGACATGCTGGACATTGTACTCGAGGACGTTCCGGCAGGCCTTGTTCAAAAGACTGAACAGTGTATTGAGAGCCCGAATACCGGTAAACTCCATGATGTGGTTGTACTTCTTGGCCTCCTGCAAGCTCTTGAGAACAAGCTCATCGGTCTGCAGCATGTGCTTAAGGAAACTGGAAAGCATTTCCTGCGCGTCCTGAGTCCTGACCGCAGCTTGTCCGGCGGGAGCGCTGTCCTCATCGAGGTCCTCGAAAGTCTTCGTACGAAGCGACTCGACGTAGTTCGAAATCATCATTGTAGGGGTGACGGTATCCTCGTTGAACCAAACCATACCGCAACGACTGACAGTGGCAAGGGTAGCGTACTTGAGCGTCTCGACTTCAAACATGATGCGGACATTAGGAGGCAGGTTAAGACGTTCACCGTTGGGAAGAGTCAACAGCTTGTTGTCATCAAGAACACTGTTCAAATTTTCAACCCATTCAGGATCAACATCACCATCGAACACGATCCAGTGACGCTTCGAATCTTCACCACGGAGGTTATCCACGATCTTACGGAGAATGCCTGTGAATAGACCGTCCGTCCATTCTCTGGTCGTAGGATCAAGATTACCATACAGCGCCTCCTTAGACATAACCTTGGAGTCAATGATATGAGAAACGCCCTCGGTGGCTTCAATGCGCTGCAATGCCTGGAGGAGGATCTTCCACGCAGACGATTTACCAGAACCCGACTTTCCGACCATCATAACACCATGGTGGATACTCTGGATCTGGTAAAGTTGCAGCGCCTTCGTGATCCACATCTCGCTATCCACAAAGTGCTGCTCCTGGGCGATCTCCCTGATGGTCGCGGTAAGCTTCTCAAAGTTGGCTGGCACATATTCGACGCCCTGGAAGTCTTCCTTTTGAATATCCAACATCGTTTCAACATCCTCACGCACCAGCTTGGGCGCAATGGTCTCACGCAAACTTTGGACCATGATTTGAGGCTCGACGATCTCATCTGGGCCGAGCTTGCCCTCGGAATTGGCAATGCGGGTACGCTTTAGACCACCAGAGCTAACCAAAACACTCTTCAAAGCACGCAGACCGAAATCGTAATGCGCTTGGTTGGTCAAACGGGTAGAGCAATGGTCGAAGAAGGGGACCGTCTGCTTTGAAAGAGGTTTGGCCTGCTTGAAACCCTGCGAGAAGAGCATTACTTCTGCAATAAGTTCCTTGTCCGGCTTCGACATGGCAACACTGCGGAACAACTTCTTCAGGTTATCGGGAAGGTTGGAACGCCCTGCATATCCAGGGTTCATAGTAATGAAGATTCCAGTGTTTTGGTTGACGGACAGCCGTCTGCCGACGAGCTCGATTTCGGATCTGTTGACGTCTCCGTTCTTCAATCCAATCTGAATGTTTTGAATTTGTTGAGAGACAGCGGATAGGATACGTTCCTCGAGACGATTGAACTCGTCAAAGCAACCCCATGCACCAACTTGGCAAATACCCAGGAAGATGCGACCCATGGCCTGGAAATCAAAGGTATCGTCACAGCAGAAGACAAGAGTGAAACGACCAAGTTGGAGACCGAGAGCCTTAACGGATTCTGTCTTACCCGTACCAGCCGGACCGTAAGGTGAACCGCCCAGTCTTTGACACAACGCCTGAGTAAGCGTAAGGAAACAGCGGTCAGTAAGAGGGGTGCGGACGAGACGCTCAGGAACACCCAGATATTCGAAACCGTAAGAGAGTTTGGCGTTTGCCATGTGCACATGCAAACGCTGGAGGAAATCACCTTCGGCGTGGTAAACGAAGCGCATCTGGAGCAACCAGAGGTAGTGCATCGGCGAGGTGGCGTTGGACTGTATAAGTTTTGAGATGACATCTCGTTGATGGACGAATTCCGTAATCATATGCTCGCACTTCTTCCGCGTGATTGTGTCCAGGTCTCCCAGCACGGTGGTCGCAAGCAGTTCAAGCACCCGGACTTGAGAGTCAAACAAGGCCTGAAGGTTAGCGCCGCCGTTCTCGAGTTCCTTCTGCACCACACCTGTCCAAATAACCTGGCTGGCAAGGACAACGATCTGGGCTGGGTAATTCGCGAGGAAGTCGTTAAAGGCAGTACGGTCGACCTCGGGGGCGTTGTATATGGTGTCGAACTGCTCAACAGCCTCCGCAACGAGTTCAGCCAACGTCAATTTCATGTTGTTCTCAAGGGCACTAAGCCAATCGTTGATCCGGGGCGTTTTGACAAGGTTGACTTCCCTCTTCAAGCGAACCTCCTCGCCCTCCTTGGAGGTGAAGCCAACAATGTTGTTGTCGTCGTCCATAAGCAATCCAGACAGACCAGCGAACATCTTCTTGAAATGCTTGGCCACGCGGAAGATGTCGTTACTGTTACCGATGATCTCCAACAAGTCTTCATCACCGACGAAGTAGAAACGGGGGAAGGAAACACGTTCACGCTCCAGGTATTCACCCAGTGCCTTTTGAATCTTGTTCAGTAACTCAGCCAATCGTTCCAGAGACTTTTGCACTCCGTTGATCGCGAGGACATCAAGAACATAAGGGGACTTATACACCTTCTTCATCACGTTGAAGAATTCGGAGTTAATGTTTTGGAAGCGACTGGACTCAAGTGGGAGAAGGTGCTTAATATCAGCGTTACCCGTGAAAACACCCTCGAGATAGACCCATTGTCTCTGAACGTCAATCCAGACATCGAACAGGACGTGAACGCGGTTCAGCTTGTCCTCCCAAGACGAAGCCTCCTCCTCGAATTCCTTGAAGTACGGCGAATGTCTCATGGCTTGCAGAGAGTTCAGGTTCTCACTGCACTTGGCAAACAGGTCATCGAAGCCACGGATAAGACGGCACTTGTTTTGGTAGTTGACAAGGTCAAGGGAGTAGTTTTGCCATGTCTCGCGAACGGATCTCAAGAACTCTTCCAATGCCATTTCACCTTGAGCTTGAGCGATTATATCGCGAATGACAACCTCGGTAGCTACCAGGTTCAGATCCCAAACATCTCCAAGAGTAAGGGAGACAAGCGAGAACCTCTTACCAGGCTTCAGGGCCCTGTAGATCTTTTGCCAGTGTCTTTCCCGGACGGCCTCGGACTTCATGTCCGAAAGGAGAGGGTTAACCTTAAGTAGTTGCCGAAGGACATTCTGAACATGCTCAAAGGCTGCATACTGACGCATACGACTTGGCATCTCCTTGGTCATCTTGATCAAACCATCAATGGCTTGACGAAGCTTGCGGGGTTGAATACTTGTCCACAGCGTCTCGCGGAGATCATTCAAACTCTTCCAGATAGTGGACAATGCCGCCCAAACCGACATGAAATCCTGAACCTCTTCCAGGATTTGCGGCAATGCAGAAGAGGACTGGGAGCTGGCAGGCAAGTCAAGAGCCTCCTTCGCTTTCGAAACCATTTCGAACTCGGACTGGAGCGACTCGAGACGGGTCTGGAACATGCTAAGAGTGCGAGAAGCCTCGTCCGGAGGAATGGTGCCCGAAATCGGTTTTTCTTCATTCCACTGGTAGATCACTTCCGCGATCTTGTCACTGATCACCTTGTCTTCAGCGGCGATCTTCGCGCGCAATCCCTCAGTCTGGTCCTGAACGATCTTGCTCTTCCGCGCGAGCAGTTCGTTCAGGGCCGCCCATTCGCCATCAACGTTCTCCACGTGAAGCCAGTCGCTAGGAAATTGGTAACGTTGACGGGCGAGCGTGGCCTGACCTTGACGGAAGAGGTCAACTTCCGGCTCCCAGACCTTAGCCTTGCGCTTGCATTGCTGAACAATGGTGATGAAAGACACAGCGTGCGCTGTAGATGATGCTTCCAGCGTTTGTCCTTCCAAGTCGCGACGGGCAGAAGCAATGTCCGAGTGGACTTCCCGCATGCGACCACCAAGCTTGGAGCCGAACTTTAGAAGAATCTCGTGCTGCCACTGGTCATATTTGGCGTTGACCCTGGTCTGGACTTGCTCGTAGTCGATCTTTATATTTCCGAACGAACGGCTGACCTCAGAGGTATCGAAGGTGGCACGGCTCTTGCGAATCTCCTGCAACAACTGCAGCCACTGGGAAAGGTCATCACCAAGGATATCGTAGACGTGCTCAGACCGCAGATCCCAAAGCGATTGGAACTGCAACCATTTGTCGACGTACTCGGATACCTCCTTTACACGGGTCTCCACGGCGCTGTAAACCTGGTTGAGGCCATCGGTACAGTACTGCGGCAGGTTGGCGAAGCAAGTTTCCGAAACATGAGCCTTTTCGACCTCGATCGAGATTTGATACCGGGAAGACTTGATCCTCTCCAGGTTACAAATGACGCCCAACCAGTTATCAAATTGTGAGAACCAACTCGCCCGTGCATATTGCAACGGCGGGTCCAGATGCAGCACTTGATTCCGCATGGAGATCTCATGCGTCAATTCGGGAAATTCGATGTTGTAGATTGTCGCCTCGCCGTCGCCTGTTGCGGGGTACTGGGTACCAATGGAAATCTGCGTATTCTGCTGCTCATCCTTTGCTTCCTGAAATGCAGTGATCCATTCACGAATGGCACGAGTAAGGCGCTCGCACAGGATAGCCTCGATCTTCTGGTTGAGGTTCGCAACCCAGTATCCGAGATTGACGTAGTTTTCCAGGTTCAGTTTGTCGACAGCCATCTGAATAGTGTCCAGGCGTTGCTTAAATGCAGGCGCCTCATATGGGCAGGTCTTGAGCTCGTGGATCGCTTTTTGGATGCTCTCGTTGATGGAAGCCAAAACAGCGGTTTTGGATTGAAGCACGGAGGCGGAGCTCGCGAACTCACGGACGAATTGAATATGCTTGCTCTCACCACGGGTGGCAAGAGTAGAGTCGATGGCACCGTTTGCCAGAGCCGATTCCTTGAGGTGGAGTTCGTAGGAATGGACCAGCGACTCCCACCTCAGACGGACACCCTTCTGAATCATGCCTTGGGTGTCATTGATATACCCATTGAGGAGTATCGCGACTTCGGCCATTGATGTAATTGAGCGGCTAGTCTGCAGCAGCGTCCGAACGCTCTCCATCAAGCTGATGGCATACGGATATACACGCTTGGCTACCTTGGAGATATTGCTCACCGCGTGAGGGACGTGGAAGTTGAGCCAGGTAAGGTTGCGAACTTCCTTGAATAGAGCAATGACCTGAGCGTCGAAATTGACGGCCAACTCCAGGCTGTTTCCGGCTGCGCGGTTCTTAACGATGTTGAACAAATAACCAGAGATCGAGATATGTCTTCTTTGGACATCGTGCATCCAAGAGTCGAACACCTGTCGAGTGTCGAGCTTTTTCCGGAACAAGCTGCTTTCCGCCTGGAGCTTCTGACCCTCTGAATGCAGATGCCAGTCCTCGCCAAGGACATCCTCGACCTTCCGCATGTATCCTTCGAGCTGGCGTTCGATTTGGCGAGCCCAGATAATCGCACCAGATACAGGTGGGAGATCGCGGAGTTGAGACATCGCATGCGCTTCTGAGTAACCATATTGTTGCTTAAAGCGCTCGTGCAAGGCCGAAATGTCCTGTTTCACGTTCTCAATAAGCTGGGTTTGATATTCACCAATAGCACCCCGAATCTTGGGGCGGACAAGCAGGGCATTGAACTTGGAGAACACCCGGAACATCTCATTGGCGTTCTTTGCTGTGGCCAGGCGGTCACGAAGACGGGCGATGATGGAGTTCTCAACACGGGAGGTACGCTCGTTGTAAGCGATTTCCTCTTGAATCCAGAGTTGAGTGCCCTCGGGAGAGACATCAAGCACGTCAACATTTTTGAGAGCAGCATAAGCCTGCGCAACCTCCTCCACGGCGTCCACATCACCAATCTCTTCGACGATGACGGCTTCGTCGAAACCAGCTGTAGCAGCATCGCCAGATGACGAGCTCTTGGGACCTAAAACGTTGACAATAGTCCTCTGTAGTTGCTCGTGGTTGACGCGGAAAGTGTTGATGTACTTCAGCCGTTCTTGCGTTTTCTCGTGGCGCGGTGTAATCTTGATTGGGATGAACTTTTCGTTTCGACGACGGGTAGATTCACGAGCCACACTGGTGAATTCTTTCAGGTTCTCATCCCAGGTACGCCAAATGGCACCAGCAGTCTTCATCAAAGAGCGGAATTCGCGGTAATCCAAGTGCAGGATCGTTCGACCATGAAGCAGGCTATGGATCTGTGCGTCAAGATCGCCGGAGATGGCCTCAACAAGGGCAAGCGCTCGTTTAATCGGGTACGGACAGATCTTCAACTTCTTGTTTAGATGGCCGAAGATAAGATTCAGCGACTCCTGCACCTTCTGCAACGTGGTAGCAGACAGCAGTTCATCCAACGGGAAGTCTCGCATCAACTGGTTGTATTTTTGAACCAAGTCCATGGCCTCGCGCAAGCCGGTATCCGCAGAGAAACTCAGAGTCGCTTGGTAACGTTTGGCATGGCGAAGAATATCCATAGTAAGCTGGACACCATCACGACGAAGCTGATTCTCGATGCCCTCCAACGCAGTCTCCATCGATAACCAGAAATTGATCTCTTGTGCCGCCGACCCGCTATCAGCATCACGGGACATCTTCGTAATTGTCTGAATAGATCGAATCCAAGCGTTAACGGTGTTCTGGATGCTGTTGATGAATCCGCTGTTGTCAAGTGTCGTAGAGTCGATCAAGTCAGTGGTGGCTTTAGGAAGCCCACGCGAAGCGGCCTCATCCAAAGCAGCCTGGACAACCTCATGGAGGGGCAAGTTCAAAGTCGGGATCTCCACATTCTGCTGCAAATGCAGGAGCCCAAGTTCCAACTCCGCAAACTTCTTCTTTGTTCCAGGAACTCCAGTCTTAGCCTCCGTGTCTGTTCGGGGCTTGGACCCCGTCACCGCATCTTGATTTCGGGTGTAGGCTTCGAAGTAGGGACTCAATCCGTGGTGTACCAGCAAATGTAGGATTTCGTACGGCGACATGGAGGAGCCCTGTTGGGCCTGGGCATTGTTGAGCGACGCGAGACCAGGAAGGTTCATCACCTGTATCTGCGTCGCGATAGGAATCGTAGGATCAATCGGGGCAGGACGTTTAATGAACGCAACCGACGAGACAGTCGTAGAGGCAGAGGAGATTTCGGCAGAAAGATTGTACACATACTGGGCGGACGATGCTGAATTTGAGTAAGCGTATCAGTCAACTGTTTGTTCCCTCAAGCAATTCACCCCGCCGTCCACACCGCACATACCTTGACCATCCTCCGTCCCATCTGTAGTATCTTCAGACGCCACAATATCCTTCTGCACATACAGAGCGACCTGCGCCTCCGAAGCGAATCGCATACATCGCTGTACCGTGTCATTGTACTTGGCCGGCGATAGCAAGCTGCCAGTGCTTTCCAGCTCGGTTTTCAGAGCGCCCAAAGTCACCTGCAGCACCTCCGCCAGATACTGAATCACAGCACCGGGATCAACGAACAACGCCTGGGTCGGCGCGGGCACACCATTGGACACCTCTGTCGAGGCGACCTCCATCGTTGAGATTCTCTTATGGGGTTTGGGAAGCGATGATCATTGAGCGTTAGACGTTAGGAGAAGGATCGGAAAGCCCGCGGCGGCCGGACGAGAGGAGTGTTGATAACAAACGCGCCGTCAGACTCGTGTCAACAAATGCGTAAATGCAAACGGTAATATTAAACAAAAAAAAAAAAAAAAAAAAGGACGATAGGGTATCGTGACTAGACGGCGTATCAAAGTGAAAAAAGACGAAAGGAGTCCGTCCGGGGAATCAAGCGGTCGACCTGTCCAGAAAGTGAGCCTATCTCTCCCGGCGCAGTGGGACGCGGTCAGGGGAGTTCCACCCTAGTCCTGAATTGGTTAGCGCCAAACGGCGGCAGCATCTGACGTTCCCTGGCTTATCTCCGCTGTAACCACCGGTCCACGCTGTTCCTGACCCAGACTACGATTATGCGGAAATGGAAATGAGACGAGACATTCTGATTCATTTTCCAATTAAGAATGAAACCACTGAAATTATTATAGCTCAATTGTCCACCCAGAATGACTAAATCGCAGTTCCAACATCTGGCATGTTATCCTGGGCGTCCTTGACCTCTCGACAGTCGCAATGGTACTTCTCGCGGAACTCAGCGGGTGAGATCTCTTCGAGCGAAGCCAAGGCTTTCTCGCTAGCTTTGACTTTGGCGTAGCGGCCAGAAGATGCCATTCCTTCACCAATGACGGCGTCATGTACTATCACAGCGGCGAGTACACTGGCTGTGGCTCCATCGACTCCTGGGAATTCACCCGCTTTGAGGCAGTAGTTCGTACATCTATACTCGTTGGTGAGTCTGCTGTACAGGTACGTCTGTAAATGGGTTAGTTTGAGTCAAGGATTCAAGATACTGCTACCGCAATATGTATCGGGATATGACGGGTCTTACAGTTGGGTGCTTGTTGGCAAACGTATCGTAGATGGACATGTCGAGGAAGAACGGCTTGACATATTTGTTGAAAAACGTTTCAATCACTTCGAACTTGAACTCCGAATCGACAAACACCGCTCCAAGGTAAGATTCGATCATGTCAGACAGGCACTATATATTTTGTTAGTCTAACGTAATCTCACCATTGAGAAGTATATAAGCTCTACCTTCGGCGGATCTTTAGTACCAACCCAATAATCCACTGCATCTTCACTCTCAACCTCCGCAGTCTGAATCTCTTCGGCATAATGAGTGATCTGAGACTGCAGCGGGTTGCTGAAGTGCCGAAGATGTGTGTGGAGTTGAAGTCGCACTGATAGAGCGCCAAGGAATTTGTTGGATACCATTGCCATCTAGAAGTGGTCGTTAGCCACATATCAGTAACATTTCACTTGCCAACCTACCTTGTGCTCTGTAAGCCATTGGGGATCCCTATCAGGAAACCTCGCGTATAGATCTTCAACACATACCATATCCAGCAACGAATCACCCAAGAACTCAAGTCGCTGGTAACACGGTACTTTAGCCCACGCTGAAGGATACGAAGGGTGAGTGAATGCAGATCGCAACAGCCGTGGGTAACGAAATTGATAACCCAATTTCTCTTCAACTTTCTTGGCGAGATCGGTTTCAAATCCGTCTGCTTTCATTGTCTGATACTGAGGAGGAGAGTAGTGACTGAAGTATTCTTTCCAATTCGTTGCTGTGTGGTTCTCACTACCAACTAGTACGCTGACTGCTTTCACAGCCATGTCGAACCGGTGGTCGGGGCCACCCGAGAGCAGAGATGCACCGATCAATGCTTCGCACACATCGGCAATTGTCTTCTCTCCCAGTGTGTGTTTGCTTTCCGAAGTAACTTTCTTGCTATGATCTTTACCCTTCTGGAGCGTAAGGCCTACCGGGTACCACGTGTGTCTAGAGAATCCACGGCTCCGAATGTACATGTAAAGCTTCTTCTTGATGGCAACATTGAACAGATTCTTGTTGCAAATAAGACACATCCGGTTGACGTGATAATCGTACTCGTCATCGTCAGGATTCTGCGTGAACAAGGCAATGGATGTCGCCATCTTGAGGAAACAATCGCCCAGGAATTCAAGGCGCTCGTAACTCTTCCCCATGCCACGCTGGAAATGGATCTGCTGGCCATTGTGTTCTTCGGTGTTGTCGGAATCTTTCGTAAATGCTTCCAGGGCAAACTCAGGATGGACGATCAAATCCAAAGTTTTACATGCGTCGAGGGTAATCAGATGGGAATCCAATCTGCTAATTATCGCCGGGAAGGCGAGGAATGAAGTAACAAGTGAGATCGGAATCTTGGGTAATGTCAGCAGAAATATTGATTATTGCAAGGGAAGGGAAACAAACAGCTGATATTCTCAGAGCCTCCAGGCAGACGACGCTTCTGGTCTCAACTTCTCTTTCCTGGTCCACCATTTTGTCCAGCAGATTTCTTCGAAGGCGAACCAATTCAGCGTGAAAGACCGGTTGGTCCCAGTTGGCTTTTGCGAAAAACTTGGCACGTGAGTTCTTAGAAAGACTAACACAGTAGCTCATGATATTGTCCATGTGTCTCCGACGATGCACCCAGTCCGGTGGGGGGTCTGAAGGGCGCAGGGTATCATCAACTTCGCCCGTAAAGAGTCGGAATCTACCATCCCAGGGATCGTAAACGAGTCGGTTGACAAATGAGTTCGGGTCAATATCAGTGGAGAATTGGATCTCCTCGTTTTGCTGGACGAAGCATAGCGTTTCCCAATCAATCAACCCTCGAGGTGGACTAGACCTGTCCAGTTCAGTTGATCGGACTGCTGGGGCAAACCAATATGGAATTTTCTCTGGCTCTTTGGTGTAAACCTTGTGGAAAACATCGCGAAAGACGCGAAGCGTGAAATCAGTCAGGCAATCCAGCTCTTCATTGGAGACCTCCAAGACATCGAGCACAGTCGTTGAGCTGATGTTGGTTTCCACATTCTCATCAAGGAAAATGGAGAATGACGGAAATTCTGGGAGTTTTTCGCGCGTAAGCTGGATTATATCGCCATGCTCTCTTGAGAGAGGCTCTGAGGGTTTGAACGAGATGAGAACCGCATAGAGTTTGGTTGGCAAGGCTCCCTCCGGAATATCCCAAAAAGACGGCTTCGATATCATCTCGTATTCATTTGTATGCTTCGACGTGATGGCCAGTTTTGCATTCCGCATAGCAGGTAGCCGTCTATGGTAGATCGAATTGAAATGATCATCAAGCAACTTGTGCTTTCGCAGCAGAAGACAAGCGTCAAATGCTGCACACTGCTTTGCAATCGACTTTTTCATCGCCGGGCTTCCAGTTATTCCTCGAATGGGCGACTTCTCCGGCAGGATAACTTCACAAACATAAGTGTTGTTCACGGGAAGGGTAACGTACATAACCTGGGTCAACGACTCTTTCTCGTATTGCTACATGTACTCCATTAGCGCTCAATAACAATCAGACAAAGCGTATTCCTTACCAAGGAGCTGGCATAGCGCGCAAGGATAGCCATTGCCGAATGGTACGTCAGAATTGCTCCTGTTGATGCAATCTTGTATGTCCTTTTGCCTTCATCATGTTGGAGAATCGTCTCCAAGTCATGCTCACCGCCGTTGAGTAGTCGATCTTCTGGTAGGGCTTCACAAAATCTTTGCATGGTTTGCTAATGGCAAATGAGCACTATTTACATACTATCAGGTTTGACACCAACGTACCTCGGCATCTCGAACTTCCACAAGTCGGTCTCGATGTTCAACGTTATCCTTTTCGACCATGGTAGCATACTAAACAGTACATCAGTCATATGTCTCTTATGGTTTTTGCTTCGGGTACGTACAGTTGAATCAGAATGCCGTGCACGGCCTCGGCTCTGTACATATTGGATGAGGGTACGATATAGATCAAACCTGACAACCAAATTACAGTCCGGAATATCGAGTCCCTCTTCTGCTACTGAAGTGGCAAACTAAAAACAGTTAGAGCACAGCACAATTCACGCCTTGAGCCTATCCTTACCAAGCAATTTATTTCTCCTTTTCGGAATCTAACCAGCGCAATGAACTGTTGACGGAAGGTTATGTTCATTCCGGTGAGGTCACCTGATCGAACGCCAACCAGCACGCCGGGACGCATATATGGAATGTTCAATTCGATGAATAGCTCGTATAATATCCTGGCCGTGTACCGCATGTCGGTAAATACAATGCATTTGGTGTCAGTGGGATATTCAAACTGCTTGCGAAGTTCTCTATGCAAGAGCAGCACCTTAGAGCTGAGTGAGCCAGGAGCATCGGGGCTGTCGAAAGTATGGTTCCTGACTATGTCGCTGGCATCCTTGATCCGTTCAATCTCCTTGTATGCGCTTTCAGGAATCCCAGAGCTCTCTTCATTGATTACTTTGCTGACTTGGCCTTCGAGCTTTGGGAGCACGTCTTCTGCTAGAGCATGAGCCCATGCCCGATCTGAACACCATTTACCCAGCTCGGAGCTGGCGTTCCAAGCAAATCTGAAGACAGGCTCCAATGATGTGATGTCACCAAAGCAGTCTTTCATGGTTTTATATAAGTCGGTCCCAAATGGTGCTTTAAGTCTGTCGTATGTCCACGTCCTCTCTGCTGGCCGTTTGATGAATTGTCGTAATAGGGTCAGATCCGAGGTTGTTGCAATCTGGCTGTCCAGCAGTGTCTCTAACTTGCTATCTTCAATAAGTATAGTGTTGTGTTTCTCGATCATATCCGGACGTACGCGGCTGCATCTACAATATCACCTCGAGCGTCAATTGGTGATGCGGTCATTCCAAATACTCTGGGGCGCTTGGATGGAGCTTCTTTGAGATAGGAATCACGAATAATCCTAGGATATTAGATGAGTCATAGTTTCTCCCTTTTAACCCTTTAACACTAACCTCGCATAAGCGTGATTCTTCTTGGCGTGATGTGCCTCGTCGAAGATCAACAAATTGATCTGATCCATCCTCATGTACGAGTTGAGGAGACATTGATTTAGAATCTCTGCGGTGCATACAATTACCATATTCGCGTTGAAGTGCTCATCCCAGGTCTGCTTACTCCACAAGTCTGCTCCCATTGCACCGAAGAACTGACCGATATTTTGGTCGAGGTTGTTGCGCAGCACAGCACCCTGCTGGTAAACGAGTGTGACGCTGTCGACCTGCTTGACTTTAGCTATTCATATTCCCCATATGATGGTTCATTTTCCTCCATACCAGAAAGAATGAAATGCGAGGTGGCTTTCCCTCAGCACGATCGTTCAGTTCTTTCTCGATGACGTGTTTCAGCAACAGCACGGCAATCAACGTCTTTCCAGACCCTATAATGGTATTTTTGTTAGACAGCAAAGCCATCAAATTCAAAGACACTAACCCGTATCGAGAACCGCAATCGTGTTTTGTGCCTTAGCCCTCTCGAAGAGCTCCAGCTGGTATTCCCGAGGATCCAACGCCCCATGACCTAGGTCTTTTCGTGCAATTAAGTGTGCCGTAGAAAGCTCAGCATCGGGAATATCTGCGCCTACAGTTTCCTTTGCCACCGAGCCTGTATCAACATGTTTCGAAAGCCTATTTCAATTAGGGCCAATAGTCGGACAGAGCTCTTGAATGGGAACTTACAAAGCCTCGAATTGAGCGTTCTGTGCTCGACGTCGTTTTGTCACGTCGTTTAGGTCCTCCGTTGGCTGTCCTACGTCGTCGTCTGATTCACCAGGAGATATATATTCTTGCTCAGCGGCGGCGTTTTCCGTTCCAGAATTGTCGACTGGGCTCCCTGACAGAATGATAAGGGGTTTTTGCTCATTAATGGAGCTCTCTCCCCCAGGATTTCCTGGGATTGCCATCCTAGATCGAAGTAGTGACTAGTAGATGGTCTTTCAGGGCAAGATCAACGGGACTGTTGAGCCGTACGTTAGGTAGTTGGTGGTTTTCCATACTGGAATAAACGGAATGAAAAAGAAATAGAGGGTGTCGATAGTCAAGAACTATAGTGAATGCGACTTCCATTCTGATCCGTTTACTACTGCAGGGCTCCTGGTAACAAACGAAGCAACAAACGAATCGCTATCAACGTCGACTATCGCGGGGCTCCATAATAAATCCAGATCTAGCGGGGAGCTTCCACCGACCATTCATTCCACCAGGAAAAATTTCTCTTCATCTCAATCATTTAACATATTCACAATGGATTCCGATCAACCTCAGAATTTGCGATCTCTGTTCGTGGCAGCAAAAGCAGACAAAACCGCACTAGAAACGCGTCCCGACACCACCTCCGAGCTTTATCGCAGAGAGTTGACCGCCGTCATCTCCAAGTTCGAGGAATGCCAGCGACTCGTCAGATTGCTTTCCTTGTTTAGTTCGAACGAGCCGATTGAAGAAGTGTCTACGGGGGATTTACAGTGAGTGTTGCTTCTTCTCATGCTCTCTGGCTAGGATGTTGTGTTTGCTAATCTTGAATTCTTTTTTCCAAGGTACCTGACCGTCGAATATCTCCTCGCGGACCTACTCCAACGATCGTACAACTCGGATCGTGAAGCTCTCCTCCGACGCTCTTTAGAAAATTATGAGGGATACCTTTCGCGCATGGATGATTATGGACTGCTCAACGATGGCAATCGAAAACTCTACGAGCGATATAATTCGAATCCTATGTCCTTCTCGTTGACACCGGTGAACAATGCCGCCACCCGCAGAGAAGTGAAAGTATCAAGGTTTAGGGAAGAAAAGGAACTGAAGCAGAAGCTCGAGGTTCGTGATACTCTATGGGGGCTCTTGATCCAAGGATTACACTGACGCTCGTCAAGTTCCTCTCGCAGAACCACAGCCAGCTTGACGACGAAGACATCCGACGTCTGTACCTGGCGGAACTCGATCTCTACACCCACCAGACCTTCCAAGCGCTTGATCTTCTCGCACAAGAATCCTCAATCCTTTCGTCTATCCGCAACGCAGCACCTCCTTCCGACCCACGTCAAGAAGAAGATAACAGAAGACGGAACAACACGGACCACTCGGGGTATTCCGAACGTCTTGATGCTCCTCTGTCCCAATTACTACGAGGCGGTAGAGGTGGGCCGATATTGAACAGGGATGGAAGGCCAATGCAGCCGTTTACTTTGCTCGACCGTCGGACGCAGCTCCAACAAGGCGTGTTCAGGCCTAGCCATAATCTCCCCACTATGACAATCGACGAGTATCTTGACGAAGAAAAAAGGCAAGGCAATGTTGTTCAAGGAGGTGAAAAGTCGGGCATCCAGCCAGAGATCGACGAGGACGATCTTGACATAGCTGACGCAGAGACGATGAAAGCACGAGCTTGGGATGAATTCAAAGAAGCGAACCCAAGAGGCTCTGGGAACACCCTCAACCGGGGTTGATTTTGCTTTTCTATTTTCTCGATATAGATTGTTATCACGACTAATGATACCATATAAATTCCCAAAGTAAATAATGTAGATCTTTGCATATCATCCTATGTATTCTTCACATGACTCTATGTCCATTTACAAAGGAGAAGACCAGCCTCTCCATGGTGTCAGTCCAATTTTCTCATGAGACCCCATCAATCCTCACGACGTCACTTTATTCTGCTGGATCTCCTTCAGAATGGAACCTGCGCCTTTCTCGACCAGTGCGTTGGCGACTGTAACGCCAAACTCTTCAGCAGCTTCGGTAGAATCAACGACTCCGTCGACCTCGACTTCAGCGCTCCGGCTGCCGTCCACACTGACGACAATGGATCGCATCCTTAACCTAGAAGAGCCATCAGCGGCTTGAACCCATTCCGTCTCAGCTCCAAGCGGAGCACTGCAGCCTCCCTCTAAGGTTCTCAGCAAGCTTCGCTCCGCCAACGCTGCCAGCGTAGTATCCTTGTCACCGATTTTGCTCAGCATATCATGAATCTGCTTATCGTCCTTGCGAATCTCAATCCCAAGAGCACCCTGTCCAACCGCATGTAGCATAGATCCATTCTTCGAGTCCAGGTACTGAGAGATACGGTCCTCAAGACCTAACCGGTGCAGACCGGCCGCAGCCAATATTATGCAACTAAATGGACTATCCTCTGCATCCAGTTTGGCTAGTCGAGTACCAATGTTTCCGCGCACATCCATGACCTTCAGATGAGGGTATTTTCGTGCTAGTTGCGCGCTCCGGCGGACGGACGAAGTTCCCACGACGGCTCCAGTGGGCAGATCTGCGAGACCAATTTGGGGAAATCCCTGTTTTATCACCAGGACATCTCTGCTGTCTTCACGCTTCATCATCGGGCCCAGGGTACATGACGATGGAATGAGGGTTGGGACATCTAAACAATGACAGAAATGAGTGTCTCACCAAACTAAGATACCAGCAGCGTAGCACGAGAAAAATACCCTTCAAAGAATGCACAATGAGATCCACATGCCCAGCAATCAGGAGCTCCTCCAGCTCCTCAGTCCAGAGGTTCTTGGTCGTAAACTCTCGGAAGGCAATGTTGGTATTCTTGTCACCCGCCGTTTCACGCGAATGAATATCAAACGAGCAATCGGGATTTGCTTCTTTCAGTGCCGCAAGCACCAGGTTGGTCTGCAGGAGGGCTAGCTTCGATTGACGAGTTCCGATAATAAAAGTCCTCTTCGATGCGGAGGCATCGGAGGAAGTGGGAGGCGGGGCAGACGTCATGGCAATGGATGTGCGGGCAGTAATACCGAAAAATAGGCAATAAAAAATGTGACAGGCTATGTTCAGAACTGCTGCAGATACTTGAAGAATGAAAAGTTGGAATTTGCGCTCTTGCAGATACCAAAGGTGCTTCTCGCCGTCGAAATCCAAACGTAAAACATTCACCCCCGACCAACGGGCCGCCGATACGTATGTCATACTAGGATTACCGTATTAATGTAAATTATGTATTGTCACGTAATGTAAATCCGAATCACGGGATGCCCGAGAACAGCAATCGTCATATCTCGCCAGCAGTGCAAGAGCTGAGTATGACCAACAACCACCGCAACTCCGTATGATTTGTGAAATCTGACTCTGTCCTCTTCTTACAATCTCTTTTTCTCTGGGGTGTATCTGCACCATTCAGTTCTCTCACCACCACTGTGTATAGACGCTGACTCCCACGCACGCGCAGTGGATCGGCACTCCTCCCAGCCTAACCTCGGCACCGGGCCCTTATCTATCGCTTTCTCCCCCAGAGCCATCGCTTTCATCCACGGGGTTCTGGAACCTTTCGCGCCCGCCTTATAACCATCGCTCCATCTCCTCATAACATCATTGATTCCGCCATCACTGCTTCATACACTTCCCCGCGTTCTTCCACTGCTGTCTTTTTTGCCATTCTGCTCAACTGACTTAATAGTCAACATTACTGCTGAGGTCCGATACCACTCATCTGGATCTCACGAGGGCAGTCGAAGATGGGATCCTCTAAGAACAACAAAACTGGAGCGGTTAAGCTCGCCATAGTCCCGCTTCCCAAGGGCACTGTCCTGCTTCCTGGGGTCACCGCGCGGCTTCCGGTCCCCAATCGTCCCGACCTCTCCAACCTGCTGTCGTCGCTGCTGGACCAAGCGTCTACGGGGCAGCGGCATGAGACTAGCATCTCATTTGGATGCGTTCCGCTCGGCTCCCCGTATCTGAGCAAGGATGCTCAAAACGTAATTGACGATGGCACTTTGGATGAGGATCAGAAGGAGGAATACGAGGCTGTTGACGCTGGCCAGGCGAGGAAGGAAGATCTCTTCCATTATGGCACCGTTGGAAAGGTGGTTGGGCTTCAGCGTCGTGTGTACGGAGAACCATCTCTGCTTGTTCAGGGTGTTCAGCGGTTCAGCATTCAGCGGTGGCTGAAGGAGAGACCATTCTTCGAGGCAGAAGTCATCCTGCACGAGGAAAAAGGTAAGACATCCCAAAGTTTTAACACGAATAATAGCTAAATCGATCCTCTGTTCTACAGACCCCGGAATCAGTGACTCCGAGACGGTTGAATTATTCCAACAGTTAAAACGACTCTCGCGGGAGCTTCTCACCCTTCTACGGTTTTCGTCACTAATACCTTCGCATTCTCCACGTCTATCGCCACTTGTCGCGCGCAAGTTTGAGTTCCTTATTTCCAAGTCCGACTTGCCACACGCATCCAGACTTGCCGATTTCCTGGCGGATATTTCTGATTCAAGCATTGAGGAGAAGCTCCGGATTTTGGCTTCATTGGACCTGCGGACCAGGCTGGAAAGAGTGGTCGATATTCTCGACAGACAAGTCCAGAACATCAGGAACAATGTCAAGACGACTCATATTACTTCATCATCATTGCCCCCAAGCCCTCAGTTCGACATCGGCCAGATTGACCCGCGTGAGCGCGAGATCCTGGCCAGGCGGGCAATGGCTGGCCTCGCCGGTCTATCGCCCCCGGGGCCTCTCAGCAGACGCAACAACAATGATGACGATGACAAGGAACTGAACGAGGTCGATGAGCTGCAGCAGAAGCTCGACGAGGCACAGCTTAGCGCAGAGGCCAAGAAAGTTGCGGATAAAGAAATCAAACGTCTACGTAAAATGAACCCTGCTAATGCAGAATACGGCGTTTGCCGGTCCTATTTGGAAAACCTTGCTGAGATCCCGTGGTCAAAGTCCACCGAAGACCAGCTTGGCCCTGACACTTTGACAAAAGCGAGAAAGCAGTTAGATGATGATCACTACGGCCTGGAGAAGATCAAGAAGAGGCTGCTTGAGTATTTGGCTGTGCTCAGATTGAAACAGACGACTAATCAGGACGTCGAACAACAAATTTCTACGTTGACCAAGGACCTCGACAGCTCAGACGAGGACATTGAAAAGGATGTCCCGCTCCTGTCTGAGGCTGACAGGATCTCGATTGAGTCTAAACTCGAACTTCTGCAGTCTAGGCGAATGACGGACAAGTCTCCAATTTTGTTGCTTGTTGGTCCACCAGGAACTGGCAAGACCAGCTTGGCAAGGTCCGTAGCGGCTTCACTGAACCGGAAATTCCATCGGATTTCATTGGGTGGTGTCCGAGATGAGGCTGAGATTCGCGGCCACCGGAGAACCTATGTTGCAGCGATGCCTGGCCTAATCGTAAACGGCCTCAAGAAGGCCGGCGTGAACAACCCCGTATTCTTGTTGGATGAGATTGACAAGGTTGGCGGTGCCAATTTCCAAGGCGACCCATCTGCGGCGATGCTCGAAGTCCTGGATCCTGAGCAGAACCATACATTCAGCGATCATTATATCAGCGTCCCGATTGACCTGAGCAAGGTCTTGTTTATCGCAACGGCTAATTCTCTTGATACTATCCCCCCACCGCTGCTTGACCGTATGGAGACCATCGCATTGTCTGGATACACCACCGTTGAGAAGAGACATATTGCCAGACGACACCTCTTGCCCAAGCAGATCCGGGCCAATGGTTTGTCGGATGGACAGGTTGAACTCTCTGATGACGTCCTTGACAAGACCATCACGTCCTACACCCGCGAGTCGGGAGTTCGCAACCTTGAGCGTGAACTTGGCGCTATCTGCCGTTACAAGGCCGTTCAGTTTGCCGACGCCGGAGACGCCGGCAAGCCAGAGACCTATAACCCAGTTGTCACGGTTGACGATTTGGAGGAGATTCTTGGTGTTGAGCGATTTGAAGAGGAGATCGCTGAGAAACACGGTCGTCCCGGTGTGGTTACTGGTCTTGTCGCGTACTCCACTGGCGGCCAGGGCAGCATCCTGTTCATTGAGGTTGCGGACATGCCAGGTAATGGACGTGTCCAATTGACAGGGAAGCTTGGTGATGTTCTCAAGGAGAGTGTGGAAGTGGCTCTCACCTGGGTTAAGGCACACTCCTTCGAACTTGGATTGACCCACGACCCCAACGAAGATATCATGAAGAGCCGCAGCGTCCATGTCCACTGCCCCTCCGGTGCTATCCCCAAGGATGGACCTTCGGCTGGTCTCGCACATACGATCGGTCTGATTTCCCTCTTTGCCGGCAAAGCTGTGCCTCCACAGCTTGCCATGACGGGCGAGATTTCTCTACGTGGCAGAGTGATGCCTGTTGGTGGCATTAAGGAGAAACTTATCGGTGCGTTGCGGGCTGGCGTCAAGACTGTCCTTCTTCCCCACCACAACCGGAAGGATGTCAAGGACGTGCCTCAGGAGGTCATCGATGGTATTCAGATTGTTTATGTCAAGCATATCTGGGAGGCTATCCGACAGGTGTGGCCTGATTCCCACTGGGGACAGCAGCACGTGAACTTCGTGGAAAGCCGTTTGTGATTTCCGCCCCTTTCCTCTCCGTTCCTCCCTTGATCTTTCGTGAATTTGGATCATCTCCAATCTTGTATCTATCCCTAATCCTTGATTTTGTTTTGATATCCAGTCCATTCTTTGACTCTAACGACACATGTCGGATCCATTCACTATTGCATAGCGTGATTTATATGTTGTTTTGTTTCCAGCAGTTATATATACTGTTCTTGTATGTTTGAATACAAAATCAGTAGTACATATTGAATATAATCAGTTGAATCTCGTCTTCCTGCCGCTATTTCCAATCTACGCCGGTCATATAGAATAAACAAAACCAGAATACTATAAGTTCCGAGGTCTCTTCAAAGCAACAGAAACAGGGTGTTCAATTACCCCCAACCAATCAATTTCTGACTACACGGGTCCTACAACGACCGGAAATCGGAATAAGAGCTAGTCAGACGTCATATACGGATCGGATGGATCGGATTTTGTAGCAAAATAGGCGTGGAACACCGCAGACAATCAGCAGGGGTTCACCATCTAATTACCAGGCAATTCCAGATAGCCAAAAGCGGGCAGTCCCCAAATGTACTCCCTAGAGTTGAGCAAAGTATGCCGTCTTAAGCGAACAAAGGCCAAATATGGGATCACTCAGATCATTCATTCCCTTATTGCCACAAAGAACCTTGGACCGAATGCAACAGCTGCAAGCATTGGTGCAATGCCCTCGACCATGGGGTGTAGGATTTGAGCTGTGATGACAATTCATCATTATTTTGACACAGTAATCCAATAGACTTCTGCAGGGCATGGATTCTTTCTTGGACATATGACTGTCTTTATGCAATCCAGCGCTATTTGACACCAGCTTCAATCATTTGTTGGGCCCATCTTAAATGCGAGTGCTGATTATCCTCAGGAAGACTCAGAAGGATGTGCCAACGTGCAACCTGGGCAAGTAGGAGATAGCCGCAGTTTTCAAGCGTACATTCAAGCCAATGTTAAATTATCTGTCTTCTTCGAGGCTGCGTCAGGCATTCAATCAAGCATTATGGCCTCTTCTAGCATGGGCTGTTGATTCGATAGTGTAGGCTCAGCGTGATTTGCATGCTTTTACGTCTAGTGTCTTCACCGTGTTTTGAGTATCTGAATATCGATTTCAATAGTATATATAGTACTTGAATCGAACTCTGACCGTTGATTCCACATGGTGCTTCCGAAAACGGCGCCTCCATCTCCGGCGGTCCGAGTGGTTATATCATCCGCCTGCCCTAGCTACGACCTCTGGGCTGACGTTGATACCACCACTACCAGCAAAAGAACAAAAAATGACACCGACAAGCGAAAAGCTAGGAAATGTAGGTTTCCTTTCCATCCCCTCTTTTTCTTCCCTGTCCGCTGAGCTAATACCCTTCTAGGAAGATGATGTGCAGACTGATCTACATCCATTGCGAAATGTGATTCCCCAAGCAAACCCCTCGGAGCAACATTCCAGCCCCAGTGACGGCACCCAGATTTTGATTGCGGCGCACATCCAAAAGGCCGGGGCCCAAGATTCAGGATCTTACCTGCGCATACGCTTATTAAATTTGCTGGCCGCCAGTGGGTGAGCAACGCGACTGGAGAATCGCATCTAGGATAAATCCCTCATTATGCCGACTCGATCAGGGTCGCTATCGTTGCTATTGCGGGATGGAGGTCAGACACAGCAGCGGCCAAAGAGACAAAATGCGAACAAGCCATCCGCGAGAAGGAAAAACGAGAAGAAGCAGTTGTTATTCGACTCGGTGGCGGAATTGCTGAATCGACAGTGGTGCAGTGATCATATCAGTCATTCTTCACCGTTTCATCTTTCGTCTGAACGACAATGCTATCGCCCCTATTCATCTGCCCCTCCATCACTCCCCGAAAATGAACCCTATCAGAGCGCGAACGCTGAGCCATCGAAAGAAGAGCAAGCCCGCCGCAGCCGGAGCGATGGAGGAAGCAGACCAACCACACTTGTAAATTCAACCGGATCCAGCAGTAACCCTCCGTCCAATCAATCCTCACGCTCCCAGCACGAATACGATTCCGATTATTCAAACCAGCCTGATCTATCCCGTGAGCGAACCCAGCGACCACGAACGAGCAGCAACATGGATATCACCGCATCAGACGCATTCCAAGACGACGATATACGAAAACTAATAATCCGACTCGCTGCACAATACGGGCATGTCTCGCATATGGGATTGCTGGACCCTAGTTATAGATTCTTCGTCAATGGTTCCCGGGCGGGCGTGTTGTCGTACAAACTCCAGAACCGGGTTGCTATAGTCACTGGGGACCCGTTATGCGAACCGGCGAATTTTGGAGATATCCTGCACGAGTTTAAGATATACAGGAAGCGACGGCGCTGGGGGATAGTCGTCATGGGCGCAAGCGACGTATTCATGAAATACACCCGACAGCGCGGGTGGACGGCGATGCAGTTCGGTATTGAACGAGTCCTGAATCCCATGGATAACGACATCCTCATGGAACGACACGGGAAGAGGATAATAACGCAAAACAAGCACCTCCTAGACCCCCAAAAAGGGGGAATCTCACTGGGTGTGTATATACCCTCCGTTCGAACTGACCCAATACTCCAGCGCGAGTTAATGGAAATATACGACTCCTGGCGCCACATGCGCAGCGAAACCTCCCGTGGCAAATCCCAAGCCTTCATAACAATATACGATCTCTTCTGCCTCCCCGATCTCATGATCTTCATCTATGCATGCGACACCAACGGCGCAGCAATGGGCTTCGCAGCCCTCCGTCGCATACGCGATTCCCGCGCGTACCACCTAGACCCCTGCGTCGCGGCACCCTGGGCACCTAAGGGAGTTAGCGAACTCCTAACCTACACCTCAATGGCGCTGCTAAACCAAATGAACATCTCCTCACTAAGCTTCGGATACGAACCGCTTCAGTCACTAGGTGACATGATGGGTATTCCCTCCGGAATAGAAAAAGTCATTAGACATATTCATCATTATACATTTCGCCGGCTACCGTTAGCCGGGAAGAAGGCGTATCATGATAAATTCCGGCCGGATGAGAGGCAGGATGCGGGGGTTTGGTTGGTTTTTCCGGGGGGTATGCCTGGCTTTAGACAGGTGTTTGCTGTGGCTCATGTGGCACATATTAGTATTAGGAAGTTGGCGTGGCCGGAGGGAAGGAGGGGGAAGACACGCGATTGGGCGCGGAAATCTGTTGCTGAGAATACGGAGCCGGGTTGAGGGGTTATCTGTGTGGTTGTTGGGAAGTTCTTGTCTGTATATAGATGATTATCCGGTAATTGCATTGTGCCATGGATGAACTTATGATATGGGGCTAGATCTTAACCTGCTCTTCAAGAGAGCTGGAAAGTACAAGTGACAAGGTGAAGAGTTGCAAAGCGCCAAAAGCTTCCATGGCGACATTGACTTCCAGTCTAAAAATGACCATAATCCTTAGAATCAAAAGCTGCAGATGGGAGCATAGAGTGGTAGAAAATTCTAATGCTTGCCAGCGTATCCATCTCGTGCATGTCCACCTTGTAGGTGCATGTGCATTCAATACATTAGTCGCGGAGACTAGTCATATCGGGAAAGGGGCACGTGCGACTACCTCGCTTCGCGATTCAGTCTCTCGAAGCGAAGCCGAAGCGAGATTCCGACAAGCAATTGATAAGCTCCAATTCTCCGAATTCACGGACCTCGGTATGTGAGTGATCCTCCAAGCCCTACCTTAAGGGGTAAAACGCCCTCTCCAACCCCTATGGCGTGGTGGAATTGGTTGACATGATTGGCCCGGAACATACTATGGAGCATACAAGGTACGGAGTATGGTTTGAGGACTCGGGGCAGTATATAGCCAGGAACAAGGCACCAGGCTGGTCAGTTGGAAAAAGAAACAGCGACAATCATGGTGGCTGCCGATGCTTTCCTCTCGTTCCTTGTTCCTGCGTTGATCAGCGGCGCTAAGGCCAGTGTTGACTATCCTCCGCTGCCAAAAGATCTGACCACCCCTTATCAGCAGCGTCTGGCTATCTACGGTCCCGATTGTGAGTATGACTCCCAATTGCTGCTTATAGGCTTGTTTTTCGGTTCTGGTGTCGGCTAACTCTTCCACCTTAGCGGTCTCGGTTGGGTGGAATACATACGCCGCGCAGAATCGAAGTTGCGTGCAATATGGTTCCTCGCCGGATTCTCTCAAGTTGCAAGCCTGCTCTTCCAAGTCATCGACTTATGACACTTCCCGGACGTACTCGCATACCGTTATCTTGGACAATCTGACGCCGGCGACCACCTATTTCTACAAGATTGTCTCGACCAACTCCAGCGTGGAACGATTCCTCAGTCCACGCACTCCGGGAGATGAGACTCCATTCAACCTTAGTGTGGTTATCGATCTGGGAGTATACGGAGCAGATGGCTTTACCGTCGACTCTTCCAAAGTGAAGAAGGACGACATTCCTTTTATTGAGCCAGACTTGAATCACACCACCATCGGACGTCTAGCAGAGACCGTCGACGATTATGATTTAGTAATTCACCCGGGCGATTTTGCATACGCTGACGACTGGTACTTGCGGCCAAAGAACTTGCTGCATGGTGAAGATGCCTACCAGGCCATCCTGGAGCAATTCTACAATCAACTTGGCCCCATTTCCGCCCGAAAGGCGTACATGGCGAGTCCTGGCAACCACGAAGCCAGCTGTGAAGAGATTCCTTATACCACGGGGACGTGTCCGGAAGGACAACACAACTTCACCGACTTCATGCATCGCTTTAGTGATACAATGCCCAGGGCTTTTCTTTCCAACTCAGCGAGTCACTCGGCGCAGCAGCTCGCCAGCAAGGCGAACAATTTATCCAACCCACCATTTTGGTATTCCTTCAAGTACGGCATGGCTCACATCGTGATGATCGACACAGAGACCGACTTCCCCGATGCGCCGGATGGGCAGGACGGGTCTGCCGGGCTGGACGGCGGTCCGTTCGGCCGGCGCGGTCAACAGCTGGACTTCCTCGAGGCCGATCTCGCCAGTGTAGACCGAAGGATCACGCCGTGGGTGATCGTCGCTGGACATCGCCCATGGTACACTACGGGTTCGAGTACCTGCAAGCCGTGCCAGGAAGCCTTCGAGGGCCTCTTCTACCGTTATGGCGTCGATCTCGGTGTCTTTGGTCACGTTCATAATTCCCAAAGGTTCCTCCCCGTCGTTAATGGCACCGCAGACCCCAAGAACATGACGGACCCTGAGGCCCCTATGTATATTGTCGCCGGTGGCGCGGGTAATATCGAAGATCTTAGCTCCATTGGAGATAAGCCTTCGTATACTGAGTTTGCCTATGCGGATGACTACAGTTATAGCACCCTGCACGTGTTGAACCGGACTCATTTGCAGGTCGATTTTATCCGCTCGTCTACCGGGGAGATCTTGGACTCGAGTACCTTGTACAAAAGTCATTCCAGTCCATTTGTCGTGCAATAGTATATCGCTGTTTCTTGGGGTTCGTCAGAAGATAATGACCGCGAATTTATTTGAGAGATCTTTCCTGTTCTTCATTGATGCCAACTTCGTTATAATTCTATTTACTTTAACCTGTTTTACTGATCCCACCACATACCCTAGTCTAGAGGAGAGCAAGGACCAGCTGGGCAGCACTACCCAACGTCTTAAGAGTAATTGATTTACCGTCTTGTATTGTAAACTGTAGAAGACCTTGGGGCTCCACATATAATACCCTCTCTTAAGTGCGACAAGTGATCTACTGCCAGCAGGTTCAAGCTTAGCGTCAAACGCCGAAGTCCGCCAAATGTGATTCTTTTTTTTTTTTTGGAAAACCGGCCCCGGTCATCACGCCGTTCTTTTGATCTAATCCCGAATGAAGTGCTTATGTACTGAATTCCATTGTTCGGTTTCCGGTCAGTTCCTATGTGATTTGTGGCCTAGACACTTTAGTTTCCAAACGCGACATATCCAAGATGATGGTATAGACCATATCCAGTGTCGTAAAATGACTCGGGGGCGCGAACGAATAGGTCAGTATTCGATTTTAAAGTGCCTACAAGTGCGCAATTAAGGAATAGTGCATATCCAGTAGTACTCTGTACATTTGGGTGACAGTGAATTAGCTGAAGCGGTATAGTGTGTCTATTCATGAATGTTTTAGCGTCCCATTGTCGATTGGCATCACTGTGCATGCTCTATAAAGTCACCCTCCATTGCTGGTTCAACTTCAACCGAATTTTGCTGCTTTTTCTTTCATCTTTCCCCGCTGCCAACTGAATGATTTTGGTGAGGCACTTTTGCTATAGCCTCTCTGTTCTAAGCCCCCCTCATTGCGCCACTTCCTTTTCGCTGAATACAGTCATAATCACCCTGAAGCTGCAGTCTTTCACATCAGTATGGTCCCCCCAACTCATGTTGAAAAGCCTTGTTAACAGAGAATGATTGTTTGAGAGACAATGTTTCCTGCAGATTGAATGGTTCGACATAATGTTCATCATGTCGCTCTCAAACCCTTCATCTCCCACTATTTGAGCGTTCCCTATGAATCAGTTTTATTATGAATATCATTGTGCCATATTCATGCCCGTGTGAATACTACGACCAGCTAATCTTGTTTGGATAAATGACCTTCTAGTTCCTACATTCCATTATTGTTATGACATGGAGGATTTATACAGTTGTAAATTGGGGTGTTCTAATGAGTCAGTAGGCTCGACAGCATCTTTATATGGTCCTTCATAGCAGCAATAGTGATGGTGGTGGTGGTAGTAGTAGTAGTCATACCCTTTCAGTAGGCCCTTTCTATGGCTGTTATTTTGAGGCTATAATCCCTCATAGGAATACAGCTTATGTATACGTAACGGCAATGTAATTGTCTATATGCATATTCTAGAGCAAAAACACCTGATCTGTCACCTTAGCCATCGGCCCCGGCATCATCCATCCCATATGCTTTGTTTGCGAGCTTGCGTGGGTATCAGGCTGCTTTTGGCTGGGGTACCCGGTATGAAGACGAGGCATTCTCTGCTTGATGAGAGGGGTGGGGTGGATAAGCTTGCTGGGCCTGTGTATCCTTCTGCGGAAGCATTTTGGGAGTATGTGCAAGGGCAAATTGTGGTTCTGTCGAGGCAGAAACGGTTGTTTCCAACAAAGGTGATTCTGGGAGGCGAGAATGCTGAGTTTCTGGGGGTACCAAAGGATGCGCTGCGGGAGGTTCAAGTGCAGGATCCCAAACTGACTTGAAGAGAAGAGGTGGATTTGGACTTGTTGGTCAATGGAGGCCTCGACGTTGATCCCACATTCGCGGCTGCAAGAGGTGCTGCGCTGTACGCCCGACGGCGACAAGAAGCTCCATTTGGTTGTGTGGAGCGCGATGAGTGCAAGGAAGAGAAGCAACGAGAAAGGGAAGGCAAATCGCTTCGCATAATTGACGAGCTTTGAACCCTGTGTATTCGTATAGTCGGAACCCATGAGAAATGTGCCCTGTGGGCATGTATTTAGAAGTAGTAATATAATACAAACCTCACGGTTCAAAGACCATGAAAAGACCAAAATACAGACAGAGAAAAACACGAACGCTTTTCTATCCCACAAACAAGGAAATAATAACGTAACGAACCCACATCAACTCATAAAACCCCAACTCAACTCGTCGGAGCATTGTTCCCTCTACCAAGCGCTGACCGGTCATAGCTAAGACCCAACGCCTGCCAGGTCGGTCTCCAGGTCTTCTTTCCTTCCAGCAGTTGCTTAGCCTCTTCCGCGAAAGCCTCGCGCTCAGGCTTGTTCGGTTCCATGCCGGCATCAGGACGGTTCGCTTTCTGGATATCTTCTTGGTACTTGGCGGCTCTGAAGAACTGGTCCTTCTCCCATCTATTCCATCTGTTAGCTCACCCAACCCAACAACCAGATTTATAATGGTAAAAGCGTACGGAGACATATCCGCCGGCGCATCAGGCCACACAAACGGCTGTTTCATCTCAACCGTCATCCTCTTCTTAGACTCCGGCCTCCGCAACTTCCCGTAACCCCATCGACCCATCGGCCGAAGGCGGGTGATCTTCTGCTGCTCGATGTAACTGCGGACGCTGAGAACGTCGACTCCGTACAGACGCTGCAGGTAGTCGCGCATGTCGAGTTTGTTGAAACTCAGAGGGACGTGGAACGAGGCGAAGCGGGGTGGGAGGAAAGGAGTACGGATGAGGGCGATTGTGAAGTCGGGGCTGGAATAAGTTAGCATTCCATTCGTATTCATGGTATAGAAGGAGTTATGGGTGTGTCGTGGAGGGCGTCGTACAGGAATACTTGCTTCCGCTGCTCCAGCGGCGCTGAGGGTGGTAGCCAGCCCGCGGGCTTCTTGGGGAACTTAGAAAAGGCGCGCACCATGGTGGCTTATTCTGGATAGGCCTCCTATGTGCAGAAAGAAATAAAGACTGGATTGGTTCGATTGACAATCGCGGGGAACTGAGTCTCGTTCGGAGATTCAATCAGACTCGGCGAAACTTTTTGGAGCGGAAAATGCGCAGTTGGCCGCGTCACGTGCCGTAGTGGACTATGGCGGTTGCTACAACAGACATTGAATAAGACTATTTAATTGAGATAGGAATGAATGAATACCTTGCAAAATTTCTCTCTAAAGTGCAATTTGGAAATAAATAGTTATGATGGTCATTAACAGGATCTAAACAGACCGCAAAAAGAATTCAATCCATCTAGTACACAAGAAAATGCATTGCTCATGATAGTCATTACTCCCAGATCCTTTATACATAAAGGGAGAATCTCCTAACTTATGACACACGGAGTTCTCCTAGTTTCCGAGAACTATCGTCGACTTCGTCTGACCGTGTTTCGGACGTTTGCTCTTCATCTTCCTCGGACCCTGAGTCCTCTTCGTCCTCATTGTCATCCTCGGAATCCTCATTCCGGGGTTCTTCGTCGTCCTCATTGGCTCCAACTTCCTTCATGTATGCCTCCAACTCCTTCGCCATCTTCCTAGAGAACCCAGACGCCTCGACTTGAATATCCAGTCGTTCGGAAGGATTCTTAATAAGCTGCTTCTTGGCGTCTTTAAAGAAAGGACCAGGCACGTCGCTCACAAATTTGAACTTTCGCTGGAAAAACCGCTTGATGCAGTCAATATCACGATCGAAGTACATCTCAGCGTTGGGATGGTCTACCGAGACCATCTGCGGGAAATCAATGAGAACCGGCTCCAGCCGGATGATCTCAGGGTTTTCGCCGTCCTTAGCATCTGGGTCCTCGATTTCTTTAATCAGAAGGTTGAACTCGTTGAAGTCACCATGTATGAGACCGAACCGCGCAAGTCTCACGATCATATCCATAAGTTCTGAGTATAGCACATCCGGCTGCGGGACCTCAGATATTTGACGGAGAGGGAAAGCATCGATCAAACTCATCACGATTGTGTGTCGGTTCTGCGAAATGGGTTCCGGCACCGGAAATCCGTTTTGCCCAAGAGCTTTCATAAACGCGTATTCCTTCATTGCTGCCAGACGCGACATGTACATCCATGATCCGGAACTTCGGTGTCGCAGGTAGTCGCGGTTGTTCTTGACTGATCGGAACGAGATACGGCCCAGACGGTGAATTTTTAGAATGTTCTGCTTGCCAGTTTTGTCTGCGACGACGACGATATCCGATTCCTTCCCGACTCCGATCTGGTTGCCGACAGAGTAGATGCATTTGTGTTTCTGGTGCGCATTGAGAGCGAGATAATCGTATCCTCCATAGGTCAATCGGTAGCCGTCATCTAGCCCAACAAAAACGCGTTAGCATGCGCACGTCCCTGAATGAGATTTAGTGCTTTGCGCCGAACGAAGCGGGAGACATACACTTCGCATTCTTGACCTTCGCGATCAAGTTCGTCTTCGCCAAAGCAGAGATCGACCGAGTGACTCCACTCCCACGGAGACCAGAGATCTGTGCAATCAACGGCGTCGGCACGACTTCATGGTTTTTGCTCCCGATTTCCACCTATCCATCATTTCTATGTTAGCTGTCAGACGACAGGCTGCGACTGCATGACAAGTGGGGATGGAGTATCGCCGTACCGCAGAGAGAACTCGGAAATCTTCTGAGTTCAGGTACCGGATCGCTTTAGCATCGAGCTTCATGGCCGCTATGAAATCGGGCTTTCTAGGCAGTAAGGATTAAATAAGAAATGAGTAGATTTGAGCTGTCTGGACGCTGCTTTTTTGACTTGAAGGTACAGTAAGGACCGTTGAAGATAATGCGGAAAACTTATCGCCCACTTGCCCTATGCCCTACTTTCCGTTTCTGGGTGATATTCGGGCATCATACAAGACGTCAGAAGCAACTGCCTCTGTCCATCTATCAATTATTGGTAGATATAACTACGGGATTATGGGTATAGAAGCTTTTTTGGGTCGTATGGAGTAGTTTCCTAGAAATTCGCCTGTCTGAACAGGCAGATTAGCAGGTATTGAGCAGCATGACTGCCTAGTCCTCCGCACTTGATGACTTCCAGTTCATCTTTTCACTCAATAACAATTGTTCGGCGTTGCTAATCTTGTTAATATGTCTCCATGGATTCTATCTCTGGGCGCCTCTGCTAAGTTGCCATATGAATTGCGCCTTACAATATGGAAGTCCATCTTCTATTTGGAGTTGCATCGCCCATTGAGAAAGGAACAGCTCGGCATCCTTCGAGTCAATCGCGCTGTGCACGATTATGTTACCTCCCGCTTCAAGTACAACACTATCGAAGTTCACATCACTCCCATTTTCCATGATGGGGTATCCATTTGCCTCCGGAGGTTGAGGCTATCGCAATTGCCGGTATCTTACAAGGAGCACAAGTGCGCAGGGATCCCCTTCGATAAGGTCAACGTGGTTATCCACCTCTATGCCCCTGATCCGGCAGATCCCGGTCAGCTGCTTTTGATTCACAGAAAGGCAAAGAAGCCAGTGACCAGTCTAAACCAGTTTGCTTGTTCAACTCCTTTCAAACATGTCAGCATTTGCTACCATCAGTACAACGGCATCGACTGGCATCATGACGGAGATCCATATGAAACTCTCAGGCTCGAAAAGGTATAGAAGCTCGAGATGATTCTGGCTAACCGGAGCATGAACAGGGTTTTGAGTCGTGGATTCGTTGGCTACGCCTGTGATTTTATGATGAGAAACGGTCAGCTTGAAGGGAATGATTCGATCTACAAGGATGACCCTACATAAAGTACTATCGCCCCCATTTTCGACAACACTGACCGCATGGCAGTTGATGTTGAATTCTTCCTCGATATGCAACTCGACTTTCTTCCTGGCTACACATCCGGTATCCTTCGTGCGGCCCGGTGGGCGGAATGATTCAAGAATGGGACCGGCGGTCGCTCGCCATACAGAAACTGGTCTCTCTACATCCTTCGATTTCGCACTGAGTGCGCAAGGAGACATGATTTTGGGCTAACAAAGCTCCTCACCCGATTCAAGATTATGTCATGACATCTACCTCATTGATAAGTACGGCCCAGAACCATATGGCAACTAGGATCATCGAGTCTTCTATAGGAAGTTCGCACACTGTTATCTTCCATTATACCAGCCAGGCCTAGTTGAATAGGGACTCCTGATTGCCGTGCGGCATATGTATATTTGTTCTGATCACTTGCTGCCCCATTCTACTGGTTTTATGTCGCTTTCATGAGCTGGAGGTTCTTACAATAACGGAAAAAGTATCATCTACCCAGAGTTGAGTTCTGCAATGATTCCGTACTACTGGTGTGATGATTGTGGGGTGACTGGGTTCAAGTACTGGTGCAAGGACTGCGAGGACCTCGTGGAGTTATTCAACAACGAGGTTTACGAATGCGATTGTAGGTCTGGTGTGCAAAATTGATTTGGACTCGCTTGAAAATCTCAAAATTTTCTTCCTAAGGGCAGTAAAAAATGTTGTAACTATAGTTAGAGTCGGTAAATAGAAGATTATGGCGATGAACATTCACCGTCCGTTCTACGCCTAGTAATCATTCCATTTCGAATCCATCCGTTTCTTGATGTTTTCCCCACAGACCGGTATTCGTCTACTTCAAATATTTATCCTATTGCATGCTATTCTCGCAGACTCCTGCATTTTTCTCGATTCCATTAACAACCATATCAACGATGACTTCCCCGATAGCTTGCCCTGACAGCGATATCGATAGGTCATTGCCTAGGTACCCTCAAAGACCGACTAGCAAATTTGACCCGATTGACACTGCTGAGAACGGTATCTACATTACCATAGTCCTGGAAGAGATATGCTGTGAGAGGAAGTTGGCTGAACTACATGAGCATCAGTGGTAAGGATTCTCGACCATCATGCGACTATCGCAGGCGTGGCTTTCCTACGCGACCGCCAATGGGTGGTTCTCATGGGACAGGCAGGTACGAAATATTTCAATTTCTATCAGTCGAATCTCCTGCATACTCCCCTTTAGCCCCAGAATGGGGCCTCTCGACTGCCTCTGGACCACTCGAAGAGCAACACACCAGATGAAGTCAAAAGCCTGTGCACTTCCTGGTCACATATATGGTGACTATACCGGAAGAGTCTTCGAAATCATCGGAGAAGCGGTCACAGAGCAACAAGGACAGCACCGACAAGTTCGGATAAACAGGTGGTGGAATGAACACAGATACCGTCAGGGACTGAGTTGAGGACACCGCAAGGAGGGATATGATATTAATGAAAGTCTCGCGCACTTAGCCATCGAAATTTACACCAGGCAGAACGAAGTCTACCATATGGCTACAGGAAGCAAGAGACTTTGAGTCAACTCTGAGCCCTGGCATGACCTCATTGGTTCTGACCTGGCTGGGATATCAGCAGATCTCACAGTATGCCATCTACAAGATGATAGCCCCTCAGCTTGTCATTTTTCACATGGGTAGCCATCTTTACAAAGGCAAGGGAAAGCGGAACATGTCAGGCGCTTGTCCTAAGTCCATGGCTCTTCCAACGTGAGCGACATGAAAACCATTCAGCGCGAGCGCGTGGTCGGATGTGGTGAGTTCTGGTGATTAAAGCTTTCCCCTGAAGCCACTCGAAAGAAGTGAATATCTGTCCCTATGTCATTTGATACAAGAAAGCGCAAGGCTTCTGGCTCTCTAATTCGAACTCCCAAATTCAACTCCCGCGCCAAAGAGAACCACAAATGCATCTTAAGACGCATACTTGCGCAACCTTGAAGAGTTTAACCATGAGATTGAGGCGCTACATGACCTGAGCGCCGGAAAAGCGCTTCCAGCGCTGGAGAAAGTCTGTGACGAAATTTGTGGGGTCATAGAGAAGCACAACAGCAAGGCAAAAAAGGGAAGAAGCGAATTGCTGTAATGGACTTGGTCTGCCCACAACATCATCTTCTGTCCCATATTGTCCCATGTCCGCAACGTTGTATCATTCCCGTCTCATCACATGTAATAGAACCATATCTAAGCTTGGAAACATTAATTCGTCCTTCATACTTATCATAGCAGGGCTGGCTTCACCCTCATCCAAGGCGTAGACCCTATGACATCGACACACAGCAATCACCGCCAACGACTCCTCGTATTGGCCATCCATCATGTGAAACGCGACGCTATGCACAAGTAAGAACCGCCACGTTGAAAAAAACAAAACTGACCTGCGAGATTCGTATTGCTGGCTTGGCTTGGCAACCCGCAATATGGCTGATGTGGCTAAGCCTCTTTCGTCCGCAGTGACGATCTTGGAAATGTGGTGTGATGAATTATTCTGAAGTTAGATATAAAAGAGGGTTAAATGTGCTTCTTTAATCCTGTAGTATCTACAAATGTAAATTCCTTGAAACAAGTTTATTGAAGTGTGAGTTCATTTGGGAGTGAGTACCTGAACTATCTACTAACGTATATATCTAGCACACCCAGACCACATCCCAATTCAACATAAGCCACTCACATCCACAAACTAAGCGTACCACAGCAAACACACAGCACTACTCCATCAACTCTTAATCATGTGCTTCGGCTCCAGTAAAACCCACGACGACCCGTACTGGTGGGGCTACATCGACGACGGCCAAGGCTGGACAGCGCGTCCCAAATCCGAGTACATGAAAACACCAGAGTACAACCCGGAGCTGCGACGACAATTGAAGAAAGAGCGCAAGGAGCGGAAACAGGAGGCCAAGGAGGCGGAGAAGAAAATGAGGAAGCGGTGGTTGGAGGGAACGGGGGTATCGAAGTTGAAGGTGAAGTCAGAGACGGGGTGATCTTTTTTTTTTTTTCAGGAGATTTATTTCCATTTTTGTTTCCGTTTCCTGTATCGGTCATGTTTTTAGGAGCGATTCTTGATGGCGTTTGGTTATGGGTTAGGGTTACATGTATGATGTTATGCACAACTGAATCGGAATTGCAGCTCTACGAGCCGGTATTATAGAAATTCATCAAAGATGGTTATATTCGTCAAAAGGAGTAGAAGATTGGGCATGCTATTTCCCATCGCTCTGGGTACATTAAATCCAACCGTTTTCCGACAGACCCCTACAACTCGGTCTAACATCCATTATACGTAGACATCCCTCTTGCTACCTTTACTCGGGGTTTTCCCAATCAGGGTTCTATAGACACACGTTAGTCACAGTCAGAGGAATAGGAGACAGGACATACCTTGCGCAAGATAACCAAACCCTCAAGAGTACTGCTCAGAGGGATGTACTGTTCATCTTCAAGCTCTGCTCTCTCACCGTACGCCAAGAGCACAGGCGTGCTCTGTGTTTGCCATCCAGTGATTGTCTTCGGCCGACCAGCTTGGCCGACAACATCCACTGCCTGTCCTACCCGCACGTTGACGGTAACAGGCTGCAGGTTCTCATCAAGAGTAACAAGGAAGCGAGGATACATGGCGGTGATAAGGAAGTAGAGCAAGTAGTGGTGTTCGGCGAGGATGAATTGTTTGGCGTCGATCAGCGACACAAGGACCGTAAGGAGACCAGCGGCGGACACGCGGGAAAGGACCTGCCGATCGGTGTGGAAGGGGTTGAGGGTCATGGTACCCTTGCCCATGTGCAAAAGACCTTGGGCAATGCGGACCATGAATAGCGAGTTGGGGTCGCGGTGGTAGTAGCTTGCCAACTGTCGGAGCAACTGCGCCAAACGGGCGTTCTTCGTACCAGCGCCGCAGAGACCCATTGCGAAAATCGCGTTAATGGCGACGTCATTGTCGTTGTCGTGACTGTACCGAGACAAAGTGTCGTAGACCTTCATCTGGGGGTTGCTGGGGCTAATCAAACCCATGGCAAGAGGAACAGCCTTCCGGATGTTGCTCGCGCCGTAGTGCATCAAGTGGCCAAACTGTCTGAGGATCATATCTTGGCCGACTTCCTCACCCATGGCAATGAGCGACAGACCCAAGACGGCGTACGACTGGACTAACTCATCACCCTTCGACTCTTCCTTCTCTTCGATCATTTCATTGCAGATATGAAGAAGCTCTTGCAGCTTCAGCACTGTACCAGTGCCAGCCCATGCGCAGACGGAGGCAAGAACAGAAGTGGGCTTAGCCATGGGGTGATCGACAGCCTTGAGAATATCCAGAATCACGTCGACCTCTTCCTGACGGCCAAAGTACAGAAGCGCAAGGCCAAGTGCCATAAAGCGGGTCCACTTGTCCTTGAGGTGCTTTTGCCGATCCTCATCCATCAGTGTTGTGGCAATCGCCTCACTGACCTGGTGGTTTGACGAACCAACGAAAATCAGACCCAGCGAAACAGCAGCCATCGCAGACAGTTGCATGTCAAGCGAAACGTCTTCCACAATGGGAAGCAGCACCTCCAGAAGCTCCTCCTTGTTGGATCCGGCGTAAGCCAAACCGAGACCCATGATGGAGGCTACCCTCATGGGAACGTTCTTGGCCTCGAGATTGTCGGGGTCACTCAGGAGGGCCAACGCAGGATCGGAGTCGAGCCTAACGCCAGAGTTAAGGATACCGATAGCAAGCAGCGCACCCGCCTTAATTTGGTCCTCCGAAGCATAGGTGAACTTGTCGATCTTGTCGAGACCCTCTTCAACATCGCCCTGCAGGAGCATACCCAACGACGCCGTAGTCGACAGCATACCATCGTCCTTGGTCTTCCACACCCAAGAGCTCTTATCGGCATCGACCAACATCATTTTGTCATTTCCATAACCGGCGTTGGTGAAGGAGTTGACGAAAGCGCTGGCAAGGTTGTGTCTCGCCGAGTCGACGTTTGTCAACCCAGCTCCACGGGTTTCCAGATGAGTTTTGTAGATATCTTCAGGCATCACGGGATCAAGAATATTGAGTTCCTTGCCGAGAGATTTGAAGTGCTTGTGAATCGAGATGTTGTTCAAGCAGTCCATGAATGACTGGTCCTCCTCTTCCTCAGGCGAAACGTCGAGCCATATTTGTTGTCTGGCAGCAAGGAATGCCATCTGCTTCTTCAAAGTCTTGTCGGAGGTCGCATTTATGTCGCTCTTGATGAGTTCGGTGTCGTTCAACCGAATTGCGACGACGATCGCCCTGGTGAGCTCGTTGAACTGAACGTAGATCTCGTGGGCTGTACGAAGGAACTGCTGGTCTTCGGGGAACGTAAGGAGGTTGACCATGCTAACCATGTAGAGGCAGACTCTCGAATATGTGTTCTCGTCCAGGTACTTCGGAATCTGGTCGATAATCTCCAGTTCGCTCATGAGGTCCACGGCGTCAGCCTCGGCGTTATGACTCAGGAAGTACGGGACGAGAGACAGCGCCAGGTCGACAAGATCCGTGGTATCCTTTTCATTATTAAGTCTGTCCTGATGCTCCTGTCCAATCTCGAGAGCCAAGTGCCGGATGTATTCGTGACCCCAAGAAGCGAGATCTTCCGATTTGGCGAGTAGGCGGTACTTGAGGGTCTCGAGCTTCTCTTCATCGCCATAGGTCATACCGAGGACAGAAAGCATATCGGCCAGCGAGTCCTGCAATTATCCATCTTAGCTTTTATCGACCGGGTTATTTTATTATCCACCAACACAAACGAACCTTGACGGGACCTGCCGACCACTTTTCGTATAGCGCTGTGAGGTCATCGTAATGGGGTCTGAGGAACTTGAGCGGCTTCGGGACAGCTGTCATCGACGAGGTCGAGGTCTTAATGAAGTTTTTAATTGCATCCAAGGCAGGACTATACAGCGACGTGTCCGGTTCCTATAGAGAAAGAAAAGTCCTAGTTAACGTCATCGTCCAACAAACCGCACACTGCGCGTAGAAAAGAAAAGACGAGGAAGCATACCTTTAACCGTTCCACAAGCATTTCAAGCTCACCCTTCAGCTGCTGGTCCTCCTCACTGAGCTCCTCTGGATGACCGTGTCAGTATGGTGTCCGATGTGTTGACGTCTCTCCCGCGGGACCACGATGACCACGATGACCTACCTTCTTGGGGCTCATCATCCTTCTTCTTCCCATCAGTCTGCTGTTTCTCATCTTTCTGCGGCTTCTTTCCAGCAGGCACATCCTTAACATCTTCCGCCTTGCCCTTGCCCTTGTCGACGGGAGCTGACCGCTCGCCTTCTTTCGCCATGTTCGGAGGGTGTTTGGATTGGTTCTCAGGAATGCGTCACGGGGGGGAAAAAAAAGGGGGAAAAGCAAAGCCGGCAGTAATGACCGTAAGCGAGAGTAGGGAAATCAATAAAGCCTGCACAGCAAGCGATGCCGCAGACAAGCAAGGTATAAGGTGGTTGATGGTAGAGCAGAGGAGCTCTTCCTGGCTGGTCTCGCTTTCGTCGCCCGCTGGGCGTTTGGTGGAGCTCCGGTGATTATGTAAGATGCCTGACGCCGGCCATAAAGACAGCTACAGAACTACGGAGAAGAGTTGATATTATGTGAACATAAGAGCATGTTAGGACCAGATTACTGCTCCAGTCCTATTAGAGGAATGTTGAAGGGTTGGCTAATATGCTGGAGTCACCAATTTGGTATCCTACGTATACACGAGTTAGTCTCTAAATCTTACACCCCGGTAGCAGCAATGAGAAATAGAAGACGGACGTGAAAAAAAAAAAAAAAAAAAGCTGCCCCTGGGACACACATATATCACCTTGTTTATATAGAAGGTCCGGTTATGCTGCCCCCATCTCGTGGAAGCGACCTCAGTCAACAACGAGGCGGACCATGCCGGAAACTTGCTCTGCTATTGTTTCAGAGGTCTGGGGATGATTTATCCGGGGAATCGTTTATGTTGGAAGTTACGAACCACTAGATTATTCGAAATTCGCTCCCCAGCGATTTTGAATGGCCATAATCTCGTGGAAGTTGCTGGGGTTGGTTTCGCGCGGAGATTCCGCGCGAGCGGGATTTCTTATATGGGTGGACTTGGCCATCCTTTTTCGTCCACTCCACTCTCGATTGTATGTTGTTTTGACGTCTAATCTTAATTTATCCAATCCGATTTGCTTAATAGGTCACCAGCGTGAGTATACTTGACATTCGAGTACACCGTCACGTCCGGAATATAATGGATCAAATGGATGTGGATGCCCGTGAACCTCACGGCACCAAGCGGCCAGCAGAGGACGCTGAGACTGAGCATCACCAGAAGCCAAAGAGAATCAGAGTGAGCTCCTGTAATGATAAACCACAAAAGTCAGCGAACTAATAGAAACAGGCTCTCGATCCAGATGTCGTGAACAAGATCGCGGCGGGGGAGATCATCGTGGCTCCGATGCATGCCCTGAAAGAGTTGATCGAAAACGCAGTCGATGCAGGCTCGACCTCTTTAGAAGTACTGGTCAAGGATGGTGGACTGAAGCTTCTCCAGATCACGGATAACGGACATGGTATCGATGTGAGTAGACTGTCTCCTGAAAGTGGAGTCGTACTAACCAAATCTGTAGAGAGATGATCTCCCCATTCTATGTGAAAGATTCACCACATCCAAGTTAAAAGAATTCGAGGATCTTTCCAACATTGGCACATACGGATTTCGGGGAGAAGCGCTGGCCAGTATCAGTCATATCGCCCATCTTACTGTCACGACCAAGACGGCCGGATCCAGCTGTGCGTGGAGAGCACACTACGGTGACGGGAAGCTCATTCCTTCGAAACCAGGGCAGTCTGCTGCTCCTAAACCTACAGCTGGACGTGGCGGAACGCAGATTACCGTAAGAACCTGACCGGCTTACATGAAATGAGTGTACTAACCCCAAGCAGGTGGAAGACCTATTCTACAACGTCCCAACAAGAAGACGAGCATTTCGTTCCGCAAGCGAAGAATACGCCAAAATACTCGATGTCGTAGGCCGGTATGCCGTGCACTGCGCCGGTGTGGCCTTCTCATGCCGCAAACACGGTGACTCAGGAGTCAGCATCTCAACACCCGGAGCAGCAAACACAGTGGACCGGATCCGGCAAATTCACGGAAGCGCTGTTGCTAATGAGTTGGTCCAATTCAGAGTGGAGGATGACAAGCTGGGGTTTCGCTCTTCGGGACTCGTCACGAACGCCAATTACCATGTTAAGAAAACGGTCATACTGCTTTTCATCAACCATCGGGCGGTCGAATCTACTGTTGTCAAGAGGGCCGTCGAGCAGACATACTCAGCCTTTCTACCTAAGGGCGGCCACCCCTTTGTCTACATCGACTTGGAAGTTGAACCGCAACGAGTGGACGTAAACGTCCACCCAACAAAACGCGAGGTGAACTTTCTGAACGAAGACGAGATCATCGAAGCCATATGTAACGAAATCAGATCAAAGCTCGCGAAGGTCGATTCAAGTCGAACATTCTTAACACAAAGCGTTCTTCCAGGAATGGGGGTACCGACAATCGAAAGCCTAAGCCATGACGTCGAAGACCAGGAGTGCAGACCCTCAGCAACACCCAAAACACCTGGAACAACGAAGAAACCCTACGAACACAACCTCGTACGCACGGACTCCAAAGTCCGTAAGATCACATCGATGCTCTCGCCAGCCGTGCCCGGAACCGCCTCTCGTATCGACGATGCGGAAGATACTCCATACACTGTCCTTGATGAGGGACTACAATACGAGAGCACCGACCGCGAACCTATCCGCATCGCTCTTACATCAGTCAAGAACCTCCGCGCTGGTGTCCGTGCCAACATGCACAATAACCTCACCGAGATGATCGCGTCGCATACGTACGTCGGGTTGGTGGACGAACGACGCCGTATCGCCGCCATTCAGTCCGGCGTAAAACTCTACCTTGTGGACTACGGGATGCTATGCAGCGAATTCTTCTACCAGATTGGTCTGACGGACTTTGGCAATTTCGGTATTATCAAACTCGACCCAGCGCCAAATTTGGTCGATCTGCTCCGCATCGCAGCAGAGGCAGAGAGAGAAAGTCGCAAAGCACAGCGACAACAAGAAAGGCGAAGCGAAGCAGAAGAAGAGAGCGAAATATTCACAAATGCCCCCGAAATAGTTGCAAATACCCTCATCGAGCGCCGCGAAATGCTAGACGAATACTTCTCTCTCCAAATCTCCGAAGAAGGTGACCTCATATCCATCCCACTCCTCCTCAAAGGCTATCTTCCCTCCCTGGGTAAATTACCACGCTTTCTCCTCCGTCTTGGGCCCTACGTCGACTGGTCTAGTGAGGAGGAATGCTTCCGGACTTTCCTACGGGAACTCGCAGCCTTCTACACCCCAGAACAGCTGCCACTTCCCCCATCCCTTACAGGTACCAAAGATAACGACCGCGAGGAGGCACACGAATTACAAATCGAGAACGACACCGCTGAAGACGAAGCTATCCAACAGCGCCGGTTACAGATAGGCCGAATGTTAGAGCATACCATTTTCCCGGCATTAAGGGCACGTATGGTTGCCACGACGCGCCTGTTAAGGGGTGTGGTGGAGGTTGCTGATCTAAAGGGACTCTATCGGGTGTTTGAGCGTTGCTGAGAGTCTCGAAGGGGTATTCGTTGAGTGGCGTAAGCGCCATGATGAGTGCTAAACAACTTTGTATGTCACTTAGAGGCGTGATCGTCAAAAGGACGGCGGGAATACTTACAGCCATCCTATGGTTTCGAGGACACTAAAGCACGTACTTGGTTCAAGTTTCGGAGTATGGAAGAGGAATGAAGAAAAAAGGAAGGGAAGGGAGGTTGTGGCATAAATTCGCATAGGCAGCACAACACCAACCTTGAGCTTCAAATCATCATAAATACAGAATTGATCATCTTCTTAGATACACATTAAAACAAGAAAAATGCAACATAAATGGATAAGCTGAAAGCAGATCAGCGCTGAATAATAAACAGTGTTTGCTTTGAAAATTTTTCTGCCCTCCTGATAGCCGTATAATAGTATTATCGTACTGAATCTTTCGCTTATTGGGATGATTACAGTCATTGTCTCCTGAAAACATCTGCAGATCGACTTCATCCGGTCGAAACTTAGGAGTTGATGGTGCAGCAGTACAGCATTAGCCCCTGAATGCAGCGTAAAGGTAGAATTAGGACAGTGTTTCTAAGTGCTTTACCACATTCGAACAAAACCCATGATGCATCATGATCATTATAAAACCAGGGTAGCAAGATGGTTCAAGTCTTGCATAGACAGGTAGAATAATGGACTAATGTAGCAAGTGTAAATTGAGATAGGGCCAGGAATAGAAGTATGACCGGCGCTATTTGCATTCAGGTATGTCAGGTATCACAATGCCATATGAACGAGACGCCAGAGTATCCACAGAGCCTGAATTAAACAAAGACACCTTAACCCGGGCGAGTTCAAGAATAGCGCGAACAAAAATAATAAAATTAACCAGTTTCCCAATTATTGACGTCGATAGACTCGAAAGAATAACGCAAGACCGTTTCATAAACCATAACCATAACCGTAGCAATAAACCGTAATCATAATCATAACACATAGCCGTAATCATAGATGACGCTGAGTAAGAGGGCGTGGATTTGTACAAATGGGGGTTCATTGCTCCAAGGACCAATGACTCGACAAAGAGTAGGGCGAATCCAAATAGGGAGTAGTGGGATTGTGGATCATGCAATAGTAGTAGTACAAGCAGGGCGAGTACTACCGGGTATAAGGCATGTTCATCAAGGCAATCTCGCGGGCCACTATCTGCCACTCGAGCTCTCGCTTCACGGGCTCGCCACGTTTCTGGAGCTGTAATTCTTCCCATTTCAATAGTTCATACCTTGAGTCAGATGTCAGCAATGTCCAAGTTGAATAGAACATGGAGAAATGTCTTACACAAATCGCAAGTGCGGTTGTACAATAACATTGAGTCGTCTAGCACGAACGTAGCAGCTGGTGGGATATTAGTAACAGGCCAAGGCTCAGAATCTGAAAGCGGACTCACTATGCTCGTGGAAAAGAAATATTAAGAGATGCCATAACTTCAGCAATACAGATAGTCGCTGATCTCGAAACGCCAACACGGCAATGCACCAAGGTAGCCGCACCATCACGTTTTCCTCTCCCTAGAGAACGGTTAGAACGGACTTTCCCTTTAAGAGCATATGGGAACTCACGAATAAACTCCAAGCACCGGTCAAATTCCTTCGTCAAAGGATCAATACCATTATCTCGGACGTCGGTAATGCTCATGAGATTCTCCGATCCAAATCTTGTGTAGTCCCCTTCTGACCAAGCCAAGGATTCGCCAATACTCAGTACACGCCGGATACCAAGTTTCCAAAGCATGTCCGGGTTGTTGGCGTGTGTCAAGCTGCCCAAATACATGTACGGTAAAATGCGGCTTGGGAAGGACCCGTCACAGTTATCGAACCAAGACGGTTTTGAAAGAGAGGACAGGTCGGCAGTCTTCGTGGCAGGGCTTTCCTTGAGCAAGCGCTCTTGGATACTGGTGAGGTATGAGACATCAATCGGATAAGCAAAGAAATTGCGCTTTTTATCAGTGTGAAGCTTCAACCAAGCATCCTTTGCAGGAATCCCCTCTGCATAGATGACGTACGCAAGTGCCAGTAACGAGCTCTCAGTATACCCGTCGGGATTGTGGATTAGGATCTTGTAGGGCTTTCTGGATGAAGTGACCATGGGTATATCGCCTTCCGAGTCTGACTCGCCCGCCGATCCATCCGAATTTGCCAGATAATGCATCCAGCGAATGGTATTCACGAAATTGTCCAGCTCCCTCTGCTCACCGGGGCCGGAGGACGGTGGCATAAGCGAGCCGGACGAGGGGAATTCCAATCGCTGGGGACCGTTCTTCAGCTTTCTCTCAAGATGGTCTAAAACGTGAGGCGGTGGGATACTGGCTAGGTCGTTTGCTTCAATCAATAGATCAAACCTTTCGTCGCACGCCGTCTCCCGGGCCTTCAACTTTAGCAAGTACTCCGGGGTTGGCCCTTGCCAAACATTTGTCGAAATTTCTGATGCCTCGGTCATGGAACACATTTCCAGTCTTTCCCATAGGACTGAACTTTGTTATAATCAATTCTCGAAGTGCTTGCATAGGGATACTCACAAAAGTCCATGACCTGGCCCGTAATCTCGCCCCGAGAGTCAATAGTAACTAAGCTGGGGTATCGTTCTTCTACTTCACGGAAGGCACCTGTAGGAAGGTTAGATTCCGTGAGGGACGGGCGAAATCGATAGTGAACTAACTTGTGAGGATGAAGGTATTGAACTCCGGTACCAGTCGCTTCGGGTCGTTCTTCATTTTCCAGTCATGTTGTGCGGTCGCGATTCTTGCAGCAATGTCGAGAACGTCGTTCTGGTTGGCCTCATCGTCTCCGTAGACAATTATATCCGAGAGCGCCGCCAGCTTTGCCGTCTGAATCTGGAAGTTGCGCACTGAGAAACCTTCTGGAGGATCTGGAAACAGGAACTCCAGGCCTGACGGCGCCAGCACCTCGGTGGGAGCCACTGCACCTTTAAGTCTAGACACCGCGAGATCGCCTCCAACCTTGACGATGGTGATACCTCGCCAGCATTTAGGTGCTTGTCGCAGGGAGCGTTTGCGATTGGTGAAGAATCCAAGCTGTAGACGATTCCTTGGGTGAAGCCCATGCAACCAAGGGAAAACTTGACTGGGGTCTGGCAACGGCTGTGATGCCCAATGATCCAATGCGGCTGCCAGCGATTCTATATCAATGGTGTAGACCGGAGGAAATCTTGACATCTGGAAGTACGCATCGGGAGGGTAGAGCAACGACGACACCTGCTCCTCTTCCGTGTTTTCTCGTACGTCCGGGGATGGTGAATGTGAGACAGGAGATGGGCCCGTTGGACAAACTGGTAGATGTTTGTTGGGTATAGGGGTAGGGCTTCTGTTCAAATTAAACGCGGTGATGTCGGAGGAGGATCGCAGCGCTTGCTGCTGTACCACAACCGTGGTCATGACGATAGGAATGTAGCGCTTCTTGTCGTAGTCGTCGGTATAAACAGTCTGGCTTTCGTGCTATAATAGGAATGAGTCGCGCGACAGTAGCATATGCAGATCGATGGATATGAGAAAGACGGGAGAATCCAGGTGGCATCAATTGACCATGCAAGATTCAATCAGGATCCAAGAACCTAGAAAGAGGGGGGAAGAACCACTTTTTTATTAGCATTGGACTATGAGGTCAGATGTGGGGACGCATCCATACCAGGCGACGGATACGGATATCAAATACCCTTAAGAGGCTGGCCCGAGTGTCGATGCGGAGGAACGAGAAGATGGCGGCAAGCGAAGAATGGGATCAGGCGATATCAAGAATATCGAGAGTCCGAATGCAGCGGTACGAAAGGATCTCCTGACAGGCGTCTAGTATGCGGGCGTAGGGATCAACCTTGGTCTGTGGAATGTGATAAACCGGGAGATAAGGGGATCCACTGCAATGGAGAAACCAACGCAGAGGCCAGGATTAGGTAGAAATAGAAGTGGAATCGTGTGAATCGTCGCCCTGGAGGAAGGATATGGAGGACTAAGCGATGGGGAAGATGATGTTGAAGGTCGAAGTAGTCGAGTTGTCGAGTTGTCGAGGTCGAGTAGAGAAGAAGTAGTCACGGGATGGGGAGGGGTAACTGTATATAAATGATGGCGTTGTTGGGAGACGAGACTACCCAGTGAATATCATTCTACTATTTTATTGTTAATCCCAATTCAGTTTCTTTGCTTTATCAACAACCAATAAGTCAATTTCTATCGGTTGTCATGGTCGCCTCGTTCTATCCGGGCATCCATACACCACTACAGACAGTACTATCATCATTCACCAACAAGATCAGTGCCCTCCATTTCAGCTTCCCCTCTTCCATAACCAAATCACGGCTCTCGCTGGAAACCCAACCACGGGCCTAGACGCCACTCGAAGTATGCTCGGGCTATTGCATCGACCAATAACTGGCACGTGCTTCTCCAACCGGGTCTGCACGTTGAGTCGGCTACCTGCTCTTTGTACAGATACATGCTCGGGGACTGACAACGCGGCTACCAATTCGAATCTATCGCTTTGTACTTTTTACGTCCCCGCCTCCGTGGTTGAAAGTAACCACAGTTCGACTTCCCTGAACCATGGTGGTTGGCTCTATTGTCTTCCATTCATGACGCTTCGATAGACAATTCTACGGTCGCTTTCATGTCTATGACGATTCCATCCATGTGTATCCCACACATTAAATACTTCTGTATCTTTCAGGTGGAACTTCTCGGTCCTCCGGGACTGATCTATCTGGCCGAGGACCAATGGAAACATCGAGCATCCCATGCCGGTCTATCAAACCCACTGGAGTTCCTACGCGAGTTGGTCACGCATGTATCCGGACAGCGATTGGACACACGGTCCCCTCTGCGATCTTTAACCCTAGAAGGGAAAGATGTATCCGTGTGAGAAGTTACAAGCACTGGGCGGAGGGTTGGCAGGGATCAGCGACTCTTGACATCAACGGTATTAAGGCTATGTGCGCTGATGTTTGTGGTTCGTGTCGAATTGCTATCCCGGCCAAGTGGTGGGACTGGAGCGGCCCTTGATGTGTTGTCCTTACAAATCGCAGGATGAGGCGATGGTCTTTTGTGTTTTATTTTTCGACTGCTCTCACGCGCCCATACATGCAGCGCAAGGTCGCGCAAACGGATGTCTTTCGACATTTGCAGGACGCACGTACTCACATTGAAACGCCAGACTGGAATCCTTTGCTCTCATTTGGACTGATGCATCACAATTTTCCGAGGAATACCTACTGACCCAAGTACCAGTGACAAATATATGCAAAACTTTTGTTCCTAACAAACAAGAAAGTACATAATCGGTTCTCGCTTCTATATATAAAGCGATCTGCCCGAACCTACTCAAACACCAGCCTGCTCCCTAAGCTCCTGCGCAAGCTGCAACAAATAAAACCTCGCCATATCGGGCGGTATACCCTCAAACCCCTTCGCGATCTTCTGAACCTCACCCCGTCCCTTCTCATACGCCTGCAAATCCCGATTCCCATACACATCCCGACCGGCCGCATAACCCGTGGAAAGATTGCGGAAGAACACATTAACCCCTACACTGACTTCACCCGTCGGAGAGGCAGTGTGTAGCCAAAGGGGTGGGATGAAGAGGATATCGCCGGGTTTGAGGATGGCCTTCTGGGGTGAGGTGCCTGGAGGACAAGAGACCGAACCATCGAGATTCTGGAATATATCGACATTTGAGCTGGAAGCGCCCGGTGGGACGTGGAGGTATTGGACGTCGCTTGGTGGGAAGAGGACGAGTTTTCTTTCGCCGCGAACCTGGCAGAGGACGTTTGCCATTACCTAGTTATCGTTTAGCACGACCCGCCATGCATTCAAAGCGGAATACTTACATCGTAGTGAAGCCACAAAGTAACAGGTCCCGAAATTCTCAATGGCGAACTATGCGCATTCTCCGTAACGAATGACAACGCTGTTGGCAGCTGGAAGTCACAATGTAGATTGGGAAAATCGACAGCCAGGTTGGCTGGAAGCTTGGAGGGTTGATCTGCTGAAATAGACCGGAGATATTGTCGACTTCCGGCATGCACTTCATCCAGGAAGGTTCCGAATTCCTTGGTCGTGTAGACAAAATTCTTGGACTGGAAGCTCATGTGTTCTGATTGAGCTTCGTGGACAACAACCTTGCGGTCGTTGCCAACAGCATTGGTGAGGTATTCCTTTGTCCAGAGATCCGTACAAGGCCCGATATCAGACCCCTCAATGACCACCGGTTTCCCAGCGGCCAGAATCTGCTGGAACTGAGCAGGTTCCTGAACTTCAACCCGGGGTACTACCGGTAGCTTATCGACGCTTTGCAGAGCTAGTTTCTCTGGGGATTTCTGGGTTTTCGTCGGTTGCACGTTCTCAGCAACCACCGCCCATTTATTCTCAAGAGTTTGGTCCGTCCGTTTCAACACCCAAGTCCCCTCCGTCCAGAATGTTCCGAATGAGAAGCATACCGCGCCGCCGCCCAGAATGACGAGCTGGTCGGCACCAACAGCATGAGCGGCATGACCAGTCAAGAGCGGACGCGGCCCTTGGAAGCCGTTTCCAAGCCCTATTTTCGAGATAAAATAACCATTCCAATCATCTTCTGAATCCAGGCATTTAAGAAGCTCTTTGAAGTCCAAAAGTAGTATCTCTTTGTCCGCAGGGACGATCTGGCGAGGCATGATGCCTCCAGCGACAACGAGTCCCCACGGCGTGCGGTTGGTCGTGGCTCCGAAGCGGGTTGTGTATTTGAGCAGAGGCTCGTTTCGCAGGGCGTTGGTGAGCTCATTGAAAAACAGAGTGTATTTCCCGTCTTTCTTTTGATGGAAGGTCCAGGTCCATATGTCCTCCATGATCTTGTTCTCTTTTCCAATTCCTCCGAAGAGAACGCCTATTTCTGAGCAACCTTCGAAGACTCCTTTGTTTTTCCGGCTCTCCAGGCACGCTCCAAATCGAGCGGGAGGCTTGTCGCCAGTTGTCTCGACTGCTTGCCATCCGTTCCCATTGTCACTCCATAGAATCCACGAGTCAAGCACTTGACAATCACTGGTTTTCCCTCCGTAGATGAGCACGCCCTCCGAATTATCTGGTAGAGTCACCTTAACCCCAGAGTGTCTGAAGCGAGGCTCTGGAAGGTTATGAGTTGGTTGCCATTTGCCTCCCTTCTTCAGCCAGCAATCTTGAAAAGCGGCCGCTGGTGAGGCTCTACCACCCGCCAACAGACGATCATCACCGACTAGAGGCGTAACTGTATGGCACATTCGTGCGGGCATATCACTTGGTGGGAAAGGCTGACTGGATCTTGTAACCGCTTTGGACTTCCCGTACAGACTCGTCGATGCAAGTCGCGTCTGGCGACCTAGTCCACCATGATAGCCCAGGGAATGGTCAGTGTCCGGAACGAGGGCACCGTATCTCCGCTGGTCACTTCCTTGTGGACAATGAGAAAGTAGCGTGAAGTCAGGAGACACACATGGACAGGTAACCTCATATTCACGCTCATGATCTGAGATTGGTTTCCTTGTAGAAGCGTGTAGGAGGAAATAGTGTGATGCGAATAGCGCAAACTCTTCCCACTCATCAAATGCCTCGACACTGTCCAGCGATGCCCTTGTTGAACTACTCAGGAAGTTGTCATCCGACCATAGGTCCCATAGACTTCTGGCCTGCGCTTGCGTCCAACCGGCATTCTTGAACCGCTGTTCTTGTTCGCGTAACGAGGGATATTCGTGGATCGAGTACAGCGGCGCTCCGAGTTTGTTGAAGTGTTTCATCATCGTCAATGCAAAGGGATGTTCTGGACCGTCGGGGAAGAACTGCTCCAAGATACAGAACTGGGCGTCTTTAGTCTGCCATTAGCCAGTTTTCCCGAGTAATTTGAGAAGAAAGGAGTTCCTGACCACTGCTCAGCTTAGAAGCCCAGTTGACGACCGCATTTGCAGACTCGACGTCCATATATGTAAGGGAAACTTCGGCCAGATATAGAACCGAACACTCAGCAGGAAGTACCTCATTGCGCAAGGTCTCGTCCAGCTTCTTTATGTTCTTCAAATCACAACCTATCGCCAGATAGTGGTCGCTGCGTATTTGCACGGCCTTGTCATCTGGAAAGAACTCTACATTCTCGAGGTGGCTCATGATCTCGTTGGTCCGCTGGATGGCCGTCTTCTTGTTAACCATGAGCTTCTCATAGTCGATATCCACAAACGTCGTATCTCTACACAGGGGCTTTTCGGCGCTGAGCATCATAAATGGGAGAGGATCACTACGAAAGCCCAGCTCTTAGTATACTTTTTCTCCCCCGGAAACTATCTTGCCTACGACTCACAATCCACACCCGAGATTCAGGACGAATTTGGGCTTATCTGATGGTTCTCGCATGAAGCGGCGCACGGATTCGGCCATGGCGTACATACGCAACCAATATCCACGGTTTATCAACGGGGCCCGTCTTTGGGGCTTCTTGACGAAGTACCGGAAGAAATGGGGCTTGGGGTAATAGAACATCTCGACGCTTCGTTTCGACACAATGCTGCTATTGTTTGTCTAGATAGGTTATTCCGTAAACCGTTAGCCTGCATTCTTCTTATTGCTTCCCGAAGGAAAAAGCACATACCCCCATCACCAAGTCAGCCTCCTTCTCAGCCTTGGCGCTGACAGCAGGCGCGGCATTTTTCTTCCTGAGCGTCATGATCAGTGCCTTCAAAGCAAGTTCAAAAAATAAAAAGGGTCGCAATCTATACTCCGTAAAGTCATTGTGGGCGCAAAAACTCCGCCGAGAATCAAGATGTGGCCCAAGCGTCGCGTCTCGCTTGGCGCGGCTAATAGACGCCAGGCGACGGCCGGAAGAACTGCGGTTCAGCGATCCCCCGGACCCTCCGACGACAGACATCCCTCTCTCTATACTCTGACTCAACAACCTGTTTGTATGTTTTGATGCTGGAGGATTTTGCACGTTGTTTTTGATCAGATGAACCAGGATATGCGACGCGACGATACTGTTTGATTAGGAACAACGCGACGGGAATTATCTCGTTGAGACCCCTCCTTTATTATCGTCGTCACCGTCACCATAGTCGTCACTATCTATCAACCCGGTCCGAGACCGCGGAGAGCTTATAGCTTGCAAGCTATTCAGGCACACAGTGAATAATTCAAAGTGCGACTGAGCACCCTCTTAGCAGGTCGATTTTCATCCCCCTCTTTTCTCTTATTTTCTTTTTTTTGCTCCCGTCACCCCTCGCCCATTTACCAAGATGGAAATGAACTTCGTGACTTTCAATCAGGACTACAGCTACCTGGCTGTCGGTAAGAAACCCGACAATCCATATGCAGTATAGGACATTCCTTGACCTCTCGAAGCAACATCCAAAGGGTTTCGGATATTCACGACAGATCCCTTCGCTAAGAGCCATGAGACGAAGGAGGGGAATATCGCCATCATTGAGATGCTCTTTTCGACATCTCTGGTGGCTTTAATTCTGTCGCCCCGTCGCCTTCAAATCACTAATACAAAGGTTCGTAGGACTCCCCAGGTGGGCATACATAGATTTTCTGTTATTATGATTAAGAATATGGGGAAACGATTGAATTGTCAGTTGCGCTCAATTATCAAGCATTATGTTAACTCTGCCTTGTCTCATAGCGCCAATCTACAATATGCGAATTGACATTCCCCACTACCGTGCTTGCGGTCAAGCTGAATCGGAAACGACTGGTGATCGTGCTAGAAGATCAGATCTATCTCTACGATATACAGACCATGAAGCTCCTGAATACCATCGCAACCTCACCAAACCCCAACGGTAAGAGCTGCACTCCATGACTGATGCTAGAATCCAGGTTCTAACCTACTACAAACAGCTCTTTGCGCCCTGTCACCCTCCTCGGACAACTGCTACCTCGCATACCCTCTGCCACAGAAAGCGCCCCCTTCGTCATTTCAACCACCCGCTCATGCGCCACCCGGAAGCACACATGTCTCGCCAACAAGTGGCGAAGTTTTAATCTTTGATACCCTCAAACTCGAAGCAATTAACGTCGTGGAAGCGCATCGATCTCCATTAGTATGCATCACTCTCAATAGCGACGGGACATTACTCGCCACAGCATCGGACAAGGGAACGATTATTCGAGTCTTTTCGGTACCCGATGGACACAAGCTCTATCAATTCCGCCGAGGCTCCATGCCGTCCAGAATCTACAGCATGTCCTTCAATACCACGTCCACCCTACTCTGCGTCTCATCGTCGACTGAAACAATTCATATCTTCAAACTGAGTCCTCAAAGCCAGGCTCCAGAAGGCTCTTCCTATTCGCCGGGAAGCTATGACAAGGCGTCAATCAGTCAAAGCCCCACGCAATCACCCGAATCCGATGGCATGGGCGACGAGCGATCACCATCCGACTTCGCTTCTAGGAAACACAATGGGACATTGATGGGAATGTTACGGCGGACGTCACAAAGCGTGGGGAGCTCCGTCGCAGCGAAGGTCGGGGGATATCTCCCGAAAGGTGTTAGTGAAATGTGGGAACCAGCACGCGATTTTGCTTGGATCAGATTACCAAAGTCGAACCAAGGTCCTGGGGGCGCAGCCAGTTCCGGTCCTCTGAAGAGCGTGGTTGCTATGAGTAGCAACACGCCTCAGGTAATGGTCGTAACTAGCGATGGCAACTTTTACGTCTTCAGCATTGATTTATCGAAAGGAGGTGAAGGGACCCTGACAAAACAGTACTCGTAAGTTGCCCATGTCTCTTGACCGTTTGCATTGCTGATTGTATACTTATAGGGTACTCGATTCAAACGATAGGCTAGGATATTCTGCGATGGACTATTAGCGCCAAATCGGCGGATCAGCGTAACGCGTTTCGTTTCATTTCTTTTCTTTTTATATTATATATACCATTTGCTTTTGATGTTTATCTTTCTCTTCTAAGCGTCAATTTTTTCTTGGGTGATGGCCGTTGTCTACTTCTGAGTTGTTTTTTCGCTTTATTTGAACTGCATCAGGTTTTTCTTCCTAACTCCTTCAGACTGCATGGCTTTGACATCAAATCTTTATACCTCACTGGATGAGAATGAAGCGGTGATCAATTAGCCCTGATTTGTTGTCCATAGCTGAATGAATATATTTCCGCGCGAGCGCGATGCGTACCCAACATTGACAATTCTTTTATCAAGCTTGTATGCTTTTAAGAGTACATGTCATACAAATAGAACTAATTTGTTACTGGACATAACTCTCCAACATCCACGAAACCCAGATAGGTTTGTAAAAAATTGCCTGGAAGTCACGTGGCGGGGATGCGAAAAATCGCAACGCCTGATTGAATTAATATCCAGTCAACACTGAACTTGAGTATTGACAAGAATCGCAAAAGCCACTCGGAGCAATGCAACCTCAAGAAGGACACCAAGACAATCGCGGGAAAGCCAGATCAAAAACCTCCCAAAACCGCCCCAAAAAATACTCCCACCCCCTCCAAAAAGGCATCCGCGACTTCGTAACAACACACCTCCCAGCATCCCATCTCCTAACCTACAACCTCTCCTTAGAAACCCTCGTGGATACCCTCCCAAAACGCTACACAGTATACCGACCCCTCCTACTACTCCCGCCAAATGCACTCACCACCCCACCAGCATGGGGCGCGCTCTACGCAGCCCTGAACGACTCCCAACGAACTGCGCTGTTTGAGTCAGTGGTGCGCAACTTCCGGAATATGGGCGTTACGCATGTTGCTATGAATGCGCCTATTGCGCCTACTCATCCAAAGGGGCAGGAAAATAGGATTCGGAGTCCAGTGGGGTTGGTCCCATTGTATGGGGATTTTGGGACCGCGCCTTGTGCATCTGCGGATGGAGATGATGATGCGGATAATGCGCATCCGTCTGAGGGTGATCTGCAAAGTGCGCTGTGGGTGCACACGGTGCAAAATCAGGGTATCGTGCAGACTTGGGCGCCGTTGTATACGATGTTCTCGAGGGGGAATATAACAGAGAAGGCTCGGGTCTTGGGGCATGCGGGTGTGTTTGAGGGGTTGGATGAGGAGTCTTTAGCTGGGGAGGAGGTTGGGGATGTTGGTGTTGTTGATATGTACGCCGGGATTGGATATTTTGTTTTTTCGTATTTGAAGAGGGGAGTTAAGAGGGTTTGGGGGTGGGAGATTAATGGGTGGTCTATTGAGGGGTTACGGCGGGGGTGCGTTGCGAATGGATGGGGGTGCAGGGTTGTTGAGTTACTGGATGATGGGGGATTGGTGAATGGGTCTATTACGGAGCTTGTTGATGGTCTTGATGACGAGACGAGGGTGGTTATATTCCATGGTGATAATCGGTATGCGGCTGGTATATTGGATGAGATCCGGAATTTGATGCAACCGCGGGGGAGTTGGAATAGCATCCGGCATGTAAACTTGGGGTTACTTCCCTCGTCTCGTGATTCTTGGGATAATGCTACCAAGATGATTGATATGGAGAGAGGAGGCTGGATCCACGTTCATGAGAACGTCGATGTTCGGGAGATCGACAAGATGAAGGACGATATTGTCGCTGAGATTGGACGACTACGGTCTCAAAATCGCTCTGAATCGAGCCATACTGACTATACCATTGACTGTCAGCATGTCGAGCGTGTGAAGACATATGCGCCGGGTATTATGCATTGCGTCTTTGACATTGTGTTATCAGTTAGTCAATGAGAATCCGCTTAAAACAAACCTGATCTTCAGTATTGAATATGATTGAAGCGAAGCTATCCCAACTACTGTAAACCTCAAAATGTACCCGCACGAAAAGAATAAATTGGACCAAAGGAAATGGTGTCACTATCTTTTTATGGTTTCTGTCTGCTAAAGCATGATCCTTTTCCCCCCTCGTCTCCATTCAAACTCTTACCTACATTGACAACGAGTGGAAGACAACAAAGCCCCTTATTTCCCATGTACGATTTGACCACTGTAAACCTAACCCCTGGAAAAATGCAAAAGCACAGAAGCAGCAATCACCGGCAAAACACTTACCAGTTCGCCCAAACCAGCAAACTCAGGAGGAATCCGTGTCTTGACAAACACACCAGCACCAAGTAAGATAGCAAACAAATTGTAGACGAAACTCCACGCAAAGTTGAACTTGATCCGGTTAGATGCTTTCTTGCTGATAGTTATGGCAATGAGAACTCCAGTCAGGCTGGGACGCGTGAGGACAACATCAGCAGCGGACTTGGCGACATCAGTACCCTCATTCATGTGCACGCCAATTGTAGCTTGAGCTAAGGCGACTGCGTCGTTAGTCCCGTCGCCGCAAAACATGACGATTGGTTTCTTGGGCTTATTGCTGGGGCTCGTCTGAGAGAGAAGATTCTGAACGTATGCCCGCTTACCAACAGGGTCGCAGTGAGAGCGGGTATTCGAGCAAGGGATATTCAAGGATGTTGCTACAGAGCGGACAACACCATCATCATCGCCCGAGACAACATGGACTGAAATGCCACGTTTATGTAGAGCTTGGATGGTTGCGGCAGTATCAGGACGGAGCGCGTCTTCGAGGGCAAAAACAGCCTTAAGCGAGTCATTGATTGTAAAACAGAAAGCTGTATATCCTTGAGCAAGAACGGACTGTACACTCGGACTGGAGGAGACGTTTAACCAGTGAGAATTTCCTGCACGAATAGTAAAGCCTGATGCTGTGCCCTCGACACCCTTTCCCGTCAATGCCTTCTGATCAGACACTGCCGAGGCTGACACGCCCTGTGCATTGAGATGTGCGGCTATAGCAGCGGAGATTGGGTGCTTAATGCCACTGACCAAACCGAGGAGCAACGACTTAGCAGACTCTGGATCGTCTGTTTTATACACTTCTCGAGCGACTGAGGGCTTTCCCTGAGTTAGTGTACTCGTCTTATCAAAGACGACATGTGATGTCTTGTAGGCGACCTCAATGCCATCCGCAGACTTGAAGATAACTCCTCGCCTAGCGGCAACGCCACTCGCAATCACAATAGCCATAGGAGCCGCAAGACCGATGGCGCACGGGCAAGACACAACAAGTACCGTGATTGCATATGTAATGGCTCGAACGGTTGCTTTTGCCCCGGATTGTTTCCGAACCCCGACACCAATTGCAACCCATATTATAAAAGTAATGATGGTTATAACAACCACAGTCGGGACGAAATAGCTCGCAGCATGGTTCGCGGTATCCTGGACCTTTGGCTTAGATAGCTTTGCTTCATCAACCATCCCTGAAATAACACTGACAGTGTTATCCTCCGGGAGTCTGGTCAGCCGTATCGTTAATGCTCCCGAGCCGTTGATGGATCCTGCAATGACTGAAGACCCGGTGGCTTTCGCGACTGGTCTTGATTCCCCAGTGATCATCGATTCATCAACCTCAGAAACCCCAGAGATAACTGTTCCATCGGTGGGGATTCTCGCATCTGGTGCAACCTTAAAAATGTCACCGTACTGAAGCAGTCTGACGTCGATTTCTTGTGCTTCCCCTGCTTCGTCCACCAGTATAGCCGTGGGTGCCTGTAGTGAGCGGATGGATATGGATTCAACAGCTTTTTGACGGGCCAGAGCACTGATATATCTACCAACCATGATGAGGGTCACTAGCAGGGTACTTGTTTCAAAGAACTCTCCTGTCGAAAGAGGCTTGCCGGTGACTAGGTAGCCGAACGACACCACCGAGAAGATATAGGCTGCGCTGGTGCTCAAAACAATAAGCAAGTCCATCTCAACCATTCTCGAGAATATCAGACTCTTCAGAGCCTTCGGGTAGAACGGTCCTGCGATTGCGCACTGAACTATAGTTGCCAAACACAGGGATGCGGAGCTGTATGCGATCTCATGATTGGGAAGTGGAGCCCAGGCCATGACCAGGACCGGAACTGTTAGTATGATGGATAGCAAGGTGGCGAGCCCGACATTGCGGACGTGTCTGCCACCCGCTTCGAGCATCGGGTCATTGCGGAGAGGAGCAAGATCCAAAGGGGAGCCCCAACCACTTCCAACGAGCTCTCGTGCACCAATAGCATTTGCATCGAAAACTACGTTGACAACTTTCTTGTCGACAACCCTCATCTCCGTAACACCGTCCGGCCATGGTTGGTTGACGAATTCAGTTGGATCACAGGGCGCAATTAGATCGATGTTAGTTCCTTGGTTCGAAATCTTCTCACACTTGAATTCAGTTGTCCTCTCCAGGTGCTTCGTGACCTCTTCCAAGGCCCCAAGACGGAGATCGAGGTCGAATTCGGCCCGGGAAAGCACTAAGCTTGTCTTCAAGTTTTTGACTGAACCAAACGTGGCAAGTGTTCGTTTGAGCTTTGTCTCGCACCCTGTACATGTCATTCCGGAAACGCTGAGAATAACATGCTCTTTGCCCGAAAGACCTTTTTCAGGGTCAATGGCAGGAGCCACAGCGGCAAAAGTCTCTTTCGGCCTCTTGACTTCCTTCTCAGTGCAACAAGCATCATCACGATTGTCAGTAACGCCACAATCCGTGGTTGAAGTGCAACAGCTCTTCGAACAGGTACTATTATTTGCCCGTGACTTGTCATTCGTCCTGCATCTAATGTAGTCAGTTTGTTTCTTTGAGCAGCATCCACTAGACTTTCCATAAGTTCTCACGCTTCTAACGGAGTCAACACTGGTTGAACGCCGGATAGAAGTTGTCTTCGAGCTGCGCTTTTGCTGGCCAGAGACTCCCCCTAGAGGAGCACAGCAAGACTCGTGTCCAAGGGCCAGCAGAGCTCGACAGATGCAACCAAGGGCTTCCAGCGTAGTTGTATATTTCTCGCGAGTTTTGCTGATGTGTTGGCTGCACGGTTTACCATTTCTGCTTCCCTTGCACTCATGGGTTGCATGTTCAGAGCCTGTAATGCATACATAAGTTAGCAACGGTAGGTTGGGCATGACAATACACTTGACTAACCTTCAGACGAAATTATTTTCTCACATTCACGAAGTGCAATACGGTCGAGACACGACACATCACAACAGGGAGAGGACTTTCCATCACAGCAGCCAGTTCCTTTTGGGTCATTCTCAACCTGTGACTGCTCCGAAACAGTGCAGCGACTCTTTTCGCGGCCTTGTTTGCTTAGGCTGGGAGCACAGCAGTCATCGGCAGTAGCCTTGTCTTTCTTTCCATAGCCGATGTCATCCTTCGTCTGCTCAGTTGGGCCACCACAGGAACTATAAGTACCACCAAGCAAAGAATTCTTGAGCGATACACTGCCACTACCACAGCAGTCCGATCTCGCTACTTGCTCTAGAATTCCCGAGCTAGATGAATCCTGGACTTGCCCGTTGCACGAAGGTTCTGTGGTTGCCAGCTCCGTTGTAGAGGTGTCACAGCAACCATTGTCTCTGTTACCGTCAACAGCCAAGTATTTCGTATAGCAACAGCCGCCTTGCTCAGCCGTATTATCCTGAATCGGAGAGGACGCTTTTGAGATTGGTCGCGGACAGACAGTATTGGAATCAAGGGGAGGATTGATTGGCCTACAACAGCCAGATCCACAAACCATAACTGAGATGTCTGCTGAATCTGTGGCTTGTAGATAATTAGGCGAATAGTGAGTCAAATAGCAATAACGAACAAAATATAGAGAACGTCGGCTGCGTTGGATGGTGAGGGAAGCGTTTGCCGGGAGGAATGGGGACCTCGCGCAGCTCCGATCATGTGATTATTCGCATATAATAGTAAAACTTCAAGACCTCTGGATTACATATATGACCACATCAAATGACCCGTGTATGCTCATGGTAACGCTTGACTGTGTAGCCGAGATTACATACTATGGCTGTTAACCATTACCACGGAGCCAACCGTTTCTACCAAAGGACATTCTGGTCACTGAGCATGTACTGGGTATGCAACGGGTAATCAGTGAGTTGTGTTGAACAAGCCATCAATAAATCGACAGGAGGCAAGACAAAGTGGTCCGAGAATTTCAGGTTTGTATAGGCACATATTTACATCAACGAGAACAAAAGCAAGCCGTGCATCCTAAGACTACTGTTTAAAGAACTTCTGCGGTATGTTCGCCTGTACAATTGGCATCCTCTCAAGCTGCTCCAACCGGTCAGCAGCATCCTCCAGCTGATCATGTTGCCGGAAGTGTTCAATATCCTCCGGGTGTGTGAGTTCTTCCTCCGTCGCATCATCCCCGTGGAACTGCTCAAAGTGATGAATTTCATATTCGTATTCAATATCCCCGTGGTGTCCAGGTCCATAGCCGAGATCCGGTAGCCGTACTCCCGATGAGATAAGACGCATCCAGTCATCACGAGTTATTATACCTGTCCTCCCAGGGTCGAAGAGAGAGAACACCTCCCTGACGGCTTGTTGCTTGTGTTCCTCGGTCACGCCAGCATTCGATTGGTCGTCGAGACCGTATGTTTTGCGTACTTCATCGGCTGTCCACATCCCAGAGGAATCGTAGTCGTGGAGGGTGAAGAAGGAACCGGCGTCGAAGGAATCAATGTGATGCTCCTCTGCTTAGGGGTTAGCACGAAGATCCTGTAGATCAGGAAATCTGGCGAATCTCCGATTAAGTCGGTCCTCACCCTGCATATGACGAGTCGCCCAGTCTGAAGACGGGCTCTCATTCGAATGGGAGCCATGTGCACTGGCAAGCCCGGCCAGGGCGAGCAGCACAGTAGCAAGGCCGAGAGATTGAGCACGCATACTATCCAACAGCGTTCAGTCTTTGCAAATACTGTGAAGAGCGATACAGCACAGGATATCAATCTATTGAATATTAGACAGAATAGTATTGCTGTACACAATTCGAGACAAAATGGCTCCCCTGGCAGATAACGCTTAGTTGGTCCCTTTCGGGGAGTGTTTGAAATGTTTGCAACGGATCAATCGGTCACAGAAATTCCTCTCGTCCCGCACACATTATTCCATGGCTGTCTTCTCCGATTGTTGACCTGCTATTCTTTATTCAAAGGCAATTGGTCTCTAGATATCATTCCCTGGACTCGCCCTCCTTTTATTTTTTTTTTTTATTTTGAGTAAAGAAACCCCCGGTCCCGGCCAGAAATGTCGAGATAATGCAAAGGCTCTGGTCTCGCGCAGCTCCGGCGACGACCTGCCGTCAAGTCACCCAATCGAACACCGCTGTGGTTGGTGTCACCCGAGGGGCAACACCGGCAAACAAACGAAGACTTCGATTCGCCAATTCGTTTACCGCATTCTACTCGAGCATCTTCGCTGCCGCCGCTCTCGCCGATGCGCAGGTCAAGGACAAACGTCGGGTGGAGTGGGAGGAGAAGATAGCGGCTGTAAAGGAGGAGGTGGACGTGCTGGTGGGCGAGGAGCAACGGCTTATATCGGCGCTCGAGTTGCGGAGGGGGCGACGCGTGGTTGGTGGGACGGCAATTCAATCTCGATCATACAGCACGACAGTTCCCCGCTTCAGCATAGATCTGGATAATGGCCTGGACGAACGAGAGTTGATCAACAGGAGTCTTGCGGAATTTGACAACCAGGACGATGCTGCGATACGACAACATGAAGCCGATGAGGAACCGGACGAGTTGAGGACCCCGATTTGGCTTGCGGGCCCCTCGATGAAAGAAAAGGCCATTCGAATCTTAGCATTGAAGCAGCTTGCAATTCGTCTTATGCTCCGCCCAACTCTTGCCCATGACTATGAAGGTCTTCCGATGAAATATGCCGGTGATAACGACGTACCTCGCATAAAGCCAACACGCCTTCTCACAGAGCTGAACAACCTGAGAAAGAGGATAGATTTCTTGCGGGAGAATGAAAACGTGAATGTAGACGATATTATGCACGCATTTCGAGCGAATCCATACTACGTGGTGCGACAGGAAAAGATGAAACTCGACAATGAGATGGAACAGATCACGAACATATACCTCTCAGGGCGGATATCTGTCCAGGAATACTTGCTCCGGGTAGCGAGCAATCTCTCGCGATCCATCGAACCTGACCGGCCACGAGCCTTCAAAATCATGCTTCTGGCTTTCACGCATACTCGACAGAACGACTTGGGGCTTATGGTTCTCCGCACACTGTTTCCAAATCGATTCAGGCTTAGCTCACCGTTGATTATCACCATATTGAATTTCTACCGGAAAACCAAGGACCTCCTAAACTTTGACCTTTTCTTGCAAATGCTTATAGGAGGAGGATACCCGGTTAACTTGGGCAAAATGCCTCATTTCAGACACAAGGTGATTAACGGAATAGACTTGACTATTCCGCCACTGGATAGTTCAAATCCGGTTCTTTACGCCGCCCTGATCTCCGCATGTCTCCGTTTCGACCAGCCTGAGAGAGCTGATGCGTATCTCCAGGCCGCGCGTTTAACCGGCTACATGGATGATTACCACACCCTATTCGCTTATCTAAAATTCTACAGTATCCGGCAAGACTGGTGGAATGGAGTGAATACGTTAAAACGAGCGATTGCCTACATGGGATCGACAAGCGTTCACATTGAGAAATACGCAGAACGATTGATATACTTGATGGTGCATTTGTGCGATGCCTGCGAAAAGTCTGCTGTCTCTGAGGCTCTCATCAAAGCCGCTGTTGACAGTGGCTTTGACCCGAAGTTAGGGGAGAGGCAGCAGGACATCGAGGATGAGATCGACCCTCTGTTTGAAAGATGGATAGGTGCTTCGATGATGTCCGAATCCAGTAACGAGGGTCTACCAATTGGGGAGAAATGCTTCTCTTTTTTACGTACCGCTGGAGATATTGTTAGCGACCTTGGCGAGTTCCCCGAAGAGCAGAGTCCCGCTCGTTTACGGCGAAAATGGTCAGGGCACTTTTCACAATCACTTCTGTCATCCGTGCTTTCTGAAAGACGCCCGCAACACAATAGCCCCGCTCAGGACGGGGTAGCTTCCGATGGCACAGAAACACAAATAACACCTGGACTGGGTGGCGAACAAGGATCCCCAGAATTGGGTCAGGTTACTGAGCCTCCAGCACCCGGAATCCTCATCCAACAAGGGGAAGAGATTGCAATGCTTCGATGTGACATCAACCGCCTAGACCAAAGGCTCGACGACGCCATTGAGGCCAATAAATTCCAAACCGAGACAATGACAGCCCACAACGACGTGATAAGCCAGATGAAAGACGAACTTCGCGAGCTGAGAAAGATCAGCAAGATGACCAAAGAATTCTACCAAGTCCACGAGAAAACCTCCGCAAAGCAAGACGAGGAGATCCAGTCCCTGAAACATGAAGTCTCTGAGCTAAAGGATAGCCTTGCTTTAGAACGAGGCGCGCTAAATGAGGCTTTGCGCTCGCTGAAAAGTGCGCTGAATGAATTGCACGAAGTTAAGAACCAAGTTGTTGGTACTAGCAAGACCGGCCAATCGATTCAAGCCGACCTTGCTGATTCAACAACAAACGTAAGGGAGCAAGCGGCGAACTTGAAGGCGAAGGCCGGAGCGGTCCCATCGAAACTCGAGTTCAAGCTTGCTAAACAACAAGGAGCGAGCTTGGACCCTATGCCTTATCACCGGAAGAAGTGAGAATCCGGTTGCTAGAGCATGCAATGATACTTGTTGGAATGAATGATCGGTTTTCGAGAGATATTCACGCCCATGTTCTCTCTCCCCTTTCCTTGTTCATCATTTTTGGTCATTTCTTTTCCTTTTCTTTGCATTTGGATACCTGTATAATTGTATATTATGTTCACGGCCGGTTATGTACAGTATTAGAATACAAAAGCACTATATAGCCGACAAGAAGGATACTGTGTCGGATTGATTCTTACGAGGCATCCGAGGTTAAGAGTGCTACACTACTTTGGAAGTTTAGCCATATTCGAGCTGGGAATGATAAGTGTACAGTAGTATATGCATCTCAATTTTTATCAGAAATCTGATACAAGAGTCCCAAATATACGCAAAGTCTAAGTACATAAATTCATGAAAGAACCAATGACGCCTGAGGTAATAGGACAGCCATATATTTTCTAAATTGAGCCGTTGAAAGTCTGGGTAACAATGTAACAAGAAAAAGGAATCCAATATTATATGTTCCGAGTCGATTACCGTCTCTTGCCGGGGTCAGCGCGCATCTTCTCTTTCCGGGCGAGTCTTTCGGCGGCTCGAAGGAGGGACGAGCGGACGTCGCCCTTGGCGAAGCTGGAGATGTCGTAGTATGTGGGAGCAATGTCCTGGAGACGTAGTTAGCGTTGAGCGAAAGTGTTTTGTGGAGTGAGGGAGAACATACCAATAGCCATTCCGGCTTGACAGCAGTGACCGTCCGGATATAGTTCTTGGTCGTCAGGACGAATTCGTTGTACAAAACCCATTCCGCTTCGATTGCCAGCACAGTAGACGGGTGCAGGAGAACATTCTGGTTGTCCTTAATCGTGATGTACTGGTTCTTGCCTTGTGTTTCCTTCTTGGCGACCTGCATGAAGAATCCTGCGCACAGCGCACGACGAATGTTCTCGTAGTAGCGCTTGTCTTCGAACGGTGTCGAGACCATGTCCAGCTCCGAGCGCTCCATTATACGGAGGAGTTGCATGCGGACGTTGTCTGCGGACTGGAGGGACCGGAGGGAGAGGAAGTGGTCGTGGCACCATTGCTTGGCGTTCTCCTGCGCTTCGGGGCTCTTGAATGCGTGGTAGACGTTAAGAAGGGTAAGGTGGTCGCCGTCGGGATGGGCGAAGAGGTTCTTCATTTCGTCTGCGCGCTTGCGTTGGGATGCGGGTCTGACGAACACCTGCGGGACGGACAGGAGTGCCGTGATAGAGAGGATCTCGTTTGAGCAGTAGAACTCTGGCGAGCTGATCAACATGACAGCCAGGGCAGGGTCAAGAGGAAACTCTGATGCGAGACGACCCAGTTGAGTCAGGTTGCCGTCGTCGTCGAGACAGGCCAAGTAGTTGAGTTCCTCCAGGGCTCTCATCAGGGTCTCTGGCGCAGGAGGATCCATCAAGTCGAAGTGAACCAAGTCGTCGATACCAAGCTTCTTCAATTCCAAGACTGTAGACGAAAGGTTGGAACGGAGAAGTTCGGGGTAGGTTTGGTCAATCAGTTCCTTCTTGAAGGCGGCCTCAGTGTAAAGACGGAAGCACTTTCCGGGGCGTGTACGACCAGCACGACCAGCCCTCTGTTGCGCAGAGGCCTTCGAAATGGGGGAAACGAGGAGAGACTCGACACGGATACGAGGGTTGTAGATCTTCTGCTTAGAGAAACCGGGGTCCACCACATATACGATACCGTCAATGGTAAGCGAGGTTTCAGCAATGTTGGTCGACACAATGACCTTTCTACCGGGACGGCCACCTGGGCGTCGCGGAGCCGGTGCTGGCTCGAAAATACGTTGCTGCATGTGTGGAGGAAGACTACCGTACAGCGGGTAGCACTTCAATGGGCCAGCGTCGGCTTCTCGCATCATCTCATCTGCCTCGAGGGCAATCTTGCGCACGGAATCCTCAATCTCTTCCTCACCCGTCAAGAACAATAGAATATCACCTTCATCCTCACTGGCGTGGATCTGCAGAACCGTGCGGACTGCGGCCTCAACATAATCCTGCTCCGGCTCAGGAGTGTAGAAGATTTCGACGGGGTGGGTTCGTCCGGGAACAGCGAGCAGAGGAGCGTCCATGAAATATTTCTGGAACTTTTGCGCATCCAGAGTAGCAGACATGATAATGATCTTCAGATCCGGACGACGGACGACAACCTCCTTCAGCAGACCCATTAACACATCGGTGGCCATAGTTCTTTCGTGAGCTTCGTCCAGAATAATAGTGCTGTACCGCGAAAGCGTGTTGTCGTTCATGGCTTCTCTCAGAAGCATACCATCTGTCATGTACTTGAGGATTGTTTTGGGGCTCGTCATGTCTTCGAAACGGATACTGTAACCAACTTCATCTCCCAGCTTGCAATCCATCTCCGCAGCCACACGCTGAGCGACGGACATGGCCGCCACACGTCGCGGCTGCGTACAAGCCACCTGTTTTCCTTGCGTCTGTGGAAGGTCATCGAATAGGACGAATTGGGGGATTTGTGTTGTTTTTCCGGAACCGGTTTCACCGACGAAGACTAGAATCTGCGACTGTTGGTAGAGCTGGAGGAACTCATCTCTGGATCAGACGTTAGCATTCTACCTTTAGCTTGCGTAATGCTTCCTCTCCCGTATAGAAGATAACTTACCTCTGGGCATGGACTGGAAGATCGCGACGGGTCTCCAGGATCGAAAAATATTTGTTCGAGAACGGCCGTCCGTTGAATGGGTTGACTTCGCCATCCTCAACGTCCTTCGCCAGCTTCGCCGTCGTGCGGTGTCTCTTCAACTTGCCGTAGGCCGGATTCTTCTCTGCCATACTATCGTCCCACCCATTGCCGTTCGAGTTCTCGTCGGCGTACATGTGAGCCAGGTACGGATTGTCTTTGGGATCCGTCTCGGTCTTCGCCATTTTCTGACGCTTAGCTCGCGAACCGTCCTCAGTTTCTGGACGACGATCGACCATAGTGGCGTGATAAAAGAGAAGACGAGCAGAACGCAAGAGAAATCAAGTGTTTTCTGAACGAGTTGCGTTTGCGCCGAAGAGGAAGAAGAAAAGTCAATGGAAAAAAAGTTCGGAACGATACCTGTGGCTGAAGGTGGCTAGTGTAACTCCAAGATAGGCAAGTGTCCCGCATCGCCACGATTTCCTATCGCAGAAACTCACCGCCCAAAGTATTCTGCCGGGTTCCCCACGAAAAAGGCAAGGGAATTGCGAAGGGAGAAGGTGCAGACCCAGTCTCCAGGGAGCGAATCGTCCTCCCTTTCACCCTCTTTTCCGGTCCGGGATCCCTCAAGAGAGCGTCTGGGATAGGGTATCTTGACACTATTTCCTGTCAATCCAGCACTTTTGCCAGCTCTTGGAACTGGTATTCTTCGTTGTCAACAAACGGCAGCCAACAGTCTTTTCCTGGCAGAAAAAGATACTCTCGCCAAGATGGATTCTTTCACCATGGATGATGCGGCCCCCAGCTTCTGCATTGGTCATCATGAATCCAATCGCTCATATGCTGTCACGTCTGATGTGGTGCGCAAGGCCCACGAGGCTAATGTACGATTGTTCCCCGCTGTTGCTCTGTATTGCGACGTCAATTGAGCCTCTTCTGACGATGAATGTAAACAGTATGATATGCTCACCACGCCTATCACGACGTCTCATTTTCATTCCCGCGTCCTGACTCTGCTTTCGTCTCATCTATCCGGCATGCAACCTGCGACGGCTGATAGTCATGGCACCATGGGAACGACTCGGAATACTAGACCTTCGGTCATCCCGCCGCTTGCTCCAGTCGATACCCATTTGACCCCTAATGACGCTATGAGCCAAGTAGTGGGAGTCACTAGTGCTTGGATTGATCTGTGCTCTCCGGACCCGTTGATTGCGGACATCTCCCGCCAGGTTCTGATGCTGGAGGTTGCGTATGCAGCTTTCTGTGGTATTGGTTACCTGCTGGTTCCAGGACCAAAGCTACACCATGGGAGCATACACTCCGAAGGAACGGTTTACTATGCTAGGGCTATCCAGGACGCGCTGAATATCGGTCCTTATATCCAGTTTCACATCTGGTTGACAACTGTCGATAGCCCAGAAAATGAGGTGGACCAAATGGGTGATCTTGCCCCTCTTGCCCGCGGGGAGTTCGTTGAGCCGGAAGAAGATGCAATGCCGAAGGTGGATCCTTTTGGCACTTGGGAAGCATGGGATTTAATCCGGAGAACCTGTAAATATCATGCACGGCTACTCGTAGGTAAGAATGGATTTTTCCTACTTTCATGTCATGTGCTGTGCGCCTTTCTTCGAAAACTCGTGCTCTCGGATACATGGTTGAACTAACTTTCGATAGCTCTCTCCATCCCGAAACATCTTCCGCCTATGTCTGTTCAGTCCAGATGGCATTCTGAGCCGGTGCACCTTCTTACTTTCGATACCCATTGTTTTATCAAAAATCAGAAAGGATACCCGGTTTTGTCTAAAGCACATCAATCTTTGATATCGCGGTTTATGCGCCTTCGCAGTGCCCCGTGGATCTTGCTTTGTGATGTCGGTCCTATTCCTGGCACCGAGGTGAACGATGACATGAACCAGTCCAATCTATCTGGGTCCGAGTTTCCTAGTCTTGGACAGGCGTCTATCGCAAGCAAGAAACATCATGATCCAACCCCACAACTATCCTACATGAGGAACCTTCAGCAAAGACAACCTGCCCGTAGCGCCATCGAAAGGTTCGGCACTGGATATCAGGACTATTTGCAGGCACCATTGCAGCCGCTGACGGTCAACCTGGAGAGCATTACATACGAAGTCTTTGAAAAAGATCCTATCAAGTACGACTGGTATGAGCGCGCTATTGCAAAGGCCTTGAGTGACTGGGCAGACCAAAAAAAGCCAACATCCAACCCAGATGGTCGGGTGGTTGTCGCAGTTGTTGGTGCTGGTAGAGGGCCTCTGGTGACTAGGGCTCTTCGTGCCAGTGCCGAAATGAATGTTGCCATTGACATGTGGGCCGTGGAGAAGAATCCCAACGCCTTTGTTCTCCTCCAGCGTCACAACGAAACTACTTGGGGTGGAAAGGTGACCCTTGTACAGTCAGACATGCGAGCTTGGAAAGGACCTCAAGTATTGAAGAAAGTCAGTACTGAGCCACCTGCGCCAGTTGGGCAGTCACTTGGCCTTGAAAATTCATCGCTTCTTTCCGGAGAGCAAGCCACTGTGCCACCAGTTACTCCACCGATTCAGGAATATACCAATACTCATGTCGACATCGTGATCTCTGAGCTTCTCGGTTCCTTTGGCGACAATGAACTGTCCCCTGAGTGCTTGGATGGAATTACTCCTCTAATCAATCCCGTGCACGGTATATCTATTCCGGAGTCCTACACAGCGCATTTGACACCAATCTCCGCCCCCAAGCTTCATGCCGATGTTATGAATGGGTCCGCCACCAATCCGGCAGCCCCTGAAACGCCATACGTTGTCATGCTGCATGCGATCGACTTCCTATCTACCAACCACCCACCTGCTACCAGCGTCTTGAACAACAGCGGTAGCGTCCACAATCATGTTCGCTCCTCGATATCCACACTTCCTGGTCCAGAGTTCGCGACCCCATTCGTGCAGACCGCATGGTCATTCTCGCACCCGAATCGGAACATTCCTCCTCAGGCACCTTCGTCATCCACCATATCAAATGCACATAATGTCCGTCGGACCCGATTGACCTTTCCCGCTCAGAACCGCGGGGTTTGTCATGGTATCGCCGGATACTTTGAGACTGTGCTTTATCGCGACGTTGAGCTCTCGACGAATCCTGTGACTATGGACAGCAAGAGTGCTAATATGATTAGCTGGTTCCCAATCTACTTTCCTTTGAAGGTGCGTCTTTTTCTTGTTGCCCCTCTTTTATCCACAACAGCAATCTCGTTGGCTGGTATAATTGGCCGTGATAAAGGATCAGCTGACGGTTTTCGTTTATTTTAGACACCTCTCGGAGTACCCGAAAATGGCGAAATCGTTGTGACAATGTATCGGCAAACTGATGACCGGAAGGTATGGTATGAGTGGATGGTTGAGGTGTTTGCCATCGAGCGCACGGCCGAAAATGCGACGAGCGGCGTTATGAGCCCTGTGATGAGCGGTGCTAGGACGGACTCTCCAGGCGCTGATAGCTCTAGCGCTACGAGTAAGGACAAACAGCAGCAGCAGCAGCAACGTGAGCGACGTCGTGCTCGGCGAATCAAAGTGGGTATGAGCGATTTGCATTCGAGCATCAAGGAGGGATGCCTTATGTGAGAAGGTTAATCGGAACCCGGCCTGTAGCTATCACATCATTACTTTGGAACATAAAAGCAACTCTATTAACTATTGACGTCTGTCACCGTCACTATGAACAATTCTGCACTACCCTGACTTTCCCGTAACATTCTCTGATATACGAACACCGCTTGATGAAATGGGGTCATTTAGTCCAGGAGACCGCTCCACAATCGGCATCTTGTGTCGTTCCTTTCACACCGATCCCAGCCCCTACCCAGATCAGTTCGATTCGTGGATATGTCATGTTTCCGTGATGCGAAAGCAAGAAACCGTGCATCGAATGACGGAGCTGCTACCTTTTTGGAAAAAGATATTCACCCGGACATTCTCCGTGATGTGACGAGATCGGACATGCATGTAGGTGATGAAGTGGACCGATAGACGAGGCTATCATTTGCGGAGCTTTAACCGTTGGCGATTCCGATTTAACTTGTGGTAAGTGGAGACCGTTGAGAACCGTTAGATCTTATTTGTGACTAGCCATGCTGACTGTATTGGTTAGCTTAGCTATAGCACGCGTATTATTGCATCGCGCGGCGCTGCTGGGGTGGCACATCTGTAGCCAATCATGTGTCGATTTTGACAATTGTATAGAACGGAGATGCGCGGTAACGGAATCTCTTGACATCGCAAAGATGCGGTATGCAATGGACAACATTGAGCTGGGGGGCGATGGAGGGCACGAGGTCTCTGGTATTTCTAGCCACCTGTGCCCGGGGAGCCTCAGCATTAATCCCAGATTATTATTCAAAACATTATCCGTTGTCAATTCATTGCCAAGCTGCATCTTTCACAATGACAGTGGTTGCAGAAACTTTCATCAGTATCGTCTGGGGCGTCCTGTCGATAGCTACTTCTCTATATCTCCTATCCTATCTCAACTCCCCTCTTCGAGACTTCCCGGGGCCGATCCTTGCTGGTCTCACGGACCTGTGGCGCTTCCTGGATGTCTTTCATGGCCGGCCTGACAAGACACAGCTGGCGCTGCATAGGAAATATGGCAGTGCTGTGCGGATCGGTCCGAAAGTCATCAGTCTGTCGGACCCGAGCCTAATCAGTAAGGTGTATACGACGAAGAGGGCGTGGAGAAAAGTCAGTAAATCTTTATATTTGCAGGTGTATTGGTTGACGCATATTTCTTGACTAGAGTGACTTCTATACCGTTAACGACGCCCGTGTTCACGGAATGCGAGTGCAAAACATCTTCTCGAGCACGGACGAGAAATGGCACTCGATAGCAGTACGGCCGATGCGCCAGGCTTATTCTATGTCGCAAGTCCTTAATATGGAGCCTCAGATAGAAGCAACTATCGATCTTCTGTGCGAGAAGCTGGACGAGAGATTCGTGAAGACGGGGTATCGTGTAATATGGCAGACTATTTGCTTTACGGTATATCCCATGTTATATATATCATTGAAGGTTGCTGACCACTTCAGCTGCTTGGGATGCGATGGGACAGGCGACGTTTTCGGGAACTCTTGGCATGCTTGAGAAGGGTTATGATCCTACCAAGATTATCCAGACCTCAAAGAATAGCATCAACTACTTCGCCTGCGTAATCCCTGCTATTGCAAGTCATCGGACAAGGCAGAAGCTGACAACGCAATAGTTTAGCCAAATACCGAAACTCGACGATGTTCTGTGCAAGAACAAGATAGTCGAAGCTGTTTGGCCTTCTGGCATCGGCTGGGCAGTAAAATACATCCAGGACATATACATGGAACGGAGCAAAGAGTCACAAGCAACATCGAGACCAGTTGACTTCATGGACCGCGTCCTCCAAGCGCAAAAGAAGTCCCCAGAGATTGTTGATAACGCAATGGCAACCATCTACCTTCTATCCAATGTGTTGGCAGGGAGTGATACCAGCGCAACAGCCATGTGCTCTGCCATCTACTACATTCTGAAGCACCCGTCCGTGCATCGCAAGCTACGCGAGGAGCTGGACTCTGCAAATCTGACTTTCCCCGTAAAATGGAAAGACCTTCAGCACCTCTCCTACTTCAGAGCCGCCATGCGGGAAGCCAAGCGTATCCATCCCGGAGTAGGAATGCTCATGGAACGCGTCGTCCCAGCAGGTGGCCTGTGTCTACCAGACGGTCGCTTCATACCTGAGGGGAATATAGTCGGAATGAACCCATGGGTGATCAACCGAGATACGGACACATTCGGGCCCGATGCGGACCAATTCATCCCTGAAAGGTGGCTGAAGTCGTCGGACGAAACGGACGATGAATATCAGGTACGGGTTGCGAGGATGCAGCGCGCTTTTCTGACGTTTGGGGCTGGACCGAGGAGTTGTATTGGGAGGAATTTCAGTGAGATGGAGACCGATAAGATAATGGCTACGCTTTTTGCAAGGTATCAGGTACGTTGGTAGCCATTTCTATAGATCATGGATCATTCGACGTGCTCACCGTGACTAGATGGAATTGGCTGATCCGAAGGATACTTGGAATGTTACGAGTCTATGGTTTGTTAGACAGGATAATATTATTGTTAATTTGAAGAGTAGGGTATAAGTGATCATCAGATTTTATACACATACTTTGATGCAAATTGACACATCTATGCTTATATTTATCCTTATAAATGTGAGAGCTAAATTATGTTGCAACATCCAACGAGGTAGAGAGGTGCCTGAGTGGCAACCACCCATGATTCGATGAACTTGAAATTCTCTACTTTCTATTGGTTTTGGTTTTTATTTTTCCTAATTTTTTCCGTTTCGGGTGCGGCTTGACTCAAGAAGAGAAGGAGGTACGAGGTAGGGCTTGGAGGGTGTCTGCCGGTTATGGCTGCCTGTCCGTCTCTCCTGATTTATTTCTTCCTTGTCTTTCTCTCTCATTTCTTCTCTCTTCCGTCTTTGGACCATCTTTGTCTTGCGTCCATCTTTCTTACAACTTGCCTTTTACCTTGCTTTTACCTTGCTGCTATTCTCGCTTTGTGTTTTCATTACACTTCTGGATGAGAAATGAATGCTCAGGTTTTCCTGCGTGAAGAAGGTCAAATTTGAGTTCTGCCTGAAGACCGAATACGAAGCAGCTGGTAAGCACACCCCATTTTCTATGCGACAGCTCGCTGACAGACTATCACCAGACATCGAACCCGGTCGAAGCAGGCACATAGTTAGAAATGACGCTGTGTCTGGCACTTGAACCGGACCAAACCCAAGGAGGTGTTCCGGTTCGACGAGGAGTTCGAGCTGTTCTGAGACAGCTGACCTGACTGTGAGACTGTAAGGGATCTTGCAATCATCGCTGAGTTGGATAAGAACCAGGAGGCATGCATCGAGAAACTGGTCAGGAACTACCAGCTCGTTGTTCCCGGATCAGATGACAGAGGTGGCTGCTTCATATGTCAAGCCGATTCGTCCACTGTCTCAAGGCCATCAAGGCTCTGAAAGCTTGAGTGGGAAGTATATTGCAGGCATCATCATCGATGTCTTTTACGAGTACAAAGCTTTCATGGAGCTGTCATGAATACGGACCATCATCTAGAGCGCCACGGCTGAAGACTCGTTTCATTGAATAAAAGACACGGATGCCAATCCTGCAACTCTCACGAGATACCGATGGGCTTGATGCGGAGGAGCTTTGACACCTTGGAACGAGGGAGAAAGGGAAGGAGGGACATCAATTATGTACTCAAGGACGATCAGAGCGTGATTGTTGTTGGTCCCGGACAAGGAGGATATTATCCTTGATTCCGTATGCCCAATAAAGATACAGTTGGAGGATAGTTGGTATGGAAGCACTTGGGGACGGCACACACACATGCACACAGATATGCATCTGCGGAGAAATTGGGTATTGGATACTTGGGTGACTGGTAAAGGACCATGGATCTGTTCTGGGGAAGTTAGTTTGTATGGTCCCGGTCAAGGAATTTATCCTGCTTTGCGCAGAGGATATTTCCCTTGATACTATGGCCAAATGGGGGAATGGCTTGATGACTCTAACAATCAATACATTTGACAACCTGGACAATATCTATCAATATGTAATTCGTAGTACGGCCTTCTATAAGGCCTGTGGTTTCAATGCTCGAATCATAACCCCTGTTGTGAAAACCGACATGGCAAGATATATAGAGGTTCCGTACTGAGCCAGGCAGAGGCGGTGCTGAGCGTGCTGAGCGCATGATGACTGTATCGTAAGACCTTGATTTTGTTTTGTTTGACGGAAGGGAGATTAGGACCGATGGTTTTTTTATTTCAGTCATCCATTATGTATCTCCCTAAAACAGTAACTTCCGACCATATTGTGGCGATAATCGAACCTGAAGCCCATGTCAAACACGAACTTAGTCCTTCCCTCTCGTTAGCAGGGGAAGAAGGCCAATACCATGACACCACCGACGAAGTAAACACCCCAAGATGGCGCAAATACTGGCAACTCTGGAAAAGACATACAATTCGAACTCAATGGAGGATTCAAGAAATTGCGAAACCAGTGGCTCTACTGGAACTGAGTAATAGAACCATACACTAGTATGACACTAAATAAAATAAACTTATAAAAGCAATGGGCATGTACCAGGAGTCATTATAACGTTTTGGTCGAGTTGGTTGAACAGGAGCCTTCATCAGAGCCATCCCGGGTTCGAAACTGGGATGGCACCTGGGAGGGTGCCCTTCCTTGCCAGCCCGGCTTAACAAAGCGGTATGGACAAGACTTTTTTTTTTTTTTTTTTTTGATGTCTACGTTAATATTCTTTTTTTTTTTCTCTGGCTTATTCTTCATTAACTGATTTGGTTATTCGAATGGTACCCTCGTAGCCTCAGAGCCTCAGAGCCTCAGGCTTGTTGCAGCACTGCAACTGCTTAATATAGTTTTCGTTTTAGGCAATACCCCTGTCTTTGTTCATGTCACTCAAGACTTTTCGTTAATAATACCTTATGTTAGCTGCGTGCTTCTCTCGATTTCACTCAACAGAAACAAGACGACCTTTCGGCCGTATTTATATAACATCTCTCATTTGCCCTACCATCAGCTTGAACCATTCGCGGACTGTTGAGTCACGTGATATACCCTATATGTTACCTTCAAACCGCTACTCCTGATCCTCAATGTTTTCTTCACTAAGGTACTAGAGGAGCGGCTTCTATCGCGCGGTCTCGTTTATCATCGGTATAGCCTTTTCATGTCATTTCTTGTATTCTGTGACAGCAACATATCAGTAACTACATCCAAAGAAGTTCTATTATAAGGAGCTCTCGACCATGTCCGTGTTCCTGTATGCCTCTGGCCGGATCACACCGTGGTAGCACGATAGTCCGTATTTCTCCCACCGACGGGTTTCAGGACATCTTAGTTCAACGGAACCTGTGAAGCTTTATGATGAATGCTTGATCCCTGGAATTCCCAGGAAGCCCTCTGATAATGTCTCGGCTCAACTTAACAGGACAACCCCATCCCGCTCCCGCTCTCTCAATGGTGTCCTTGACAATGTCAACAGCAACCATCGAAAGTCCAAATCGATCAAGAATCTGTACAGTCGACTCCCTTGTCTCCTTCAAATCGCAGGTATTGTGTGTTGTCACCAAGACCATCACCGTTGGCGGATTTTCGACAGCATCCCAGCCCGCTCCACGCCTGTAAAATCCGACCATGTTGACATGATCAAAGTCAGCAACATCCATAATCTCTCCCAGTACGGCGGTCGACACAGGAAGAATATCCTGTGTCGATTCGACAAATGTCTCCAGCAGTTTGAAAACCTGAAAGTCGGGCAATATCAACAGACAACAGCTCAAGACCTCTCTCAATCAGAAGGAAGCGCGTATATCTCCCGACATGCAGTAATCCATCGATCGTCCAGTTCTCCCCAGCCTACCATAATGTATACCGTTGGGACATGACCTCAATCGCAGCAATAGCTGAATGGAAATGACGATATTCGCGTACAGCATTATCTTGCCTGCCGGCTGCTCCGTGATAAATGGCCGACGGCCTTAGGGGCCGGATTGTCGATCTACTCGTAGTCCAAAGCGGTTTCAAAGCGGTTCCTGTGGTACGATAGGAACTCACAGTAGAGCCTTTATTCATAGTACCTAATACCTATGGTATCGCTTGAATAAATGATGCATACACCCGTTCTCCTGTAATTTTTCCCCAGCTTCAATCACTATCCACCAACCGCAATCACCGCACCAAAACAAAAAAGAGGCAGAAATAAGAGCCACCAGACGGTTATGCTCATCGCTCAAGTCTATCCTATGAGCCAAACAGCTGTCTAACTGCAAGCAACCGTACACGGCCTGCCGCAATGTAACCTACTATATATGCCCTCAATAGAAACTACGCGATATGTGTAACTCAACTCTCTATTAATATACAATCACAATCCAATCCTGCCATTTCCCGTGCCCCAACATTTACAGCCAGCAAAATGTTCATTCCCTGGCATCCACTTATCTTATACTCAGTCGTGAACTCTGTCTTTGCTGCTGCCAACCGCCTCTCCTCCACCAACCGCGATGGAATCGATTATACTGTTTTCGAACATGGCGCCACAGGCGCGCGCATCGAATACACCAAGAACTCCAATATCTGCGAAACAACGCCGAATGTCACCCAATACTCCGGCTACCTATCTGTAGGCGAGGATATGAATATGTGGTTTTGGTTCGTTGCCCCCTTCACGTCCCGTCCTGTTCCCGCTACTCCAAGACCGCTGCGCTATGCTAATACTAGGTGGTGAATGAAAAGGTTCTTTGAATCCCGGCACACCCCTTCAACCGCCCCGCTAGCGACTTGGTTCAATGGCGGACCTGGGTGCTCCAGCATGATCGGCTTGTTCCAGGAGAACGGACCCTGCCATTTTCCCGTCGGGGGAGATGCGAACGCCCCGGTCCTGAATCCGTATAGCTTCAACGAGATCGCGAATATGCTCTACATCGACCAGCCGATTGGAGTGGGCTTCTCGTACGGAGAAGGCACGGTCAACAACACGGAGACGGCGGCACACTACGTATGGACGCTGCTGCAGGCGTTTTACGAGGCTTTTCCGGAGTACGAGAAGCGCGAGGTTGTGATTTTTACAGAGGTACGGCCCCCTCCCTTTCCATCTGAAGCGCATCCCCGTAGAGCATGACATGAAAGCTGAGTTAATCTATGTTGCTTTTAATGATAGTCCTACGGCGGCCACTACGGCCCCTCCTTCGCATCGCACATCCAATCCCAAAACGACCTTATCTCCAACGGCTCTGCAACCGGCCAGGTTATAAACCTAACCGCGCTCGCCATCAACAACGCCTGGATCGACACCGCCATCCAGCAGAAAGCCTATATCACCTTCGCGCTCAACAACACCTACCGCTCGATAATCTCCCCGGCCCAATCACATACCTACCTCCGCGCATACGAAGAGCAATGTCTCCCAGCCGTGAACAACTGCACGACCACGGCGACAGACGCAGCATGCAGACAGGCAAACTCGATCTGCTCGTCGCAGATCGAGGGGCCGATTTCGAGAGCTGCGGATTTCGACGTCTATGATATCCGCGCGCCGCGGGACGATCCTGAGCCACCGGCGACGTATATGAGATATTTGCGACTGGAGGATGTGCGCCGGGCAATTGGGGCGCGCACTGGGTTTGGCGAGTGTAATAGTAGGGTTACGGTAGGGTTTCAGCGGACGGGGGATAGTGGGTCTCCCCTTAATACTGCATACATCCGTATTGATCAATTCGCTTGGATGGATGCGATACTGACGATCAGACGGCTAGATGCAAGATCCTACCTCCCAACCCTCACGCACCTCGTCCAGTCTGGACTTCAAGTGCTTCTCTGGGCCGGCGACGCAGACTGGATATGTAACTGGGCTGGGAACTACGACGTCGCGAATGCGCTGGAATTCAACGGACAGGAGGAGTTTCGCGCGAAAGAGCTGCAGCCTTATACGGTTAACGGAGTGCAGAGGGGGACGGTTAAGAGTGTGGAGGGTTTCACGTTCATGAGGGTTTTTGAGGCCGGACATGAAGTTCCTTATTATCGTGGGTTTTTTTTTATTTTATTTTAATTTCCTTTCCCTACATGGTCCAAGTATTCGTGGATTGGAGCTGACGGGTGATTATGCAGAACCGGAGACATCGTTGCAGGTGTTTAGGCAGGTTTTGGAGGGGAAGGGGATTTATTCGACGTAGTCAAGGATGGACATTGCAAATAGGGACATGGTAGTGAGAAGTCGATTACCTCTGGCGAGACTATTCTAATGCATCAAACAATCCAGTTGTTAAAACCGGTCTAGTCAACTTAACATGACAAACAAAATGAAAATTAAAATCCCTTCCAAGTCGTGCTTGGATACCATGCATATTAATCAACATATCATAACCCACAGACATCAACAACCAAAACCGCGCACGTGTTGAAATCCATATGGTGTCTCAATCATCCTTATTCCCTAGATTGAATGCATGCATCCACCTAATTGCCGACGCAAGCCTCCGGTTTAACATGCAAATGATCCTCCTTCTTCTCCGCCTGCTCCAGCACTGGGATCTTATTCGTATCCTTCAAGCTCTCGTCACCGGTACTAGGAACCGCCAGCGGACTCGGCTGCGGCGACGTCGAGGGCGTCTCCATCTTACTCTCGTGCTCTGTAAGACCCTTCCGGATAGCAAGGACGGAGTCGACGATGACTGCGTCGATGCCTTCGGTGACCTGTCGCTTGACGTGTTCGGGCTCGTTGTTGATGGCGCCGTAGGATACGCAGACAAGGCCTGATTCCTTCACGACGCGGACAAGGCGAGGGCATAGAACCAACGGTTCAGCCTGGGACACAATACCGAGAAGATTCCAGCGGGACGCGAAGCGGACGGCTTCTTGGAGGGAAGACGCGCGGATGTCATAGGCTGGGGAGGCGCCCGAGTCGGAGAGGAACAGCACTGGAATGGAGGGCTGTTTAAAGGAGAGGAGGAGGCAGATGTCAGGGTTGAAGGAGGAGAAGAGCATGTTGCGGCCTTGGCCGAGGTCGTACACCAATTTCAGCACCGTATCCACGAAAGAGTTGAGTTCGACGGCGTAGGTGTCCATTTCTTCTTGTTCGGATTCGAAAAGCATGGGGTACTCTGTTCTTGTTAGCTTGCATCTTTTCATTAAGAATAGAGGGAGAGGCGTACTCAGTTCAATGTTGAACCCAACAGACTTGGGCAACTTCCTAAACAACTCTTCCAACGTGGCAAACGGAGCCTGGATATGATTCCCCCGGGTATTCCCCTTGAACCCCTTCTTCTTAAAGTCCCGCGTGTGCTTAATCTTCTCATTCAACTCGGCAACATTATACTCCGACCCGCCAACAGACATCGACCGCATGCGTCCACCCTTCCTCTCCTCACCAATGATATCCGCCCGATGAGGCGAAACATTCTGGTTTCCGCGCATCGACCGGCTATCGCCCAGCTGCATGAACTGTTCCAGCGTGAGCGTGTGCACCGGGGCATCGATACCAGTCTCGCTGACGAGGAAGTCGTGGTAGATGACGGGGACGTGGTCTTTGGTGAGTTGGACGTCGAACTCGACGTACGAGGCGCCTAGGTTGGCTGCGGCGATGAAGGATTGGATGGTGTTCTCACCGAGTTGGAGGGACTTGCGACTGGCGAAGTTCTTGCCGAGACCGCGGTGGCCGATGACCATTGTTGAGGTGAGACTCTTCCAGTAGGTCTGGTCGCGGCCGACGGACATGTTGGGGTGTTTGAAGGGGGTGACAATCAGGAAGTTGAAGGTCAGCGAGCCGATGACTTCAAGCGTGTTGGCTGCCACGATCGGCACAGTGGAATCACCCTTCAGGTTCATCCGATGCGAACCCACACCGGGTTTAATCGACGAAAGCAACGCAACACCACGGCCAACGATTTGATCCTTCGACCCCGCATACGTCGGAACAAGATCAAACAACAACCGCACCTTGGTCGGATCAGCAGCGTGGAACACCATCGGCTCCGTGGAAATGTTATCCTGCACCGGCAGATCGATAATCTCCGGCTCACCGTGCGCACCGCTAGCAGAGACAACAATCGACAACGCCGTGTCGAGCTGTGTGGAATGCGCATTTTCCATCGGAATTCGGTCCAGGTTGACTGCTTGCTGCGGCTTGCGGATGTCCATCGTGCCCAGGCTGACTAGGATCATGGCTTCATCGGTGAGATACCGATGTCCAAAAGACTTGATAGGTTCAGAAGCCCGTGGGCCAGAACTCCCTGGGGTGGTGTTGTTGGAGCGGCGCTCGGCCAGCGAGGACTGCGCTTGCGGCGGGGAAGAGGGCGTGAGAGCGGCGGGAGAAATAGCAGCAGGCGCGGGAAGCAACTCGGGCTCGGAGACTTCGGGTTCAGGCGTGACTTCGGCCAGACGACGGGCAATGTCGAGATGGCCACGCAGGGCAGCATGTTCTTTGGCCGTCCAGCCAGATGAATCCGACCGCTCGAGATCGGCATTGGCTTCAATGAGCAGGTTCACCACCGACAGTGCACCATCAACGCAAGCGATGAACAGCGGCGTCCACGAATACGTGTACTCGAAAAGTTCGGTATCGGCCTTCTGGTTATCCGTGCCATTCAGCAGAATACGAGCACATTGATCATGGCCAAAACGAGCAGCCACATGCAACGCAGTCTCGCCCTGCTCATCCTGGTAATTGATATCAACGCCCGCATCGACCAGCAGCTGCACGATGTCGACAAAGTTGGCCTTGGTAGCCATGGCAAGCACGGCGCTAGACTTGGGAACTTGCTTGCGAATAAACGCGCGCTCGGTGTGGTTCTCGCCCTTCCAGTTCTCGGCCTCAAGCAGAGTCCGGGTAGTCAACGGGTGGCCGCCCACGACAGACAAGTGCAACGGTGCCCAGCCATCGTTGTCCTGCCATTCGACGCCGTCAATGCCGCCGCTCACGTCGAACAGATCCCACGCCTGCAGGTGCTCGATGATGATATCGCAAACGACCTTGAACCCGTACTGCGCGCCATAGTGCAGAGGAGTGCGGCCGGTGAGATCCTTGGCCAGGACAGCGTGGCGCTGCCGCGGGCGCAGCTGGTCGAGCAAATGTGACAACAGCGCAACAGCCGGGTCGGAACGCTCAAGATGCTGAGGCTTCTCCGACTCCTTGATGACAGAACGCGCGGGCTGCAACGTAGGCGGAGCAGCGGGAGTAATGTAGTTGGAAGTCTCGAGAGGAAAGTCGAGCACCATGGAGGCAGACTGCTCCGAGTCAGTAGTGGACTGCGCGCGGCCGATGGAAATCACCAGACGATGAACGCAGTTGCGCTTGTTGATATCATCGTCCTCCTCGAGGTCATCATCAATCCGGCCAAGCAAAGCAGTGATGCAAGCCTTAGACCGGTAGTAAATCGACCGCTGCAACAGACTCTTCAGGACTCTCGGGAATAGGTTATCCTGCGCCTCATCGGCCGCCTTCTTCAGCGTCTCAATCAACTCCAGCAACACATGCGTATCATCCGAGCGCAGCGCCTCATCAACAGCCGTCAACAAACTCGCAGGCACATTCAAATTCGGCCTCGAAGGCCCCTTCTTCAACGACAGCGACGACACCGTTGAACTCGCGTCATCCGTAACCTTCTGTTCGCCCAGAATCGACAACCAGTCATTGATCCGCTTCAACGCCTCGGAAACCCGCACATTCGACGCAAACGGCGCCGGATCGACCTTGGTCTCCAGATACGTCTTCTGGCTGTGCCCGCCAACGCGCTTATCCAATTTCTTGGTGATCTTGATGAACCCGCGCCGATTCACCTCCCCATACCACTGCAACTTGCGCAGCTGTCCACGCAGCTCCAAAAGCGCGGCAAGCAAATCCTCCACATCCTCGCCGTCCAGCCTCTGCCGGCCATCGAGGGAATGCCCGTACCGGCCCTCGAGCAGCTTCAGACGGCGCGAGAAGTCATGGTATTTCTTGTTGTAGAAGTAGTCGACGTCTTCGAGGTTGCGGTCGAGGGAGTAGAAGAAACCTAGAATGTGGTCAGGGGTTGTCGTGTCGACTGGGTCGACAGAGGAGAGTTATGGTGTAGTGCCTCACCCGCTAGATCCGCCTCATGGTCTGCTTTGAGGTCCTCGGCGGCGGACTTGATGAGTTTCTTGAGGGGTTTGTATTTGATGTAGGAGGCGCTCCATTCGGGGACGACGTTGCGGGGGAGGTTGCGGCCGAACTTCATGGCGTAAGAGTTCGGGATATTATCGTATGGTCGTGGATAGAGAGGTCTCGAGGTCGTCGTCGATTCTTAAGCGGGAACTAACGGAGTGCCATTCGTCACGACGTGCTATGTAAGGAGATCGATCTATCGCGAGTACAGAGGTCAACACGTGAAGATGCGGTGGACAATAGAAGGGAGGTCAACTACCAGTCGGAGAGCTGAATGGCGGCACGCTGTGTATGCCAGCCCGTGCCAGTGACTCAGCAGCTGATTCGACCGGAGATTTTTCGTAGAGTACAGTATAGAGTGACTTCAGATTCAGTACGGAGCACAATAATGCAATGACTAGTGCAATAACCCAAGGGGAAAGAAAGATGAAAAAGGCACAGAAATGATGACAGTGGCAAAGGCAAGGCAAAGGCAAGATACGCCTCTTATAACCGACCAAGTATCTTCTTTGAACTCTCCTCCTTTAACCCCCCCAAATCCCGTGACCGAAATAGAAAAGCCCTGGAAAAATCTCAGAAGTCGCCAAGCCAACCCACTGTCTCCACGCGTCCAAGGTCCAGACCTCCCACGTCCAATGAACCTCCACTGTCTGGTGGAGGGCGAGGAGAGGCTGGCATGGATCACCGGATCCCACGGGCCAATTGGGTGCAGTGGGGACGAGGCGGTGGAACGAGCGGTGGGGGACCTGCAAGGGGGCAGCGAGGTCACGTGTGGCGGTGTGTCTGGGGTATTTAGCCTTGTAGGCCAATAGGCCAATTAGTCATGGGTGGCTGCTCTATGAAACTAGAGTGCTGGTGGTATGGCACTATGGCTATCAAGCTTCATCTACAGAATATCACTCCACTGGGCGTGGAAGTGGACACCTGTACGTACTTGTACTGTGGTGGTCAGCTGACGACTTCATATGACTTCATTGACCGCCTCGGCAGATAGCAGAATAACGTGGAATATACTACGTACAACTAGACACATGCGATTGCACGCGAGTAAGCCCATTCAGTTGGCTGCAGTCGCAAATAGATATTGTGCCAAGCCGCGTCATTATCAGCCGTCACGAATGAACAAAACTCCATTGTATGTCTATCTGATAGCAAATTCCCGAGCAGACGCCTCGCTAATCAATCAGTGCTGCCAATTGCATTCCCCCCTGATATCTGAAAATATGAGGGGTAGCCCCGCTCCACAGTAATCCAGCAATCCAGTACTGTAAAATAATAATAATGATAATAATAATAATAAAACACCGTAATCGTAATCATCACAAGAAAAAGAAAATCACTGCATAATGGGCTTCAACGCCTCCACCCCCGTTTGCAGTACCGCCGGATTTGATGTCCGCTTCAGCACGCCTGCCAACGTCTCAACGCCTTGTTGGCCCTTGACGGCATTGCGTGCACGGACTCCTGTGTTTCCCGCCGCCAGAGTAGTCAGGTTCCGTATGCAGGCCACTCCCCGATGTTGCAGCTCTGCATCTGAATCCTGGCAGAGTCCCAACAACAACTCGACCCCGCGTGGTCTGTCCAAAACCGCTGTAATCGCAGATTCAAACTCGGTTAGCATGGCCAGGGCCCCTCCTGCGGCTTTGCGAGTCGCTGTGTCATCCACGTCCGTCAGTGCCAGGAGTACATGCAGCCGTTTGGCTGCCTGTTTCGAGCCATCTGCATATTGCATCACTCCGGCTTCGCATGCCATCAAATTGCACACCAACTCGCAGGCTGCACGCTGGATCCACGCGTGACTCGACAGTAGCAAATCTTCCACCACCGTCCATCCTTGTCGGACAATCGTCTCAGATGCCGACTCATCCGGGTACGAGGCCAGATTCGTGAGAGCCAACAACCCTTCAAACACTGGCAGCAGATCGCGCGGTTGATCTGCAGTAAGTACGGCCGTCTCAGGAACCGACAGGAGCGATACTAACGGCCGCACCGCAGACGTCACCGAGGGAAAACCGGAGGAAGGAAAGACGAGAGTCGGGTTGACGGAAATCAAAATTCGAGCCAGAGCATGAGCGGCGTAGTGACCGGTTTCAGTGCCGGCGCTCCCTTGTTGCGGGGCCGCCAGGTTGATCAGCACCTTGACCGCACCTTGCTGGGCCAAGGCACCCCGGGAGGAGCGGTCCCGAGCCAGGGACAACAGGATTTGGCTGACAAGCGACTGGATCGAAAGAAGATTGGTTTTGGCACAATCCACCAGAAGTGGCATGGCACCTGCATCGACGATGGCCCGACAGCGGGCGAGAACGGCCTCATCCTGCTGGCGAGGATCAGGACCCGATCGTGCTTCTCCGGTTTTCGCGTTGGCATAGGCCTTCAGCTGTGCCATTTTCTTCTGCTCCTCGGAAAGGTTGGGTAGAAATTGCGTGAGATGTTGAATGATTGTCAAGCCTCCGTAAAGCACAGAGGAGGCGGAGGTAGGAGTCGAGTTCGTGGCATGAGGTCGTAGAATCTGCATCAGATCACTCAGAAAAGAGCGGTCCTCAGCGAGTTGCTCTTTCACGTCGGGCTTCACGGACGAGAAAGCCAGCCCTTCAATGGCATGGGGTACGTGCTCGACCTTTCGCTGCGACATCAGTTCCTTGAATCGATGCACCAGTTCCGGCACGCTATCTTCCTCCTGAACCTTACCATTGGTTTGGGATGCTACCGTACCGGCTCCGTTCGTTGCTTCAGACGTACGAATCTTGGCGAGAACCACGGCAGCCAGGTCGGAGGTTTCGTCGCTGCCATTTGTGAGAACGTGCGACAGCCAATCGGAGAACCGCTTCGAAACGGTCTCCCGACACGCGGTGCTAACACAGGCCGCGTTCAATAGCTCCAGAAGGGCAACCTCCACATTGCGATTCTTCGAGCTTCTTGAAGCCAGCGGCATCAAGGCTTTCATGAACTCATCGGACAAGAAAAGAGAGGCGGCAGCATTTGGAGCAATCGGGAATACGGCAACGGCCGCGGAAAAGGCCACAACGATATCGTCATTGCGGGCTTTGGTGATTTTGTGCGCAATAAGACGGGAGAACCTCTCCTCACCAGCCTGCTTGGCGACTTCGAGGTACTTGACCGTCGCCAACGTGGCCTGGCCTCTCCACTCTGCCGGAAGACGGCTGTCCAGTGAGGATAAGATCACCTCCAGGCCCTCATCGTCTACCAAGTGTTGTAGCTTCTCTGCGTCGACCGCCAACAGACGTGCAATTCCCTTCAGAGAACGACCATCCAAGTCATGGCCTGATTCCATGAGCTTGGCGATAAACAGGAGAAACAGTTCGCATTCGCAATGGTAGCGGACCTTTTCAGAAGGCCAGACGGAGGGGTCCAAGACCACGGTATCCAGACACACGGCAGCCCCATCACCACGATCATAAATTTCGTCAAAGAACGTGGTCACGGAGACCTGTAGGCGATTGGAGAAGAACTGTCGAACGCTGGTATTCTGACGCACGAGGCTGGAAATGAGATCATCTTGCGTCGCGGTCAAAGCGGGAGGCCGCTCGGCCAGCAGCAGCATTAGGCATTGTAAGGCCACCTCCTCGGGAGGCTTGAGGCCGTCGGTTCGTAAGTAGAGGGAGGCATCTTTGCCAGCAGATTCATCCTTGTTGGCAGTGTATTTGCGACAGAGGTCGAGGAGATGGTGACCCTGGGTTTCGTCTTTCTGGACTTTGAGGAGGGTTCCCGTCACCTCCGGATGGTGCGGAGCAAGAGAGAGGGCTTCTCGGAGGTTCCGTGACGCCGCCTAGTCACAGAGAGTCATTGTTAGTACGGCAATCAAATACATTATCGTGTAGGAAGAAACGTACCTCACGATGACCGGCGTCGAACAATTCGATGGCCTCGGTGGCCAGGTGGATGGCGCGTTCCTCACCGGGCGATAACATATCTGAACGCACGGTTGGAGCGGAGTGTGGGGTTGCAGAGCAGAAACTGGTGGAAGAGAGAACGAGGAAAATAAGTGGTACTAGGCCGAATTTCTGAAGGCAAGGGATGAATTAGAGAAGAGAAAGATAGAGAGGAGAGAGAAAGATGAAGAGAGACTGAATTTGTGCCGAGAGTGCGAAGTGAGTGGTGGAATCGGACACTCACATTCAACCCACGGTGGAAGCAGTGCCTGCAGGCGGATTCAAAGCGGACATGAGGTCAGCAAGATAATGATAGATGAAATCCGAGACAGTGAGGCAACAGCCAAGGTGTTTTCTTTTTCTGTTGAGCAGAGGGAGATACTAATGATACAGAATAAGAGGAGAGAAGGAAAAAGAAAGAAGAAAAGGTGATGCCAGTGACGGTAATTACGGCGGTGACAATACCGGGGGTGAGGCCGCAGGGAACCGGGGATGATACGAGTAATACCGATACAGTCCTGGCCCCGATCTCAAACGGAACACCGAAGGATGGGATTACGGAGTACGGAGTACAGAGTATAGTACCTCTATCAAGCTTATTTGCAATTGAAACGGCATCCCTGACTCACAACTCTGATAAGCGTCTCCCCCCCCCCCCCCCATGGAGTACTCCGGAGTAAGACTGCACTACTGGTAGATCTTCAAGGAATCTGTCCAGTCACAACACGCCATCACCTCACGTTCAGCCCCGTGTCAATCCTCCGTCCAAAGTTCAGCATCCAAGACGATAGTGCTTGCTCAGCGCCGGCGCGGCGGGAGCACGGGGGATCTTGGCTCTTGGCGATATCACTGTGTACGGAGTACAGTGTCAATGCACAAATGCGCATCAGCCTAGTACAGAATGCAGTGTGCAGCGCAGAATCCAGCATGTATCAGCTAGCTCTGCTCGCTCTACCGGTCCCCGTAATCTCCAACTCCGTACGAAGTACGGGGGAGTGGGATGTGGACGGCAGGTCTTGGCAGCTGTAGCATAAAGATGTCCAATCTGTCCCAGTTTCCACCAATTGGAGAGCATAGATCACGTGGTGATAACGATACTGATTAAGATGCTATTACATCAGACCAGCACGCAACTCAACTTCACCAAACCAAAATGCCTTATGCTAGCCATTTTGGTGTGTTTCTTCAGAAGCCACACAAGTGGACGTCACATCATCGACATCTCCTTCTAGTAGCAGAGGAGGAAAGCATCATCTGAGGGAATAGTCGATTCTACATATCTGGCCCAATATGGCGATCCGGAATTCAAAGCCTTCGCCTCGGACTTTGCCAAACCAACCAGAGAAAATTTCTTTGACGGCACCATGCGTTTTGAGGAAAAGTACAGAACGAGTCCCTTTAGCGTGACTTACAATCACATGTCATCAGTGATAAGACAGAAAGAAATGGGAGAGCATATGTGTAAGAGGGGCTACATTCCATTATTTAGATGCATTATGGAAAGTCTGGTCGACACTCTGCTTGCATGTGTCGACTTGGATACCTGGTTGTGAGTGTGAGCCTACTCTGATATATCTTAGTTTGACTTGCCGGTTGGATATGTTAGTATAATGGTTTTGACCGAGAAATTCCATTCCATATCCACTCTTGCAATGTGAAAGGCGTCCTGAAGCCTGTAGGGGTTCTCGGCAGATGTTCCGAGATCGAAGACAAAGTTGTCATTCTTCCGGTTGCCACCTTTTCGGATTGCTCGACCGTCGACCACTGGAAACCATACGGATCAACATGAAACATCAGGTCATAAAATCCAACGAAAATTCAGACTCTATTGTTCGCGAAATCCCACAGGTTCTCATTCAATCAATACCAAAGCTTCAAAAATATCCAGTTCTGGACGCGCACAAGGCATTTGCACTCCGGGCAGATCAATTCAAGCTTCAGCTCAGCTCGGCTGTAATGACCCGTGGTGATCGGGTAATTGAAGGGCCCATACTTCTGCGCTCTGCCGCTTATGATCTCCGGGAACCTGATGAGCGACGGGAGATATTGAGGCTCCTTATTGGTTTTCTGAGACATCTTGATGCTGAGAAGCTCGCCCCGGTTAAACCCTGCTTTGAGTTCGCCACTACGTAGAGAATTGCTCTTTTAGGGGGCCCGCAATATCTGAATAGCATGCTAGGGCGAATAGTAGGCTACATCCTTTGTGGGGGGCTGATCAAAGGGTACCAAACTAGTGAACGTCTCATTAACTTTCTTTTACATGCTACTCTTTGTTTGCTATCAACCAGTCCTCATAGTATATGAGATATCAGACTCCAACTATCTTTTTTCATCTGCTCCCACTCTACATCTAGCTCCTCGTGACGGTCTTGAGCAACACGAATCTATTGGTAGACTATCTGAGGAAATTCCAACATGAGGAGAGAAAGGATGGAGGCAGGCCTGCCGGCGACGAGCTATCTAGTGTGTGCAAAGGGGTTTAAGCGATGAGCAGTGGATGTCGTACACCAAACAGGCCAAAATAATCAAACATGCTATACACCTAGCGAGTGTTCATGTTCCGTGCACTCCCTGCAATATTTCCTGCATTTGTGTTATGATATTCGTATTTAACTACAAATGTTTTCCTATTCAAATTCAACAACCTATATTAGCATAGGATCCAACGATGCTTAGTCCCCAACGAGAAAAATACAGATTGTCCGTGATTCAGCCGTTGTTCTTCAACGTTATATCCTATACGCCCATAGCGAATGGACTCCACAAACCCAAGTACGCACACCACCCCAAGAGATGCTGGATATTCGCTACAGCATATTGTTAGAACTGCCTCAGCTCACAAGGAGCCGAAGGTCAAAAAGCCATCTATTTCAAATCATTTATATCGCCTTTATACCTAGTGGGCATCCATAATGACACTCGTAAGCACCAGTCAAATAGCGTATCAATCTTGGCTGTCTTTCCGAAATACTCGTTCCAAAAGGGATGAGAGATGCTTGGGCAAATCGAACAAGGCATTTTTGCATCTAGCACTGCACAGCGAAATTGCTGTTCTACCGCTCTGCAAGGAATTAATGGCTCCTATTTCAGTGACCCAGTACAAGGTTAGTAGCAAGTATGGCTTACTGTACTGCTTATATGTAGCTGACTTTCCTGGTGATGCAGAGGCCTTGAGATTGACCTGTGTTGTTGAGGAAAGACTATTTGGGTTATATTTATTAGGAGCACAGATTGAGTCCAAACTCGAGATACCCTCTTGAAAAGTGTTGGTAATCGTCCATGCCATGTCGTTATAGTCACGAATCTCAATAGCTAGAAACAAGGCCGCTGGCGTGATGGTGGCTATGATAGTGTTTGAAGCGCCGATTATCAAACCCCCACTGCCCACGGGAGAGTCAAGCCGCTAACATATGTAGCAGGACAAACTAAATTCATTGCTGACCAATTAGCAAATGTACCCGGTGAGTAACTGCTGCCTGAATCCGGAATATCGTCCAACGACCAACTGGATCACTTGTTCCGGACATGCCAAATACAAATAATGGTAGAATCGCTTTTGAGCATAGTCGAGAAAGGCAAACCAGCAAAGGTGAACCAGGAAAACCCTGAAATCGTTCCGTTTACAATCGTGTTGGACTAGTCTAATCACAAGGCGACTGCCATGCATTCAAGATATTTTGGCACACATTACGCTAGCTCTGCGAAGAATGATCACCAGTTGACAGGTTTGGTTGCTTGAGATACTAGTAATACTGGATGGAACTTGCGGCTTGGAAAGCACAACAATGTAGCATCTCTCTTAGTTCGAGACGGCGCACTTACATCACTCAACAAATATGTTTGTAGTCATAACCAGTGTGCAACCATCCCTCTCAGCTTACTGTTGTCCAATGCACGCCCACTCTTTTCTATTGTTTTCTTTGCTGGTTGACAGATGGTACTCGCATCCATCTATCTGCTCATCGTCTTTCTATGTGCAGTAGGGACTCGTGATGACGGTAATAATAATGTAGGGGTATCTCAGCCATGGGGGGCCCGCTCGGTTTCATGCACTGATTCTCGTGATGTTTCAGCAGTCTGGTACATAGGTCGGAATATCCACGCATAAACATGCAATTCTATGGGTATAAGCATGACAGAAGCAAATATTTACATCAATATACACCATAATAGACTCAGAAGCGATATCAACTCTCCTTCCCATTCCCCTCCTCCATCTCAGCTGGCCACAACAACTCCCTGTTCCAAACCCCCCAAATCGTCCCAACAGCAACACTGAGCCAAACCCCCACCTGCAGAACAGTCATCACACTCGTAACCCACAATATCCCCTCCGACTGCAACGCCTCTCCAATGTCAATCGTCGCCAGCGTAAAACCCGTATTCGGGAAGACAATACTCCACCACGCCATCGACATTCCTAACTCTCCTTTACCCTTGCCTTTGAACACCCGACACGCGGCGAGGGTGCTGATGGCCGCGATGCAAAAGAAGAAAAATGCCATCATCCACATGAAGACTGCAGACAGGGTTGCGAGGACTAGTGCGATATCTGCTGCTGATACGGAGGTTGGGGAGATGGAGGAGGTGTCTGCAACAGAGATAATGTAGCGTTGTGGCCACTTTTCAACGGCTACTTGGGCCATGCCGATTAGGGCGACTGCTGTGAAGCTCCATGGGCCGACGGCGATGAACATTTCTGGTCGTTCGAGTGATTTGGGTAGTCCGTCTTTGTTTGCACGGAAGACATATTCTGCGTATACTAGGAGTGACATGAGGAATCCGAACCCCTGCAGTGTCATTCCTCCAATCAGCATCGGTTTCGCATGATGTACAGGTTGGTTGGAAGTAAGCACTGAGGCCATAGTCCCCGATAACATTGCCGGAAATGATGGAAGAAGCCGGAGGAGTGCAAAGGTTTGTCGACTGGCCATACACGAATGGTATAAATACCAGTTATGGAAAATCGCGACCAGTGTTGCGATAGCGACGTATAGCCAGAAGAGCACGCGCAGTGCTACTATTAACCACGGACCGCAAGATGACGCGCCGTATGCTGAGATGCCCATGATGATTGTCGCGATTGCTAACACACATGTTGGGAAGAAATGCGTCTCCTGCGGACTCTGGAACGATTCCTTCAGCGTCGATGGCTTGCCGATGAATCGGATGCCCATTGCAATGCTTATCGATGAAAACACAACCAGGTTCAGAATAAACACAATTTTTCCAATAATAATCAGGCCTGTAAATTGGTGTGGTGTCTGATTGAGCAGAAGCGCGATGCCCCCGGTACTCATAGAGCTGGCGTACCAGCCCCAAGAGACCTGGCGGATGCGTTGCCCAATAGATACGCGCCCTGTCATCGTGGGAGCCCTGAACTTCCAAAAGATATTGGAATTGAGCTGTTAAAAGTAGTCAATTCTTTTTTTTTTTTTTGCCTGCCATGATGGCTGTCTTTTGTGCACCGAATAAATCTGTATCGCAACTTGTTCTGGTCGGTAGGGCTCCACTTGTTTTGATATGACGACACATGATGTCAAGTCACGGCCAAGCATGTGCACCTTGTATATATTTATCAATCGATGCAAATTGGATGATATGTATTTATTTAAGACAATTCTGCTATAGCTATAAAGCAGAAAAAAAGGGGGAATGTTTCACTGATGACTAGCATTAGGGCTAAGCATATATGACGTCATGTCAGATCTCCTGGCAGTTCATATACAAGGGTACTGTACATCCGTTCGAAAATATACAGCATGTAGTTACTTTCCATAGGCCAACTTGCGTAAGTCCTTACCAACCTGCCTCGTCGCCTCCATAGCCTTCTCACTCCACGGCGCCATCTGCAAGAATCCATGCGGCAGCGTATCAAAATGATGCCAAACCACCTGATTACCCGCCTCATCTAACTTGGACGCATACTCCACCCCAACATCGCGCAACGGATCAAACCCATTAGTATAGACTGCTGCTGTCGGTAGGTCTCGTAATAATGAGATTGGCTGCATCCCGGGTGAGATATACCGATGCGACGGCGGCGTTCCACGGGGGAGATAGTGATCCGCGAATGAGAAGATGCCATTGCATTCCAGATAGATCCCCGAGTTATTCTCTGACGCAGCAGGAGTATCGAATGGAATCCGCGCTTCCGGGTATAGTAGAATCTGTGCGCGCATTGGTTGCGATTTTCCGCCTTTTCCATCTTTAACACGCAAGGCTAGCGCGGCAGTCATGTTTCCTCCGGCACTGTCGCCTCCGCCGCAGACGCGTTGGGGATTGACTCCTCGCTCGGCACCACCTTCGCCCTGAACCCATTCCAGTACTGCTTGATATTCATCAAGCTGTGTCGGGAACTGCCATTCGGGGGCTAGTCGGTATTCAACCGCATAGACCTGCACACCGCTCTCCTCCGCCAGAATCCGAAGACCATTCTCAAACTCGTCCACCGATCCAACTGTGTAGCCTCCACCGTGAAAGTAGATTAATGCAGCAGAATCTCGGGCATGTTTCTGCTCCTCGCCACTCTTGGGGTAAAAGACTCGGATTGGGATCGTTCCGTGCGGGCCACGGATGGCAGTGAATTCAACGTGGCCAATTGAGGCTCGAAGGATCGGTGGATGGTTATGGAAGGAAAAGACTTGAGTATGGTGTCTGCGCTCAGCTAAAAAGTCTGTGCCTCCTAGTTGGAGGGACGAGTTTTGGGTGAGGAATGTTTGGATTTGGGGGTCTAGGGCTGTTCTGCCGGCCGTCTTTGGGATGCGACTTGGTGACATGGTGCAATTTCTTGCTCTGGATAATCAATTTCGTTGTATCAAGTATAAGGAGTAAAATCATTCAGCTCTGTAAATAGCTGGGTTTATATAACCACCACATATCTGACATCATAGCCTGATACGAAGTGCCCGTGACGTTAACTAATCAGTGGACCTGATTCAGCAATGGTGATGCATCCGCAGATGGAACAAGTTCGAATCAGTGAATATCTGCTTCAATGCAATACAATATGTTGTAACTTCCTCTTCCTCAGTCGTTTTATCCTTTTAGTATCCACAGTCACACTGCGAGGCCTGCCGTTGACTCGCTTTCAACATATGTCTTGCTTAGTTTGCTTTCTGTAACCTAGACGCCTTTGCCTCCGATGAGCTGTGCTTTCTGGCGGTTTGAAGGGTTACCTGAATAGAATATCAATCATGAGGCAATCCAAGTCCTCTTTCTGGGCACTGCAACTTTCTACGTGGTTTGAGAAGGAGGCGAATCTTGAAACGAATTTCAGTCATCGAAGCTAAGGCACTCAATGCGGTCCTTGATCCTTGCCTACCGTCGACAGGCAAGACCCAGTAGCTGCTGGGCTTGGCTCACCAGGGCTGACTCGTGTCACTGGTTAAGGAATTACAAGCAAGCAATATCCTTGATCACATGGATGCGGGATACACAGAAGAGTCGATGGATAGTGAGGTCTAACAACGTGCTCACATTGAACAACTCCTTCACCAACAGCATGGAGGTCTAATACTCAGAGATGTAGGTTGTTTCTGGAAAAAGCAAAGACTCCCACAGCGAGGAAGAGGCCATTTCACAATGCCACGGTTTCTAATCAGACTTTGAACTGTTAGGGTCCTGCGAGACACCTCCTGTCTCGGAAACGACGAAGAAAATGTGCCACGCAAGACCACATTGAATGCCTGCAGTGGGCTATTACCGGGGCTAAAGAGCCCATTATACGGAGACCCCGAAAAGCAGCATTATGCCTGGAGGAACGGGATGTCGTCTTTAGACTATTCTGTATTTGCCACAAGCACCAAATATATACGATTGAGTCGCAGATTATGACAAACCCCATGAATCAAAGTACCTCAGTACCTTGATGAGCAAACCCGAAGCGAAGCAAGCCTGCATACGGAAAGGCATTGTCGTCCTGATGTGCTAGGGTCTTTTGACATGCCAACTGACAATTCCGGACCCATAAAAGCCCTCCATTACAGCGGATATCACCTGTCTGCGAGCAAGCCTAAATGCTAGAGCATCCCAATATCACTGTTGATCTAGCCCCGATATGGCCTCTGACAAAGCCCACTGTTCGCATTAACGAAAGCATCCGCGGAGAACGATTCCAACCGACCTGTAACCTGGCATCCCGGGGCCACCACTGCATGGTCGCCCGTCCATTCGAGCCTTAGCTCGGTTACCATCCCCGCATGATATTCATCAGGTGGCTCTGTTTTGTGGGCGTTGTTATGCTTGAATTATCTAGTTATTAAGCGCTATGAGAAGCCATGCCCAGAGGTGACGGATTGCGGCCTGGTCTCTTCGTTAGCGACATTCTTCAGCTCAGAAACATGTGATTGACAACGATCCGCATACCTCAGCTTGGCGAACTCCCAACGCGGCCAGACCCAGTTGTTCCAGTTATCGCTGTTGCCCAGTCCAATTAACACGCCTATGCAGTCGTAAGTTGCTGGCATTTTGTTATCCAAAATTGGGTTGGTCCTATGGTTACGGAGCTGATAAAACTGTGATGTGATCATGCCAGATTCGGTGTAGGGAAGGCCAAATTGTGGTGAGTGGAGGTTCGGATGATGATCTATCAAAGCAATTCCTTTTCCCTATTTTCGCGGATGTATGACAATAGAGCTGATATGAAAGAAACACTTAATAAACTATGGACAGACAAGTAATAGAAACACAAGGCTAGTAACGCACTGCACGTCAGATCTAAACTAAGTACCAGGGCCACCAAGCAAAGCGAATCTGCGGACAATGCTGGGACCAATTTCGTCGTACTCTGCCTTGGTGTGACAGTAACTCCGGAATTCAGGGGTCTGGCCCAGCAAGCTACCTCCGAACCAAGGACCGTGTCTCTGCCGCTTGTGCGTCACGACGGCCACATCCAAGCCACCACTCCGGGCTCCTCCACTGCGTGCCTCCGAAGCACGGATACGAGCATCCACTAAATGACGGATATCACGCTGTAAACGCCGGCCAAAGTCCTTGTATAGGGTCGATCCTCCGGACAGAACAATGTTTTTGTAGAGACCTCTCCGAACATCGATGGGGGAGGATTGGATAACGCCGTCGACGACGGTGGGCAGGGGGGTCAGGAAGTCGGACGAGTAGATTTCAGGGTTGAAGAAGATTTCGGGGGCCAGGAACCGTTCGTACCCAATGTCGATGTTCACCGTTCGGCCATTGGGCGAGGTTACGGTGTGCTGCAGGAAGCGATCGGGCTCACGGTCATAGCGGGCAAATTCTTTGACAATGTCGGGGCTGACGTAACAGTATTCCTCCTTGACCTTCTCTGCGGTCTTCAAGCTGCTATCCGGCTCGCCACGGTCACGAAGCAAGCTCTGCACGAAGTAGGTGATGTCTCGACCGGCAATGGGTATACTCTTGATGGAGGATCCGATGACGTAGCCTTCCGCGACGGGGATAACATGGGTCACACCGTCACCCGAGTCGATGACAGTTCCGGTCAGGGATCGGTCGGTCACTTTCGAGGACGTCCAGGATGCAGCCAGCGCAAGGACGGCCTGGACCGCGATGTAGAGACCAGCGCAGTTGAACGACTCGAACATGATCTCGGCGGTGTTCTCACGGTTCTCGGGGGGATTCAGGGGCTGTCACCACGCTACTGTCAGCTATGCCATCACCTCACAACTAACTTTCAACTAGTCGCTAGCAAAATAAAGAGTGGCATGTTGAGGAAAGCTTCATACCGGCTCAGTAAGAAGGAAGTAGTGGTCCTCGGGCTCAACCCGGAGGTACTTGAAGATCGACTTCGACCAGAACCGTTCCATCGAGTCCCAATTCTCAATCTGACCATGACGAATCGGATACTTCAGGTCATATCCAGGGCCGTTGGCAGCAGCCAAAGCTTCATCTCCGATAGAGTAATCCAAGTCCTCTGCACCACGCTTCACTGACAGGTTGGAGCTTGCCCCACCACCACCACCAGACAGGAACGATGGTTTGTTCCCAACGGCGGGTCGGCTGGAAGACCCTCCGGCACCAGTCTTGTTGGCAATCGCGGTAGGGAAGACGAAGGAAGGCGAGTCGTTACCGGCGAAACCTAGTCAACATACGTGGTCAGTTTGGAGCTCCCCGTAGCTTTCCCCGTATTGTTAAGGACGGAATCGCGATTATTCAATGAGGGAGGCTTACCAAGCTTCGAGTATCCAGTACCGCTATATAGTGGAGAATGTCAGTCAATTCGAGTGTAATGGAAGAGAATCAGAATCGCAGCAAACAACGTACTTGTCCATGACAACGGCTGGGGTTTGGGACGCCATGGCGGATTAGAGACGAGGGTGTCGCTTCTTCCTCCGGTACCAGCGGTGAAGAGAATTTTGCGATATAGATGGAAGATGTGGTATAATTAATTTAGAAGAACAGAAAAGTATTGAGAAGACACAAGAAGAAGAGAGTAGGAGTAGACAGTACTAGCGGGGACTCGCAGTCGGTATCGCTGGGGCGGTGCCAAGCCACGTCATGTGAGTTTCTCCCCGGACGGCACGAGATGCAGCTTTCGGTGGCTTCATACATGCCATTTCGGGAAATTCTGAGCACATAGTGGGAATGGGAGATAGAACTGCTATAGAGGTATCTATCGAGTGGCATTGACTCAACAATGGTGGACAACACTTGAGGGCAGTTGCCTCTTCCTGCGCAGGTAAATTCTACACCTGAGAATGAGGAAGGTGCTCCTCCAGTCTCTCCTTCACTCTTCGTTCAAGGAATTCACCTCTAAACTGTTTTTCCTTCTACAATCCATTCTCTTTCTTCCCCTCTTTTCTGCATTTTCTCCTTAACCAGTTCTTCTGTATAATACCCCCACCTAGAATCTGCACTCTCTTTTTAAAGCTATTTCTATCTCTATTCTTCGTTCAGCTCTCGGGATTCTGGTCGTCTTCTCCTACTCCCTGGCACTCGCTCAGAACCCGCGTGTCCTCTCACATCGTTCTCTGTCTGGCCAGTTCAGCCACATACCAATGAAGTCTATTCTGTCACCGTGAACGATACTCGACCTCTCTTTCTCAACTCGGTGCCAAGCTCTGTTCTCGACGGTACCCTATACCCACTTGATCCTAGACGACCGCTTCGTTTTATTTGTCTATCGGTAGTCGTCATGAATCGTCCACGGAAGGGTGGTGATATCTCTGCCATCTTTGTCCACGCTGGAGCTGGTTACCACAGTCACCATAATGAAAGATCCCACCTAGAGGCCTGCGAGAAGTGAGTACTATCCCATCCGCAATTTGCCCCATGAAGCTTTCTGACCGTCAACAGCGCTGCAAAAGCAGCGATGGCCCTGCTAAAGAATGGTGGGTCTGCTGTGGACGCAGTCGAAATTGCTATCATGCTTTTGGAGGACTCAGAAATCACCAATGCGGGTTACGGCAGCAACCTCACATTAGATGGGAAGGTCGAATGCGATGCAGCCATTATCGACCACGAGGGGAGAAGTGGTGCAGCTGGGGCAGTTTCCCGTGAGTCTTCTCTGATAGCCAGTTGACGGGTTTGTTGGTCTCACTCTTGCTCTGGCAGACGTCAAAAACCCAATCTCTCTTGCGCGTGTTATCCTCGACGCCTCATCAAACCCGCTGTCCTTGCACAGAGTGCCCCCGAACTTCCTCGTTGGTTCAGGAGCGACTGATTTCGCATATGAAAATCGACTGCCCGTTCTCCCCCATGACGCCCTCATCGCAGAAGGGGCAAAACAACGATGGAAACGCTGGAATTGTGAACTAAGACATGCGGAGATGGTTGCAAAGAAGAAAGCCGGGGCACAACAGAACCTCAATGATCGACAGCGTCATCCGCTACAATACAATCCGGCCCAACTGCTCACTACGCCTTCAAGTATAGCGACTCCTGTGACATCTAATGCCGATCAAGCAAGCTTCACGGGGTTCTCCACTGGCCCTATTCAAAATAAAGTCCAGAATACCGTTGTCGGCGAAACCAGTAGCGCGCATATCCAACCAACTATTGATATGGACACGTCAGATTTTCCCACTCCAGATTTGCGCGGAGGTGATGACGCAGATGACGTCTCTGATACGGTGGGGGCAGTAGCAGTCGACAGCTTTGGGAATATTGCTGCAGGGTCCTCGTCAGGCGGCATTGGCATGAAACATCCTGGCCGAGTTGGGCCTGCTGCACTATTGGGCATAGGCACCGCTGTGATCCCCGCGGATCCCAGTGATCCCGAGAAGGCACAAGTTGCTACTGTCACCTCAGGAACCGGCGAGCACATTGCGACAACTATGGCAGCGAACACCTGTGCATTGCGGATCTACTACAGTCAGCGGAAGTGTCCGGATGGTCTGTTCGAGGAGGTCACTGAAGACGAGGCTCTGAAGGAGTCGATAGTCACGGATTTTCTGGGTATGCCCTTTCCCCGATTTGTGTCTGATAGCATATAATGGCTGACTGTTGCAGGACATCCCGGCGTGAAGCGCAGCCATTGCGAAGGAGCGATTGGCATTATGGCTGTTAAGAAGACAGTTGACGGGATTTACCTCTTCTTTGGTCATAACACCGAGTCTTTTGTAAGTTCAGCCTGGTCAATCATCAATATAAAACTGACAGCTATAGGCCCTTGCTTCGATGAACAGCGAGGATAGAAAACCCGTGTCGGTCATGTCACGCAATACCAAAGGGCATGGCAATGTCGCTCAGGGTGGCCGCATTTGTCGGCGGAAAAGGTAGATATGCTCTCTACGATCACTTCTACAGCGACTAGAGTATTGACCTCGGCTGTCTTAGACACAAAGTTCCTAGTTCTGTGGCAGGATCTAGTTCGCAGTGGTACGTTTCTATTAGATTTTGTTTTTCTTTCCATTCTTGGCTAACATGGATTCCATCTATAGATTTCTTAAACTGCGTCTCGAATCTGTATATCGTGTGCGATCTTTCTTGGTGTCAAGCACCTGAAACAGCTGACATGGCAAATTGATGTTCGTGCGTTTTCCAAGGCTTGGCCGGTCACGGTGATGGATATTTCTCTCGGACGTCATTCAGGGTACAATTTGGACACGTCCAAAGGATTCTTGGGTGTTTCTGCTTTGATGAGCCTGATTCAGATCCCTAGTAGTAGACTTTGAATATTATCCTTATCCACGCGACTCGCTCCAGTGACTTTAGTGACTAGACTGATCTTCGTATAGAATACTGTCGGGAGTGCAAGAAGGTCAAGGACCGGGCGTCGGCGTGGGAGTTGGTGTAGCTGCCGTCCCGTTTGGACGCGCCTTCTTCTTTTTCTTCTTGCGGGCCACGACGGCCGGTTTTGCGCCGTAGTCACCCATTTCGAGATGTGTGCCGCATGTCAAACAGTCGCCATTTTCTGGAGGTTCGCAGAAGATGCTCAGACAGATAGAGCAAACAAATCCAACATCTACGACGCGTCGATGACAGAAACATGCAGCTCGAAAATCCACATCAACACGCGTAGGCAGCACAAGATGTTTCCTCGACCTCTGATCAGGCAAAAATGCCATCATCAAATACTGCAACAACCCCCTCGGCTCCGACAGCGCCATATAAACCCCTCTCGTCGCATCCGACGCCTGCTGCAAAAACACCGCATCCCCACTCAACTTGCACACATCAATCGGAATCCTCAACCTCTGACACGCGAATATCGCATTCATTATTGGAATATACTGGTGCGCCGAATCCGTCGAACTGCTCACGCTCACGACTAATATCCGCGACTGCAGTTCGCCCTCTGGACCTGTCTCTTTGCTGCCGCTGTACCCCATCGTCGTTGCGTCGCCGGAGGCACGCGAGGGGTCTCCTGCGCCGCCGTGGGCTTCGGACCAGGCTATTGTGCGACGGTTGATGTGCGAGAGCGCGAGTGTTAGCGCACCGGCCATCATTGTCGATGTCGTACTTGTTAACGTGGAGGTGGGCGTTGAGTCAAGAAGCTGCCGCAGGTTCCGAGTGACTTGTTCCTCGACGACGCGGAAGGGTTCGTATTTGTTTACGTGGCCGTTCGGCGCTTGTCCATCTCGCTCATTGTTCATGGAAACATCCCCGTCCGTATCCGTGCCTTTACCACGGTGTGTCTCCGTCGGATAGAGCCACGACGCCTGGTGGTTATGCGATGCGACGACGGCCACTTCGTTGGCGTAGTTACAGGCTAAGTGTGCATTTATGAAGACGAGGAGGTTGGCGACGGCTTGGGAGAAGGGGAGGGAGGGTTCGAGGAAGGACCAGGCGTGGGGGTTTGTGTCGAGGATTATGGTTAGAAGGGAGGGAGCGGGGTCTACATCGTTAGCATAGTTATTCGAAATGAGGGAACCGAAGGAGGGGGGATGGAGGGGAGGTACCGTGGGCACTGGTTTCGTAGTGCTCTGTTGCGTCTATGGGATTCATGGTGGTTTTGGTCGAGGAACTGCGGACAGTGAGGTCACGGTTTTCGAGCGCGAGGAGGTCAGGCTAGCATTTCATTATGGGCAGTCTCGCAGCTTGTCCGCAGCAGTCTGCTTCGGTACCTGCGTGCCGGGACTCTGGGAAGACAAGAATGCTCCTGGCTTGGGAAACGGTTGTCAAATGGAGATTGTTGCGGCGAAGCTTGATCACTCGACTCAAGGATGTCACGTGATCCTTTCACGTCAGTCTTGAATTGGATGGAGTCGAATGAGGATTTTGTAGGACTTTGTAGCGGTATTTTATAGCATCAAATTGTTTGTGGTGTCTCGACTTGCCTGGGGTATTCATCGTTGCGGGAATACAGGATCCGTGTGTGTATATATATCTGATCACCTTTTTCCGTTGCCAATCTTTCTAAATCAACCTTTACACCTAACGTAGCGGACCGCCTGATTATTCAGTCTTAACATATATATTCAGTGCGAAAGCCCCATCTTCCTCTGTACGCCAACATAGTTCCGAATCAAATCGACCTGAATAGCTCCCGTGGTTCTCAGACGCAAAGACCGTCCCCGAGTCCTCTCCGTGTCCATGATGACACCTCCGCATGCCATTCGAATTAAATGGTCATCCAGGAACTCCTCGACCCATCGGGCAGGATTCTCCTTCTCATCTGTGTTCTGGCGCATGCGCTCCAACCACTGATCGAAGAGGATGATGTGTTGACGTGAGGTTCCCATCCCGTCGGCGAGTATGGTGATCATTTCAGGCCAGGATTGGCGAGTAGAATTCTCGATATAGTAGATTTGGATAAGCGGGTTCTTGGTTGATGAGAAGTTCAGGGATGGTTGCTACTACGTCGTTGACAGGGCACCAGGAGAGTTCTTGCAGGATAGTCAGCATTAATTGCATTATACAGGGAAAGGGCATGAGGCGTACCCCTTGGAAGTCGGGAAGTGCGTTCAGCGTCTGTGAGCTCTTGAACAAAAATGTCAAGTGCCCGACAGGGTTCCAGTAGCCAGTGGTACTGAGCCAGCAATCTGCCCGATCCGGACGATCATAGCGTTGAACGATTCCAGATACTGCTGCCGAGTTTTCTCGAGGATGCCCTCGCAGATGAGCTTCGCATCCCCTCTCCGGATGGCAAAGCGGGAATCGACCGTCATTCGCGCTTTTGGGATGAGCGACTGCCCGCTCCATAGCGGATAGAAGCCGATGGTGGCGATCGATGAAATGAACTGGAACCCGATCCTCGTTCCTTGAGGTCTGGTGCAGGCAGCTTGATGAGTTAGGTCCGCTAGGTTACGCATTTCCTGGAACTGAGAGGCGAAGAGCGGCGAAGCCCTGCATAGGACGTTTGATCGCCATGGGCCAGTCATTGTGGATGATGTGAGTGACGCGACTGGCCAGGCCATCGTATTCAGTGCATGAGAGACCAAGAAGAGACTTGCTGGTGTCGGTTTCGATGGCCCTCAGCTTGGTATGGACTTAGGGCCCTAGCGAGAGACCTCGAGATTCCAAGGCTTACCTTTGGCGAAGACCTGGGTCTATGCCACTGGAGCGATTGAGACAGATCACCTCAGTATTAGCAAGAGAAGCGAAGGTTCAGAACGCCAGACACACAGAGCGATGTCAGTTCACCGAAGCTGTGGCCTACGACTGCTGCTACCCAAACGCCAGAAGCAATCCATACCATGGCGCATGCATACTGGGAGAAAAGAGGCAAATTTGCAGTTTGACTATGTCCTGAATGGGCGCCTTTTGGAAATTATCGGGACAGATCCCGTCCAGGTTCAACGACTGGCAAATGGCATTGCACTCGTTTAGGTATTTCAGAGGATGGCCACGCTGTTGAAGATATCCCGGTTCAAGCTGATGCTGGTAGAGACTTGTCCGCCAAAACACAGGATCGCGGGTCTTTCCAATTGTCGCTCAGTAGATGGGATAATCTCGGCTTGGAAGCCAGAGAGCTTTTGTTTTAGTTCTTCGATACTGCCACAGCTGAAGATCAAGCTTTACTCTGGAGTCGTTTGGACTGCCGGAAGAAGTGGAAAGAGAGTTGGTCGACAGAGAGAGAATACCTATGAGAGCGCACATGCTGGAGTAACCGTGCAGAAGGGTTTTGAAGACTGCTTTTATCCAGCGCAGACCCTCGGAAAGGATGCCTTTTGAGCGAAATCTGGGCCGTGACAGTTCCCGCACCCTGCCGGATGTCCGTCGGCGCCTCTACCACTACAAGAGATGGGTTGGAACCAGAAGCACCATAGTTGTTGATAAGCGCTGCGCGGAAATCTGAACGCCACGGACTTGCCTATGTGTAGATCGTCATTTTATCAGCTGGAGTGGCCTTGATTGCGGGGTTGATCGATTCAAAGCCAATTTGTGGAGGGACAGTCTTCTTGTTCAGCACCAGCAAGACCTTCAAGAGTGCTACAATTCCCCAGGCGCATTCGAGATGTCTGACGACGCTTTTGACAGATCCCAGGGCTAACGGCTTCAAGTCCGAGCGAACGGGCCCTCTAAGAACACGGCGAATGCTTTCGTATTCTGCAGGGTCTCTTACCTGCATAGTATATTAACCACAGTTAATTTCACAAACTTGAGAAATCAACTTACTGCAGTTCCTGTTCCTGAGCCTCCACGAGGAGATCTGCCGTGGCGCAACAATTGCCTTGCTAAGCATGTTCTGAAATGACCTGACAGCGATGGCGAATTGAGAACAGTGATAGGCGTGCAGTTTTCATTCTGCCGTACCGCTGTACCTGCGATGATACCGAAAATCTGATCTCCATCGGCCACGGCAGCTTTAGCCTTCTTCAAAAAGACAACACCGCACCCTTCTCCACGACAGTATCCATCTGTCCTGGCATCAAACGGTTTACATGGACCAGTCGGGCCGAGGAATGACGCTCCAGCCAAGTTCTGGTACCACAACGGGCTAGCCAGGATGCTGACACCCCCGGCAAGCGCCTCGGTGCAGTCACTTGAAAGAATACCCTGGCATGCTCGGTGGAGCGCCGAGGCAGTGGCCGAGCAAGCAGTATCAACTGTGAGAGCCGGAGCAGTCCAACCAAAGTAATGGCTGCCTTGCCGGCGACGAAGCTCTTCAGCGTACCTGTGGCTGTATAGGCATTCACTGGATAGCAGGCGACATTATTCTCGTAGTCCACCTTACTCACTCCGACGTAGCAACCAGCCTGTGGCTTCTCGACATTCTGCACGAAGTAACCCGACTGCTGACAGCTTGGTATGCCGTCTGCAGCATCAGCCGCTGCTGCAGATCCATAGTGGCGGCTTCTCGTGGGCTCTTGAAAAATTTATGTTTGAAGGTGTCGTATTCGGGAATAAAATTGCCATACCATTTCTTCTTGGGATAATCCTGCCACCAGGTCGTTTTGAATCCCATGCGCTCTGGGGCAACTTCCTGATGCTGCGATGAGCCTTCGCAGAGTAACTGCCAGAATCGCTAGATCGTCGGCGCCTGGGAGATTACAATTCCGATGACTGCGACGCCTGTGTCTGATATCTCTCGTTTTCCTGGTTGAGGCTGTCCTGGTGCAAGCTCTGAGGCGTAGATCACTTTCGGACCCAATGCCGGCATCAGGAATGGTGGAAAAGAACGTTCAATGCCAAGAGACACAATCGTAAAGCCTGGATTGGCAAGTTTTGCGGACAAGCTTGATATGGTCTGGTACCAGCGACACTAATGGAGGAGGATAGACTCGATTGCGAAATAATGCGGCTTTCCATCTGTCGTGTAGCCCGGCTTGGTATCTGATCTTGACGGCAATACGAAATTCTGATGGGTTGGGGGATTGGAAAGCTGCGTGAGAGCCGCAGAAGTGATGAACGGCATCGATGTAGTTTACATAGCAATGCAAATGGAAGCGTCCTTGGAGGCCAATCTCTGTTACGCTTATCCCGACTGCTCTCAAGGTCTGTACCAATTCGAGATGTCGTGAGCGTTGCTCTCTTATTATCGGATAGAACGGAGAGGTACGCCTGGCACAATGCCGTTGTTAGCACAAACTGACTCCGCAGCGTGAAACTATTTACGTCCATCTTACCTCTGAGTCTTTCTCTAAGATCTGTTCAAGGTCCCTGGCCGACTCAGCACTATTCCAGGATATGCTGTACGACACCGACTCCCCCATTTCATCCGGGGTATCTGCCGCATCTACAACGAACCGATGAGCATCACCAACCGTATCGCGACAGCCCCATACCGCTCCAGTTGCTCTATCGCTGTGAGCTCGCAACCGCTGTGGCAGCTAGTAAGCCAGTGCAGAAACCCACCGTTTCCTTTCTGGTCGACAGTGCTTCCGCCTGGGACAGTGGTAAGTGATGGAGGTATTGGGTCAGTTGAGTAATCACCAGCAGCAGCGCCAGAATCATATTGGGCAACGGGAATGACAACACACCGGCTAATCCAGTCTGAAGCTATCGTCCCAGGTGGAGAGGATGGAAGAGCTAGGCACGGCTGTCAGGATAGGTAGGGCTTGAGAGGCTGTGTCCCACCATCCGGGGAGTTCTGATACTGCGGTGTGAATCCATTAATACTGTGTATCGCTAACCGTTGAGCGTAGGTGGAGGAAGCGCTCGAGATTGAAGGTAAGAAAGTGAGGACCAAACAGGAGGACAGTGGTCTTTGGTTGAGGTGTAGACTGTGGGACTCACATGATTGCGTTGAGGCGTAGTATAGTCGCAAGTCTACCAAACGTTTATCATGGAATTGGAATGTTGTGAGAGTTGCTCTCTTCAGATACATGGGATGACGGTCTAGAAAAATGATTCGCGTCTTTTCTACGTTACGCCAGAATCAACGGACGCCGAACTTCAGACAATCGTATAGCATTTCTGATATACAGACTCAATCAAATACAGGTAAGGTAAGCAATTCTGCAGGTCTCCCAAGTTGATTATACCTTCTGCATGATACCAGGATGAATACCCTCCAGGATCCCGGAAATTTCACGCCACAGCTTCTCCTGCGCCTGCTTGCCCTCCGAGCTGCGCACAAAAGAAGACAAGGCTTCATCCGCGACCCGGCCGTCCGTCATGTACATCCCATGACTACTATCCCCAGCACTAGCCCCGGCAACCAAAGTACGACTCCCGACCTCCGTCGACCGAGCGACAAGCTGCTTGAAAATCCAAAATCCCCAGCCAATCTCGCGCGCCAGCTTCGAGTGGCACAGCCCGGGGTTCACCATGTTAATGATAACTCCGGAGCCCGATATCCGGGCGACCATCTCCCGCAGGAGAAGGATTTCCATTAGTTTCGAGGTGGCATATCGGTTCTCCATATCCGCTGTATCCTTGTCGTTGAGCGTTTGGAATGTGTTGCTGGACTTCCACTCGGGGAACGGGGTCCAGGCGTGAGTCTCGCTGACGACGACTGTAAGCCGCGGTGTGTTTCTGTCCGGGTACTGCTCGGCCGTCTCTTGTAGCTTCGGGAGAAGCAGTAGAGTCAAGAGCATAGTACTAATCACATTAACGGTGACGGTCCGTTCATGGCCTTCGGCGATGTCGAACACCGGCGTCGCAATAGCGGCATTAGCTATGAAACAGTCAACCCGCGGCAATCGGGCAACACGGTCCGCAAAACTCTGCACCGAATCGAAGGATGCAAGATCTAGGTGCCAAACAAGGCACACACCGGGTCGACCCGTACTATGGTCAATTGAACGCTTCGCTGCATATCCGGCATCCGGGTTCCGGACGGCGAGAATCACTTGAGCTGCTTGTAGTTGGGCGATATGCCGTGCGGCTTCAAGGCCGAGACCAACATTGGCTCCGGTTATGATTATTGTTTGGCCGGCGAAGGACTGAGTTGGATACTCGGGCCTAACGAAGAATTGCGAATAAAAGAAACCCATTGTGGCTGTATGTTGATGTAGAGGGGATTCGGGATTGGGATGACGTGAGTAGTACAAGATAAAAGAAAGGCTTTCAAGCGGAGGTCACTTCAAGCACAAAATATAGGCATCGTGCAAACCATTCATCCTGCAACATGCATGCATATCTCGGCCTCTGGGCCCCGAAATTGGTGGGGATGATCCTGGTGCATATGCCGTTGCTTTGAATGGAAGCCGGAAAATTGCGGAACTAGAACAGATAAGGATAAGTTGATTAGGGTTCCGGACATATGTCGTTTTCATTGTGAAGTCAATGATGTCGGGTTTACTATATTTTGACTAACAATGGGATGGTTCATGCAATGCATAACAAGTAGGTCCTATATGTATCCCTGTATATCCGCGTTCACCCATAAGGAGAAATTCATACACAAGGTGAATAGATGAAACCAATACATCCAATGCGGGCACATCCTCACACCGATCCAATACTCTCAACCACATCCTCTTCATCCGGCTTCCAACAACCTTCTCAAGAAAGAAACCAGCAATTCAACCTGAATCCCAGATCCAGCCGCCCCCAGCCAAAATTCAAGTGCACCATTCCCCGCCACAGTACCATGATGAACACAATGCACACCCAGCGCCGGATAAAAAGTCAATGTAAGACCCGTAGTCGCATACGCCAACCAATGCGGAAACAGGGCTTCGAACGTCTATCTGATAGAATGGCCCAGTAAACAGCAAGATCCTGCGCGATGAACGGCGGGAAGAGCATCGAGAAGCAGAACCAAGCAATGTCGCAAAGAGTCAGTGTGAGAATGGGATCGCGATCAAGTCTGTATGTAGTCGCTGCAATTAACCCCGCTGGTAGCATCAGGGAGATTCCTCATGGCGCACCACCGGCCAGTTGCGCTTATAGTAAAGTCGGATGACATTTGGGATACGTGCAAGCTTCGGTTAAGGCTTGAGCAAAGAGGCTCTATCTATTGGTTTCCGAGGTTAGAGAGTCCTTCGATGCGCGAATTAATGTTTTCTACCATCGATAAAGATTTTGGCTTGCCTACAACTGGCAAAGATTCAGGAGTCTTTGCCGGTTAATATATACGGTTGTCTCTAGCCCACAGAAGCAGCGCAGTCTCATAGAGACAGTCGGTTGTCTGGACCGATGGGCCATGGAATGTCGTGTCTTTGACCTGGCTCAACTCAGCGATTCATCGACGATAGACTTACTGCACGACTTCTTTTCCACGCGCACGGTTGCCTCTCCTCGCAGTCCGAAACCGTCCACTATTCGCAGACTGTCTTTGATGCAAGAATCACCTGCGTGATGCTTCTCATCGCTTGCTTGAATTGTGATCCTGTCGCCGCCGAGCGGCTGGCTCCTACGAACTCACAACAGATCCCCCTGCTTACCCACTTGGTCAATCGCGGCCAGACCTTTCCACTTAGGCCTGGACATTGTCCTTGGTTAGACCCAAGTGGTTCTTGGGTACGGACCCTTTACCAATTGTTGGGTATGGGTATAAGGTCTGTACCCAAGACCCATCTGGGTAACTATACCCAAGAATTTACCCAAATACCCAACTTTTTACTGATGATAGTAATCCCCGTGATTTGCATAATTTATGCAACCGTAGTGGCTTTTTGAATAATCAAGCTAGTAATCTAATAGCCAGTAGTCCTGAATATTACCAAAGCTCAGGTGAATCCGTATTTATAGGTCCATAATGATATTTTGATGAACTGGTTTCTGCAGAAATGAATCCAAAATAATGACTGAGAAAACGCCATGAACAAAACAGTACTATATTGATTCAAAATCGTCGAATCTTTTCTTTTTGGTCTCTTTCAGACCTTCGAGGCCTTGCAGGCACTGGTGGGAGAAGTGATTCATCTTGACTTGCAGAATCTTCAGATAAAACACTATTGCATCTCTTTGAAGCAGTGCTATCCTCTCCAATCAGCATTGTAGGCTGGGTTTCAGTCATCAGAGCCAGGTCTTTTGTCTCCTTGTCTATCTCATCTTCGTCATCATCACTAATAAGATCAGCAGAATCAACACTGGACTGTTGGACTTTAGCTTCCTCCTGTATTGCAGCAATCCCATCTGTTTATGCATAATCTTATATGAATTCCAGCCCCTCTTCTTCAATATCGAACTTCGTAGCACACATGAATAATATCAGATCTTTGGTTGTTGTTGCTTTCAAAGACCCTTGCCGGTAGTGGCAGATATCACGAGTAGAATTGAATAAACGTTCAACGCCTGCACCACTCGCTCTGACTGAAAGAATATCCGGGGCAAGAGCTGCTAGAGGAGGATAATCAGTCCTCATGATGCTTCCAGAACTTCCGAGGGCAGTTTCCATTAGGTAATGTTGCTGGAGAAAGTTAGTTCGAGATCAGATATATAGGATTAGATTGAAGACATACCACTATCACAGTACCGATCAACTTCACCTTAGGCAGCAGGTGCTGGCGTCTCTATTTGATCTTCACAAAGTAATAAGGAAAGCATATTCGAATAGGTTGATTTCTGAATTTGCAATGGGGGTGTTGAGACCCAGAGAGCTGGTAGGGTTTGATCCAATTACTAAAACCGACGCGATAGAAGGCTGCATAATCAATTTTCTGATCTTTCCAGTCCTTCGTTTGGAAATATTGGAGCTTATTCTGAGTGAGAATAGTCCCAATTAAGTAGCTGCTTTAGGGCGAGCTGCATCGCATGTGCAAGGCAGGGAGTTTGAATGATGAATGAGCCATGTATATCATATAGGCTCTCAACCAACATGCTATTATTAGACGCATTATCTGTCGTAATAGCAAGAACGTGGTCTTCAATCTCATACCTTTTTAGTATATCCCAAAGGACGCCACCTAAGTTGAGACCGGTATGTTGGCCAGACAGTGGTCCAAAACCGAGTAATACCTCCCGACACTCCCAGTTTGAATCAATAAATTAGCCTGTGATCGTCACGAATGCCTGATGGAATGGGGATGTCCAGCAGTCCAGGGTAATTGATAGCTTAGCCTCTGGAGGTAAGCCCTGAAGCATGCTTTTCTGCCGATCATGGGAGATCTTCTGAAGTCGACGCTGTACTGTCTTGCGAGAGATAGGTTCTGGAACAAAGGGTGCTGATTAGGCTAGCTGGATTAGGTCTTGGAAGGTAGGATGTTCAAAGATTGCAAATGGGAGCCGCAGGCTAGTTATTGTAGTCACTAGCTGCTAGAGCCATCGATCATGAGAAAAGGGTTCGCAGGATGGGCGATGGGCCTATAGAGTAGGATCAATTAGTATTATTTTCAAAATAGGATAAAAATACTGTAGTCTGTAACTAGTAGCTGCTGATTATTCAGCCGCTTCCCATGAAGCTGTGTCTTTTTGCATGAAGCTTGGTGTTTTTTGATAATGCTCGTGCCCGTTGATCGATATTGGATGATTCAGGGTATTCCCACAGGAATTACACATAACCTTCAGCTCACCTGTCTGGTAATGGGCCACATGGCTAAAATCAGACCAAATCTCTATGTTTAGTTTCTTTCCGTCCCATTTAATCTGTCGTTGTATATCCTCAGTTGACCCAAACTGCGTTTTGAACCACCAATCAAGAAACGCTTTCTTATCCATCTCATCAAAGATAACCCATGCTTTCTTGCAATCAGTTGAGTGTCTCAGTAATCATGGGGCTGAAGGAGACAGGTGGACCTCCAGACTAGTGAAAGTCTGGCTTTCAGAGGGTGTTGTTGGTATGAATAGGGGGTTATCCTCACTCCCAAATTGGGAGGGAGGAAAGAAACAGATCTGGTTGCTGAGACATTAGTTAGAAACAACTTCAGACTAAAGGGAGATTAGATAGATTACCAGGTGGAAGGCGTTGCTGCAGTAAATATATCAAAGGCCTTTCTGCGAAAATTTTGCTGAGGTGTACTTTGACAGAGTAGTTGCATTTTCCTATCAAGCTGGATAGTTACTAGATATTCAATAAGATTTCCGGGGGCTCGTCACAGAAATATATAATAGCTTTCTTTTTGTAATATTATAGATGGTAGGTGAGAAAGAGATTATTAGATTCTATGATAATCGTTGACGCTGTGACAGGATAGGAACAGAAAGATACACGCTAGTGGCTAAGGAATTTTATGCAGGAAAATTATGTAGAGTTGGGTATAAACGTACCCTTGGGTATGGGTATGTGACCTGTACCCAAATGGGTACCCATGTCCAGGTCTATTCCCACTGCCCCTCTATACCCGGACCTGTCTTCAAATGAGCTCCCGCAGGTCTCCAGTCAAAGCATTCTAGAACGATTCTCGATAGCTGCCGTTTTCGTACTCGCCACCACACTGGCCACAAGCGAGCCACGTTCGAGAGCAGAAGATCGCGAGCTAGTACAGCGAGTGTCTTCCTACTACCTGGATCTGGGCAAAAGACTGCCCTCGCGTAATCATATCCTGAAAATCGGCCGAGTCTTCCAGATTATGCTGAACAACCTTCAACTTCTCTCGACCCTACAGCTATCAACATTACTCACAATCACGCCTGTCCCGAATGACGAGGATATAAAAACAGGATAACGGCATCAGCCTCCAGTCCAGACCGGACGACCTAATGAGCGAGCCCACGATGCTAGACCTCAGCGCTATATCAAGTCCAGTAATCCAGACCCACTCCAGCAAACCCTCCCGGTCTGGCACTCGACCCCAGGCACCGGGGCCACGTCTTCGGTCACAAGTGCTGCAGAAAACCCCCCAGAGAATTTATGGGATGATGCTATCCATGCAGAATCCTGATCTTCTCCATGGATCACCATTCCCGGCTCAGGTCCAATGCAGGAAGAGTCACTGACCGAACACGTTGACATGCCCGGAATTCTACTCCAGGATATCGATGGTTTCCACTTGGCCGATCTTGCTCAGCATGCCCTGAGAGAAACTTGGCAATCCATATATAAGGATGCCATTCGAATCACCAGCCTCCTTTACAATCGGGGAATCCTGAATAAGGACGATAAAACGAAGAACCTTATCGCGTTTTATCGTGCGCAAGGAACCGGAAGGGAATTTCAAGATCTTCATGGTTGATTTCGCGTTATGCTGCTTCCGCAGGGAATACAAGAGCGAAAATGACTGGAGGAATGCAAAGCAGAGGAAGATGAAGAGGGGTGCGCTGGAATTTGTCATGCAGGGGTATTTGCAGGGAGACTCTACCTATCATGGTCTGCTGTCTGAAAAGTTGGACGAGGATTACATGATGAGTCACTGAGAACGAAGTGTTATGATAAGCGTTTCTGGTTTGAACTGTCTCTGAAGCCCGGTTCTCCTTTTAATGAATATAATTCAACACAAAAACCCTGAGAGGTATGGGGAGATACTGTGAAATAATGATCATTCAAAGCATGCTTCACTATACATGTCTATCCCGGAATCCATAACCTTTTCCATAGCCATAACGCCATCCAAAAACCAAATAATCATCGTTTTCTTCAAATCTCAAACATCCTTGGCAATCTGAGCTCTATTCAGAATAGCAACACCCTCAACATGCCCCGTCTGCGGGAAGAAATCGAATCCCCGGATACTCTCGATATCATACCGGACATTCAAGTTCGCATCACCGTTAACCATGACGGCAACATCACGCGCCTGTGTGTGCACGTTACAGCTAACGTAGACAACACGACGGGGTCCGAATTGTAGAAGTTGACGGAGGAAGTCCTCACTGCATCCCTTTCGCGGTGGGTCGATGACAAGGAGGGTTTGGTCAGGTGGGTAGGGCACATCCTTGAAGAGAGTGGCTGCGTCGTTGGCGGCGAAGCCGGTGTTGGGGAGGTTGTTGTCGCGGGCGTTGTCGCGAGCAGAGGCGATGGAGTGGGGGTCAACGTCGACACCGAGACTCGATTTGAACAGCGGAGACAGGGTGATGGTGAAGAGACCGGAGCCAGAGTAGGCGTCGAGAAGGTATTTGATGGGTTTGGGGTCCTGCTCGTTGTTGGGAGGGAGGGCGTGTTGGCGGATGTATTCGGTGAAGCCGGAGAGGATGGAATTGTTGTTCTGGAAGAAAGCGCCGGCCTTGTTGGTGAAGATGTAGTCGTCGATGTACTCGATCGAGGTGGCGTTGTGGTCTGTCACGCAACGCTTCTCTTGGATGTAGTTCTCTTTTTCGACGCGAATGACGTCTCCGGACTCGGAAGTGCGGCCCTTTGCGTCAGGTTGAGGCTCGACCTGCTCCTCCGTTGGGGCGTTCGTATCAGCACGGTCCTTGGGAATTCGAATCGTAGATTCGCGCATCAAAAGCGTAGCGCCCTTGGTGTACTTCTGAATATTGTCCGCCACGCGCTTCCGTTCCGTTTTGAGACCCCGTCGAACGATGTCCGTACCCAGAGGACAATCCTCGATGTCCATATCCATTTTTCTGTTCTTAAACGTATATCCAATAGGTGGAACCTCCACCGGCACTGACTGATCACGGGGAGCCTTCCTCCTTCTTCCACCCCCAGGAGCCAGGAAATGCGGCGTCAACTTTGTACGATACCCATACTGCAAAGGCGACCCAAACGTCTCGTCAACAGCCGGAATCATCTCCGGAATCAACCCCGAGAAGTTGGCGTAAGCCTTCTCCACGATGCGCTTCTTATGGGCCAATTGATCCTCGTAAGACAGCATCTGCAACTGGCACCCCGAGCACTGACCGAAGTATTTGCATCCAATCCCTGCATCGTTTCGCTGCGGCCCGGGACTCAGCACCTTGATGAAATCTGTCATGCTATAGTTCAGAGGTGGATGATGCCGCACAATCTTCACCAGGGCCTTGTCTCCCGGCACAGTGAACGGAACCACATAGACATGTCTCCCATCTTCCGACAAGCCCAGACCGTCACCCGTCGACGCCAACTCTGAAATATTCACTTCGATCTCGCTAAACCGTTCTGGGAGCACAACTTGCTCGTGCTGGGTTTCGCCGCTGGCTTCTTGCTGGTTCTGGCGAATCAGTCGGTCGATGTCAACCTGCATAACCTCGTCGAATCCATTGGGCTTGCCACTGCCCTCATCCTTAGCCTTTCTGCGACGCTTGGCATCGCCGTTGTTCTGTCTGGGAGTGTTGTTCTGCTGCATTATAGCGGGAGGCACTGGCGCATCGCGAATTGGACGATCAGGGAAAGAGAAACGGTTTTTCGAAGAGGCGAGACGGACAGACTGTCGCGAAATCAGAGACCAATTCTGCAGGCGAAGCAATCGCAAACCAAACATGTATGTAAGTTGGTGATCTCTCTAGCTGTCTGGAGAAAAATCGCGGACAAAATGTAAAGCGAAAAAGACGAGCGGGGATTGGCCGACGGGGCGGAAGTGAGAATTTCTCCCTTCCGCTCTTCGATCTTCAACTCCCGCACCACCTTTCTCTGCAGCCTTTTACTTCTTAGGAAGCTATTCATCTCACCTATACCAATTGACTCTCGGCCTCTGCTGGCCAGAGACCCCGACCCGGTCATCATGAGTCTCGCTCGCCCGGCCAAATGTCTGTTCTGCAGCTTTTCTCGCGCTGCCTCCGCAATAGGCCCTCGTGTGCCTCGTCGCCAATTCCACCCCACGCCGACATACCTGAACGACCGCAAATCGGACCTTCCCAATGCTAAGCCGGAAGACATAAAAACACCACGGGATCAGAAGCCGAACACGCCGGAACAGCAAGCACCCAAGCAGAAGAAGGCTGCCAATGAAGCCGGTGAGGTGGCAGTCGACGCCAATGCTCAGGCGCCAGTGGACACCAACGTTCAGCCGGAGGAGAAGAAAACACTCGAAGAAATCGTACGGAATCTGAAACCGGAGAATTTCCAACCCTACACGGCAGAGCAAAAGGCACATCTGGCGAAGGTGTACACGCCCGAGCAGATCGCTGCCATTGAGGCTGGCGAGGCATCCATCGACCCCAAGGACATGGCAGACCAGTTTGGTGTTCGTCGGGATCCCATGAAACTGATGTACGTCGACGACTTCTCGGTTGTCGAGCCCGGTGTCGATAAGCACATCCGGGCACCCGAATCAAACTCGGAGTACAACCCGCAATTAAAGACGGAGGAGGACTTCGCGGCTGACTTTGGCCGTTTCTTCGCCGAGATGCCGGAGAACGGATCTGTGGGCGACTGGGTGCGATTTGTCGAGACGCTGCGGGTGACCAAAGGCAAGGAGGAGGCTGAGTTGAATCCGCACAGCGCGATGGTCCCGGACCTGTTCGGCCCGGGTGAGAACTTGAGTGGGCAGAAGCAGCAACAGGAAATGAAGGAGACTGAGGAGAAAGGCAAGGAATCTGAGGAGATGACGGATGCGCTTAAGAGGCTCTCACAGGATACTGGGTTTGATGCGATGGAGATCAGATCGTTGAGGACCAAGACCCTCGTCGCCCACTCTGTTGTTAACCAGACTCGTCTTGGTAAGGTCCGGAGACAATACTGCTTGTCTATTGCTGGTAACGGCGATGGTCTGCTGGGTATTGGAGAAGCCAAGTCCGAAGAAGCACCCGATGCCGCGTTGCAGTCCAAGTACCGTGCGATCAGGAACATGCAGCCCATCATGCGGTACGAGAACCGTACCATCTTCGGTGATGTCGTTGGTAAAGTGGGAGCTGTCGAGCTCAAGTTGATGAACCGTGCTCCTGGTATGTCCTCCTCTCCAATCTTCTAAATCGTCAAGCTAATATATATGCAGGCTTCGGCCTCCGCTGCCAACACCTCATCTTCGAAATGTGCCGCGCCGCCGGTATCCACGACCTCGCCGCGCGCGTCGATCGCTCGCGAAACCCCATGAACACCGTCAAAGCCGCCTACGAAGCCCTCATGAGCCAGCGCAACCCCGAAGACATTGCCCGCGCACGCGGCAAGAAGCTCGTCGATGTGCGCAAGGTGTATTACTCGGGGAGGATTACGAATTAAAAAGAAAAACACTACAAAAATGCTGTTATTCATTGTCACGCATAAAAGATAAGGCTGTACGAGTATGGACAATGTTGTCTTTTGTTTCTGTTCTGTTCGGTGTATATAAAATAATCCGCTTTTTCTTTTTTCTGACATGTACTCGTATGCTATACCATCGTACTCCATGCCATCGTAAAATTTGACCCATACGCCAATCAACCCAAATATGTATGTCCCAAACCATGCAACATCATAACCCATCAAACCCATGAAAGAATCAACCCAGTCCAAATCAACCCCCAAAGCTTTCCTCCCCATATCCATGCCCATACTGTCCTCCAACCCCATACTGAAACCCATAACCATACTGACTCTCTTCCTCCCCAGCGCCGCCCCCAAATTGTTCCTCCATCTCATCCTGCTGCGCCTGTTCCTCTTGCTGCCTTGCCTGCTGCTGCTCCTCGTTCTCATTAAATATCTGCTGCTGCAGCACAATGCTGTAAACACTCGCTTTGAGCAACGTGCACACTGTCGCTGTTTTGCGTTCGAGGAGGCGCAGTCCGTCCAATGTTAAGGAGGATGGGGAGCCGGCGAGGTTTGATAGTTTATCGGATAGCTGCGCACGGTGTTATTAGACTGCGTTTTCCATTGAACACAGGGAATAAAGCAGGGGAGCAGAGGGACGGAGTGTACCTTGTTGACGTTCCCTAAGAGACGGGAGTATTCGTCAAGGACTTCTTGTTCGAGATCGGTGACGAGGGGGTTGGAAGCGCGGAGGAGGGGGTTTGAGGGGCTTTCGGTGGTAGTGTTGTTGGGGGGTGTGCTTGGAATTTCGGAGTCTTCCATGTTGTCCTATTTTAATTAAGAGAAAGAGGGAAGGGAGAAAAATGGTTGTAGATGGTTTGGGCGTATGGTGCTGGTGAAGTTGATGCGGAATTGGAGATCGCGGGACCGTTGATATTGCGACCAGTGTGGACGACAACTTGCGACGTGCGACTACAACTACTCTCTCAGTACAGCGATCAATATAAAATTGATAGGTTCTATTCAATCGAAAGTACCCTCTAATACTGCACAACAAGATATAGCAAAATCAAAATTATACGGATTGTTCATATCGCATCCCTCATGTTCTGGGACAACCAAAAATGTTGCAACAAAGAGCCCACCCGCTTGGTGAGAAAAATACAAGACAAGCCAGATCGCAAACATAACGCCTTCCTTGCAAGAGATCGAAACAAAGCACGGGCAGTGGTATCGCCCAGCTTCCAAATGACAAGAAACTATTCCCGAGAATTCCGATTATGGCACAGCAATAGCATGAACAGCATGTTTGTTCCATGCTGTGAATGAATGGAAGAAAGAAAGCGCTCTAAAAACACCACCAAACTCCGGTAACAATAATATGTAGTTAGAAATATACCGATTACAGATCTTTCATGCATCGTAGTCGTAAAATCAGACGAGGTGGTGGTCAGTTGACGGACCATAAGGCGTTTTTAAGTTGCATCATCAAACTTGATCGTCAAACTGCCCAAAGGAAGCTCATACATCCCCATCGTGGTGGAGAGTCACGCTATTGAACTCTTCAAATGGGTCGGCAACTTCCCCGTTGGGCGTGGCCAGTCCCGAATCCATCGGGACCCCCTTCATCTTCGAAGGAGCACTGGGGCCACCGATATCCACACTGCCGCTTTCCTTGACGTTGCGAAAGTTGACGGTGTCGACACCACGACCTTGGTTGGGGACCATGGGCGGCTTCATGTGGCGAATAAGAGCCCATTGTGTCTGACGGAAGAACGGATGGGTCTTGACATCCGAAGCTCCGGCTCGAGCTCCAAGACGTTTTGTCTCGTCCTTGATCAACAATTTACGGATTATAGACTTGCAGAGGCTAAAGGTACATCCGTCAGTTTTTTTGTGCTTCGCAGAGAAGGCGATGTAGCTTACTTCGAGATCTGCTGTGCCCCTGCATGCTCGGGAAATTGTACTTCATCCCGCAAGATGTTGGCAAAAGTAGCATTGCGATTCTTTCCCTTGAACGGTGTTGTCCCGTACAGCATCTCAAAGATCAAGATGCCCAGAGTCCACCAGTCGACGGCGCTGGTGTGGCCACAGCCCTTGATAACCTCGGGGGCAATGTACTCTTCTGTACCGACAAACGAGTTCGTTCGGAAATCCGCTATGCAAGACTTGGTATCGATGGTGGGTAATGAGGTTATCGAGTTACCGTTTCGACCGGGAATCATTGTAGGTGCGCCACCGGGACCGGATTGTTTCGACAAGTCAAAGTCCGAAAGCATGATGTGACCAGATTGGTGGAGAAGGATGTCTGTGAGCTGTCAGCATGTTATTGTCCCCAAGAAGGAGATGTAAAACACACTCTCTGGTTTCAAATCGCGGTAGATGAAACCCATAAGATGGAGGTACTCCAAAGCGGCAGTCACCTCTGCCGCATAGAACCGCGCTGCATCTTCGGAGATGCACTTCCCAGGACGGGTTTGTAGGGCTCTGAAGAATTCACCACCACTGCAATACTCCATACACAGGTAGAGGTAGTCCTCAGACTGGAATGAATGGTAGAGTGTAACGATAAACGGGTGGTTGCTAGTCGCCAGGATTTCCTGTTCGGCGAGTGCGCGCTTGATCTTGTTACGCTTGATCATTTCCTTCTTGCTCAAAACTAGTAGCTGTCAGCGGACCGAGCCCCGCGAAACCTAAGGTCAAAAGTTGCGGAACCACTCACCTTTCATGGCATATAGACGACTGGTCTTCTTCTCACGAACCAGATAAACCTTGCCCACATCACCTTTGCCGATGAGCTTGACCTTGTCAAAGCTGCTAGGGCCGACTTCGACGTTGCGGATCTTGATCGAGTTTGAGCTGTATGTGCGACGGAAGGCGACCGAATCGCGAATCTGACCAGGACTCGGGACCTTGCCATCCGGCCCAAGGTCAGGCACCGAGAGACTCGAGTCCTGGGCCCCGGAAACATCTGTCAAGCTAACCTGCGAATCCACAGCGCTACCGGATAGCTTGGGCACTGGTTCCTTGTCGTGCTCGGCCGTCTGAGGACGGTTGTCGGCCTGGCCGCTAACAAACAGGCCTTGTGCATTCGGGGCCGATGCCACGCGACGAAGTTTCCGGGCCAATTCAACCTTATTCGTTGTCGTTGCTTGTTCTTCAGCGGACACACCATCTACTTGCAATTCGGGGGTATCCGGAGGCGACGAAGGAACGGACCCTTCGTTGCGATGTTGCAAGGACGGCTGCCCTTGGTGGACGAAGTATGGGTTCGCGGTGGCGGTAGGAGAAACACCTTCATCGAGAGGGTTGCCCTCACTGGCGACAGTGGTGGAGCGATTGCGACCAATGGTGGGTAGGAAGCGCGACTGTCTAAAAGTAGATTTGGATTCGGACTTGACGGCAGAGGAGAGGTGGTCGCGATCGTGGTTCGAGCTCTGGCCGGATGGCGACGAACCGCCACTGGAAGTGTTGATGCGGAAAAAGTTCTTGATCTTGGTAGGGAAATGACTCGGATCGTTGGAATGTTTGCTCTTGGGTAGAGACAAGCTGGGAAAATTCCCGCGCTTCTCGTTGGACACGGTGGACGAAGCACCGGAAGCGAAAAGCTGCGTCATGTTCGGGAAACGGAAATAGGCACGTCCTCGAATTTCGGTCCGAACCAACAAGGATGAAGGGTTGGTTTTTGGAGTAAGATGGTAGAGGTCACGAATATCACCAAAACTCGAGTAAAAAGGAAAGAAAGAAAAATCGAGTATAAAAAGAAGGAGAGGGGAGGAAAGTAGGAAAAGAGGATAGATGAGACAATCAGTAACTAAGGAAACCGGCTAAAGAACAAGTACAGGCCCGGTTAATCAAGGGGGAGGGACCGAAGAATGAACGAACGGATGGAGAGAACCAGCGAGAGAGAAACAAAGGATGAGGAGGAGAGAATGAGAGAAGAAGACGGAGGAAGAAAAGGTAGAGATATCAATCAACAGTGTTATTATCGCTAATGGATCGATCCAACAATCAATCAATATCGATCAGTCGCTGTGGAGGCCGCGAAACACAGACCGAAAAGCGCGGGGACGGCCGACTGAGGAGGGAGAAAGGCCGGACAAGCGCACAGAGGGCGTGCTCATGGATAGATGGTGAGTATTATTGTAAGGGAGAATTGAACACGAGAGTAGAAGTATGGAGTGAGTATAGAAAAGTAGAAGACACAACGAAGAAAGAAATCAGAAAGCAGAATTCAGAAAGCCAGAACAATCGGAAAGGCGAAGTGGAGGCACGAAGGGCTTAGTCAGCGCCTTTGGAGAGATCCAAAATGCTGCAATACGGAGTACCACAAAATACAGGAAGGATTAACAGATAATATGATATGTGATTGATCAATCTATAGAGGCGTCGCCATCGCCCCGCCACCCCAGAGTCTGTCTTGCGCGGAGCCATGGATGTGCCTACAGACAGTATGGGGTCTCAGGTACGCCTTGCCTTTGGCACTTGGGAACAGAGTACGATCCAGCTAGATGGCTCAGGACAAGTAGATTTCACTAGCAAGTAAACAGAGCAACAACTCAGAATACAACAGATTCTCTATTGTCTTTTCTCCACAAATGCGGGCTCCTGTTCTAGATTAGAATAGTACTTAGTCAAATGACGCAGGAAACTCACCTCGATCCAATATGGCTCTTCATGGTTTACTGGCTCAACCATCACCCCGCCTTGAATTATTATAAGTCAGGAATGCCAAATTTATTGGCAACATTCCCTCCTCGTAAAGGCGAATTATTGCTTCCATCTCATCCACTATCTTTCCGAGGCCCATTTGACTGATTTAGGACAGCAACAACGTGATTCGTAAATATGTCGGAATCACGGCTTAGTCAGGTTCGAAAGTAACTACGTAACTTATCAAGCGTATATGGTTGAGGTCTCTGATTCTTGCAAATGAAGCTATCTAGGATCCTAATTAAGGCCATAGACTACCTAACAGAGTGTCCTAAGCGAATGTGCGGTTCTAATAGCAATAATGGCAAAGGAGTGAATAAACTGATTGCGCCATATGATATCAGTGAGGCATCAATCAGACATCAGTTGGTATCGTTCGGTAAGGAACCTCTATATTCCGACAGAAGTATACCAATATACAAGACGAATGTTATACCATCAGCCTGGTGTAGGTATACCAGTATACTACGGGAACATCATACCAGGAGAAGGAGACAATATATAAGGACGCTCATTCATGTACTTAGCTTAGTCCTTCGCGATCAATCTAGTTAATCAAGCATTGGTTACCTTCTAGTTTCTGACTCGTCCGCACTTAACCAACAACCTAGCATACGTGCTCGGTTGGCCTTGTTCCTCTATTTGTTACCTTTATCGATCTACTCGTTGATTATCTCACGGAGCCTGGAGGGAGCGATATACCCATCGACGCATCACAAACCGGACGCGGAGGAGCATTGAGCATATAGACATATTGGGGAACACTTATGGTAAGTGTCCAGTCTCGAAATACAACTAACTAGACCTAGGTACAGTACGAGGGAAGCCGGGTTGTGACAAGATGCATCGGTTTCTCAATCAGAGTTCTTCCTCTATTCACTCCTACTAGTACCTACAACATCGTAACAAGCGTCGTAAAACCGATGAGACACATAGACGAAATTTTTTGCTTGAATACACAAAAATATACTGCATTTCTTGTTGTGAGCTCTCAGTCCATGAGATCTAAAGCTGCAGAGAACCACCTTGCTTGACAAGCGCACTTCGGTGGAAGACCCATTTACTTCTAGACCTATGGAGCAGGTAATCCGTCTGATTTAGACTTAAACCTCTATGGGAACAGAGGCCATAGTCAGTGCAGTTGGTGGCTGGCTCTCTTGAATTGCTCTCGATCAATCCAGTGACGAGAAGCCACTTCATCGAGCTTATGATCCCTGGTAGAATTCACCACCTCTCGCACCAGGTTGTACTTTGGAGCACGGCAAAGCATTGCAGCTACCCTGTGGAATGTCTAGCGTGAGGTATACTTGGCTAACATGTATGCATACATCAACACATGCGAAGGACTAGTGATGGAAGGCAGCCTGCGGATGGGGAACCCATCAAATCTCGCTCTGCTGATAGAAAAAATAATGTCAGAAGTCTCACTGATTCTCTGCCATGGTGTAGTTGCTGTTCATCGTTCATGCAACTCTTCTTGTAGTCAGTCTCAGTACCAGGACGGTGGTGACTCTCAGGGTAATCCTAGCATTCCATGCCACATTCTCAACAGCCTTGTGACCACCGAATACATTCTCTAGAAAGAGGAGATTGAAAATAGTTGAGAAATATCTGTTGACTTTGATGTGAATTATGGGACTCACTTTGTCTGCAAGCGGGACTCTTTGACGGCGCATGCTTAAGAGAACAAAGGAACCGTGTAGTTTTAGAAGATTGCGATGGCTCAGTTCAACACCATTATCAGCAAACACTACTGACATGGCAAACAATGCCATGAGAGCAATCAAGGCAAACAGCGGCTTAGTGAGGCCACACAAACCCTACAAAACCTTGTGTAAATAGGCTTTCCTCTTCTTAATCGCTGTGGACGGCTTGGATAGAATGATATAACAACAATCGAATATCTACTTCAAATGCTAATAATTATCTGAATCATTTAGTTAAACAAAACGAATAAAACTGAATAAATCACTAGGAGGGGCCCAGCACGCGCCAGGCGGGTTGAGATTCAGCCGAACCAGCCTAGTGGGGGCTGTCAGCCTCGGGGGTGCCCTGGCCCCCACTCTCCACTCCCTGGTGATGTGCCCTAAACATAACTCGACCCAGAGCTATAGCAAGTTTTTTATTTTTCACTAGTTCTAGCATCTGTTGTGGGTTCACTATCATGGTCATGTTAGGCGCGGTGCAGCGCCCCCTAGCATAGCACGCTACCATATATGCTGCTCTTGGGCTATGATGAGCAGACGCTCATTATAAGAGGTCTTGATAGCCTAGCGGGTTAATTCACGTGTCTAGGCGTTGGTTGTAACAGGTCATTCAAAAAACGCACTGCTGTCTCCTGGCTGCCAGGAGCGGCCATAGCGACATCGCAGAAAATCATGAGCGCTTTGATTACAATGAAGCCCTACTGACATGCGCATGCAGCTGCAGAAAGGAGCCCTCCCATTTCTACTACTGCTGTGCATGCCGCAAAGCAGCAGCACACCCATGGGGGCGCCAGTCTGTGGCAGAGATCCTCAGCACAAAGGCTGGTGCCACCACCTTCTCAGCTTGGCTGAAGATCCCAGTTCTATACAGCCGTCTACCGACGCTATTAGGCTGTCAGCATCATCAAATCTAGGGACCATCAGGCTTACCTCTGGTTCCCCCTTCGTCGTTCCTCTCTATTTTCCCTTTGTCTGTCCTCCCCTTACCCTCTAACTCTTCTTGCTTTCCCATTCAAACCCAAAGCCCAATTTGCTGTCTGACAGCCATGGAAACCCGAACAGCCCCGCGCGGGGGGGGGGGTACCTGTATTTAGATGATAAGTGGTAGTTTAGCTAGAGTTCCGATCCTGCCCGTCGAATGTCCCGCTCCAGGACCAAAGCCTCACCGCCTCCGTGGAAGGACTCGCCCCCGACGATAAGTAGAAACACACACTCTCTCTAAACGGTTAAATAGATACACACACACTCTCTCTCTAAACTAAGCTCGACGCGGAGGCTGTGTTCTCCAAGTTGCCACTTGGCCCCCATGACTAGGCATCGTATTTGATAATCAACTTATACACCTAGGTGTCCTAAGAACTTACCAAGCAGAAGTTCAATCACTTAATCCTAATCAAGAGAAGTGTTCTGAAGCACGCATTGTCAGGTGCCAAGACCATCATCTTCCACCGCCAGTCCACAGCGACGCCCTCCTTTATTTCTCTTAACAAGAAAACGAAAGGTTGAAGTGGGAATGGTCATGGGCTTATTTCCCTCAACTGCTCGTGAGAATAACTTCGCTTTCCCCCTTCCAGTGCAGACCCGCGGTATCATCTTTTTTTCCTGCATTGCCCCCTCTTAATGCACCACTGATGTTTATCAGATGAACTTTTGCGAAGATATTCACACCGTCTAGCAATTGGACCCAAGGGAATCAGTGATGAGCAACAGCGTTGGCTTGAAGCGGTGTTCAACACTTTCTGCTCCCAATTGGAGTCAACGAAATGTCAGTGAGGAAAAGATGATTTGAAGATAATTCAAGCTGACTGGATTAAGATTGGTCTGAGTACAATTTAAAGGACTTCATGCAGAGCAGTCTTCCTACAGAAATTACACCATTCCTTATTGATGCAATTCCCATCTTGCATCGAACCCTGTTGCGCATGGGCTCATTCCCTTACCAAAACAACCCGGAGAAACTTCTCGTCCTTGATGTTCTACGCACTGCATGTATTCTCTTCAGCAGTGAGCCAGAGGATCTTGCTGGGAACTCTTATCTTCTTGTCATTATGTTTCAAAGTATGGCAGGGCTCGGTCCAGACAAGGCCCAGGAGGATAGGAGGCCAAGAGACGAGGATGATGACTACCATTTGAAAGAAGCTCTTTGGATGGTTAGGAACAGGGCGCGAGATCCCAATAATCCTAGAGTTATGATCTCTGGCCCTGAGAACCCCCCTCCTTCACATTTCCCTTCTTCCTGGTCGAAGAATTTTGATCAATCAATTCCAACTGGGGATTTCCGATCCTTTTTACGGCTTATGACATTCCTGAACTTATACCATAGCCGTGCCGATTTTAGCAATCTTTCAGCGTGGCGTTTTCAGGTAGAAAAAGTCACCGACTGCATGTTAGCAGTATTTCAGCCAAGCGCAACAGGGATCACTTGGAATAATTTCAGTCAGGCTATTGAGAATCACATGGTTAGTCTTTCTGCTACTCTCCCACTCCTGATAATATTGCTGACATTCCAACAGCCAACTTTACTTCGGGGTATCTATCAACTCTTGGGCCCATTTGCATCGATCAAGCCCCTTCCACAAGAAGGCTCTCTATCAGCAGACGAAATGCGGGCAATCCTCCAAAAAGCATCTATTCGATCTCCCCAGCGAGAAATACCCTCTTCAGCAAACATCCTGAGTCCTCCTATTCTAAGCCAGCTGGATATAATTCTACCTCATTATATTCTTCCTCAGAACATCTCTATTTCTTGGTCTGGGAGAGGAGATCAGCTTGACTTAAATAAGCTGAGACATCAAATTCCAATTCAAACACCATCAATCCTCCTAGTTTCCGGCAGGGACGAGAATCAAGATGTTATTTTTGGGTTAGTCGAACATAAAGGATCGGAGGACGAAACAATCAAGCCTTTCATAGTTCAGCTAGCACCTCTTCACCGCGTATTTCACCCTTTATCAGGGATCGCAGAATGTTCTATCTTACTTGATCAAGCTGGAGGGAGTCCGACTTTAATAGGCCAACTGATCTCATCTGAGTATGAGAATGCATCGGCCTCGCCCGATCAGCTCGAGTCTCAGCAGTGCATCGCTCGTTTAGTAGTTTGCGGGAACTCGGGCCATTTCACCCTGTCAAATGACGCCTCAATTGATGAGCATTTTCATGTGAATGCAATAGAGCTGCTCAAAAACGATCTTGTGGAAGACTGTTGGTATTCTGATGGAAACGGGCATACATGAGTACATCGAGGGAGTTGGGGGCTACAATGGGTTGGGGTGATCTACGCTGAGGGCTGTGAATGCGTTATGGTTTGTTTTTAGAGTGTCTCTAGAAGTAAAGGGATAGTGCTTGAAACTCGAGTTCAAAGTCTTTAATTTCTTTCATCTAATGTCAACCTGTATATGCGAATATGACCGCTAGAAGAGCGACCTTTTCATATTTCAGCACTCATTTAGCCGATCAAATTACCAGTTGATTTACCACTAATTTCCTGTATTTAGAACGTTTCTCCGACCTTAGTACCCTCGTCAGCTAGACCATATTGGCCTCATAAGATAGAGAATAAGATCTTCATTACTTTGTGTCTAGTATAGACGTTACTAGTTAGGGCAAATCCCGATCGGATTTGATATCCAATAAACTGGTGATGTATGATGTGTGGGCATTAAAAGGATGGGAGGGTGTGGCGTAGCAAGAGTGTGATATTCTAAACTGCAATGTACATCATTACTTATTGTGTAGCTATTTAGCCCCATCCTTCATGGCCCAATTAGTGGGTCGTGAATCCTTATTTTCAAACCCTAAAAAATGCCTAGTCAGATCGACGCACTCAGCCGATAGACTGACAGATGCGTGAATGAGATAATAAGAATAATATTAACAATAATAGTTGGATCGACATTGGTGGTGCTGTGAGGCGGGTTCAGCATCAATTCATTTATGGATTTACCATTAACTATACATAGTATAGAGATTTGTAGATAAAACTGAATCTCCTGATTCTACAAAGCTGGGCACAATTCCAGCCTAAATAAATCCTAATTAACTCAACAATAATCCAATCCACTCAGACCACCTTATCTCCTCTTTCCAGTCTTCTATTGCTTAAACATTGATCCGTACCTCCTGAGGTCTCTTCAAGATTACCATGAAGACATTCAATACTTTGCTGTTCTGCTTTTGCGTGCTACTCTGCATTTGCTTGGCTGCGCCTAATCCCAAGCCGAAAGTCGACAAAACCAATGCCCTTTCTGATCCGACAATTACAAAATGGCCAACGATGCTGCTAAGAAAAGCCAATGTCAACCTAGAACACAATCGCTTCTACGCCTTCCTTGAGAGGTGGCAGTCTCACAATTCAGCCGAAGAGTGCGCCTCTGGTTTCTCCCACGTCCGTTTGGTGATGGGTGAGTACTTGAACGAAGGCGCTTGCAAGACACTTGAAGCCCATGCCTATGACTTGGTGAAGGAACAAAACACCCCAACTCTAAAGAAGATTTACGGCGGTCCTTGGGACCATAATGTTGAAGAATTCTGGGCCGACCACTACTTCAAGGAGAAAGACGATAATGTCCCCGGTGATAAGGATGGATGGGCGAGGGTCTCAAAGGCCAATTCTTATGTTTATGGCGGCAAGGTCAAGCCCGGCGTTATCAAGGAAGGGAACAGGCTCGCAAAAGCCAGAGACGACGTTCAGAACTATCTCATCGCTTAGTGTGAGTAGAACTTGGCACCATATTTCTTCCGGGGTAGAGAAAACTAACTATTCTTAGCGAAGCATCTGAAATCCAATGGCGAGCCTTACAGCTTAAGAGTGAGAAGTAAGAGTGAGTAGCATCAAGGCGTGTTATTATTATTATTATTGTTGTTGTTGTTGTTGTTGTTGTTGTTGTTCATACACGTATCTGTCAGCCCTGTAGGCCGAGTGGCGGCAGGTTCTGCGGGGCGACTGGGTAAGCCGCCGTAATGGTAATCGCTATGTACATTGTTGCTTTTCTACATTTGTCCTGATATATTATTCCGCATGTCGTATGTCCCGTGCTACTGTTTTTATACTGCTGTTCCCGTGGCCGCGAGGGCCCATGGGCTTGTTTGATACTGTCTCGTTTCCGTCCCTACTTCTGCAAGCGTACAACCCTAGCTGCGCTATACTTCCAGGTGATTCCTGCCCGTTGTCTGACTCGATATGTGGTTGGTAGAGCCTAAAGCTGGCTTAGAAGGCCTGTCTCACGCATGAATCGCACCGCCTTCGGTACCAAGTCTGGCCGAGTTAGGTGGGCTCGGTAATCTAGCTCCCGCCTTGACCCCTGTGTAATATGGCGTATCCGTGGCCCTGTCTGGTTGGTACAGTAGAGAACATGGCGTATGCCTTGAAGGCCACGTCCGCAGGCGCATTCAGTCGATTCCATAGCTTTGAAGGTACCAAGATAACCAGCCAGCGCAATCTTCCCAGTTTGCATTCAAATGAGAACTGATGTAGCGACTCTCCGAAGGCCTTGGTATAGTCTCATTGGCGCTTTTTAAGACTCTTTCCATAAGCGACGGAGGGAGCTCCCGTGGGTGGAAGCGGCCCATTCAGTCTTCCATGTACTGGTTGCTTCTATGCGGAGGGTTCTTCGAGTGCTGGCCATGAGAGTTAATTCCTCTGCAACATGTGGTACCCGGAGAATTAGCGGCTTCTTTTGCAAGAGCGTCAGCACACTCGTTGCCGAAGTTAGCTTCATGACCAGGGATCCAATTCAGCTGTATATTCCAGCCGCGTTCCTCTAGCTGAGATGTGGTGCGTATGATCTCTCTCATGATATATTGGCCAGAAGATCTTCCTAGAGTTGAGCACGCTTGTATCGCCGCCTGATTGTCTGTAAAGATGGTTGCCGTATAGGCCTGATGGGAACGTTGGGATGTCAGTCCACCAGTGTTGTGTATTTGGGTGAGCGCCATTTCTATGCCTCGCAATTCCGCTGCATATACAGTGTGGGTAGCTGGGGAGCCAATGCGAACTGCCCGGCGTCCCAGAGGTAAAACCACCACTGCCCCAACCCCTTTTCCTGTCAAGCTGCCGTCTGTGTACGCGACAATGTTGGCGCCGCTGCGCAAGGCGGCCTGGTGAGCTGCTAGGGCAGCTTCCCAAGTTTCCGCTACATGGAATTCCAGACTTGACCACCATGGTGGGGTCACATGTGGGTGTATTACCTGCAGCCTGTTCTGAGGGATCGCAATTCGCCGTCCCCATCGCTCTAGTGGTGATGCCAGGGTGCATCAAGGCGTGTATGCTATATTTATGTTCAAAATCAAGGGCGAAAAGCCTGTGAAGTAGACCCATGATGGGGATTACTTCCCTCCACTTTTTCCTAATCCAACTCAGAAAGCATGCTTTGAGTAGCCATTATGTGCAGTAACCAAATTAAGTTACTCAGCTCTTGTCTTCATGATGTCCACAAAAATGATGGGATATGTTATAGATCGGGAAGCTTTAGTCTATACACATTTCAGAGACCTAGTGGTTGTCACATGAGAGACAACATGGAGAAGCGAAAACTGCTCAGTCTGCTCCTGGATCACCCACTGAGCATGCTAGAGGTATCTGGGAGTGGCCGGTGCGGCCGGTACGTGCTCAGTGAGCAAACAGGAGTGGATCGGAATGCAAGAGAACAGTTCAGTTATACATCATTGAGCGAAAATCGGATTTGCATTTTATTTTCTTTTCTATTTCATGGATTTATATCTCGAGAGATTGCCAATCGCCTTATCTTCAAAATTGTTGTCCTCGGCCTCGGTCCGTTCGCCACAGCGATTTCGGATTTTTCCAGTACCCTAAACCCTTCTCCAGTCTACCTAGACTAAGCAGACTTCGGATAGTCATACAAAACAGTTGGATTATTAACCCACATCAACCGCTACTCATCCGACAACCACGTACTCAACATCTCAAGCCCTATCATCAACCTCCAAGAACTCCTCCTCCCTCGTTCGGTCCCTCCCAACTCTATCCTCATGCCTCTGCGTATGAGGCCAATCACTACCCCAAAGAACACGCCTGGAATTTGCATTCGAAACCTCCGAACTGCCCATTTTAGATCTTCGTACCATGGGCCAAGATTCGAGCATCGGTATGGTGTAGATAGTTTCATCCACAGATTCCCCTCCCGGGGCGCTTGACAAAACATTTCCAGCCCGTCCACTCAGATCCTCGTAGATATTAGTCATTTTGAATGCTGGAGATGGCATAGCACACTGCCTAGATAGGGTACAAGGGCGCCTGAAACATAAAATCAGCACCCCAAGAAAAACACGTCTTTTTCACGCGTCAATAACTGATAGGGGTCTCCTGGCACCTATAAGCCACCATGGAGGCACGGAGACCCCGTCGTGGTGGCGTATCGCACGCGTCAACCCCTGGGGTGGGCAACGTGGCCTCCCAGTTCGGGGAAACAGAAGATACGCCAGCACCCCAACGCCAGCCCGTTGGCGGTTCGGGAACGTGATGCAATCCGTACTTGATGATAGCGGCACGGAGAGTGTGGGCATGGGCGAAAATGAAGGGCCAGGAGCGCTGGCAACCTGGGAGGTTTAGCAGGGCCCCCAGCCGGGCTAGCGAGGCCAGAAGCGGAATCACCCATAGTATATGTTGGGAAGGGTGCAGTTGCTGATGATCATGGATGTGAGAGTGGTCATTTGCTTAAGTATTGCCATTCTGACCACCAGCCCTTTCATTGGAATCTCAATAATGGTTATGTTGGCTATGAAGAACGGGTGGAGGATCAGGATATGAACAAGTTGTCTCTGAATTGATGAGACTGTCGTCCGAGCTAGATATACTGGGAGATGATAGACCGTTATCTGCTGAATCTCCCGAAAAGCGAGCGGCTCGATTGGGATATCAGTGTCGTCTTGAATATCGCAGCGGGAAATTGGATCCGGGTCTGAGAGGTGAGGCGCTGAATCATGGGGAGATGTTGTGCCGTGCTCAGGAGTCTCCGGATATGTATTTTGTTCTGGTACAGATATTTCCAGTGGTTGAGATTGAGAGCTTGATCGTGTACACGGCTGAGTGTTTGCACTGATATGCACGCAAACTTCGGCTGGTGACCGCGCAGAAAGATGATGCTTGGGAAGTGGCCAAGTGCTTGGAAGGGAACCATGATAAGGCTTGGGGCGAGAGAATTTTCGGGTTCTTGGGGTGCATGGATTGGGTGATTTGTTTAGTAAGAATGGCTTTTTGTAAGAGCGAGCTGTCACAACCCGGCTTCTCTCGTATTGCACCTAGGTCTAGTTAGTTGTATTTCGAGACTGGACACTTACCATAAGTGTTCCCCAATATGTCTATATGCTCAATGCTCCTCCGCGTCCGGTTTGTGATGCGTCGATGGGTATATCGCTCCCTCCAGGCTCCGTGAGATAATCAACGAGTAGATCGATAAAGGTAACAAATAGAGGAACAAGGCCAACCGAGCACGTATGCTAGGTTGTTGGTTAAGTGCGGACGAGTCAGAAACTAGAAGGTAACCAATGCTTGATTAACTAGATTGATCGCGAAGGACTAAGCTAAGTACATGAATGAGCGTCCTTATATATTGTCTCCTTCTCCTGGTATGATGTTCCCGTAGTATACTGGTATACCTATACCAGGCTGATGGTATAACAATACCAACTGATGCCTGATTGATGTCTTACTGATATCATATGGCGCAGGCAGCTGATAAGGAAGCCAAGATAGGCTGTCATGCTCCCCTAGTCTTTACTCTTTCCCCCACCACCTGCCTCAATAGCAGCGGTCAAGCGTACATCCCAGAGGGTGCACTGGCGCGCTTTCACACAGTACTGGTCAGAAAACGCTCCCAAACAGTACAAAGACGTTGGGATAGGACTAGAAAAATGGCCTCCAGAACTTCTCCTTCCATGTGCGGCTCTGTGCCGCCTCCTAGCTGCCAGAAGCGGTCATGGAGACTTTGCTGAGTATCATGAGCGCTTCAAGCATGATGATGCTTTACTAACCTGCTCATGTGGCCGAAGAAAAGAGCCTTTCCATCTCTACTCCTGCCGAGAGGGCCGGAAAGCAGCGGCACATCCTTGGGGCCAACAACCAGTAGCGGATATCCTCAGTTCCTCACTGAAAAGGCCGGGCTCACTGCATCTGCAGATTGGTTGGGTATATCTCAATTCTATACTGCCATCTGTAAACGCCATTAGGGGCTTAGCAGGTTGGACAATAAGGACACGGCAGTAACAATCTTGGCGCCTGGAACATCAAAATCAGCACCCAAAACACGTCTTTTCTATGCGTCAATCGACCAATAGGGCCTTCTGGCACCTATAAACCACAATAAAGCCACTGAGACCCCGTGGTGGTGGTATACCGCACGAGTCACCTCGGAGTGGGCAACATGGCCTCCCAGTTGGCGAAAACACAAGATACGCTGGCCACTCCAATGTGATGGCTCAACGCCTCAGTGACTGATATCGACAAACGATGCCATCCGAGCAAACAAAGAGAAGCACTTAGCGAGATCACACAGCACTGATGTAAAAGTCCCTTTTCCCGTAGATAGAACTCCTCTTTCTTTTTTTCTTCCCCAGATTCGATATTCTCGCCGATGGCTACAATACTTTAGGTGGGAATATCATTTCGTTATCATCTACTATTCCGAGCCCGTGACAGGGCCTAAGTGAGGGCAGCCTGTCCGTACTATTCTACACTCGTACTGCTGAACCAATCTGTCAGTCAAGAAGGACTGCACCCATCGGATCAGGTCCCCAACCAGGTTGAACTCGATCAGTCGAGTTATCAGTCGGCTTGGGTTCACATGGCCGAATGCCCCCTTTACATCAAGGAATAGCTCTCCCACGAGCTGTTGGAGTTTCCAGGCTTCATAGGTATTTTGTATCAGACATGCCACTGCATAAATTGCACTCAGTTGCTTGCAACTTCCCATCTGTCCTGGGTGTAATACTCCCATGGTCTCACAGTGGTGGGCAATTGCATCCGCTGCTATCTTCTCAACCACCTACAGTTTAGTAAGTTAATCACCCGGTAGGCCTTCACAGCTGTGTAGTCTGACTTATTGGGTTCCCTAAGCAGAATGCCCTTCGCCACCTTCCATACTGGTGGATGTAGACCTAGCCGGAAGCATTGTCGGGTTAGAGCGACGATTCTGGGGCTGCCCCACTCCCATAAGAGCCGGAGAGCCCGGAAGTTTAGTCGGTCGATTCCTGGGGCCTTTTGGACCGCCTGGTGAAAAGAGCGGGTTTAACTATTTCCTCATTTATCTGGCCATGTCAGGACCCTGGTGAGATCTCGGCTTTGACTTCTTGATTGATCCCTGGAGCTTGGGGGAAGGCTATTTCCCGAATCAGGGCCTCCTTTTCCTCAATAGAGCTGACGAGCTGCCCCTGAGGTCCATGCAGTGTTGGTGTAGTCGTGGCTGTCCTGGGATTCGTGTATTTTAGAGCCTGCCAGCACCTTGCGGTGTCCACAGGGCCAGGGTAGTCCGTTGCCCCTTCCGGGAAGGTTTCCCAACAGGTACGCTTTGCTTGTCGGATGGCTCGATAGTAACTATTCCGGGCCTCCCTTAGCTCTGCTGTGGAGATTCCTTGTTTTTTCCATGCTCGGCTTGCATGACTGTAGGTCCTGCGGGCCTCTTTGATCTCTGTTCCTTACCAGCGTTTTGATAGTGGAAACACCCGCCGCTGTTTGCATGTTGATTTAGTACTGCTGTCAGGGACTCCTAGATCCATATGGCTTCCCCAGCTAGGTATTCTAATGAGTAGGAGTCTCCCAAATAGGGCCTAGATTGTGTTTTTGTTTGCCAGTCTCCTTTTGGCTTCCTCCAGAGCTTGTGGTTTGGCTTGAAGAGTCTGAATTTGCCACCCTGTTACCCCTTGTGAGGGTGTCGCGGATTTTTGTTCCAGATAGGTCCATTCCATGATTATCAGTTCAGGGTCTGAGCCTGTTGGATGTTCTTGGTCAATCGCCCATGCTTCCAAGGGCCCCATACTAACCGTGGTTAGAGCCAGGTCGATAATTGAGATCCCTGGAGTGCTTTTTGGTCGAGTGGAAACTCCTAGCTCATCGTTGATGTAGAGGCCTGCTTTATCTATCAGGTCCTTCAGTGGCCAGCATTCACTCGGGCTCCTGCAAAAGGCCCAAAGGGTTCTATAGTGGGCTATGGGCGTTGAAATCTCCCACAAGCAGGCATCTTCCCTCAGTAATCTGGTCCCACTGCACATCCTCTAGCGCTCTCTTCTGTCTCTCATCCCCGCCATGTGAACGATGGCCGATTCCCAGCCAGTTGGTATAGCAGTTGACAATTCGGGTTCTTCGTGCTTTCTCTCTGGCCCAATTCAGCTCCCATAGGTCCATCGCCATAAGGTATGGGTGATCAAGGAGGTCTGTTCGGGCCTCCACAATCACCTCATCCACTAGATCATGCCGGATCGCTACTGCCGTCACGAGGGGACCCGCTTCTGGCCAATATATCTGATATCCTCCATGCCAGAATTCCATATCAATATATGGTTCCTGTAGGCACGCTAGTCCCACCCCTAGCAGCAATGGCTGATAGACAAACGCCGCTACCTGAGCAAACAAACAAAGCACTATTCATGCTGCCAACAACCCTTATAAAAACCCTTCATAATCTAGACAGATTTCCTCTTTTCTTTCCTCCTCCAGATTTGATATTCTCGTCGATGGCTACTAGATAGTTTAGATATGAATATCATTTGTTTTATCTACTAGCTACCGAGCCCGTGACAAAGGGGCCCATAACTTCAATAGTGAGCAGCAGCTTAGCCTCAGAGGTGAAGTGGATAGGTAAATTTCCAATGAAGCGACAGTAACAAGGTCTCAATATCTCAATCTTCCAGATGGTCCGTCGGCCACCTCGAGGGAAGTGGACGGCGCCATACTGGAAAAGGGCAATCGTCGGGTAACACGGCATCTTGGTAAGAGGGCAGTACACCGGGTGAGGCAGACGGGAGGGGGGAAGAGAAGAGAAAGTACGTTGTCCTTTGAGGGAGAGACGTCGGGCTTTTATAGATGCAACTGATGCGTTGAGGCGGTATGTGAGCGGCCCAAAAGCGGCATGAGGCGGCGCTATTCCTGATACAATAGGCGCCATACCGCAAAGGACAATGGAAGTCCCATCGACGGCAGGTGGTAGGGCTCAGCAGAAGCGCGGTTCAATGGGAGCCGTTTCTGGGTCCCGCTAACCGTCACAACAGATACTTGGTCTCTGTGTTTAGCTTAAGGTAGCAACGAGAAAATAGCGAAACTATTGACCAAGCTTGACATGTGATTTGAGTACAGCTAAACGGACAGGAGGTCTTGTTTTCTATACACTATAGCCGTATGTGCGGAACACTTAAACAGTTGGGGCTATCACAGAGACCGTGGCAAAGCTTTCTCAAGATATGCTGGAAACATTCTGATAAAGTTATGATGTACAAAATTTAAAATTCACCCTCGAAACCCAATAACAGATCAAGACCAAGCTATTTATTTACACCCACCCTTGTGATGCTTCTTGCTTCTCTTGCAGTTGTCTGATTCTTGCTTCTTCTTCGTCTCCTCCTCCTCCTTCTTCTTCTTCTCCTCATTCTTCTTCTTGTCCTCCTCAGACTGTTTCTTGCTCTTTTCTTCTTGATCTTTCCTCCTTTCTTCCTCTTCTTTCTCTATGTCTGAAACGGCCCGACATGCTTGAATTCTGCCACTGTTGGGACTCCCGATGTGCATTGTCATTCCCATAAACTTCTTGAAGTTCTTGTTACCGACAACGCGATATTTACCCGGGGAACCTTTGACATCGAAAAGGTTAGAATACATGCTTTAATAGAAGATGGACAACAAATGACAAAGTGTACATACCGGAAGTCCATACTTCACCATTTTCCTTGATAGGGTACTCCAAGCCCTCAGGCCCTCCAGTGGGAATGTGCTTTTCATTACCCTTCCCCTTCTTGTTGGTAAAATGAGCTGGATAGCGACCGGGTTTGCCAATCATTGACTTGGCCTGGTCGATGGAGGCTTTGATCTGGTCTTCGGTAAAGACTTTGCCGCCACATTTCATAGGCTCAACTGCGGCTCTGACTTCGAGGCTCCGGTTTTCGAGGTCGACCTCGGTACTATTGGGGGAGATAGGTGATGCGTAGGTGGTGGCCAGTAGACCAAGGAAGAAGGCAGACTTGATGTTGAAGAGCATTTTGTAAGTGTTGTATCAAGGTAGTTGAGAATTGTGGTGGAGAGGTGTTAAGAAAGCGTAGATAGTATTGAAGTGTTGAGATTTCGTTTGGTTGAAGGTGGTCGGTAATTAAAGATCCGTGAGCCCTTTATATAGATTTCCTGTCTATTTAGCAAATAGAACCCCTTCAGCCATCATGGAAATACTCCGTTTACTGCCATGATGAAGATCTCATAGCCTCTAGGGGGCCAAAATTAATTCAGCCTTGCCAGCTAAGGAGAGACCCTGCAGAAGGACCCTGCTTATTCGTCCCCATAGCCTCGAATGATATATCTAACTAAACTAGAGAATAGTTTGGTATGAAATGAAGAAAATGAGCCTTGTTTGTTTTGGCCCCGCCCTGCCGGTGCCCTTTTTGGCCCCGCGACTTAAAATAGAAAGAGGCTGTGGCTGACCCCACAAAACGACCTTTACATTTATATTATAGAACTACATTTCTCATAATCTCCAATTTCCTAATTCTCTGACAGCTACAAATTCCTTGTCATTCTTTTCATACATATCTGCCCACGCGCCTTTGTGCAAACCCTCGTGGATATCTTCGACACAATGGAAAGCTCCCTCTTCAACGCCGTCAAGGAAAATTTCGATCCCCACCACATACCAATTGACGAGTTCAACATTCTCTACAACCTCGTCAGATATCCTAATGCGTCGGTAGAAGAAGCAGTAGAAAAGGTTGTCAATCTTACTTTGAAAGAGCTCACTACATTAGATGATGGCTTTGCCTTCAATCTTTGCGCTCTGATTATGGACATTGCTACCAATACCGTACCTGCTGAGCAGGCAAATCTTGTTGAATTTGTCTCACAGCTCCAGAGAACCTCTGTGAGAAATCCAAAAACAGGAGAGCAGGTTAGAGATCAAGACGGACAATGTGTGTGGCAAGATCTTCCCACATTGGGAATATATGTTACTGATTTTTGGAACTTTGGTAAGTTTATATTTACTATGATACTACCTATGTATCTACTCTAATACCATCTCCAGATCACCATAAGTTTCACACACAAGCTGAGATAATGAAATGGGAAAATAAAAATGCCTTCTTAGCACAGCTTACTGCCGCTGCAAAAGTTGACTATGATGATACCAAGTCTTTGCATCCCCTGGACTTTGCAAACTTTGGCCTGTTCGCATTAAATGACGCTTTCGATGGCGATAGAGATTGCCAAAAAGGGGAACAGTCCGAAACAGCAGTACGAGCAGCCTCTCTGTGGATCAAGATCGCGGCAGACCGGCTTTGGGCTCATTGTAAAAACCAGCGGCCTTTTGACAACGATGATGGATGTGAGGAAAGGGGCTTTGATGTTGAACGGTGGAATGAGTGGAAACAGGGTGTAATAGCTGCTCTGGATGCTCCGTGTGCGAATGGAGAGACTCGAGAATTGATCAAAGATGCCTTGGAACAGATCAGTCGGGCCGAGGCAGGAAGATAACCGACCTAGTGTGATATGCCTGTTCAATGTCCTTGCATTCTGACAATATCTAATTGATATCCACATTTAGCCCTTTCTATCTCCTGGTCACGTTACATGAGCTTGTTCGGGAAGCATTTCCTGGCTTTCGGTTTCTAGATCAGTCTCAGTTTCGTCTGATAATCCTCACTCGTAAATCGTATTAGCCTCGTGCAGTCCGGACAATCGACTTCTCGAACCCCGATTCCTGAGCCTCAATAACGATTGATTGATCTATTGAACGTCGAGGGTCGGGTTTTCCGCGGAAAAACGCTGGTCCCAGAGCAGGACGTACAATGGGCAGATCAGAACTGTCTACCCTCTAGCTAAACTACCATTTATCATCTAAATACAGGTAGCCCCTTACGCAGGGGGGCTGCTTGGGTTCTCACAGCTGTTGTCTGTTTAGAGGCAGCTTGAGCTTCTTCGGTTTGAATTAAAAAAAAAAAAATGGGAAGGAAAAGGGGAGGTCAAACAGATGGAAAGGGAAAACAGAGAGAAAAGAGGGCGACCCAGAGGTAAGCCTGGAAGTCCCTGAATTTAGTGAACTTGTCAGCCTAATGGCATCTGCAGATGGCTGTATAGAACTGAGGTCTTTCCAGCCAAGCTGAGAAGGTGGTGGCTCCTGCCTTTGTGCTGAGGATCTACCGCTGGCTGGCAGCCCTAGAGTGGCATGGCGGGTCCGCAAAATCCACGCCAAACCGCGCTGAATCCGCAATGGCGCGGATTCATCATATCTGCGGCTGTATTTTCGCTTGATCTATGACTGATTCTAAAGCGGTGCACCCTTTTTTTTTTTTTTTTTGCCAATTGAAGGAGCCGATTTTAACCGATTTGATAGTAGTAAATTGGCCATCTCACACATGGTGCTGGTTCTAGGAGGTGGACTACGTTCATCTGCAGCTAGTCACCCTTCTCAAACTGGTCAGATTTACTGTCAATTTCCATTCTATGCTGAAATATGAGTTTCTTGGATATGATTCTTCCACGAATGACGAGAGGCCTGGGGGCACAGGGGCACAGGGGCACCCTTCAAGGTCTCGCCCACAACTACCGGTTATAAACCCTATTTTAATGATGCTTGATAGTGACATTTTCCTCGTGGTAAACAGACTGGACATGTTATGGTCAGATCTATATTCTCAGCTGGATGCGTACTTTGACGGGACCTTTTGTCCATACTCTGTTTGTCCGACGACCTTTATGTGGTCGATATCCTTCAATATATTATCCATAAGGTAATGCAGATTCCAACTGCCCAAGAATAAATTTGTCAGTTTAACTCGGTCCATTTCTGTGACAATTCATGTACATTCATCAAGAAACATTATCCAAGAAACCATTTATCACGCTGTTTTATTGTGCTCATTTCTCCAAAGATTCTATGATCGCTCGCCTTGGGTAATAAATCCACGTCAACCATTAGGTATATATGAAGATGGACCACATATCCCACCAGCGAGACTTCAAGTCTTACTTATTGCGCAGTGTGATCGAAATCTTTATTTTCGCTAAACACTCTTCGAGGCATCCCGTGCGACTCGATGTCCATATATAGGGTCAAGTGCATCAATCCCAATTTGTCACTGGAATTCTGGTATATTATTCTTGACACTATATCTGTCGCCTAAACTTTTCGACAAGAACCCTTCAGTCAATGATGGTGTTTTGCTTTACACACAACGTCACTGAGTGAATCCAAAGTCACTCAGCAGATTTCTAAGACGCCAATATCTGATGCAGCTCAATACCTGTACTTCCATTATCTCTCTGGTCCTTTCTGCGCTTCTTGCTAGCATATTTTGGGCAAAATACTGGTTAAAAGGGCCAGTTTAAAAGTGTTTCTCAGATACAAACAAATGGCCGGTGCTCATCCACTCCCAGAGAGCTGCGTGCACCTCAGTGTTTTCTGCGGTCTGGCGTACGCGTCAATTCAAGGACGCCACTTCTAGTGGCAGTTATATGATATAACGTGCTTTCTCTAGCATTTCTTTGCTAGCACACCTTGCCAAATTGCGTGTACAAGTACCTCTCTATCGACTCGACTTTGGAAGTGATGATGATGAACACACCTGTGGCTATTGCTGAGTTCCTCTCACATCCACAAGAGACGTTGCCAATAGCAAACAACTAAACAGCTCGGCTGCTGTCTCCTATATCCATTATGCTGCCAGTCTCCTTCAAAGCTCTTTTGTTGATCTCTGCTACCCACATAGCTGACTCGTCTGCTCTAAAGCTTGGGATGAAGATAAACAACACATTTGCCAAGATTTTATCTCTTGATTTAGACACATCATCAATTGGACGGAGACATTCATGTTGGCAAAAGCATGAGCAAATATCAAGCTAAATGATATGAGCTAATAAAATAGCAAGCGATTCCATACACCTCAACGGGATACAGGCTATGTTCAGTAATTACGGTGACCAATCTCCATCACCCTCATAATCCAGGCTCGCTTCATCAATTTTATACTTCAATGTCCAGATAACTTTTACGTATTTCTGATATCCAGGCGTCTCCAGGAACAAATACTAAGAGATGAGACCCTCTTCCAGCCATGCTGCGAATGCTTCCAATCCCAGAAAATCAAGACATGTCAGAAATCCGACGCTGGGAACAGTTTACAGGCTTCGTTAGTTTTGTTATCAGCGTGCTAGTTCTGGAAATGCATAAATAACATATGCATTGGCCATACCATACGGATTCTGGTCGTCAAGAAGGGCGAACTTCAGGACATAGTTTTGTGGTTACTATGTTGATTTATGTGATTGTGTTAACTAGAATAGTTCAATCCACTGCTTACCATTTAGGCGACAGTTGTGGAGGAATGTAAGATCTTATAAATTATGTTTATTCTGCTAAGCGTTCTCCATGACTATAGCGGCAGTTTATATTAAAAGCAACATTCGTACATCATCGTCATGGCTATAAATCAGTCCCTGAAGATCCGAGACCCAACCCACGAATACGGCTCTCGGCCATAGACATAGGCCTCTCGTTCCTCCGGAGTTTGATACAGCACCGACAACTCTAGTCCTGGAATTTCGAATTGAATGTCCTTCTCCGTTGACTCGGAGCAAAACCCGATAATCACCTTTCTCAGATTGGGAAATTGATTCTTGCAGACAACCCCAACCTTCTGCAAGTGAGGAATGATCCGCGCATCGGCGTACAATATGGTCAAGTGCTCTATTGACGCTGGAAGCACGTCCACCAACTCTGGCCTTTCTCTGTCAGCCTGAGGATTCGTGGGATATGTCTCCATCGCAGCAGACTGTGCATGCAAGAGCCCAAGCAGACTGTGCATGCCACTCCGCAGTTTCTTCAATTTTGTGAATTGCTGCAGTTCAGTCCCCATGTACCATTCACGAGCCGTCAAATCGTACCAGGACTGCTTTAGCCGGTCATCGTCGTACAGCATCGTGAGCTCCTCGAGCGTGTCTTTATGACGCTCGAGCTCTTTTACGGCCTCCTGCGGTTTGAAATAGTCATCGTAGTAATCGACATTCCCGAAGGTATAATTGAACGTGCGGAGCGTTTTGCAACTCTGTGCGAACACCCGCATGACATCGGTTCCCATTCCACTCTCGAGGATGTGAAGATGCTCAACTGCAGATGATCCCTCTTGGAATCGGGATGGACTCATAGTCTCATCATTTAGCTGCACTATTTGCACCTCGTGCGCCATATTAAGGACGCCCCCATAGTCCCGAACAGTTCCCACAGCACAGGAAATGTCGGTTGTCTCTATGGAGAATCGTCGGAGGTTATCAAGCCCAGGAAATTTGCCGGAATTGGCGTGGCTAAAAAGCTCACATATCAGGTCGCAGATATCAGGTCGGTATAGGAATAGATTCTTCAGATAGGGTAGCTTGCAGAGTAGAAGAGCCAGCATCGGATCGCTGTACCCTTCCTTTATTCCCTCATTTAGGCGATCTTTGAATTCGTTGGGGAGTGAGAGATTCGAGACTGCTGACTGGAAGGATTGGATATCGTTCTCTGAGATTTCGCGAGGGTCATCTTCGGATACGTTTGATGTGTGAAGCTCTTCAACATGTTTGGCCCGGCCCGGATTGGTGACTATAGCCCGCAGGAATACATTGTAAGGTTGCTGGTTGTAGTTGCGATAGCTTCTCCAGAGACGCGGGGTGGCTTGTTGGTGGATTTGTTTGCACGTCCGAGATAGGCGAGAAAGGTCGGATTTGTTCAGGAGACTGAATATGGAGTAGAGAATTTCCACGGGAATAAGAGAGAGTCGCGTCATATTGTTAGGTTCAGTGTAAAGTTGTGATGTTGTTTTGGTAGTTGACTATCTCCACTCATCTTGTCTTCGCGCTAGTTAATCGCTGCATCGCCCCAAGGTTGGAAATATAAGTAAGGGACCACGCCCCCGGTGGGTTGAGATTCAGCCGAACCAACCTAGCGGGTGGAGGCGTCAGCCTTGGGGGAAGACTGCCCTGGTCCACATATATCTGCCCTAAGCTAAAACAGGTTATGATCGACTGTAAATCGAATCCTGCAGTCTGCTTTTCCACTGATCCCAGCACTCGTTTAGATCGAGTGTAGCTAATTCGAAAAGGCGTTCGGCCCCAAACAAGCCTTGCTCAAGATGAAGATTAGGCGCATTTTGCTGAAAACCCGGATGAACTGGGTGAACCTGCATTTCAACCTCATGCAGACCTATTGACCCAAGATGCATAAATAGAGGTCCAAAGCACTTGCTTTTCAATCACTTCAGCTACAATCTTCACTATACATCCTTTTCCAAGTCTTATTACACCCAATACGAAACACAAGTCGCAAGATGAAGACCTCCACTGTCCTATTCGCCCTTTGCTCGCTTGCCGGCATCGAATAGGCCATTGCCGCCCCGGTCAGCGAACTACAGATATAGGCAACGGGAACCGGCAACGATGACTGTGACCCGATTCAGGGGACGCTCAATATCCGCGATGAAGATGCTCTCACCTATGATGCCGACTGCTGGGCGATGCTGTGCGGAGGAAAAGATCCAGTTATGTAAGTGAAGTACATATGTGGCATGCTTGTTGAAAGACAAGTTGACTAATTTGATTGGGGCAATGCAGGCAGAAGATCGCATCAAGTTATGCTGATAAGCATCGCCAAGTCGCCGGATTCCTGGTGACATCGTAATCAATGCAGACGATGATGGAAGGATTCGCAACCGTTGCATTCACGAAATGCCTCCTCGTAATTCCCGTACATCCAGCCAAGTCTTTGGGACTTGCCCTGGAGTTTGCTAAAGCAGTCAACAGCTGCCCTAGGTGGAAGAGGCCTTGAGAAACGACCCCACAGTCATTGCAGCGAGTCCCTGCATTCGGTTCTCATTGAATCACATCCTCCAAACCTCGACAAAACAAAACCCCAGACACGACCTTCTCATCTATGAGCTTAATCCAGCCGCCGTGAGAATCTTTAAGCGGGGCTTTGTAGATCCCATAACTACTGCTCGTCATCCCTGCCTTTTTGGGCCAAGTCCAAAAACTTGAATCCATAGACAGTTTTTCGTGCCAAGGAGCGATCGAGGTTCTGCCGAGTCAGCACTACTCCTTCGCTTGCAGCTTTCATTTCATTGTATAATTCCATATAAAGATCTTTCAAGAGCTTCGTGTTCGGGCCTGCGGCTTCGCTTCCCAAAGAGGAATTGGCCTATGTAAGTCCCAATCACATATACACGATTTATTCGCTAGTCTTTGGAAAGGGCTCGAAAGCAGATTCGAATTAGCAGATATTGTGACCCAACCCACAACCAATGCAACCGACTGGATGATGTGTATTCGAAACCAGACAAGACTTCGCCATAATATATACCTACAAAAACAAACATCCAATGCAACATAAGCACCTGCAAACTACCTTGCACAATTACAATCGCATCCCAACAGTGCGCCAGACCGGCACAAACTCATTCGACCGTTCCTTCTCAAAACGACCACACACTTCCTGTATATACCGCCGTCTCCGCGTAGCATCCTCCCAATCATACCAATCTTCACTAACCCAACAATCCAGGAAAATCAACAGACACAGCAAATCCTCAACCGTCACTCCTTCGACACAGTACTGAAGCACCACTCATCTCCACGCTCATCAACTTCACTGATAAAACATTCCCCTTCACCACTGGGTATCCCCGCTTACAACTAGCTCCCAAATTCAAGTAGACATCTCCCCTCCTAACCGTCAGTGTAAACCTACAAACAAGGTCAGCCTCCCCCTCAAGATGATACCACCATCCACATCATGTCGCCACAAACCTCGAGACGTCCAAAAGGCATCTTAACAATCAGGATACTCGGGATTACTAAATAGAACATTCCGCGGTCAAATAAATAACACCAAACTACCATCCACCAGATGAAACTAAACGCGCAAGGAAAAGAAGCGCTTGAAATTACGTTATGCAACGCAGCCCGTCAACGCACTTGCCTTCCAGAATCCTATATGAACAGCGAAAACTGGCATATCTATACTGACAAACCAACCGAAATGGAGGACCTACCCAAGAAGGTCCTAAAATCTGACATGCGGGTTTTCGAAACTAAAGAGGTTCGCAGCCAAATGGTGTTGCAAATGGATGGTGAAAAAAAAAAAACCATGAGGGATCCCTGGGAATGATGCTAAGCTTTTCTATCCATTGAGTCGCCCATTTCCTTGGTTGGACATTTACAACCGAGACCATTCAGACCAGAGCTGCCGGGTTTTTATATCATTGGGAATGATAGTGCCTCAAGAATTGCCCAGGCCAGCACAGCTGCGATGATGCGATCTCTGAACAGGGCCAAGAGGGCTAAGAGGGTGTTGGAGAATATCTATTGTTTTGTTTGGCATGTCAGTATTGGCTCTGAATTAGGATGTGCGCGGATTTGGTCGGTATACCTTCTTTATCTTTGCGTAACTTATATTATTGTTGTTGTTGTTTATACACGCATCTGTCAGCCCTATAGGCCGGGTGGCGGCAGGTCCTGTGGGGCGGCCGGGTAAGCCGCCGTAGTGGTATTTGCTATGTACATGGTCGCCTTTCTACACATATCCTGATATCTTATTTCGCATTTTGCATGTCCCGTGCTGCTGGTTTCGTACCGCTGTTCCCGTGGCCACGAAGGTCCATGAGCTTGTTGGATACTGTCTCGTTTCCGTCGCTACTTCTGCAAGCGCACAACCCTGGCTGCGCTATACTTCCAGGCGATTCCTGCCCGTTGTCTGATTCGGTATGCGTTTGCGAGCGTTGATCCGAATATATACGAAAATTGTTCCTGGAAATGACGAAGACATTGATCTTTACAGCGGTTCTGCTAGTGGTGACACGCCTTATGGACAGGGGTCGTCCAGCTCGAGTGACCCTGGATTCAGAGGCCAGCAAGGATCCTCGGAAGACAGCGACTCTTCGGCAATTGTTTATATCGATCCCAGTATTTGGAGGAATCCTGAGCCGGTGATCCAGTGCGAGCCACCGTGTACACTTGTCTTGCCTCCTTTGGAGCTCTCACCGACAACCACCCTCATGTTCCCTCCCTACACTATATCTCTCGATGTGGCTTAGTCTGAGTCGATAGCTGGACGAGTACAGTGCAGACAACGACGTTGATTATCCCACCACTGGCAACCACGGTTATTGAGGTGTGGCAGCACACCATATCGGATACTTCCACCAGACCTGGGACCGACATCACCTCTTCGTTTTACGTGACCAGTAGTATCCGGCCACTGCCGAGACACTATCACAAATGAATATCCCCAGACTACCCCAGGCCTGTCTTGCTCACCCGTTACTCGAGCCATCACGCGCCCACCCTATCCTTATTCCTTCGTCACCCCACACAACGATTCACCTAGCCCTACCAGCACTACCACAACACTTACGGCTGGTGCCGGTGTGCTGTCCCGACAGGTGACCTTCAAACCAGGCAAGCCAGAACAAATCTGCAAAACAAGATGCGGCAAGCCGTGTCTCCTTTTCTGTGATCACCCCTGCCTGCTGGACTGCCCCTGCCCCGACGGTGGGAGCGATTTCGCAGATCCAAGCAACCCAGATCCCCCACACCAACCGAAGCCCACGCCTCCGACGGAGCCTCTTCCATGGGCTCCCACGGTGACTTCCAAACCCCGGGTCCCGAAAGTGAGGACAATGACCAAGAGTGTGCGCTCCAATTCGGACTGTCATTGCCAACATACAGTGGCCCTATTGGCAAGCCAACAACAACCGTTTCTATCCCAGAGCCTCCACCACCTGCTCTACTATCCCCCAACCCAGACACAGGCCACCACTGTTACAACAAGGGGTCCTGAATCTCGCGCACGGCCGCAAATCAGGCCATTGACGACTTCTGTAACTCGTGGGGAGGTACAACGCTGCCATGCTTCGAAGCCGAACTCTCTGCGAACACTGATTCGCCACTCGTACGAATATCGCATCGAGTTCGGTGATTCTTATTCCGTGGAGACGGTTGTCTCCACGGTTATCAACGGCTGTCGCTTGACGGACCCTCGGCCAGTGATGACTGTGGCCGGATTCTGCGCGAAGCGATCGACAAGTGTGATACAACTAGTCCTCAGTACAAGCAATGTGGAAGGAACTGTTTCAAGTGACTGTACTCAGTGGCGGATAGATCCTGGTGTGTACTGGGGTCAAACCCCTTCACCTGCCTCTGCTGATCTTGCTCTATTTCTTTTTCTATCGCCCTCACGCTCCCTCTTCTCCCGTTTGTTTTCTTGGTCGGTTTATACTTCATACTCTTTCAATGAAATTATATGAGGCGTTATACAAAGAGTTGGACTATCATAGTTAGATATTTGAGCCATTTGGCTGGTATTATTACGCCAGAACATGGATTATGCCATCCTTATACGTAATCTATTATGTTTGAAGTGGTTATCACTGTCCATATTGAGCCCTAAAGCTATAACAGACTGTATTCCATGAACCTGAGGCCAGCACGTAATTTGCAGCCTTTTGGCTGCGAGTTAAGAAGCAGCAAACTGTGCCCTGCTCTCCAACAGCTGTAGAATTGGAGCGATCTCTGGCCACTTTCTATCGCGCACGCTTGTTATGAGAATACTGGGTAATTCAATTAACTGACACTATATTGAGAGCAAGGCTATCTCAGGATCAGTGAATGTCTTTCGCAGTCATAGGTTAGAAGGTACACCTTCACTCGGCCAAATATTAGTTTAAGCGTACAGGAATTCGTCCTGGTGAAAACTAGGTTGCTACTACTAGCCAGGACACTGTACCGCTCAGTTTATTATGAACAAGATATCATATTATTGACCAAACACTATTCAGCACTAAACATAACATCCATCAGACGCAGTAACCAGCGCTTGACCGGCCACGAGGTAATAACAAACCTGAGAGATACCGAACTTAGGTATAATCATAGTTATATCACCATATACCGGCTTTTCCTGTGTAATCTCCTCTTCTCTTTTGCCAGATGACCAACTCTAGAAAGAAGGCGATTGCTAATAGTTCTGTCATAAAGTTGTCTTTCAGAGTCGACCGATCGATCATCTGTTGTTTTCGCTGACACTTGGGGACGACTGTCAGAGCACCGTGGAACACGGACCCAAGGCCAAACCGCTAAGTATGTCTTCTGCGCCATCGAATTGAGGAAGACAAGCGTGGGCGTTCACATTTTGAGATGTTGCCAAGGCAGCCGACTGCTGCGGGACCAGGCCTTCACGGTCTTTGCTGAAATACTGCTTCAAAAACTGATGGTAGCTTTGCTTTGTGCTCTCGTTTTGGCTGGACACTTCATTGTTACCGAGACTAGAGCTACTGGACTGGCGAAGGTCCCGTGGGGATATGCCGTCGGGGCTTGTGCTCTGAATCCATCCCAGGGTATCGAGCTTTTTCTGCACCTGACTTCCAGTCTTCGCGGCGCTTTTCGAGGCTTCCTGAATTTTGCTGCAAGGGATTAGCGTTCAAATTCGAAAGTGATGTGGGAGGGAAAGTATCTCACCTCGTTTCATGGTTCCTATCTCCTAGTAGCTGCCGCTCGACCCATCGTTTACTGTAACTGTTAGTGGTTTTGTATGGGGTCGAGGTGAGCTCCGAAGAGGGGAGTAACTTACTCTCCTTCTTGTATGGTAGCCCATGAATCAGTCGTGGAATAGGACGACCACGACTCTCCATCATCATCCGTCTCGTATGTAATTATAAGCTTCGTAGATGTCCGAGGTTGTTCCTCTGATGCCCATTGCCTCCTTGGCGTAAGCCTTGCTGGTCGTTCACCTCTTTCGACAGCTTGAAGAGAGTCTCTTGCCGTTTCTGTTTCAACTTCGATCTGGCCTCGTGAACTCTCTCTTTGCATCCTCTTCGGCTTTTGACGAGGCGATCCGTTGCTATCTTCACTGGCTTTTTTCACGAGGCCCGCGGTGACTGCAGCAAGCTCCTGGAGAAATCCGTCCAACGGTTCACCGCGCTTGGTGGCTTCTTCGATTTTGCGGTAGACCGTGCGGATTTCTGGGGGTGCTGATTTGGTAGGTGTCGCCCATCCATCAGTATCGCCAAGGAGAGTAGACACGTTGTTTTGACTGGATTCCCTGACCTGTGTCTCCTGCTTCCTAAACTTCTGTTTGATACTCGCTCCCTTAGGGCGACTCTGAAGCTTGGCTTCGTGAGAGGAGTCTTTCTTCGTTGAAGTACGCTTTTTGACTTCGAGCGAATTCTTGTTCTCCTTTTGCCTTTGGGAGGCTGGCCTGGATTGTTGGTCAACCGATGTGACTGTTGAGGATGCCTTTCTAGACTTGGTCGCTCCCTGTATTGACGAAACACGGTGGGCGGCAGGACCGGCAGCACGATTCGGTGACACAGTGCTATCATTCGCGACATTTCCCGCATTGCAACGAATGGAGTGAGTTCGTACATCTGGCGGAGGTGCAAGCGATACCTTTGCCGTGCCCGACTTCATGGGCCCGTAGATTGACTCCAGTTGCTCCTTGTACGTTCTTACTGCATCTATGTCCCGCACCAGCTTGATACGCTGCTCAACCAATATTTGCTTTTGGTTAGGGTCCAGATCCCACGTGTGTATGGCCATGTATCTGTCGAGACGAGAAAGCTCTGCGGAAAGGGATATATGCTCTTTGGTGGCTTCTTGCAACGATTTGCCGTGTGAGATTCCTTGGGGGACATTTAAAACGGGCAAAGGCTGGTTAAATGCTGGAATCTGAGGTGCAGTAAACGGCTGCCCAAAGAACAATCCAGTGGCCTGGTAAACGGGATCGAGACCAGTCGAGGGCGTACTGAACGCAGTAGTAGCATTGCTAAGACTACTACCTGTCGAAAACTCTGATGAAGACCCCGAGTTTGACGAATTTGGCTGACTTGTCGCTGGCATGAGAGGAAGCGAGGTGTTGTGATAGTTCAATCCTTGGTTTGCACTCGGAAACCAGGTAGCCTGTTCCGCTCCCAACTCATATGGATTGTAGTTCGAAAAGAGAGAGAAATAATCTGAAGACTGGTTCTCTGGATAAACGAAGTGCTGGCCACCCGGCTGTAAGGAGATATTGTGCTGTAGGAGCATTGCAGGCGTGACAGGGCCCGGCGTTATGCTTGGAAACAGTCCCGGAAGCTGAAACTGCGAACCGAAAGTGCCACTCCCACTGAACTTTGTATGCTCCGGAAAAATGCCCCCAGGAATCGAGAAAAGCGTCGAGGAGTTGCTGTTGTTGGAATCCGAATCCGTGGTTGGGTCAGGGTTCTTCTCTAGTAGCTTGGTTGTCGGTTCGCTCTGGAATAGGGCAGTCGAGACGCCCTGTTGACCCACCGGCAGTTGTGTTTTTGGGGCAGGACCCAGTGAGTTCATCGGTACAATCCTACCTCCAGCCGTAACACGCTGGTGCTTGGGGGAGGAATGCTCCTTGAGGAACCGGGTGAAACCGTTATCGGACTGGGTAATAACTCCTTGTGGCGGATCGTGAGGCTGGCGAGAAGGGCGTCTTAGCTGGGTACCCGAGCCTGTGCGAGGCTTTTCGAACTGTAGGGAGTGGTTGGATACGTCTCTTGAGTGGTTGACCGAGATCTCAGTCAAGACGGTCGAACTCGCTTTGCGCCGGCGGATCAGGTTGTCTGTGTACGTAAGAGAGAAACATTAGTTCCCACAAGACTATTAATCTTTCAGGGGAGAGTCTAACTGCTAGCTGCCTGGGAGCTGAACTTCTCGACGTCAATGCGAGCGTTCCGGCTGAGAGCCAGGAGGGTCGGGATGTCGTACTTCATTGGGCGGGAAACTGAAAGTGAAGAAGGCGTAGTGGATTAACGCATCAAAAACGCATTGGAATCAAACGGGAGAAATGCAATTGAAGAAATGGAAGAGTGAAAGGAGAAAGAGGGAGAAAGTGGGAGGTGGGATGAAAGGTGGAGGGTTTGTTGTGGTCCGACTGAATCAGGAAGGCGCCGTCTGCGCTCAGCGTAAGCCATGGAAGGAACTGTGGAGGTATACAACATAACAATACTACCGGTGGGGATGAAATAGGAAGATTAATTAGATTGTCATAGTAAGCTTCTGCGAACTAAAGGCAGCTTTTCTAATCCAAAACTGTACTAAACGGTTTCGCGCACTTTGGCCGGCTCAACAGCACTGTGAACAAGACACTCCTCGTCATTTTCATTTCCGTCGTCGAAAGGAGAGCGCACTGACTCCCCGGTCATCGTATGGCTGTTTCCAGTACGCTCCTTTGGCTCCGTCATCTCCCAGCTGCCTGAACGTTCTTGCCCTCTAACGACGACCGCCCCGCTCATATCGTCGTCCGATTTCTGCTTTCCAGCTGTGTAGGCATCTCCCCACGAGGGATTTCTGAACGTAATATCAGCATCATCCGCCATCTTCCGATCTCCCTTGAATCCTCCATGGTTCCCTTGGCGTGATTTGCGATTCCGGAGGGCAGTAAGTAGACCGAAAACGCTACCAATCGAAGAGAAGACCACAACTGTCACTACTGCTCCTATGACACCAGCAACTCCTGGGTCCATACGCTCGTCATTGTTCGTTGGCTCTCTGTCTGTGCTCAGGACACCAGAGCAGAACACGGCTGATGAGCCACACTCATGACACCACTCCCGAGTTGACCGGGTGGCAATTCGCTTCATGTCCGCTTGAAATTCACTGTATGGCATCTCGATATTGCTGGGTCCAAATCCGAAGAGTGGGTATGGAGTGAATCTGGTAGAATTATCGGTTCCATTGTGAAGCACGAATCGCACAAAAAGTTCGGAAGGGTCTGGATAGGTCGGGTTGTCTTCGGTTTCCCGACTGTAGAGCTCAAATACCATCGAACCGCCAAGCGATGGACGCGGATAGAATCCATCATACCTAGATGACAATTCTGTAAGCGATGCGAGAGCTATGGCAGGCTCGGGACCGCCAAATGCAAGGGTCATTTTCTCGTTGGCTCCCCGATATTGGACATTGGTTCCAAAGGCTTCCAGGATGCGTGACGCTAGGGTTCGTCCGGCTATAGTGTGAATAGCACCATCGGTATAACTAGACAACTGAGAGTTCCAAGTAGATTTCCTTCCATTTGTTGCCCAGAGATATTGATCGGCCAGCAAGCGCGCATGCTTGATGTCTTCCATACTCAGTACGTGCATCAAAGTTCTGTTGTGAATCAACTCGTATTCCAAGTACTCTGCAATATCGTAGGCATTCTTGTACGTCGCGGAAGAGCGGTCGTACACACCGGACAGTGCTTGGTCATAAAGGTCGACATAGAACGCCTCCGTCTCTTGCGTAATTCGCTGGAACTCATTGCTAGATTTATACTCGGAACTTGCGACTTCGTATCCCCGGCATTGATCGTTCCCAGCCACCACGAGTGATTGAGGGTCGTCTGAACTGAAGGCCAAGATTTGCGGGTACTGGTATCCTTCAAAAGGTGCGGTGATTATAGATCCATTGGCCAACATAGATGACGAGTCGGAATACGTCAAGTTGCCAGACTGTTTGAGAGGAGGGTAAAGCCCCTGTATAAAAGCTTGGGCAGAGCCCACAACCGATTGTTCGGTGCTTGAGAGAACAATCACTTCCTCTGAGTCTAGCACGTATGGAGACAAATTCTGGATCCTCAATTTCTCGACAGAATCGTCGGAATGCACGGCAACGTATCGATCCCGGAAGGAAGAACCAGCTGCATAGAGCTCATTGGCGCCATACGGACTCAAAGTCTTTGGACGGGGGAGGGCTGTCGGAACATTTTCCCCATGAAGGGTGTATGCGAAGACCGCCCAGACCTTTTCGGATAATCCTTGGGCTGAGGCCGAAGTAGCTACTTGCAATGCAACAGCAAGAGCCAAAGACCAACGCTGAACAGGCAACATCGTGAACCCAACAATGACAATATGTAATTCAATTAACGGTCTCCAACATCAAGTTGCCACTGAAAGGCACCGTACTGGCCTGGCCTGAAAAAGGACTTGCGGAGACTGAGCAGTCACCCAAACGACGCACAAGGGCGAGTCGCGCAAGATATGATGCCACTATATACCCAAAAGCTGTCAACCGTCAGCTCCGGAGCCAGCCTTAAAACCACTGAAAACGGCCGTGTTCCCAAGTGTCTCCCAGATGTCTAGGCTCTTGCGGTGTCATTAGACTTCGGACAAACATGGTTGATGTGACGACACGAGTACCTGTATATCAGTGGCCGGCACACGATGGGTTAGTAGATAGAGCGATGTCTCCTCAATGCATTTATTTGTCAGTTCAGCTATTCCTGGAGCAATCGCAGAGCACCAATGGCACAAATAGCACAGTATAATAATTTCATATAAAGAGCACCCTCTGTTTTCAATCTCATATTCATTTTCGTTATCTGTCTCCCTTATTCTCAATTCAACTTTATCCACGGATTCCTAAAGGTACATGCATATAGAGCACGTCAAACTGTTGCAATGGCCAGTATACAAGGCAAGGTGGTCTATGACGCATAGAGTAAGTAGTGCAACCATCTGAACAATGTCGGCAGTCGCTAAGAAAAAGCTGTCATTTAGCTGCAACAGTGATGGAAGCACCAGCCAAGCAGGGTAGTTTAAAAGATATCGCACCAAAAAAGGTACTGTTTGGGGGACCGTACTAGCATGTCGACATAGCAATGGAAAATGAGGTCGGAGAATAATTTTTGCCTCAGGCATGAAGGAACCACTCAGGCATCATACCGACTACGCCAGCCGCCCCGTACACCATACTGAGTACAGACCAGAGACTTAGAAGAATTGCATTCCAGAAGAAGTTCATACTCGTAGATGAAGAATAGCGTAGAATACCAATACCAAAATATGCAGAGCATTTGCTGTGCTGTGTAGAGGACTGGTAGATTCCGGCTTTCCCCGACCGCCGACGAAAATTCTTCCATCTTCTCCGCAACGCGCTTCAACTTCTCTCCTTTCCCCTAAAAAAGCCCTACGCTTCCGCCCTACCCCTAAGCCCTCATTTCTGCTCTTGGAAGTCAAGATCCCAACTCATTCCATCTTGACTCCCCTACAATGGTGAATACTCGAGGTGCAAGGCCGTCTATTGATGGCCAAGACCCTTCCGATGTACCTCCATCGCCTTCTGCCCCGGTCGATGACAAAGGTGAGTCGTGTCCTGTCGCCGCCCCTAGCTACTACTTCAATACGGGGAATCCAACAAGATAAAAAGATTCCAATCGTCTGGATCGATTCTGGTATAGTTACTGACGTTTACTACGCAATTTTCTGTGCGCATAGCCGACGTGAAACAGTCCCACCCCCTCGAAAACGATGAACACGGATCAATCTCCCCTCGCGCGTCGAAGAAGCGCAAGATCGAGCCCGAAGATGACGATACGCCATTCTCAACACAACCAACCCGGTTGCCACATGATACAGCAGGAAATCAAATCGAGGAGGAGTTAGCCTCGGCGTTGGGCGCGGGCATGGTCGACCCCAATGAACGTCCGGCCGATAATGGTCCCAGCCAGAGTGAGAACTCTGCAGAGAGCGCCACGGCCCCTAGTACGGGCACTGACATGGATACGGATATGGCTACAGTGATTTCAAGCATTATGAATCATGCCGAACGAGTCGAAGAACAGTGTGCAATGGGAGAGCAGCAGCTGGGCGAGGACACGTCGAACCAAGAGGCTCCCAAGGGCGTGGTGTTTGTCAAGGCAAACTCTCACCTCAAGATCCAGAGTCTCCCTATCCTGGACAATTTGGTATGGCTATATGATCTGAAATCTATTCCCATCACGGAATGCTTACGTGACTTTGGTGCAGTCCACGCAAATCCTATCTCTGCTTGCCAAATCTTCCTATCAAGACATTACCTCCCTCGTTTCCGAACCCGAATCCGAGAATGGACAAGCCTATGCGACCATGCGTTCCCTGTTTGACCACACAAAGAAGGTTTACTCGACTAAGAAGTCCTTCCTTTCGCCTGTGGAGCTGGAGCTCACAGAACCCGCCCAAATTGATGTCATTCGAAAAGCAAACTTGGCCTCGTTCGTGTCAAGCATCTTCGGCACCCAGGAGATTGGCTTTTCCGAGCTGAACGAAAATTTCATCGATGTTTTTGTTCCGGAAGGTGGCCGTCTGCTCAAGGTCCAGGGCGCGTTGTTCCTAGAACTCAAGACCCAGGCATTCATCGCCTCGATGAACAGCAATGAAAGAACAAGAACTGAGATCCTATTTGATTTGTTTCCGGAAGACCTCGAGCAGCGTCTGATGGAGAGGCACACTGCGAATCGCGCATTGGCTCCAAGCGAAGCGGACTTTGCGAAGCGGGCAGCATCTCGCCGTGATATCCTTCTAGCTGATATCAACAATGAAGAAGCGCTCAAAGCTCTACCGGACAAGTATCATTGGGAGGATTTCTTACGGGACTTGAGCTCTTATATCACCAAGAATTTTGATTCCATAAGCCACCAGCAGGTTTGTCCATCTTCTTCTGTTTAGATAGCTCGTGCTAATGTTCAGGCACAGACCAAGAAAGCGACCAAGGGGCGACAACCGTCTCAGTCAAGTGGAGATGCACAAGAAAACCAGGGCGCTCCTCTTCAGAGCCAGTTTTCTGTTGCTCCACAGCCGCCAGATGTCCCCGTCGACAAGAACATGCATGGTGACCTTGTTGCTCGTGCCGCTCGTGCGGCCCAGATCGCATTACAAGGCCATGGACTGAGACGCTCCCAGCAACAGTCCCAGCAGCAACAACACCAACAGCAACAGCCACAACCACCAGCACAGCCACAACCACCACAGCCGGGCCAACAACCCCAGCCATATCACCCTCCACAGCAGAGCCAGCCTCAGCAGCAACCAGGACAGGTTCCTCCCAGTTACTCTATGCCGCCACCTCAACACTCCTATTCACAAAGTCCAGCTCCACAGGGTTATCAGCCACAGCAACAGCAGCATCAGCAACCGCCAGGACAATTGACTTTCCAACAAAGCCCTCTTCAAGCCAACTTCCAACACTACAATCACGGTGCGCCCATGTCGGGTCGGCCAACACCTGGCCCTGGCGCGCCTGCTAATCATGGTTACATGCCTGGCATCCCTCACTACTCTCAATCCCAGCCTACGCAAGTGCTCTACGAGCGTGCTCGCATGGCCGCATCGGCGAAGTCATCACCAAGCAGCCGCAAATCGGGCTTACCAAGCCAACGGCGGCCGTGGACGACTGAGGAGGAAAATGCTTTGATGGCCGGTCTTGATCGGGTCAAGGGACCACACTGGAGTCAGATTCTTGCCATGTTCGGTCCTGGAGGTACCATCAGTGAAGCATTGAAGGACCGCAACCAGGTCCAACTCAAAGACAAAGCCCGTAACCTCAAACTGTTTTTCCTGAAGAGTGGCATCGAAGTCCCGTACTACCTCAAGTTTGTCACTGGTGAGCTCAAGACTCGTGCACCCGCTCAGGCAGCCAAGCGCGAAGCACGGGAACGACAGAAGAAGCAGGGCGAAGAGGACAAAGCGCACGTCGAAGGAATCAAGGGAATGATGGCCCTCGCGGGCGCACACTCTCAACCCGTTGCCATTAACCATGGCCACGAGGCGACAATGTCCGCGTCTCCTCTTCCGAGTCACCACGACAATCAGTTTGATCAGACCGCCGAACAAAATCTCATGCAGACTCTTGGTCAGGAGGTACATGGCGAGTCATTCGGGCAGCCTCAACACCATCAACATCAGGATCAACTTAACTCGGGCATGCATATGGGACAGTAGGGTATAAGTTAATTGGGTATATGTTTAGGGGTTTTGTGCGTCTAATAGATGTTTGCTTAAATTTGGTTCTGAGCGTTGTTTTCCTTTTTTGCACTATTGTAAAATTAACTATATTACCAGAATGATCAGATTGGGCATGTAATTTATTAAATTTACAGCGAATTGAGGCATGTTCTATTCGAGTGAACACGTTCTATATGCCCTGTAATCGCAGTGTCCTACTTGTAGTCTCTGATCGAGTCGGTCCGAAAGCAGCAATTCTCCGCTTTCTGGCATCACGCCCGACTCCATCTTCATACTCCCAGTCAACCACAACGCAAACACCATACAAGCCCCATTTATTGGCCCAAAAACAAACAGGGATATTTCTTGTCTCCCCATCCTCGCCGTGTCACCACACTATCGCATTTTTCACCACATCTAACTGGCCACTCACACACCATGGCCGACCAACAACAACCTCCCGTCCAGCCGCAGGCGTCATCTTCGCAGCCCATCTCGCAAACAACTGGATCGCAATACCGTCAAGAAGCACAAGCACAGGGACAATCCGAAACACAACCGCAGACAGAAACATCAGTGAAGCAGGAGCCCGACGCGACCAACCCGGACCTGGACGTCGCGATCGAGCAGGAAGATATCGATATGAACAACGGCGAGAATACGGCAGGTACGAATGGGGAAGGAGGGAATGACGGACTGGGGAATCCGTTACAAGAGGCTGTTCCTACGTCGGTCGATGCGCTTGCTGCGGCGGCGGCGCCGTCGAAGAAGGAGACTAGTCTCAAAGAGTTTTTGGGGAAGATGGATGAGTATGCGCCTATCGTACGTGCCCCTTCTCAACTTTTATCATGATATGTGTGGTAACTAATGATGAAAAGATCCCCGATGCCGTAACAGCCCACTACCTCACCCTTGCCGGTCTCCCACCGCCGGGCCACGGTCCCAACCAAACACCACCACACCTCGCTCGCCTCCTCTCCCTCGCCGCTCAGAAATTTATCGCTGACATTGCCGCGGACTCCTACCAATACGCCCGCATCCGCGCCTCCAACAGCTCCTCCGCAAGTAACCCCATGGGCAGTCTCAACGCCGCCTCGGGTCTGGTCCCTGGGGCCGGTGCGGGAGCCGGTGCTGCGGGCGGCGGTACTGGTGTGTCCGGGGAGTCGGGGAAGGGGAAGGCAGGGACGCATTTGGGAATTCAGAGACCTGGTTTTGGGGGTGGTGGGAGTGGAGGCTCTGGGCAGGGACGGACGGTGCTTACGATGGAGGATTTGGGCATGGCGGTTGGGGAGTATGGGGTTAGTGTTAAGAGGGGGGAGTTTTATCGGTAGGGCTTGTGAGCTTGTGCGCTTGCGAGCGAGCAAGCGAGACTGATTGTGTCTTTTTTTTTTTTTTTATCTTTTGCTTTGGTTTGGCGTACATACGGTTTAAGGACAAAAGATACCTGCATCAAATACTGCAATAACGGTGGCGTTTGGGAGATTACATAGAAAGTAGGCCCAGAATGCAATATAAGTGACAATCCCATAAAACTCCCATAATTTTACATAGACACATGAAATAGATATACATTCGTGTCAAACGCCAGGAACAGAATGCATCTGGCTCGGCCCAATGAGCATAACCATCGCATTCCACCCAAACCATAACCAAAGCAGCCAAATAATCTCGACCCGTCTATTTGTTCTTCGACAGCTTATACGTGAACCTTTTCCGCGTGCTATAACCAGTCAGCTTTCTCTTCCATCTTTAATCGCCCACCCATCCAATCCGGTCCAATCCAGAAAAAGGTACACGTACGGGACATACTCCCCCAGCTTCCTCCCAACCATCTCCTCAGTAATCACAACCTCATGGTACGTCTTCCCATTATGCACGGCGAATTTGAGTCCGACGAAGTTCGGGAGAATGGTTGCGGCTCGCTTTTGCGTCTTGATGGGGGGGTGGTTCGGTGGTGGGGGGACTTGGCGGGGGAGGGGGAGGCTATCATCTTTCGTTAATATATAATCGAGTTGTTCAATTGTCCTCGGGGGGTTTCTCCTGGGAATTGGGAGCGGAGGTGCTGGTGCAGGTGTGGGAATGGACGTACGGAACGATATTCGGGCCTGCGAGTTTAGAATGTTAGCGCTGGGCTCCCAGCTCAATCTTGAATCTGCAAACTCACCCTTCCAGACCGAACGCGCAAAGAGGGCGCGAGTAGGAAACATTTTGGCAATGGTCTGTACTGCTTCGAGGTTGTCTGCGGAGTGTTTGCGATATCGATCTTTTGTTCAGATTGTTCCGGATTATATAAGCACTACATAGTTGTGTGCACAACAGACCATAGCATGGCGGTTACTGGAAATATTTCGAAGCTAATATAGTAAAAGAATGTCTTCGTTACGCTTTCGTTTATATCCAATGCGTATAAGATAACATTGGACGCTAGATAACTATCGTAAATCGTGTAAAAGTCGCCAGCGACTATTCACACCGAGAAACCCAATCACGAGAAGATGAATGCAATCATTCAACAATACCGTCAAGAACCTTGATCAAGTTTCTAACACCACGAAGCGAGTTCTCGTCAGGCCCTTGGCCGGGAGTCCACTGGGCGTGGGCAAAATCAATCAGGCGAAGGTCATGGACCTTCGGGACATCCTCCTCGTCGTCCTCGTCACCGAGGTCTGCAACGGTGCTGGGATCAATGGGGATGTTGATATCTTGCTGAGGAATTCCGGCTTGCCCTAGGTTGTTGATATCAACCAGTTGCAGGGAACCGTCCTGCTGGAGCTCTTCTAAGCTCACTTCTTCGTCTTCCTCATCATCATCATCCTGCGTTGGCGGCTTGTCCAAGGCCCTCTTCTCTTCCTCAAGCGCGTGCTCCAGCGCTTCCGGATCACCTTCGTAGACAATCAGAACGCTAGCAGAGTACATCCTGCTCTCCTCCACCTCAAGCGCCTGCTGCACACGCTTCAGCTCCTCAATAACCCGTCTCGCCACGAGCTTCGAGCGATCTACGCCGCCCAGCTTCGCACCAGCGAAGAAAGCCTCAAAGCCTTCCTTAACATTACCATCGTTAAACGATCGTCCGTACCACTTATCATAGCGCCTAAAGCCGTCCTTCTCAACCACCTCGCCCTTCTCCCCCTCCCTCCCTTCATGCTTCGCATCGTACGGATTGGTAAGACCACCCTCGTCGCTTTCCCCATTCACACCCGTATATACTTTCATACCGCAAATCCGGAACCCAAGGCTCGAGCTGGTAGTCTCCTGCGAAACAGCGTCTAGCTTCGCGCGCTTCTCTGGCAGGGCATCATCTGCCCAGAGTCGCGCCCCCAGCTTGACATCCAACACATTTGGCCTTTTAAACCCAGCCGCTACATTCTCCAGCACGATCGACAATTCGGTATCGATTTTTCGCCCGTAGGGGGATGCTGGTTTTTCTGTAGGCGTGCCTGTCGAGTCGGACTGCGGGGTGTCAGCGGCGGCGGGGACTGGCAGTGCGGCTGCGGGCAATGGTTGTTGTCGGTGCTGGTCGCCTGCAGACGAGAGGGTACCGATGTAGGTAGGGATGAGATCCCGGAATGCAGGATGGAGGGCGCAGGATTCGTAGAACTCGACTTCGGCGGGGGTACAAGGCTTTGCGATTAGCGAGCCGGAGAGGGTGCAGCGGACGCCGTCGCTGCGATGGTGTTAGTATGCAAAGCACATTACCGGATTCTCTGTAGTTTCTCTAATTCATGGGGAATAGACTTACTGTCCAGCAGCGGCGTGGTCAAAAGCAACAAAGTTGTCGTGCTCGAGAGTTTCCGATTTCGACGGCGATGGCATTTTGCTTGCTTCTCTTTGCTTTTCTTCGCGCGAGGGGTTTTAACTGCTTTAAAGGTAAAGAGAAGTCGGAAAATAAGCCGATAAATAAATAAGCAAATCTCACAGATTCAGCTGAGCCGCTGGATAATATTACCACATTCAGCTGACGTGCACGCGACGGTCGACGGCGATCAGTGGGAAGAGCTGATCACAATTCAGGTAATTGTCCGCAAAGGAGGGGATGTTCGGTGATTCGCCGGACAGTATATAGGTCTGTTAGAGAGAAGAAAAAGATGTGAGGAAGAGTACTATATACTCAAAAATAGAGGGAATGACTGATTGAGGCGAGGTTGTTTGCTGATGATTATGGCGGAACGAGAGATAATAGAAGCATACAGGCAAACTTGAATCAATGCAGTATTATCGTGCCAATCAAGGTAGAAAACTAAGTCTTTTAGGAAAGTAAAACATCGGGGAATATAAATATTACTAGTTCGTCAACTGCTTACAACGGGTTCTTGACAGTTTTTCTCAATACGTATTGCAGCCCGGAGTATATATTCCTATTACGGTCAGACCTGAAGTATAGCACATGAACTATAGAGTTCTTTAAGACACCACTACCATTGGTATTGAACTGACCTGATCTGTCTGTTTTCTATGACTTTTTCTTTGCTTTTTCTCCCCTCACGGATCAGGCGAAACAAAAAAAAAAAAAAATAATGCAAACAAGCAGCAAACAGAGTATTTCTGTATGAGTAGATGGAAACATGCAGCCTAACCCAGATCATTCACCAGACACTCCCCCTGCTATTATCACTCTCTGCTCATCTGCTCAACTAGCTGTTGTCCTATCGTTCTAGTGAATAGCTGCTATGCAGAGTAGAATCGTTACTATTCTATTCATACTTTGCTTTCCTACTCAATATCCTTTCGCCCCTTCTTTATCTCCCACAAGCTATCACGGAATCCAAGACCAAGACTAGCATTCAACATGAAGACCCTAGATGACTTTTCCAAAGAAGACGCCCAGTCTGCTGCTGATGCTTCCCAGCAGCCCCGAGTTGACGACGCAGACGAGAGAGAAAATGGAGAGAATACCACCACGGTCGACTGGGTTGATCCCACGCAGCAAGAGAAGAAGAAAAAGCGGAGGACCAAGAAGCCTAAGAGCAAGCGTGGAAGGGTAAGTCTATTTACCTGGACCACACTTTTTGACACAGGTGCTGACGGACTAGAACAAACCAACTGGTTTCGAGGAATACTACGTCGATGCACCTATCACCCCCGAGCAGTACAATTATGAGCGAGAGATTTACGATGTGACACGGCCTATCATCCAGTGAGTTCACGACTTCTATACCATCTGTAGTGAGCTAACACTTCTAGCCGCATGGAAGATGCTATCCTGCGCTTCCAAAAGAATCGTCGTATCGAATCGGACCGTCGAGAGATATTCACCAAGTACCTGGCATATGGAGGCGTGGATGTCGGCCCTAAAATGTTTGGCGGCGTGGATGACCATGATATCAAGGAAATGGACAACGAGGAGATCCTCTGGACTAGAGGCCAGGCGAGTATTGCAAAGGAGCGAGCTGATCTGGAGATTGACTTTAATGCCGTGGTCAAAGGTTATCTGTAAGTGTCACTACCAAAAGACGCTGAAGGGAGACTAACTCAAGAGAACCTCCTACTTCCCGTACTACTTCAACCCCGAATCTGAAGACATGATCAAGATGGCCACCGTCACGATCCGCAATTTCCTCTCGTACCTCATGTACCATGACGTCTGCCCGGAGTACAATGCGAATATCGACAAGGCTCGCAAGTCCTGCGACATTGCGGGCAAGGAACTCTGGCGTAACCAGCAATTCACCGCGAAATCCCCGGGCGACTTTAACAGAGCAAGCTCGACTCTTTTCGGTGGCTTCTTCTTCGATTATCACGTCGAAGAGGACCAGTGGTCGAACCCTAAAGATGATACGGTGCGCATGACCAATGATGTCGCCCGCAAAGTGGTCAAGTTTGCCCTAGCCGGTGCCGGAACCGACGAGCAGGCCCACCGTTTCCAGCGACTTGCCAACGAGGACAGTCTACGGGCTATGCGGATCGAAGATATTGATGGGTTCGAGGTGACGGCTGTGGTAATGCCTGATGATGACACTCGGGAGTTCTACGAGCACCACGCTTCTGATCTTCATCCCGTCGGACGACTGCTGGGTAAATCGTATCGTGATCCCGGTAAGCCTGTGTACGACCTCAGTCCTGAAGAACGGAAGGAATGGGAGTCGGGAAATCAGCCCGCGGATGAGTTTGAGTTCTTTCTCGAGGAGGATCTGCTAAAGGAATGTTACCCGGGGATGAAGGTGATCACGTCGGTGTTTGAGCTGAACTGTGGACTGCATTTCTTTGATGAGATCTTCACGGCATATAGCTCGGCTTACACGGTGCTGGCGAATGATCTCATGTTTGGATGGAAAAAGCCCAAGGATTTGGTGAACGGGCAAGAGAACAAGGATGAGGATGAAGATGGCAAGGGTGGACTTGAAGCAAAGAACGAGAAACAGGAAACAGAGGATTGTATCTGAGGCAGCCAAGGCGAGATAGCTATATCACATAATGCATTCAATTTATCGTTGTCATTGATAGTCATGTACCATATTTACGGCTTTAGAAGAGGCTTTCCGGTAGTCTTGCGTCCCTCCAGATCGATATGAGCCTTCGCAGCCTGTTCTAACGGATACACATTGTGAACCTTGACCTTGAGCTGGCCCGACTTGAGCAGCGAGAACAGCTCGTTGGTATAGAACTCGTATTCTTCACGGGTCTCAATGTATCCGAACAGCTGCGGACGGGCGACCTTGAGGTTCTTGGGCGAGAGTTTCCTACATCATTCGCATTAGCATCGTCCTGTCACCTCGTAGAGCAAATGACTTACTGAATAGGCAAAGGCGGAACCGGCCCACTGGCATTTCCAAACCAAACAATCGTCCCCTTTCTCTTAATCACCTCCAGCGCTCCTTCCCACGTATCCTTGCCCACAGAATCATAAACAACATCCACGCCCTTACCCCCAGTAGCCTCCTTCACCCTGCTCACCCAGTCCTCAGCCCGGTAATCAATGACCGTATCCGCGCCCAGACTCTTAGCCAAAGCACACTTTGCCTCACCACCAGCGGTGCCGATGACATTCGCTCCAATGCTCTTCAACACCTGCACCATCAGCGATCCAGCTCCACCAGCAGCCGCATGCACAAGAACCGTCTCCCCCTTCTGCACGGGATATGTCTCTTTCACAAGAGTCAATACAGTCAATCCACTCAAGAATCCAGCCATGACGTCCTCATCGCTAATCCCCTCCGGGACCTTAACCGTCTTCGCCGCAGGCACGGCGGTGTACTCCGCATACCCACTCGTTCCCAGCCATGCAACGCGATCACCGACCTTGAACCCATAATTGTCCGCACCAGATCCGAGCGATACAATCGCACCGACGCCCTCGCGACCCAGGATCTCTGGTTTCGGGGAGGGGTACAAGCCGGTGCGGAAGTACGTATCGATGTAGTTGATTCCGCAGATCGAATTCTGAACGAGGACCTGTCCTTCGGCGGGTTGCGGGACGGGGTGGTCGGTTTTGTAGGAGAGGACTTCCGGGCCGCCGGTTTGGGTGATTTCAATTGCTTTCATGGTTGTGGAGGGAGACATCGTGGTAGTTTTCGTGGTTTCGTGTCTGATCTGGTGAGGGGTTGTTAGAGGGGTATTTGTATGTTGGAGGTGGGAGTGGAGAGCTGCTAGTCGAGTTGTTGGTGTCGGTGTGCATGTGGACATGGACATGGGACGGAGGAGAGAACGGGAAAGAGAGCGAATAGACATACTTTGTTATATCAGACAGAAAGAGCGTGAGGAGGAGGGATGGTTGAGAGATTATCCGGTGGGGAGGAGAGCTTCTTCTATCCGACTCCGCAGTGCTGGAGATATTGACTCACAGGCAGTACTCCGTATTTACATGCAATTGAGCAATTATTAATACTCTAATAGCGAGGGATTATTCCGTCTTATAAATCCATCATTTCTATATTCCAATGGCATTCGTTTGTATCTTTCTACTAGCTCCGACGGATGACGCCATTTTTGCGGGCATCCGTCGGATATCGAGGCTTGTTGATATCCGAAATAGAGGCCGACGGAACATTGATAAACCATGGATGAACTACAGGGGGATGAATGTGCCCTAATGTAGTTCTAATGCAAAGGAAGATAAGACACGGCACTTAAGCCGTCAATACCCAGCCTACCGCAGCATCTTGCTGGGGTGTGCATGTATGGAGTAGAAACCTGTTGATCCGAAGTACGATGCGAAGTACCATGCACAGAGGGAGGAAGAGGGAATGACAATGGATGAATGGTATAGACCAAATTGTTTGAGTGCTGGTAAGATTCAACATATTATCAAAGATACGGGCAACTGAAGAAGCGATGCTCCGCATGCGGTGCCTGAGATATATGGTGCTGTCGAACTGGCTGAGCACGCCAGTAGTACTTTGGACAGCATTGAAAAGTACGAATCATGCAGAGACCTCTTTCTTTTACAGAGTACGGATACTATTCCCTTTAGAAATGGGAGAGTAGAGTCATGTGGGTCATCTGACCTTCCTTTTCGGACCTCAGTCTCAACCTCACCTCTTACCCAATATGTCCAACTCAGCAACGCATCTAGAATTTCTCCTGCACACACTCGCCACCAACAGGCTACACTCAGCATTGCTTTTCCGGAGCCCTTTCCGAGGGTAACACGATCATGTCTGTTCCTGCCATACAGCCTTCCATTTCGACATCGACCAGCTCCCACCGCATAATACACCAATGGGACATTCTTCGAGGCTTCATCCGAAATAGCCAGGCCAATGAAGCATCGCGGAGTCATCCGATAGTATGTTTGGCCTTCCCTGTTTGTGCCTATAATCATATCACCGCCAACTGTCCGTTGACACTCGCCTGCAGCGTGCTCGCTCCCATCTCCACACCGTGTTTAGTTGTCCCTCCGGCCATTAATTGATTTCCCGGTTCCAGCTCGCATCACCTTTTTTCCTGCCACTCTCACTGGCCCTTGGCACTTGATACTCCGCTTGTGTTTCCACTTTGGCAACGGCTGCAAATTGTACGGCCAGGTCTGGCTTGCTCGGATCTGCGCACTTTCCTTCGTCCTTTGGCAACCCGGCCCCGGGATTTTCTTCCTGCATCTCTCTGCAGTTCACTGACTGTCTATGCTTACGACTGCTTTGCTTTTTTTGCCCTTTTTTCTTTTTATCTTGCTCCCGATCCCTGCAGGGTGAGTTTGTTGTCTGTTATCGCCCAATTCGACATGGATGGGTCCGCATCGTGGGTCTATTTGCGGAAAAGACGCTGCCCGATATGTTTTCTATAAAGTTATATATACCTTCGAAATGTCTCTTCTCTTCCCACGGTGTCGATATCCTCTCACTGCGTCTCCATTCGTTGGTTTTGGATTTCGACTCTTCCTTCACGCTCATTCCCTTTCGATCTTCATGCATAATACTGAACCTTGAATCCTTGTTGACCGCACCATGCCATTTCTCCGCCGGCACACGGGACCTCGATGGCCGCCATCCCCCTTAGTGGAAGATGAATATGTTTCTTTATCTCGCGAATTGCACGGCTTTTCAAACCTGGGGGAGAAGCCCGGGCTTGAAGGCGTTTGTGCCAGAGGGACCATCAACCAGGAACCTATGATCTTGGACCTGGACCGTTCCTCAACTCCTCCGCCACTTGTTCATTGCACAGAAAACTGTTCATCAGATGAGGGTAACGGACCTCCTACGCCTCCTCCAATTGATGTCAGTCGCAAACCGTTCTTCCCGGCCATCAAAAATCTTTCGTATGAGGCTTGGCCAATGTCCCCTCGGGCTGGTACGCCCCCTCCCCAATCATTCAACTTTGGCGACCTGTCGAACATTGTTGCGGAATCCAAGCGAGGAAGCACACGTCCTCGAAGCTCCAAAGAGCAGGTGCTTCCCACTCAACAACGGCCTATCCCCACGTCTGATCGTCGTTCGAACCCAATTACAGTAAAGCCAAACGCAAACCAGGCTTGTCTGCCTTGGGGAAGTCCGACGCGGGGGGAACAGTCTCCTGATGCTCTGTCGTTCTCGCGAAAAATGGAAGAAAGGTTCAAACGCTACGAGCAGCGCAGGGCTCCGAGAATCGAAGAACAGAGTAGCCGCGAGAGCCTACGTAGCGCTGCTACTGACTCTTTTATCACTCCATTTCCAAAATCCATCAAGATGCCGGCAGCGACTGAGAGATTCTTCATGACCCAATCTTCATCTGCTCCGCAGTCCCCAATCCGTGAACACCACCGCATGTCTCCAAGGTCGTCTAGAACATTTGATCTTTCTACTCCTCCGTCACCACGCCGTATGTCGTCGAACGTGGTGTCGCCTTCGCCCAGGCGGACAGTATCCTTCCCGGATGAAGTACAATGGATTCACGCAGCTCCTGGTCGACGAGTTGAATTCTCACCTCGGGCGTCACCGCGGCCGTCGCCTCGCGCTTCGCCAGCACCAGCTCGTCGGAGTAGCTCTTCTTTGGAGTCTAAGCGTCCGCCATCCTCGAGAACATCTGACCTCCGTCTCTCGCCCTGTCCTCGATCCGTGGAGATGCCAGGCCACCAGGATTGGTCCACGATCAGAGGGTTCGATCACTTGCACGTCTGTCCTTCGTGCACGAAAAACATCTCCAACTCCAAATTCGGCAGCTTCGTCGTCCCCAACGTCCCCAAGACTCGCACAGACTTGATCAGCTGCTCCTTCAGCGACCCCTGGGTCCGACTAGCCTGGTTCCAAACTATCAAAGAAGACCTCAACCACCTCGACATCCTCTACAAAATCACCCGTGGAACCAGAATCTGCCCCGGCCGCGACAAAGCCACCGAATACTGGTACAAAGTCGTCGACCCAGAAACAAAATCCCACCTCCCCGGCTTCAATGCCTGCCCCGCCTGTGTCCGCAACCTACGAATCCTAATGCCCACCCTCCGCTACGCCTTCAAACGCAGCACCGTCAAGGATAATCGCTCCTGCGACTTCGTTACCGACAGCCCCCGCTTCGTCAAATATATCGACTTGCTCGACCGCGCGGCCAACCGCGCCGAACGAGAAATCCCGCCGCGCGCCAAAATCCCCGAATTCATCGCCTACGCACGACGCAAGACAGCCCTCCCGGAATGCCGTCGCGATCGACCAAAGTACAAAACCTGGCACTATATCCCGCAATTACCCGAATTCACCGTCTGCGAAGACTGCTACGAAGACGTCGTCTGGCCCTTCGCCCAGGACGACGAACCCATCGCCAACAAGTTCACGAGTACCCCGCGCCTCCTCCCGGGAAATGACAAGTGCCGTGAGGCAACATGCCAGCTATACTCGCCACGTATGCGAGCAAAGTTCAAGGATTCTGTTCAGAGGAATGACTTTGGTTTTCTGAAGGCTGCTGTGCTGAAACGGTATGATGCAGAGCAGGTGTATCAGGCGCGGCGGTCAAAGTTGCTAGGGCAGTGGGATCGCGGGTATGATGTTGACTTGGACTTGAGGAGGAATAAGGTGCCATGGAGGAATGGGTGGGAATAACTTTTTTAATATCTCGGCTGGTCCGATGTTTATTCATGTGATATGTGTATAACAGTGACTATCGTGGCTTATTATTTGTATTTGGTAATGTTAAATAGGCTTGATTCCAGAACATAGCTTCAATGTTATTTATTGTATTTCAAATTATTTATGAAAGCCATCTATATACAAGACCAAGCAACCCAGACCCACGCCATCAACTCCAATGCAACGCAACCAACTAAACCCCAGATCATACGAGAAAGAAACTATCCAACCAATCCCACAACCTCCCCCGGCCATCTTCTCCCCCAAACCGCCGCTCTAGGCGGCACCCGACCCCCCATCGGCGCCAGAACCCTCATCTTCCCCTTCTCGACGTCAACATCTGCAACGTACAGGAAGCCCATGATACTTGCGTCGCGGACTTCGGAGGGGGATGCGGTGGGCGGAGCGTGGGTTATTGCGAGGAGGGAATTTGCCATTGTTGTTGGGAAGGGTGGGAGGAGCTTTTTAAGGGGGATTTCGCTTTCGTTGGAGGAGGCGTTGGTGGTGGTTGTGGAGGCTGGGTCGTAGGGTGTTGACGCTGCGACTGGTGCTAGGGCTGGTGCTGTGCCTGGGAGGACTGGTGTGAATGTATTTTCTTCTTGAGGCTGGGGTTGGGACTCGGGATAGTCGTTTACACCACCACCTGGCAAGAACGACTCCAGTTGCGAAGGATCATAATCGTCCTCGTCCTCGTCCTCCGCCCCTGCGACGTTATAAACAGTCATAGAATTGAAATCCAATTGCTGTGCGTGCGGGGAAAGCGTTATATTCATCGTCGAGGACGCAGATGACAAAGACAACGCCGCAGATGCAGTCGACGGGATGGGGTTGCCGAAAAAGTACGACCGGATGGCTGATTCACGGAGGCCTTTCATGAACGCTGCGTCGCGGTCGACGCAGCCGCCTGATTTGGGGAGCTTGATGACAGAGATGCGCTCGTCGGAGGCGGCTGCTGAGGCGGAGGAGGTGGGTTTGTTGTCGTAGGATTTGAGCATGGAGCTGTAGAGGCGTTCGGAGCCGATGACTAGGATTGTAGTTACTGCGTGCATTAGCATACCATATCCACAACAGAATTAGGGCAGACGTACTGGAGAACTCCGTGACAATATGATTGATCAGTTCCAGACTCCCCGGCTTCCCATGCCCCAGAATCCCAGGCGTATCAACAATAATTCCCGTCTCGCGCGCATCCTCATCCTCCGCCATCCTCCCCATAACCGACAATGCCAGCCTTGACAAAACAGGTCGATACAACGCGCCCTCATTCTCCAGCGGATTCTGTGACGTATAGAAATACACCAGCGGCAACTTAACCGGCACCGGACTCGGCCCAGACATCGGACTATTCCCCCATCCCTCCTCAACATCAATCATTGTCCGAAATGCAGTCGCCGTCAAAGTCCCAGGAACACTCAGCATACCCTCCGTGGGATCAAGATTGACAACGATCGGTTGCCGCTCCATCTTTGTCGCATACGCAGTCAAAATCTTTGCAAGACTCGTCTTGCCCGCGTTCTCGGGACCAACGATCAAAACCCGCGGACCATCTTTCCCTGTAGTCTTGGCTTCCTGTCGTAGTGTTTCCAGCGCAAAGTGCACGTTCGCGTATTCCACCATCGGCGTCTCCTCTGCTACATATTCGCTCTGGCACCCGCCTGCGCCGTACCCGCGCGTTGGGCCAGCGAGGCCAGGGACGCCCGTACCACTACCCGTGGCAGTAGCTCCTCCATTTGCACCGTCAATCGTATCTCCAGCGCTGATTTCCAACGTACAGCCGTGCCAGGTGTAAATTGCAGCTTTTGTCCCGGAGAAGGTGTAGGTCTGGGAGGCGGCGAGTTCGGTGCCGAAGAGTTCTGCGGTGCCGGCTAGAAGCTGCAAAAACCCTGTCAGTATTTTGTATTCATTGAGTGTAGGCTATAAAGAAGGGTGGGATGTACTTTAACTCTCACTGTCGTCCCATGGGCGACTTCAAACCTCCATTCTGATCCTCTGGCCAGACTGACTTGGGTTGGCGGGGCGGGAGTGAACTCCGTCTCTACGGAGGATTGGGCGAGGTCGAGGCCTGGGAGAGACATGGTGTCTCTTTAGGGGGGTTGAGTATCGCTTGTCTGTTGGAAAGAGAATGCGTGGTGGACGCAAAGTGAAGGTGATAGCTAGCGGAGAAGCTGTTTTGCTTTGTTTGCAGCGATTCCGAATCGGTTAACTTGCGATGAGCCCAGAGAATAAAAACATCTACGGCCGTATGACTTGTTGTATGAACAAGTTGATGTTTCTTACTAGTACTATTTTCATTGTTGCTTCATACCTCAAAGGATGACTTGGAATCTGAGCTTAGACTGTTGATATTTATAGATCATAATCGATTGAACCTACTTAACGCATTATCAACCAACTGCCCACAGCTCCAACCGACCTGTCCACTTCAGAGAAGAGACAGGTTATAAATCAAGTACCAGGTATCCAGAAATAAGAACAAGAAAAGGGAAAAAAAAAAAAAAAAAAAAGGGAAAAACCCATGAACAAAGGAACGTAGAAACAGACGCTTCGCTTCCGATCTCCAGGATCCCGCCAATTGCTATATCTGCCATACTGTAGTAACAGGGTGAACATTAGAAAGAGGTGTAAGGTGTCAATACAATACATCGAAAACCAACAGGGTTAGAAGTGCCCGGATGAAGAAATTTGAATAACGAGAAATGAGATGTCGGACTGAGAATAGGGAAGGGATTTCAAAGACTGGACGTAGTTCCGGGGTATGCTCAAGAAGACTGCGAAACCGAATTAAAGTAAAGCATACTCTGAACAGAGCACACCTAGAAGAAGTAAGGAATCGAGGCCCTGTATGCTAGATTAGACGTGTTGCAATAAAAAATGTCAAGGGTACTTACGCAAGGGCAAAAGCAGCTGTGACTCCAACCAGAGCACGGTTCCTCACTCGTTCCCGCTTGAGCTTCTCTTCCAACACCTTCGCTCGCTTAACACGCTGGTTCGAAGCGGCCTTGGTCTCTTCGTTCTCCGAATCTTCACTCAGATCATCTGTCTTGCGCTTCTGAGCGCCTTTTGATGATGACTCTGCTGGCTCTCCCCCTACGGCTTTGCTGTCGACTGCTTCTTGCACCATCTCTCTTGCCTTGGCAATCATCTGTTCCGTGTCCTCTACAGACGGTGCGTCGGGGAGAAATTTGACGGGCATCTCAACCGAGAAGGTGGTCTGCTTTGTCTGAGTGTCCTTCGCTTTGTCCACGGATCCTTCGGCATCAACCTTGACCTTCTTTTCTTCTTCATCTTCCTCTTTCTCAACAGGGGCAGCGGCCTTCTTTGACCTGGTTGTTGTCCGTGGCTTCTCTATCACTTCTGACTTGGTCTCCTCCTCAACTTCGACGCTCTGCTCCACGGTTCCATTGGCCGACCCGGCATCAGCCTCCAACGACGACTGAAGACTAGCATTTGCAGCATTCGTTGCAGCGACGTTAGCCTCCTTGGTGGCCCGCGTGGTTCTGGACTTGCGTGGTGAAGCAGCTCTCTTGCTAGGCGATGCGGACCGTCCGCGTCTGAGCCGTGTTCCGGCAGCCGAAAGTTGAATGGGAGCTTCGATCGGCGGCATGTCGAATTTAGGCGGGGGGGTGATCTGCTTCTTTGCACTCGATGGACTCTGGAGGATATCGGTAGGATCCAACAATGCACGAACCCAATCGAACATCTGATACTCCTTGGCTAGCTCCAAGGCTGAATAGAAGCGTCAGAAAGATATGCACTGTGCAATCTGGGCGGAGCCAACTTGTCCTTACCGAAAACTGGCGAAATCCACACGTTACCCGCGATTTCGTCCTCACTAGTTTCCTCCCGTGCCTTGAGGTATTCACGTTCGGATCTTTCCTCCTCGACCTTCGCCCACGGGAAAGCGATCTTAAACATGCCAGTAGCGCTCACATATCCATCCTTGCTCCGCCGCTGTGTGGATTGCGCATTAATCACTGACCGTACCTTTCAAAAACACACGGAAGTGGACTCACCATCAAAAAATAGGTCTCTGGATGTTGTTGCGGTGTGTGCGAGGGGAAGATCTCAGACCCTTTCAAATCCTTAGGCAAAGGCGCGCGTAGATGAGCATACTCGAAGGGGCCCAGGTTCTCCGGGCGAGTCGCATTGGACGTGCCGATCTGCGTCGCCTTGACGGCGAGGTGTGTCTTTCCCAAACGACGACGCGCCAGGAGGTCATCGTCTATGGTCACACAGAAAGCACAAGTTAGTCCAAGCTGTTGTGTATTGATGATAGCTGTCTGTTTCCGGGGTGATGCGCGCGACAAAACAGCGGGCGATGGCGACGGGGGAAAACTTACAAGCAGGGGCAGCATCCCCCGAGATAAGAGGGTTATTTTTTTGGGGAAGAGAGCGCGCCATGGCAAAAATGAACAATCTCGAGCCAGAGACTTGAAAAAGCTCAAAAATATGACGGGGTGGTCAAGGCTTTCTATTTCTTTTGACAGTAGTCAAGGAGAACGGAGGGAAATGCGACGCCGGCCACGTTGCAGGCGCGTCGTTTCTCGCTCTCCGTAGTTTTAGCGGGTTGAGGGAACCAAGACGTCACCACAGAAACGGCGCCAGTAAACACTGGTACAGCTTAAATTAGGAAGGCGCACCCAACGCAGAGCAAAAGAGCCAAGATAGATAGACAACGGTGATTCACTTTTTGACGGTCGATCGAATCAGCTGTTTAAATCCACAAAGAAGAAGGAGAAAATCAAGTGGGCGGGCGGGATTTTGACGGTATTCGTACGGTACTGCGCGTTCTTACATGGGCCAATGGCTGGTGCTGAAAGTCACCTGATCCACCCGAAAGGGAATCATTTTGCAGTTCCCCGGTATTTGGTGACAGTACATATGACTCTGCCTCAGGCATGTTGTGTATACATTCTTATGTGCAGCTTTCTGGAAGAGAATAAGGACTTGAAGCAGTGTCACTGCAGAAGGCAAGGATCTAAGATAATCTGGCATATTGGCATTGCAACCGTACAATCTACTACGTATAAACCATGCTTCCCCGCTTTATGGATGCTGACTGATATCAAACCACTCCCAGTACAGCACTCAGGCCAATAGGTACTTATACCCATTCGATACCCGCACAATGACCGGTATCATGATAGAGTAAAGTGTACCTATTGCCAAACTCTCTGCTTTGTAAAGATTCTATAACAAGGTCTGCCACTGATATGCCGGTGACGCATCATAACGGCGGACGATCTACGCCAGCGATACAACCGTCAAGCCACCAAAACACCGACTAATCAACATACGAACTACTCCTTTCTAGAAGGACAGAATATCATAACCACTCCGTACAAGTAGCTCGACATTATTCTTAACATGTAATACCATAAGCACAGAGCCAAGTCTGGTCCCTGATAGTGTCACCGCCTTTCCACGCCCCCCACCATTCTCCTGGACAGTGTCAACCAACCAAAACAAACCCCCCTGTTGCTCATGCTCTTTTTCCCTTTTCTCTCTTTTCTCTCTTTCTTCTCTATCAATTGATTGTTCATATAGTACGTTGTCGTTATATTATACCCTATCCAGATATCTAGCGCTTGAAAAGCTGGAGCTAATCTGTCTTGTATAGCTCTCCTCATCCCGATACCAACCCAGGAACTCAACCAACAACAAGCACAATGGCCGACCACCACGACGATGATCTCGCTGCCTCCAAGACCGAGGGCTTCAAGGTCGGAGAGAAGAAGACCATTGAAGAATACAAGCAGTTGGGTATGTTCACCATCTGCACGGTTCCTGGCATTCATCCCCTTACCGGGTGCATTCGGTGACACCTGTCGACATACAATCCCAACAAAACTCCCATAAAGTACATTTACTCGAATTGAAATACTAATCAGAAACACCGACAGACCAAAACGACGAATCCCTCAACCGCTGGAAAGCCTCGCTGGGTCTGAACACCGGCGACCCCATTGGCGATCCCAACGACCCCCGCAAATGCATCATCAAGTCTCTCGCTCTCGAAGTCGAAGGCCGCCCCGACGTACTTATTGACCTCTCCGCCCCCGGCGCTCTCGAGGGTCTCAAGGACAAGCCGTTTACGATCAAGGAGGGTGCTACTTTCCGGATCAAGGTCGTCTTCCAGGTGCACCATGAGGTGCTGAGCGGTCTCAAGTACCTGCAGGTGGTTAAGAGGAAGGGCATTCGGGTTAGTAAGGATGAGGAAATGCTGGTGAGTTTGGATTTCGTGACTTGTGTGGCTGGGTTGTGTAATGTGGGTGGAAGCTAACTGGGTCATAGGGAAGCTATGCTCCCAACACAACCGGCAAGACCGACTACGAGAAGAAATGTGAGTTCTGCTATCGCGCTGGGGTAAATCGGCCATATGCTAACCTGACCAGTCAACGCCGAAGAGGCTCCTTCGGGCATGATGGCCCGTGGCCATTACAATGCCGTTTCCAAATTCGTTGACGATGATGATACAACTCACCTGCAATTCGAATGGTCGTTTGACATTGCCAAGGACTGGTAGATTTTGATAGTTATTCAGCATTGAACTTTTTCTTTTCTGTTCCTTTTTTACCTTTTTGAACTTATCGTGAGAAGCGGTTTGTGTTTATAAGCCATATACGTCTGAAACGAGTTTCCTTCCAACGTCTTGCACTTGAATATCGACATTAAAGAATCCATTGAAATCTCAAGGGCATAACCGTATATCACATCTCAAAAATGCCAATACATGCTTCATCACATGCCAAGCTCTAATACCAAGTATCTCACAGATCGAAATAGAAAAGGGAATAGATTCCCCGGGGTATCACAAAAAGTAGTCAATCACAGGACTCTGGCCATCCTTCTGCTGGGCCTGTTGCTCTGACCGATGGATATCATTCTCCGGCGCCGCATCGAAAATGTTGAAATACCGTTCACCCGTATCGCTTACTTCGAGCACACTAGCCAAGTTCCCGCACCGGTAGCAGTAGTTCGGCGCACTCCAAACGGTACTCAACCGGTCGTCGTAGAGTACCTGATAACCCTCCTGGCACAATTGATGCGCGCGCAGAATATGCGACATGCTGTTTACCTCCAAGAATTTCCGAACAACCTGCGCTCCGAATGTATATCCAGCCCCGCGCGGGGAGAGCGAGAACTCGTCGCGCTCGGTGTCGGGGTCTGACCAGACCAGATCGGCCATGGGGCCTTCATGCGGGATTTCACGGAATCGGTCGATGATCTTGATCTGGTCAATGGAATGGATTGAGGGGGAGAGGCCGCCGTGCACGCAGAATATCTGGTCGTTGATCACGACGCTCAGGGTGAGGAAGTCGAACATGTCGGTGAAGTAGTGCCAGACGTTGGCGTTGCCGTATTTTCGCGCACACTCGGTGTAGAATCCGTAGGACTGGGTCACGCCGCGGGATTCATGATTCCCACGGATAAGATGGACACGTTGGGGGTATCTTAACTTCAAGCAAACGAGGAGGGAGATGGTTTCCACGCTGAAAAGACCACGGTCCACGTAATCTCCTGCAATTGCGTTACCAATTAGTTCAGGACCAAACATATGCCTGTATACCAAGAACGCACCAAGAAATAAATAATTCGTGTCCGGACAAAATCCTCCAATCTTGAATATTTCAATCATATCAAAAAACTGCCCGTGAATGTCGCCGACAACGGTAACCGGGGCCGCAATGTGGACGACATTACTCTCCTTCATCAGCAACTCTTTCGCCTTGGCGCATATTGCTTCGATAACCGAGTCTGCCAGCAACTCTTTCCGGTAGAGTCTCTCAATGCACTCGTCCAAATCGATACTAGCTGTCACACAATGAGACACAGTCGAAGGGACGCAAGAAGCGACCACATAAAGGAACGAACGTACATGGTAAGCCAGGCATTGCGATAGATTGCGGCGTTGGTCTAACGCCTAAAGGTATTGTAATGATATTCCGGTACACGCGACCTCGGTAAACGAATGAGTCGGGAGTTTGCAAATAACGTCGCGGTATGGATATGCACACGCGCTCGAAGGCAGTCGCAGATATTGTAGATAAGCACTATGACGGCAAGGAGGAATGAGGATCTCTAAGAAGCAATTCTGCAGCAACTCGCATCATGACCGACAAGTCAAGCCGCAGTACAAGTGATGGAGCGGCCAGCAAGAACCTGCACACAAGCCCCTAAAGAAGAAAAAAAAATAAATGAATGTCAATTCAGCCAAGCGAGAGGCGTAATTATAACTCCATGGTCGGAAATGATCTGGACCTGGACAATTCGGGTAATAAGGAGTGGGCGTCGGTATTCTGTTGGGTGTTTGGGGCTGCCAGAGTGTTCTGCCGTCTGGAACCGCCTGCTATCTGAAGACGGATTCCGCGGAGTACTACACGTGACTTATACAGACCTCACGCCTTCCCTTTTAGGAAAACATATTGCGATTTGACATGGTTCTGAGGATACGGCATCTACGAGCTTTATATTGCAGTGCGCTTTAATTACTATCCTTCAGTAAGCACTGACTGTCATTTAATGTACGATCCGCCTTCCGTTCATCTCATCGGCTCCCCGCCCTGAACGTCATGCCTACTGGGACGCACCTCCCTCCAGGTTATTTATGCATGGTTGCCACCGGAATCTCCGCTTTCCACGCGGGCCTAGCTGTCCCTAGCAATTTTTTTATTGATGAGCTGCTCGCCTTGTGATTCGAATTCCAGGTCATATACGCGAGTATCTGCATCAAGGAATATTACCATCGTTCGATCAAGCTCATTATAGAGTGAGTCTTCAAAATGGCGAGGCTCAAAGCGTGCTCCCTCATTGTGAGCCTCCTATTGCCACTCTCCGTAAGCCACTCTCCATCGCCCCGAGCGTTCGTCCTCTTCCGCGATCCTCTACGACTACTATCTGAGTGATGATGTAGCTCACTGCGCGGCGTGCCCGTCTTCGAGTGTCGTTCCTAAACATCCCGTTCTGGACCCAAGCTCGTGGAGATTAGTTAAGTGAGCGAGTGCTGCCTGCTCGCTGGGCATAAATAGCTGCTCGTCGCCTGGTTTTTTCTTTGCTCTTTCCTTCCTCCTCCAACTTCCTCGATCGTACCTTCCCCCATCACTGCACTCCTTCCTTCCTCTCTCAGCTCTCTCAGCGCTGCCTCCTTCCGCTTTAGCTCTCTCGTTCGGGCTTTTCCCTGACGCTGCACTGCTCCTTCGACCACTCCAGTCCTCTAGACGCGGCGCTGATAAACAGTCACAGCCACAGTAGCACAGCAGAAGCTAAGTACTCCATTACTTTCTCATCTTTCTCTTTCTCCCAGAGTAGGACAATTCCGCAGCCACAGTTTGCCTGATTTTGCGGTCGATGGCTTAAATTATCAGAATGCTTTCATGCATTTCTGGAGCCTTTATCATATGACTTCTTATAACATCACGCGGTTGCCTGCGGAAGGTAGCTGCGCAAAGGGACGCCCCCTCGCGACAGAGTGCTGCATCGACTGTAGAGTACGCATAACTTGCCAGAGTGCTTCCGTGCACTTTTGAAAACTTTCCCCTGCCTTCTGTTGTTTATGGGTACCATGGAGTTTTCACTAGCTGCTGGACGTCAGCTGATATGATATACAAACTTTCTTAGGTACCCGACAATCGGCCTGACGGCAAGTTAGTGGTGTTCGATAATGGGAATAACATGTTTGCCACAGAAGCTAAGTATCCCATCTCCTTCTTGTCTTTCTTTTATCCCCTTCACTTAGCAGGCCGCGATTACCCAGGGGAGGCAACTTGCTAGGGAGGCGTGGTGGCCGCACGGATATAGCTGCACAACAGACGTCTTTCAGGGAAGAGTGCTGGGTATCTGCTGTGGGGTCTGCCCTATATTGTTCTTTCTATTTTGCAACCCCTCCTGCCCCCGTCCAGTCAGTCAACCGTACTACAGTCGTCTACAGAAGAGGTCATCGGCGTAAAACGGCGTTCTGTAGTAGAGGTTTTGGTGCTGGGCACATCCTCTACCAACCACAACAACTTGTCAGGATGCTTCCGTGCATCTCATGTGCCATGGTTACTAGCAGTTGAACTTCAGCTGATAGCAAATACAAAACTCTATAGCCCCCGGGTACTCGATCCTACATTTCGACGAGCGAGTGTTGGCAAAAGCAAGGAGCAAAGTGGGTGAGTCCTATTGTGCCTCATTTCAACCTACTAGTAGTTGACTTACGACTATAAGCAATGGCAGCGGAGGAAGTTGGCTGTACAGTGTCTCCAGGTTCAGAGTCAAGGGCTCGGGATGTGTGTCAAGTCATCTCTGATATTGACATATGCACGTTTCGTGTAAATAGTCGACTGTATATAATTGACTGGTTAATGGGGAATATGTTACGCTGCTCTGGTGCAGTGTGCCCAGGACCAGGGTCACCTTCTCGGTCACAATGCCTCTGCGCGGTAGTTAAAAAAAAAAAAAAAAAAAGCGCTCGTAGTCCCTTTTCTCGAACTCTCCATTCCGACTAATGGCATCGAATTTGCTGTGATGACACTGTAGAGACGAAATGCGGTATAAGTGGAAGGACGCAAACCACATTCCATTGTAGATATTTTTGGGGTTGGTCCGTGCTTTGTCGATCATTCTGAGGCGAAGTAGATCAGGAACAGCCATCATATATATACACTTCTATACTAGATAGTTCCAATTGAGAAGTTATGAGCAAGTTCCGCCTTATGTATGGCTAAGCCCTAATGCTGATATCCGCGACGTAGCCCACCTATGGGTCTTTTGCTTGCGACTCCCGCTGCAGATAGTCCACGAGATCCACTCCGAGTCATAGTTCCACAAGCAATGGAGGTTCACGGGCTGTTCAATTCTTTGCGTGAATGATGTGGCTTGAGCCATTGAGTGATGGTTAGCTTTCCAGTGAAACTTGAGCCTATACGATTGTGATTAGCTGTTCGCTACTTATTTCACTTATTTCACGTTGATATTGTTATACCCAATAAGTCTGATGGCAGCATAAAAGGATTAACAGATTACAGAGGCAATCGGCATCATTGCATTCTTTGCTATCTACATGGCCACGAGAACCACGCGTTCCCTCTAGTCGCGCTGGTAGAGGGATAGTAAGTTCGATGACACTCGCTTCTCCAAATTGAATCCCTTCACTAACGTTATGAGCCCTAGAAAAGATTAGCATAGTCTTCATTGAGGGAGAAAGTCCTGTCGATAAGAATTGAAAGGCTCAACATCAAAGGCCAAGTTTTGGCAGAAGCCGTTGGTATGTCTTCCCGCCCCCATGTTCCGTATTAATGTTGAATTGCTTCGCTAAACATGTAGCTTGTGACTGCACAAACTGCGAGAGAGAAATATCTTTTTGATTGGCTATTTATGAGATCCATGAATGAATTTCGATTACAAAAAATCGTCGGGGATATCAGACATAACGCACAAGGCAAGCCCCGGCGAACGACCCCGTAAACGCGCTAAAAGAAGCATTCCCAAGAATCGCTTGGATAGGCTACTAGGGCTGCATCAAGAAAGCAAAAGCACACCAATTCAGAAAGACCTGCCATTGTCTGGGTGGATTTCCTGAGGCCCAGGTGAGTCGGACGGTTTACGTCCCTTGTACATTTCGTAGATGAACCGACAAGCTATAATCTTTCAAAAACACCATACAAAGATGGAATGAAAATTACTGATAATTTATGTGGCATAACCTCAACATACAGAGGGAGACATTCAAGCATTGAACTCTTGCTGGACTTTCAGGATGCTCAACAATCGAAACGACACCATGGAGTGTGGTACCAAAAAGTCTTCCTACATAAATTTAAACAGATGTGAAGATCCCATCATATACTAAAACTGGCATGGAATGGGAGATTGAATTCACGCCACTTTCCTGCATCACACGCGCCGATAGTTCTGCAAGGGCACCGTTTGGACTACTGATACCAAACTTCATAGTTCATTACAAAGGGTGCACTCACATACAAAGGCGAAAAGGGCACTTAATCGACATATCCGCATCAAGCGTTTCCAGCAATCATTCCGCTGAGATATTTGTGATATACCGTAAAATGCCTTTAGATGATGCAAGTTATGACATAAGGGCTGCCTTCTCTGAAACTAGGATTAGCCAATGACATATATCTTCAACAGGTACCTATACATAGAATTTTCCACACAGGACAACTGGCATGAATTGAAACCATACAAAAAACCTGGACTTTCACGGGCTTGGCCGGGAAGGCAATGTACTCTGATTCCGTGGGGATTATTGCTCGTGTACTCACCTTAGGATGTGACTGTTTGGCTTACGGGACCGAGATAATGGGAGGTCTTTAAGATCGGTGAAAAGAATGTCATCTGGATTGTCAAACAGGGTTGATTTCCTACGCAACCATTTTCTTCCAAGCTGCCCTTCTGAGCAGGGTACGGGAATATAAATATACTCCTTGATCACATGGTGTCCATCAGTCAGAGAGTCGATGTCTAGTTGTGTTGGATGTGTGTCGACATCTGTTTCTCTTTGTTGCTGTCGTTCTGGTTCTGCACCAATTCCACTTCCTGTAATCAGGTGCTAGGTTGTCAATGCTCAAATATCAAAATGATCCATGGCGTCATATTACTGATTCACTATATCAATACCAAGTAACGCCTCAATGACGAGCCCGCCCCTTTCCAACTCCCGTCCAAAGCTAGTTCTCATTTTACAAAACTTCGTGATCGCTACCAGACTTAATATATATTGTCGATTGTAATTCAGCGTCCAAGATCATTGGAGATTTGCTCTAGGTCTATCAATGAAGCATATAAGCCGAATTCATATAGCATTTAATCCAAGATCAGTGACTTCGTTCCATGTCTATAAGCCTCTTGACGGCCCGGGCTGAGCACTGCGTTGTGCTAATAGCTGCTGACCCTCCTTATCGTCCTCCGAGTCGGTTTCCTCTTCCTCTTCCTCTTCGTCTTCTTCCTCCGAATCTGTTTCTTCTTCTTCATCTTCCTCCTCTTCCGAGCCAGTCTCCTCTTCCGATTCTGTTTCCTCCTCAGTTTCCGTTTCACTCTCCTCTTCCTCATCTTCCAGCCACTCATTCAGACTCTTCTGCTTCGCCGGCGTGGGACCCTGCATACCGCCATTTTGTCTCCTTGCAGCTGCAACACTTTCGTGTTCCTTGAGCGCGCGGTCGAGTCGCTCACCAGCCGTCAGGGCAGCACTTTCACTGACTTCCGGCTTAACGACGCCTTGGTCACGGAGATTGTGATCTGGTTCATCGCCTGGTGCAACCCAGTCGGGAAGATTTTCGTAGCCCTTCAGACCATGGAAGCCGGCGTCCGGTCCAAGAACGAGTGTAGCAGAGCCGATGAGGAGTTCTTTGCGTGTTTCGGATGGGCTGGGGGCGTGTGGTACCGGTTTCGGGGCAAGGAGGAGCAAGTTTGCCAGTGGAAGTGTAGTAGGAGAGGCGAGGAGGGCCTTGTATAGCCGTGCGCGGTCACGGAGGTCATAGGACGTGTCGTATCTGGCTAGTAGGAGAATGTACCGCCAAAGTATTGTAATATTGTCTTCTTGTTCCTCTTGCGGCTCTCCTTCGCCTTCATCTTGTTCCTTCTGCTTTTCTTGGTCGTCGGTCCATTCGTTGTCATATTGCTCGACCTTTTGCACAGGCGGAGGTTGCTCTTTCGGAGGGTTGCGTAGGAGATGGTGGAGATATACCTTGGCACCCAGTAGAACGATTTGCTGTTTTACCAGCTCTGGTTCATCAGAGAAACCTTTTACCAGTAATCTCAGCACATCAGGCGCAACGTTGCGCTCCGGCTTTACACCTGCGAATTCTCCGACGAGCCAGACTATCGTAGCTCTTGCGTCTGGGCAGGTCGTCGAACCCAGATACTTGACCAATTGAATCACAGTTCGCTCGTGCGAAGCAGGTTCATGCTGGATCAAGTGTCTAATAACGGTCAGGGACTCTGAGACCAGAGTATCATCGCAACTCCTAATCTGATTGAGAAGAACGCGTAGACAGTGGTTTGCAGTCCTGGTGTCGCTCTGCGCACAGCGCCCAATTGCTCGAACGCTTTCTCGAGCAAGTTCACGGTCTGTGCTAGTGCTTCGCGAGAAATGTTCTAGCTCGCTTACAATCACACTCTTCAAATGCAACCCACAGTGGGGGAAAATGATGGTTAAGATCTCCAGCTTGAGACGCCAAATATGGGGCGGATCCGTAGAATGCACCAAGTAATGCGAGACGTACTTAGCGAACGGCTTCGGATGACGTAGAGCAACTGAAACGATGTTATAGAGCGCAATATGTTGTATATCCTGAGGGCTTCTAAGGAGCGCAACTAGTGGACCAACTGCCGAATCAAGGTATTCCGGTGGGGCGAGGTAGGCAAAAGAACGTACGACGCTGAGAACGACGGCCGAGTTGCGGTTTTGTAGAAGGCTCCTGGAAGTTCGAAGAAAAACCTCCAAATCGGGATCCAACACAGGAACTTCATATTCTTCGCCGTCATCTTGAGACTCAGCCGTTTCTTCATCATCGTAGAATCCCTTGGACTCCGCTTTAGTGACTGCTCTCTTGACCTTTTGAGTCTTGAGAGGGAAGCACTTGCGCGCATAGGAAGTCAGAAGACGCAGGGTCGCAAGTTGACTCCATTCATCCATATCAACCAACTTCTTCACCAGGCTTCGATAGTGCTTATGAACCAGGTCAATCCTATCCGGGCAGACTTCCAAAAATGCAGCCACAGCAGGACCAGCAACAAAATACTGGCTATCCCCAAGCAACGTAGATATATATCCAATCAACTGCGACAGAGTGTTCGGTTCCAGGCGATAACATTTTGGAATAGCCAACGCAGCTGCCTTCCGCACATGGGGACTCATATCACCTACCCCTCGTTTGATCGCAAGGCACACGATCTGGTTGATAACCGGCACGCTGATCCCAGACATCGTCCGTAATGCCATGGCCCGTACTTGAGGGTTTGTATCTGTGAGGGACTTCTGGATCGCATTGATGGACAAGAGCGCCAGGTCGGGCTCTGCCTCCGCATGGTGAACCAAGTAAACGTAGACCAGTTTCTTGACCTCGAAACTCGTACTCGCTGCATTTTTCACGACTGCGGAGAAGAATTCGAGGGATAGTTCGGAATCTTCGTACATCGACTAAAAGGAATGACAGAGACAGCGTTAGCGATTCCTTCTCCGTCATGTTATGAGGGCACCCGTACCGAAATGACCTTCCGCAGGCCGTCCAAGACCTCTTTTTCATGGCGACTATCAAGAAGTTTCTTTATATGAGGGACGTTACTATTGCGAGAGGATGAATTCAAATTCGATGTTTGGTTACTCGTAGCTGACTGCGCTGCTTCGAGGGTGAGTTCTCGCGCTGCCCGAGTTGCCCGTTAGCCAAGCATACCAGAACCGACGGACAACAGCACACCACCTTACCTGTTTCCAGCATGGAAGAGATCCGGGATATTGTCTCCATTTTCGTTCAAATTACCTAGGCCCTTCGCGGGCAGGTTCACAGTGGTTTTCGTTGCGGGGCGAACTGGTAGATAGGTGTTCCGCGGCGGCGGAGAGCAGCCGCAAAAGGTAACCGGTATCAACGGACTAACTTCTCCGTCCTCCGTATACAATCCACCTGCGACAACTATGGCCTACTAAGAATATCTTGAAGGATCTACGGGATTGAGAAACATATGTAATGTGTGTGAAAGGCAACTTCCACAGTCTTTGTCACTCTACGGACAGAATATTTCGGCGTCTATTTGGGTCTCGACATGGGCCAACCGCGCAGGACAATATGGTCTTGCGAACTGGTGACCGATTTCCTCAAACAAGTTCTGTGTCATGAAGACGTTTCTTCGACAGTAATTGTGGTCTGTTCGACGCGAGAACGCTTCCGAGAACAATTGACGGCTGCTGTACGTTACGGAACGACGCCGTCTGAAGGTCATGAATTGATCACAAGAGCCATTGGATTGCTCTCCCGGTCACATGACGTCAAGTTAGTATTCTGTGAGACTCTGGAACATCTTCGAGCCTACATCTCTGTGTTGGACGTGGCCAGCATCAAGCGACATAAGACTACTTCGGATGATTCAAGTCAACGGCCGTTGCTGGCGGTTTTGAATCCCCTTGCTCTACATCTCCCTACTACTGAATTCTCTGCCCAAGGGTTGTCACGGACTCTGGCGGCAGCTGTGGAGGTAACTGCTGGGGAGAAGATGAACCTGGTGCTCTGTGAATGCCTGGATTCCATGAATGGCGCCATCTGCGGGGGTGACGAGGCACCATGGGACAGAGAGATACCATTGCTCAACGGAACTGCTCGAACTGGGACTGAAGAAAACGTTTCAAGAGGACCTAGTGTGCCTGTGAAGAAAGTTGCACAAAGATGGTTTGAATTCGATGATGACAGGAACGTATATAGACGACAACAGTGACGGAGAATGAAAGACATCAAGTCACAGAAACAGCGCTGAAACTCCCTAAACCAAACTTCCGGGTATCCTAGAATCAACCCTTAAACTCCTTGAACCATGATCCATTGAACTCCCTGCCTTCACAGGCATTTCTCCATCTCCGTGATATACAGCTTGATGTGCGACTCCAGTTTCAGATATTGATCATGAGCACCTTGAATCTCACTTTCGATGTTCTCTTTGAGATCGGCCATCTGCAAAAATTGTTAACAATGCTTCGAATAGGATGAAGTTTATCCTGCCTACCTTCTTCTCTGTTTGTTCTATCCGGATTCTTCTCCTCTCCATGTCACGTTGCTTCTCCGCACGCTCTTCACGAAGTTGTTTCTGGACGTTGCGGAGCTCCTCCATCTGCGCTTGTGCCGCCTCTGCCTTTTCGTGGGCGTTCTTGCGCAATGCTTCGATCCGCTCATTCCACCGTGCAAGTTGGCGCTGCAGCAACTTCTCCGTTTGCTCCACTTCTCTAACGCTATTCCCCCGTTCCGAAATGGCTTCCCTATTTCGTGAAGCTCTTGATTCTTCATCTTCCTCCTTCTGCAGCTCCACGGCGATGTCCTCAAGCAGCTTAACGCATGCTTGCACATCGTTCCCTACAACCGTGAAGGTATCCGACGAGGTCTGCAGGGCTCGCGCTCTTTTCTCCATGGAATCTATTTGAGCCTTGTCACGCATCAAATTCTCTGACAATTCGCCCAGTGAAGACTGGAGCGTGGCCGGGCTCTCCAGAACATACGGCCGGAGCTTCTCAACTTCTTGTCGACTGCGCACGACCTTCTCGGTCTTCTCTTCCAACAAAGTCTGACGCCTTGCTTTGTCGGTCTTGGCCCGTTCCAGAGCCTCCGCGACCCGTTCTTGGTTTCGTCTCAATTCGAGCAGCCGTGATTTTAGCTCATCGTTCCGCCTGACTTTTTCCTTCACTTGCCCCTCGTTGGCCTTGAGATTTCGCCGCATTTCCTCGAGCCGTTGCTCCATTTCCTGATTCTCCATGTACAGGCTATCAATGCGCGCTTTTGTCTTTTCTGATTTGTTGAAGTGTTCATCGATGACGGCGGTCTGCGACTCGCGGAATCTAACAAAATTAATGAGATATGAGAATATTTTGATGAGTCGGTCATGCGTCGGTCTTGTTAGGTCCGAAAATGTGAAATCGTTGACACCGCACTTTTTTATCAACATGTTAGCAAATGTCATCACCATATTGGTGCAAAATAATCAGCATACCTCCATCATCAGTCTCCGTAAGCTAATAAAGAAACCCATAAGATTTCGCGTATCATTCGGGACAAGATCCGGATAATCTCCGCCAACGTCATCCGCCGCTGCGCGCATAGCAGGCTCAACCGTCTCGCGAGTGATGTTCATTAGGAGCTCTGCAAACCATTCCATCACCATCTGAATTTGTTGCGGGTTCGGCTTGACCAGGTCAGCCGTGTTAAACGGGATTCCTATGTCATTGATACATCCTGCAATTTCTTTGTCGGGCTAATTGATCCCGTGGTCAGTTACTGCCCGCGACAAATTCAAGCATTTTGCCAAACTAACCAGGCGCATCAACGCATCGTTCTCATCCTCCTTCTTGCGACCTCTGCCCTGCTGTTGCTGGTTTCTGTTGAACTGCTGGCTCATTCGGTTGTTATACGCCATTTTGTCTTCGAAATTTGTAGGAGAGAGCACTCTCGTTGCTCCTCCAGACGTCGACTGCGGGCTCTTTGCGGAAGTGTTGCAGTTGATTTGTTTACCGCCGCTGACACGGCAACCTGAAGTGGACTAGTGCGGTCGGCGAGGGGCATGTGATGCAAACAGGACAAACATATTCTTCTCCCACGCTTTCTTTTTATGACTCTTTCGGAGAAATTGAATTATAGAACAGCATATTTAACCACATACGAGGCTTGAAAGAATAAGCTTGACAAGTCGGCTTTATCGAATACATATCTTGCTTGAGAACGGTTCACAAGAGACCCGCCCTATCATGGCGCCTGCACCAGATTCGTCGAAGCCATTCGAGCAAGTGACCCAAATAGCTAGCTACTGTTGTTGAAGATCTACCTGGGCTAACAGAACGCAGCATTGTCGCAACTTACAATGAACTGCTCCGCTCAGATCCTGATCTGACGATGCCAATCGCGGCCATCGAAGCCCTTGTCCTCCTCCTCACACACTCCCCCTCCTCGACAATATCGGAGACACTCGATCTACTCGAAAAGTCTACTGAACACTTGAAGAACTCGATCCCGAACCCTATCGGTCTGTCTGCAGGCACCGACCTTTTCCAACGATACCTAATTACAACTTTACAACGGCCTGGGCAACTGGGACCTGCGGGGGACTTCAATGCGATCCGCGCGCACTTGCTGTCCAACGGCCGGTTGTTCATTAGACGTGCGAAGGAGAGCCGTGACAAAATTGCTGCATTTGGAAGGGGGTTCGTTCGCGATGGGAGTACGGTTCTTACGAATGGTGGATCTCGCGTGGTTGCGTCGTTGCTGCAGAAGGCTGCTGATGAGAAAGGTGGACCATCTGCGGTGCGATTCCGTGTGATTTACGTTCTCTCGTCATCAAAAAATGTTGAAAGCTTGCCTGGTGCCGAACCTGAAGGTATGGAAACGGTCCGCGCGCTCCGCGAAAAGGGTGTCCCCGTGGCCACGATCCCCGAGTCGGCTGTCGCATATTCTCTGGGCAAGGCGGATATGGTGATTGTTGGTGCTGAGGGTGTGGTGGAGAATGGAGGAATTGTGTCGCGGATGGGAACATATCAGATCGGTCTGCTCGCCAAGGCAATGAGCAAGCCCTTCTACGTTGTTGCGGAGAGCCACAAGTTCGTGCGACTCTACCCGCTTGGACAGTATGACCTTCCCATTGAGCAGCGTGTGATCGATTTCAAGACAGAGGAGGAGATTGCGGATGAAGCAAAGCAACAACCTAAGGCCTCAGCAACAGAAGCCACTCCAAAGCCCGTTGCGAGGAACAGTTGCCAATCGGTTGACTTTACGCCGCCGCATTTGATATCCGCGTTGATTACGGACAGTGGAGTCCTGACGCCTAGTGCTGTCAGTGAGGAGCTGATTAAGATTTGGTTCTAAGTTTAATGTCTTACGGCGTTCGGACGTGTTCAAAAATGTGATGATAACCCTTTTCAGCAAGAGGTTTGGTATTGAATCGACGACTGGTCATAAACTTCACCTCGTCGTACATGCTGCTGCACTTACTACCGGTAGTCAAGTAAGATTGGGTCTGCTATCTATCTAGAAAGCCATATCATGACCTTGATGGAACCTTGCTGAGATACTCAACGCTCTAGGGGATAGCATGGATATGACGCTACTATTTATGGACATCCCGCCCTTTCCGTAGACACATCGGGTTGATCTTTATCACATCTACTCCGCCATCTTCGTAATTACCTCGAATCACTTCTAAATCAGTCTGTCCACGTGCCATCACGGGATCTCGCCCAGTGGACCAATCACGCAAGCCCAGCTCCGGCTGTCCCGTCATTGAATATCAGTTTCTTGGACACTTACGAGGACATCATTGAGTGCAATTCTGAGATACCGGTCGACTCTCCTCATACCAACCTCTCGATTTGAACATACCATCAACTCGTCCACTATTATCCTTCCGTGACCAGCCAACGCAAGCGGCGTGCTGCTTACATGAGCTAGTACTACAAAGTACTTTTACGCCGTAATTTAAGACAAACAAACTATGGGCGCCGAGTCATTAACCGCCCTCCGCGCGGACGACTACAACTACGCTTACTCGAACTACTATCCTTCTGGATCACGCCACGAACATCGAGGATCATTCCAGAACATTGACGACAGCAATGACAAGGCCTGCTATAATAGCAGCAATGGGTCGTCCGAGTCATGGTCCTTGAAACGGCTGTTGAGCCGACACGGGAAGCGCAGCTATCGGGTGTTGGAGCGGGAGCCCAATCGATTGCGAAAACGGGGGACTTGATTTATGTGTTTTTCGTCGCTTTTCATGTGTATGGATATTCCTGACATCTACCTGTACATATCTGCGGAATTTTGAAAATGGCCTTCTTGGATGCTTGAGTCGTGCTTTCTGGGCATATCTTGGAAATGATAATGAAAAGGCGGTGAATCTGAAATGCGGAGGAATGGCAGATTTTTCAAAGGCGGTGAAACAGAACGGAAAATCCAATCGAGAATTTTGAGCTCCAATTCTGTTATCTCTCTCCTCTGCAAGATGCGTTATCGAGATGCAAGAAAGCGCAAGTTTTCAGGGTCGCGAGTTTGATGAGAGTGCGTCGATTAATACGGCTCATGTCTTAGAAAAGAAAAAGGCCCCAGGGCCCTGGGTGCACCTCTTGGCAGGCGCGTGCGTTCTACTTCCCTACAATGGCTTTGGCTGTATACTTGGGTACTGACTAGAATTTATTCAGCTCTGGAGGTCTCGCCACTGCAATTGTAACATCTCCGCTCGATGTCCTACGGACAAGACTCCAATCCGATATCTACCGAGTCTCCGATCGCCCTTTCGCCGCCTCCTTCCCTTCGCCGAAATATAATACATTGAACATTATCAGCTCTATTTACCGGATAGAGGGCTGGCCGGCATTCTTTCGTGGTCTTGGTCCAAGTCTTGCGGGTGTAGTTCCCGCGACTGCGATCAAGTTCTACGTATACGGAAATTGCAAGCGGATTGGGGCTAATTTGCTGAACAACGGACAAGATTCCCCATTTGTTCATGCTCAAGCAGCCATCTGCGCTGGGATAGCGACGGCAACGGCAACGAATCCGATCTGGCTTGTTAAAACACGGTTACAGCTTGATCGGGCACAAACACATGCCGGAGAGGCTCCGGCTCGGAGATATCGGAATAGTGTGGACTGTATCAGGCAAGTGATACGCCATGAGGGTATCCGTGGTTTATACAGGGGAATGAGTGCGAGTTATCTCGGGACTGTCGAAACGGCACTGCATCTGGTTCTCTATGAGAAGTTAAAGACGGTTTTCAGTCGATCTCTGAAGACGACAGAGGGAGCAAGCCCTACCTGGACCGAGGTTGCGCACTGGATCAGCACAAGCGGCGCTGCAGGATCAGCTAAGCTAGCTGCGAACATACTGACATATCCTCATGAGGTGCGTTCTTATTCTTACTTTTCTCTTCGAGTCCTACTGACTGTGCACAGGTCGTCAGAACCCGGTTGAGGCAAGCGCCCAAGGAAAACGGTGTTCCGAAGTACACCGGCCTCGTGCAGTGTTTCCGCACTGTGCTCAAAGAAGAGGGCATGGCAGGTATGTATGGGGGGCTGGTTCCTCATATGGCTCGTTCTGTGCCGTCGGCTGTCATTACGCTTGGCGTGTACGAGTTTGTCTTAAGACTCGTTGGCGTGTGAGCACGCTGGTACTAGCTTTTACTTTCTGCATGTATTATTATCAGGCGTTGGGCGATACATCTTCTGTATATTATCGACCGGTTAATGAGCAATGACTTGACTGATGACCGCTACTACATTGCATGGCAAAAACCGCCCTCACATTCTCCATCTCCCACGCCTCCATCTTCGCCAACGTCTCAACAGTATGCGTCCCAACACGTGGATGAATGTGGGGTTGTCTTTCGTGGAAGGCGATGAGGTATCTTGGAGATTGCCGTTGGCAGTGCCGGTCGTATTTACATTGACTACCCACAGCCCATTTCACGAGCCTCTTTGCTTGGCACCTGAGGCCATTTATATCACGTGCATTTTTTTTGTCGCAAAAAACATAGCCACCGTTCCGCCATCTACTTGTCCCCAAGACTTCATGTCACCATATTGAGCACCCTTTCCTAATGATGAATGCAATAAAAGCAACCTTCGCAAAAACTGGATCCCAAATGTCCAAGTTACTGGGGTCACCACCTCAACTAACATTATTCGAACGTGTGAACCCTTGCCCAGTTGCAGAAGAACCGGATTATTACAAGCCTGGGGTTTCAAACCGTCTCTATATGTGATATATTTAATTCTGATCAATACACTATCCTGAAGAAATTGGGATATGGGCAATATTCCACTGTTTGGCTAGCCAGGGATTCTAGGTAAGTAGTCCATTGCTGTTGTACATAAAGCTAACCGGTGCTGTAGATATCAAAGATATGTAGCAATCAAGATGCCCAAGGTTCATTGCTACGGCGGCCCCCATCATATCTTCGAGAGAGAAATACTTCTGAGGATCTCAGAAGTTTCTAAGAAAAGCTCCCATGAAAGTCGCAATTACGTGCTAAATCTTTTCGATCATTTCAAGTATACAGGCCCCAATGGAGATCATGTGTGTCTTGTATGCGACGTACTAGGGCACAATATGGATTTCCAGGCCGCTAAGTATGAAGATGTAAAAATTACCTTTGAAGGCTGTAAAAATGAGTACACGGCAACTTCTGCCCAGGCTCGACTTTCTCCACAGAGAGTGTGATATCATACATATCGGTATGGCATAGAATCTCAGGTAAATAACTGGCCTAGTGTTGCAATGCCGGCATGTCCATCTCTTCCAATAGATCTAAAACCAACACATATACTTTTAGAGTTTGTAAATCCAAACGGTGCTATTTCCAAGTATCTGGCCGAAGTTCCCTAGCGAACTGGCCCTAAAACCAGCCCTAAACGTGGTGTTACGGTACCACTCCGAGAGGTTATCACAACACCGCTAGTCTCGGAAATGGAAAAGCCTCACATCAGAGTAATTGATTTTGGCGTGGGTAGGTAGTCACCGTACTTCCATTCGCACATAAACCTACCTTGTCTAGCGACTTGGAGGGAAAATCACCTGTCAGATCTAATCCAATCCCAAGCTCTGAGAGCGCCTGAAGTGACTATCGGCGCTTCCTGGGATGCTGGGGTTGATAGATGGAGTCTCGGATGTCTCGTAGGTATCTCTGGTCATTTTATCATATCCATCAAATACATTTTGACAGCATTCATTGACTATTTAGTCTGCATACGCTTGATATATTTACTCCATATCTGAGAACAAGTTTGTCACATCTGACCAGGGAAGTTTCCGCCCTCTCCTTAACTCCACCAAGAGCTTCTTTTTCTTCAGGTGACCACGGCATATCTTTCCTGGAACTTTTCCGACCCTTGCTGTTCTCATCCAGCATCTTTGCAGCGCCATGAGGGTGGTTCTGAACTGGATCCTGGGTCTCCCTTGTTGGATGTGCAACAATGGTGGTATGTTCGCGACCAGGCATACAGCGAGGCAGTGCGTCTTCAAACAGCCAAAAAAGAAAGAAGAAAAAAGAAAAAAGAAAAAAGAAAAAAAAAAAACATCGTTTGCCATGTTGATGGTGTTTGTTGATGAAGGCGCTGCGCTGAGTTGAGTCGTCACAAATGGGCTCTTCCATAGATTATCTTTGCTGCTGCCAACCACCAAACACTATGATATCATGACATACGAGATGACCACATCATCAGCGTCAGCAGGAATGGCTGGGCTACAGATAAATTAGGACTTGGATGGCTACAATAGGTGTTAAAGCCTTGTACAGCTCCGCGGACAATAGGCCGCGGTGAATTGTTAGTTGGGGTTTGATGGATGATGATCGGGGTGCTATAAGGGTACTTGATGGCCAGGACGCTGATGATGAGGTGACCGGCGCAAACGTCGTCTCCTACTACAGCAGAAACTATCTTCAAGGAATCCCTCGGTCTCGAGAATACAGAAGTCTCCCTCCTAAACGCGGGCGTGCTAACCTGGAAAATGCTGCTCGCCGTATCCGCCTACCCCACCGTCGACCGCTTCGGCTGCAAGCCACTATTCATAACTTCCAGTCTAGGCATGGGTCTCTCCATGGCCGGACTCACAGGAGCAGTCTATGCCATTGAACAAATATACATTCGGCGCATCCGTAGCAGCAACGCTCTTCCTCTTCCTATTCATAGATTTCTTCCCGCTGGGGTTTCTCGGCGCGAACTTACATACAGTGCTGAGATTGTACCACAGGATCTACGAATCCATCTTGCTGCTATTGGGACCGACGCATTGGCTGTTTCACTTTGTTATTATTATTGTGGAGATCACGCCGGTTGCCTTTGCTACGATTGGGTGGAATATCATGTTGTGTATGCGGTGATTGGGGTTTTCGTGGCGGGGATGGTGGTTTTATTCTTTCCGGAGACGAAAGAGCGTGGGCTTGAGGAGATGGATAGGTTGCTTGGAGAGTCGGGGAATTGGTGTGAGATTATTGTTTATACGAGGACGATGGGTAGGAGGGAGGTGGGAGTGGAGAAGGAAAAGGGTGATGTTGAGATGTATGAGTAGTCAGAACTCATACTTGGTACACTCCGCAATTTGTTTGCATGCATTCCCCCCCCATATCTCCTCCGAGGAGAACCAAGAAGCGAGGATACCCTTGAATTGACTCAATTGACGCAGGGAGCCTGTCATGCACATCCTGGGGGTGATCATTGACTAGTTTTGCCAACCCGGCCAAACTATTGGCGGCCTTCTTTATGCACGAGGGGCGTCTTTGTTTGTCGTTGGCGTTCGCCGACATGACTCGAGACGAGTTGACCTGTATTTTGTGCACTGCAGCGAGACCGTTATGGACAACGCGGTGCAGGTGAATGTCCGATAATGCAGTGTCCTGTGTGCTTGTATGGGGACGTGGGGCGTTGACGTGGTCCTATCGGGGTTGAGTGGCCGTGGGAAGCCCTATGCAAGTGCTGGCAGGATCATCGTCTAGCGTTGATAAGGATATTATACTGAGTATATTAGAACATTGTCATGATTAGAGTGACTCGTGTAGTATAGTTATAATAGACAGGGATCTATTATGTACTCTGTAGGTGAGCATGTCTTATTACACTAGAATGACTAGATTCACCGATATTCGAGTCGGCAAAGCCCCACAGAACCTCATCAAACTAAGATTACAGCGGGGCGGCCAGACTGGGTAATTGGTGATTACGCACTTGCCTGCTGTAGTGTCTATTGTGGTAGGTTGAAGTATAAGTATACAAGTATGACTATAAGTAAAGGTAGATGACTACTTGAGTCCTCCTATGGTTACTCTTATACTGTAAGTACAAGTATACATGTGTTTGAACGATACCTCGGTATCGGTATACAGCTAATTATGACAAGCGACTAGAGTCCAGACCGCACAGACTGCCGTTATTTGGCCTGGTGGGTCATTAAAAACTGGATAAATTACGATACCCTGTTACGAACCGTTGCGTTTGCCGTGACATCGGCACTGTAGGTACTGTATTACGATACATACTAGAATAGAACTAGACATGTTTGGGTCACGGCCGGCCCCGTTGATGATATGCCATAATATTTGCATTTGGTCTATTGCTGCTTTTTCTGATCATTGCCCCTTTGGCTTCTTTTCATTCCTTTTGTCTTGTCTTTCTTTTCTTTTCATTCATTCTTTCTCTCTTTCTCTCTTTTTCACCTTTTCTCTCTCTCTCTCCCTCTCTCTCTCTATCTCTCTCTTTCTCTCTCTCGCTTTTTTTTTGTGAATTTTTTCAACACTCTTTTCTCCCCGTATTCTGTACCTGACATATAACTGCATTCCTCTCTATGTTTACTCCCCAATGAATCCACCCATACCAAGTAAACCCCTCTGATCCATCACATCGACATGGCCATATGGCCCTGGAGTCGCAAGAATAAGCGGCACACCATTCAGCTCGGAGATCCTGAAACCGCTACTACAGCCTCACAGCCTGTCCCTGAAATGGCCTCCTCCTTCGCGCCCGATGTCGAGCCTCGCCTGACTCGCAAGAAATCCAAACGTCAAAAGAACCGACACTCCGATTCCGCCTCCATGAACAATAATGTTAATGTGATTGCCACTCGCTCCGCCTCCTCCCATCCTCCCCCTACTGCTCACAGCCAAAACACTCATCCCTCACAGCCATCACAACCTTCACACCATTCTCAGCCTCTACCACAATCCGCCAACGCGAAAAAAGGTCGGGCGCAAAATCATCCTCGTTTCCATGAATCTTATACTGCCTGTTCGGGGTCTCAACAGTCCGCCATGTCCCGTTCAACTTCCATAAAGGGGAAACGCGGCAACAATGGTCACGCCGTGCTCAAGAAACGCTTAAGCCAGCGCAAATTGAACAAAATCGCCCGCGAACAGGAGATTCGTCTCATGGCCTCATGTCCTATCGATATTCCTCGTCGTCCGGGTGACCCGGTACCGGTCGCTCCTGTCAAACGCGCTCCCAGGTCGCGGAGTCGACGCTCTGAACGTCACCGCTCCGAGACTAGTTTGTCTGTTAGGGATTCCGCTGCCTCGTCCATGTCGGATATCCCTGAAGCATATACTTTCAAAGTCAATGCTTTAGCTGCCTTCACTCCAAGACCTCTTGTTCGCTACGAGGCTCCTCGACTGCCAACTTCTCGCAGCAACAATGCCTCCGCCGCTTCTACGCGACGGGAAAGGCTACCCGCCTTGACTGTATCAGAGGAAAACCTGTCCAGACGACGGGTTGACCACTATGTTGATGATCTCGATGCTGGCGGTCTACGCGAGTTACTTGAACGAGACCGACGGCGACAAGAGCGTCAAGCCATTGAGAAACAGGAGAAACTCAAACGCAAACTTGAACGGGCTGCTGAAAAGCAACGTGCGGCTGAAAGCCGTGCGGCTGAAGCTGCTGAACCTCCTGGTACCGCTGAAGACGAACGACAGAATTTTCTCGACGGTCCCAGTCGTCCTCCGACCGCGGATGCATCCAGAGAACCTGATTCCAGGAGTAACGCAGTTCAATCCCCCGAGCCGGCGGGATCGTGGCTACGTGATTCTTCCAAAGAACCGACCCGTAGTCGCGAGACGCTCGAAAGCGTCCACGTTATTGGTAACATCGATGACAGCTCGATCCGCGAGCCACCAAAACTGGTCCAGCGGCCAAGTTTTGCTCAGTCCCAGGACATCAGCATGTCTCGCACCACCCTCTCACCTGCGCAGTCCCAATCAACCTCTCGTCATGGCCTGGGCAGTCCGACTTCCTCCCAGATCTACGGCCTGGGACGGGAATCCCTGTCGGATGCTTCCCGGACCATGGATTCGGAACGACGGTTGTCCGACCACAGCGGTATGCGTGTGAACACCTTCTCCTCGCTCTTTCGCCGTGGCAGCTCGCGGCTTAAGAGGAGATACCGTGAACGGTTCCACGATCAGACATCGGACTTTTCGTCACATGCATCACATGCATCCCGCGAGTCGTTCTCTAGGATTCCCACGCAGTCGTCAGCACCAGGTCCCGCGTCTGCGGCACCATCCCCAATCCCGGCACGACCGCTCCCTCGTTCCACAAACACCGTCAAGCGGTCGCAGTCGAAATTCACCGAACACTTCGGCGAAGAACCCCTCTCGCCGCCAGATTCCCGACTGCAGTCACCTGAAATTGCCGAAGAGCCCGAAGAGCATCCCGGTAGTATGCCAATCCCGATTGGAACAGCAATTGGAACGGCATACCCGATTCCTGGCTCAGACTCCGACCTGCCAGCTGCTCGCAACCGTCACCGTTCATGGATAAGCGATAACATGGATGATGATAACGTGCCACTATCCCAGTCCTTGGCATCAATCGACTCAGAAGGCTCGTGGATGTCGGGCAACTTCCTACGTCGCATTTCCCAACGGCAATCCAACCATCCCGTCCGACACAGCACGGGTCAATTTGAAGGGCCTGACGATGCGTCTCACGTCGAGGACGTACCAGGCTTCGTTCGATTCTCGTCCGGTAACGACGAAGAGCGGACTAGCGCCGACGCCATTGAGGAGCCAGAAGCCCAACCGGATTTGCGTCTGCCTGACGAGGACCCGGCTGAGACATGGCATACGGAAGTCGCCAAACGGCCAGTCCTGGTGAACCCTACTGTCCGCCCTAAGTCGACGGAGGGCATGCTTAAAAACATACAATCGTTATCACCCATCTCTGCCGAAGCGGAATTCAGCCCGATTGAAGAACATTCGGCCGAACTTGACTACGCAACTGATGAGGATGACCATGTCCATGGTCATGGTTCCGTCGCGTAAAAAAATCGCGATTCCTTTACTTTCTTTGTCATATTCGCGTTTTCCCTTTGCCCCTTTATTTTATTTCTTTTTTTTTTTCTTCTCAAAAACCATTTGCATTGCATCTAAATGTTTTTAATACTTGTTCCCCCTTACTCAGTACATACCACCTCACCCCGTCCTCGGCAAACCGTCACTCTTTCGGAAATTTCATTCCACTTACTTTCCTTTGTCACCTGTCACTTTGTCAGTTTACTCTGACCTGTCACTTTCTTTGATTCATATCCTGTGTCCCGGATTGCGGGCGATAAATATTTTTTCTTTTTGTTTGATTGATACCCCTTGTGATGTGTGCAGTAGTTAAGAAAAGAGTTTTGCCGGCTGCATATACATACATATTTTAGTATCTTGGAATGGACATATTGCATTTTTTTTTCATTTTTTTATTTTGGCTTGTAGGAGTTGGGTTCATTAATCATAAGAGACATGTAACTATAGGAAATACTGCCACTGTAAATACAGAATTGGATATAACTATGTTATTTACTAATAACTTATATACGGGTGACATTGACACTAGTCTCAATTCATCCTATTATCGACGGAGTATCCCATTCACTACATACATTGGGTGCATCTGTGCCCTGGTTAATATGCGTTGATGCATTTGCATTTGATTGTTCAGGGTTAATCAGATACTGACCCAAGAACAGAAGGCTGTGCGGACCTGGTTTAGACAACAAAATGGTCATACCATCCATGGCTTTCATCTCAGCGAGGCTGTATACGTCGAAAGTAGTACAAGTACTTTGTACTGACATATGTACGATGGAAAAAAAAAAAGGACAAAGAACGAAAGCTGTATGCAGTCATCCTGCACGTCTAACTTAACCCCACATTGCATGAAAGTCCTCATCTTATTTCATCGATATCAAATCAACATTCACATTTGATATGCGATGTTCATATACTATAAAAACAAGACAAGATACGATAGCATAACATAACCTCCACATCAACCAGACAAGCAGATATCTACTCTATACAATGTTCGTCTCAACAGCATTCTTCAACGCAGCAGAGTTAGCGCCAACAACATCAGCACCCGACAGACGCTCCCCATTCTTGAACAGAATGAACGTCGGCATCGCGCGAATGCCCAGGTCGGCAGCGACGCTGCTCAGCTCATCGACATTGATCTGGTAGAACTTGGCGGCGGTGTACTCTTGGGCGAGCCGGTTGACGACGGGGGCGATGGCGCGGCAGGGACCGCACCATTCGGCGAAGCAGTCGACGACGACAAGGCCGGTCGAGTTCCTGACCTTTTCGTTGAATTCCGCCTCACTGTTTTTGTTAGTATTTGGAATGAGGAGGGGGCATGGAGGGGAAATGCGGGAGGGACGCACGTCTTGATGGGGATAACGTTGTCGTGGTCAGCCATGGTGGAGTATGTTCGAGGAGTGGTGATGGGTTGTTGTTGTTGAGGTTTGAAAGTGGTGGTTCTGGGGGTAAACCGAGAGGACACGGAAGAGAAGGAGGTAGATAAGCGAACGGGGGCGGTAAGCGGGATCAATCGAGAAGAAGAGCGTAGAAGACGAGCTATAGAAGTAATACAAGTCAGAGAAGAAAGAGAGAAAAAAAGAAAAAGGAGGGGCAGGGTGGGCGGCGGAGAGGGGCAATAAATGGAGCACACAAATGACGTTTCAATTTCTGGGGGTGAGCAATGAATGGATGATTAATCCCGACTACGGAGGTGAATAATCCGTGTCCTGCCACGTTACTTACCAGGGAACATGGTGTTATATTTGTCAGAAGGAATTGAGTGGAAATTGAAACTGCAGGAGTATCTATAATGTGCTCGGAGTAGGGAGCAGAAGTGTCTGGGCAGGTGTATATGGAAGACCCGGAGGCCGCGGTTAAAACGCCGTGACGTGATTGCTTACCAAGAATCTCGGTCTGGAGCCTGACCATTAGGGTATCATTTCTAGTATAACTTACATCTTACAAATATAGAGTAGGAAAGTAGGATATGAGCAAGAAGCAATCATTTATTATCATATCATCATCATCATCATCATCATCATCATCCTGTCTGACTGACAGTAACAAGCAGCCAACTTTTCTCTTCTATGCATGCAACTCGCTTCTTCCAATTACAAGCCCAAATGCAAGTATATTAACCAAACGCCTGTCGTCAAAATTCGTGTGCGCGTATCCAATAAATAACCAAAGGAATTAAAAACAGCCGCTTAAAAACCATAGAAACCACCCACGCTAAATGCTAGCAGATCGCAACAAATGACGCTATGCAATCATCGATATGACAGCAATAGATAGTGCTAAATCATGAACAGAAGAGAGCAGTGAAGAAAGCCAAAAAAAAAAAAAAAAAGAACTCAAGCGGAACTGGCGCTATCAGATGAGCTCCGCTTGGTAAGACGAAGACTTCGCCGGGGTTTTCGCTCGCAGTTTGCTTCACTTGCCGGTGATTGACTCGGGGTGCCGCCAACCGGCCCGCCTTCGGGCTTTGAAATGTTTTCGTTAAAACTCGAGTTCGAGCTTGTACTCCCATCCGACTCCGGAGTCTGGCTCGTCGGCGCCCCTTTAGCCACCGCTTCAGGGCTGACCCGCAGCCGCAAAGAAACCAGATCATTCTGATCATCTCGAAAGGCAATCCCAACCGTGACATCTGGCAGAATTCGTCTTTTGCGTTCACGTCCTTGGAGTGGCCGTCGACGACGCTGGGCAGGACGAGGATCTTCAGAGTCGGGATCACTCTCGTCACCGTCGTCAGCGGAGCGTTTGCTGCCGCTACTGAAGGGCGATGAAGATCGTGACGAGGGTTGCAGACGTGTTTTTAAGATTGCTTTGTTGGGTGCACTAGTAATGGTGTTGTTTTCGTTTGCGGATGGTGTGCTGGTACCAGAGTCATCGTCGAGGAGGTTGCAGAATGCACGGTCGATATTGCCGCGGCATTGTTGGAGCATTTCGATAATTGTATTTCGATCATATTTACCCCCGAGGCCTTCTTGAATTGCGGAGATTTTCCATGGAGTGGCCATTTCCACGACCGTACCAGCAGATGATGTGTTGGGGTCTCTCGGTTGGAGTCTTTCCTTCGTGATGCTGGGCATTCCGGTGTGAGGGCCTTCGGTATGTCGAACAGACGAGTAGTGGTGGAAGTCCTGTACATATTAGGAAATGCTCGTCAAAACAATGGAGGGAAATGTACGTGAAAAGCAATATGTAAAACCTCCCTCTCCTCCCACTCAGGCGCATGCACATCCCTGAACGTCTGAACCCCATACATAGTATACACCTGTACATCCTTCTTAAAAGACTGGCAACAGGCCTGAATCTCCTCCGCACCACCCCAAACGCCATTCTTGCGACTTTCAGTCACCTTGTCATTGAAGCTTCTTTCCTTATCTTGGTCGGACGGATTTGGCGCGCTTGAAGGGCTAGAACGGGTATGGGAGGAGTATTTGCTCATCTTGGCAGCTCGTCTCGGGGCTCGACGTACTTCACCGACGGCGGCGTTGAAGTTCATAAAGTATTCGGGATTGCTGGAGATGTGGTCTGCAAGACGGAGGCGAATTTCTTCGCCGCGGGTGAAGTCGCCGTATAATTGGTCGGAGAGAGCGTAGTAGAGGCAATTTCCTGGAATCATAGAAAATTAGCATGCCATAATATACAATATGTTACTTGCAAGCAATTGAATAAACAAAACAGAAACAATCAATGGAGTGTAGGCTTACCATCACCCTCGGTAGGTAAGGCATAGAGCCCTAACTCATTCAGGCACGGAATTTCGAGAACCTCCGCATCCTCGAATATACTATTTTTGCGCGTCTTTTTCTTAGGCTGCTGTCGTTTTTCCAGTTTCTTCTGCTCTTGTTGTTCTTGAGGTTGAGATTCATTCGGCGGCGTTTCCTGCTGTTGCACTTGCACCTCCACCGTCGGGGTAGGCGTGACTATGGGCACGATTCTGCCACCGTTTGAGACATCCGCCATGGTGATTCCGATGAACGGTCCTCATTTGTGGTACGACAGGGAACAGGGATGGTGAATGGTGGTAAATAATAGGATGATAGTAATTTCAACTGATAATATGCAGATGTATTCTAAATCGAATACAAGTCACGTCCCGGAACTAATGTATAAAAAATCAAAAAAAAAATTCACCAAACGCGCGTGGTTTCCTGCCAGATGGACGGAGCGGCGGAAACCAAAAGGGATGCTTTGCCGAGGCGAGGCGGTGAGGGCTTAGGCGCATACTATTGGAGGAGACAGTCCCGGCGTGATTATGACGAAATGCGTTACCGCCATCTGAAGATTGTATGCGACAAGAGTTAATTATAGAAATTCAAGGCAATATGAGGTTGAACAATGCTTGTACGTGGATAGGATTCTATTCTTCCATCTGATTAAAAATACAAGGTTTGTGTTTCAATGCATCGCTGTGTCGGTGCTACCAAGTGCAAACCATGCAAACATACAGATCGATACATACGATACGCCTTATCGCGTCGGATCAAACCAAATGGTGATAAGCCGTTTCCCCCGCGGCCAACTCCGCGGCCAGTTGAGCATGCTATATTAATGGGCAAAAGGAAGGAGTTTCTTTTGCATTAAAATCCTCAATTGATTCATACTGAAGCAAAGAAGAAAGACAGTCAGCAATGGCTACTAACAACATCGTGGTTCTGGGGTATGGACACGCGACCAATTAACCCTGTATCTAGACATTTGCGGGGAATGATACTGACAGACATGACAGCGCCGGTGTCTCTGGACTCACCACCGCCTATCTACTGTCCAAATATGCGTCCAACTCTATCACGGTAGTCTCGAAGCATATGCCTGGTGACTATGATATCGAGTACTGTTCGCCTTGGGCTGGTGCCAATTACTTCCCGTATGTTCACCTAGAAACAGAAAGCCAGCATCTCGCTAAAATATACAGCAGATTCGGTAAAGGTGGAACTTCTGCTGCGGAATGGGAGAAAGCGACCTGGCCAGTTCTGAAAGAAATTACCGAGAACCACCCAGAGGCTGGAATTCATTTTCTCGATGCCCTAGTCTACAACCGCAAAAAGGACCAGAGTGCCAATCTCTTCGCCTCCGAACTAGCACGCAAAGATCCCTGGTTCAAAGATGTTGTTCCCAACGTACGCCCACCCCATTACAGTCCTACCAATCACCTGCTAACACCATCCAGTTCCAAGAAATCCCGTCCCACGAGCTCTCCCCTGAAATAGACAACGCCTCCCGCTTCACCTCCGTCTGCATAAACACCACGATCTACCTCCCCTGGCTGGTCGGCCAATGCCGCAAGAACGGCGTGACCTTCAAACGCGCCTCCACCAAGCATGTGGCTGACGCCGCAACCCTTCACCACACCGGTCAAAAAGCCAACCTTGTAGTGAACTGCACGGGCCTCTCCTCCAAGAAACTCGGAGGCGTCCTCGATGACAAACTGTACCCTATCCGCGGCCAGATCGTGGTTGTTCGCAACGACCCAGGCCCCATGCTTGCTACCTCTGGTACTGACGACGGAGAAGACGAGGTCCTTTACATTATGACCCGTGCTGCTGGGGGTGGTACGATTTTGGGCGGCTCGTATCAGAAGAACCAGTGGGATCCGTTACCGGACCCGAATCTGGCGGTTAGGATCATGAAGCGCGCTATTGCTGCTCATCCGGGGCTTGTGAAGGAGGGTGAGGGGATTGAGGGGTTGGATATTGTTAGGCATGGGGTTGGGCTGAGGCCTGCTAGAGAGGGAGGTCCGAGAATTGAGCGGGAGCGCGTGGAAGGTGTTGATGTTGTGCATAATTATGGACATGGAGGGTTTGGGTATCAGGCTTCGTTTGGGTGTGCGGGTAGTGCGGTGAAGTTGGTTAATGAGGTATTGGGAACGGGGAGAGCAAAGTTGTAAGCTGGTCCATAGATGCATTTCCCGACGTATAGGACTTTTCCTTTTTTTTTTCTTTTTTTTTTTCAGCACCGAGAACTCAAACTGCGGGATCAATTAATGGAACCCTACCCCAGACACCAAAAGGGTATGTGGGAACCGCATCATCACAACGTCACACCTAATGTCTCTATTGAAATGCCCTCTAAAGGCATCTATTTACCCTCATATTGCATTGATTCTCATCCAGTATATGATCCTTGTCTTTTCCTAGTGACTGCTTGTCAAGATGAAGCACCAACCCCCCAAAGTCGAAGACTACAACTCCGAAGACGCAGCCCCCAAGCCACCAACCACTGAAAAGCGCAAGCGCGGCTCAAAGGACTACAAGCAGAGTCAAGAGCAATCACCCGAGCTCGAAGCACAGCAGCCACCCAGTAAAACGGTCAAGTCTGAGGCACCGGCTGAAGATGGACGTGCAGAGGAGCCGGAAGAGTCGGAAGAGTCGGAGGATAATGTAGAGGATAGAAAGGATGGACAAGAGGACGAGGACTACGGAGAAGTTGACGAGAGTTACGAGGAACAAGGAGGAGAAGATGAGGAACAAGAAGAAGACAAAGAAGACCAACGAAACAGTACCGTGGACGAACCCAAAGCCCACAAGGTCATCGAGAGATTCGGTCGCGCGCCTCTCGATCGCACACCGTTGGCTAAAGAGACCCTCACCGCGACCCCAGGAACGATACTTGCGATGGCTATCGACGCCATGCTGAAATCGCGGCCGATTTCGCATGACTTATCGCAGCGGGCAGTGAGCCACATAATTGAGGTTGGCTACCATGATATTGGGAAGCTTGGAAAGAGTAGCTGGGAAGAGCGGACTATGGTATTGAAAGACGGAGGCTACAATCGTTATAGAGAGCAAGGTGCGACCAATTTGGGGGATTTAGTCGACTTGGTCGATAGGAAATATGGTATGTTCAATCAGTCGCGTGTAATGAAGACGTTTGCTAACACATGCTCTGCCTAGATGGCGACCTTAACAACCTTCTGAAGAAGTCTGGCAACAACCGGGACAAAGCGCGAGGCTTGATCAAGGAGATCAAAGGACTTGGAGATCTAGGAGCCGACCTATTCTTCAACAACGTGCAGAGTGTGTGGCCGTCCATGGCACCTTTTGTTGATGCACGGAGTCTCCAGACGGCAGAGCAAGCTGGTATCGGTACCGACTTGGATACGATCTATGCTGAGCTTGATCAAGATCCATTGGAGATGAGCAAATTTGCCAATGGGCTGTCCACGGTGAGGTTGGAGAAGAAACTGGGAGCGATTGAGGCATGATCCGGGGATTCAGGCTGGTTATTCAGTACATATCTTATTCTATAGAATTAACATCAATTATCAACATTGTTTTTTTTTCAACAAACTCCCATAGAATCAAGATGATATCAATGCATCCGTCTCAATATCGCAGTCAGTCACGAGACACGCTGAATCAGCATCCAAGGCTTGGCAGACCCGCTTGCGACGGGTTGCTTTGCGACTTCCCCCAACAACGCGCTTTCTCTACTTCTCGCAAATATATACACTTCCTCATCGCTACCTTTCCTTGTCCAGAAAGTCATTCAGGTGCTCTTGTGAGTATGCGACTTGGTGTTTGGTGTTACCGCGAAAGCGCAGTGCGCTTTCACCATTCAAAGACGTCTGACCTGACCAAGGCTATACAGAATTCTCCGAACTCGACCGCTCTATTCATATCCAACTCCTTTAAATCAACTAATTCGACAATAAGAAGAGAATTCGCATCTGTTATATACCCTTGGATACGTCTTTGCCCTGAACCTTGTTGATCGACGTCCGTTACGAATTTGCCCCTGTTCATACGTGGCCGCTATATACACCCGTCAAGATGGACTTCTCGAATATTTTGTATGTTATGCTGTGAAGCCAACGCCTGGTGGCTATGTGTAGTGATGCATTGCTTGAATTTCGGCTGACTGTCGTAGCCGGATCGTTAACCTCGCCGTGGCTGTGATCATGGTGCTTGGTGGCATTGCCCAATTCTTCCCTGCTTCGATGAGCTCGATCATCGTCGGAACATATGTGATTATTTTTGGTGCCGGTAAGTGGCCTCTTATCCAGTGAAGTGATGGTATGTGCTCACGTTGATTAGCTCTTGGTGGCTTGGAGTTCTTGCCTACCATCCCCGACTACGCTTACCGTTATGCTTCGTTCCTCTTCTCGTTCTTGGGTCGTGGTGTCTGTAAGTTTGCTATGTCTCGCTCGAGTCTCAGTGGCAAAACCGAATTGGGAACTGATATTTGCAGTCTATATCTTCGTCGGATCGCTCCTGCTGCACGACGGTGTGCTGCGATACATTGCCGGTTCGATTGTTGGCTTCATCGGTCTCGGATACCTGGCTCTGGAGTTCATCCCGTCGATCGAGCCCCCATCGAACATGCGCGAGGCCGACCAGGGCTGGGGTGCTGAGCAGGTGTATGGCGAGCAGGTCTAAGGCTATGCGCCAATACGCATGTCTATGCGTTGAGAATAAGTGCTGGGGAATGAAAACGGAAGACTGAAGGATAATACGATTCTGGACGAGTGCCACAAGTGCCACGAACGGATGTATTGTTCGACGATGACTAGTCGTCTGAGAACGGGAGGAACGGGAGACTCGATCACGAGATCGGAGACCAGGGAGTATATTTGACTTGTGTAGTTGCCGTGGTCCGTGTGTGTGTGTACTATATGACGATATACTATTATTATTATTGTCTACTATTGGATTTGATATGTCCGAATCTCCGTGGTGTAAATAATGCAAGGATTGTCACGTATAATATCAGACAGGAGATAAATAGAACATGGTGGTCAGACAGGGTGACCTGTCAGGACCCAAGTGTTATGATGACCACGCCATAGTAGTGGGACGGAGATTATCAATCTGGGTATATCAGATATAGATCGATCAATCAATAAATGGCATGTGACTGATTGATTAAAAGAGAAAAAAAAAAAAAAGGGCAAAGGGTTGCATTGCCAATGGTGAAAGGATTGATTGCTATGCTTGCTTCCTGATTGCTCGATTGATCTTGTTTGCGTGTCATTTTCCATACCAGAAATACCCGGAACAGCGTAACCGAATACATACAATACAGTATTTTGGCCAATCAACGGCCGTAAAGATCTGGTTCGTCAGCATTCTATTCTTATCAGAGCGCATCATCAGCTGCCGAGCGGATTGACTTTGTTCCGACTCCACCCAGTGGAAGGCACTGGAAGCATCCGCAGCCAATCAGAACCGCAGTGATGATGCTGACTTGAGAAATCTTGGTCCTGTCGCCCAATAGGAAGTAAAAGAAAGAGGCTTATTAGAGCTAGACTCCACCAAATGCCAATTCGGGAAGGTGCATTCCCACTGGGCCCGTAGCGCTAAGCCACAAGTGGTATCGGTGGAGCCGCAGTGATTCGATCTGGGGGAAGCCGCCCTGACTCCCGTTTCAGTAATCTCTCGGCCTTCTTCTGCCTCTGCTTTTCTGTCTGTGCTTGGAAAAAGAAAGCAATAACCTTACTGTCCTCGGTTTGTCCAGTATACTTGCTCTATTTGTCTTTGCTTGTCACTATCATCCCACTCGAACGGTTTGCCTTGACCTCAGCGCGTGTCTGACAGTCCGGGGAACAAACTACCTCAAGACTATCAAGAGTCCCGACTGCTGCAGGGAGCCCACTTTTTCTTGGAAGGACATAAAAGCCAAAAAAAAAAAAAAGTCCCAAAAAGATAAAAGGCGTAGATCTTTTGTCTGAGTACAAAGTATACGCATTGCAGGATCTCTCAATACACAGCCCCTGCAACAGGAATACGTACTTTGACTCCAGACTACTACAACACTACTACAATACTACCACTGGAGATCAGACCCGGTGATAAGGATTGTTGGTTTTTAGGGTCACCGTTGGCGCCAATTGGGCGGTGGGCGGATCCTGAGCAAAAAAGTTCTGGATCTTCATCTCACCTCTTTTTCATCCCATTCTCATCTAATCTTGTCTTTCATCTTCTCCTGATCTTCTTTTTCCATCTCCTTATATCTTATCCATCTGTTGACCTGTGTCTCCCTCTCCGCTATCCTGCGCCATCTTTGCAGATCCCCTTCCCTCCTTGCCCAGACTATTGGCATTCCTACTATTGATTTGATCTCTGTTTCTTCGACTGTCTTTGTTGAGATCCCCTTCGATTTTCTCTTACCTCCCTCCCTCTCTCCATTCCTTTCCTACACATCCGGCGCTCTCCATTCTTCATCCCTGGTCGACAAACTTATCCCTGGATCGCCACTCTTATCTCATCATCTTCAACCAATCCCTATTCAAGTCGACCCCTACGAATCAGGAGGGGACAGAAAGACACAAATATCTCGGTGGCGGCTTTCTCTTTCCAGTGACTCGGGCGATAAGCGTGTCCTTTTTTTGGTCCTCTGCACTTCAAGATCCCTCCCTCCTTTCGTCCTTTAACCAGATCCTCGGGTCTGTTTGACGGCCTGCAATCTTTCTGCAGGTTTGCCTTCCTCGGTTGGGTCTTCAAATTCTCCAACCTTTGTTCGGGTCCTTGCTGTCATCTTGACCGACTTTTGACGCTGTGATACCACGCGTGTCCTCTTTCTCACGCGCTCTGATCAATTCGCCCCCGTTACTTCTTTCGTCTCACCTTGGTCGTTTGGTGCCTGGGCGATCAATTTAATATTTTTTTTTCCCCCCGAGGAACCAACAAAAACAGTGGTGCTTGATGGTGGCAATGTTAGCATCGATACCTCAGATGGACGCTGCGCGATCGATCCCGCGAAACCCCGACGTCCTTTCGCGACATCCTTCGGCTGAGGATCTGGATGCTGCTCAGCAGTTGATTTCGTCGGCTCAGGCCGGCCGCGAACACATGGTCGACCGTTCCTGGGAGGACAACCAGAATGGCAGGCCAGTGGAAACAGCAGAAAGCGTCAATTCGGAGTCGTCCTTCGCAAATGACAAGGCATCGCCTAAGTCTCAAAAAGATTCGTCCTTTTTGGGGCATTCTTGCAGGTAGGTATTTCGCGAGCGGGCCAAAGGGAAACTGCCGATACTAACTCGTGATATTAGTAACTGTGGAACAAAAAGCACCCCATTATGGCGACGATCACCGACTGGGGCCATGATTTGCAACGCCTGTGGTCTTTATCTCAAGGCCCGAAACGTCGCTCGACCAACCAAGCGGAATCGTGGTCAGGCTGATCAGGACGGTGCACAGCAACAGCGTACTTCGCCGGTCCCCTCGACAAATACTGCTACGAAGCACAGTGGAGGATGCAATCATGGTCCCAAGGGTTCTTGTCCCGGTGGTGGAAACTGCAACGGTACCGGTGGCGCCGAAGGATGCGATGGGTGTCCGGCATACAACAACCGTGTCTATAAGGCAACGCCTCGTGGTGCAGTTCCAATGCATGCTTGGAATAGAGCTGCGAGTGCAGAGTCTGAGAATCCACCTCTTGTGCTGCCCGATCCAGAAATGTCGGGGAAAAACGGGCCATCGGCTGAAGGCGGTACGATACTGGTTTCCTGTCAGAACTGTGGCACGACCGTAACTCCGCTCTGGCGCCGAGATGAGCATGGTCATCCTATTTGCAACGCTTGCGGTATGTTCATTCCCCATTTCTGCGGTAAGAAATTCGTGAACTAACCGAAACAGGCCTTTATTACAAGCTCCACGGTTGCTATCGACCTACGACAATGAAAAAGACCATCATTAAGCGGAGGAAGCGGGTCGTTCCCGCGCTGAGAGACCAATCTCCGACTGCGGCCACCCAGTCCTCTAACGGTTCCTCGTCACCAGAAGCTTCCCCTGCTGGACTTGCTCACGGTCAAGACGACTATCGATATTTGAGTGCCGAGCCGGTCGACCACTATCCTCCAACCGGGAGGGTATCGCCTCAGACACGATCGTTCACCTTTGCGCCGCCGCCTGTCGACTTTACGAGCTACAGTTCGGGGACGGTTTCGCTTCCCCATCACCCTCCGCCGCCCAGGCTGTTGGAACCAGAACGGATGGGCATGCCTAGCCATTCTCCCGCTTCTTCACAATTTGATCGACGTTCGGTTTCTCCCAATCCGTCCGGTAACCCGAAGAAACGAACCCTCGCAGAATCATCAGTTGACTCTGCACCCATTCCTCCAACATTGGAATCGGGGTCAAACCAGCTACCTCCTATCGTGTCCTCTGTCAACCAGTCTCCACCTACTCGACTCAGCTCCATCTCTTCTCTCTTGAACCACGCCGATAAACGTCAGGAAGATTCTCCGGCTCCCCTTGGTCGTCAACAACGTCCTCATCACCATCCTTATCCCCAGCACCAGCCGCACCAGCACCGCCATCAACACCACGCTCTTCCGCCTCAAGCCGCACCTCTTACGCATCCGCCGCCGCAACAACAACAACAGCAACAACAACAACAACAACAACAACAACTGCCAGGCGTCAATGAATTAGATGGATACATGTCTGAACGACGGATCAAATTGCAACGGGAGGCAGAGGAAATGCGCGAGATGCTGAGAGCTAAGGAGCGTGAATTGGCGGAGCTAGGACAATAACACAAGTCAGTTCTATTCAACGATTTAATTCTACTCTTCTGTTCTATTCCGAATGCTTATCCGGCGCAAAATGTGGGCTTGCGGCGAAAAGCATACCATTTCTAATCTTTATTGTCATGAATTCAGGAATTACCCTGGGAAAATGGATAAAAAAACAAAACTGAGAACAGGTCTGTATGTTTTGTTTCAAGCGTTGGCGGGATAAGGCGAAACTCATCTCATTTGATAAAAGACTTATGGCGGCTCTTGTGCTTTCCAATTGTTATGTAACGTCGATAATCCATAACTAGTTTCGGATTCGGATTGATCTCCAGTGATTCTTATGAACTATACAAACATTCAATAATTCAACTATGCTTCACTGAAGTCATATCCTGATGTCATCATGATGGTCCACGGTACATATATACCTGCCCTAATCCCATCTTCAGGCACAACCACCACAACCACAACCACAACCATAACTAATACAGCAAATGCAATGACCGACATCGAAATCGCCCATCCCCTCCACCCCTCCCAAACAACCCAAAATGCCAACCCCCCACCCCCACCCCTTGACGCCGACGACCTACACCCTCAACTTCACCGGCGACGTCATGCTCGCCCGCCTCATCGACCAACTCTTCCCGACGCACGTCCACAGCCCCCACTACGCCAACACAGTCAAAACATTCATAGAACGCTACCCCTACCTCTCGAAATACTACCATAAGTCGCCGTGGGGCAGTGCGCTAGAGTTGTTTCGGCGGGGGGATCTGAATCTGGTGAATCTGGAGACGGCGGTCACGGGGGGTGGGGAGAAGTGGCCGAGGAAGGTGTTTAACTATAGGATGCATCCTGAAAATCTTGGAGTCTTGAGGGAGGGAAGGGTTGATTATGTGAGCTTGGCGAATAATCATACGTTAGATTTTGGGGAGAGTGGGCTTAGGGATACTATTGAGGGAGTGAGAGGGGTAGGTGTGAAGTTCGCGGGTGTTGGGGACAGTGCTGTGGAAGCGAGACTGCCAGCTGAGTTGCAGCTTCCGAGAGCTTCTGATGATGCTCGCAGCAGTGGTGACGGGGTAAAGCATACGATACACGTATACTCGGCCTCCGACCATCCCCGCGACTGGTCCATCGTCCCTGAATTTCACCTCATCGACTACACCCCAACAACCAAACACCACCTGAAAACCCTCCTCACCACGGCCCCTGATCCCCATTCTCAAGCAGCTGAACCAGATCTTAAAATCTTCTCCATCCACTGGGGCCCAAACTACACCTGGCAACCCTCCGCGCAAATCCGGGACATGGCGCATTTCCTCATTGATGAGTGCGGCGTTGATATCGTGCATGGACACTCCGCGCATCATATCCAGGGTGTTGAGAGGTATGGGCGTGGTGTGATTATGTACGGATGCGGGGATTTCGTCGATGATTATGCGCTGAATGAGGAGTATAGGAATGATTTGGGGGGTGTTTGGCGTGTTGTCGTTAACAGTAATGGTAGTGGTACTGCGGGTGATGGTGGTGGGAAAAAGCTGGTGCTGGATCGGTTGGAGATGTATCCTACGCGCTGTGATCGGTTTCAGGTTACGTTGTTGGATGTGGATGATGAGGATCATGGGTGGGTTCGGAGAAAAGTGGCCAAGCTGAGTGAGGAGATGGGAACTAGGGTTCGACGGGAAATTGGGAGGGAGGGGCAGGTTGTTGTTGATTTGAACGATTAGTGTTAGTAGGGTTGTATTTCCATGTAATGTAATTCGTAATTGATAATTTGAGATGTTGATCAGACACTGTTGCATAAGTAGGATAACGCACAGGAACAGACATAGTCCAGTGACTATAGGCTATGCATCGGCCAGACGGTCTTCGCAGTTGCACCAAAATCCTCGCGACCCTCCCATGCCTGCCATGTCAACGTATGCACAATGAGTCGAGAGCGTAAAGATTCAACAACATCCGTACGGATGGATTGCAAAGCCATGGGATTGCCTGCTTCAACGTGCACATAATAACCACGCATTTTTCGTCTGTAGGTGCGGACTCCTGAAACAATCTACCTCAGCATCCTGCCTACAACATCTGCACTAACCGCATTCTCATATTACGCGAATCTGCAATATCGAATCAAGTTTCCTGTGGCGCTTGGGGATGTTTTTACGCTTTGGTTCTCGCCGGCAGCAAGGAAATCATATTGAGATATTACATTTTCTTCGACCATACGCCGTCAGAAACCGTTCGCAGATGATTTGTGGCTACCGATGCATTAAGTTAAGCGGAGCTCCCGTAGGGATCACCTTGATCTGACTGGTTTATTCCTTCTGCCATTCTGTTTCTTCCAGATCCGAACATCAATCGACAGTTCACTAGCACAGTTGCGCTGAGAAACTATGTAAACCACACTTATAGTGCCTCTAGGTTTGTTGTGGCTTGAGGGGTGGTTTCTTGGTCAACATGGCTTGAGCAAAGGGCATCAAAGCAACTTCTGTCAGTTGCTTTGCCCGGTATTTTCATTGTTGCTAACTCTGCAGTGCCCCTTGTATTTATGTAACTTGGTTGTGTCTAATTCCACTGTGGGTGAAGAACTACTCTCAATGAATATATATGGCCATGCGTATATGACTGATCCTGTAATGTAAGCGTTACGGTCTCACTGTGGTTTTAAAGCCGACTGAAACCTAACATTTCGCTCGATTTCAAAGCAAAACCGGACTCTCTGGAAGGTTTACTAAAGCATCGCGCTCCTTAACCAGCTCTGGTAACCTAGAAATTTTCGAGGTTTGCCGTAAGCGCATTCAGTCCAGTTTAGTCTTCTTCCAGCCTCGCGAGGTGGAAGCGGGAGGTTCTCAAGGACTCAACTCTAGTATCAAAAGTAAGGACAGGGGTGTGCTTCTTGCAGTAGGTGGGCCTTTTACTTCTGTAGCAGGGAAGTGCCTCTACAGACAATCAAGCCAGCATGATAACGAGGTCCGAATGTTAAGATTGCCAGTGACTGATTCTCTCGTCAAGGATCAATGAGCAAAACAAATTTTTTGCCTTATGAGGGTGCAAGAAGAAAGATCTTACATTGCAGACCCGTCTCGCTCTCCGATGAACCGGTCCTATGCAACCGATTCGTAGGCGATAAAAATAAGCTCAAGTCTTTGCTCCATGTGTCTGTGCTATGAATTCCTTATCAAGGGACTGGAATAACTCTGATCTTTCCCAGAGTAGTTCCTGTAATCATGAGAAGGGTATTTTGTTAAAAAGTCATAAGTACGAGAAGAAAAGAAAAAAAAGAAAACGAATAAAAGCTCTCTCGCTCGTACTGGATTAGTTGTCTTAGCTCCCTAAGAGAACATGCCTGGAAGCATTTTCTGGAGTAATGATGGCGTGGTCGATTAACCTTGCTGCCAACATCGTGATGCGATAGAAGCGAACTGACCGGGTTGCTCAACTGGCTGGGATCTCCTAGCCTTTGCCACTTTACACGAACGTGCTTACTCAGGAATATGAGGGAGTGAAGATTGATGCAAGTGGTGATGCTGTTGAGATATCGGGTTGGGGGAGGTCGCGATTGTCTGATGGCACAGGGGATGGTGGGCGAATGCTAAGTGCTAGCTATCTAACATTGCCCTTGTCAATAGGAATGTCAGAAACACCCATCGAGGCTAGAAGGGACTGGCACCAGTCACATTTCCGCGTTACCGACAATCTTTTTTTTTTTTTTTTAAGCTGTAATGCATATAAAACATCGGGCTCATCGACAAAAACAACAGCGGGGCGATGTATCTTTGGAGATTCTGGTTCCTGTATCGCACGCTTTACAGGGTTTCTGTTTGCATATAGTGGCCACAACACTCAAGCGATAGAAAAGAGTTTGATCATACTGCAACTTCCAAACTTCTGTAAGGGCTGTAAACGTCATCGTAAGCGGTTCCTAAAGTTGTAGCTAATAACTTCGACATCGACGAAATGATCATGTGTTAGGGATGGCTCAAATAAAAAGCGAGTTGAAAGATGGGCTCGAGATAAATTCGTTTGCTGTACAGAATAGCTAGGGCTCTTCTTACCTGGATTTAGACAATGCTGATTGTAACGAGGATTATCAAAGAAATGGGGACTTGTCATCCTATTGAGGAGATACAATTAGGATAGATGAGACCTTTATATCAGTTTGAACTTCTACGGACTGTCAATAAACGACCACATTGGGGCCATGAGAGTAAGAATGTAATGGTAAGTAAAACTCTCACTGATACAAGCACGGAAATATGATTCTGCAGAAATTCGTCATGTTCTTGAAATCTCAAGCCCTTTCTCAGCATAGTCTACCATTGTGGTACTCAAATAATGTTCATTTTTCATATGGTCTTGATCCATCCCATAATTTGACACCGTTAAAGTGTAAAACTTCTCTACCGGTTCGTCCCCACACCTTCGACTTTGTGTACCTGATGCAACCTTGCGGGCTGTACAAATGTAGCTCATATCGCATGATTCTGCCAATTGTTGTCGACGCTATGTACATCTGAAAGTGCCAAACAAGGCCTAGGATCTGACTTAATGCAAGGAAGCAACAATTCTTCTGAAAGCGCTCATTGATAACTTATCGAGCCAAGAAATATTTCAGACCAATTGCAGCCACTGTTATGAAAGCAAATGCCCGTTGGTTTTGCCGTGCTGCCTCTCTCACCCTCATCCAATCCAGCTGTCTTACCAGTGCCTTGAAGTCATTCCCATCATTCCCCGAAGGAAACTCCTCTTTCGGACATTCCAACTCCAGAAACTCGCATAGCGGTCCCCAACCATCTCGCACTTCATACTCTAGAAGTCGCTCCGGAGGGACCAGTGTCCTGATTGTTTCGTAATGCTCAATGAAGGCTTGTTTTCCGTGTGTTCTAAAATCGCCCTTGGAAAAATGAAACCACGTTTTGTAGAACATAGAGGCATATGTGGAGGCTGTGGGAGATATCAAGGATGTGAGGTACAGTCCGGGGTCATGGTAGCGCCAGTCAATTGTCCGGAGAATTGATCTGGAAACAACGGTGAGTACCGGTTCCATGTTGGTTACTGTGTTGACTTACTCATACCAGGAATCGACATTTCGGTTCGTGAGAACCACTTTGGCTTCCGGGTATGTCTCGATCAATTCTTTGGCAAATATCACTGCCGGAAAATCAGTCACTGCTTGACAGTGTCCCAGCAGTTGATCCCAATGTTCTCTATCAAAGGCGCTCGCCTGATGACGCTCGTCGGGATATTTTCCAGCCAAAGCACGAAGCCACAAGTCATTGTCGGGAGGGTTGTTAAGGGCGCTGTCCATATGATATACGTGGTCCAAACCTAGGATGGTTAACGCTTTGCATATGGATTTTGTTCCTGTGCGACCAGCACCGAGCACAAGACATCTCATAGGCACTGTGCGGGTTGATTGTGTGCGGTCGATGCTAGTCGGTGATGCTGCCAGCTCCATATTGAACAATCGAGGTATGTGATATAGGAGAAATCAAGCTATAAGTTGTTATCGCCCCTTCAAACTGCCTTCAACAGTCAATGAAAATGAAGTGCGTATTCAATGATCATCGCCCACACACTAATACCCTCTCCACCCCGAGCCAGATTCCCCATTACATCACACCGTCCTTTACCGACTTTCAGCTCCTCCACAAGGCAAAAACCCAAATCCAACTATACGTCGCGTATGTGGCTTGCTTGCTTCCGACCAAGCAGCATGAGTGTCTTCCGAGCTTTTTCGATGAACGGAAGGATGACTCGACCAACCACATGCAGTTCCGTATATGCAGGATGTCGACCGATCAGTGCGAGGGCCCAGTGTGTTTTAGTACCCAGATGTCGCCTCTTAGCCTCAGTGGCCAGCGCTTCTTTATCTGCGATGTTCATGGATGAGAGAAATGAATGTCTCTTGCTACCAGAACCTGCAAGATTCGTCATCTGTGGTGGCAGCCTGTTATCAGCGGGTTTAGCAGACGCAGCATGATGGAAGTGATGTGTCTTACCACACCGACACTGCATCGCCATCATGCAGTCCGGCCAAGATGGCTCCCTAGCGCCGCAGCAACGTAACCAGGTCACTAAATTGCCGGCGAGATTGGTGGTAATCTGTAGGACGAAAATTTGATAGACCATAGGTATCTAGTTGAGAATATCGGCCTAATGGATCATGCTGGAGAGCAAGGGCGAGAACTTCGACTGTGTGTGCCAGGTCATCCTCCATGTTTACGAAGTTTGTTTTGAGAAAGCAGGAAATGTCTCCAGGGAAGCAGTGGGTATCGTTCACTAACTTATACTACCCCGTAGTTCCTGTCCGATAATTTGTTATTTGTATGCCAGTATTCCTGATATGACATATTCATGCATATAAAACTTCATTATGTTTCATATATGCGGTGATTTAAAGCATTTATGGCATGATACATTCGAAGTACCCCAGAGTCGCCTTCTGTTGTCCCATTCGCCATCTATTTTGACTGAAGTGAGAAGATGAACAAAGTTGACCTGGCCATCATTGGCGCTGGTCCCTCTGGCCTAGTGACTGCATTTTGGGCAGCTCGCCAGGGTCTGACCGTGTTCTTACTTGACAAGAAAGAGGGCCCCCTTGATCGCGGCCATGCGGATGGTCTGGAGCCCCGTACTTTGGAGATTATGGATAGCCTCGGTATAGCGGACGAGATATGGAAAAAGGCAAATAAGACAGTAGAAATATGCACCTGGGTAAGCTTTCAATTTAGGAAAATGTGACGGTGAACTGACTGACGTTTGTTATTTCCAGAGCAGCAAACAGGGAGAGATACATCGAACATCCAGGCGACCAAACTACGCGAAAGGCACTTCCAGATACCGGGAGGCAACACTTCATCAAGGGCATATTGAGAGAGCATTAGTTTCGGCATTGGAGAAGGAACCAAATGTCATGATACATTGGCAGTCAACACCTACAAGCCTCGAGATTACCAACCATTTTAACTATCAAACATGTCCGGTTCACCTTTCCTGGTGCCATCGTCCGTTAGCCTGGAAGAAACAGTATCACAGTATTAGAGCGCGGTACTTGGTTGGATGTGATGGTGCCCATAGCTGGACGCGGGATCAAATTGGTGTAGAAATGATTGGCAATAGTACAGGTTCTTCTTTCCACTACCCTCCCAATATTGCAAATTGACGGCGCTGATAGTGTCTTGATGTCGCAGAGGAACTATGGGGAGTAATAGACATTGTTCCAAAGACCGATTTTCGTGAGTCTAATTCTTGCAATCCAAGTTTTTTCTCTCTCATACTGATTGATAGAAGCCGATATTCGATGCCGCTGTGTCATACATAATGGTGCAGACATGATGATGATCATACCCCGAGAACAGCGCATGGTTCGGTTCTACGTGGACATGTCCAGGTCAGGTTCTCAATCACAAGACAAAACAACTCTTTTCAACGAAATGGTCTCTCGCATTCGCAAGATAATCATGCCTTACCAGATCGACTTCGAACTATGTGACTGGTGGTCTTCATACCGAATTAAGCAACAATTGGCCACTCGTTTCGTTGACCCGACGTGTAGCGTCTTTCTCGTCGGCGATGCTATTCATACGCACTCACCCAAGGCCGGACAGGGGATGAATGCAAGTATCCAAGATGCCTGGAATCTGGGATGGAAATTAGCGGCCTGCACTAAAGGGCAAGGTTATCCAGCCCTACTTACAAGCTATGAAACTGAGCGACGTCCTGTTGCACAGCGTTTATTATCCTTTGACAAGAAGGTGCTCGGATGTTTCCGCAGCTTCTGCAAAGAAAGCAATGAGGTTAAAAAAGAGAAAGACTTGGAAGAGACCATTAAAGAAGAGCATTCCTCCGCCAGTGGAATTGAAGTGGTCTATAGAGACTTGAGATTCAAGTCAATCTTGGAGGCACCCGAAGCTGCACCCGGTATAAGGCTAGGCTATCGCATCGGCGATTTCAACGTCGTCCGGCATGCAGATGGCTACGTGCACCCCCTCCACCACGTTCTCCCTGCAAACGGCAAATGGTGCGCCATTGTCTTTCCCGGTGATATCGTTCAAGAAAAACAAAAGCGTCAATTGCACCATGTGGGCATGGCATTATCTACAGACGACCCAAATGGGCCCCCTTGTCTGCCTAATTGTCTGACTATGGATATAATGGCACAATGCGAGGCCATTCTTATCCACGCTTCATCGAGGGAGAATGTTGGACTTATGGACTTGCCGGTCGCTTTTCGGCCATGGAGCGAATCTCTGGGATGGGATTATGATAAAGTGTTTGCGGATGATTCTGGCATTTGTGATCCTGATTTGTATTTCCCAGTGTATGAAAACTTAGGGATCTCTAAGACTGAGGGCTGTCTAGTTGTTGTCCGGCCGGATCAGCATGTGTCGTTTGTGGGAAGGCTCGATACGTTACTGCAGGAGTCTGATTTCTTGGATACATGTCACTAGGGATAAAGCAATAGAGTTCTTTGAAAATATAATACACTGACTATAAATACATAAGATAAGCACTTCGAACACAGATACTAGCTCCGCTCACGCTCCTGCTTAGACCTACGCCATCTCATCCCACGCACATACTCAATCCAGAGAAACGGTAAGCTCGCAAACGTTACAAACCCAAAAAAAGCGAAGCACCACCCCAAGCCCATCCCGATAATCATGTACTGTATAACCGCAGCCGTTACAGCCCCAAGCCAGCACCGAACCAGATTTGCTGCCGCGGAAGCACTCGCCGGCGTTTGCGGGAACAGATCAACCAGGAGTGTCATCAGGGCATTGATAGTTGCCGTTACACAGAATCCGAGGATGCCCTGTAGGACCAGGGGGGCGACAAGGTGGGCACGTCGCTGCAGAACCCAGCCATACGGGATCAAGGTAAGACCGGTGATGATGACCATGGGGATTGCAATCTGTAAACGGGCCTTCTCGAAGGGGAATGCGTCTGACCCTCGATTGCTCTGACGATACAGGGGGAGATTATGCTTGCGGGCCATACGACGATAGTTCATGTCGACCATTCTCCCTGCTGCAAAAGAGCCAATGCAACCGGTAATTCCGAACGGTCTTTCCACGACAATATCAGTCATTGCTCTCTCCCAAATCTTAGGGATGAAACCTACAGAAAACATAAACCTATCTTCAGAGAGTCAAGGTTGTAAAGATCACCAAACATGTTTGCGGTGTTCGTCATAACGGCGATGCAGGAGAGATATGCTATGCCGATTTGGCAGAGGTTGATTAAGCCGGCCTTGTCCGCAAAGACCACGAATGATTTTAACGGATTGATGTATGACAGTTTTGATCTTTGTGGCTGTGATGTGTCCTGTGTCTCTGTACGGCGGTGTCGAGTAGGAGAAAGATACTGGAATAGGGACAGTCTCCACCATTCGGCCGGGACAATACTTCCATTCCCAACAATCTGTCTGGCAGTCTCACGGACCGTGATAATGTAAGCCACCAGGAAGGCTCCGCTGATGATTACCAGGAACCAGAAGATGCTCCTCCATCCCAGATACCGAACCAGCAAGCCCCCAATTACAGGGCCCAGAGAGAGAGCGGCCATAGAACCAGCAGTCATTGGTCCTATATACTTGCCCCGCTCGGCTGGACTAGCAATATCAGCGGCAACTGCATATCCAATGGAGCTGGTGGCACTGCTTCCGGCACTTTGGAGACATCGCAGACCTAGCAAAGCCCCGTAGTTATTATGGACGGCTAAGCCAATGTTGGCTGCAGTGTAGATAGTGAAAGCCAGTATGTAGGCTGGTCGACGGCCACTGATATCAGCAAAATTTCCCACAAAAGCCGGCGCAATTCCCTGGATAATCATGTATGTGGTGACCGTCAGGTTTATCAAAGTCGTGGTTTTCTCATAGTACTGTGCGAGAGTCGGGAGAGCGGGAAAATAGATCTGACTGGAAATGGGAGAAAAGAAGCCCGCCAAAGCTGCCATAAATATGATGTAGACTTTTTCATACTTGTTCAGTACGGAATGCTGTGGTGCCGGTGGTTCGTTTCTCTCGTTTGCTTCTCCGGTTTTGCGTTCTTCGTCTGTCTTCCCTTGCTCATCCTCAACATGGTGTTTTTCGTCTGTGTCTTTCTCAGCCATTGCAGTCACAATATCCTGTCCTTCTCGGGTGGTAGCAGGGGCTTGGGCTAAGTATTTGTATTCAGAGAGTGTACTGTTTACTTGAATGAAAGCTGATTTCTCCCTTTTCATGGTTGTATCAGATGTACCCCTTCGGAATATTTCTCCATACTGCAAGGGAGGCAAGGGGTAAATTGATGTTTACTAGGGTGGAGTGCAAAGGAAGTACATAGGAAGGACCGATGAGGTTCGACATACAATATACGAAATATAAATTTTTATGATGAAAGATAATTACGCGGTTTCCTTTCTGAAAATAGGTCCTATATAGCTTGTCTCGAGCCATCCCCAATCCTCTCTCTTACCTTTGAGAATAAGGTCTCTTCCGTAACTCACAAGCTGCTCCTCCTGTTCTCTGGTCATCGGTGCTGCAACAACAGGTGCCCAAGCCAGAATCTGAATTCCAGTGTAGACTGCGACGGAAGCGAGTTGCTTCTTGCTCAATGGCTTGTAGCCATCTACAAAGCCTTGAAGCAGAGCTGCACAAATATTAACACCCTTGAAATACTCATGTGTGTAGAGGTCTCCCAGGAACTGTCCCAGGTCGAATTCGATGCAGCCAAGGTGGTAAACTTCCCAATCGATAGGGGAAATAAGGATATCTTGCTCGGTAGTAACAGCCGAGTTGGAGATCAAAATACTATTCGAATTGTTAGACAATGAAAGCAGCTTTTTTTTTTTTTTTTTTCGGTGTTTAAGTCACTTACTTTCGGACAGCAAAATCTCCATGGACGACTGTCTTGCTTGCTTCGTCAATCTCACCATAAATAGCCTCTTGTACATATTTCCGGAAATCGTCTGCACATCCATGAAAGAGGGTGGGGCAACTATCCATTGCTTTTGCCACGCTGCCAGCCAGAAGGGTATACATTGCATCCCGGCCTTTTTCATTGCAGCCAATTTCCTGCACCACTTGTGGACCTGAGCTACAGTCGTGGAACGATGCCAGCCAGCGCCCCAAGGCACGGCCGATGCTTGTCGCAAGCGAGCCTGAGAGTTTGTTTGACTCTGGCGAAAGAAGAAAATTACCCAGTGCAGTGACATCCGGGAATTCCTCCATCACTTGAGCATTAAGGTGCGGAATAAAGTGATAATGGCAAGGTGTCCGAACCAATATGCCATCCTGATGAACGATGGGGCTCAGGCCATTTGTAAGAGCTTGCAATATTCGCTGTTCGCCTTGCTACAAATCAAAAATTGTCAGATAATATGTTGTTTTGGCAACTCGCTGTTCACATACACACCGGGCAGCTTGGAGCTGCACCCCGGGAATAAACCCGGAGAAGTCTTTGGAATGTTTGATAATGATGCTGGTATTGCTATCGGGAAGAGGGCTGGAGAGGAAGCCCCTGAAAGTAAAGTTGACAAATCCGCCAGAGACTTTCTCAACGGAAGAGCATGCGTAGGGAGTAAATTCAAGCTCTTTCAATATGGGAATTGCAGGCTCAATGTTGCCTTCTCCAGCTGCCGTAATCCGGTGTGCCAGAGCCTGAACCTCAGTCGTCTCAGTCATATTGCAATAGTACGGTACGGGTGAAAATATAAATAAATAAACTATGTAGGAAATAAATTCCGTTAACTAAATGTGTCCGGAAGCTTGGTGCTTTTCAATCTCTAGAATGAAATTGTAGATTTTTCTTTCTCAAAAAGATTAAATGGCCCCTTGCAGTTGACGCAACTTCAGCCACACAAATATACCGCTGCATTCCACTCCCTGTCAAGCGGTGGAATAAGGAAATTTAGCACACGACCTTGCGTAGAGACAAAACTCTTAAAAGCAGGAGAGGACACGACCACAGGAATGTGACATTGCGGTAAGCCAAGGCAGCGGAATGCATTGCAGCAGGCTGCATCGGCATCCTCACGCTGCCTGAATTTTCGATAATATTGCATATAATGCAATACAATGGATCAGTGTATGCTAAATTGAGATTTAGTATAGGGTAAGTTCTCATAGTTGGCTAAGCTCGGTCCGGTCATGTGTGTATAATTTGCGTGTCCAAATTGCGGAATCCTCCCGAACCTTACAGAGTACATGACAGTGGCCAACAGATTACCTACAGCTTATTATATCCAGTGTATTGTTATCTGTACGGTAGTCTATCCATAAATCACTTGATAATTGGAACAGTAAAGCCGTGACCCTATCTTTCTTGAATCCGGATCCTCATTTTGTGTAAACCTTTTGCCGGATTGTCTATCTATTGCTGGACTCGTTCTTCCTATATCTGGATTTTATTCCTCGAAAATTGAACGTAATGGAAGCTCCTATAAACGATTACCCAATCTCGTTACTCTTTGGGCCACAATCCACCATTACCAGCGAGTCCATTACCCAGATACGCGCCACCATCCTCGAAGATCCAGCTTTGCGTTTCTTACATGATGTTTTGAAAGATCTTTTTTTGCTATGGCCCTCAATCACAAAGGCGTGGCCAGCATTGAACAGCCTCTCTGGAGAGACGCATCTCATTGAATTAGGGAGCTTTTTCCAAAAGGGTGGCGACCTCCCTGCCTTTTCCGTGACAAGCAACATCATCTGGGCTCCCCTAGCAGTTGTCTCCCAGATAATCCGCTTTTGGAAAACGAAAGACCACATCAAGTGCTTCCATACTTCAGCGGGAGGACCACAATTGATAGACGTACAAGGATTCTGCATAGGTTCCTTGACTGCCGCAGCCGCAGCATGCTCTCGCGATATTGAAGACTTCAAAAACTTTTCGTCCAAAGCTGTGCATCTGGCTGTGTGTATTGGTGCAGCTGTTGATTTTGATGCGCTGGATACCTCGTTTCGTGGACATTCGATTGCTATCCGATGGAGATCCGATTTGGAGTACCAGTACCTTGAATATTTGCTGAATCATTATCACAGCGTGAGTTCTTGTTTTGAATACCTCCCAAGACAACTCTAATACAATAGAGTAGGCATATATCTCCTGTGTCACGGATACAGACCGAGTGACTGTGACCGTCGACGAGGATATCCTCACTACACTGATGAAAGCTGTAGCAGATCGCGGCATGTCTGTACGACTGCTTGAGGTGCGCGGACGTTATCATCACGACTGTCACGAGAGTGCCGTGGAGCGTATTGCAAGTCTGTGCGAGTGTGACCCTCGCTTTGCTTTCCCAGATGCCCAACGCTTAGCCCTGCCGTTAAGGTCCACGATTGATGGGGCCGTCATTACGAATGGTCCCTTGCACACCGCACTTCTCAGAGCGATTCTCACTGAGCGATCCCGGTGGCATCTAACAGTGAGCGCAGTACTTGAGGATGCATGCAGCAAGAATGTCCATATACAATTTATACCAATTGGTGCTGGTTCCTTTGTTCCACCATCGGTTCTGAGAAACGAAGTCTCCCGGCCCCCTACACGCCCAAAAATTGCCAATGGGTGTGCACCCGCCAATACAAGTCCCATAGAACCAGTGCTCACCCCCAGTGACACATCTTCGGAAGGAGCAGAAGGGTCCAAATTTCCCATTGCCATCATCGGCATGGGCTGTCGTTATCCGAACGCAGATTCGCCAGAGGAACTATGGGAATTACTCGAGAAAGGAATATGTGCTGTGCAAGATCTTCCTGAGAGCCGATTTAAAATTTCAAAGCTTACAAGGGGCCCAGATGGGCCTTTTTACGGTGGTTTACTTCGAGACCCGGATGCTTTTGATCATCGATTTTTTGGCATCTCGGGACGTGAAGCGAAGTCTATGGATCCACAGCAGCGTGTGCTACTCCATGTCGCCTACGAAACACTCGAGTCATCGGGGTACTGTGGACTTCGGTCAGACAAGCTGCCGAACGATATTGGCTGTTATGTCGGCGTTGGTGCTGAGGATTATGGTGAGAATGTTGGGTCCCACCCGACAAACGCTTTCTCTGCAACCGGAACACTTAGAGCATTCAACTCGGGTCGTATCAGTCACCACTTTGGATGGAGCGGCCCTTCTGTTGTGGTAGATTCGGCCTGCTCTTCCGCGGCTGTGTCCATTCATTTGGCTTGTAAGGTAAAGTAGCTTTCCCACCTGTAACCTTTATAATCGAGTTGGCTAACATTGTTTTGACAGGCCCTACAAACGAACGATTGCTCGGTAGCTCTCGCTGGAGGCGTCAGTATTATGACCAATCCTAAAATAACCCAGAATCTCGCCGGCGCGTCCTTCCTATCCAAGTCCGGTGCATCCAAGGCATTTGATGCTGCTGCCGATGGGTACTGCCGAGGCGAAGGTGCCGGACTGGTCTTGATGCGGCCCTTGGCAGATGCACTGAGGAACGGCGATCACATCCTGGCTATCATAACAGGGTCCGCTGTCAATCAGGGATCCAACTGCTCACCCATTACGGTTCCAGATTCCAACTCTCAGCAATCGTTGTATCGCAAGGCCTTGTCGTCCTCCGGCGTCGACCCAAGAGAAGTGACTTACGTCGAAGCTCATGGAACTGGTACCCAAGTCGGAGATCCAATCGAGTTCGACAGCATCCGGAATTTATTTGGTGGACAGGACCGGAAAGACAAAGTTCATGTGGGATCTCTCAAGGACAATATCGGACATACGGAGACTGCCTCTGGGTCTGCTGCCCTCATAAAGACGATTCTGATGATGCAAAAGGGGCGGATTCCGAAGCAGGCCAACTTCTCTCATCTCAACCCGAAGATCCGTCCACTTGGCGATGATCGAGTTCTTATCCCTACCCGGTCGATGGATTGGGAAGCGACAAATCGCATTGCATTAGTCACCAACTATGGTGCAGCAGGAAATAATGCTGCAATTCTGGTGCGAAATCACGATACTACCCCGAGTGACCGTAACTCCTCGATTTCGGAGATTCCCTTCTTTATCTCAGCAAGATCGTCCGAGTCACTTCGCTCGTACTGCAAGGCCCTTCATGAATACATTCTCAATGATCAACATGCAACAGTGGATACCGTTGGCACCATTGGGTATAACTTGGCCATGAAGCAAAACCGAAATATGGAATATTTCTTAAGTTTCACCACATCCTCTGAGACTGCTTCACTTCTTCACCAGTTGCATGCTGCCTCGTATGGAGATACTGCGGTGCGACAGCGATCCGGCCCACAGCTCCCTGTGATTCTTTGCTTTGGTGGGCAGAATGGCAAAGCCGCATACCTTTCTGAGGACCTGGTGCAAGGCTGTAAGGTGCTCCAAAGTCACTTGGTAAGTCCTGCCCAATCCTGATAGCAAATGTGTGGACGCCAACGAAAGCATTAGAACAACTGCAACCAGGTTTGCAGCGCGTTGAGCCTTCCCAGTCTCTTCCCTGCTATATTCGACTCTGCACCCAAGAATGACCTCATCAGTCTCCATTGCACGTTGTTCTCCATTCAGTATTCCACTGCAAAGGCCTGGATGGACTGCGGGCTCAAGGTTGAACGATTAATTGGCCATAGCTTCGGACAGTTGACAGCTCTCTGCGTCGCTGGAGTGTTGAGTCTGGTCGATGCCATGCGTCTGATCTCTGGAAGAGCCCAATTGATTCAAAAGGCATGGGGTCCCGACAGCGGGACGATGCTTGCTCTTGAATGCACAAAGAGCAAGGCAGAATCATTGCTTCAGCAGGCCAAAGAGCAATTTGGTACGTACGCCGTTGACATTGCATGCTTCAATGGCCCAACGAGCTTGGTTCTGGCGGGCGACGGGGCTTCCATTCATGCTGTTGAAGAAGTCGCACAAAGGTTGCCATCCAAGCCCAAAATGAGACGACTGGAGAACACGCATGCATTTCATTCCAGGCTTGTAGATGATATTGTTCCGGGGTTATTGGATGTTGCGAGGGATTTGCGGTATCAAAAGCCATCCATCATTATTGAAGCTTGCTCAGTCAATGACGACTGGACATCTGTAACCGCCGAGACAATTGTCGAGCATAGCCGAGAGCCTGTTCACTTTGTAGATGCAGTCGGGAAAGCATCAAAGCAGTTTGGAGGTCCTATCATCTGGCTGGAAGCCGGCTCTGGATCACCTATTATCCCCATGATCCGGCGGGTGTTGGATAGTGGCTCGTCCCAGCAGCATGTGTATCAGCGCATTGATATTGGAGATTCCAGTGCCCAGAGTAATCTTGCAAAGGCAACATCTAATCTTTGGACCAATGGAGTCAGAGTACAATTTTGGCCCTTTGAGAACGCGTCCTACCAATGGGTGAATTTGCCGCCGTATCAATTTGCGAAGACTCGACACTGGCTGGAATACATACCGCCGCAGCCTCCTTCCCAGCAGAATGAAACGGCCTCTTTGGATGCGCAGGACGAGTTGATTTGCCTAATCGACGCCGCGAAGGGGATCGTGCAAATTAACACCAAGAACCCATTTTACCGGGCCTGTACTCGAGGTCATGCAGTTGTTGACCAGACTCTGTGCCCCGCATCGCTGTATATCGAGCTTGTGTTGAGAGCGGTTACCCTTGCAAGTAAAGTGGACTATTCTGTCAACATGGTCCAGATTCAAGAGTTGGAGATTCCTTCGCCGTTGGTGCTGGACCCAGAGGGGCAAGTTCTCCTACAGCTACAAGAAGGGCAGAAGGATGAATGGACATTCTTGCTTTTCACGCGCAAAGAGCACGAAGAGAAAGTCACCCATGCCACAGGAAATGTCGCTTTTTATGAGCCAAAGAGTACTGCCATCAGGCGCCTTCGTTCAATGGAACGACTGATTGATCCCACCCGATGTCAGTCCATTATCGACTCGCCCAACTCCAACGGATTCAAAGGATCGATCATCTACCAGGTCATGAAGCGAGTGACAGAATATGCTGACTACTACAAGGGTGTGCAAAGGGTCTCTGCGACTAATGAGGAAGCCGCAGGATATGTTTCTCTGCCAACCCAGCCATCCGAATTGGTCGGCGGGCAGTGCAACCCTATCTTGATGGACAATTTCCTCCAAGTTGAAGGTATTCACATCAACTGTCTGTTAGAGAGCAACCCAGAAGAGGTTTATGTCTGCGGTGCAATAGGCGAGATTTTCATCAGTCCGGAATTTTTACAGAAGCAATGCGAGAATGCCGAATCGTCATGGATGGTATATACCAATCAGACAAGACACAGCAGGACGGAGTTGACATGTGATGTCTTTGCAATCGATTCTCGGTCAAAGAAACTTGTGCTCACGTTCATGTCGGCAAAGTTCAAGAGTGTGTCCATTCGTTCATTGAGAAGGCTGCTTTCCCTGCTCAATACCTCACCTTCGGTCGACTCTAGGCCCCCAAATGAGACGCCAGCAACAGCGAGTCTGAATCGGATCGAAACCCACCAAACACCAAACATCCAAGAGGGGACGGCCGAGACAGCCCATTATCCTGAAATCAGTGGAGCCGCCAGACTCGGCAAAGTGCAGGAAATGTTGAGTGAGCTGATCGGAATTCCAACTGACGAACTGCAACCCTCGGCGAGCTTGGATAATGTCGGCATAGACTCTCTTATGATCACAGAGGTTGTGTCAGAGATCAAAAAGAGATTCGGTGTTAGTATTGACAGTTCAGCTTTGCAGTCAATTGTGGATGTCCGATCCTTGGTTACTTATATTTTTCCGGAAACCTTGACATCGAATCTATCTTCTCCAAATACAGGCGTCGTCCAGCAAGTGAAGGCCACGCACGAGGCGAACCAGTCCCCGGCTAATTCTTCCGTTTATCTTACCAAAATTCGAAATATCCTGAGCGAAATCCTTGACATACCCACCGAAGAGATTACCGCTTCTTCTTCCCTGGATTCTCTTGGCGTCGATTCCCTTGTGGCCACCGAGCTCATCACCGAAATCAACAAAAATTTTGGTGTCAGCCTGGGGCTGGAGGAGCTTCAGAACATAAGGGATACTCAAGGTCTTTGCGCATGCCTACAAGGCCCGAGTGAGGTGGAGAACATTGGTGTCACCTCTGATTCTAACGATGCTCCAGAGAGATCGTTTGCATCCCTCGCACGCGATTGCTTTGCCTCAAGCGGGGATCATTTCCTGAAGGGGGCCCGAGAGTCACAATGGACTGGGTTTTATAGCTCTGTTTATCCAGCGCAGATGCATCTGGCCAGTGCATATGTTGCAGAAGCCTTCAAATCTCTCGGATGTCCATTGGAATCATTACACGTAGGGCAGACAATGCCTGATGTGAAGGTAGCCGAGAAACATAGAAAGTTAAAGCATCAACTCTATGCCATCCTCGAATCCTCCCAGCTCGTTAGCAAATCCAGAGACGGCGCGTTCATTCGTACCGATAAGCCTGTACCGGCAACATCTTCGCAGATGTTACACGAGGACATTATCCGGCGGTTTCCTCAACATCGATCCGAGCATCTCCTCCTTCATACTACTGGTTCCCGCCTCGCGGACTGCCTGGCGGGCCGCGAGAATCCGTTATCGTTGTTATTCAGGGACGCCACAGCTCGGCAGTTGATGGAAGACGTGTACACAAATGCTCCGATTTTCAAGGCGCCTACTACACATCTGACAAATTACCTTACTTCGCTTCTAGCTCAGGTTGGAACGCGCCGCGACATTCAAATTCTGGAAATTGGTGCAGGCACTGGGGGTACAACCCAGCATCTTATGCCGCAGCTCGCAGCAATCTCCGGGGTCCGATTTAAATACACCTTCACGGACATATCTCCTTCACTGGTGGCGCTTGCGAAGAAGAAATTTACGCAATACCATAACTGCATGGAATTCGTGACTGTCGATCTGGAAAAAGAGCCTCCAGCATCAATGCACGCCCGATACGACATTATCATCTCAAGTAATTGCGTCCACGCCACAAGGAATCTCGTCCGGTCTTGCAAAAATATTCACAACTACCAGCGCCCAGATGGCATACTATGTCTGGTTGAGCTGACGAGGAATTTGTTTTGGTTTGACCTTGTGTTTGGTCTGTTGGAGGGTTGGTGGTTGTTTGACGATGGCCGGAAGCATGCATTAGCCAGCGAGCATCTCTGGGAAACGACCTTACTTCAGTCCGGCTATAAATGGGTCGACTGGGCAGAATGTGACTTTGAAGAATCCAGCACTTCACGTCTGATTGTAGCTTCTCCTATGGAGGGTCTTATTCAGTATCCCAAGTTCGATGATCAGATATCATTGTCGAGGCCAGTCACAAAGGAAACCGTGACTTTCGCTCACAGATATGGGTTAGCCCTTCAGGCCGATATCTACTATCCAGAAAAATTCGATGATCCGGTCCATTCCCGACCAATCGGTGAGTCTGAGTTTCCGAAACCACCTCTCAACATTCCTAATTCAACGACCGCCTTCAGCTCTCATGATCCATGGCGGAGGCCATGTCATGCTCTCTCGCAAGGATGTCCGCCCTAGGCAGACACAAACCCTGCTAAAACTGGGCTTCCTACCAGTGAGCATCGACTATTGCCTTTGTCCCGAGACATCCTTGATCGACGGCCCTATGCGCGATGTCTGTGATGCATTCTCCTGGGCCCGAACGACTCTGCCCAAATTACATCTCCAGCGCCATGACATTCGACCCCGAAGCGATCAAGTTGTGGCAGTAGGCTGGTCAACTGGTGGCCATCTCGCCATGACCCTCGCCTGGACAGCACCTGAAATTCATGGTATTCAGTCCCCGGAAGCCATTCTGGCTTTCTACAGTCCAACCGACTACGAGGATCCCTTCTGGTGGCGCGAAAACATACCTTTTGGACGGGACGTGGCTCCGCCAAGAATCAATTATGATGTTCTCCAGGAAAGTATCCGCGGAAGCCCAATCACAGGTCATAATCCTCCTCCAAACAAACGCGCGCTGGCTGGCTGGATGGCTCCCGATGACCCGCGCACTCAAATCGCACTTCATATGAACTGGACAGGGCAGGCATTGCCGATTTTGTTGAACGGGTGGATGTGTCGCAAGGACGGCACAAATATTTCGGACCTTCCTACCCCAACAGCGAAGGAGATTCAAGCTGTCAGTCCTTTGGCAATGATCCGTCAGCACCGCTACTCGTCACCCACATTCATCATTCATGGGACGCTGGATGATTTGGTTCCGTGGGAACAGGCTACGCGGACGTACGATGCCTTGAGGGAGGAAGGAGTTGACGCTGATATGAGGATGCTGGATGGTGTTGTGCATCTGTTTGATCTTTATCCTAGCTTTTCACAGAATCGCGAAGCTGTAAAGGCTGTCGAGGAGGGATATAAGTTTCTTCGGAAACATGTGGAAATTTAGTTTTTTGATTGGAGTAAGCATTATGTGTCATCTCTCTCCAAGATGATCCCGTTCTGTGATAGAAACACAAGTTTAGTAACAATTCCCCAGTCTCCGTTATGTCTATCGCTTGAGTTACTAGGTCCCCAAACGCGACTTTTCTGTTTTCTCGGCTTGTATCATATGCATGCAGTTGGCGATTAGCTTAGCCTTCGATATGTACGATAAGCCGCCTAAAATCCCTTGCTTCAGAGACGTATGTGATGTCTTGCACACCGCTACCGAGTCGCATGCTCAGGTTCTACTTTAGAACAATCCAGAATGGGTGTAATGACAATGAACAGGCCACCTTCCTTGCTGATATACTTTGTAAAAAACAGGATATATAACCAGGAGAAGCTATCTAACCGGAAATTCTTTTTGACGACTGACCAACATCAGAAGTCTACAACCACCATGGACCACCCAGTGCTGCTCAGTACGGTAATCATCCTGCTTGGGCATCTTGTGTTCCATCTATACTACAGTTACCGCCGGCTCAAGCATATACCAGGCCCACTATGGGCAAAACTCACAAACCTTGAACGAGTCTGGTGGGTAAAGACCGGAAGAGCGCATGATATCCATCAGCGGCTGCACGAGAAATACGGTACGAGTGTCCGATTTGGGCCTAATATGGTCTCTATCTCAGATCCGGAGGCACTTCCTATTATTTACCCAGCCAGGATGGGATTCCCGAAGGTGAACGACAGCTAGCCAAATTCATAAGCGAGCGAGTGCTGAAAGAGGCCTAGAGTGATTTCTACCGGACTCAAATGCCATACAGCCGAAAAGGAGGCGCATTGCCGGTCGTATTTAACACCCGCGATGAGCACCTCCACAAACAGCTCCGGAGTCCAATCGCCTCTTTATACTCCATGACGAACGTGTTGGCTCTGGAGCCATTCGTGGATAAGACGCTAAGCGTGCTTTTCGAACAACTTGACTCCCGGTTTGTTAAGACGCAGTGTGAGTTTGATTTGGGCGATTGGTTGCAGTATTTTGCCTTCGAGGTTATGGGAACATTGTCCTTTTCGAAACAGTATGGGTTCTTGGAACATGGATGTGATACGAATGGGTTGCTGGAGTCAATTTGGGCGTTTATGAAGAGGGTTGCTCCTGTATGCTTGGCTATCGTTGGCTTTTATATCTGTGAAGGTGCTGACTACTGCAGATGGGCCAAATTCCCTGGTTTGACGAGGTCTGGTATAAGAATTGGTTTGTGGCATTGTTCCGAAGCACAACCGGGATGCCTATCTTGAGAATCGTCGATAAACAGATCATTGCTCGGCAAAAGACAACACAGGGTTCCGATGATATTAATAAAGCTTCTCCTTCGAAGCTGGACGGAAGAAAAGACATGCTATCTCAATTTCTTGACATGCAAGCTACAAACCCAGACATTCCACCATGGTACTTGACCCTTTCGCCATCCCTCCTTCCGTGAAAGTATCTCATCATTGAGAGAAAACAGGGCACCCCGAGCCTGGACCTTCTCCAACGTAATCGCAGGCTCCGATTCCACCGGCAACGTAATGCGCACCGTCATGTACAATATCATCGTCCATCCACAAACTTTGCACCGTCTCCGCAACGAGCTACAAGATGCACAGCAACAAGGCAATCTCTCACAGCCCTTCCCGACCTTCAAGGAAGTCCGCCACTTGCCCTATTTGGACGCGTGTGTGTGGGAGGCACTTCGAATCCACCCGCCCTTCTGTCTTCCGTTCGAACGGGTTGTTCCGTCGGACGGAATTACCATCTGTGGGACCTTTTTACCACCGAGGACAGTGGTGGGAATGAGTCCGTATGTTGTGAATCGGCATAGGGGGACTTTTGGGGAAGATGTAGATCTGTGGCGGCCGGAGAGGTGGCTAGAGTGCGACCAGGGGCAGAGACGGAAGATGGAGAATAGTGTCTTAACGGTAAAGTGTATTTCTCTGGCTCTGCGTCTCGAAGATATTAGCTGACTGCCTTAGTTTGGATCCGGACGTCGGACATGTCTTGGGAAGAACATCGCCATTTTAGAGATAATGAAGCTTGTTCCGGCCTTGATCATTAACTATGAGGTGATTCATCTCGATCACTTATTTTGAATGAAACTGACAGTCTTATAGACAGAACTGGTTGACCCGGTCAGGTATCAAACGGAAAATTATTGGTTTTTCAGGCAATGGGGACTGGACGTCAGGATGAAAAGAAGGGAGACCTCTCTCCCGGCAATGAATACCCCTGCATCTACATCAACTGTAGACGTCCGAGTGATTGACCCGTATCTCTCCCAACCCAACCTCCTCTGCACACAGTACTAACCAATAAACAGAGGAACAACTCTAGATCTCAATCCATCCCTATTCTGGGAACCTCCCATGAAGGGCCTCGACCTGGTAAAAGCCCCAGATTATTCCTTCCTGATATCCAATGGCAATCGTCATATCCTATTCGACCTAGGAATGCGACATGATTGGGAAGACCTCCCCCCGAAAACCGTATCATTGATAAAGAACACGACTAATGTCGATATCGGATCAAACGTCGCCGACGTCCTTGACTCCGACGTCTCCGGCCTGAATATCCGGAGTAAAGATATAGAAGCAATCATCTGGTCCCACCACCACTTCGATCACACCGGTGACCCATCTACCTTCCCGGCATCGACTACTCTAGTCGTCGGACCAGGTGTCAAAGATGCAGCATGGCCGGGATATCCGACTAACCCGAACAGCACGGTCCTCGACTCCGACATTGCAGGTCGTGATGTCAGGGAGATATCATTCAACAAGAACGCAGCAGAAACAGTCCAGTTCGGCCCGTTTGACACCCACGACTATTTCGGCGACGGCTCGTTCTATCTCGTCGATGCACCGGGGCATTCCATCGGCCATCTCTGCGGGCTTGCCAGAGTTACGACCGATCCGGACACCTTTGTATTTATGGGCGGTGATTGCTGTCATCATGCGGGTGTTCTGCGGCCGTCGCAGTATCTGCCGCTTCCTTCTTCGGAGTCTGAGGATAGCAGTCTCTGTGCTGAGATGGACTCAACGAAGAGCAACGCGAAAACAGACGCCTTCTTCAGGGTATCGCCCGCGTTAACTTCAAATCATAGTCAAGCTCTGGAAACAGTCGAGAAGATCAAGGTACTTGAGGGATCTGGGAAGGTATTTGTAATTCTTGCACATGATGCGACCTTACGGGGCCATGTTGATTTCTACCCAGAGAAAATTAATGATTGGAAACAGAAGGGGTACGATTCTAGAACGAGGTGGCTGTTTTCCAAGGACTTGAAGGAGGCTCAAAGAGATGATAAATGGTCTAATCCATAGTTCCGAAAACAGATCTAGGTTTCTTACGGAATCATAGAATATAGTCCCGTCCACTAATGAACCCTATCTAGAGATCTATAGAAGGACTGTTATATAATAAACCATGATTCATGTATTCAGAGTATATATACATCGTCGAGCCGAAAAAAGAGAACTTCCGATAATATTGGGTATCCAAACAATTAAACAAAGAGAAAGAGAAAGTAATGAAAGCATAAACCATCCCCACAAATAACATAACTCATGCATCCATGACCAACCCCCGTTGACTAGTATTTGTCGACTCAACACCACTTTTACTCATACTCGGCTTCCCTGTCTCTTGAATCATTTCAGTCGTCACCTCAATCCCTCTCAACGGATCACGAGGCACAGCATCCGACTTGACGTCAATCGTGTACATGTCGTAGTCGCGCTGTTGCGAGTAAAGTTCTGCTTGAAGTCGAGAGCGGTTTGTTGTCGTGAAGCCGGTGTGGTGGCGGCGGTAGCTGTTTGTGGGCATGAGCTTGGGGAAGATGCAGCTGATTACGGGGCGGAGGAAGGGGAGCGAGGCACAGATGATGGCGACGTTGCATTCGGCGGCGGTCCAGTAGGCAGCGGCAACGTTGCTGTCTTTAGGAGGGGAGCGATTAGCAAGCATCTCACATGGTCATGCTGCAGGATTACTTACAAGATGTATCAGGGTCCTTTGCAACAGTATGTAAACTAGAGAGACGAAGGGCACTGGTAATCACGACCAACCCACCAATCGCAAACACACCACACAACGCAATCTTCTGCGTCCGCGGCAGTTGAAGTTGTGAAAGAAGCGGCATCGGCATGATGAGCAAAGTAAAGTCTGTTGCGATGTTCATCGCGGCGTTGAAGAACCACAGCGCTTCGAAGCTGAAACAGTAACCCTTCACTGTCCGGTCCCAGAATTTAACCACCGGTACGCAAGTGAGGAAACCGGTGATAAACGCCCAGGTCGAGTATAATGCGACGATGCCCATGACGATGTAACAGGAAATACGGAACGGTCGACGGGGGAAGATGCGGAGGTATTGGAAGAGGATGGAGAATTTGGTGAAGGCCAGACTTGCATTGTACATGGGGATGGCAACCCAGAGCATCTGGTTCAGTGAGCTTCCATCCCAGAGAAACAGGTATAGGTCTGTCGTTTGATCGTACCTTCAGCTGATTCATCAATACTTCATTGGATAGTTTCGCAGAATGTTCTCCGAGACCAAAGTGCACCTCTTATCATATGGTTAAAACAAGGTCTATAAAATGTTCGAGGATCCCAACAGAAACTTACCACCAGCAACAAAACCGAGGTAGATAACAGCAAACACCTTTAATCACTCCTTCGTCAATGTGTGTCCAGTATCTTTCATTATCTCTGGCCAGACTCACCAATGATATTACAATGGTCCAGTCCTCCCGACCCATCATCTTGATTAATGCAGCTCGTGCGTAGATGCGCATTGAAACGACCACGATGGATAGCGCAGTCAACACAGCCGTTACCACTAGGGCTCGGTTCCCTCTTGCCACCGACGCATCTTCTCGGCGAAAGAGGGTGTGGCTCTCTAATCCGTCCATTTTCGGGGTTGGTGAAAGTGCAAACAGTCGTTTATATCGGTAAATGGAAAGCGTTCAAAAGAAGGTGTGTTTTTCTATATTCTAAGGAAGGGACGCGGCTGCGGCACAGTCAATCTATGAAAAGCAAAAAGAGCGAAAGACGAAAGTGAATAGCGCCTCCCAGATATCCGGTAAGCCTGTGTTTCAGGCTGAAGAACGCAGTGCCATAAGCGTACAGTACACAGCCGAGCCACTCATAGAACAGGGTCAAAAAGAAGAATAAGGAACAAAACTCAAGCCGTGGATCACAGCGCCGAAGAGGAACGCAGCCTGCTTTTAACCGGGGCCCCAATTAACTACAATTCAGCGCAGAATACTCTTACGTACGCCCCTCAGTCGTTTCAGTCCCCATCTTCCCAAACTTTACTGGGTGTTTAGCAGAGCGCTATTTTGTGGTGCGTCAGGGCCAGTCAATCTGTGGCGAATGAGGCGAGGATCTGCTCCGAAGCCCCCGAGTACTTGCAGTAGCGTCGAGAGTACCCTATGTCCATGTGGCATCACAAATGTCCTGTTCGTGAGATAACAAGTTGTGGGCATCTACGGGCTCCACCTCAAAATGTAAAAAAGCAGACTAAGTGGGGATACCACCAATATGGAGGATATTAAAAAAAATCCAATAGTCTGACTGTCAGCTGGGACTTGGCTAGTCTCGGGGCAAAACTGGAGCAGGCTGTCAAAGTCAACCGTCACGAGTCGCTTAGGCGATATTATGGTTCCCATGGAACGCTAGCCACCGATGTCTTGGAGTCTTTCCTCGTGGGGGTTAGTGTGGTCTTGACAGGGGCGTTGTTATGTTGACTGACAGAGACGGCTGAATTATGGAGACCTTTAGTGCCCGGCTTATCTGGGAAGGCGTCGACGAACTTCACCGCACAACAGGCTCCGGACATCCCGAGGAGACACCGAAGTCGCATTGACAACAATAAAATGATAGTAGCATTAATTACCCCTTAAGGATCAATATGCTTCATTACTATCGCTTGATTACGAGCGACTCTTGGCGATTAGCTGCATATTTTGCATTCAATGGCGCAATAGGGACGATCATACTGCTAAGGTATTATGACCAGTGCATTGGGGGCCCCGGGGCATTCGGGATAAGCGTATTCCATGTTTTTGGATCCTGAAATGCACGACACTGTATCTCCGTATAGAGTAGAGTTCTCCAAAGAACCTGAACCTTCTCAGTGACAACCGTTATGGGTACTCTGGAGCACTCCGTATACGAACGCAGATGATAATTTGTCGCTGCATAGTAAACTTTCGGAGACGGGTCGAACAGCCTATACTTTGTATGGAGAAGTACTTCTGTAGCAAAGCAAACCAGCGTCCAGCTTCAAAGTTGTGCCCACATGCCAAACAAAACAATGATGAACAAGGAGGCGGACCGAAGACAGGCCATGGACCGTACCAGTTAACAAACTTTCGCGGAAATGCGGAGGGGTTGGTGGGCAACGGCTGCGCACTAGCAAAGCGAAAGATGCATTGGAGGAAATCGTGCTCCTTTGAATAGAACCACAGGCTTGATATACCATTTTGCCTCGCATCTACGCGTGATTGGCCGCACAGAGACAGTTTCTTCAGATTTCGAAGTACGATCCCGATTGAAGGATCGGAGATATTGCTTTATCCGGAGTTCTGGTCTTGAAAAATCGAATATCATTGTGAATCCGAAAACACCGTACCCCGTACCAGGATCTATGAATTGCTTTTTGGTGCTCTACGTGCTTGCTTTTCCTTATGTAAATCAATTGCTCCTACCCACACTACTTGGTTCTAATTGCTACTCAAGCAGGGATCTGGAAATGGGTAAGGGCACTAGAGCTTAGCAGAGAAAAAAACTCAAATCCTATCACTGGATGGATTATTTGAGTACGGGGTGTGTACTCCGGAGTACTTCCTGCCATAGATCCCATAGCTCTAATAGTAGATGTCAAATCCCCGATAGCCGGCCGATAGCCAGGTCCCAGGGATAGGGATCGAAATCGCATCAGTATCACCACCTAGTATCGTGTCGGGGAACAGGAGTTGGCACCTGCTCGATTAAGCAGTTCACACAGCACGACAGATCGTGAATTCGACCAAGGGAGCTACTCGTCAACAGATCTTTTTCATATCTCTGAAGCGATACGGTGTAGGCTCCCAATTTTGGTCTCGATTCTCGTTGGTATCCTGCAATCGCAGTGTCGCTAAGAAGCTTTCGCAGGATAGACTTCGGATATTCAGGATCGCATTCGCATTTTCCTGTTCCGTAGATAGAACATTTAAGATTCATACATGGCGTGCTTTGTCATGATTGTAGCTGGCGATTTGTTGGCCGGAATTTTCACCCATGGAGGATAATTAACTATTGAATTGCCCTTGAACTATTCATATCAGATTAAATATCCGAACACCGACCTTCCCAAAAAAGGCGTAGCGTTGACAATAATGCTCTGTCGTATGGACATCTTCGTATCGCAGCCTAGTACAATTGTCAACACGAATTGTCATCATTAATGCCCGCCAGGGGCAAGTAGCTACGTCCTGCTGAGAAAGAACAACATCACCACTCAGCAGTAACCGATTTGTGTATCTTGCGTCAAAAAGGAGTTATTCCGTCAATCTGATTGGAGACAGTTGTGCTCACCTTCACTGTTCTCTGTACATGTCCCGTAGGGATACTGCACATTATGCTTCCTTTTGGTTAGTTCCCCTCCGATCAGTAAAAAGCATACGCGAGCTAGCAGCACGAGCCATGACGATCTCTGCACTAGCTAGGCTGTCACCCGACGCTGCATAGAGCAAAATGCATATTTAGTGAAATATTGCATTGGATTTCATGTTTCATCAAGGGTAAAGGGCACAGACGCAATTGCAATAACTTGGAGTGCACTATCGGAATAATAGTATGGAGGACTGTGTGTCCAAGTACATAGTGCATAGTGGTTACTGCTCGAGTCATGACTCGAGCCCAAAGCGTTCGTTCATGACTACATGTAGGTTTTGGAATTCAGACTGGCACTCTAGTCAGGCGATGATGGCGGACTGCTCTGGGGTTCCTAGTATTCTGCATGGGGGCTTGAACGATGGTTTGCACTTTCAACCAAAAAGCAACAAGAATCTAAGAACCTCTTTGTGCTATCGACCAAACTCACTTCGAATCCAGCCATGCTTTGAATACTGACTGGTACGGAATACAGATATCTGCTTCAAGTATTCCGCTTCTCGTATGATGTGGAGAGATTGACGACGTCAAATGTTGGATTGGAGCCGGAAATCGTTCAAGAAAGGAAACATCACCGGGTACGAGTCAGCTGACATCACGATCTACCCAAGCGAGAGCTTAATGGGATACTCAAATTTATGCAATTTATGAAAAGCAGCAGAGATTACGAGGATCGGAGCCAGCATACGATTTACATTTGATCGTTATCACGATACTACTCTTAGATTCGGTGGCCCTGGAGTAGCCTTAATCCAAGCGGTCATCCAGACCCAAATATGTGCGCCGAACATCAAAACCCTATCCCATGCAACCATAAACATCAACGCTAACCCTGCATTGTACATGACGAAGTACCCAATGATCAATCCCCAGATTTGATTCCGCTAAGCCATATGCATATTCCAACCCGAATTGCTTTTTATGCAAATCCCATATGCAGAAACCCGCCCATTCCTGTGTCCATAAAGCCCATATGTATCCCATTGATAAAATCCCGTACGCATGCATCGCATCATAATATCATAGTCACACGAATTGTATAGCGTAACTTCGTGTATAGCGTAAGTTCGTAACTCGTAGCTCTCGTGGTGAAAAGGTCAACATAATGTTAATTGTTGACCGTTATATCATGTCATCACTGTGGAAAAAGACTCAAAAGGCCCAGATTCCTTCGTAAAAGAGGACGGAAACTGTGACCCTCCTTTGCTTCTTTGGCCTAGCCGTGTCATTCTCCGAGGATGATCTGCTCAAGACGCGCTTGACCTTTGTAGTGAGCTTCTTCGTCGAGGAAGTTTTGTGTGGCCTTTCGCCCTCATCTCGAGGAATTCCGGTGTGAAAGAGGAAAACTTGTTGTCGATCAGGATCGCAGTCCGATACGGGTGAAGGAGTTGACTCCAATGAGCAGAAGAGCTAAATTTTGGTGGGAACCGGGCGTCCTTGGATCGTAAAACGCTGCGCGCTTTTTGAGAGATATGCCTGATCCTCTTTTTCCACTTCTCGTTCTTTTGATCAACAGGAGGGCTTGAAGGCTCGCTAACCACTGCTTGAACGTTTGTGGCTTCGTTTTTTGACTCGTTCGATATGTAATGGATAATATCGCTGCCGCTTGTTTTGTGTGTGCTAGCGGAGATGCCCTGGTAGAACTTTTTGTTTTGATCTGTTGTTTTAATTGATTTGAGCGGGTCGATTTGGCCTTTTTGGTCTTTGTCATTTGTATTCGGTTCGACGATCTCGATCTTTTGGTCGTTTTGACCTAGCTGGTTTCCTTGTTCGTCTTCTGGTTGCCCGACTGTTTCGTCGTTTAGATTGTGCTGAGCGTAATCTCCCAGCTGGCTTTTTTGCAGGCACTTTTTGTTCCGATCCAAATGATCATCTTGGCCATCCTGGGTCTGCTCGACTGCCAGGTCGTTTTTAATTTCTCGGTTTTCTTCGGCGATGACAGTGCTCTGAGCGCCTTGTTCTTGCTCGACCATCTGGTCGGCAAGGTCGTCCTGGACTTGATCCATAATATTCTCATCTTTCTCACTCTGGAAAGTGGCTTCTTCATCCTCAGGAATAGTTTCCAGGCTAGGTGCAATTGCCGCCCTTCCTATGATGTCCGTTCCGCGACGCTCCGCCTCCTTAAACTCTTGGTAGCTGAGCTGGACGATCTCGCCTATGTCCAGGTGTTCATCGTCACTATCATCGCTATTGTTATCGCTGTCTTCACTGGTATCTTCGATCATGGCGTCCAAGCCAGATTCGAAGCCGTGGGCGAAGCTTTCTCTCTGCAGCCCGGCAAGCAGGTCGGGTGTGTTTCCACTGAATGCTCTCATTCGTGGGATTCGAGAGGCGGATCGATGAATTCCAGGTTTTATGCTAGGTTTCCCTTCTGTGTTGCGTTCTTCATTCAGCCCCTGTACATGGAATGTCGCCCAAGATGGAAGTGGATAACTTACCAGCCGAGCCCTCGAGATCATCCGGAAACACACAGTACCTTAGGAGTGAAGGCTTGTGGGGCGTCTTTGAAAGGCGGCTTTGGCTGCGGGCCGGAAATTTGTCCTGGAAGAGTCGCTGGTGTTCGTCTCCCCATTGGGCCCGTGATCTGATCGTGTAGTCGCGAACATACCCATTCGCGAACTGGAGCGTACTCCCCATGTACATGTTGACATTCCCATTGTCTACATGGGTGCCATCTGCGATGTCATCGGGGTCTGTCTGCCACTGTCCATGGGGGCTGTAGAATTTGAAGGCTCGCCCGGTCGCCCATCGGACAAGTGCAAGGCCTCTCAGGCGAAATCCCTCGCGGCCGTTCTCTGGGTATAGTACCACAGGGTCGACATGTTGAATGGCTCTGCGCATGATTGCGCCGAGGCGCCATTCGTCGCCAGGTTCTGGGATCTTGGGGGCTGCGAAAAGAAAGAGTAAGGATATGGCGGCTGGTGTTGAGGAGTATTCGTATCTAGGTGACCCAAGCCAGTTGAAATGGTGAATAGATTCACCAGCGACCTCCATCCAGCCCTGTCGGAAGGCGAACTCCTGGTTGACGTCCTCCTGCATCCTGGCTCTTTTTAGCACCTCATAATCCGGCTCTGACTCCTGGAGCATTGCCTCGTCGAAGTCCGACCACTCTTCCACTTCCTCACTGATTTGCTCATCAAAGCTTTTGCTCGGATGCCTTTCGAGATCGTAGAATGAGGCCATCATCTCCTCAAGTTCCCCCTCTTCAATGCTCCCCTCACTGTGTCTCTCTGCTTGCTCCACCCCCTCCAGCTCCTCAGACTCATCAGCCCAGTCAAACTGGGAGGGTCTGAGGAATTCATCCAACTCCATCGCCTGTGTCATAAACTCCTCGTCAGTCTTCGAACGTTGGCATGTAGACACATCATCTGTTAAGCCACTCACGCTGTACTTGCGCTCCATAGCGAGTGTAGAATAACCCCCTATGGCTATTATCGACTTATTAATGATGAATATGATGATGATAATGAACGTCGGCAATAGCTGTATTGCCAAGTTGGGATGTTCCATAGATGGATGTATAAAAAAAGAAGTCCAGCTCGAGGCAACCGAGGCCTTTATATACTTCAGCCTAAGCGAGAGCTGATGCCTGTATTCACCACCTATGGTTCACATAAAACAAACAGTAGCCATAGGCAGTGACTAATAGGGTAGACAACAAGAACAAGCTCAAACAAACTTCCAGGCACAAAACTGAAAGAGTCATCATGTATGACATATATAAGAACAGAGAAAAGTCTGGTAAATGCCTTAGCATGCATGTTTAGATGGATGAATCCTTGTGAAGAATCAAACTGGCAGATATAGTTCCTTGTTTATCTTAGGTTCTTGGCCTTGTAATGTCCTTGTCTGCGATGTATATATTCACCAGTGGCAGTATTGGCCAATAATAAATCGAAACTGTTTTGTTTGCCATTGAACGTCGAAGCATAGGAACACAGCATCGTCCCTAGCGCGCCGTGCCGGAGCCGAGACGACCGCAAGGATACAGCCGCTGTCAGACGCTCTGCCGTGGCTGCCTATATAAGAGCTGCAGATACAGGTTCAGAGCGCGATAAATAGCATGTCGATCGTCAAACGTCCATGGAAGCCTTGACCGTGTGTTTGACGCAGTCGAGTATTTCTCGGTTTTCGGGAGGCGGAACGTGTTTTGTTTCTTGGATGCAGAGCTCTCTGTCTTGCCCGGTAATTTTGCTTGGACAACTCCGCTTGCCTTTCCCTTCATCTGGGGCGCGAGCATCCTGGCGAGCCTCATCATCCTTGCGTTCCACATTGTATTTCATATCCAGCAGGGCCTTGGCATTCCCACTCCAGTATGCTGCGGTGTCCGATTCTTCCTCTACTTTATTACCTTCCCCTGGTTCTCTGCTCACCGTTTTCGCATGACAAATTTGGCCGGACACGAAGGTGACTGTCAGTTGCCGCCCCTTTTTGGATACCACAATTGAAGAATATATATATAGCATGTAATCCATTGCCTTGAATCGCGTCTTTGCATTTGGCTTCCTCATCACGGATTGCAGACTAGAGAACAGTTAGTACCTGGCTGTATAGATGCTTTGTGCCTGATGTACGAGGCATCCAATCGTTTACAGAGCTATCATCATTGATTGAGTGCATCTTGTCACAGACTTCAGGCAGATATAGAGGCGATGGCACCTGAGGTTTGTACGTTGCTATATCAGGCATGCCATCCTAGGCAACGCCGCTCAGCCCTAAGGAACAGTTAGCGAGATATTCATCAGTCTTTTTCACGTAACTCACCATGCCCAGGTCCATATAATTGAACATCCCAAGTTATATGTATTGATATATAGTTTCTATATAAGCGCAACCAAGATCAGACGTCGTCGCAGAGATGAAAGAGAAAAGAACGGCCCCAAGTCCGATCGGGAAAACCTTCAGCCGACTGCCCCCCTCTGCGTTATCCGCTTCCCCGCACGCATTTGGCCTTAAGTATTCGCAATCGCAGCCACGATTCTCCATCCTTCTCTGGGCTTCTTAGTTATCTATGCTCCCGTCGGATTTATATCTGCAAAATTCTTTATGAACCATCTTCGAGCATTCACTAGATCAATCGGATTCCTACGCCAACTCACCTCGTCCCCGACGCCCCTCTCCGCACTCTCTCCATCTCTCCGGACAAACCCGTTCCACCTTACAATCCAACCGCACATCTCCAAACGCAAAATGGCATCTGCAATGGCAAAGCGCCTCGAAGGCAAGACAGTCGTTGTCACGGGTGCTTCGGCGGGAATTGGTAGAAGCACTGCGAAGGAGTTTGCGCGGACTTCCCCGAAGAACTTGAAGATTGTTGTCACGGCTCGCCGCATTGACTCGTTGAACCAGCTTGCTCAGGAGATTAAGGAGGAGGTTGGTGAGGGTGTTAAAGTATTGCCTGTGAAGCTGGATGTTAGCAACCCGGAGGAGGTGAAGGGGTTTGTGTCGGGCCTTCCGGCGGAGTTTCAAGATATTGACATTTTGGTTAACAACGCGTAAGTCTTCTTCCTTATCTGCTTCTGTAGCTGAGCGTGAACTGGGATGCTGACGGAAATAGTGGCTTGGTCAAGGGCGTCGCTAAAGCTCCGGATATCGACCCCCAGGACATCGACACTATGCTCAGCACCAACGTCACCGGCTTGATCAACATGACCCAGGCGGTCCTGCCCATTTTCAAGAAGAGAGAGGAAGGTGGCCGCGGAGACATTATCAACATTGGAAGCATTGCTGGTCGTGAGGCGTACCCCGGTGGCAGCATTTACTGTGCCACCAAGGCTGCCGTCAAATCTTTCACGGATGCGCTTAGAAAGGAGCTTATCTCGACGAGAATCCGTATTATCGGCATTGACCCTGGTCAGGTAGAGACGGTGAGTATATCTGCGTGTTTCTGGTTGAGATGATGCTGACTGTCGCCCTAGGAGTTCTCCGTTGTGCGGTTCTATGGCGACAAACAGAAGGCTGATGCAGTTTATGAGTACGAGACCCTGTCTGATACGCAATATTTTAGCAGAACAAACTGATATGTTGTAGGAACTGCGAGCCGCTCACCCCGGATGACATTGCTGAGATCATTGTGTTTGCTGCTGGACGTCGGGAGAATGTCGTGATTGCCGATACGTTGATCTTCCCGAGCCACCAGGTGAGCTCTACGCGAAGGATTAATGCTTGATTGACGCTAACTGTCGTTAGGCATCCCCCACTGCGGTGCATAAAAAGGCTTAAAATAGTCAAATAGAAGCAAGTACATACTACGCATATATAAAGATTTGAATGTCATAAACACGATAGCGATGCATACCAATCATCTTCACATGACTGTGCAGGAGAGCTGTTATCAAATTCCCTAGACACTCGACTTAGCTAACGCGTCCACGGCCCATTCAGATATTAATACAAATAAGCATAGTATTAGAACCATCCGGCCATTGATCCCAATTAAGTATTATATTCCATTTCCGGCTCCATACAAAAAGCAATCCCGCATTAACCCCCCCTCCCCTCGGCAACACACCCATATTACCACAAGAACTATTTAGCCTCAGTCCTTATCCCAATATTCCATTTCACATGACATCCCAGCCCCGGATATTACCCGCCTAAACGGGTAAAGTCTAAAAAGGGGGCAGGAACCTAAGGTGACCCACCAAGGCCACTGTGGTGTGGCCCCTGAATCAGTGGGTCTTCCATATCGGGTGCATTAGTGATACGATAATGGGATAGAATGGATTGGATTTATTATATTGAGGGATAGTGTTCGGGAATGGAATTGCAAATACTGCACGTTTTATGGGTTTCCATGGGTTATTTCCGTATATGCACTTACTATGTACAAAGGTATTGTATGCGGTAAGCCTACGGACCACAGATAGTCAAGCAAAGTTTACGCTAAAAACAACACTAAATACTAAAACAGTGATTGGACCGTTGGCTCCAGCAGATCACCTGCAGGCGGCCAATCAGGGTATTGGTCAGCGGACATTCACCAGAAATGGGGATGACGGATTAACAGTATGGCGAGTCTTTCTTGAGTTGTACTCCGTACATGTCTATGTAAGCTGCTAAGATATCTGATAAGATGAGAATGTACGGGGTGAGATTGAATGTCTTATGCTGCATGCATGTCAAATTGAGTGAGATCGCGACGGGGGCGTACATTCCAAGGGAGGGATGAACCTGTTGGACCTGGTTCTGGAACTGTCCCTGAGTAAGGCGCAGAAACTATGGAGCTGCAGCTGAATCAACCATTGGCCGGTATAAATTATGATATCATTTATCTGAGAACACAAAGACGTCCATTAAAAGATGACGTACTCGGCCTTGGCCTGTGCTTGGAGCATATCATTATGACCGTCAACCACGAGTGTTATACTCTGTAAGGTCTTTCTGGATAATATCAAAACAAGTATAGTAATAGTCACAGAGTGATACGACTTGGCGTGTCCACGCCAAGCGCTCCGAATTGGGATGAACATATCGGGCCATGGTTCTGAGCATTGATGTGTTCTGATGGGCGCAATTTCAGTGCCCTGCACGCATACCAGCAATAGGTTAGCAGGTTCAGCTATTTTTGGAGCATACAAGTCGCTTATTCGACGTTCTGTACAGGTAGCCAGGTACCCTATTCCGTTCTCTATACGGAATAATCAAACAACCCTGGATGGCCCTGATGTAAAATGATGCAACCCATGCAAGGTGCGGTGTGCCGCGGACTAGCGTGAAGAACATCCCAGCCCAGACGGGTTCACTTCTAATTGAAACACACTCGATCTGTAAGCGAATCCCAGGGTAACAAATAATCAAACCAAACCCAACAATTGATGCGTGGAGATATAGCCAATTACCTAATTCGCAAATCGCGATAGAGGCGGCAAAAAAGAAGGGGAAAAAAAAAAAAGCAAGTGGCACGTTCTTTTGATCTGACACCCAGAATAGTAAGATGCAGCGCTCCGCACAAGGGCATAATAAAGATCAAATTGATAGTCGATGATGATATTGATAGTATGTGGATGCCAAGGCGGATACGGCTGTCAAAGGCTCTGCTGCATCCTCCACGTTGGGACTGGGATTACTCGAAGTGGATGTCGATTCAACGTCGACATTCCGGACAAAGAAAATGATTGACTCGGACCGTGGGCCTTGTGGGTTGATTGTCAGATGGACGCGATGTATCTCCGTGATTCTGCCACAGTATGAGGAAGCCCTTTTGTATCTGCTCAAAATTGTGGCAACATTTTGGTGTACGTACAGAGTAGCTCTCAGGACGGGGTACTCCGTAATCATCTATTCAGTCGGAATGTTTGATTCGTGGTGTGATACTGACTCGGGTCCGGCGCACTCCGCTGATTGCTCTGAGAGCCCCGAGCCCCGAATCTCGCAGCAGCTCACCGCAGCATGTAGATATCCTCCAAACGACAGCGAGTGGCTGGGATAGATTCCGAAAACCGTTTGTCCACCGAGCTGCATTGATTGGCATCTTCCGTCCTGACTCAGTTTCGGGGATTTGCTGAGTGTCGTTAAGCCGGCACTAAGACAAATCTCGAATACTCTGAGAGGAATAGTTGGCTGTCGAGGTGGGCTAGATCATACATCGTGCATCGGAGACTAGCAAATGACATGGGATGCGAAGAAAATCAACCCACCGTGATTATGGAGGAATGAGCAGCTTAATAGCCGTAGCGACAGTCTTCATATGGAGATCCGAGTACTCTGTAGTCGGCTGTGGTGTTATTGTGTTATCTCCACTGCCCATTTGCATATTGCCACCGCCCAGTGCCCCTTTCCTCCGGCCAGCCTCCAATTCTCCCTCTTTTCCACCTCTCTCCATCGCTAATCCGGGTTAATCGTCTTGAACTGTCTGTTTTGCTCTCGAGAAGGACATTCTGATTTATTCTTACTCTGTCCTCGCCGTGAATTCGTAGATATTCAACCGGCCAACGCCAACCAAGGTACGCTCTCTTCCCTCCTCTCGCTTGAACCTCTCTCTGGCTCTAGCCGATTATTCCCTCCCCACCTCCTCCCAGTCTCTCTCTCTTCCCCTGATTCCTTCTTCTTTTTCCCATTATCATCACACCGTGTTGTGTTTCTTTATGAACCTGTAAAAACAGGAAGGAAAGCACACCTCATATTGACAATCCCGTTTTAGGGTAGAAAGCGATTCCGAACCGGCGTCTCCCCCTGATAACTTCTTCCCCCCGTCTTCCTCATTAAGCTTGGTCTAGTTACTGCTAGACCCGCTGTTGCTGTGGACTGAGCTCTCTCGTTGCGCGAAACCCTTCCGACGAACTGGGTCCCGGCCTCTGAGCGACCGATTCCCCTTTCTCCGTCTCCGTCTCCGTTTTGTCTGTCTCGCTCTCTCTCCCTTCCTGCAAGAGAAAATTGTGTTGCTTTCCTCGACCCGCTTCAACTGGGATAGCTTCATCTTCTGTTTTCTTCTTCCTCTCCTTTCCTTCCCTTCTCTATTTCCTTTTACATTTTTAATACACGGGTTTGACGACGGTCTTTCGCAATGGCCTCCAAGGTGAGTTTCTTTTTTCTTCTGGTCCCTTCTCCCCTTGCTGGTTATCTGGCTACGTTGTTGTCTTTCGCTCCTTTCCTAACTTTGCGCTTCGATTCAATCATACTGCGCCATTTCTATTCGTTATTCTCCTAAATAAGAAGTAAAAAGCTTACCATGTTCCTATCGCGTGTAGTTCCTCAGAGAGTACAAACTGGTTGTTGTCGGAGGTGGTGGTGTCGGAAAGTCATGCCTCACGATTCAATTGATTCAGAGTCACTTTGTTGATGAATATGATCCGACAATTGAAGGTGGGCGATGTCGCGTCTGTGATAATCCCGATCGTGTAACTCATACAATTCTTCGTTCCGACAGATTCGTACCGCAAGCAGTGTGTCGTCGACGATGAGGTCGCTTTGTTGGACGTCCTAGATACTGCTGGTCAGGAGGAATACTCGGCAATGCGCGAACAGTACATGCGAACCGGCGAAGGCTTCCTGTTGATCTACTCCATTACATCGCGCCAATCGTTCGAAGAAATCATGACCTTCCAACAACAAATCCTGCGTGTTAAGGACAAGGACTACTTCCCCATCATTGTGGTTGGCAACAAGTGCGATTTGGAGAAGGAGCGTGTCGTGACGGTAGAAGGTTCGTTTCTTTCGTTTGTCGCGATTACATTCATCGCGGCCATATACTAATCTCGGTTTCTTTACAGAGGGTGAGGAATTGGCTCGTCAATTCGGCTGCAAATTCATCGAAACATCAGCAAAGTCGCGCATCAACGTCGAGAACGCCTTCTACGACCTTGTCCGTGAGATCCGCCGGTACAACAAAGAGATGTCGAACCCCTCCGGCTCGGGCGCGTTCGGTTCGCGCGCCCCTGAAGGCAAGATGGATGTGAGCGAGCCAGGCGAAAGCGCTGGCTGCTGTGGAAAATGCGTTGTTATGTAATGGAATGGGCGCTGGACTTTTATAATGGCAGACGCAAGACGCTCGGCACGAAAAACGTCTCCATCTTGAGTCGAAACGAGCAACCTAAAGGGATAAAAAGAGAGAAAAAAAAAAAAAGAGAGACAAAAAGAAAGTTGACTCGGTATCAACCTTTGTGCCGTCTTGCAAGTTGAAGCTTGCAACTTATCAATGCGTCCGCGACGTGATCTTAATTACCTACGAGGCTTGCCACCAGATGATGTCTGCTTACTCCCCATATAATGCCGCCATCGTCTCCATGATTGTTCGATTCCCCCTTTGTTTTGTTGGTTTTTTTGGGAAGGTTGTTGATGTTACTTTTTTTTTTTTTTGTTAATGGGCAAACGAACAGGTGAGCGTGTCACATGAGATACAGCTCACTTCGAGCTTCAGTCCCTGATTTGGTTACTTTTGCCGGCCTCGTTGATATTTACTGGACTTGTGAACGTACATCTGATATTTCTCCCGATATTACTTATTATTATTCTCTATTATTATTTCCTTTTCTGATGCATTTTGTTGGATTCCGCTTGTCATACATATTCCCCCAATGTCAACCATTGCATTATGGATATACTCCAGGTAATGTTTACCTGTTTATCAGGGCCGTTAGAGGCCAGGAAAATATCAGTTTCTGTTCTATTTTGCTGCTTTCTATTATATAAGATGTCGATCAGTCAACACTCAACTTTTGGGAAATGCAAGCTATCAATCTGTGTGAATGGACAAGTGTCTACACTTTGCTATCCAAACGCATTTCTGTTGTCACTTGGATTCGCCTGACTTCCGAAAGAGAAATAGGTTCATCACACCGCTGTTTGGTGACATGCATGAACCTCTCGCTGTCACAACAATTATTCGATATGTCAGATTCGCAATAACTGCCGCTCTTTTTGCTCTGTTCATGCATACGGGGAATCTGGCTGCGTAGCTCTGGGAAAAGCAAATTAGCAATTTACCTCTGGGGTTTGAGGTACTCAGTGCTTCTCCGAGTGTATATAGAGGTGAATAACCATGGACTGTTCCCCGCATTTTATATATATTCATAGTACTGCACTTCATTCTGGTGTTAGAGAGCTGACCACGGTGAATAATGTTATACTCATAAGCGCAACGCAATAGATATATACCTCATTATATTCACTCCAAGCGTACGCAATTCATCGCCGTCAGTAGACCTGAATTTCGTACGAAAAGCAGACCCCCAATATCAGGACAATAGAGCGACTGTGTTATTGAATCCAATATACCTAGTGAACTAATCTCGTAGTCTTTGTCTGTAGTATCTACTGTAGTATATCGTCCCTCCTCATACCCATCATAGGATCCGATGATGTCCTCTTAAACCATACGGACTGTGCCACCAATCCAGTTACAATTCCATATAATATCCCAAGCAGAGCAGAGTCCGGCTATAAGCAGCTATCATGGATTCGGACTCAGATTGCGACTCCTTCCGCTCAGCGATGAGCAGTCCCGCATCCACGTTTACGCCGTTGACGCCGGTTGAAAGCCCTGCTTTCGGTGAGATTCAAATCGCTCAAGGCCTCGTGGTATAGGGAGGGCTAACAAGATAGTAGAAGTCATAAGACCTCCAATCAGCACCACCCCGAGCCGCAATGGCAATCGCAATAGTGGCATGCGCTGGGAGCTTTTGCACCGGGGTAAGGAGGTGCAAGTGCAGGCACAAAGTTTTTCGGAAATTGCTGGTGATGGAGATCCGCTTGAAGATATTAAGAGGCGGAGGGACGTTTTCCTTGCACTGCACACGGAAATCATTTTTCCCCTCCTCCCGGAAGGGCACTTGGATCTGGAGGCGCGAGGTGGTAAACGAGCCCAGCCCTACAAACTTGTACAGCAACCAATCGGGTAAGTAATTTACACTCTGCATTGCATACCTAGGCAAATCCTGACAGGCTGGTATAGTCTTTGCGCAACCCTAAAACCCTACCAATTGGAAGGCTTGTCCTTCCTCCTATACCTCAGAAACAACGGTATGAACGGCATCCTTGGCGACGAAATGGGCCTCGGAAAGACAATTCAGACGCTTGCTTTGTTTCAGTATCTCAAAAAGAGTACTGAGCCGCAAGCCCCCTTCCTCATTATTTGCCCCTTGAGTGTGATCGACGGCTGGATATCAGAAGCAGTGAAGTGGACGCCTGATCTTGAAGTACTCAAGTACTACGGCTCACAGGACGAGCGGGTGAAGACCAAAGCGGCTATTGCTCGTCGAAGGAAGTCGGAAAGGGAAACTGTGCCTGATGTTGTGGTGACAAGCTATGATACGATTATGTCGGATATTGTGTGGTTTCGTCGCGCGTTCATATGGGCATATATTGTGTTGGATGAGGGCCATCGGATCAAAAATGATGAGTCGAAAAAGGCCCGGGTTCTGGATAGGGTTGCGGCGGAGTATAAGTTGGTTCTGACTGGGTTAGTACTGTGGAATTGGGAAAAGTGAGTGAGATGTATGCTGATTGAATGATCGTAGGACTCCTGTCCAGAACGATCTCCGCGAATTGTGGTCGATCTTCCACTGGTTGTACCCGGAAATCTTCGATAAATCAACTGCTGGTCCGTTTGATGAGGCGTTCTCTCTAGGCGATGGAAAGCTCGACGCTGAGTTCTTGAACCACTGCAAGACGTTCTTGGGGCTCATCATGCTCCGAAGGACCAAAGAGTCGCCAGGTATCGGATTGGATATCCCCCCCAAAAGGGAGATTAACCTCTCCGTTCCACTATCGGACCTACAGCATGCTTGGTATCTGAAGATCCTGACTGGTGGTGGAATTGATGTACTGGATAATCACTCTAGTTGTGTATCGAGTCCCGGGGCTGATGGTTTGGAGCATCTCGAACAGAGAGCGGATGTTCGGAAGAGCAGGATCGGCATGAACATCCTGATGGAACTCAGAAAGGTATGTCCTGTCAACAGTCCTTGAAGGCTCCAAATTGACAAGTTAGTGTTCCATTCACCCTTATCTCCTGGATGACACCCACGAAGACGAACCCGGCGAGCATACAATCCTCAATTCCGGAAAATTCGTCATCCTCCAAAAGATAATCCAGAGAGTCGTGACCAAAGAACACAAGAAAATCATCATCTTTTCGAACTTTGATCATGCATTGACACTCTGCGAAGACCTTTTGACCACCTTCAAGAACGACGGCCACCAGTTCAACCATGCGCGCCTCGACGGCCGAACTTCCTCAGCCTGGCGCCGTCTCTTCGTTCATCTCTTCACCACTGACCCTCGCTACAAGATCTTCCTAGTCTCCATCCGCGCAGGGGGAGAAGGCCTCAACCTAACAAGTTCCTCGACCGTCGTATTCCTAGATGAGGACTGGAATCCTCAAGTTATGCGACAAGCAGAAGCGCGAGTTCATCGTATCGGTCAGACACAGCCGGTTTCTATCTTCAAGTTGTATTCGCGGGGAACCATCGAAGAGCAGATGCACAGAAGGCTCGCGAAGAAGGCTTATGTAGCGGCTATGGTGACTGATGGTAGTAATTCTGAGTTTCATGTCGGGAATGGGGCCTTTGTGCAAAATGATAGTAAGCTGATTGTGGGTTTTGCGGGTGAGGGGATTGTGGCGCGGGAGATTCACACGGGCGAGCTGTCGTCGTGGGATTTGGAGACGATTGTTGAGAAGTGTCAGCCCCGGGATGGGGGCATGCAGAACATAGTGGACAGAGATGAGAAGAGCTGGCTCCAGCGCGCTGAGTCTATCCGCACGAACCTCTTCAACGGCCTGACCGTTGATACTACCAACAGAGGCTTTTCGATCTATAAAGAGAACGCCAACCTCGCACGCCCGTCCCGTCGCATCGGCAAGACCCGAGTCGTCATGGTGGAGGGTTACTTCGTAATCAAAGACAACCTAGCGCTGAGTCCTTTGCCAGAGGAGACTATGGAAACCGACGCATCTGAGTCGGGCTCAGGCTCAGACTCAGACGCCTCCGACGACACTGTAAGTCCTCAACCCCAGCTTGCCCAAAACATATCCTAACCATCAATCACAGATATGCTTTACCTGCAAACGTCTCGAAGCCAGTGAGTGCCGCCTCTGCCCCCGAGCCTTCCACCAACAATGCCTCCAATTTAGCTGCCCATCCTATGACACTGGTAGCACCATGTTCTTGTGTCCTCACCATTACTGCTTCACCTGCGAAAAAGCAGCATCACAGGTTGGTAGGCTGTTATTCTGCTGCCAGACTTGCGTAAAGGCATACTGCGAGAAGTGTCTTGACTGGGAGAAGACGGTGTTTGTTGGGGACGAGGGTTGCTCAAGCACGTCATTCCTTATCAAGTGCGCTTCGTGTGTCAGTCACGGCCACAAACGGGGTATGAGGTATGAGAGGCATGTAGCTAAGAGGATTAAGTTGTGAATTGCAATGGGTTTAGGTGAAGTATGGATATCTTAGTTTGAAAGGTCGATTTGATGTGAAGTGGATCGATTGTATGCGGGTTTGGTATGATCGTGTGTTGGTGATATTGGATGATGGTCAGATGATTGCAGTGTTTGCATTGAAGTAAGCATACTCTTTAGAAATTAGACACAATAACTACCAAGAACTTCCAACTGCAAGCCAACTGGCAGCGTAGTTTGTATCCATATGATATGGCTCGTACCAAACCGGTAATACCGATTCCCACTAGTAAAAACCAAACCAAATCCCGAAAACCTGCAACAGCGGGAACTCCAACCGGAACTCTGGATCCTGGTAATTACAACCCGCTACCATACCATACCACATCGTGTAATATAGTATAATACAATACAACATATCAAGTGTTGCGTCACTTGTTTGGCGGGAACGGACCGGCCCGTACGATGATTGTACGGCTCGAGAGGTATACATAGTAAAATAAAAAATGATAGTTTAATAGAGATGTGGCAGATAGTCGCGAATAGTTCTAGTCCGGTCAAGCAGCGCGATAATCTCCGAGCGGCTGAGCTGAGCTGAGCTGAGTTGAGGAATGGTGTACTGTCAGGGGTCAAATCCCGATATGATGGTTTTCTTCAGGGTGGTCTAGTTGAACTACAGTCTATTATATAATTATCTGTTCTTCGCTTATATTTGCCTTGTATATTACTCTACCCCTCCGTGCTTGTAGATAAATGTCCATATATACCTCATATACTATTTATTACAGAGTAGTACTCGATAGTATCCCGGATCATTCATGATCACCGTTAAGTGCCAAAGCGCCCGGAACGGCTTCCCCGCCGAACGATGTGGATTGCGCTAGTCTAGGCCTCCGGAAGACATTACTCTGCACGATGCATAGACACATATGCATAGTTATGGCCGGATTTTTTATGCACGGAAGTGCAATAGGAATACAAGCAGAAAAACCGACAGAAACCGGACAGCCAGACAGACAGACAACGGTTAACGGTAATCTTATGCTTATATCGATCCAGAGTCGATGTATCACTTGTCAGATAAAAGTTAATTGATCCTGTACAATTACTCACAATATGATACTCATAGGTGCAAAAGTGTAGAGAGCAAGGACGGCTGAAGACAGTCGATAAGGGTCCTTCCGGATTCAGGCCTTGGCGCATTGGATATTGCACTTCTTTTCAGGGTGGTGTTATCGTGGCACTGATATTCTCCGCAATGCCGGATCCCCGGCGTCGGGTTGGGTCGATTGAGTCACTGCCGATGTGGGTAAACAGTTGTATTCTGTACTGTGCTTGTACAAGTATTTTACTGTGTACATTGTACGGAGCAAGCGGAGAGCATTATTGTATAAGCTGCGTCCGGAAAGAATAGGATATGGGAGTACTTGTAGGTGGCATTCGAGTATCCTGCAGTCTCATTAAATGCTACTATCACATGCTGCAACTACACCCAAGAATCCCAACATTCCACACCAAACTATCACCAGTCCTCCAAAAACTACTCAAACTCTTAACACCCTCAGCTAACACCCGCATACACACCCTTAACGACCGTTAATACCAGTACCACGACAAGGACCAGTCCAGGAGAGCGGCACAAGTACCATCGCCCTATCAGTACTATCCGTCCCCATCCCTAATTATCCTGCGAGTCAGTCTGTTCCACCAACATGACAGCTAAACGGTCGAAATACCGATTCCCGAATGCGGCAATAGCTACTATTTAAAACCCCAATCCCGACCCAGGCCACAGTGCCCGCAGGTCCCATACCGGGACCGGTCCGTGACATCCGTCGGCCGAGTCAGCGGGCGGAGACGGAGATAAGGATAGCGCTGTGCTGGGGTGGATGTTTTCGTACGGAGGGTTGTTGGCTTAAGTCCGTGTCTGTGCTGGATTGAGTGTACGTATGTACTCCTACGTAGTATAGAGTAGTGTGGCTGGAGTGCTCGGGGAGGAAGTAGGCTACGGGTATGATGGGCGATCATAATGTGCATGACTTTTGGGTATTGTTGAGGATAGACCCGGTTGATGAGATTGGTAGGTTATTCTAACGGTTGAGTTTGGTTGTGGATTGCCTTATGGAGACTGTACTTGCGCGTGTTCTTGTTCTTGTAATAGTACAGAGTACTACTGAGAAATGCATCTGTATTCGTAATCGTGAGGGAAAGAAAGAATAGGAGTAGGATAACGAATGACAATCCTGAGGCATAAGATATAGGATATAACTACTACTGCGTTAAGCACCAATGTTCATCTGCGCCAATCGCTCTTGAACGCGCATCACAACCTCCTGATCGAATTCTGGTTTGATCTTCTTGGGTCTATGCGTCGTTAGCAACTTACAATTTCCTAGTGGTATAGTCTGGTGTACATACGGATCCCGTATCGTGGATGGCCCCCTTTCCTGGCCACAATTGGAACAGTTTCGTTCTCCGGCTCGATATAGAGTAGTGCATATGTGACATGTGTATCGGACTCGCTGGCGAGGCTTTCGCCAGGTTCGCTGGGGTATTTCAATGGGTGGTTCGACGTCTCCTGGGTATCCGTCGGGGTATTTGCCTAGTTTGGGTCTGGCGCTTGGTCAGCGATATCCCTCAATGATAGTAGACAATGTACGTACGGATCGCGAGGGCATATCTTGCACCTCAAATGTCCACAATTGATACACTCGGTCGCATGCTCCGTCGGAAACAACGTCTCGCATTCATGACAAACCCGTCTAACGCGCTGTCGAACCGGCTTACGAACCAAGTCCTGTCCACCACTGCGCGACGGAAGCGTAAGCTCCGCCTTCTGAGTCCTTCTTGGTAATTCGACCGGCCGAGCATCCCTAGCCTTCTTCTCCTCCAGCAGTGCCCGGACAGCACCCTGCTCCGGCTCGGTGACGGGCTTGCTCTTCGGTGCCGGGTGACGGGGACATTTCTTGCAGCGGGTGTGCTGGCAGTTGAGGCAGACTTTGTCGGGGCCGAAGGTAGTCTGGCAGCGGTGGCAGGTGCGGCGGACACGCATGCGGATCGGCTTGGTGACTCGCTGGACGGTCATGTCGCTGGGGGACTTCCATTCGCCGGGTTCGAGGGTGAGGCCGTATTTGGCAAAGAGAGCTTGGGCTTTGGCTTGTTGGACGGCGCTCCAATGGGAGACCACGGTCGGTTCTTGGATCTTGGTGGAGTATTCTTCGGGGTTGGGGTGTGGCTCGATTGGGCTGTTCTCGTTAGCTATACTGCAGGATGATAGACTGAAGGGAACATACGCATCAACATTGCCAACGGGAGCCTTAGTAGGGCCAGCATTGTCAGTGCTAGCCTCGCCGGTGATATCCTTCATGCTGGAGAGAGACGAGGACTTGGTGGAGCCTCTCTTCAAAACAGTCCTCATGCGCTTAATATACTTGGACAGGCCCTCAGGCTTGTCCTGATTTTCCTGAGTCGACATTTTCACTTTTTCTTTCCTTATCGAATATTCTTCACTCCTTCGGTTCTTTTAAATCCACGATATCGTGCCGATGATTTGTCAAGCCTCGTTCCCCAACTCGGGATCTCCGGTCAATACCGACCGAAGAAACATCAAATACGAGCAAAGTAGGGATGGACGCAGATAAGACGACCGACGACGACAATAATAGGCAGTGGTGAATGAGACGACGGTGGATGACGGTGATAGATCAGGCGCAAGGAGATTGACGGGAACACGGGCGGCGGTACCGACAACCACAGACTTGGGACCCGAGAAGACGGTGAGGGAACTGGGATGTTGTTTTATGTAGACGTCCAGTCAGTCAGCTAAATGACAAATGAGAGGTTATTGGCTGTGAGGATGTGAGCATGCAACAGTCGGGCAAACAATGCAGCAGTGAAAAGTGACCTGTTCACTGACTGACCCGACGCTGGGGGTTAGGACGTCGTTGATAGATTGGGTGGGAGAGAAAAGAGAGACAGAAAAAGAAAGCAGGAGAAAGAGACAAAAGAGACAGAGAGGAGAAAAGAAAGCCTATTGATAAATAAGTTTAGCCTAGCAAGGATTATGATTTTTTTTTTTTAAAAAAAAAAAAAAAAGGACGGCGACAGCGACGTAGTAAGGATCATAGCATAGCAAGAATATTTTGGCAGAGAATAAAATCATAATTTCTGGGGTGAAGAGCAGGGGCAGCCGTAATTACGGGTACAGTACGGAGTATCACCCGTACCACACAGGCCCGTGCGTTACCGGAACCAAGGTTTTGTTGCCGAAGGGCCGAAGCGGGCGCTGACGGAGTGGCACTAGGCCGTCTTGGGAAGTACGCCGGCGGCCGAACTTGGGCTTAATAATTCAGAGTTTGTGCCATCAAAGTAGACAGTGATGTTCGATCAGACAATCGAATTATCCTTGACAAAGTGCGCATTTACCGGCGTAACGCACGTACTTGTAGTGAACTTGTACTCCTGGACAAGTATTATGCACAGTACTACAAACGCTCTAGCTGGTCTGAATAATAGAGCCAGTTTCATCTCAATTAACTTTGTCCGGACTAACTCAGTTCCTTCCATTGCTATTCTGGTCCGGTTTCAGATAGCCGCCCACGGGACGGAAATTTTCGACGCCTTGAGTGGGATAGATAGTCCTCGATCCAACTACTCGGAGTAGTACTCTGTATATGTAGTACGACGATCCGTACAGCCTACGGTGGGCTGGTTTGTACAGCGACGCTGCAGTGGAGTGGTCAGTGCTGTGCCAGATCACTGGGTCAAGCCAGACATTGTACTGACCAGGATAGAGTGGTATAGTATGATCCGCTCGAATAAACTTTGTGTAGGGAGGGGGCTCCTTTACTACGGACTGTTATCGTATATACTCCTATCCTTATATTGATACACCTCTATATAGAGTATGTTCAAGTACTCCTGATCACCATAAACAAGGTTATCGATGGCCATACCGGATGAACAGCAGTTTCATCCACTTAAAAAGAAAATAAGAGGGGGAATTCCGGCCCGTCGTGGCAGCGGCTGATAGCCCCACTTGCTCACTGGGATTCTTGATTGGCCCACTGTGGAGTGTATTACAAGGGTATTGTGCGGACAGTACTAGTACTGGTACTGGTACTGGTTTGTACTAGTACCTCGAGTACAAGTACAGGTACTTGCCCATTATTATCATTATTATGCAGAGTACGTGAAGCCTGAAGGGATACGAGCTTTTACTATGCTTACATGTCTACTCATTCCGTATTCAAACAAGGATTTTATTATACAAGAAGCGAGTGAGTGAATTGACCTCGTTCTACCTGTCGTGTCACAAAGTCTATTCTAATGAAACCGCGTTCCTGAATATAGGGACTAGGCTACGGAGCTTCCTTTTGAGTCGGAGGTTATTAATGCTCTATCCGTGTTCCCCGATTAGGCTCCCAGAGATCTGTTCTCAGCCTAGGCTAAATCCGTAGGGTATGAGTCCTTGTAGATAATGCCTAACTGATGCAATGATTGACACCATCCAGCCTAATCACACCATACGCCCGAATTCTAGTCTCAGCCCAGCTTTCAATCTCATGCATGCGTATTGAATACGCTGCCCAAGAATTTAAATCCAATATTCTGGTATCGATCAAGCCACTTGCTTATTCCCAGCAGCATGCATCAGACAAGTAACATCCCTGCTATAGCTATGCGGGAACTCCGATAAGCTACTAATCGTCACCCTGGAGTCTCGACTCGATCGAAATGATATCATCCTCCTCATGCACCTCCAGAACCCGGTTCACCTCTGCCGTACTACGCATCAATTCCACCGCCCCGGCGTAGAGCATCCGCAGCGACGGATTACAGTTCTCGGGGAGGTAGTAGAGAAGGACGTATGGGACTGAAAGCCGACCGGATCCCTGCGCGCTAGTATTAGTATCAACTTCCAATATACGAGAATGGAAGAACAGGTGCGCACCAGAGTCAGCGGGTAACTGAGGAGGATAAACCGCGGGGATGACTCGGGGAGCTCATCGGCCACATCTTCCAGCTTTGAGTAGATTTGATCATTGTCGGGGCGGATCTCTTGGTTCTTCGAATCAATCACATCTATCTGATTGTCAATATGGTGTTCTCATAGTCCTTGCGTCGCCGTCGATTGGCTAATCGCGGTTGCTTTCTGTTTTTCCGATGGCCACTAAGGAGGTGAAGCCCATACAGATAATAGCCTGCGGATCCTTTGCTCTCGATGTTCCCAACCGAAACTTGCGCAACTTGTCTTTGGTTTCTGGGGAGAAAGAATATAACCGCGATTCAGAAGCCTGTTTGCCGATACACCCTGGTCAGTCTTGTCTCTGCAGTGCGCCGCAGATGCGGGGCAACTCACCATGTTGGAGAAAGCCAAAGAAAAACGACCAGCGTCTAGCTCAGAAAATTAAATCTTAGAAAAGAAGTTGAATAAGTGATAGTATGATAGTAGTCCAAAATGAAGAGATGAAAGATATAGCCGGATGAGGACAGGGTGTTGGAAAGAAGAAAAAAGATCTGTCCAGGTGGAAGTTGAGCTCCCTTCCCCACCCCGCAGGACCTTCAAATGCCCCATTATTCTCTCCACTATCCGAGACCTTTCTCTCGTCCTTTTTTCTTTCTCGTCCGTTCTTTCTCCATATTCTTCCATTGCTATTCCTTCATGTTCGCCCGTCTCAGCCAACTTACCCGCCATATATCCCGCCCATCGCTCGCTTTTACTCCGGCCGTCACGAATCCCGCACCGTCGCTGTCCCCATTGCACCATCGCACTCGGTCCACGATGACATCATCTGCTACAACGAATGCGTCAAAGACAATACACACTGCGGCTTGTTTGATTATCGGTGATGAGGTCCTCGGTGGAAAGGTGAGACTTGGGACATTCGCGCGGAATTAGGACTGGGGTGTTCCTGAGTGGCGCGCCGGTTGAACAAGAGATTGACCCGTTTACTCTCGCCAGACCATCGACACCAACTCCTCCTACTTCGCCAAATACTGCTTCCAACTCGGAATTCAGGTTAAGCGCATCGAAGTCATTGCCGACGATGAGAGCGAAATCGTCGAGGCCGTCCGTCGCATGAGCAACAATTACGATTTTGTCGTGACTAGTGGAGGAATTGGGCCAACGTCCGTACCCCCCACCCCTCTCTTTCAGACAAATAATTACAATTGTGCGAGAGAAGCTGATCCGTGTGTCCATCCTCCCGAAAAGCCACGATGATATAACCTATGAGTCGGTAGCCAAGGCCTTTGGCCTGAAGTTGAAACTGCACCAACCGGCCTTTGAACGGATGAAGAAACTCGCCAGACCCCATCCCATGCAGCCCCATTTCGACTGGGAGAAGCCATCCCCGGGGCTCAGCGCGAAATTGCGTATGGTTGAACTGCCATATGACCCGAAGGTTCCCGAAGAACAGCAGGCCGTCTTCGTCGCGGATGACATGTGGGTTCCTATTGCGGTGGTTAACGGAAACATCCATATTCTCCCTGGTGTACCACGTCTGTTCGAGCGACTGCTCGAGTGTCTCAAGCCTAATTTGCTGCCGCGCTTGACGAACCCTGAGGGCAAGGGTATCTACCGCTTCCTCTTCAGCACGCCGCTCCCTGAGAGTGCTATTGCGCCGTATCTGACAGAGCTTGCCAGACGAGCTAACCCACACGGCGTCAAGGTGGGTAGTTATCCCCGTTGGGAGAAGAAGCGGAACACTGTCACCCTGGTTGGTGGTAACAAGCCTTTCATGGAGACGCTGGTGCCGGAAGTCGAGCATAATGTGCACGGCCGCAAGGTTAGCCGAGAGGATGAACTGGATCCCCCTTCGGACCATGAAAAATAACAAGCTTGCATGTGCCGGAACCCCAATATTGTTTTATATTTGTCTATGTCGATGCTTTTGAGACTTGATTGTATATAGACCATAGATAGTCGGATGACTGGCGTGGATGCCTACTCTTTGTCTCAGATGTCAGATATATTGACCTGAGAGGTTCACTCATATCGCTGCAATATATTTCTCAGTAGGCTTGATGTTAGTTTCGGAGACTTTCCAACTAATGCGTTTTGAGACCTTTTCTTTCACATATTTTTACTGTTACTCTTTTTCCTTTTCTTTTATGTTAGATGGACCTTGTTAATTGATACAAATCATAGTCCGATACCATACGGACCCACTGATAAGCTTATCGACATTTTCTTCCATCCTTCCATCACCAACTTCTTTCCTACCATCACGACCCCCAACAACCAAACACTACGAAAATGACCCAACCACCAACCCCAAAACAACACATAGCCCAGACCCTCCTCACGCGCGCCCACCCCCCAGAAACAGCAGAAACCCTCTTCACCGAACGCATAAAACAAAAGCCCCTCTACCTCCGCCCAACCTCCCCAACCGCTTCCGACAACCGCACCCGCCGGCGCCACCACCGCCTCCGCAAAAAAGAATACTTCCTACGCAAGCAGCGCCCAAAGCCACTCTCCGCGAAGGAAAAGCGCGCCTCTGGGATCTACGAGTTAGGCGAGGGCGAGGCCAAGTACGAGGTCTTTCGGGGGTTACATGCGCTTTGGGTAAGGTATATGCAGGAGGTGTTGGATTTGAGGAGTGATGGGAGTACGGGGACAGGGGGAGGGATGGTAACGGCGCTGTCGCATGGAAGTAAGCTTGTGAGCGCTGATTTTCATGGGGCAGAGATTGAGGTTGTGAGGAGTAGGTGTGCGGGGAGGGTTGGGATGAGGGGGATTGTGATTCGGGATACGAAGTTTACGTTTGTGGTTGTTACGGAAAAGGATGAGGTTAAGAGTATGTTTTCTTTTCTACTCTGGTGTCGGAGCAGGTGGCTGATGACTACAGCTATCCCAAAGGAGCAAACGATTATTCGCTTTCGCGTGCCGTTACCGAAGCCAGCCATAGACGCAGACGCAGACGCAGATGCGGATACAGAGACGAAGGAGGATGGGCAGAAGCAGTTCGAGGCGAAGGAGCTGGTGTTTGAAATTCATGGGAATCAGTTTCAGAATCGGGCTGTTGACAGGGCGCATAAGAAGTTCAAGTGGAGGAATGTTGAGTATCTGTGATTCCTATCTGATGGAATGATACGGTGCCTATGCCTGCCAGCTTTGGTCAGATGCCAGAACAAGACCACACGCGCAGCGTCAGTGGCATGAACTGCTAGCTGAGCTCTACCGCAGACAGAAAGTAGAATCCTTGGGGGTCTACGGCGGACGAATTACGTCGATGTAAATGGACCTTTATTGATAGATCATAATGTATCATTCACGGGTATCTAATTCATAGATTTGCAATAAATCGCATTTCGACGACATTGTTTAGCTCTTATGCGAGTATGCGTCGTCTTCCGGTGCTGATGATGTTCTCACGCGATATTCATCTTATTTGTGCTTGCCTTAGCGCGAGCCCATCAGGCGTAATCGACGGTGGTCCATCGTCACAAACCAATCGCGCTAGAACATGTTCACAAGCACATAACCTCGAGTGCGACTTGAGAATGGCCGCGGCGTGAAAGCAGACAATTGCTGCAATAAGCAGATATGTTGAGAATCGATGAGCAGAAAAGCATGGAATCACATTCCAGCCCACTCGATACTGAACGTCCTGACACTATCCTCGGAATTAGGACCAGTCTGTTCAGCCCCACCAACAAGGAATCCCTTTTTCACACCAGTGCCCAGTCGACCACCAGCAATGATGTCCATCAAGTTAATCTCCTCATCCCACTCAGCAGACACGGCCAGAAAGTGAGAGTGGAACCGTAGAGGATCACCGGGGTATGCGAGATACTGGCATCCGAACCGGAGTCCCGGCGAGAGGAAATAACCCTTAGAGTGGAGATGCGCGAACAGAGGATAAGAGGATGGGACTTCAGGTGACGCTAGGATCTGATCAGATGCAGGTCTAGATGGCATCGGCGGGTACGACGTCGCAGGAGTGACAGCCATAGCCGTTTCAGACGGAGTCGGGCGTTGCGGACCGACATCCTGGGCCTGTTCACCACCCGCAAACAGCTCCAGCGCAGGATCATCACCCGCAGCATTATCCGCGACAGCTTGCTTCTGCGCAGCTTTCTTAGACACCTTTGCCGCTTTCTTCACATCTAGATTCTTTAAAGCTTCTTCCCGCAGTTGCTCTTTGCGGCGGTTCTGCAGTCGCATGGCTTGCAGCCCTTCAGCTTCTAAATCCTGGAGATACCGTTTCCGATCTTCCTCCATGATGGAAGTCATGCCGTCTTTGTGCGCCTTTACCTCGTCTACAATGCAAGCTACACCCTTATCCACCAGCAGCCGCGCCTCTTCTGGCATCAGCTGAAGGGGCATGGCCAAGAAGACATTCTGTTGCGGGATTTGCGGAAGGGTTCCAATCAGAACGCCACAGATATGGTGTTCGCGTCTCAGATATGTAACTGCATCAATTGAGAAGAGATAGTAACTACCGGATATGTAAGAGATCGGTATAGGGAGAGCCGGGTTGGTGTCCATTTTCTAGCTGACACGAGTTGATTATTCAAATATACACTGCTAACAGATGGCCAGTCAGCGCAAGTCCATGGCATGTCAATGGATGGTAGCAGTAGAAACAAGAAACAGCAAGTCATTCTCAATACGTTTCTCAATCACATGTGCTCAATTTTTAGAGATATATAGGGAGCTTCAGGGGATTGACAGATTATAGTAGATGTATAATCATGCGAGCAAAAGAAATAAACATATAATATTCTTTTAACTTACCATTAAGAAGAAAAAACTCTGGGAATTGTCCAGCAAAACCAGAGCTGTGTGTTAATGAAGAAAGAATGTCGAGACGGAGAAAAATGTTGGTGGGAAATACTCTGACGAGCCGCGCTAATCCTGTTTGGGAGTACTCACTCCGGCGACCCAGAGGAACCACAACCGCTACTTGATCCGCCAAAAACAATTCAGATTGATCTGATAACCGCATATTCTTGACAGTAAGATATCACTTCGGCCTGTTTATTTACACTGACGCCTGTCGCTAAACGCCGCAATGAACTTCTTCTTCCTGCTATTCCTCGTATTCTTTTCACCTCTCCTTCTCGTTTTAGGTAGGCGATTCTCTAACCAATCGTGTCGCATATGCTAACACCTTGAAGCATGGTTTGCCTTTTCTCGCGTGCGCCGTCATTTCGAAGACGAGTCAACTAGACCTGCATTTGGACGGAGTTATCTTCGGACAATGGCGCAAACGGGCGGGGCCATGTCTGAACAGATCGAGCTCCAGGATATGCTCGAGGACTCGAATCATGAAGAATAATTTACCTTCAATTCAATTATCACTTTAGAATTCAAGGTCCTCCTTCTTGGGCATTCCACCCGTAGCTGCTCCGCCTTGGGCTTCCTTGTCTCCTTCCTCCGGCGGTAAGCTGAAGGGTTTGATCTCAAATTTACGTCTGCTCAGATTGAACGCCCAATCCTGCCCGATATTCTGATCACTACCGCCCCCACGTTCGTGCAACACTGGCAATCTATGTGTCTTCAGCATACCCTGGGGTGGCTCCTCTCCAGAAGTCGCCGCTCCTGATGTCGCCAGTGCATCCGCGGAGTGAGGGAAAGGACACAGTTCGATCACACCATCACCGATCAGCTCCATCCACCGTACGAGGCCTGACTCGCGAGGAAATAACGACAGGGGGACAGTGACAATGGCTGTGATGCGCGCGTTTGGGGTGTTCAGAAGAGCTCTGAGGGAATGAAGGAACGGGAGAACATTGTCTGGCTGACTGACTTCCGGGGGATACATGGTGGGACTGAGCAAGGACGGGATGACGATACGGTGTACGGTGTTTGGAGGACTCGACACAATGGCGCTTTGAAGTCGCTTATAAATGGAAGCGAAGAATGGCTCTCTCGTGGGTGCGAATGTGATGAAGTTCATTTTCGCAATGGAGGGGTGGATGAGACGTTTCGTGAGGTCGAATGAGTGACAGAATGCTGGTTTCACCTGGCTTCCCTCCATGCTCTGGTTTTGTTCAGATGCCACGGGGGCTGTGACAATCAGCACGACGATCCCCAGTAGTGTACTCGGACGGACGAATCACTTACCTCGCGATCCTGCGACTCCTGCGCCAAACTCCCCTAGACGCTCATATCGCCAGGCAATCTTCATTCGCTCGCCCTTCCGTCTATCCGACTTATCGTCACCAGCTTCAGCAGAGCCTATCAGACCAGGAAGACTCCTTCCCCATTGCTCTGGCACTCCAATAACATGAACCTTTTGGTCCTGCACCACTCCTTCGGCAGCATAGTATCGTAGCAATGCGCCCGCAAAGTCCGTAGTCCCATTCTCTTCAATAATCAGCATTTTCCCAATAGGAAGCCCCCCATGCCCTGCCAAAAGATTGTCCAGCGACAGTGTACCCGTAGACGTCGTTGGTCTGCCATCATCGGGAGAGGGTCGGATTCCAGGGCTCGACTCGGCGACGGCAGCGGCCTGTGGTGCTTGCGCGGGGGAATTGACGACAAGTCCCTGACCCGGGCCAGTCGAAAGTCCGATATTCCGCTTGCGAAAGGACATTTCCTATATGATAATCGAGATCTGGTGTTTTCAAGCGTCAGTGAAGATTATTTGAAGCGGCGGGGCATGGCTCAGGTCCTTCCGCCTTCCGTTAGAAGGGGCGGTATCATGAAAAAGTCGAGCAGAAAAAAGCTTCCACCGCCGGAACTCGACTTGAAGCCGATTTTGCTTTCACGAACAATCTCGCATCAATCGGCCGTTAGAGGCATACAATACTCAGAAAGTCACTGCTATATCTGGATCTAGCTCTTCTTCTCCACAGCTAGCAACTGCCACAATGTCCGACCCGCTCCTCTTCGAAGACACCTTCACGATCACCGCGATCAACTCGCAAAAATACGACCGCGTCTCTCGTCTGACCTGCACCTCGTCCGACTCCTTTACAACCTTCACGCTCGACGTCAACACTGAGCTGTACCCCTGCGCGGTCGGAGAGTCGCTCTCCATGGCACTAGCGTCGACATTGTCGCTCGATGGAAAGGAGGATAGCAAGGCCTCTTGGAGAGAGGTTGGTATGGGCGAACAGACGCTGGCGAACGATTATGATTATGTTTGCCATGGGAAGGCATACCGGTTTGAGGAGGGGAGTTCTCAAGGGAACATGTAAGATGCGACTTGCATTTTGAGGGTATTGAGTACTGGCTAACAGATGGTGTAGGGCCGTTTTTATCTCCTTTGGTGGACTCCTGCTTTATCTTGAGGGACCTTACAAGAAGCTCGCCCCTCTGCGGATTGACTACGTGTACCTGCTTTTGAAGAAATGAGAGGATCGATTCTTTTTTATTTTCTTATCCCGCGATTGATGCAAATACCGCTATGCTATTTACAGTTGATGCACTGTTCTCCGAACAAAAGTCGGGTGTATTTGGTTGAAACATTTCTGGAGCGCCGGCGTTAGATTGGTAATTGGGTATATCGAATAGATCATCAAATATGTATATCGTTCTGTGTATGCTTTTTTTTTTTTTTTTCATTCATGGTCCTTGGTCTAATTCGCCAAAGCATGCGATGCAGTGGGGAACTCAAGACGACGGTGCAATCTCGCGGAGATCTCCAAGAAATCAGGCTCGTTCTCCGGAATGATAATACCATGTCTGAGAAAGAAGTCAACCAGCACCATGGAACAATTGGGCTTGAACTCCCCATTTGCCAAAGCCTGCTTCGTCTCTTCAACGGTGAACAGGTGAAATGCCTCCACCTCACTATCGCAAGGCTTAGGAACGACACTAGCGTCCAGCGGGATATCATAAACATATTCAACCTCAGGCTGCAGCAGGCCCGTCTCCCCTCCGGCATTCTCACCCCGTACGTAGAAGTATGTAATGCAACCAGTCGGAACTGCATTAGCCTTTACCACATCCTCAGGAAGAGACGCCTCCTCCATAGCCTCCCGGACAACACACTCTGACGGCCTCTCCCCAGTACTCATCCCACCAGCGACAGTATTATCCAACATCCCCGGATACGTCTGCTTGGTCCTCGAACGCCTAGGTACCCAAATCCGCATCCCGTCCGCATCCTCCACATAGCAAGTAGCATGCACGCCATACGAAACAATCCCAAAAAGTGGGCTTGCGCTGCGCTCCAACTCAAGCAGGAACTCCCCCTTGGGACCGTAGACGGGGTACAGCTCGTCGCGCCATCCGTTCAGGATCTCAAAGGTGTTGCGCTTAACTGCTTCCGCAAGAGTTTTTGCGACTAATTTGCTGCGCTGGCTGGGGGTTGCATCAGGAGCTGTGACTAGTGTGACTGTTCGGTTTGTGGAGTCGATGCACCAGCAGTCTTCGGGCCAGGGAAATTTCTCGACGACGGAGTTGCAGATGTAGCCTAGGACGGCGGGACAACCGGTGACTTTGAAGAAGTGATAGTTCTGGAGGTGGGATGTGTAAAATGTGGGGTTGTCGTGGTAGTAGGGGAATCTATTGAATGGTTAGAAGGGTCTTGGCTGCTGGATCGGAGAGGAAGAACCTTACCTGTCGCATTCATTGACGAGGTCAAGGTATGATTTTGTCATTGTGTCGATTGTTTGTAAGTTGTGTACACCAGAACAATCGGCAAGAGAGAGATGCTTTATACAAAGGATGTGAGGCTCTCTGATAATCTCACAGGCGCAGGCTGAGGCGCGGTGGTACTGTACCGTGTAAATTACACAAATACGACTATCTATCAAGCAGGGATAAATAACCCTTATCGATAAGGGCACCGCATTTCGTCACTGGGCATTTCTTTGAGATTCCATCATAGAATGCGCGCGCCTGGAAAATTCCGGTTGCTGCCATCGCAAACTGTCAACTGGACAGCCATAATCCCTGGAAGATGCAAATTGCACCCTGCTCAACACGATAGCAAACATATTCCCTGCCAACGATATAATCCAATAATTGTCAGACGGGGCTCAGTGTTTGCGTGTTGCACTGCGATTTATTACTCCGCCATGTTCTCCGTCATCATCCCAGGCAGACCCTGTCTGACCGACATAGTCGCCGTCGACGGCCAACCGAACGGTCAACCGACCAAGTTTGCTTTCACATTCCCCCTTACGCCCTCATTCACGGACGTGGTCGTATTCTTCCTCCCGGGAACGGTCCTCCCCCAAGACACAGCAGCCGCCATCTACATCCAATTACCAGAACAAACACCCTCTCCCAACGGCCCAGCCTTTCGCTTCATAGGCGCACTAGCCAACGAAAAACCCTCCGCAGTATTCAAAGTCCGCCCCGGCGAAGCAGCATCCACAGCGCAGCGCTCAGAAGCAGAAGAACAAGATGAAATGCTCGACGAAGGCGCAAGCAACCTCTCCGGTGGCGCGTCGCCGGGCGGTATAGTGACGTTGGGAATTTCAATCGAGCCAGTTCAGACTGTTGCACCGCAGTTGGCGCAGTTAGAGGCTGAGAAGCCAGCAGCTGGGACGTCGACGGATCTTGTAAGGCAGTCTCCTGAGCAGAGGCAGAGGAAGGAGGTTTCGACGAAGGTGCTTGCGCAGAGGATTATTGGGAATGCATTCAATTTTCTGGCAAGTTTTGCAGCGCCGGATCCTAATCATAGGGGGGAAGAGGTTGTCACGTTGAAGAGCTTTAGGGATTGGTGGAGCAAGTTTGAAAGGAGGGTGGAGATGGATCCGTCGTTTTTGGAAAAGGAGGATCCGAATGCTCAGGGATGATTTGCGTTTTGCATTTGCTTCGGGCTAGTACGAAGAATGGGGTGAACAAGTTAGCTTAGAAGTGGCTTCTAGGGATTTGCGCTTCTTTCTTGGACGGGACGAGGATTTGTGTTAGTACATCAATATCCTCGCTACATACAGGTGCAAGTAAATATCTTTAATAACAATGATGATTTAAGACCACTAGATGAGCAAAACCTCTATGTTTGCATATATATACAAGCTTGTGGTGGCTCTATGTTTATATCGTGGCCTCCAGTAAGAAGTTAAGAAATACTGTTCCAATCGCAAGACCGTCATGATCAACGGCGGCTCTGTTCAGCGCATCCTCAGACACATCCTTCGACCACACACCCAACTTGGCCCGAGTACTGACGATCTCAGTCACTATAAACCCCGTAAACTCCGGATGTCCTTGGACAGTAATGAACTTCCCCGGCAAATACATGCCCTGCACAGCACAACGAGGAGATGAGCCAAGAGGTATAACATTGGACGGATATTCGTAGACGATATCCTGGTGCATTTGTTGAATGCGCTGGGGATGAATCGTTAGCAATCATAGGGGTCATTAGGTATGCACGCGCAACGTACAAGCTTGTCCTTCCCAAACAGCTTCCTCCCCTGCTCTGTCAGGTCCATATCGCACACTGCAATTTCCCAACCGGCATCGCTTCGACCGACTTTCACTCCTAGGGCACGTCCGATGATCTGGTGGCCGAAGCAAATACCCAGGATACGCACGCGGGGATGTTCGATGGCTTTCTTTGTGTATTCGACTAATCTCAGGATCCAAGGTTGGTCTTCGAAGGAGTTATATTCTGCCAAAGATTAGTATATAGCAATGACCTGAAGGCCATAAAGGAATGCATACTCGATCCAGTCAAAACAACAGCATCAACCTCATCCAAGTTGGGATACTTGTCTCCGTCTACGATGTCCCATCGCGAGATTTCCAAGCCAGTCTCTGGGTCAAGTTTCTCCGGCTGCCCTAACCTTTTGGCACTTTCTCTGAAGAGCTCCTTAAAGACACCGCCATAGCCTTCATACTTGGCGTTGGTGTTATCTAGTGGCGTGTCGCATTCTAGCACGGCGATTCGAAGCGGGGGAGTCATTGCGGGTATGGAGAAGCTAATAGGGGACGAGAGGGAAACGATGAGATATTGATGGGTATGATGCAAATCTTTCTAAAGAAGCTGTTTGTATGTAATGCTCGATATATTCAATCAAATGGAATCAGAAATCATTCCAGAACGAGGGGAGTCGATTCATAAAGCGGCGGATGATCCATTCCGCCCATGGTTCCTTATCGGCCCTGCGTCCGTACCTTGGCGCTACCGCTTTGTCAAAAAAGAGAGGGAGAAAAAAAAACCTGCCCTGACAGAACAATCGGAGAAATCTTCATACTTTTGCGCTAAATATAAAATCTCTAACAGATAGTAGGAGGATAAATTGAAGATCCAGTATTCCTCATAGTACCCTGGCAATCACGAGATCACCGTAATTTCGTACAGTTACTGTATCGGATAATCGGTTCGCGCTAAGTTCGCCGGGAACAATATTTGATTGGTTAAAATCAAAAATTGAGAGTCAGTAAAACTTCTGATTGGGTGAGATAGCACGAACCCACGAGTGGCGGTAATACAACATGACATCTGATACAGAGTATGACGACCAGATGCAGATGTCAACCATAAAAGTTATTCAGGAAAGGTTCTCAGAATAGCAGGATTTGTCGCAGTCAAAGTAAAGATCCTAGTAAATTAGTATAGCATTTATGTCCTATTCCAATCTATTGCTGGCCGTATAACCAGGTAGATATAAAGTACTGACAGGATCTGATATTACAGTAGCGTACCCATCCTGCAGCTGACTCCACTGTAATCCATGACCATACCCGAGCATTACAGAGTATAAAGCACTGGAGGCTCCCAATGACCTTTGCTGATGGGATAAATCTCTTCTTTTCTCTCTTGCAACTGCGTACATTCGTTTCCTTTCTTAGTTCCCTTAACCAAGTCTGCTTTCTTATCTCTTTCATATATTGCCAACAAAAGACCTGATGGAAGGACATAACGACCATGCCAATGAGTCAACCCCTCTGTTAGGCAGTACTGGAACGTCACCTACTCAGAACCACCGCTACAATGGAGCCCATGAATCTGTAGGGAAGGGTCCTCATTGTGACTCATCGTCCATTGCATCGACCGTCGAGGACGAGGATGCGACTGTCCTGAACATCTCTGGAATCACTTCTGCTTCCCAGGGTATACTTGACAGTGTACCACCACCTCCTGATCATGCAGGTCCTGAGGATAGTCAATCTAAGGGAAACACAGGCTATACAGCACGATTCATCAATGTCTCGCCTGCGCGATTCTGGCTTATATTTGGAGGGATCATGATGGGATATATAGTTGCGTCTTTCGATTCGACGCTGATGGCGTCTAGTCATCCAGTGATCACGTCCTACTTCCATGCCTCGAACTCTGCGTCGTGGCTCTCAAACTCTTTTCTTTTGACGTCTACTGCATTTCTTCCTCTCTTTGGGCGCATCTCAGACACCTTTGGGAGGAAACCCGTCTATCTGTTCTCTATCGTTGTCTTCTTCTTCACTACGCTGTGGTGTGCAATGGCCCAGAGTATTGGCAGCCTAATCGCCGCGCGTGCCTTCTGCGGTCTTGGAGCCGGCGGTGTGCTTGCTCTGGGTATGATCCTTTCCAGTGACCTGGTCCGTCTCGAGTACCGTGGTGTCTACCAGTCTTACATCAATTTGGTTCTGGGAGTGGGTGGATGCTTAGGATTAGCTTTCGGTGGCTATCTATGCGACAAAGTGGGATGGAGAGGTGCCTTTTATGTACAACTGCCATTTATCTTCGTGTACTTCTTCGTGGCCGCATGGACGACCCCGGCAGGGTTAGGATTGAAGAGTGCGAAACGGGAAAAGATGACACTGTCACAATTGGTCAAGAACATTGACTTGGTTGGCTCGTTGATCCTGGTTCTTGCTGTGACGTCGCTAATCATGGGGCTCAACCTGGGTGGTAATGTGTTCAATTGGACTCATCCTGTCATTATCTCATCCTTGGGTCTATCTATCGTCTTAGCGTTAATCTTCGTGAGGTACGAGCGCGGTGTGGAGCGTGCTGTTATGCCCATCTCACTACTCTCGAAGCAGCCTCGCGCAAGTATCATCTTCGGAAATTTCCTTGGATCTATCTCTATAAACACCATGATCTTCAACATCCCGTTGTACTTCCAGGCCGTTAAACTGGTCACTCCAACCGAGTCCGGATTCAAGATGGTTGCTTGTACGCTTGCCGTCACCATGTCCAGCGTCTCAACAGGCTTCTTGATTACATACACCAAACGACTGAAGCCCACGATAATAATTGGCGACATCCTTATTCTTCTGGGTGGCTGTGCGGCTGCCTCGATAGGCGCTGCGACCCCGGATATCATCGCGATGGTCTGCGTTTCGCTCTCCAGTCTCGGCCAAGGCTTCTCATTCCCTTCGTTTATGGTGGGCGTTCTTGCTACAAGCGACCAAGAAGAGCAAGCAGTAGCCACCACAGCACTCAGTCTATGGCGAAACCTCGGCTCGGTCATGGGAGTCGCGATAAGCAGCTGGATCTTCCAGAATAGCTTGACATATCGACTTGAGGAGATGGTTACGGGACCAAACAAAGAGGATGTCATTATGCTCGTCCGCAAATCGGTACGAGCCATTGCAGAGCTGGATCTGATGCACCAGGAACAAGGTTAGTAATGATTAGTGGAAATTCAAGGAATTCATGCTAACAATTGCAGTCATCGGCGCGTATAGTTTGAGTCTTCGGGTGACCTTCGTCTCCGCTGCTGTTTATGGAGCTCTTATGATCCTTATGCACATTCGGATGCGATTGCCACGGCTTGGAAGCTAGTCTTGATAATTTACTGGTTCATTCACGATATATAAAACCGTTGATTGATGACCATATAAGAATGATGGAGGCATGTTGTCAATGGCGGACCATGCTATGATATGCATATTTCAGAGACTTCAGACATATATCATAAAAGCAGAAGCTCCAGTGTATTTACCAGATTAAAAAGTTTCAAGCCTTCTAAGAATTGAAAGAGAATATATAATCATAACACAGGGTAGCCCTACAAAATGGATAAAGCACTAATCCCTTTTGGGTTTAGTCTAAAAACCGTCCCCGCGCATCTTTTTATCGATTCGTCTTCAAAGCACCATCACCATCTTTTTGCTCTGCGAACAAAAGATTATACATTCGTTTCATAGATTATCTGAGGTGAGTCTGTCATGCGCCTGACTTAGTTTGATTTTTATATTCGTTCTCTCTGACAGCTTTTTTATTAGGCGATTTGCGACTCCGATCTGGCGGAAACCACTTGCGATCTCGAACGACCATATCACTCGTTGCTTGACGACCCTCGCGCCTTGATACCTGCGAATTATAAATAAGATTTTGGATACATCTCACGACCGTGAAAGAAGATAATGGACGGTGGCTAATGAACTGGGGTGCTGGTTAATGGATTCAGTTGCGGGGTCTACTTGCAGCATTATTTGTTCGAGTTCCGCAACGGCAATCGCCGGACAAATACCTGCGTGACTATCACACGCTTTGATATGACTCGTGCCACTCGCAGTCATGCATCTCTACAACCAGATCTGGGAACACCCATGACCTTGATGTCCGAACCCAGCGACAGCGGACCTACTCCGAACGACGATGGCCAAGCCTCGACACCGACAAGCTCGACGATCAGCACACCGCGCGCAACGATGTCGAAAATCGGTAAGAAGAAGAGTGGCAGAGGGATTCCAAAATCGAAAAGAGTTCGAACCGGCTGCTTAACCTGTCGCGAGCGCCATCTAAAATGCGACGAGGCACTGGGCAAGTGCCAGAATTGCCGGAAGTCGAACAGGGTATGCAGGCGCGGGATTCGTCTCAACTTTATAGATACGCAGACGGTTGCACCTCCATACTATGCGATTCGGAAAACGGGCACGCGGTTGACGTTTCGGGATGAGTCGAGGCACATTGCGTCGGAGTATGTGGGGGGTTTTGAGAGATATCCCTCCCCGGAGCCAGACCTGCCGTTGGAGAAACAAGGTCCTGCAGAGTTTGAGTTGTCTGGTATTCTGAGTCCGCCTTTGCAGAGTACTCGTTCAGTCGTTTCACCATTAGAGCCTTCGCAGTTGGAAGCGATTGATGCTATGCTCAATGGCTCACCTCAGGCATTGTTCTCCGTTTTTCCCGAACAAGAAATGCCTCTTGTTCCTTCGACGAGACAGATGATTGTCAACCCCGATTCTAGACCTCTCAGTCGTCAAGAAGAGATCCATCTAGTACGGACATTTACGGTAGAGATTGGACCATGGCTGGACTCTATGGATGCGTCAAAATACGTACGTATAAAAATACCTTGATGTAATTTCGTAAGCTAATAAATTTAGTTTACGCATATTCTGCCGTTTCGTGTCTTAGAGGAGCCAGTTCTTCTGAAGGCCGTCATGGCGTGCGGAGCACATCTCCATCCCATAAGTTCCCCGAACGGCGAAGACAAAGCTTCGTATTTTTACTTCGCAGCGACTCAAGACCTCTTCTGTCACCTGCAAAATCCAGACCGTGACTCTACTCTCTGTGCTGTGACTGCAATCATTCTGAGTCTGTACGAGATAATGTCCTCGAGGAACATCCATGGCTTGAACCATGTCGCCGGGGCCAGGGCTCTGATCAGAGAATGTCACTGGGACGCAAGATCTCCTGGGCTTGGAGGATCATGTTTCTGGCTTAATGTCACTATGGAAATATTCACCTGTCTGCACTTTAACTGGTCTCTGGCCTGGGATCCCGATACATGGGGTGTGAACATGAATATGGGCGAAGCACGATCCCATGCTACTGGCGGCGAGGAATTGTGGCTTCATCGTATTGTCTATGTGTGCGCGAAGATTGTCAATTTCCGGTCGTCTGGCTCTCAGTTCCAAGATGTGGATCGTGGAGTTGGCGAAATGCGGTTTCACGAATGGGAATTATATAACAAGTGGTGTGATCAATGGGACGAGAATCTACCGCGGTCTATGATGCCTCTCGGATATATCGATTCATGGCAGGGTAATCATAAGTCATACTTTCCGGAGATTTGGTAGGCACCCAGTTACTTTTATGCTTCTGATTGTAGCTAGGAATGTAACTAAATGTGGTAGGTTGCTTAACCAGACGGCTATTATCGGGCGGTTATTCTATCTGACTGCACGGCTCTTGCTGTGCAAGACGCACCCCTTCGAATCGGGGTATAGCCCAGAGATGCGCAATCTACAGCAAGGTCACGCGCATTCGATCTGCGGCATTATTGCGCAGTTAAAGGACTGGTATGTCAGATTGTCGAGACGAAGTGATAAATCAAAGCTAACTGTATTCTACAGCGGTGTCGCGAGTTTTTCAATTCGATTCCTTGCTTTTGCCGCTGAATGTCTTAGTACAAGAGAATCCCAGGAAGAAGCACTACAAATCCTCGACCGTCTACTCAATCAAACCAGCTGGCAACCGGACTCTATCAAGATAGAGCTCCAAGAGGCATGGGCCTGGAACAGCCAACCAGCCACGTCTGCAGATTCCGCTTCTCTGATGAACGAGCATCATACAATGCTTAAGCCGAGCATGTCTTTTCCCGAACAGCCCAAGATGCCGTGCGGAGTCATTAACCCTACTCTGCTTACTGCAGATTTCTCCATGGAGAATCATCCGTATCGTGGCTTCTACATTCCCCCGCACTCGCAGCATTTTATTGATGAATTTCAATTTGGAAACTTCTAGACATCGTACATTTGACACATATATAGGGCGTTATTTTTGCGAATATTTGTCTACGATACCACTATGTCTCGTCCGTTCTTCTTCGGTCCTTCCTAGTAGTCGTCTGAAACATGTTTCCATACATAAACAATAGCTTAGACTCCTTCCGAATCCGTTTGGTTGGCCCAAAGCGAGAGATCCAATGACTCCAAACTTCATATCTCTAGGGTTATTATAGGCTTGGCCAGTGATTCCGGAGAAAAAGCATTAACATATATTCGCCGAAGAAGGCAAGCACGGTATCAGGTTCTTGCCTACGGACTTATTAGACATCATTGTTCCATGTTTGCCATTCTATTTGCTTCATTATCTTTGCTCATATTCGTCACTTTAGCCATGTGTAACCAAAATAACAGTTTAAACATCGCTCGCTTCTTGAGTCAACTTTAGCGGATAACAACTTTTAACTTCTCCAATCAACATATCCAAATTCAAGGTATGTGCTCTGCTCATATGTCTGGTTTATCAAGTGAAAAGACCTAATCTTTCTCTGGCCTCAAAATTGCCCTGCAAGTTAGACCAAGAAGCCCAATGAGTTAGGAACCGTGTTCGAGTACATACAGGTGAAGTACAATCTTGAATACCTCCATCATGTTGCATGTGGATTCTGCCAGGTCCTGCTTGGGTCAAGGCGCATATACCACATGTCCACATCTGGGACCAATTGTATCAACGAGTTATATGATTAATCAGCCTTGGATATTAATGGAAATTCTCCCGGAAATGAAACGGTGGCTTTGAGGATTTGAAACGACGGAATTTCATCATTGGGAACGGGTCGGTTATGTTTATATCCAGGTGAACTTGAGGCTATCTCAGTTAAACCGACAATGCCAAGACTCTGTATGTAATGAAAGTAATTTATTATTACTCCACTAAATAACCTCTTCCCATAACCTCACTGCATTCCAGCATATCATGAACCGCACGGTTCCTTAATTCATCCTCAAGCGCAAATAAGAAGCACATATAATATGACTACCCTATCCAACCACCCTCAAACCACACAGCAATCCCCCGCAACGCCAACATACATCCTCCGCGGCCATGCATCCCCAATCCACGCCCTGCATCTCTTCGCCAACAACCTCCGTCTGATATCCGGCGATGCAGAAGGCTGGATCATCGTCTGGGATATGGTGAGTAAGCGGCCGGTTGTTTCGTGGAAGGCTCATAGGGGCGCTGTTTTGGAGGCGAAGGGGTTCGAGTTCGGTGGAAATGGGACGGTTGTGTATACGTAAGTTTTTGTTTTGCTCAAAAGAATGGTAATGGGTATTGATACGTTGCAGACATGGACGAGATCACAAATTACGAGTCTGGAGGTTTGGGGTGAAGGATGAGGGTTTTCTTGATAAGACTCTTCCGGTGGATGCTAAAGAGAGAGAGACTGCTCAGAATCAGCCGTGGATGTTGCATTCGCTTCCGGTTAATGCGTTGAATTTCTGTGCTTTCGACATGATTTTTCTTGAGGTTCTCCGCCCTGGTAGTAATGAGAAACAGGGATCTCAGGAAGGGCCATCTTCGGACACCCAATCATCGCAAGACAATGCATCTCAACCACCGGTGCTCTTTGCGGTCCCTAATGCCCTTAATTCCGGCGCAATTGACATCTTCCACTTACCATTGGAAAGACGAGTCTCGACCGTTCCAGCAGACCCAGCCACGAATACCGGCATGGTCATGACCGTCCGTTTAATACTCTCCTCTTCCGGGGAGCTATACGCCGCATCCGCCTACGAAGATGGCCATGTAATGGTCTTCGTCCGACGTGGCCGATTAACCGAACAAGGAATCACATCCAGCGCAAGCGGCAATGGAACCGCTTGGAAATGGGAGAAGCTTTATGCGAGCAAGCCGCATACACAACCAGTCCTGTCGATTGACGTCGCTCCGTCGAAGGATCACCTTTTCTCTTCTTCTGCAGATTCGGTATTGGTGAAACATCCTATTCCTAATGCGGGTCTTGTGGGGGTTGGTCATGCGGAGGAGAAGGCCTTGAAAACGCTCAATACGAAACATGCCGGGCAACAGGGTCTGCGCATACGTTCTGATGGGAAGATCTTTGCGACTGCGGGGTGGGATTGCAGGACTAGGGTGTATTCGTGCAAGACGATGAAGGAATTGGCGGTGCTTAAGTGGCATAAAGATGGGTGTTATGCTGTAGCGTTTGCGGATATTCTCGGTGATGAAACTACTGCTTCCCCCACGATCAATGCAGAGTCCAAGCCGGGGAACGAGAAAGATACGCAGATTACGATACGCAATGAGGGATCACTCGCAACAGTCCAACAACAAAGAAACCTAAAGGCACAGAAAACACACTGGCTGGCTGCTGGCTCGAAAGATGGAAAAATTTCATTATGGGATATCTATTGAAACGATCGCTTTTTACAACTTCTATATACGGGCCAGACTATGCCAGGTTGAACTCGCTCGCTCCAGCCATATGCTCTCTCATCTTGGCCTTCATCTTCTGCGCTGCAACAGAAGCATCCGTCTGCGACGGGACATCATCATCGTCATCTGCGCGGCCACCAGATCCAGCCTTCCTCTTCTTCCCGGCTGTCGACTTCCTATCTGCCTTGTAGTCTTTCTTTGTGGCGTCCTGTCCTTGACGCAGACCAGGCACGTTGATCTTACTCGGTCGATCACGCAGCGCAAAACTCTTCGCCAGATGTCCAAGATGCAGTTCCTTAATATTGAACATATTCCGCTCGCTAGCAATATGCGTAGCATACGCCCGGATATGCGACTGGAACGCCCGCCGCGCCATCTCGAGATACTGCGGATTATCGATTGCCCAGCGTTCAACGTCAATCTGCCAATCACCCGCCTTCTGTTCCCAATCATGGCTCGCGGACTCGACGTTTCCACCGAATCCGCGCTTGAGGATCTCATTTACGTCTGTGCGGGTGAGCGCTTTTCCGCCATCGCGGTAGCCGCGCTTGAGGATGTCGACGTAGCCTTCTTCGCAGCCTGGTTGCAGGAAGATCAGGGCGCGACCGTCGCGACCAACACGGGCTGTACGACCGATTCTGTGCAGGTGGTCCTCTGCACTGAAGGCGGGGTCGTATTCGACGACTAGGTCGACATTTGGCAGATCCAGACCACGGGATGCCACATCGGTACAGATGAGGACGGAGGGGTCACGGTTTTTGGCGAAGGAGTTGAGGGTTGCTGTTCGGACGTGCTGAGGGAGGGAGCCGTGGAGTCTGTGCAGGGTTACCGGGTTCGATTCGTTCGAGAAAGCGGTTGCGGGGGCGATGGTGCCGTGGGGTGAGAGAGGTTGCTGTTCTTTCTTTTCTTCTTTGTCTGAGCTGTCGTCATCGCTGGCCTTGGTTTCTTCATCTCTGGACTGCTTGTTTCTTGTAAAGACCTCGAAATGAAAATCGACCGAGTCGGCGCATGAAACGAAGACAATAGCTTTCATGACAGAGCCTTTCCGGAAGAATGTGCGTTTTAGAAATGCCTCGAGCGTAACCAATCGTAGTTTAGCTGCGACAATGGCGTAAGACTGCTTAAGTTGAGCAGGTACCCTGAAAGCATCGTCCTCGTCCTTATTCTTTTTCTCCTCGTCCTCATCGGCCGGGTCAGCTTTGATGTGCACCGCATCCGACAAACTAATCTCTCCCAACTTCTGCACATTCATCTTCAACGTAGCAGAACACAGAATTGTCGTTCGTTTCGTAGGAGCGCCAGAAATACGACTCGGTCGTTGTCTTGCGTCCAACTTATTCACGATACCCTGTAACTCCTTCTCGAACCCCAACTCCATTAACCGATCACCTTCATCCAGAACCAACCACCGCACATTGCTCACGTCCAATACCTGCGTGTTGTCCAAATGATCCGCTAATCGACCAGGCGTGGCCACAAGAATATTCAAACCCTTCCGCAACCGCGCCTTTTCCGACTTCTTCTTCTCACCACCAATAACAGTTCCAGCGACAATCCAATGCGCACAGCGCAGTAACCCCTCCAAAACAACCGAAATCTGCTTACACAATTCACGCGTTGGGGCGAGGATAATAGCGAAAAGACCACTATCACGGTGAACAATCGGTTGTCCCTTTTCATCCGTTCCTGAGTTACCCAACGAAAGCGCCATAATCCGCTGCACAAGCGGTAACAAATATGCCAGTGTTTTCCCAGAGCCTGTTTCGGCTTGGATAAACGCATCGCTTTCCTCCTTCAACAATTGCGAAACAGCCGCTTTCTGAATGCCGGTTGGTGCTTTGAGCTCGAGTTTCGTAAGAAGATGTGCTGCTAGCTGCGGCGACAATCCTAAACTGGTAAAGGTATCAAGTCCATCGATAAGTGGTGCATTAGTCGGCTTCGCATCTTCACCAGCAGCTTCTCCATCCTGGTTTTCCTCTTCTGCAGTCTGCGGAAGCGGGTTCTTCGAGAAAAGCGACGAAATAAACTCTCTTGGCTGCTGTCCATGTCGTTGCGAATGCGAATGCGACTGTCGATGTCCATCCCCCTCCCCCGACGCAACCTCTCCACCCTCAGTCCTCTGCCTCTTCACCGGCCTCTGCGAAATTTGTATACGATTCGGATTCTGCGATGTATTTGATTCGTCCGCGGGCTTCTTGGGGCCGGCTTTCGTTCGGTGCTTTGCGATTTTCCTTGCGCTTAGGCGGTCGCGCCATGTGCCTCCTTTGAGTTTAGGCTCGGGCTTGATGATGTCGTCTCCAAGGGAGAAGTTGAGGAGCATGCCATCGTCGGCCATGATTGTGTTTTTGTTGTTTGGGGGGGGGCGCTTGATGTTGTCCGGCGCTCGGGCTTAGGATGACTTCAATTTTTTTGGGGCGGGAGCTAAGCAAATTTTCTCGGGCCGGGGTGGCTCCGAACCCTATGGATTTGCCCTATTTTCCTTTTTGGTTTTTACGGCTCATGCAATTGTTTAGGAGAGCGATGTTCTACAAATGGGTAGAGAAAAGGATGTACTTCTAGTAATCGAGAATTATGTACAGTCAAAAAAAGATAGCGAGAAGTGCACGCTCAAATGCTCAAACACGAGGGTCCAAAACAAGATTGTCGATCAATCTGACAGGAACCTGCCCATCACCCAGACCGCGATCTTCATCCGGCTTAGCCGCCTCAAGAGGAGCCATTTTGAGGGCACCACTCAGAATACCACCCTTAGACGGGTCAACCACTTGCAATTCTTCCAAGTCTTCGGGATCGGCAAGAGATATATAGTCGATTTCATAAAGCGCTCTTTCAGACGGCTGCAGGGCCTGCTGCTCAGCAAGCACCTGGTTAGCCACAGCATAGGCGGCCCCGAGAATGTCATCGCGGCTAGTTTTGCCCAATTGGTATGCCGCTTCAGCAGCCTTCATCGCCTTGTAGAAGACGAGACCGACCGCTCGTCTCCGGGCTCCCAGGTAAACGTTGCGTGAGCTCATCGCCAATCCATCGTGCTCCCGTACGGTATCACCAATGCGGATTTCGGTGGGGATGTGAAAGTCCTTGACCATGCGCTTGATGATCACTGTCTGCTGGACATCCTTTTGTCCGAAATAGGCCCGGTCGGCCAGGACGATGTTGAACAGTTTCGTGCAAACCGTCGCGACGCCACGGAAGAACACGGGACGAGAGGCACCTTCCAACTTATGCGCGAGAGGAGTAATCGTAACAAATGAGCCATGTCCATCCACTTCTGACGAAGGTGGCATGGTAGGGTACATGACTTGTGGTGTTGGTGCCAGAATACCAGTGACCCGTCCATTCTGAGTGTCCCGAGAGAGCTCGTTGTTGATTTCCTCCAACTTGGCTACATCGCTGTCCCAAGTGCGCGGATATTTATCAAGGTCCTCGTTCACTCCGAATTGAGTTGGATTAACGAATATACTAACAAAGACGTCTGTGTTTTCCGATGCGGCTTGTCGAATTAGGGAGAGGTGACCTTCGTGGAGGGCGCCCATTGTTGGGACAAAACCCAGGGACCGATTTTCCAGCAGCAACTGCCGTCTGAATTGGCGAAGAGGAGGGACATCGCGAAACACTTGGAAGGAGTACTGGCGGGAAGAAGGGAGGGACATTGTGACGGTTCGGGAGAAGGAGGAAGGTGAGGGAGCTGGAAGAAACAATTAGCAACCGGTCAATTGGCACAACGGAAACGTGTCATACTTATAAGAGTCCTCGCGCAGCGAAACATAATTGCGTTAGCTAAAGGAACTCGTGGTGAGCGATATGGGAAAGGATTGGGCAATGATGGTAAAATTATCCGCCGGTGGAGCTGCCGCAGCTTAGGCCATCAACTCAACGTGGAAAGGAGTGACCTTGGCAAAGACCTGTTCGAAATGAGCGCAAAGGGATCGCATCTGCCAGAAGATGCCCGAGAACAAGCAGCGCTGCCATTTATCTATGTATTGCTGTGATGCGGTCTGCGACGTTGAGTTCATCCTTTGTTTCCTGTCTTTGCTCTCTGCCAACCGGCGCGCTACCCGATCGGGCCTAGAACACCGTTTCATCACGTGAGCAATATCCGAGGTTCGTTCTGGGGGAATCGGGTTTGGGGACGATCAACGTTTTGTTGGGAAATGCCCGGCTTTAAACTTCACGATTGGCCGGGCAAATGACGGTCTTGCTTTGATCTCTTGCTGCTTGTCATGCTTCTGCATTCCCTCTGACGCTCTTTTCTCGTTAAATGACCCATTGGAATCTTGACTGACTAGATTTACCTAACCTCCGAGCACCCCCTTCCAAATAATCGCAAACAAAGAGCGACAATGCCGCCGGATAAAACCCCCGTCGGCGATCGCGAATCGGCCCCGGACCTGGAGATTGTTGGAGACCAGGTTACCTTTCATCCCACTGGATTTACCGGTGGTCCAGAGCAACAGGATGGGCCGATCACGGAGCGCAACCTGGTGCGCCACATGGCGCGCTTTCGACAGAACCCGTTTGACTTTTTGCGCGAAGTGAGTCTACATATGTCAGGTACCGGGTGGAGGGCATACGACGATGTTATCGGACAACCTATATTCTACTCTGGATTCTCGGAGAATATCAAGTCGCATATTCTCGGCAGTCCCCTGTTGCAGAACAAGGTCAATGAATTGGCAGACACCCGGTTGGCGGTTGAGGAAAGGGAGGGATTATTGGCGATAAAGACTGGTACCTTGCAGCAGAAGAGGACACAACGGAGGAGCGAATTGAAGCAGAGTTTAGAAGATGTGGTGGATTCCATGATGGACAATATGATTTGCAAGATGGAGAGCAAGAGGTTCATTCGGGGGGCATACTATCTATGTACCCAACTGTTAACGCGGGCGTATCATCAAGGTGAGCATGGGATGCAGAACGTCCACCTCTCACAAACCGTGATTGGTTAACATAAGTAGGTATCCACGTGTCTAGCGAGGAGGTCCTCCGTTTGAGATCTGTCGCAGAGGAAGCCGCTAAGAAGAAGCAATCTATCGTCTTTCTACCGTGTCACAAGTCCCACGTCGACTATGTCTCCCTGCAGCTTATCTGCTATCGCTTGGGAATTGGCCTTCCTGTTGTCGTGGCGGGCGATAATTTGAACATCCCGTTATTAGGACCGTTCTTACAACATGCAGGTGCTATGTGGATCCGTCGAAGCTTCGGAAATGATCCGTTGTACCATACTGTCGTGCAAACATATATCGATACGCTTCTGCAACAAGGCTTCAACTTCGAATGTTTTATCGAAGGCGGGCGATCAAGAACTGGCAAACTTTTGTCTCCCAAGTTCGGTATACTGAGTTTTATCGTGGACAGCTTGCTATCGGGACGTGTGGAGGATACCATTATCTGTCCTGTTAGCACGCAGTACGACAAGGTTATCGAGACTGAGTAAGTGAAGATCAGGCTATCTTTGCCATGTTACTAACGTGGCCCAGGTCGTATATCAGTGAACTTCTCGGTCAACCCAAACGGAAAGAGAACCTCGCAGATCTCCTCTCTTCATCTTCCGTTTTATCGTTGCGACTAGGCCGTGTGGATGTTCGCTTTCAGCAGCCATGGAGTCTAAGAGAATTCATCACACAACAGATGTCTAGAATGCCACGTCAACTTGGGTCGAACAGTCAGGCACTTAGCTATACCGAGCGAGGACGAATTCTAAGGACATTGGGATATAGAGTGCTATCAGATATCAACAATGTGTCTGTGATGATGCCAACTGCTTTGGTCGGTACGGTTCTCCTTACCCTTCGCGGGCGCGGTGTTGGTAAAGGCGAATTGGTGCGTCGATTGAATTGGCTCTGCGAACATGTTCGCATGAAGGGTGGACGCGTGGCGCACTTCTACAGGCTTCCCACTGAGACGGTCGTCGATCGCGCGCTCGAAGTCTTGGGACCACAGCTTGTTGGCATAGTGCCTGGCCTGGTGGAGCCGACCTACTACGCCGTGGACCGCTTCCAGCTTTCCTTCTATCGTAATATGACAATCCACCTGTTCATTACCGAAGCATTGGTATCAGCGGCTATGTACACGCGGATCAAGCAGGGTGGTGGACCAGCGAATCAGCGCATTCCTTACGAGGAACTATCGGGCCAGGTTACTTTCCTTTCGCAGCTGTTCCGTGGCGAATTTATCTTCCCTCCGGAGGGTTTCACGGCCAACTTGGAAAGGACCCTGGCTGGGCTCGAGAAGGATGATGTGATCCAGGTCACCCGAGATGCATCTGGGGCCCCACTCTTTGTCGAGCTGAGTACATCTGAGCGACAATGTGGACGGGAGAACTACGACTTTTACTGCTTCCTTATCTGGCCATTCATCGAGGCATCATGGTTGGGCGCTGTTTCTCTCCTTGGACTGACTCCACCGTCGGACAGTCAGAAGGATCTCTGGATTGATTTGAAAAAGGCGCAAGATAGCGCGCAAGTTGTGAGTCCTTCGCCCATTCTACCGAAACTCATTCACTAAACTCAACTAGCTCGGTAAAACACTATACCACCAGGGTGATCTTTCGTACTTCGAGGCGGTTAACAAAGAAGCGCTCAAGAACGCGTACCAGCGGTTCGCGGAAGAAGGGATCATCCTTGTTGCTAAGAGCAAGGAATCCCGTAAAGCGCCTATGATGAAGCTGGCACCTGAATGGACACCCGAACGGGATTCCGCCACTGGCAGACTGCTTGGCCGTGGGCGGCTCTGGGACTTTACTGAGATGATTGCGAAATCCCGTCGCGAGGGGTGAGTTTCTTTACCTTTGTCTCAGACTATCCTCATACTAACGGGAACCAGTAAAAACCGTCGAGACGGAGCCACAGTATCATCACGGGTTATGGCCATGTCGGAAGTCGTTGGACGACAACTATACGAAAAAGCGACTGGGCCGGACCCCGCCGAAGACAGTGATGTGTCGACGCGCCAAATGCGTCGGAAGGACATCACAACCGGAGCGAAATTGTAATGCATTAGCAGGTTTTATTTGTATATATAGGTCCTGGAGACTTGTTTTTGTATGCATAGAATACCCCCTTATCATAGTCGACTTGTGAAATAATACGACGTTAGCGGAATGCACTGGTATACAATACACCCTGCAGTAGGAATATGCACCATTATCTCCAACCAACGAGAACACCCCAAGGCTAAACCCAGAGGGATAATAAACCCGGGCGCCCAGATCTTCCCGCAGAAGGATCGACTTCAGCTCGCTATCTTATCAAGGACTTTGTTCGCCGTGCTTGTGTATAAAAGAAGCGGGACGAGATTGCATTCTTGGCTTTTTGATAAGGGCTCCCGGAGGAGGAGTTCTCGCTTTTGCTGAGAATGCGGGCCGGGTGCTTAGATAGATGTGCTGTTCTTGTCTTGTGTGTTGAGGTGGGTTGCGATAGGGCTGGTTGCAGCTGCATGTGAGATAAAAGCCGCTTGGCTCCAATTTTTGAAATTAACCTGTTCATCATCAGTTGTATACGCTCACTATGTCCGAGGTATCTCTCCTCTACCTTTCCCTGATATACATATTCTAACAAAACCAGCCAGTCTACAACGCCTCAACTCCCAAAGGCGGCGATCCCACCAAAGTTGACATGGACGTGCAATACTCGGGAGGCGAATACAACTATGTCTATATCATCAGCTGCGCATTCATGGTATGGCTTATCATGCCGGGGATAGGACTGCTGTATAGCGGCCTTGCACGACGGAAGTCTGCGCTGACGTTGCTGTTTCAGTGTTTCTTGGTTATTGCTGTGTGAGTCCTTTTCTCCCTTTTTCTTTGGGATGGTTATTTTCTCCATAAAAAAAAAAAGGATGGAAGGCGGTGCTGACAGCAGTGGGTAGGATAACCGTGCAATGGATGTTCTGGGGTTACTCGTTGGCGTATTCTCGAGATGGAGGACCGTATATCGGGACGTTGAAGAACTTTGGTTTGATGGAAGTGATGGCTGCGCCATCGCCAGGGTCTGCAGTGTTGCCGGAGGTTGTGTTTTGTTATTTCCAGTTGTTGTTCTGTGCGTGTACTGTGAGTTCCTCTCTCTACCCATCAATCCCAAAGGGCAGTGATGCTAAAAATGCAGGTTATCATTGTTATCGGCGGTGCCTTCGAACGAGGCAACATCCTCCCCTCTTTGCTCTTCAGCTTCTGTTGGGCTACCATTGTATATTGCCCGCTCGCCCGCTGGACGTGGAGTAGTAAGGGGTGGCTGTATAACCTTCCATCGCTGGATTATGCTGGTGGTGGACCTGTGCATATTGCATCGGGGTGCACTGCACTAGCCTACGCATTCGTGCTCGGAAAGCGCAAGCAAGGCGCTGAAGTAGAGCCACGACGCAAACCGCACAACGTCACACTGGTGTTTCTGGGGACGGCGTTTATCTGGTGCGGGTGGGTTGGATTTAATGTATGTCCCCCATACCTCAAATCCATCCTAAGGTCAAAAAACTGATAAGTGATAGGGAGGCTCTACACTAAACGCAAGCGTCCGTTCAATGGTCTCCATCTTCAACACCAACGCGGCCGCCTCCACCGGCATCCTCGGCAGGGTGCTGGTCGACCTAATCCGCCACCGCGGCCGCTTCTCCCTCGTTGGCGCCTGCGAAGGCGCCATCGCAGGTCTCGTCGGTATAACTCCCGCCGCAGGCTTCGTCTCCCTCTGGCTAGCCGCATGCATCGGCTTCATAACGTCAATTATTTGCGCGTTACTCCAAGACCTCAACAAATGGATTCGCATCGACGAGGGGATGGACGTATTCAAGCTCCACGGTGTAGGTGGAATGGTTGGTGCTTTTTTGACAGGTATCTTCGCGGGCGAGAGTGTTTCTGCGTTCGACGGGGAGACGTATCAGAGTGGTGCGATTGATGGGGTTGGCGTGCAGGTTGGGCGGCAGCTGGCGGAGGTGTGTGCGATTTCGGGGTATGCGTTTGTGGTATCTCTGGTGCTGTTGTATGTGATTAATTGGATTCCCGGGACGAGGTTGAGGGTTGGCGAGGAAGTGGAGGGGGTTGGGCTGGATAGGGGGATGTTTGTGGAGGAGGAAATCGGGGACTGGGGATTATTTGGGATGGGTGTTGCTGAGGGTAGGTTGTCAGGATCTAGTAGTCCGGCACAGATGCAGGAGATGGTTGTTGATGCGAAGTAGTCTGTCGCAAATTGTCTGTAGTATAATCATGTGATATTTATGCATAGTCTCAGTTTTGGTCACTAATGTCACTAATGAGTGACACAGGATCAGGATTTGTGATGTCTCTAGCCGTCTATACAAGCCTAGCTCCATCAAAGTTACCGACAGGAAAGATCCGGGATAGTAACACCACCATTCTACTACTATAAATACTGCATTTCAATCCCTCTGGCAACTAATTGCCGCTTCAAAATGCCCGAAACTCCAAAAAAAAAAAAAAAAAAAAAGCAGCAATCTCGACAACACCACCTCCAAGCTCACCTCCCTCGAAAAGTCCCAACTCCACCTCGCCGACGACTACAGCTCCTCAGACGTCTACATCAACGGCGAGAGCGACACCCTCTGGCATCCATGGGTCAACAATCTCATTATCAAGCCGTTACGCTTTGAAACACGCACGGGGACATTCGCCATTGTTCTCCGCGCAAAGGAGGATACGTGGTTAGGGAAGCATCGACATCGGAGGAGTGTGACTGCTATTACGGTGAAGGGGGAGTAGAATTATAAAGAGTATCTTTTCTCCTCGTCCTGATACAAAGGTTGCTGCTGAATGGAATAGGTATGACTGGGTTGCAAGACCAGGAAACTATGTAGTCGAAAATCTGGGGACGATTCACACGCTACATATGGGGAAGGTGCGGAGGTCGTGTTTACTATAACTGGGAGTCTGGAGTATTTCCACAACGATGACAGTCTGAAGAACACGATGGATCTGTTTAGCTATGCGCATTTGTGCTACGAGTACTGCAGAGAACGGGGTATCAAACCGAACGACGGGTTGTGGTATTAGCTAGTTACAAGTACACGGAATACTTACTTGTATGTCTCAGTATGTTTGCCGCAAATAGAGTAATAGTATGGGGTATAGGGCAAACGGTATCAGGGTCCAGACCCCGGGAAAAGCCGGGGCGTTGATTCGCCCGGAAACAGCTCCACTGGCGACGACGATGACGAATGCACGTCAGCCCCAGCCAATCATGCTGCTTTCCGGGGGCCGATGCGTACGTCAGTCATTTATTTATATCTTACTACATACTAAGTAGTACAGTACAGAGAGTGTACAAGTACTGCTCAATCATATAAAATAACATGGATAGAATGCGGAAGGAATATTCTGTAGAGCATAATTGTACATGTACCACCACTTGTAAAGGGGTACGAAAGGCAATACCATACTGTAAATACTTGTTCCGTCGATAACGGCGTGGCGCTAAACCGGAACCGGGGATGATCGACAGTGGGCTCATCCAGGTTTCTTCCTCCCTTTTTCTCTCTTCGCTTTTTCCTTTCTGTCTTGCATCATTCATTCGTTCAGGGTCTCCCCTCTTCTTTCTCTTCTAAATCCTCCCATCATACTCTCCCTCCTCTTCCTCTCGCTTTTTCACCCCAAGAACGGCGGCTTCGACTGGCCTCGACTAAACCGCCCCAAAACGGATCGGCCCTCCGTTGTCGCATCGCCCTTCCGCTCACTCTCCGCAATCACCACTGCTCTGTCATGCTTCTTTAGATTATAATCCTAATAATCCTGCGTTGATATTCGCTCTCGGCCGTCTTCAATGGGTAAATGTGCGTTGACTCGCAATCCTCCAAAACCCCTAGTGGCGATTTGTGGCAAACGCTAATCATTGAGATATAGGGCGTTATGGTGTTGTCCTGGACGCGGGCTCGTCTGGGACTCGTGTACACGTCTATCGTTGGTTGGACAATGTCGTTGCACGCAAGCTGTCGAGTGACAAGGATGTGAAGTCGCTTCCGGAGATCAAGACCAAGGCGGAGTGGACCAAGAAAACCCAACCTGGTAGGATTACCACATACTGATAACGACCTCGCCCATCTAACCAGTCTCATTAGGCGTGTCGTCCTTTGCTGATAGACCCGAACTGATTGGCCCCGATCACCTTGCGGAACTCCTCAAACACGCGCGCGAGATCGTCCCCGATGAGGCTGTTCGAGACACCCCCATTTTCCTGCTCGCCACCGCAGGAATGCGATTGCTGCCAAACATGGAACGACAATTACTTCTCGATCAGATCTGCTCGTACGCCCGCGCCAATTCCGATTTTTTGCTTCCCGATTGCGATGTTCATATTCAGGTGATTCCCGGTGTGACTGAAGGTCTGTACGGATGGGTTGCGACCAACTACCTGCTAGGTAGCTTCGACGAGCCCAAGGGTCACGATCACGGCAAGGGACATCACACTTATGGCTTCTTGGATATGGGTGGTGCATCTGCACAAATCGCTTTCGCCCCGAATATGACGGAAACCGACAAACACGCGAACGACTTGACATTGCTGCGACTGCGTAACGTTGATGGTTCCCCGCAGGAGTACCGAGTTTTTGTAACCTCTTGGCTTGAGTTCGGTGTTCGTGAGGCGCGAAGACGTTATCTGGAAGCACTCCAAACAGCTAGTGGAACAGATGGCATCAAGGAATTTCCCGACCCCTGCCTTCCCGCCGGCCTTCGTACCACGATCGATGGGAAGCCGTTACACCCGGGCGACGAACCGTACCTGCTAGGAACCGGACGTTTTGAAGAGTGCTTGCGGCAGACGTTCCCCTTACTGGACAAGGACGCCCCATGTGCTGACGAACCTTGTCTTTTGCACGGAACACATGTGCCCGCGATTGATTTTGATGTGAACCATTTTATCGGAATTAGCGAATATTGGCATACCACGCACGAGATTTTTGAGATGGGTCACAAGGACAAGGCGTACGACTTCAACACGTATCAGGAACGAGTCAAGTCATTCTGTTCGCAAGATTGGGCCTCGATCGAGAGGGGCCTCTTGCAGCATCGGTGGGGCAAGAAGGTCGACCAAGAAAAGGCTTCTGAGATTTGTTTCAAGGCGTCCTGGATCATCAACGTCTTGCACAATGGTATCGGGGTTCCGCGCGTCGGCCTGGAAAACACCGCCGGATCGGGCCACAACGGAACCAAGGAGGTCCTATCGCATACCAAAGACAAGGGCTATCTTGACCCATTCCAGGCCATCAACAAGATCGATTCCACTGAAGTGAGCTGGACTCTGGGCAAGATGGTTCTCTACGCTTCTTCTCAGATCCCCGCCGATGCCGATGAGGCTCTTCCGGTGGGATTTGGCAGCAACGTGGCCGGTGTTCCCAACGATTTTCAGTACCCCAGTGTAGACCTTTTGCCCGACCCCGATGGTCTCCATAGCGAGCATTGGCACGATACTTTGTTTGACGGGGATTCTCCCCGTCGTGTTCCCGGGTTTCTTCTCTTCTTGCTGATCATCATCATGGCACTGTTCTTCCTGTGTGGGAGAGCCCGTCGTTCACGGATCTACCAAAAGATTAACAACATGTTCCGCGGGTCACCGTCCCATCCCCACTACCCGAAGAAGCGGAAGTCCCTTGGCGGAAAAATGCCATTCTTCGGACGGAGGTCACCATCATACGAGCGGGTTCTGGAAGATGGCGTCCAGGAATTCGACTTGGGTCCGTCCGAGTCGCGCGGAAACTCGCTTGACGAGGGCCGTCGTTCGTTCGATGCTGATTCCAAAGGCTTCCAGCCCCCTCGTCGAGCATCAACCTGGGGCAGCGGCAATAGTACACCCACACTAAAGTATTCAAACGACAATAGTTCCACAGGGACCATCGGACTTGGAATTACGGCTGGCTCCGGAGTGTCCGCGATGGACCGGGCCGGGTTAGCAGTGCGAACTGAAGGTCGCGATCATCTGTCTCCTGTGGCTCTGGGCCCAACGAACAACGGGCGTCGCTCAAGAACTGGCAGTCCGGCTCGATCTCACCATCAAAAGTCGCCTGTCATGACACCGTTGGCTCATGATTAATGTTATGATGATTTTGCTTTGTACTGCATATGCCTGGGAGTTTTTGGTTTTGTAATTTTTCTTTTCTTTTGTTTCTGATGTGACTGCTTTATATGATAGAGCTCGTGTTCTGGTGATTGTCACGAGTACATAAACTGCCGCTGCCGCTGTTGTGCTACCGTTGGTGAGGAAGGTCCTTGTATCTGTTCTTGTCATTTGTGTTTTGTTTATGTCTTGCTTCGACGTCCTTCGTTCGATATGATTGATTATGCCGATTTATTACTTTTGTAATACCTTGGGCTTGTATGTATTAATAGTCGTGGCAGGCAGGCAGGCAGGCAGGCGGTCTAGTACCCTATATCACATCGATGAGGAATCTATGTACTTTGAAAGATATGGTTTTTTGAACGTAGGAGGCTTAACCGTATGTCAGCCCCGACTTCCAATCAAATTGTGGAAACAAATTAGCCTTCTATAGCATCTTAAAATCACTCGACCAAAGACTCCTCATCCTCAGGCTCATACCAAAACTCCCCAACCTCACACTCCAAACCCCCCATACCGACACGTAACAACCTCTTTCAAAAAAACATCATACGTATCACTCCAAATCAACATCCGCCCCATATTACCTTTCATCAAGAGGAGCCTCTCTATAGCCCCCAGGCAGACTAAGCTTCCCCTCAGTCACTTTCCCGGTACGGCAGGAGATCGATCCATAAGCTTCATGAAGTTTGGTTGTAGTTTCTCTTGAGGGATACATAGGTCGTGTCTCGGTCTGGAATGACACGTTTTTTTCAAGGAAGTCGTGACATATCGAGAGGGCGGGCTAGTGTGTCCGATCTGTGATGCCTGGTATGACGCTGAAGGTGAGGAATTTTTGCTTGAATGAGCTTATTTCTTTTTTTTTTTTTTTGCTCTTTTGTTGGGTTCTACGGAGAGTGGTTTTGTCCTTAGCGCGGTCCTTTAAACTTACAAAGAGCAGAATCGATGTTTTGTTCTCTATAATATACTGTCGAAAAGGCATACTTCTTGCCTGCGGGGTTCCAGAAACCAGACGAATTCCTCAGCATGCAGTACTCTCGAATCCTGTGCACGGGAGCCACAGAGCATGAGTGTACGGTGGGAGTGCAGGGAGAAAGGACGGAATTCAAAAGTCATTACTATTCTTATGTTATTCAAGTTCCCTGCCAATGCTATAAGTCCTAGCAATTCAGAATCTGCCTATCCGCTTGAGTTCATGAATAGCCATCCAACTCTATCATCTATTGCACCGGTGCCTGACCTTACCGGTCTTCGTCATGCTCACGAAAAAAAAAAAGGCTGGTCCCGTTCAAGTTCAGCAGATACTAAGCTTGAAAGCGCCAGCAGATAGCAACAGCCGCAACATAAAACCAAGACCCAGCTTGTCGGCTGCAAAGGATCATGACTCCAGTTCGGGCTTGTGAAAAGGCCGTGGTGTCTTTGGACCTGTCGGGTGGCTTCGTCAAAGACAGTATAGGCTCACTGATATGTGAAGGGACGGCCCAATTGTCAAGTCCACGAGAAACTGTTGCTCATCCGATCTATGGGAGTTTGATGGCATTCGGCGGCTGAAAGTTTGTAGACCGGAGGCAAAGATAACGATTATCGCACCAATGTAGCAATCCCAAGAGCAAGGACTTTATACCTTCCTGGGTACATTGGGATCGTGGCTGCTAAAAAGAGCAGCTACTGCACGATCGGTTTCGATGCGTGCAATTGAGGTTGATTTCAGTTAAATTGATGGATTACCAGCATCCATTTCTAAGCAAAAATGTATAGGGAAAATAAAGTCGTTCAAGATATCAAGGTATTTTAATACCCTGACTCCTCATCAAAACGGTCCTGAACATACCCAAGCATATCACGACGGTCATCGCTAAGTCGCGCATATTCCAAAAGCAATCGATAAACGTAGATCTGCATGTCTTCGCGTCTAAGAACCCTCTCAGCCCATGCCTTGCCGTCGAAGGCCATTTTGCGAGCCACAGAATCGTGGCCTTTACGCTCTTTCCCATCACCGAAGAAGTACTCCATGATGCCGTAGATATCCATGAATGTGGGATCGATGGGGACAAAATGCGCCCAGGGGATTATGCGGGAATCGTGCCACTCTTTGTAGATGGCGCTTTTGATGGGTAGGGAGGTAGAGCGGAGGAAGCTGCGGTAGCGGCCGCTGAAGGAGTTACCGTCGAGATCAAGTAAGTATTTATAATTGTATTGTTCCTTCATGGGCATTCCGGGAGTGACAGTGAAGTATGGGTCTGTGTAGGGACAGTGCGGGTCACCGTCGCCAGGGAAGCAAAGGAGGTGGACGAAGCCGATATCTGTGTGGTTCTCCAGCAACGCGGGGAGGTTTCCTTCCTTTCCGGTAGCGAGGTTGTAGTAATTGTAGTCAGGAAGGATAAAATTAGCGAAATGACGCGTTTGTTGAGCAGCTTCCACGGAGGTTCCGTTCAACATGGAAAGCAGACGATGGCGCTGGAAGCCCGTCCAATTCTCTTCTTTGTTGCGGCCACCTGTGGCAGAACCGCGCCAGAGGAAAGAGTCTTTTTTCGCATCCCAGTCGTTGCCACCGTGTTCATTTTCGCCTCCGTTGTACAACTTATTGTCGGCCCAGTACATTGCTGGTGGGATTAGGATCTCGTTGTTCATCGGGAGTTTGGACCCTCCAAAGAGCGGAAATGCGTCGTGTGTCGTCGAAACGGACACGGGCTCGATGAAGGTCCCGTGGAGAGCCTGAAGTTCGGGCCGGAGGCACGGATCCATCGTCTGTGTCCAGTTTTTCACGTAGCCCCTGTATCCCAAGCGAATATAGTTATCCATCTCCTGCGGCGGGTTCGCGAAGTCGATGTGGGGGATAAAACTGTTGCGCGACGGACTGTCGAGGGCGCAGCCAAGGCGAGTCATCTCCCAGACGCTAGAATCAGCAGGGCCAAGAAAGCGCGGTTCAAAACGTTCCTCATCCACTTCTTTCTCAAGACCCATGTATTCGCTGATGGTCTTGTCTGTCTCAGTCAGTCCGCGACTGGCTTGTTCCTTGTCGATGAATGAGTTGATCGCTCCCCATGGAACCACCATTCGAGATTCATCCATTTGGTTGATAGGCATGTCGAGGTCCGGAAGGTATTTCTCCACTGTCTTCACCAAGTCGAGCCATGTGTCCGTCCAGACTCCATCTCCCAACAGCTTTGCTTTATGATTGCGAACCTCGATGCGCGGTTCATATCCTCTGGCCCGTCGACGCACTTCGCGGGGCTCAAGACCCCAGAACGGATTCAGGTCATGATGGATTTGATCAAAGAACTCCTCCACAACAATTGCATCCCGGGACTTGGCGAATTCGAACCATTCTGCAAACCCCGGGGGTGGATGACGCCCACGGCGGGAGCGATACTGGTCTGCGGCGGCGGCCAGAGTGTGGGTCTCTTTTTGCAGAAGAGAGCGCCACTGCTCATTTGCGGTTGTGATCAGATCATTAATCGGGTGGCCTTCGGTTTTATCGATCTCATAGGGTTCTTCCGTTAGCAGGACATCGGTGCTGGCGCTGTGGTAGTTAAGACTCCGGTTGGAATACAACCGAAGCAAGCTGAACGCAAAGAAAAGAGTGGCGACCACAGCCAGAGCGACCCAGCGCACACTAAACAGAGAAAAAGGTCGAATGAGCATCGTCGCCAAGTAGCAGCGAAGCGCTGTACAGGGTAAGTAGAAGAAAGCGAGCGTTAAGAGGTCAACATCAGGGCGCTTCAGGTCCTCTTTTGCCGGAGAGCTTGTAACAGGAGAGAACCCGACAAGTCATGACTAATTCCTGAATAATCGCAGGCTCATCTCGCTCCAAAATTGACCAAAGAACGGAGTGGTCCCCGTGTGACTGTCAGCGGCTAACTGTAGCCTAAAACGACCTAAGCGGGTCCACTGCGGAGCCCTCGTGCTCGGCTAGTCCGATCTAGTTTAGACTGTAACTCAAAAACACTTCAAATCTGATGCTTCCACGTTTCCTAATTAAGTAATGGTTCTTACGTAGTACAGAAACCAGTGTACGGAGTACTTTCGATTGGCCTTTTCATACATAATATAAGTCTATCAATAAGAAGCACGTAAGTGAGGCTCTCAGAAAAGCGTCTAACAATGCTATTGACAATTCAAATAAGCAATCATGACCCTGCCGCATTTTGCTGCGCCGCACGAGATGCCAAGAACGCCAAGGCATCCGCTTTCAGTTGATCCTCATTTTGCTGAACGGTTTTTCCGTAGTCACAAGCTGCTACTTTAGTAAGAGAGTCTAGACTCAGACCTGGGATATCGTGTTTGTACTCCGTGATGTGATGAGTTCGCTAAGAATACACAATATGAGGTAGAGATAGAAAGTTGCGGGCGATCCTGTACAAAAAAAACAAACCAATAATCCCTGTATGGGTATATGAGAGACGAGTGAAACAAATGACAATAACAATGCATCACTAGAATATCCGAGTAAGACTCGGCTTCACCCACTGCACACTCTCGCACCGGTGACTCTCCCGCCATTTCTGCATCTTCTCCAGGTCCCATCCAGCTGTTTGGCGATCTTCAGGATTGACTGGCCTCTTATCTCCCAGCCGCATGGACCGTATAAAGAAGCAATGCCCGGATGAGCTGTAGGTGTACGAGAGACAGTCTGCATTGTCATGGCAGGCCTTACCACATGCCTCGAATGAAGTGTGAGCTGGTGACTCGGGAGATTCTTGCCATCCTCCCCAGTCTGCATTGTCCCAGTCTGACCGATGGTCGAATGTTCCCATTCCAGTGTAGTTAAAGAGGTCGGCGTACAACAGAGGGTACTGTATGCGAGTTTCTCGTTAGCAATGACGGACAATACAATGAACAAAAGAGTGTACCAACCGTCCGATCCCGCTCATTTTCCCATCTGATCAGCCCTTCCATGTCCGCCAACTTCGTCTTATGCATGCTAATCACTGGACGGCACCAGTGCGTTTCGTCGAATGGAATGCTATGGAGGGCATGTGCATTGAACATGGGCCATAGGCCTGATAACTTCACCCCTTTCTCGTACAATGCCCAGCCAACCACCGTGTCGCCGCAATCAGTGCCCCTGATTATATCCTCATATTGCGCACTAAGCGATGGCTGGATGAATTCCCCATAAGCCCCTGTCTTTCGATAAACGAGCTTTTGCATTGCAGCGGCTGAAATAATAAATCCAGAGCCTCCATACGCGAACCACGTCGTTTCCTCCTCTGTAGGCTTCCCCGGCGACGGGGAACCAAAATACAACGGAACCGTCGGGTCGTATTGATCCAACAACCGGAATAGGTTATCCCAGACATAGTAGGTGTCCGACTCCAGAAACACATACCATTTCGCCGTCGGGTTAACATCATACGCCCTTTCTACCATGGGCAGGAATTTCATGCGATCGAGGTTCCAACCCTGCTGACCGTTAACTGCCTTGGTATTGCCTTGTTTAAGTGCCAGGTATGCTTCGAGATCGGCTTTATTGGTCCAAACCGATTCCGGTAGATCCGCGAGGACGTCATGAACGCGATGTCCGTGAATTTCAGATTCCATATCGGAGACGACGAGGAGATTCGAAATGCAGCGGGTGACCGTAGACATTTGGGCATCCACGCGATCAGCCGGTTCGGAAGCACCAATTTTCAAGACAACTTGAACATGCGACAGTATATGCCTGGGGAACGATTCGCATATCCCATCTTTCTCATGTCTTCTGGAAGAGAATCGCGTCTTGGTCTCCCATTCCCAAAAATCCGGTCCCTCTTCGGTGGCGACAGCAGCGGCATTGTCATTGAATATAGAGGGCGGGCTGAATGAATCGTCCTTCTCGAGTTTGTGGAAAAGCGCCGTGCCGACGATAAAGAGCAGGACGGCATATACCAGGATAGCCGATTTCCACCTATTAAACATGGTCGTGAGAGGAGATGGTGACCAGATGCAGCGAGGGACGTGACGGCATGGTTAACGAAGGATCAGGCTCTGACCCAACATTGGAACATTGATTAAACCGAGGCCATGACCAATAACATGGAGACGATACCGTCACCATCTACGCCGCTGGAGCCGGCGTCGACGAATATGATGGATGGATGAGGTGAGACCGGGTCCATAGTGCTGCTATTAATTGTGTGGTTCGGCTAGCATGGACCTATCGGAGAAATGCCTCTGGACCCATAACCTGTTTTTATAAGGCGACCACAAGTGCGTATCCAAATACGAGCAGCCTTAAACCTGATTTAGATCGATTTAGGACCAGTATCGACATGATCACCATACGCTCCGTAGGAGTCATGATCTGCTACCTTTGCTATAAGTTATGACTCGAGATACTCTGTACAGTGAATGAGACAAATGATTTATTTGTCTTGCAGGTATTGCTGCATCATGGAGCCGTCGTAGCCCTAGACCAAGAACAACACAAGGCATTTCACCAGATCGTAATTGCGTGGGAGATCGAGGTATACACTGTATTCAGCAGCCCAGTATACGGCGCATACTCCTATACAAGAGCCATCATGAACCTGATTGCGCTTATCGATGGCATATATCTAGCCATGTGCCTCTCTTTTTCTTTTTTTCTTTTTTCCAGTCAACATGAGAAGGATGATTCAAAAACAAAAAAAAAAAAAAAAAGCAAAAACGGAAACTTGCCAGTAGCGCACGTGATTATGCTGACTGATTTGCTCACCGCCGGGCAAAATCCTTGAGGTCATGCTGCTTCAAGAATTCGAGCATCGCGAAGAGCTTTAATCCATTATTCCGTCTAGTTGCGTCCTCAATTGTCTTATTCTATATCTAAAGAGCTTGTGGCGGCTGCTTACGCTCATTCCTTTCTGGTTACATCCTATTTGCATGATACCCCGATAGATTATCCGCGCGACTTGGCCATCCACCGCCGCAATGCGATTGACCGTCGAGCTCATCCAGAACTCCATCTCTTATATCAACCCTGTCAAGGATCGCGAGCTTGACCTCCGAGGTGCGTTATACACACCAGCCTGAAAAGAACAGATTCTACACTTTTGAAATGAGCTGGATTGATATCATTTGTGTGTTTTGAGTCGTGTAGGACACAAGATTCCCGCGATTGAAAACTTGGGTATTGCGAAGGTTAGTCTTTTCTATTCCTCGATTATTGGATGCTCATATACTTATTCTCCATTAGGACCAAGATGCAATCGATTTTACAGACAACTCCATTACCTCCCTCGGAAATTTTCCCTTCTTCCCTCGCCTTCAGACCCTCCTTCTCGCGCGGAATCGAATCAAGCAAATCCAGCCAACACTAGCCTCGTCGGTTCCCCATCTGACGACGCTGGTTTTGACATCGAACAACTTGACAGAATTGGCGGATTTGGATCCTTTGCGGAATTTGGCGCGGTTAACACATTTGACCATACTCGACAACCCCGTTACTAGGAAAGAGGTTAGTCTTTCCCCTGCCTCTGTATGAAGGGAAAATCTAAGTTATACAGAACTATCGGTATTGGGTTATCTGGAGAGTTCCCTCCGTTCGATTCCTCGACTACCAGAAAGTGAAAGACGTCGAACGTACCAAAGCACAGGATCTCTTCGGCACCGCCAAGGAACCCTCTGCCCTTGCATCCAAAATCATGGGCATCAAATCTCGCACCTTCGATGTGCCTTCGGGAGGCGCTGCAGATGAGGCTCAGGGAGACAAGGCAGTCCGGGTCAAGTTGACCGACGCGGAACGGAAGCGAGTCGAGAAGATGATCCGGGAGGCAAAGAGCTTACAAGAAATCACGCGGTTGGAGAAGGAACTGAACGAGGGCCGGATACCCGGAGGAGCTTTGGATATGGCAGAAGAGGAGGATGCAGACAAGATGCAAACATGATGCGGTCTTATCTTTGTTCTGTCTCTTTCTCATTGCACATTGAAGTCGTTTTCTTCGGGCTGTCTGGTTCTCGTGGCATCTTTATCGCGTCAACTGTAATATCTCTTCCGTTTATTAGAAATTACTCGGAGTAGTGTGACAAAAGCTTTTCAAAGGCATCTATTTATGTGCAAAGGAACCTATATCGAACCAAATTAACACCCCTCGTTACACTGAAATCTTCAACAGCCATCTTCGCTCATGACCATAGAGTAGTATTTACGTCTAATGGACAAATGAAGGTGCATTCAGGAACAAAACCAGAGCCATACCCTGATATCTCAAAACGGAATTACACCAAGACCCACCATCGCGTCCCCACACGACGTCACGCATTTTGATATCACCTCAGCTTCCCCATGTCTTATCTCAGTCGCGTCTTTACACCAAAGGTTTAAGTTAACAATCTAAATTCGCAAACATATTGGCTTCCGGAACTCTAATCGGGAGGACTTCACTTTTGGCGCACCACCTCCCCGCCCTCACTCTTACCAGAGGCACACCCCGCCGTACCTCAACCATGACCACGCCAGAACCCTCCACAGCTCCCTGGCGAGACCTCCTGAACGACCAGCTCTCCCAGAACTCTTCCTTTGAATTCACTCTCGCTACAGTCGCATACGATGCAACGAAGAAACGGCACGTCCCGCGAGCGCGCGTGTGCGGATTCCGCGGCTTTTTTCCAAACCCGCAACTTCACCCAAGCGCCGTCGATGCGCTGAAGAAACAAGGAGATGGGTTAAATCCGGATGTATATGAAAGCGATATGCTCAGCTTTACGACGGACGTGCGGATGGAGAAGGTTGGCCAGATCCAGCCTGGGTCGTCGGAGTCCGATGCGGGGAGTGAGGTTGAGATGGTATTTTGGTTGAAGGATGCTGGAAGTCAGTGGAGAATTAAGGGTGATGCATTTCTGATTGGGGATCAAAATGGTGGGTATGTAGAAGATAGGGCGAGGGAGAGGATTCAGAAGGGATTGAGGGTTCGTTCGGAAGATGGTCGTGAGGGTTGGACTTGGGAGAGGCAGGTGACGACGTATTTTGCGAATCATACGCCTATCTTAAGAGGTCTTTCTTCTTTAATATCATTTAGCATTGACGTTGGAGTTATTGACACTACCTAATAGGTTCATTCAAGAGTCCCTCGCCCGGTCGTCCTAAATCCCAAGTTCCCCAAGATCCATCTCTCAAACCTGGGCAAGAGGTGGTGGATCTTCATGATTCCCCAGCTAGGAAGAACTTCCGGGTAGTCGTCGTTCGTCCGCAAGAGGTTGAGCGACTGGATCTATCGGATTATAAAAACCCGGCACGCTGGACGTGGAATTTGGTGGGGGATGGTCAGCAGCCGGAGCAGTGGGAAGAGGTTGAATTGTGGCCGTGAAAGGCGTCTATAAATAGCTAATTTTGCTTTATTGTGCGTTTATTATTGCCTTCGTGGTGGCTGTCATATTCACTGGACAAAGGTGCATTGTGTGAACATAGTTAACTGTTTGTTAGGGCTCAACAAAGCAGAGATTTTACAAAATTGCAAAATGAAACTAGGGTGCGTGCTATTTTGCAATCCAATAACTGCAGCATGTCTTGGTATTCCTGTACTGGTAGGGGTAGCATTATTCATCCAGTTATTCATTCACCAACAAAGCTGTATGGGGGAATATACTCGCCAATGGACTCCAGATTCTGACAAACATGACGATAAAGACCGACACATCCATTGATCCATTCATTCACAAGCAATGTCCTCTTTTGTCCTGTTTTGCCGCTTGATCCGTTGCTGTGTTTATTCTTTTGCTCGTTTCCTCTCCAGTCTCCCCGAATTTTGTCTTGCAATTATTCTTACTCTCAACTACACCACCTACATCCCCCTCTCTTCTATTTCAATTGCAGAGCAGTACCAATTTGTTTCTCCAAAATGAGCCAGACCGATAATCCCCAACCCCAAACCTGCAAGAACTGCCTGGAACCAGTTGTAGAGGGCTCCATTGGCATCACATCTGGCATGTGTGTCTCTTGCAGCGCTAGCCACGGAGAACCTCAGCAACAAATTTCAGCGTTGCAGGAAGCCTCAGAAGATACTATTGAGCTTGAAACCGAAACCAATTCTCCTGCTCAGTACCAAACTGAGCAGGCTGCATATGCTGGTGTCGACAAAAGCGCTGAAGAGCGCAGGGACGACGAGATTACGAATACTGAAAATAATAAAGCAGCCATCGTCACCGGTTCTACTACCCCTGCAGAAGAGGACAGCCCTCCCTTTAATGACAACAAAGTATGCATCTTCCCTACTTCCCCCCCCCCCCCGTTGACACCATATTTAAACCAATTGATAACCCCAGCGCCGTCGCCCAGCCTCCAAGAACAGCGACATTCTCAAACTCACCCCCGCCTGCGCCAGTTGCAAACGAGCCAAAATCCGCTGCACGCATCGCCGCGTCCTTAGTGAAGACGACACTGTCTCCGCCGATGACCAGACACCCCCTCGACCGCAGAACAAAACCGTCCGACTCCACCTGAACCAACCAGAGGCAGCAGATGGAATGCCAGAAGCTGACCTCAATGCCCCGCGACAGACCCGTGGTGGTTCCCGCAAGCGCAAACCCGCAGAAATGGAGAACGATACCCAGGATATCTTCGAGTTACCTGGTGATGACACAGGCCAAAAACGAGCACGACGCGGACGCAAGACTAGGAACTATAATGAGGAGGTTATTGGGGGGACGGGTAACTCCTCTGATACCGCGCGAGCTAATACCGAAGAGCCCACTACTGCTACTGCTGGTATTGCCAGGACCGGTGTGTTTCGCATCAACAGCCTCCCTTTCCCGGCTAGTAACCTTCAAGGCTCAACTGTGTTAGCCAAACATGTGGTTCTTAGCCGTGAGTTGCAGCAGAAGATCGATGATTCCCATGCGAAGTGGTCGGCGGCAATGGAGGCCTTGCAGGAGGCGAAGCAGGCGCTAGATATGTGGGTTGGTGTGTGGACGAGGGGGGAGTAACTATATACCAAGGTCAGAGGTGTGTTCCTTATATGGTTCAATTTCTACATGGGGGTATCACTAGGTTTTAAAGAAGGGAAATGGATAAAGGGTCGCTCGGTGGATTTTGGTTATGGTTAGATGTAGATAAAGGGCGTCAGTTGAATACATATTTTCAATATATTCTCTACATAGTACTAGATTGCGAAGCGTGGAACAAAAACTTCTGATTTCATGAGGACCGTCAGCACACTCAATATATTCATACCATGGAGCGGCCCATGGATCGGATCGGTCCGCGTATTTACGATCCGAAGATCACCAGCACCGAACTCGACGCCATTTTATATCGAGTGTATCTTTCAACCACAGATATGATTTATGGCCGTACGCAGTATGCATAATCTACACTCTTCTCAGCTAGAGTCGCCGTGCTCTCAACCATCAGCGGCGTGCACAAACCGCGAACGGGATGGTAAGGTGCTCAGATCCTGGCAAATTGTGACTACACCCAAATAGGAATTTGCAGGGTATCAAGATCCAGGAGCAGACATTTCTACATCTCCGGCAGAAAGACACATCTCCACTCACCTCTTCCGATCGTCAACTGCAGCTAGGATCTCGTTTCCCTGATATCGAAGGAAGTGCCTTTTGCAGACAGGAATACCCTACTGTCCACGCAAGCTTCACCGGCGCTGGCGGCGTATGAGCACCAGGTTAATGTAATCAGAAAATCGGTAGAAAAGCTCGAGGATAAGGCGTATCTAGGCGAAATTACCGGGCTCCATTGATCTTGACTACCGAGAAATGTCCGACGAGGTTATGGACGAAATCTTGTAGCCTTGTAAGTCCTGACCCTACCTCGGGAAACCGGTTCGCGGTCGCAGGGGTAATGGGTTCGTGTTTGTCAAATTTGTAACCGACTGTGGACTCATCAAGCCCCGTCTCCGAGGAGTCACCTCTCCGTGCTGCTCAGAAACTGTCTAGTGGGCGAGGATTCCGAGGAAGCAACTCCCATTGTCATGCCGCTGTCAGCCGACCACCTAAAGTATTGGGGCGACAGTACAACTGCATAGTAGCAGTACTGCGCAAAGCTGAATGATCAAAACCCAGTTAATGAGTACTACGACACACGTTCATACGGACCTATGGATGGTTGACAAAGTAACTACAGACGGCTGCGCCAATTCCAATGGATTCGCTGGGTCCGAAGAAAGCATGGTCTGTCTCTGCGTTGTCCAATATCAATATGGAAGCCGGCATGGCCCTTCAACTGCTTGTCGCTTAGTATCGCAGCTGATGATGTGATGACAGGACAAGACCGAACCTCGACCAGGGCGTGCAGATCAGGCGGTTATGACGGTTGCGGCTGTTGGATGGATTATGGAATGTTATTGAAAAACAACACTGCATCTTCGAAGCCGTGAAAAGTGGAGACCATTTACAGTACCCTGGACATAACGGTTTCTTCGTACTCCGCACTTTGTACAAAAACCATCAACTGTCACCTCGCGCATATCGGCCACAACCGCGGAGTATTTTCCAGAAGTAGTAAAACAACCAACCACCCATGTTCATGTTGAGCCTCGACAAGTCATTCTCGCAGCACGAATGCACCATACATGTACTTTGAATCCGTCAACATGCAGGAATAAAATGTAGTCACGAGGGCCGAGCCTCCGCTTATCTCCCGAACGTCGTTACCGTAAATCTACGGGGTAGGTCTGTTCGGCCAGACTTGGTAATGATTTGTTGATGTTGACGCCTTTTCTGCGGCGCAGACGGTTTGATCAGGCATAGGGAAGGAAGGCCCGAAGGGATGCAGGAAGCGGGAGGGGTGAGGTTGATCAAACTGGATTACCAGAATACAAGTACACCGTAAATGAGTCTGTATGAGGGGTCCTAATGAAATTCTAGCTATGATTCTATTTCACATGCTTCTACTTGTAAGCACCATTTTTAACGAGAGCTGTTGAGAATGTATGGATAAAACCAATATGATAATTTAGACTCACAACCGTTAGACTGTGGGGAGCGTCAGTCACATGGCTATCACATGAGTGGATGACATCTGACTGACAGAATTCCGTACTTAATTTGGTTACTGAATCTCAAGATCCGTTTAATAAAAAAAAATCGGCCATGTTCGGTCTAAAACGGAGTTGTCCGGTCATAGTAGGACGGGCTTATAGACCGGGATCAGCTTCCTATAACGGGCTTGCATGACGGATTCCTCGTGCATTCTTGTCTATCTTTTTTGTTAGAATAACTATAATGTTGAGCTTAATTCCATCATGATAGCTTATATTCTAAAAGACGAAATAGCGTTCGGGCGCCGTATTACAAGTGCTCCGTACGTATGCGTATCCTTAAGGAGCCCTTGCCAAGCCCTACGGGTGGAGATGCCGGGCGGGTTTCCGCCCGGCGATCGACCCACTCGGCCATGTGCTTGGTATTGATTGTATTATACCACCATGTTATTGTCATTTGTCACGTTTTCAATGATGTGTGCTAAACATAGGGTCGAATATACTATAATAGGCTATAGGTTGATGGAAGCAAAAAGGCACTGAAGCATGAACAGAAAGTAAGCATCTATATTGACAGCAATACTCAAATCCAATGTCAAACTCTATCCAGTCGTTATCTGTCAATGGTTATGCTTCAGAGCGTTCAAAATCTTCATTGATGATGTACTTAAAAGTACTAGTACATAATGAAGTGCCAGCGCATTCTTAACAAGTACTCTGTACACACAATGCACTTCTTTGTAAACCGATATGATAAGATCAAACACTGTGGTGTATACAACCTTGTGCCGTACATGCAGCACGAGGTGTTTCTCACCGCTTGTTCAGCGTCTTTTCTATAATGCTGACAGCCGGAATGTCTACCAGTGAGAATTCAACATAGGATGCTACGATGCAAGACAGTCCTGGGACATTAATAGGATTACTCTGTAAGTACAAGTACATGCAGACAGCCTGCACGCTACAACCAATGAGATGCAAGTGACCCGACTGCATATCGGAAATTAGTCGGAGATTCTTCTGATTGGCGGTAATGGGTAACAATTCCGGTAATGATACGGTACGACGTACATCGGGGACCATTCGGGCTTCTGTTGGCGCTGGAACTCCGATCTTTTTCTCCTCTCCGGCTCCATTTTTGTCTTCTTTTTGCTGTCATCCTTGTTTCCCTGTCACTTTCTTCTCTTTTAATGATTTGTGAACTTCATCTGTCTAGGTCAATTTTCGGTGTTCGTCTTTGTTCGTCTTGTTTGATTCCTAATTCATTCACTCCTTATTATTTGACACCCTCTGACAATCCCGGTTTCGAAGCTTGGTGTCTCTCCACCTTCCCCCATGGAGATCAATTAGAGCCCGAAACGCCGCCACAGTACATCATACCATCTCCCTTTCCTAACGACTTCACGACGGCACGACTCGATTCTTTTCATCCCATTGAACCGCTATTATAGAATTTATTTACTTGCATTCTATTTTCTACTATCGTGAACTGATATCGAAACCTCACTCTATTCTTCAATCCCGAGTACGTCCGCGATGCCCGCCGGTCCCATGGATGCCCTCGGGGCTTTCTCCTACTTGTCCGATAACCTACCAACATGGATCACTCGTGTTACCGACCTGGCTGCACACACCGCTGCCAAAAACGTCGAATATGCAGAGGCTTATAAGAAACATGCGACAACATCAGGCAAGCCTAGACGCCGGCGCAAGAACAGCTCTGTTTGCTCCATCCGTACAGAGGAACTTTTCCATTCGACTCAGATTCCCGACGCTCCTACCCCATCCAATGTTGCAAACCAGAAACAAGATTCGGCCATCAACAACTCTACTTGCGCACTGAATGAGTCTACTGAGAACTCCCGAAAGAGAGGGACGGACCATGATGATGCCCCAAGCTTTGAGGATCCAACAGCATCTCTTGTCAGTACTAGACACAACCTCATTATCCACTATGACGGTCACACGCAGAAGGTTTTGGAGGATATAGTTCGAAATATCGCAACGGCTAGAAACAACATTCGACGAGGGCGAATGGCTCAGCTTCCACGTATGGGTTTCCGAGCAGGTATGCCTTCTATGTCTGGCCGCGGTCCGCCAGATGCAGTATTGTCTAGCATCCGCAGTGCACGGAATCGAGGGCCTCCCGGGCCACAGAAAGAAACGACTGCATTTGACCTTGCCGACAAGCAACTGGAAGTGGCCCACGGTCTGTGTGAGTCGGCTGCGTATCAGTTCCTCCGCTCAGGTGATTGCAAATCGGAATTGAGTAGCGTGGATGAGAAGTTCAAAATGCTGCTTGATATATCTGGTGTGGAAGTGCGACGATTGAAGGAGGAGCAGGACCGGGCACCAACAGAGCCAGGAAAGGAAGAAACAGCAATAGAACCCCAGTTACCAACCTCTATATCCGCGATCGAGCCGAGTGAAAAGTTCAAGCCTGCCTCACCCAACGGAGCTGCGACCGGGGCGATCGAAGTCGATGATGACACTTCGGCATCCATGGAACCAATTGACCTGAAGGCATTCCGGGCCAACCGTATGGCACGCATGGGGCGTCGACCAGCGTGATTCTCTTGATATTCTGTCATTGTCCTCCTGTGATGTTGTTGAGCGAACTTTGCGATTAACACGTGGTTATCCAGAAGCCATGAAATATGATTATTTCTTCCGTCAAATCCGACTACCACTATCGGATCTATTTTTGATATTTACTTTTATCATCAGCATTGTTTACATATTCCTGGAGCATGGTGTTGGCATGGGAGGCGTTTTCTTTCATCGTGAAACTACATATCAACATATCTACCAACAATCACAGTATATATCCTATCCTTACAAGTATCCCCAATTCACCTCCCTAAACAACTGACACTGACTCGTAAAATCTGTGCACCACCGAGAACAGCAACCCACCGTGAAGCCCAGTCTTGCTCCGTATCGTATTATACAGTTTACCTGCGGAATACCGGCCCCGCTGTAATCCCCGAAATCCCTCCTTTCTAGGTCAATAAAATTACCACTAGTCCTCGGCCGCCCGGAAGCGGATCGTTTCGATCGGATGCTAATGCACACCATGTGGGGGTGTTTTTCTGTGTTTCGTGTATGGTTCTGTTTTGGGTAAGATCTGCTCGGCGCCATTTTTTGTTCGTTGTCGATTGCGCCGTTTAAGGCCGAGAATGTACAAGCGCAAGTACTTGTATGTTTAGTATATTAGGGCGATGGTGATGGATGGATGAGGTTGGTTACAGTAGTTGGTAGTTTGAGGGTTCGGAGATATTTTCCAGGAGGAGTAATTGGTAGGGTTATTTCACTAGTACGGAGTATCTACGGGGTTCAATAATTGACAGCTGACAAGAGCCCGGTCTCCACTACGGCAGATATTCTCAACGGTTGTACAGTTGTCGGTGCATTTTTCTTCCGCTTTACCCGTATGCCGTGGGAGAGGGCAAGACGTTGGGTATTCTCCTTGAGAGGGAGGAATGCATTTAGTGATCGGGAATGTATTAGTTACATAGTTTAACCTTGAAAACTACAAGAGAAAACACATAACCATAGCTCATACTCTAGAGCCTTGTCGAAAATGTCAGCGGAGCAGAATTGCCATAGCAATTTTCGGTAGATTCCACAAGCGTCTGGTCTCCCGAGCGATTCTTCTATATCCGCAATTTTCAATGAACGCAGCGGTTAGCGATCTCCGGGATCTTTCTGCAAAAAAAATGGGTCACTTAGAGCATCACCACCACCGTTTGGATTAACGGGAATGTTTCGTCGGGAGGAAAGAGAAGTCCTGGCTTTCACTTCTCTTCATGATGCGAAGCGGGCATCCGGCAACCTGCACGTCGTAGGACAATGTCTCCAGCCATACAAAATAGCTGTGTTCGTGTTTAAGTTCGGATACGCTGTTTGTATACCAAGTGGTACAAATTCGCCGTTCTGCTGCGTCCCGAAACCAACAGAGCCCAAAAGCATGGAAACTACAAGGTAAGCAGAAGATTTGAACCAGGAAAAGCTCATGCCTTCAAACTGCCGCCTATCCGGTCGTTTGATTACTGCTCAACTGTCTGAATTACTGCGACTTCTGGAATCTGATCAACGCCCATTCAATTCCCCATTCTCGATCAGTACTGGCGTCGGCGGGCTAATGCCTATTTAGATCTCATAGACGACATTAACGGACTTGAACTTGATTGGTCGTTTTTGTGCGTCGAACTTGAGAGGTTGTATGCTACACTCGGGATCTTCACGACACGGATTTGGGTAAGCGGCGACATCGTTCAACTCAGCGTTATTCTAAGAACCGGTTAAGGAAGAAGAAGAAGTTCCGCTTGCAACCAAAGGATGACAGTAAGCAGTTACTGAAGCCTAGACCTCGTGGGATGCAGTGTTCTTTAAATGTCTATAGATTAGAGTATGTTTGCGTGTTTTACGCTTATAAATCACACCAATGCCGCCTTAAACCAACAATTGGTTCTGTAGTGTAATGGTTATCACTTTGGATTCTGATTCCAACGATCCCGGTTCGATCCCGGGCAGGACCTCTTTTTTTCAATTTTTTTTTTGCTCGCTACATTTCAGATTTTCTTTTTCGTATCCCAAGAAGGACGTAATTCCATGTCTCAATAATCTTGCATTTGTCTCTCGTATGTGCTCCTGTGGGTCGGAAATCTAGCCATATGCTAGATAGTATTCAAACTGGATGTATGGAAGGGAATCAGTCGAATTAGTCTTAGACAATGGCACATGCGAATATTAGGCGCGTATATATAAAAAGAACTTCTGCCACGCCGGTGCGCTACATTCGAAATAAGGCTCGTGCAAACCGATATAATCGACAGCGACAAACAGCATTCAGCCCTAACGTACCTTGTTCCCATCCTTGTCGACGATACTGACCATAACACTCACTAGTGCAGCCGCTGTCATGCAATTAGTCGCTCCATGTGCGCTGGATCCTTGTCAAGCATAGTGATCCTCAAAACGCCCTCAATCTTGTCTCGCACGCCATCGAGTTCTTCCTGAAGCTCCCTCGTCACCAGCTATTGTTTGAACAGCAGAGAGATAAATTTTTTTTTTACCACTAATCTGACACAAGACGAGTTCCAGAACATTGCCACAGGGATTCGAGCCTTGACGCTGCATCTCCTCAAACAAAGAGCCGACAGTTGTTCATGCTGATCCCTGCTGTTGTAAAAGACGTGCAGCATCTGTAAGCCGCCGTGTGAGCGTCGTGGCGGCTGAACGTGGGCATGCGAGATCTGACACTTTCGCAAAGTCTGCACCGTGATCTCAGGGATGCTGCGACAATCGATGGGCTCCAATGCGCGGACGTGGTTCAATTTCTCGGAGTCAGCGAATAGAGCCTCTCGAACAATATCCCAGAATATATCTTGTCGGAAGGTACGCGTTGAAAACAATATGTGCCCATCATCCACCGCAGCTTTTCCAATATTCGTGATAATGATCAACGACCGTTCATCTTCGTCACCGCAAGGGTCAATCATGTCGACAGTCTGGTCGATGATATCCTGCAAAGTCTCGGCAGATGTTCTATCCTCTGTTGTGATCTTGAGCATGGTGACAGTGACGCCAAAAACCCCTTGCAGACAATTACTTGAGAGCTCCGACCTCGTTTTCATTATCCGTACCGTTCGTAAAAGAAGAGAATAGCGGGTTTGTGCTTATGTGAATGCTCGCGAGTAGCGATGGTCTTCTCGAAAGGTGCCCTGAAATGAGGTAATTTGTGTGCCTCTGAAGGGGTTGCCGTATTTAGACGTAAGAGGGCTAACTAGTCTTCGAGGCTAGTCAACATAGATCGTAACTATGATGATGATAGCGTGAGAAGCTTATAAAACGATTCACTTTAGGTGTCCAAGCTATAAACGTTATGTTGGGGCATGAAACGAAGAGAGTCGAGGTTTTACTTTTGGCTAGACCTCACCATCACGTGTCGTTGCTGCTAAGCAACTCCCTGGGAAAGAGAGAAGATCATAAGGCGCCCCTAGGTCAAGCCTCTATGCTACGTTCTCAGGATTCAGGGAGATCAAAGTGAAAACAAGCGGAATGCCATTCAGGAAGTCTAAATTTGAGTTATTGCAGTTGGGGAACATTGTGAGAGTTTGTTTACTCCGTATACTTCTTGACATCTACCACCTATATATACATAGAAAAGACTGAGGTGCCCTAAAAACAATGTCAGAGGCTAAAGAAGCGATAAATTGACGGTAAGTCAAGTAGTAGAATACAAGAGGGCGATATGGCCACATTTATGGACAATTGCTTAAAGACTATTTGAAATGTTCCTGTCACAACCTGGCTTATCTCGTATCGTACCTAGGGTTCTAGTTAGTTTATCTCGAGACTGAACGCTTGACCTAAGTGTTCCCCAATGTGTCCGTATGTTCAATGCACCTCCGGGTCTGGTTCACAATGCATCGATGGGTATATCGCCCCTCCAGGCTCCGTAGATAATCGACAGGAAGAATCGATGAAGGTAACGAATAGAGAAACAAGGCCAACGGAGCACGTATGCTAGGTTGTTGGTTAAGTGCGGACGAGTCAGAAACTAGAAAGGTAACCAATGTTTGATCAACTAGATTGACCACGAAGAACTAAGCTAAGTACTTGAATGAGCGTCCTTATATATCTTTGGTCTGTATACCAATTAGACTACCATCCTGATGGTAGTTATCATGGTAGTCGAACACGTGACTTATTCGCTGAATATCATCCCGATCCTCATTCCTCCGGAACATCCTTGTTTCTTCCTGCATCTTCATCGTAGTCTGTTATCCAATGATCCCGCCTTGACTCCTCGCATCATCACGTGAGTTTGATACGTTGGGATCTGTAACAGTTCCATATGGCTGCAAGAAGAGCAAGCATTCTGTTTGAGAACGGATATATGCCTAACAATATGTATACTGGGTTTTAATTAATTGCGGCATCTAGGTTGTCAATAGACACACCTAGACAGTGGTATAATATTCGTGCCAAGTTGCCTTTAATTCAGCAAGGGTTATTACACCACGGCCACTACAATGACACAATTCGACCCCACTGATAACAGCACTAATGCCTCAGAATAACTTAAGAAACCAACTTCTGCACTGTTACACCGAAAATAAATAGAAAATGGTGTCGAAAAATGCTGCAACTGCTGAAGTTCTATCAATTGATGGTAAGGATGGACTATGGATTCGCTTCCTTACATTTCTACAATGGTACCCGAAGGATATGAGCCACGCAGAAAAAATACTGGTTTTGAAATTAGACCTTTGAATTTTGACCTTTGGCTGTCTGTCCTTTTTCACCAAGTACCTCGACCAACAGGCCACCATCAATGCTTACGTTTCGTAGGTCCCAAATCATAGATGGGTATATCCATACTAATATATATAGAAATGAAAGAAGACCTGCACCTAACAAGAAATGACATTAACTACATAGGAATCGCCTTTTGTACCGCCTACTGCGTCTCCATGATTCCCGCCTGCTACTATCTCACCCGCAGCCGAATCAACATCGTCCTCCCCACGCTGGAAGTAGGATGGGGACTATTCACGTTTGGCTGTGCCTGGGCGCGAAATCTTAGTGCCATCTATGTCATGCGCGTGTTCATTGGAATCTGCGAGTCATGCTCCTTTACAGGTGTCATCTACGTTATTGGGTCATGGTACAAACCAAAAGAGATTGGACGCCGAGTCTCGCTGTTTATATTGCCCCGCCGTTGGGAACGATGTTTGCCGGGTATTTATAGGCAGCTGCTTATACCAATTTGGAGAATGTGCATGGACTGGAGGGATGGAGGTATGTTTTTTCTACTAGGTACGGCGTATGTGGGTGGCTAATAAGTAGGTGGTTGTTTGTGATTTACACGATTATTACAATTCCAATTTGTATTTTCTATGTCCTATCATACAATGAGCAAGATAAGCATATGCCTATCGTACAAGACACAAAATGCTAATCATATAGAGGGTACTTCGCCTTCCCGGACGTCCCTCACCATAGCAAACCTCGCTTCCAAACCGAGGAAGACCACATCCTCTCCAACGCGCGTCTAGCGGAATTTACAAGACCAAGCCAGCTAAAAGTCTCCCGGGACATTTTCAAACGCGTCCTCAGACGCTGGCACTGGTACGTATTTTTCGCGTAATGGATCCTTATCGATCAGAATTTTTTCGCCTCTTCGACACCATTTAGTCTGTATCTCAAGGCAAAGCCGGACATATACTCCGTGTCGAGTATCAACACGTTACCGTCTATCGCGATGGCAATTTCGATTTTGGCTGCGTTGACTGCGGGGGTAGCTATTGATCGGGCCGCTAATTTTTGGGTCCCTTGTGTTGTGGCTACGATTCCGGTGCTTGTGGGGTTGATGTTGCTGGCTGTGTGGGATGTTGGGGAAGGGGGAGGTTGGCTGGGGTTATTCTGACTGGCTCTGAGGGTGGTACGTTCTCTTATTAGTTATATGGATAATACTAATTGAAAAGCGATGAGTCCGTTAACGATGAGCTGGGCAACGGTGGTCATGGCCAACGGCGCCGAAGAACGAGCCATTGTCACAGCCAGTATGATTGCAATCGGGCAGGCCATATCGGCGTGGACTCAATTACTGCAGTATCCAGCTGTTGATGCACCGAACTTTCGAAAAGGATTCACTTTGAACTTGGCGACTACGTTGGCCCAGTTGGTGGTTGTTGCAGTGATTACGTTATTGTGTCGAAGTAGTCATGTACATAAGGGTTAGAGTCTGATACGGCTGACTACTTGCAAGCGAATTTCTCGTTAAATTGCTTTCTATCTATGAAACTGACTTGACTCGAAACTGCCTGAGAAAATTACCAATAAACCAATGCCGCTTCTAATATTGTTTCAAGAATATCCTCTATCTTTCCCCAAAGATCAAATAGAGTATAGCATAAGCGAGGCTGGCGTGGTCGTAGGATGCGCCTCTAGTAGTGAGGATAGCGAATTAAATACGGGGGTGTTTGAATATAACAAGCTATGAGAACCTCAATTGCTATCTTAAAGTGACCTACGGTCATTCCAACTAAACCCCCAAGGACCATTCACCGTTGAATATGTAAGTCAAAACGGTTCAACCAGAGCAGCGCGCTAACTCAATTCATACGACCCACAACCAACCTAATCTTAGTTTCCTTGAACAAGGACATCACCATATTCTCCATCCGCTCCTTATCCTCGTAAGTCAACGTTATTGTCATCTTGTATTTTGCCTTACCTAACGAGCTACGGCCGTCAGATCCTGTTAGCAGGTCGTCTATCAACAACAACGGGCGCTTTGATGTCAAGACAATAGGCGCAGCACCCCCATTTCACTCCTCATATCCCGCAGTCAGAATAGAATTGCTGAAAGTGCCCCGACGTATGAAAGGATCAGAAGCGAGCGTTCGCCTTTACTGTTGCCATAAGGATTGATCCTATCACGGACATGGTCGATAGTGCTTCTCAAAGGCAAATACGGGGATTGGTCGGCTTTTCTCAGCTTTAACGGAAAGACGTCCATGTCGAATATTTCAAGCAGGCAGTTGCTGAGGGCCTCGGCATCACGTTTGGGATCCATAGTGTCATCTTCTTAGTAGAAGATGATTGAGTACATGTATTTCTAGGCTGTCTCTGAGTGACTTGAAGCCATGTTGTAGGTGCCATGGGTCTTCATCATGTCGATACAAGTACGGATCATAGCTGATGGGCGTATAGGAGATCAAGGGTGGAAACAACCCAGAGAAAGAATACAGGTCTTACTTTAATAAGATCGAATAGTCACTTTTGAAAGGAATGAGATAGGATTGAAGTGTGAGATGTCAAAACTCATTGAAATATATTGTATATCCACCTTCAGCCTAGTAGGTTACGCCTCTTGTTGCCTGCGCCCATAGAAGTCTGCTTGTAGCGACAAAATATGACGACAAAAACAAAGTAATCAAGATTCATATTGGGTAAGCATAATCAATCGATCCAATTTCATGAAGTCGTGAAATAGCATCGACAATTCATAATTATGGATGGTTGATCATGAGTAGTAGAAGATAAGACATTAAATTACCAGATTCTTGATATCCTTCAAAAATCCAGTGATAGCGGGTATCAAGAGGACAAAAACGAAAGTCAAACCACAACAAACAGTCCCCCCTTTTCGAATATACATGCGCAACGCAAAGCGTCCACTTAATAGTATACCTTCTCCTTGTAAATCGGAGGAACGCCCTTATCAACATCCCATTGGAGAGCGTTCTTCTCGTCAAGCCAAGCATCCTCATCGGTAATAGAAATCACCTTGCTCGTGTGTTCGACCTCCTGCTTACTCACACCAAGAGGATCATGAGGAATCCAGAGAAGAGGGGCCTGGGCGTTGATACACGGGTGGTAGTAGGCGTTTTCCTCGATATCAGGGGTATACGGAGGGAGATCGTCGGCCTTTGGTGCCCACTGGCGGAGCTGGTAATAGCTTTCATACTTGTCGGGACGCAAGTAGCGGATGAGGAAGTTGGCAGGCTTGTTGTCAGACACAACGGTAGACGAAACTGCCTTCTCGGCGGAATCGCCGTCCACTGCTGCTCCGTTGCCGTCCATAGAGGACGATTGCTTACCGGGGGAAAGGAGGCTCTGCTCCTCGGCTTCCAGGTTCTTGGGTAGGTAGTTGACGAGAGGGTCCATTGCATTGTTGAGAGACATGTGGTACAAGATCATGAAGATGAGAAGGATGATCATCAGGACCAGGGGACCAAGGGCGATACGCTCGTCTGCGGTTCCGATGGCAAACAGACCGATCAAGCAGACAACCAGCAAATAGCAACCCACTGTAAGCTGTTGCAAAGCACGGACATATGCCTTACCCTGGGTGTCGATATCGGCATTAGACACATACAGCATGTTGTAGCGGTAGGCAAAATAGAAAAGATAAAAACCAATCGTGGCAAATCCCATGACCAAGGGTGCAATGCACGAGTATGTGATAGCTATGGCAAGTTAGCAAACGATGTATCGTTATCAAGAGAGCAGACTTACCAATGACAGCCAGGAGGGTAACCGCAGGATAGACGGTACCCCAGCCCAGGCCAGCCAGAGACGACCAGCGAGTGTACATTTTACGGGGCGTGCTGTCCAACAGCTTTCCCAGAATCTTGCCAACAATCAAACCACCAATCTGCAACAGGGCACCAGAGCTAAAGGACAACCCTTGCAGAACAATGTACGAGATGTAGAAGTTGGACGACTTGGGAAGGTTAGTGGCCAGCAGGTTGGCCGCACTGCTTGGATTGTCAACGATCTGGCCAACCGCACTTGAAGCCGAAGATGTGAGCGTTACGACCAAGAATACCTGGACTACCTGGAACGCAAAATAGAAATTCTGTGTGGTTAGTTCAACCGCCGCTTGACTAGGGGCACCACCCAGCTTGGCCATCAAGCGCATTATAATCGGGACCAAAGCAATCAAGATAGACATGGCAACGGTCGGGAGAAGACCAGTGATCACACCCTTGATCCATCCCGGCAAATCATCGATCCATGCAAGGAAAAACACGTTCTGAGTCAAAAAGGTGATGTTGGAGATGGCACCGACCACGGCCGTAGGGATGGCCCAGAAGACAACCAGGGCGATGATGAATCCAACCGTGACAGTGTACCGGATAATACGTTCCCACCACTTGATGCGCAAGTTGGACCAAATAACCTGGGAAGGATCGAGACCGATGTACCTCGGAGCCATATGGAGAGGCAGGTTATGAGCAACTGTTTTGAGAGGTCAGCAACGTGATTCTTACAATCCCGGGAATAGACAACATACCGGACTGGTAAGCACCTTGAGCATCGGACTGATGGTAGAACTCGACAAACACAGAGGTAACCAATTTAGCATCACCAGAACGGTGTTTGGCTTGCAGCTCTTCAATCTCCGGGGTGAGGCGTTCGATCTCCTCTCTTGCCCAGTTGATAGTGTCCACTTTCTTTCCAATCAACATCTTAAGGCGATGCGTGGGCCTGTCGGCCTGCTTAACACCCCAGCGTGCAGCAACGGAACCGGACTCTTCAAAATCAACACCGCCGGATTCAATCTCAGGAGACTCTTCAGTGTTGCCCTGCTTCTGCTGCTTCTTGAGCTCTTTGGCGCGAGCTTTATTGGCCAGGATAATGAGTTTGGTTTCAGCGGCTTCAAGTTTCATGGCCGCATCCTCGCGCTCACCCACTTTCTCCTCCAGTTCGCTCACGTCCGTAGTGAGCCAGACATTCTTCACCTTCTCTGGACCGAAGATCTGGCGGATCTTGTCGCGGTTGAGGTAGTCTTCGGTGACGGTGGTGAAGAGCACGGTGCGCGAGGAAAGACGGTTGGCATAAGCAGGGCACAAAGAGTAGGCCTGACGAAGGTTGATGTAGAAGATGTATTCGCGAGTAATGGTGAAGTAAATGAACATCACAAAGAACCAGGCGATGAAGGCGTGCGCAAAGTAACGACCATATTGGTGGGAAATATTGGAAAAGCTCAGCATATCGAATTGCTGTCTGCCTCCACCACCGGTGGCATTAACGGGCCACAGAACCGGAAACGTCATGCAACACCCGACAAAAGCAATGACGGTGATCAACTTGAGGAAACGGAGCAGCAGATAAGCGTCCATAGAGTGATGTTGCAACACATACTCGTCAGGCAACTTGTACATGGACTTGATCCAGTTCAGTAGACCGGTGGGGGAGGAAGGCGTGCGCTCTGAGGGACGCAAACTACCCAGGTACGTCCTAGGCATATACATGCGGCGCTCACTGCGACGCAGGATGATGAAAATAATGACCATGACCACCGCGGCAATCAATGAAGGAATCAGAGTCCACACTAGACCGGCCGCTGAATTCGATTCACCATCCTATAGCGACAAATTGTGAGTCTTTTTTTGCCCTATTTACACGACGGGGGGAATTGAATGATAGTAGTATATCGAGATGACTTACAGCTCGAGCGACCATCTGATGAAGGCCACGACGGCCTACACCATAGAGATCCATAATGGGTGCGACTCAGGTTGTTCTAGCTGCTAAGAGAGCCTGAAAGTCGTCCCTCTCAATTAGATATAAGAACGGGTTGAAAAGGGGTTAAAATTAAAACATGTGACGAAAAGCCGTGGCGATACAGGTACCCGAAACGACAACCAGATGCCCCGTCAACAGGGGAGATGAGACGGAAACTGGTCAGGGAAGGAGGGACTCGATTAACAATAAGCAGAGAAGAACGAGAGGAATGAGAAGAAATGAAGAAAAAAGAATCACGGGACGGAGATCAGAAATCACGGGACATGAGACAGATCTCGATCGAGGGGTAGCCACAGCAGTTTACAGTTTCAAAAATACGGTAAGAAAAAAGAAATAATTAAACATCACACTTGCAGGGCCGATCCCACGGGACACGTCCTGTGGCGGTGCCACTGTGGCGCTTGCATGTTGCTATGACGGTGAAGTCCGACCGCGTTAACAGCATTCCAGCCACAGCATACGTCACGATGAATTCATGTGCCTGTGCATTCCTACCCCTTAACACTCCATGCAATACTATTTACACTACTACGCACATGGAACAGTGGTACTCTCTAGTTACAAGTACATGAAAAGAGAGTACACTACAAAATACTCTGTAAGCACCTCAATTGGCTTAGATAAACCAAATGTAATTACCGTCAGTCAGAATTTGATCGCCTAAAATAGTCTGACAATAGCGCCGATGATGATGTGGCGCTAGAGATCAGCGTTCGAGCTGAGCTAATGCTGATTGGTCATTCGCAAGATTAGCGGTCCATTTCAAAATTTGAGACCACCAATCAAACATAACCATCACGTGCCCACTATGCCTCGACCACATTAGTGGAAATGCCATGCGAGTAGCGTATACAGTATTCCTCCTCTGGGAGCCATGGTTCGTTTTGCCTAGTTTTTGCTCACCACGACAAAACCATATGTTCGGTATCAAGTCTGCTTGATCCATGGTTTTCGACTATTTACTATTACGTTTAGATTATGCACATGGCGAATCAAATCGCCAGGAACAATAGGACCAAGAAAATAACCGTAAAAATTTCATCTGTTCAGCTCCTCTGCAAACGTATTGATCCCCCTTATCGGTGGGGTCATCATCAGAAAACTCATCAGGATCTCGGTAAACTGAAACTGTAAATCGGGTCGCAGTTGCTTGTGCGTTTTCAGCAACTCCCCCGTCGACCAACCTCGTTCTGCATCGCGCAGGTCCGCGTCCCACCGTTCCTCCAGCAGCAGCCATACAAGCGTCTCGCACGCTTGGGACCGGTCAAGAGCGTGCTCGCGCGCCATGGTCACCGCTTGGCTAAGGAACCGCCTCATTTTACTCGGCGAATCTTGCAAATCCCACAAGGCTGCTGTTATGTAGATCAAGGCAGCCGTCCGCGTAATCTCCTGTGTTGGCGCATCCTTCACCACATACATACGCGCTTCTATGGGCACCTGCGACGGACGAGGTCCGCTCGATAGCAATGGGAATAGGGGACTGTCCATCTGGAAAGCCTCGCGTCGTTGCGGGACCACTGATAGATACGCTGGCGTGTTGTGTTCCCGCATCAATTCTTCCGCTCCTCGTAGGAAGGTCAATAGCCATTGTTTCCCGTCCGAGTCGATGCCATAACCAGGATTCGGAGGTGTCATGATGTATCGCACGTAGTGTAGAAATACTTCAACCGCATTGTTGGATCCCGCCCGTGAACGGAGGATCTGCACCGCCCGGTCAATATATGCTCGGGCAATCGATTTCTGCCCAAATCGTTCTTCCTGTAAAGCCATCCCGGTCAAAGCCATGGCGAGTTGGTCTTCATGAATAGGTATAATGCCCGCGAGGGCTTCTTCCACTCCACGCGCCGCCTGTCCGACATGATGCTGCACTTCAAAGCCTTCTTGTAAATTGTAGAGTTGGGCTTTCCATCGCGCGCAATATGTCAACACGACCGCTTGGAAAGTCAAAGGATGGCCCATGGCGGTTCGAAAAATATGGTCCTTCATGTATTTGTTCTGCCCCGACCAGTAGGTCAACTTGGTATTCCAGAAATCTGCTAGCTCCAGGTCCTCTCGGCTTAAGCCCACTGGTAGACTGCCAAGAGACTCTTTCCTAGGCATATCATAAACAGGTATCGTCGACTGTATATGAGCAAGAGAATGGGAAGATGGTTTCAAAGGCGGGTATCCTGCTCGAAACTGGAAGTTGTCAGTGTCCTTCTTTCCAGCCAATTAGCACTTATCGCATACCACTGAGCTACTGCCAGAAGAGAACCCATTGATCCCAGTATCTTGAGTCGCCTCCAGTCTGCGATCCGCATGCTCTAATGTCTGGTCCTGCCAAGGTACATATCGGACGCCCTGGTTCGCCATCTTGTCGCTGTCGCTGTCTGCATTGGAAGCTTTGCGCTGTCGCCGTTTCTCCTGGACATGGTGTCGCATCACGTGGGCTCGTTTCTCCCGTGATGAGGAGTTCGAGTCAACGAAGTAGAATATCTGGTTTTTGGGCGGCCCATCGTCGGTCGTTGGTAAACGCCGTCGTCGCTTCGGTTTCATCGGAGATTCAGGGTCATCGCTGCGGGGTTCTAAGTGTCACAATGCCAACTGTAAGTGTGCGTAACTAACTACCGATTCATTTGGACAAGTTTGGGTACGTACGCTGCTGCTGCTGCTGTCGCTGTCGCTTTTGTTGATGCTCCAGCAATTCAGAGGGGGTTTCATGTTGCGCAAGACTTGGTGGGGAATATGATGAATGAGGAGAACATCGCTCTGAAGACATCACGAGAGAGAAAGATACTGCAATAGCTCAATCCAGTGCCTCGCTACTGCGGCATATCGAGTCGAATGGATGAATGAGATCAGCAAAACACCTCCAGCAAGACGGCCGATCTGTGCAGCGCTGTCATTGCAGAGATAGAACACAGTCAATTAATACACAGGCAGGAGGAATGAACTATGAGGTCAGCAATCCTTCATAGTCTGGAAAACAATCAAGTGAATGGAGTAGTTGTTTGGGTTCTGACAGGATACGTAGCTGAACATGGGGATGACCCTATTTGGGATGATTCTGAAGATTAATTAACCCTCACGGCGGCTGTGGGTCTCAAGACCTCCATGAGTGCCGCTCCGAAAGTCTATTTGTCCTGGCACTGACTCTTTATTGGCTACGAGGAGCTTTGACCCCAGGAAACCGGTCAGGAAAGCTTTTCATTGGCTTAGTGCCGGGGACAACCCCTCTTGGGAAGGGATCTGTTTGGTTGCCGGGATGCCGCTTTGAAGGACCTTTATCCCCGTTTGGTTTAGTCCTCGGCTAACCTCTCGTGCCTAACTCCGACGCCATGGTAGCGACTCCCAATTCAGGTTAGTGTCGCCCCCTGCAGCAGTGAACACTGATATAAGCAGCCGGCGTTGGTTTCTTGTCCTAAAATGGAAGCACTTAACGCGTCGGTAAGCATTTACATTTATCCGACGCGTTTCGCGTACTCGACGCGTCCCACCGAAAAAAGACAATGCGAAGTTATCACCGCCGCAACGGCGACGGCCACCACCACCACTGTTTCCCTCTCAACACCTTTTCAAATATTTCTGAGTCGGGGGATCTTTTCATAATCATTCTCGATTCCTATTCATACCCTCTTTCAACGCCATTAACCGGCCAGTCCCTTGGCCGTGTTCATCCCTCGTGCCGCCATGTCGTCCCTCTTTGATGCCGTTATCCAGTCCGAACTGGGCTCAACGACCGGCTCTCAACAAATCCACTCAGATCAAATAGGCAGTTCGCGCCCGCAGCTCATGTCAGAGAGCAATGGTCCAATGAGTGATGCACAAGGCTTCCCGGATGACCAGGTCGTGGGCACAAACAGTTCGACGATAAACCGACTGCGGAATCCATACATGCCAGGCCCCCCTCCGGTCACCGATTTAGCGGGTGAAAAAGTGCAACAAGCGTTTGCGGAATTCCTCGAATCCTACATTGAGGAGGTCTCAAGCACTGCGCCGCCGCCGTCATCCGCTCGTTTGTCCGATAAATACTATATCGCACAAATTTACGGCATGAAGAGACTGGGACTGTCGACCCTTTACGTGGACTTTACGCACTTGATGTCATTGGATAACCAGATTTTGGCCGATGCGATTTCCAACCAATACTATAGATTCCAGCCTTTCCTGGTGAAGGCTTTGCAAAGCCTGATCAGCAAATATGTACCGGAATACTATATTTCCCATCGTCAAGCGACTAGCGCACAGTCCCAGAATAGTTCGACTATGCGAGACCTGGAAGAGAGTGCGGCCGAAAACGACGAGAGCATCAACGACCCCAGCCAGCCGAAATTGGGCCGTCAAGCTAACACTAAGACCCGGCATCAGCAGACAGATAAATTGTTCTCCCTGGCATTCTATAACATGCCGCTAGTCTCTCGGTTACGGCAACTTCGAACGTCACAGATTGGTAAACTACTGTCTGTCTCTGGTACCGTGACGCGGACGTCTGAAATTAGACCCGAGTTGTCATTGGGTACCTTCATCTGTGAACAATGCAAATCGGTTGTGCCCAATGTGGAACAGACCTTCAGATATACGGAGCCCAGCGAGTGCCCGAACAGCACTTGCGGTAACCGTTCTGGATGGCGTCTGGATATTGCAAAGAGTACGTTTGTCGACTGGCAGAAGGTTAAATTGCAGGAGTCGTCGCATGAAATTCCCACAGGTAGCATGCCCCGTACAATGGATATCATCCTGCGTGGTGAAATGGTGGACCGCGCCAAGGCAGGTGAACGGTGTATCTTCACCGGTACGTTGATTGTGGTCCCGGATGTCAGCCAGCTGGGTCTTCCTGGAGTGCGACCAGAGGCTGTTCGTGACATGAGTAACCGCACTGGTGAAGTGGGAGGAGGTGGTGTAAGTGGCCTGAAGGCCCTGGGTGTCCGAGATCTCACCTACCGACTCGCCTTCCTTTCCTGCATGATCACTCTCGACACAAGCACACCTGGTCAGCAATCAAACCAGCAACTGACTGGTAACTCCGACAATATCCTGGGCTCTCTCAATCAGCACAAAGACCCCGATCCGGAAGACGACATGGCCCAGGAATCCTTCCTTCATACCATCAGTGCAGCGGAAGTTGATGATTTGAAACAACTCGTTCACTCCGAGTACATTTACTCGCGTCTAGTCGAATCCATCGCTCCAATGATTTATGGGCACACACAGATCAAGAAGGGTTTGCTTCTGCAACTTATTGGAGGCGTTAGCAAATCGACGGAACAGGAGAACATGCAACTCCGTGGTGACATTAACATTTGCATCGTTGGTGACCCTTCCACAAGTAAGAGTCAATTCTTGAAATATATCTGTTCGCTACACCCTCGTGCAGTCTACACCAGTGGTAAGGCCTCGTCTGCTGCTGGTTTGACTGCATCCGTCGTGAAAGATGCCGAAACTGGTGAATTTACCATTGAAGCCGGTGCATTGATGCTTGCCAATGGAGGCGGCATCTGCGCCATCGACGAATTCGACAAAATGGACATCAGCGACCAAGTCGCTATCCACGAAGCAATGGAACAACAAACAATATCCATCGCCAAGGCCGGCATTCATACAACCCTCAACGCCCGTGCCTCAATCCTCGCCGCCGCAAATCCCGTCGGCGGCCGCTACAACCCCAAAACCACCCTCCGCGCCAACCTCAATTTCTCCGCTCCAATCATGTCCCGTTTCGATTTGTTCTTCGTTATTCGCGATGAACCTAACGAAGCCGTCGATCGCAAGCTGGCAGATCACATTGTCAACGTGCACATGAACCGCGACGAAGCCGTGACACCAACTATCAGCACCGAGCAGCTCCAGCGCTACATCCAGTTCGCGCGGACGTTCAGACCCGTCTTCACGGACGAAGCTAAGGCTGTCCTCGTGGAGAAGTACAAGGAACTGCGCGCCAACGACGCCCAGGGCGGAATGGGCCGCTCCTCGTACCGTATCACCGTTCGTCAACTGGAGTCCCTCATCCGTCTCTCCGAAGCCGTCGCCAAGGCCAACTGCGTCGAGGAAATCGTCCCCAATTTCGTCATCGAGGCCTTCAACCTCCTCCGCCAGAGTATCGTCACCGTCGAGAAGGACGACGTCGAAGTCGAAGATGACGACGAGGAAGCCGCGCTCGCGCAAGTCGCAGCAGCCGATCTCGAAGACCAGGAGATGGCCGATGGCGACCGGGAAGGCGATAACCCTATGCGTGATGGCGATGACGGCGAGCAGCAAGAACAGCCCGCACAGCAGCGCCAGAAGCATAAGACCAAGATCACGTACGACAAGTACATGAAGATCCTAAACTTGGTCGTGCGGAGAGTTAATGAGGACGAGTCGACGTCCGGTGAGGGTGTTGAGCAGGAGGAGTTGCTTGTTTGGTACTTGGAGCAGATTGAGGCTGAGCTCAACACTGAGGAGGATCTGCAGCGGGAGCGGGATCTGGCTCTTAAGGTCTTGAAGCGGATGGTCAAGGTTAGTATCTCACCAAATATTGAATCTCTTCTTTTATGAATCAATACTAACTGTCCCAGGACAATATCCTCATGCCTATCCGCGGAGAAGGTCTACTCGACAACGAACAAGACGAGGGTGGCCAGACGCATAAGACCGTCTACGTCTTGCATCCCAATTGCGCTATCGAAGAGATGTAATCTCTCATTTGTCTTTCTGTTTTCGGTTATGTCATGGTAGTTTTGCATACATAGTCTCGTTTTGATGAGGGTTGTTTTATCTGTTGAATCAGGAGCGAAGGAAAAGGATCATGAGTGATGATATCCAGTTGTGATATGTTTACAATGTTTATTTGGCATTGATATCTATCTTAGTATTTATGAATGAATATGAATGTGTACAACGCTTGGTTACTGTCATTTGACTGTCATATGTCATCGATTCTATATAGGATGAAGTATAACGAAGCCAGCCCTAGAAACTATCAAAAGCTGATATGATTGCGTCCAATGTGTCTGTCCACCAGAGATGAAGCTGTTTATTGATATAACTTCCAAAAAGAGGAATGAAAAGAACAGGCATGGGTTTAGCACGTAGGGTAATCTGGTTAATAATAACCACGTTCAGCAATTATATAAGTTGCTTTACTGAGCAGCTAGCCCTAGCCCCCTTTTGCCTTTTTTTGTTTTTGTAAATGGATTTTATTGTGACTAAGTCCCTCAACTGTGTTGGTAATCCCATGTCTTCATGGTTCATAGTGGCGTGACCAGACGTATCTTCTGGCTCGTGGCATCCACTAGGTTTCATCAAACCTCGTCTTATCACGACAGAAGGTATGTGCTAGCATCCAATAGGCTAGGCCACAGTTTTGGGGTAGGTAAACGAGTTCGATGGTTCCATCCGCCTGGGTTTGGCGACTATCCATGTCATAATCGAAGGGAACTGAAACCTAATTTTGGCTGTCTAGGGTTAGCTTCGACCTTCCTCGGTTTCCCCGTATGCTGTGCGAAAACTCCCAGTCTGTTATTGTGTTTTACCGAATACAACTAATTCCAACCTCCCATTTTTATTATTGAGGACCATAGTCGTATCCGTTTCATTGATAACGAAGGGCTGAGATCGAATATATCTTCGAAGTGGGGCTCCATAAGTTGTGCAAGCAAGAGTGTGTGCTTCTATTTTAGGCTCCTTCATTGAGGCGGCCGGGGCGATTTATCCAGTCTCCTTCTATAGCAGGGCATTGGTGTGTTTCAGCAAGATATCCCTGTATCAACATGAATAACAGACCTGTTGGTAAATCTAAGCACTTCCTTAACAGCTCTGGGCGTTGGAAGCCTTAGCACAGCACTCCGTGGAGTCCGTGGACTGTTGCTCAAACGAGTTGACTTTCTTTCGCTGTGATGCCAAAATTCTCTCATTGTATGCGACTGTCTTGTCGCGTAAAACATGTAACGATCTGTAGCAATGCCATATAGTTGAGCATTAATCCGTCTGATGATGAGTCGCCTGTCTAGCTTATTTACCGGCGTGGCTGTCACGGAGCTCAGCCAGGTTAATGGAACATCAACTCATGTGTTCTACCTAGGTAGCTATCGACGAGAATAACTGACATGAGGAAGGAAGAAAGGAGGTAACGCCATATTTATCAACAAAGCAACAAAGCAACAAAGCAAACAACCACATCTCACGTGATAACCAGCCAACGTGACCAGGCCGTCACAGTGGCTTAAGGACGTTTTAATTGAAAGTGGCTCTTCTTCCGATTGCCATTGCCGCAGCGGCTTTATATTATTCCAGTCAAATACAAGACTTGAAAGCTAGGTTGCATATATGTCTAGCCTCTCTTCAAAAAATTGAGAAGAGCATTGGTCGCATTTCAGTCAAAGATCGCGTCGGCACGTCTTCATGCAGCGGAAGTGACACAGTATCGCTGTATCAGTTCCATTCAACCAGAGCTGAGCACGTTTGGTATTAGGTTATCTCACGCTTGGTTCAACCTGTTTCGAGTACCACCAAAGGAAATACTTGTTTGCTAGGCCCCATGTATGCAACGCCCCGAGGGCCCCAAAGGTTCAAGTCCATCATTTCTGATAAAAAATAGTGTGACCAGGTCTTGTTTCTAGTCCAAATAGGTGTATCTGTGATAGTCCCGGTATCCAAAATCCCTAGGACACATCGCGTCAAGGCTGGTTGTAGATAGGGCTTCGTTTTCAAGGTGAGTGCTTGTAGACAGCATTTAGGAGAGACTGGCTGTTCAATAGACTCATGAACTTATTATATTTAGGAGTCCATTTAATGATTCCAACCTGGTAAGATTAGCAGTGTCATCTACCCATGACTCACTCAAGCTTCGATGCACAGAGGTTCTGGCTTCTAACATCTGGTTTGGCCTTCCAAGCTGCAGTCTTTTCTTCATTATTTTCACCATTTGATAGTTGCAGTCATATCGATCCTTCTAATTTCGAACATGGTACTTGAAGATCCCAAAAGCACTTCGGAAGATGTCATATCTATGAGTAGGTCAGTTGAGGTTTAATTCACACAACAATATGGTGCAGGATTGAGTGAACCTTACAATTTGAGGATTTATCAGTCATATTCGTTCATGAAAGTCAGCATTGCTGTATCTTTCAAACTGTAGTGAGATCGAAGTGACATACCATATAGGGCATTTAAGGTCCTGGTTCTTATACAGGCGTCCGAATTATCATCGTGCTGAAAACAGTACAGCTTTTTGCTTGGAACATGTAAACTTCCAACTGCTAACTGATAAATCGCATAAGACTATACAACTATAATCTTGCAAAAGCGTCTAGCCCATATCCCTCCCACACATGTGCGATGTCTATGTTGTAAGGGCTAAGCGGCATGTTCTAATAAGAACACCAGTCAGTATCAACACTCATTATATGCCCTGCGCTCATGATAGCACAATACATGGGCTACTGAGGCTTTGTGGATTATATTAGCAACATCTTTTTGCTCTATAGTGTATTTGTTAACAGCCATCTGCGTGATTCCTGCTGACTCCAGATCGATTTCAGGACTGGATGTTGATCATCAATCAATCCATTGAGAGAATAATCGAACCGCTTAGCTGGGCGTCCTGGGCTCTGTACAATTGCCTTGAAGCTGCTTCCATTCGAACGTTTCCAGTTCTTGCAGACTCGATGATTTGGTTTCAAGGTAAGCTGGCTATGACCCGCCAAGGGATGCAGGCCTTTGTGATTGATTTGCCAGAATTAGGACAGAAATTCCACCTGAAATGACAGATAATGATGATGGATTTAAGAGTATGATGAAAGGGAAAGCTTACACGTTTTATGGCTCCCAAATGTGAAGAGGGTATCATATAGTGACTACTGGATTGTCTTTGACGAAGAACTTTGATATTCACTGCCTAAAATATACCATCGAGATCATTATGTTAATCATAAAATGTATATTATACAAAGTCACCGGTGGGTTGCAGTAATCATAAATAGGAAACCAAACCCTTGAAACCCATAACCCTCACGTTACTGGCGTCCTCGCCCCAAGAACCGCCGCGGAGGAGCACCAAGGAATGACATGGTTTCCGTCGTCTCTCCTCTGACTTCACGGAATGAAGAAGTATCTTCATTTTCGCTGAACGAGACTGTCCTACTATCGAAATAGCGATAACGAGGGTTACTTTCTGTAAGCCTTATTTCTCCTCCACCCGTATCCGTATACTCATCAACGGAGATGTTTGGACTGCTCCATTGAACGTCGTGATAATAATACATCCTCATATCCTGCGAGTGATCAAAGTGCTGACGACGACGTGGCCGATGGTGGTCTATCTCTTCTCCCCCTTCGAACAATTCAGACTCCTCGGCACTAGTATCTTCGTCCTCATCAAGTGTATCTGTATTTTCCTTATCATCCTCCGGATACCTGTACCAGTCTTCCGGGATGTAGAAGCCAAAATCACGGATCACTCTATCCTCCGGATCTTCGTAGATAGTGAAGCCACTGTCGCTGGATGGAGGAGCTCCATATTCGTGGATGTGGAGGTTTCTAAAAGTGCTGCTCAGTGGTGAATAGGCGTTAGTTTGTTCTTCGCCTCGCTTTTTTTCATCGTGATTGAAGGAATCACAGCTAGTCGCAGCCGTGGACATATCGACCGTCTCGGTGGAAGAGGACGAGAATAAGCTCGAAACCGACGATTCGATAGAATGCAGAGTGGCCTGCTCGTCAGGCCACTTCTGGTCTCCTTCACGCCAGCTCCCAGACGCCGAAATCTTGGTCCTTTTATTCGACTGCGCACAACGTTCATGATCTTCCTTTGTTTCATGTTCATATGTTTTGTCCCCTCTTTGTTCGTGTTCATCAATCTGCCCTTCGTGCAAGCAGGGGCTTTTCATGTTCGGTGTAGTCATTCTGTTCATACTATCGAACGACGAGGTCATCTTCTCACGACGAGCGATAGCTGCCTGGCGATTTGAATAACAACAATTAGTCAATTGTCAGTGCGTGGGAAGAGCCCATCAAACTAACATGCTTTTCAACGCCCAGGCACAGCTCGAAGTCAATTTCGTCCATCATCTTGATCGGACGGAAGATACGGTTGTAGGTAAGCTGCAGACCAGTATCGAAGGAAAGAAGTTAGCAGTAGAGCAGCAAATACGGGAACAAAATGCAATAGTGTCTCTGAGTCGGCGTGTGTCCGCCAGAGTAACTGGAACTTGCTTTCAGGATAGGATCTAGATGGAAAGGACGAGGCATAGCGGTAGAATGTGATTAGACTTGAACTCAAGCTGCCTTTGGGTTTGGGGCGGGGAGAGCTGGCGTCAAGTCAGAGAAGAGAGCAGAGAACGCCAGTGTGAAAACAATGGAGGTCATACCCGGATTCCGCTCTTTATATGCCCTCACAAGGAGACAGCGAGGCGTCAATCCAGCCAAGTTGATGGATAGAGAGATGGGAGATGGAAGAGAGGGTAACACTTGCCTTGAGAAATGGAGATGACTGGTTGTGAGAATAAATCTGAGCAAACACTGCTGGGATCGATACTGAATGAAATGAAATAAAAAGGGAGACAGAGGCGGGGTGAAAGAGGGAGAGTGAAAGTGGTGGTGTGTAGCAAGACTGAGTGAATGGCATTCACCGTCAGCTGACAATGGACAACAACCACTTACCCTATCTTGAAGTTACAGCCTACGACTCCAAAGACAGGACCAAATCCATATAATGAATTTAATTGAAACTATCCAGCCATCCAGGATTGACACAGATTGATGACAATGTATTGCGAGCTTCCAAGGATAATCCCAATCAATCCATCACCATATATCCCTCCAATCTTTCTAATGGTCAGCAAAGTCCACCGTATTGAATTGCAGTGAGCAATCCGTCCAGTGTCTGCGTGCCAAATCAACAACTAGCCTAATGGCATGGGCCATATAGCAGGACTCCCCTATGATGGTCCTCAGCAATACCCCTCCGTGATGCATTTGAAAGAGAAGGAAAAAAGAAGATACAATAAACTTAAAGGGCGTATCAAATGGAACATAAAAAGAAACTCCGGCATCGACCAAAAGGGGTATCACGAAAGACACCAGAAAAGGAGCCCCGCTATATGGCAACATGCCTTATATGTGAACTTCGTTCAATAGTCATCTACCGGAAATGTCCTGGGGCAGCACCGCCGGCCTGACCGAACATGTCCAATAGATGCCTAGAGGATGGCGGCGGGCCCTGAGGACCAGGATTGCCTCCGAACGGACCTTGTCCACCAAGTCCCATCAGAGCCTCAGCATTATGCGGCATCGGCGGCAACCCGGAAGGTGGTGGACCGTTCATGTTCATGTATCCCGGAGGGGGCATCATGCCAGGTGGAGGGCCGAATGCTGCCGCTCCATTGCCACCAGCGCCACGTGGGAAGCCATGACGGTCATTGAGGGGAGGTAGGTTGCCGTGCATTGGCAGCACATTAGACATGAGATTCGGATTCATGCCACGACTGGGAGCGGGGATACCTGGTGGAGGTGCCAATGGGCCCGGTGCACCCTGCTGTGGTGGAAGTTGTTGGCCTCCGAAACCAGGAGGCGGCAGGTGTTCGAAACCAGGTGGCCTTTGAATGCCCATAGCGGGATGGCCCTGGCCTTGAGGAGCCCGGCTTCCGCCAGGAGTCATGGGAACATTGTTACCCTGAGCAAAGAGAATATCATCAAAATAGCCCATGGGTGGCCCATTCGCGGGTCTTCGCCGAAGCTGATCAGCAGCATCTGGTCTCTGCATGTTTGCAATCGCTGGATCATCCAGGAAGTTGGGACCCTTCTGCGGAGTGGGTAATCCTGGGGGGTGAGACATCATTTCGGGTATGTTCATCATGGCAGGAGCCGGACCGGCGCTCTGAGGGCCCTGGCTCCCATGGGGCATGTTCGGGACCGGGCTGATCCTAACTTGCTGCATGAGACGAAGCAAATGCTCACGTTCACCGACATGCGGATCTTTAAAGGGTTCTTGAACAGGGTTCGGTGAGAGTCCAGGCGGTGGTGCAGTTGTACGGGCAGGGGATCCATTAAAAGCCATTTGCTCCTGCCGGTGGAGGTGCTCCCGAACTGGTGACGAGAGCGCACTCCGACCTTGCTCGGCCTGCACTAACGACGGTGGGCGTTGAGGCTGTGGTGTATCATTTTGAGGAGTAGCATTGCGCGATTTAGCACCACCACCTAGCATCTGTAAGATGCGTTGGAACCCTTCCTGGTCGGGATCGGCAGGAGACTGGCTTACAGCCTGAGGTTCGTGCTCCCTCGTTGGCGTTCCCGGAGGTGGACTAAACAGGCCAGCAAAGCGAGATGACTTGATAGATTTGGAGGGCCCCAACTCCTTCTTGCTGCTAGTTGGCTCCACAACAGGCGACTGGTTGCCAATATCCGGGGAAGGTTTCGCCTCATTGAGCAATCCAAAGAATCGTTCCATCGTAGCGTCCGCCTGGAGAGGCGTGCCAGTACTACTGAAGATTTCACCATCAGTAGGTCTTGTCTCCAGCTTCGGCAACGTGCTGGTAGCTGGTTCCGATAGAGGTTCTCTCTTCTCCTGTACCTGAGCAGAGCCAGCTTTCATCCTTTGTTTCCATTGCTCAAAGTCCTCCTGGGTATGCACTGGCCTAGGCTCTTCTCGATCGTTTGAGTCTAACCACTCAGGATCTTGCTCGAACTTAGCGCCTCTAGTCCAGTCACGATCCACACCATGTCTGTCACGACGCCATTCACGAGTGCGAATCGACGGTTTCTCTTCCTCCGCTTCAAGTGAATCCGGTGCATGATTATCGTCACGGAACCAGCTTCCTTCAAGTTTCGACCGTCCTTGCTGGCCATCTTTTCGAATAAAGAATCGACTATCTTTATCACGGTTTCCAAAAGTTGTTGAGTCTCGAGGGTCACGTTCTCTGATGTGATCACGGCCTTCCCATCGGTCAAACTCGCCATTGCGTCTTGGTTTACGTTCAGGGTCATCTGGGCCGAAAGCTCGGCGTGGGCGTCCATTATTCCAGTCCTCCTTATCGTTACGTCGGTTGGTGAAAGTGCCTAGTTTTCCATCGCGTTTGTCCAAGTCGCCGGATTCTCGGTCTTTGAAGAACTTCTCCCGGAAATTGAAACGATCGTTCTTGGATTCGTCCAAGTCCTGTATTCTAGATGGCCGTTCCGTTGCATCTATAGAGCCTTTACCGGCTATGCGGGATGCGGAAGCGAAGGCGGTCCGTGGTGGTCCGAGAATGATGTCCTCTGTAGAAATTGTGGTTGTCAGCCAAGGCTTTTTTATTTTGAAAAGCATAAGTGATCCAACAGAGTAGATATAAAGGCAAGTGTGGGAGAGTCGGGGCACTGTATTTACCTGAAGTCGAGCCTCGTGAAAAATGACGGGCTTCGATAATGCTAGGTCGTCGGTTGGTCGTAGTAGTCTCATTCTGATTGTTTGGGTCTTTGGGCTTTCGTTCAGGAAGTGGACTGGACAGAATGACAAATCAGCTTCTGGACCATCACGAATACAACAGTAGAAGCGATCGCGAACGAAGAGAGAAGTCGCCTTACCCCATCCATTCTTCCACCGGCGGTAAGCTCGCGGGCTTAGTGACCAGAGGCGATGAGCGCAGCCATAGCAGCTCATCGATCTCGTAGCGTCGCGCCATGAAAATGGCCGGGATGTAGAATCACAGTGGCTCAGGTAGGTATCGGGGATTAGGAGTTATGAAGCTCTCATTGGCGGCCGATAAATTTCGAGAGGAGACAAAACTGTCGAGGTGTTTTGTTGGCGTTCAGGGAGAAAGAGAGAGAGAGAAAAAGGATGAAGAGGAGTCGAGAGAATCGTGAGAAGGGACAGCTTAGAATCAATCGTCGTTTCCGCGCGAAAATAACGAAAGCAAGCAAAAGCTTTTCTTTTTGGCAGGCCGTGGCAGCTCAGGCGGAGGTGTGCTAATCGGTCAAGGTCTGAAGGTCGGAGTGAGGGGCAAAGAGAGTGACTTGAGGAAAGGCGTCCTTTTTTTAATTGTTTTTTTGGGTTCTTTTTTCTTCTTTTCGAGTCAATCCATAGAAAGGAAATTTACAGGCGGTTTGTTATCGACCGAATGGAGGTGGCGAGATGAAGAAGGGGGGGGGTTGATGGTAGAGAGGAGAGAAGACAGACAGAAAACGTGGTTCGTCTGATTGCCGAAAATGGAAAAATCCGCCTCCTGTCGCACTGCCGCAGCATCACCACTCCATAACAACACCAGAAAGCAGTGAATTGAGCTTGAATTGAATATGCTTTGTTTGCCTAGCGTGAATATATATATTGCTTTATATTATGCAAGACCATCACAATTATCCCAAGAATCAGGCTTTGTTGAAGTATATACATTGTCCTGTACCCCGTAGACACCATACATATAGAGTAAAGACACTCCTACACTATCAGATCCACTATCCAGCAATATTTTCAACAGCCTGCATCAATGCTCCTCCACTCCACTTGTCCACTCGTTCATGGTCCGACGATTTGCCCACCACTTCAGCAAGTGCAGAAATGGTCGACACATCTCGCGCATTCCCAACACTTACGATTTGGCTCTGGATCCAGCTCACAACAGCGGCTCGGGTGACCAATGTCGTGCTTCCTCCGACCTGGGTCGATCGGTAGAGCACATGCAAGATTCGTCTCTTTGCGGAGAAGCCGGCGCTGGGTGACTCGTAGAAAGAGAGGAGCCGTTCGAAGACATTAGCACGACGATAGATTTCCATGTCCTAGACACTCAGTTAGCAATTATAAGTCAAGTAAAAGAGGGAAAAGAAAGAAGGCAGACGTACCGCTCCCGTCCGGAGACCCTTGACGAACAAATCAAGAAGCCAATTGATCTCCTCGAAATACCCATCATCCAACTCGGGCTCATGAAGCAAGATCTTGTCTACCCAATATGTTGCAATCTTCTCCACCTCCCAATACGGGGCTTTCTGGAGAAATTTGTTGACCTTTCCATACAACTTGTGCATGGGATTCGTCAGGACAGACAAGCAGCTGGACGCACACTCGCCTACAATCCAGGGGACGGGCGCTTCCAAACCAAGCTGTCGGACAGTCTCAAGGAGTTCACCAGTCAAGATGTACACTGATCGCCACTCGACATACTTAGAATCCTTAAGCTTCATCATGAACCGAGAAAGATTCGTGGATGCTTGTCTCCGAACCTCTTCATGCTCAGAGCAAAGACAGAGCATGAGCTCCGCGACACGGCCCTGCTCAACTGAAACTTCAAGGTCTTCCTTCTCCCACCGCTGGAGCGCATTGTGGGTAATGCCTTCCGTAGGAAGAACGCCGAAAATGTCTTCCAGATCCGTCTTCTGCTCTTGACCCCCTGACGTTTGAGAGGCTTCCCGCGTAGACTTGCTCTGCTTTTTGGTGATGGCATCTTCGTCGTCAGGCTCTTCAGCAGACTTCATTGCCTTCTTCAAAAGAGACTTGACTTTCTTATTTTCAGTAGCTTCAATACAGCTGTCTCGAACAGATTTCAACACTTTGGTGTCTTCTCCGGCCCGCTTGAACTTCCCGAGGGCTCTGGTGATCCAAGAACCAATAGCAGTTTCCGCAGCAACATCTCCAGACTTGACCACAAAAGGCCATTGTTCAGAGATAGCAGCAAACAAGGCACTAACAGGGCTCACCTCTGCTGACATGGACCTAATTAAGTCTTGGTAATGCACAGGCTTCTTCGCCGATCGGCAAACGCAGTTATCGAAAAATGCCAATTGACTAGCGAGTTGCTCGGACTTCTCGAAGCTCGACAGAAGCGAATCAAAGGAGTTCGGGGAGCTCTGAAGAACAGAGTTCTCCACGAGCACCGTACTCAGCAGGTTTCCAATCTCCTGCAACGAATCCTTGTCTGCGGCATCAACGAAAACCTTGAAGATCGAGGTAAATGCCGAATACTGCATCGACGCTAGACGGAGAATTAGTATGAGACAAAAGCAAGAGGGAAGTATCAGACACGGTCACTTACCTGGTTGTTGCCACCAACGTATAGATGCAGACTGTTGCGCTATCCTGAGGGCGCTCTGTAACTGGCCAAGTAGCGATTCAGAGTCATCCGAGCTAAGATCTGGCGTCTCCAACCGCTTCAAGATATCGACCAAAGCCAATGAAACATCAAAGGGTTCTTCCAGTGCAATTTCCGGGACAACCTCGTAGAAGCAAGCCAACAGCTCCGCAACAGCTTCTTGTTGCGACAAATCATCTTTATCTGTTCTCTTGTACAAGACCATAACATCCTTCATAGCAGGACAGCGGCGACAGAACTCCGCAATTAATTTGTCCATAGCCTGATTCCAGAATGTCTGACTAGAGCCGTGGTCGGCGTTGAAGATCTTCAAGACAGCACGCAACTTGTTGAAGGCGATGGTCAAAATGCGGACCGCAAACAGCGTCACAATCTCAGCATTTTGGTTGATACAACGAGTCAAGATTTTCTGCGTGAGAGGGCGCGGGAGGATGTTCTCGATAACAACAGAGACCGGCGGCGGCATGGCCGGCAACTTGTCCTTCCAGCCGCAGTTTACCGGAACGCGTAACTGGACTGTCGAGAAGAGCAATGCTGATTCAGCCATCCATGAAGGCGTAGGCTTCGGGTCTGCGATGAACATGGTCTTCTTGGTGAAGTAATCAGCAATTAATTCAGGTGCAGCCTTGAAAATGGCTACCAGCAGTTGAATCTGAGAGCTGTTCACGTCTGGTCGAAGTGTTTGGATAAGATAAGAGAGTGTGCCATTCCGAACCGGCACTGACTCCCTGTACTTGTCGACGTGCACAGCGGAATCCAGGCCAAGTTCGATGCAGGCATCGTCCTCGGTCGGTACTGACTCGGGGTCACTCCCATTGGGATACCAGCCAGACTCCGGCAAGAGAACACCAAGCTCAGGCTTTGTGCAGACATTCATTAAAACTTCGTGTACTGCATCCGGAATGGACACGGCTTCCGAATTTTCCTCGGGATATCCATAGAGAGTCACGAGTCTCTCCAGGTTCCATCGACTGAAGAATTTCGTCTTAGCCTGTCTAGACAGGGAAGCATCTTGGGCAACATCTCTCTCGGAAGCTCTGATAATATCCAGGACAATATCGCGGGGATCCTTCCTCACATACTCGAAAAATGCTCTGATCATCTTGTGCTGTTCGAGTATGTCGTTTTTTGCTGACGCTTGCTGGAATCTCAGATTGGCAAGGACATATCGCTGAGCATTTCGTCGAAGAGTAGATCTAGAGGAGTCATCTTCTGCATCCTCCTGCTGTGCCTTGTTGGGGGTCAGGAACACCTCAAGCCGCTTGAAGGTGGTGTGGCGCCTGGAGTAAACTTGACGAGCTGCCGCACCTCCGTCAAAACTGACAATCTCCGTGAGTAAACGAAGACAGGGTGATATCAAATGCTCCTTAGACTTCACCGCTGCCATACCACGGTTGAAGAGTTTGAGCTGCTCTTTCTCGAGTAGATATTTACATAGCGCAAGTCCAAACTCGCGAAACTCCAGATGGCTAGACACGGTTTTGAAGAAGATGGCCAGGACGGATGGAACGACAGTCAGAAGGGACTCATTGTTGTTGCTGTCTGCAAAGTTCCATGTCTGGATCAAATCGGGGAAACAGATGACTACATCGTCTTCTCCCCCGGTGCGAGAAGATTGCGAGTCACAGAAGGCTTTGAGCACATCGAGTCTCTTCGTTTTTTCATTCCCGTCCTGTATCTGGTTGATTGATAAAAGAAATTCTTTGAATGTATTGATGCCTTTGTATCATCCGTGAGTAACTTTTGAACATGCTATTGCTATGCAGAGGGCTTGCGACAAACCTACCTTGTTTGACCTCAGCGGCGTTCTGCTGGAATACCAGCAAATTGCGCAGCTGCGTGTGCGATGTTATGGCTGCGCTCTTGTCTGGCTGGCCATTATCGAGCTTTCTTCTCTTCGTTCGAGGCGATTGACTATCGAAGTGTGGCATTTTGGTGGTTTTTGAGGTTGGTTGTAAGAATATTTCTGGATCTGATCAAGATATTCCGCTCCCTTCAGAGTTTTGCGCCATCTGATTGGCCGACCATCCGGTTGTCCAAAGAACCGATGCATCGTACTTTGAAAGCAAATTTTGAACAAGGGGCGTGATCAAGAAAACAGAGTGGGGGAGAGAATTAAAAATCAAGCGTAAACATCCCAAAGTGTCTAGCGTTGTTGTCAGCAAAATGAAGAAGTGCTAAAATAAAAAAGCAAAAAAATGACGAGGTCCTGCCCGGGATCGAACCGGGATCGTTGGAATCAGAATCCAAAGTGATAACCATTACACTACAGAACCAATTGTTGTTAGAAGGCTTAATCTTTAGGAAAATTATAAGCAAATTTACTTAGTAACTAAAGTACCGGTACACCTTTGTGACTATTATACTACAAGCGACGATTTAGACATAATACATTCATTATATGTCAGATATCTGGAAAGGGTATAAACAGTGTGCTAATATATCGTAGAACAACAAGATGCAGTGGAAAACAAACAATTTAACCCCAAGTTCCACCACCACCACCTCTGCCTTGCCGTTTCTGCGCAGACAGTCGCCAATCGTCCTCCCCTCCAAAGCGGTTATGCAAAGGCTGAATCCGCTCAGCCTTCTTGCGCTTGGAAAGACGATCTGTAGGTGCCACCTTGAAGAAAGTCGGTGCAGCCTCCACAAGCCATTTCGGCTCAATAGAGGTAGTGCAGTGCATATACTCCTTGGTCGTGAGGACCAATGTGTGATAGATGACGTGTTCAGACGGTTTGCCGAATAAGGCGGAGCTGGGATGCATATACACAGGTGTGCCTTCGACAAGGGTCTTGTATCCTTCCTGAGGGTCTTTGCGGGCCGCGTTCCGGAAGAATCCTGTGCAAATTGCTTGACGCACCTTGGTAGTATTTCGACCGCAAGAGATGATCCGATGGCGGTATCTGTCCATGATACCCATAAGCTGCTGACGGACATCCTGGGCACGGCGGATCTGTCGTGCTTGGATGAAGTTCTCGTAACACCAGGCATTGTTGAACTTGGAGTTCTTCCACCCGTTATATACATTGAGAAGAGTCAAATGATCGCCATGAGGATCGTGGAACTTGGATTTCTTCTGGTCTGCCTGTTGCTGTTTCTCCTTTGGACGATAGAAAACTGATTGTACGGAAAGCATAGCAACGATGCTCAGCATCTCCTCGGAGCATCCCATTTCAACCGACGCTATGAGTACCTTGGCAAGCGCTGGCTCCATGGGGAAATCGGCCATCTTTCGCCCCAGACGAGTTAAAAGACCTTCATCATCAAGTGCAGACAGAGCATACAACTCCTCCAAAGCTGTAAGCATGGTATTTGTCGGCGGGGGATCCATGAAATCAAAGTGGAGCAAATCATTGATACCCATGGCCTTGAGCATGAGAATGGTATGCGACAGGTTTTGACGCTGGATTTCCGGGATCGTAGTTGGCAACATTTCGGATTGGTAAGCCGCTTCAGTATATAACCTGAAACATTTACCTGGACCGGTCCTTCCAGCCCGTCCAGCCCGCTGTTTGGCCTGCGCCTGGGATACAGGGGTCACAACCAGAGAATCCATTCCAAGTTTCGGGTCATATGCATTCTGCTTCACGAACCCAGGGTCAATAACGTAGTAGATTTGGTCGATAGTAATGGATGTCTCGGCAATGTTAGTCGCAATGACGACCTTCCTACCACCCTCAGGTGCTGGCTCGAAGATCCTACTCTGCATCTCACCCGGGAGCGCAGAGTAAACAGGGAGAATGACCAATTCAGGTACGGTGGGTCCTAATGCTTTCATCCGTTCATATAAGATTTCGCATGCCGTGTCGATTTCCTCTTGTCCAGTCAAGAAAACAAGAATGTCACCAGATGGCTCTGTCAAGTGAATCTGCATGACAGTAATGAGGGCTGCATCCAGGTAATCCGACTCTGGCTCCTTGGAATACATGATCTCGACAGGGAATGTACGTCCAGGAATGGAGAAAATAGGACATTGATTGAAATACTCGGAGAACTTGTCAGCATCAAGAGTAGCGGACGTCACGATCAGTCTAAGATCGGGCCTCCTCTTTATAGTCTTCTTGAGCAATCCGAAAAGCACATCCGTTGCAATGGTTCTCTCGTGGGCTTCGTCAAGCATAATCACGGAGTACTTCTTCAGGTCTGGATCCAAGAGAACTTCTCTTTGGAGCATACCATCAGTCATATACTTGATCTTGGTTTCCGGGCTCGTGCAATCTTCAAAACGGATTGTGTATCCAACTTCTGCTCCGAGCCTACAGCCAACTTCTTCGGCCACACGCTTAGCGACGGACATGGCTGCGACACGACGGGGCTGAGTACAGCCGATAATGCCATTGTTCCCATACCCACCTTCGGCAAGATACTGGGTCAGTTGAGTGGTCTTTCCTGAGCCAGTGTCTCCAACGACAATCAACAGCTGATTATCACGAACTGCATCAAGCAGCTGTTTGCGGAATTTAAAGACAGGCAAACTTTCCCGCTGCTGCTTCATGGACATGGTGGTTCTCTTTCCAAAAGATTGGTTCTTGCCCATAGTAACCCTCTTCCACTCAGGAACGGAGTCATCTGGCTTAGGTTGCTGAGCAGAGCGAAGATCAGCCGCAAATTTACGTTCTTCAGGCGCAACCATCGGGTCCTGCCACTGTGCATTTAGATCGACCTCAGCAGCTTGCTCAGCCGCCTTATCCCTAGCTTCTTGTTGTCGCATATCTCGGCGCTCCTTAGCCAGACCAGTACCTGCCATGGCAGATCTGTTCAGGGAACCGTCTGGTGCTTTCACGACTCGAATGGGAGAGAGTTCCAGTGACATCTTAGTCTGACCAGCCAGGAAAGGTGGTTCCTCATCTCGAACCTCAATGTCAACATCCTCTTCCTCTTCGAAAGTGCCCTCGCCATTAATGGTGGCATGATATTCTTCGTCGATATCAGGGTAATCAGCAGCAGAGACAGCGCCAGAAGCAATCAACTGTTTGATTTCCCATCTTTCCGGAGATGTCAGGCGTTTGCGGTTTCTCATTGGTCTGCCATCTGAGTCCTCGATAACCGGTACGTCCGAGCTCAAGTTCCCATATCTATCATCCACAGAAGAACCATCAAGGCGTTCCATATTTGCCCCTGATGCAAGCCTCCGTTGTGGCACGAGATCCATACCAGTCACCTGGTCGACTTCCTTCATCGACAATCCAATGCGTGAACCCTGTATGCTGACAACTTTGACCTTAACTGGTTGACCGCGCGAGACCAAGTCGGACGGATGGTTTACCCGTACACCCTCTTGCATGGCAGAAACGTGAACAAGCCCATCCACTTTTCCTTTCACGCCCTGGAGGTTGACAAACGCACCGAAATCCTTTACTCCGGTCACACGACCATTGTATACTTTATAGAGAATTGGCTGGTCATCTAACTCAACGGATGGTGGTCGTCGGAAGCCGTCATCATCGTCGTAGCGGTCACGTTTTCTTCTTCGTTCGCCATGCCCATTCCGGTGCTTCTCGTCCCTGCCGTTGTATTTGCCCAATGAGCGTCCAAACTCATCAACATCGTCATCCCTCCTGCTGCGACGAGCACTGCGTGACCTTGATCGTGAGCGATATCTGTTGTGTCGTGACCGTCCGCGGTCGTAGTCATCGTAATCTGGGCTTCTGCTTCGTCTTTTGCGCTCATCTCTCGTCGATCGACCCTTGTCTTCCTGTGATTTCCCTGCTAACCCTTCCAACATCGCAAATGTATCATCCATAGCATCGGCCTTGGCATCACCCTCATCAACGGCATTCCGCTCCTCCTCTTCCCAACTCGGCACTTTATCCGGCACAGCAAGACCCTTGAACACACGTGCTTTCTTCTCCAACACGCCAAGCATGTCCATATCATCATCACCGGTCGATTCGCCCACGGTTTCTGCTTTCCTCGACTTGTACTTCGGATGCATCGTCAGGACTAAGCGGTCGATACTCTCCATTAAACTCTGCGGGAATTCTGCGCCCATATCTTCGAGTTTCTGCTTGAACTCCGCAAACGAACCGCATGATAAATGTTGGTCAATTACGAATTCTGCGAGGGTTTTGTCGTTGACACCCAGGTGGTTCTGCAGTTCGCCAGTTATTCGCGACACGAGCGAAAAAAGCTCCAGAGATTGGAGGTCGTCCATGGTGGGTGAAGCGGTGATTGGGAAGGAACGACAGGTGATAGAAAAAAATAGCACAATCAATATTCGAAGAAATCAAGATACACCGATGAGAGAGTGCGCAAAACACTCCTTAAATCTCAAAGTTGACCTTTATGGTTCGTCGCGGTCTCGTCGGCCGGAAAGCTCCCAATCTCCGGAAAATCGTTGTGGCGACGACTTGCCACCGATAAGATAAGCCTTCGGTAGAGACTATCAACAGATGATCTACGGATGCTCAGTAATATGGCTCGTAAATATTCCTGAATAGAGATTCTATATTCTATCATATATTGTATATATTGTACATATCAGAGTGGCGCGCCTTTATGCCTTCTCCAAGATTGTTATTGTACATCGACGCTTTTCACATATTGTGCACCTTTGAACACCAGTCTGGTCTAATGCACAAGGCATACACTGAACACAGAAAATCATAATTAATTATCGTGTCAGAAAAAGTGTTTGTCAACCTCAAGCCACTTCCTTTGCTCAATTCCTTTTTTCAGGCCTTTTACCAGCAAAATCGTCGGGCAAAGAGTCATCCGTAAGATCTTCTTCCGGGATGTCTTCTTCTCCCAATGGATCATTTTCCGAGACTTCATTGTCTTCAGCGACATCATCAGAACTTCTGATATCTTCTGGGGCATTGTCCGAGGCATGGTCGGGGGCCTCGTCAGGGACACTGGAATGAGTCACTCTGGACGAAGCTAACTCACCAGCCGCGGCAGAGTCAATGTTTGCCGCAGACATTATTCGTCTCTGTTCCTGAATCTGCTTCTGCAAAGCGATTTGTCGGCGGAGGGATGCGTCCTTTCTGAGTTGCTTGTTTGCAGAGAACTCAGTCAAGGCCCTGACCATCCGTTCTTCGACCAGTTGCTTGACATGGGAGGCAAGAGTCCGATCGGTGAATACTCCACCAATTCGGAAACTCAACCAGGCGTATAGAATGACAGATTTGTGCAAGATTTCCAGTTCATGCAAATATCCTTTATCACCTGATACCGGACTTTCTAAGACCTCTAAATTCAGCTCGGGAATGTCCAACAGACGGCCATTGGTATGCTCAGCTATGCACCTTGCAAATGCACGTGAAGCCTGAACACCCCTTGGGTCTCGTAAGTGCATGGGGGCTGCCATCAAAGCTAGCTGGTCCTCAACGCGTAGGCCCTCCACAGTGTCAATGAGCTCGGCGTTCTCAAGCTGGCTCTGGGGATCACACATGAAGAATAGTGGGCTGACCTGCGTAAGCTCCATTAAGCGCTTGAGTATGTATTGGAAAGGTGTGTTGCGCGGGAAATAGGCAGAAAATTTCTGAATAGCAGCATCAGGAGGAAAAAGACCGGCAACGGTGATCGGAGGGGGTTCAGCAGACAGTGCTTCCTTGATTTGTGGAAGATCAATATCTTCCAATGAAGTCACAAGGCCAATGTTTTCTTCGCCTTTGGCACTTTCCCCTTTGCCTTTGGTCTGCGCAGCAGAGCGATAACGACCGGCTCGTCCTGCAATCTGCTTGATTTCAGACACACTGAGTTTTTGGAGACAGCCGGGGAGCCTCTTGATCAGAGTTTCAAAAACAACACGTTTAATACTCCTATTTATTATTCAGTGGGAGTTTGAACTGCGGCAAAACGAAACAATACACTTACAAGTTAAGACCCATCCCAATGGCATCGCTAGCAACGAGGTAATCATAATCATTGTTAGGATCGTTAAAAAGACTGGCCTGCTGAGTCCGGATTTCTGCCGGTAAACCTCCGTAGACAATAGCCGCACGTCTCCCGGTGTGTTTCTCGATGTCTGCTTTCAATGCGTGGATGCCCAGACGAGAGAAAGCAACCACACAATCGCCTTTCTGCAGGTTTCTCAGGCTGCCTTCTAAGCTCTTGTCCATGACCTTAAGAGGGTTGAGCCGCTCATAGCGATGGATCTCGAGGTTGTCGCCTGTAAGAGTAGCAAGTTCGCGAATAAGAGGTACGGCTCTTGCCTCACCACAAAGATGCAATTCAGTTGCACGCGCTCCAAGAACGGCGCGCGTCCAAGCCCATCCACGTCTGGGATCTGCGATCATCTGGATTTCGTCGATAACACCAACCTCGTATGTCTTGCCCAGATTGGCCATCTCGACTGTGTTGCTCACAATGGTGGGAGCCGATCCCTCGGGAATCTGCACGTCATCGCCAGTGATGAGACTGCACGACACACCACTTGCCTTGAACCTTTGATATACCTCCTGCGCAAGGAGCCGCAGCGGCCCCGCGTAGAAACCGTTTTTGCAACCCTCTAGTCGCTTTAACGCATGATAGGTCTTTCCCGAATTTGTCGGCCCGACGTGTAAATGAATCGTCCGTTGCATGGCGCGCGCTTGCCCGTACCACTCCGCTGGAAATCGTAAATCGGCCACCTTCTTCTGATGTTCCAAGTTCGGCAGCGAATACTTTGCAGTAAGGTCTTCCGCAAATAATCGATATTCTATGTCCTCTCTCAAGCCCGAAAGGCCTCGAACAAGATAGGTCCTCTGTAGCGACAGTTTTAATTCCCTGAGGGGGGTAGACTTCCCGCTTGGGGGTTTATCGTCTACTTTACAGGCATTTAACACAAATCGTTCAAAGTTCGGCCACTTTTCTAGTATCGAATCGTCCGGTCCCAGTCCCTGTTTGATTTCATGTAGGATAGATGCGACAACAACGCTAAAATCTTGAGAGTTGACACTTCTTCTCATGGATTGTGTGACGCCACCGAGGGCCAGTCTTCCAGATGGCTGTTCATGAAAAGGAGCATATTAGCATAACAGTTGAAGAATACAGACTGGTCTTTGGACATACATTTCTGACATTTTCCATTCGCTGTTTCTTCTTACTTCGCTTCTGCATTTGAGTTGATCTCTGCAGCGTCGGCGTTGTCGCAAACGTTCGCCATGCTGCCGGACAACAATAGGGTTGAACAGCGCAAAGCAGGCGATAGTTGCCTCTGTAGGCCCATGACTGCATTCCTCCACCCAGAGCGAGTCTTGTATATCGGCTCGAAGGCGGGGATAGGAAGAATCGAATTGCCGATTAATACGCAGCGGTACAGGGGTGACAAGCGATGAAAACCTGGCGCTAAGCCGTATATTGGCAAACAGGCAATAACCGTCTCGAGGTACTGAAATCGTTCTCCTCAGTGCGTAGTATATGGACAATTGAGTGGTGCTGGTGATGGATCGCCATATTTTTTGGCGCTGGCAAAACCGCCGCCACACCGCGTTACCGATCCACCGCCTGCCGATTTCCCTCGCGATAGTACGTAGTAGTGGGGGACAGTTTCAGGGTTCAAGAAGAGCGTTTCAAACAGAAAGGGACCAATCCTTCTTTTACTCGTTTAATTCTGTTGTTTTCTCGTTACTCCGTCTGGACGGAGGTCTCTGTCTTCGTACCTCTTTTCAGTTCTCTCTCTCTTGGTCCTGTACAGCTAGTGCGCTGCCGCCAGGATGGGCACATCAATTATCAACATCCAGCGCGATAGTAGGTGGCTACACATTTCTTGTTATGTTTCTATTGAATGACTTTCTGACTACTCCTGATTGTCAGTTATCTTGAATACAATTCGTTATGCAGGAGGCGACGAGGTACTGCATGATATCCCCCAAATGCTTCCTTCCCCTTACCTCCGCATCGGTGACGGCAACTAATGGAGCTCCCGTTTTGACGTACAGTGGAAAGTCCTGGTCGTAGACGACACAAGTCGGAAGTTGATTTACAATGCGACGACTGAAGATGACATTCTCAATCTCAATGTCACCAGTGAGTCTACGAATCTGGGAGAAAATGTTCGCGACAAGGACAGGTCAGCTAATTGGGGTACTCCGCAAGACGTGGAACAGATCGAGCACCGGCGAGAAACGAACCCAGAGATGGATGCGCTTTATATCCTATCGCCCATGACGCATATTGTCGATTGCCTGATGGCCGACTTTGAGAGGAAGAGATACAGAAAAGCAAGATTGGTTTGGACTTCAGGTCAGTGCTTCTGCAGGCAGTCCTATGCGCGTTTTCTGACGTCGCTCGCAGTCCTCGATCCGCAACAACGAGTTCGGCTGGAACGATCTCAAATGGCGCAAGAACAGATCGCGGAGTTTCGGGTTATGAATATCAATTTCTATCCCAGAGAATCGCACGTGGTGACGTTTCGGGACCCCTGGAGCTTTCCGGTCCTATTCCACCCCGGCTGTAACCATTTGATTAAGAACCATTTAGAGGAACTTGCGCAAAAGGTGAGGCGTGCCGAGTAACTGAGCATTCATGAATCAGCGCACGTTGCTTACACTGATATCAGGTCGTATCTCTCTGTGGCTCTCTAGGCGAGTATCCTGTGATTCGATACTATCGGCCTCGAGTACCCACACACGAGGCCAGCGTCCTGTGCTCCCATCTAGCGCGATTCATTCAAAACGAGCTGGACCAATTTGCGCAATCCCAACGGGGTTACCCACCACCGTCGTCGAAGCCGCGCGGTGTGCTTCTTGTGGTAGATCGTTCTATGGATGTGTATTCGCCCCTTCTCCACGAGTTCACCTACCAGGCCATGGTGCACGATCTGCTGCCGGTTCAAGACGGGGATAAGGTCACATATAAGACAGTTATCAATGAGGGGTCCGCTAAGGAAGAAATTAAGGAGATGGAAATCAGCGACAATGACAAAGTCTGGGTTGACTATCGCCATCTGCACATGAAAGATGTGCTCGAAAGGCTGGGCGAAGACTTTGCCAAGTTCAGACGAGCCAATCCTCAGTTTGCGGAAGAGTAAGTGGAGTCGTTATTCGTAGTACGACTGGATGAGTCGCTAATCCTCCATAGAGACGACAAGGCTACCGTCAACACGATCAAGGATATGCTGGCAGGCCTTTCAGAATTCCAGCAAGGTAGAGACGCATATACACTTCACCTGAACATGGCACAAGAGTGTATGAAACACTTCCAGGTCCATAAACTCATCGAAGTCAGTTCTGTTGAGCAGTGTTTTGCGACAGGGCTTGATGAGAATTACAAGAAGGCCAAGAACCTGGCTGCACAGCTGGTGCAGTTGCTGGATGACGAGGCAGTCATGCGTTCAGACCGACTGAGACTTCTATTACTCTACATTATATACAGAGGGGGCTTGCTGGGGGGAGACATCAGAAAACTGATGGCGCATGCGCAACTTCCACCACATGATGCAGAAGTTCTTTACAATATCGATTTGCTTGGAGCACGGGCAGAGAAGCCGCTCAAGGATGAGAGACCACCGCTACAACCATTGTTCCAACGGAAACCTCCAGTTCCTGCCGAGGCTGACGAAACCAGTTTGTCTCGGTATGAGCTAAACGTGAAACTGATGCTGGAAGAGCAAGTCCGAGGAACCTTGGACGCAACTGTCTTTCCATTCACCCGCCCGCCAACAGACGCTGAAGGCATTGCGTCTCAACATACAGAGACATTTTCATCATCGCAAGCATCCCTGCGAAGCGCGAAACCGACTTGGGCCCGAACTCGCTCTTCAGCCGATCAACCTAAACAGCGCATTATCGTCTTCATGGCTGGTGGTGCCACTCATGGAGAAGCCCGTGCGTGTTACGAGGCTTCTCAGGCGTTCAACAAAGATGTCTTCCTGGCGACAACTCACATGCTCAGCCCTGGTCTATTCCTGCGTCAGCTGGGAGACCTGAGTGTTGACCGAAGACGCTTGGATATTCCTGCAGAAAGACCCAAACCTACTGCACCGGCTCATCTGTTCGAGAGGGAGGCCCCTCCGCCGCAGCCGCAGCCGCAGCAACCAATTGCGAAGAAGCCGGCGCCCAAGCTCAACCCACCGGTGTCCAACGCAGTGGCTATGGGGAAGTTGTCCCTCGAAGATGCACAGGGTGGAACGCCTCCGGTCACTGAGAAACCTGACAAGCATGACAAGCACGATAAACACGACAAGCACAAGAAGGAGAAGAAAGAGAAGAAGGAAAAGAAGTTCCACTTCTTCCGGTAGTTTTGTCGTCTTGACTTTTCGGTTTCAATTACATATACCACTAATCTTGATGTACTCCATGGACGGCCAGAGCAGTTCGTGATCGGTTGGTTTTTCTGCTGTTGTCATATTGTTGCGCTACTGTGATACCATGTTTTCCTGTCTGTGTCTTGAAGCATTCCGACGGCGCTGTTCATTTTGTATATTGGTTCTATATTCTATGGTCATAGTTGCAGGCAAGAGAAACCAACCTTTTTAATTCTTAATTACTTGATCTATAATAAACCGGGGTATCACTATCTGAATTCTCAAAAACGCAGCGAATATTCACCCCAAATACTTCTGCACGTCGTCCCTCTGATAAAACATCTCCTTTAACTTCTCCCCCCTCCTTCTGGCCTCCAAATCCCCCTTCCGAATCTCTTTCGCATTCAATTTCTCCACCCTCGCCGGTCTAGACTTCTCGGCCTTTTTCTCCCTCTCCCTCCTCTTTATGCCGACCTTTCTCCTGCTTTCATCGTCATCACTATCACCGTCAGCTCCTAACCCCACCGTATCAGCCTTTAATCGTCCCTTTATCGGCTCACGGATACCCTCCCGCCCAGGGGCACCAAGTCCAACTCGGCTATCGGGGTCCCAGCCGTAGGACGAAAGGTAGCGGAGGCCGTGACGGGTGCGGTCAAGGTGGGAGGGGGGATGGGAGTGGGTGAGACAAAGTTGGTGCGCGAGGGAGCTTTCGTGGGGTTTATGTATATTCGTAGGCTCGTAGTTATTATCTATCGTGGTCGTTGTCGTCGTTGAGGAACTGGGGTATAGAGGGAGATTGCAGACTTCGCATATCGCTGGTCTTTGTTCCGTCGCGCTGTGGACGGTTATGCTTTGACTGCTCTTCGGCATGACGATCGACAGATATTTATCTGCTATATTTGGCCCCGGTATCCCTGTGTTTGGTGCTGCAGTGGTGGCATCGGTGGTGTTTAGCTCATGCTCCGAGGAACGAACGAACGGGACGCGCTTGCGGCGGATTCCAGCGCCGAACACTCGTTGGTCTTCTAGAGGGAGGAAGTAGTCTTCTTCGTCGGACATTCTTGCGCTCTAAATCTATAGGTGTACGTGTGTGGAAAAAGTGTTAAAAGGTAGAATGTGTTGTTGTAGGCAAATCATGTCATACAGGTGGTGGCGGAACCCCGATGCGGAATCCAGACCTTCTCCGTCCGCCTATCTGTTGTTGACGTTGTTGTCCTCTCCTACTTTCCATCAACAACAACACAATACCACTCTAATTGCACAATGCCCATCCCCATAATCCAAAAGGGGGTTCAAGAGGGCATATCGTCTATCCCCTACGCCTACACAGTTCTCAGAATCGCGCCATGGGTTCTCATTCTCGCCGCGCTGAAGTTCTGGTTCGGTGGTGCCAGGAACCGTTCTGAGCGGTTGATGCACTCCAAAGTCGTTATGATTACGGTATTTCTCCCATCCCAAACCAAAAGCTTAAGGTAAAATGCAACCCAATGCTAATTGGAGATATAGGGTGGCACATCCGGCATAGGCGCAACAGTAGCCCATGAACTCGCCTCCCGCGGCGCCCAAGTCATTCTCTTAACCCAACACTCCCCCTCCGACATCTTCCTCGTCGAATATATCGAAGATCTACGCAAATCAACAGGTAACCAGCTCATCTACGCCGAACAAGTCGATCTCTCCTCGCTATACTCGATCCGCACGTTCGCGACGAAATGGATCGACAACGCGCCGCCGCGGAGACTGGATATGCTCATTCTGTGTGCGAACACAGTTGTCCCCTCGAAGGGCGAGCGGAAGACGACTGTCGATGGGCTGGACGAGGAGTGGCAAGTGAATTACTTGGCGAATTTTCACCTGCTGAGTATCCTTTCTCCGGCGTTGAGGGCGCAGCCGGCGCATCGCGATGTGCGGGTGATCTTCACGACGTGCCCGAGTTATATCGGCGCGGAGTTTGAACTCAAAAAGGTTATTGTCGAGGATAAGCCTGTCAAATCTAACAAGAAGTCGAAGACTGTCTCCGCCAGCGAAAAAACCAACAGCCTCTTTGCCCTAAGTAAACTCTCCCTCATGATCTTCGCCCAGTCCTTCCAAGCCCACCTCAACGCCTACAAACGCCCCGATGGCCAACCTCCCTGCACCCGCGTCATCACCGTCGACCCAGGCTTCAGTCGCACCCCAGGAACCCGCCGCTGGCTAACAGGTGGCTCCCTCTGGGGCCTCTTCCTCTACCTCCTCACCTGGCCGCTCTGGTGGTTGATCCTCAAGTCGCCGCAGCAGGGCGCGCAGAGTATTCTGTATGCTGCTATGGAGGCGCGGTATGGACGGGAGAAGGGCGGATGGATGATCAAGGAATGTCGGGAGGTGGATTTCTCGCGGAAGGATGTGAAGGATGAGGAGCGGGCGAAGGAATTGTGGGAGTTTAGTGAGAAGCAAATTGAGCTGAGGGAGAAGGAGGGGGCTGTTTTGAGGGCGATTGAGAAGAAGGAGAGAGAGGAGGAGGCACGGAAGGCTGAGGATAAGGGGGCTGCTAAGGAGCCGACGCCGGGGTCGCGACGGAGTCGCAAGGCGAAATAGTATTCATGGAATTATAGACTAGCATCCGTTGATATTTTGCATCATTGAGACATTGCATAACAAAGCATTTGATTCTATTCCGAGTCTATGCATCTAGAAGACAACAACAACTAACGAATTTCACAAAGGAAAGCTCATCATTTCATAATATTAGAAGAAATATATCTCTGAACATCTGGTCTATATGCTAACTTCGCAAATTACTTATTTCTTCAGAGCAGCCAGCAGTTCCGCCGGCGGCTGCTGGCGGTAACCCTGGGGGTTATTCCGGGTCCAGAGCCAGAGGTCCTCGCAAGCCTGCTCGAGGGTACGCTCGGCAGTCCAGCCAAGCTCGCTGTGGGCACGGGTAGGGTTGGCAGTCAGATTCAGGACGTCACCGGCACGGCGGGGAGCAACCTCGTAGGCGAGATCGCGGCCGACAGCGGTAGAGAAAGCATTGATCATCTCGTAGACGGTGCTGCCCTTGCCGGTACCCAGGTTCCAGGCACGGACACCGGGGTTATTGGCGCGGAGGTAGTTGAGGGCCTTGAGATGACCATTTGCAAGGTCGAGGATGTGGATGTAGTCACGGATGGCGGTTCCGTCGCGCGACTCGTAGTCTGTCACTTGTCAGCCATTGAATCTAAGTATAGGGGGAGAAACAGGCAGCATACCGTCACCAAAGACAAGCAGCTTCTCGCGCTTGCCAGTAGCGACCTGAGCCAACAGAGGCAGCAAGTTGTAAGGAACACCCTGAGGGTCTTCACCCATGATACCACTGGGGTGAGCACCAGCGGGGTTGAAGTAGCGCAGCAGGGCGCCGTTCCACTTGTTAGCCTCAGCCTGGTTGCCAGCCTTGAGGGCGTTGTTGCGTTGAGCGTTGATCACATCAGTGATGGCGGTCTCAACGGCGAACTTGGTGTTTCCGTAGGGGTTGGTAGGGCCAAGAGGGCAATGCTCAGGGATGGGGATCATGTCGGGGAAACGAGTAGCGTCACCATAGACGGTGGCAGAGCTGGAGAAGACAATGTTGGAAACGTTGTGGCGGACCATAGAGCGCAGAAGGCAGAGGGTGCCGTAAACGTTGACATGGTAGTAGTCCAGGGGCTTCTCGCCCGACTCGCCGACGGCCTGTCACAGATGTTAGTATACTATATTCTGTATCTGTGTCGCAAAATCCAATGAGCAAAAATAACGCACCTTGAGAGCGGCAAAGTGAATGACACTGTCAATGTCGGGGTGCGCCTCGAAGACCTTGTCGAAAGCGGCCTCGTCGGTCACATTGATCTGAGCGAATTCGGCTTTCTTGCCAGAGATCAACTCAACGCGCTTGAGAGCCTCGTCGGAAGAGTTGTAAAGGTTGTCTGCGACAACGACCTTGTAGCCAGCCTCCAGCAGAGCGAGGGTGGTGAAGGATCCAATGTAACCGGTACCACTGTATTGCGAATGCGGGGTGTCTGTTAGTCAGGAGGAACAGGAACAGGAACATAGAGGGGCAGACAATGCGTACCCGGTGACCAGAACAGAGCCAGAAGACATGATGAATGTGTTCTTTTAAAGGGAATTGGGTAGATTCTAGAGAGAAAAAAGAGGAATGGGATAAAAGTCGAAGTGAGTAGGGAAGAAGAGGAAAAGCAGCGACAGTTATATTCGGGGGGGATATTGGTGGGGAACCTCCCGTCTTACCCAATCCGGCAGCTGACGCGGACGAGAGATTTCAGGGTCTTTTTTTATATCTTTTAGAACTGAGTGCATTTACTGCTTTATGCTGTTCTCTATGTCTGCTTAATTCCCCTTTATTTCGTCATTTCGAGCTGACGCCGATCGTCACCAATTACCTCTTAGAAGGGTCCAGTTCAGCTGGCCGATCTCATTTCGCTGATGGGGATCGTCATCGTTTACGATTAGGCTTACGGAATTGGTTCGGGAGAGCAACTGGACTGCCATTGCGTCCTCAGTCTTCAATATGTAATATCCTCTACCAGAGAGGAGAGCTTCATGTACAAAGAGTATCGGGCTGGCGCCAAGGATGTTTCGCGACAGTGACAGATTGGCCCGAGGTTTCATAGACAGTACGACCAGATATCGGGGCAGCCATGCAACAAACCGGACATAACACATTGTTAAGAACTAGAAATTAAAAAAAAAAAGGGCGGGGGGAAGAGACAAAAAAAAAAAAAAAACAGGCATAGAAAAGCGAAGCATCAACCGTCAGTCACAAAAAAGCAAACACCCATATCCAAAAGTTACAACACTGGGCCCTTTTTCTCCTTATCATGCCAATCTTGCTGGTCGCCCGAGATAGTAGACAGTAGATAAGCCTCTTGCAGCCAATCTATCTTATCCCGGATTGGTGAGTCCTTGCTCCGGGGAGGGACCCATTCTTCCCTTTCCGGGTTGAGATCACACACCTAAAAGTAACCAAACCCCTCCCGAAGCACACAGGACCCATGTGATGGTGTAAGAGCATCTGTCACATGGAGATAAAGTGTGCCGGTCGCACAAAAATCAATACTAGGGTGCGCATGTAGCCCGAGACGGATGCGGAAGTTTCAAACATCCCACGCATGTTCGGCTCCAAGAGGGTTATTAGGGAGGGCAACCGCCCCAGACCCATAAACAGAAAATATTCGCTTCTTTATCCGAGGAGTTCGACGTCAAGGCCAATTGCCCGCATGAAAAGGTTGACATTCCCAAGTCGTTGGCTTCCCATATCAGGGGGGAGGGTCTTGCTGTAGTTCACCGTCTCCATGACTCGGTCCCTGACATAAAGCGTTAGAATCAGGTTATCAAAACTATAGGAAATGAGAGGAAGCTTACTTCACTGCAATAACCAAACGTTGTTGCTGCTCTGGGCTAGCTCCAATACCAACGGCCGCCAAGAACTGCCACACGTACATATCGTCGCCAGCATTGATGGAAGCAGGAAAGATATCAGCAAATATAGGTTCCAGGGTGTCAAACAGCACGTTGAACTTCTCAACCCATTGTTGCCAATCCCGTTCTTCAGCCTGTCCGGCTTCTTTGACGATCTCCGCGCGACTGAGCATCATGGTCAAAATACCCAATCCGATCCGAGTCTTGGCAACTGTCTGCACGTGGGTCTGGGCAATGACCAATCCTAGAAGACCGATGATAATGTTGAATGGTGCTTCGCTGACATACATCAGGAGGCTGGGCATCACAGCCTGCGAGAACAACTCAACGGCCTCGCGCACCTCTAGCGATGGTGACTCGCCCGGTGCCAGCTGTGAGCGACGAACGACATCCAATGTATCCAAGTGAACGACAATCATGGTGAGAATAGTAACCCGCTGTTCTTGGTCGATTTGGCGGAAGATACGGGGGATAGCTTTCTTGCCCTTGGGGTACGAGAGGAACGCGATGAACGGATGCGGGGTGTTGGCATTGGGGACAATGGGCTCCATGACTTTGAGAGCTTGCCACAACTTCTGGTTGAGCGAACGGACCTTCTGGCGCCATTCCATGTGCTGCTGAATCGCCTCAGGGTCGCTCTCGTCCGGCGGGGGAGGCATGGTACGCTCCATGTCCTCCATGGCCATCAAGTTGTTGTAAACATTTTCGATGCTGTTCAGGATTGATTTCCGATCGGTGAGGCTTAGATCCGTCTGTGCCTTCTTTGCAGTCTTGCCTCCTTCCGAGCTCTCGGGGCGTTTGATGTTAAGCATCGTTCTCGGGGCCTTTGCATTACTGAAAGAGATCTTGCCCAGACTGCCCTCAATAATGAGCTGTTTATTCTTAGGCTTCGCCTTGGCCGCTTCCACTGCCCGCTGCACTTGCTGTTGCATCCGCTGCATGTGGTTGTCGGCGTTCTGGCCGTTCCTCCGCCCGCCGTGGCCGCCAAAGCGGTTACCAGTCTGGAACAAATAAGTTTGCGCGAAGTGACCGAGAGGCTGGTGTGGATGTTGGCGAGGAGCACCCCGAATCTGACTGTAGACCTGATAGTAGAAATCCTCGGCCAAGACAGCCTCTGGATCCGAGTCTCCGACGTTTCCCGCAGCTGCCACCAGTTGCTGCAACTGGATCCGCGTAATGAAATTCTTGTCCTGCGGAGTCATCAAGCCGTTAAACCGCGACAGGAGGAAGATCTTGTGGTTACGCTTGGCACGCTTGGCATCTTCCAGCAGGTAAGCCATTCGTTGCTCTTCCGGTAGCTGCATCAGCTGCTGCGGGTTAGTGATCACCGGCATAGGATTGTTTGCACCTTGCAGGGCTTGCGGTGGCAGAGGTGGCTGCTGCTGAGGTAGCCTCGGGGGCATTGCATGCCGCTGCGGGGGAGGGACCATGTGCTGCGGGGGGAAATTGGCATTTTGCAGGAGATGCAATGGGATTCCGGGAGGTGCTTGCGGAGGAAGGGGATAGGGCTCAGGGACCATGGGCTGAGGAAGATGCTGCAGCAACTGCGCTGGTGGGACACCTTTGGCCAACTGGGCTTGCAAAATCTCCGGGGGGACCTGTGAGAATATTTCCGGCAACGGAGGCATCTGCTGAGGCGGGTAAAGCGGCTCGGCGATTCCTGGAGGTAGCGACACTGGTGGCTGAGCCAGCAATGTTGAGCGAGCACTCGACTGACGTAGTTGCGCTTCGACTTCTTCCAGGCTTAATATCCTCCTGGCCGCTGGTGGCTCGTAGATGGGTTCTTCAGGCTTCTTCGATACCCCCCAAACACTGGACTTGGCTTGGAGATCAGGAATATACCCAGGGTCCTCATACTTCTCATACCCTGTCCGCTTAGGTTTGGGTTCTTGAACCGTGTTTGTCCGCGTGGTACTTTCCGCCACGCCTTCGCTCGGTGCCGGATACTGTAGATTGTATCGGACTTGTTCCTCCCCGAATGCATCGGCCACCTGTGCTGTTCTGCCGAAAAAATCGAAATCCTTTCCTACGGGGGCGGCTTCACCCACATCACCGAATGTGTCATCGTTAAACGCATCCTGGTCCTCGTTGAGTTGGTCACCAAGACCATCATAGGTGTCCTCGAAATCGATGCTGTAAAGAACAACAATAGAAAATCAGCCATTGAATATTCTTATTTTTCATCCTAGTTCCAAGCAAGAGGATCTCTCACGCATCGTCGTCGTCGTCTTGCTGGCCCGCCGCTCTAGCGCGAGCGACTTCGGCAAAAGGATCTGAGTTATCGAAAAACCCCTTCTTATTGGGAAGGGTAGTATCGAAGCCGAAGAAAGACATCTTCGGTCCAATTACAGTAAAGTAAAAGAGAGGGGCGGGAAGGGGGGGGGTTGGAAAGCACTCAGCACGACAACATGGCGTTGGGGGAAATCCAATATTCTTGTGGTGCGGGATGAAGTGAGGTCTGATATCAGATTATGCCTGAGGCAGAAGGCGGTGTCGGAGCATCAACTCTACTCGTGCTCTCGTGCTTGTAGTCTTCTCGTTGAACTACACTACTTGACAGTTCACGAATCAATACGTTTCAACTAAACTCCATGATTGCAAATTGGACTTATTCCAAGAATGATAGAATCGTCCAAATATCGGAAATGCATCACGCTGGTGGTCAAAGCGCTCGCGAGATGAACAATTCGATGCTTGGAGGCAATTCAAGCAAATGCACAACATCGGAAGTTCTTTCCAGATAAGACCTAATGCCATGGATCGTGCTTTTCTCGACTGAGCTACCTCGTAAGGCTCTAAATTAATTCGCCGTGCCTGTCGCTTTTCTAGGTTTAATGGATTTAAGCCGGTATACAAGGGACGGACTGTTCATCAAAAGCCAACGACTTCCATTACATCGAAGCACTGTGAGGACTGTCTAACGGTATTCGGATTACATTCTTGATGCTGGTCTGCATCTGTCGCCAGAACAGGGGGCTCTAGATGACCACACGGGTTACCACTACGTCAGGGTACCTAGAATCGAGGAGTTCATCATACAAGCGAAATGATATCGGTGGCTGTCTTCAAACGCCAGGTCAATCCAGAACACGGGATTGAATTGCGGCGCTGTCGTCCTAGCAATAGAAATCCCAGGCCAGTGGATACAGATGATCGTCGTTGATCTGAGCCGCATGAGTATTTTTGACAGAAACGATGGCAGTTAGAGCTATCAGAACCGTTTTTATACTTCGTAGAGTAGTCAATTTTCTGAGAAAAACCAGCACAAAACCATCTCTCCAATGTCTCCGATTTCTCGCAGTGAGGCTCGGGCGCAGGTGCGTCTGCGTCTTGCGTGGCACGGCCACCTTCAATATTTTCTTGTCCATTTCATCTTACAGCAAATCCTTCCTCCTGTTGTCAGCATCTGAAATCACCACCAGATCCTTCCTGATATCTTCTATTTCGTATTCTTTGTTTCTTTTCTTTGTCCTATTCTTTCCTGCTTCACGGCGAACTGAAATACCACGGCCATCCTTCCCGAGGCATCACCATTCCGGCGACCGTCCCCAACCATTCAACTCTTGAAGGCTGGGGCTTACAATACCGGATGTCTCTGGATCATATTTCAGTTGATTTGCTATTGTAGACGGAGAGATTCTCACTTTTGTCGTTCGTTTTGCCGAATTGTCGCTCAGTTTCCCTATACGGTCCGCCTTCACTCCCCTCTATTGGCGGTATTCCTTTGCGCTTCTACCTTCTCCCGTCCGTCCTCTTTTAACCTTGTCTGAGTCGGATATAACACATATCAATCATGTCGTCAGGACCGGTTCGATATGTCCGGTATCTGCTGTTTGCAGCGCTGGTAAGTTGCCTTGCGCCTTTCTCCCCTTACCCCTGTTCAAGCGCCGTGCCGATAACTAACATTATGGGTGTTATGCTATCAGGGAATGGGCGTTCTCTTCTTTATTTCGAGATCCGCGATTCCTATGCCCGATACCGCTACCCTATCAAAATTGAATCCGTCGAATTATAAAGGGAAAGGCTCCCTCACAGTGACCGGTGGGTCAGCAAGTCCATCGCAAGATGGCGCTGCATTGTCCTATCCATCCAAAGCTCCCGGGCCAGAGAGCGTTATTATTCGCCCGGAATCCCGAGTAAATGCGACTTTCGTGACGTTGGCTCGCAACTCGGATATCTGGGATTTGGCACGATCCATCCGACAAGTCGAAGACCGCTTCAATCGCAACTATCATTATGACTGGGTATTCTTGAACGACAAAGAATTCGATGATGATTTCAAGAAGGTCACCACGTCGCTGGTCTCGGGTTCAACATACTACGGAATTATTCCCAGAGAGCACTGGTCGTACCCCGACTGGGTTGACCAAGAGAAGGCAAAGAAGGCCCGACAGGAAATGGGACAAAAGAAGATAATTTATGGTGACTCGGAGAGCTACCGTCATATGTGCCGCTATGAGTCTGGGTTTTTCTTCCGCCACCCATTGATGATGAACTACGAGTACTACTGGCGAGTGGAGCCCAGCATTGAGCTTTTCTGTGACATTGCCTACGACCCATTCCGCTTCATGAAGGAGAACAACAAGAAGTACAGCTTTACGCTCAGTTTGTATGAATACTATGAGACTATCCCTACCTTGTGGGATAGCGTGAAGAAGTTCATGAGCAACCACCCTGAACATATCGCTTCCGGGAACTCCATGGACTTTCTGAGTGACGATGGTGGAAAGACCTACAACAAGTGTCACTTTGTAAGTGACTTTCAAGGTCCTAGTTCTTGTTCTTTCAGGCGTGGCTAACGAGTTATAGTGGTCCAACTTTGAAATCGGAAGCCTGGAATGGCTGAGGTCGAAGGAGTACATCGATTATTTTGAATCTCTTGACCGCGATGGCGGCTTCTTCTATGAGCGATGGGGAGATGCACCCGTTCACTCAATCGCCGCTGGCATCCTCCTCAGCAAGCCAGAGATCCATTTCTGGAACGAAATTGCCTACTACCACGTCCCCTTTACTCACTGCCCGACAAGTGAGAAAATGAGACTCGATCTGAGATGCCACTGCAATCCCGAGAATAACTTTGATTGGAAGGGATACTCATGTAAGTAGTCGGTTCCTCTTGGTTTTGTGGACTCCGCTAATACAACACTCTCTAGGCACCTCCCGATATTTCCACGTCAATAACCTGCAAAAGCCGGAGGGCTACGAGAATCAGCAATGACTGGCCGTTCTTAAAATCACAGGGTTAGTTTTAGTTTTGTTCAGCATTGGCAGTATTGGCCTTGCAATGCGCCGGAGTGTCAGATCGAAGGTAATCCTTTGGGCGGACCGATTGATTGATAGATGGTTTTGAACCACTGCAAATTCTTCAATTTGTTTCTTTGGAATTTATAGCGATTGTTCTTCACCATGTGTCTTAGTATATGGGCTTTTCTTCCTGGTTTTTTTTTTTTTTTATTTTTGACCTCTTACATGCAAGATTTCTTATCATTTCATTCCATAAGCATTCAGATCACCAGCAAAATTACATGCATTTTTCGGGTCAAGAAGGTTTGGCCTAGAAACTGTCAGATGCTGATGCAGAAGACAGCTGTAGGGCTCAGCGTTCGTATGCTCAAGTCAGACATGGCAGTCATAAATAAACCACCTGATAGGAAAGTACTATATAGTGGTAAGGCACTGCTATGGACGTCATGTTTTGCTGTGGCTGTTGTCGGGCTATCTATATACATAGTGGCAACAGGAAGTATAGTAATGTATACCAAGACCAATGCACAGCCGTACCAACAGAAAAAGAAAAAGAAAAAAAATGCGTATATCAAGTTCCAGCGGCCCCTTAAGCATTGACTCTGTAAAGCTAATAATATTTGTATTTTTGTTCTATTTTCGCCTCTGGTCTAGCCCGCTGCCTTAAGCGTCATTGCGGCCTTTTCCCCTTTGAGAGAGAAGAGAGAGGGAGGGAGAGAGAGACCTTCACTTCTCTCTTTCTGCCTTTTATTTTCCTCTTCATATCTCCATATCTCCATCCAGAATTGACTCTGGCTCTGGTTCTTCTTTCTCCTGCCTTGACTGCGTTTTGTTCTTCCTTAAACATCCCCTATAAGTCGACTCTTTCTTTTTCAGTCGCGTGGTGCTCAATAGCCCACCCCAAACGGTCCGGGTGGTTCCTATGCGACAACTGATTGCTTTTCCTTCGTTCGCTCTCCAGTGAATCGTTCGCCTTTTCTTTTCCTTTTTTTCCTTCTCTTTGCTTTTATTTTTCTGTTTGAATCCTTGAGCTCTCACTCAATTTCCTCGTGGGCTCAGACGCAGTTCCCCTCCCTACTCTCTCGATCGCTCGCTCCTCCACTCTCTCCTCCTTTATCTCGCGCCCGTTGCCCATTTCCCCCCCCCCCATCGTCCGCTCTTTGACCTCTTTCGCCCATTTATTTCTATTTTCCTTCATTCATACCGAAAATCAAGTCAATCGTGACCAGCGACCGCGGCAAAGAGATCTTTCTTTTACGAAAAAGGATAATCCATCGTTCGTCCTAATATGTCGGCCAACGACAACAACAGCAACCTCCCCGAGCCGGGCGTCGCTCTAGCTGGCACTGGCAATGGTCCTTTGCCTACGACCACCAACGAATCACAGCCATCGTCCGGACCAGTCGAAACCGCAAACAATACAGCGACAGAACAGAGTCTCCAACAGACAACGGAGAATGCCATGACTGCTGATACGAAGCCCGCAGAGGGTGGCGAAAGCGCTGCGCCGACTGCTTCCACCACGACCAATGATACGGCTGTCGCCTCGTCGAACGATGTAGCCCAGACTGCCGCAGAAAAGACCAAAGAACCAGCGCCGGAAGCTGCGGGTGCACATGCGAAAGAAGTGGAGAATCCCAAGGAGGAACAGCCAAAAGAAGATGAAGACTCCGGACCGTCGCTGGTGATCACTCTGCTGTTGACGTCCGGATCGCGGCATCCATTTAAGATTGATGGAAAATACCTCCGCAAGCAGTCGGTCAATGTCGAAAACAACGATCCGTTTGCCATGAGCGTTTATACTCTTAAGGAATTGATCTGGCGGGAATGGCGTTCAGGTAAAGATTCCATCCACAGCCCTCGAAAAGAAATGCAGTCCAGTTGGCAAATGATTGGCTGCATGCGAGGTTGACAAGTTGAAATGTGCTGAATGTGACTAATTACATGCAGACTGGGAATCGCGCCCGTCGTCGCCTAGCTCCATTCGACTGATCTCGTTCGGGAAACTGTTAGAAGATAAAGCACCTTTATCAGGTATACAACCTTTATTGGTCGTTCTACTGTCATGGTGGAACTTTGCGCTGACTTGCCTCTGATTAGATTCCAAATTTAACCGTGACGCACCCAACGTCGTTCACATGACAATTAAACCCCAAGAACTTGTCGACGAAGAAGACGCTACTGGAGCCAAAGGTCAATCCATCAGGGAACGAGTCCCCAGCGTGCGCAGCCCTGGATGTCGCTGTGTTATCCTCTAAACTTGGCATGCGATATTTACGCATGTTACAGGCTGATCTTTTCTCTCGATTATCGGTGTTGGGATATCGCATTCGGCTACCTCTTTTTCTTCACTCATTCCTTTTTCCTTTCTTCGTTTAGCTTTGCATTTCTTCCTTCTCAATCGCCTGGCGCAGGATATTCACTTGCCTTATCTGGCTATGAAGCCCATGGGGCGGCGTTATGGGTGTTCACTTTCAATTCCCTAATACTTGCTTGGGCAGCGCCCGGAGGACATGTTGCCTAGTTATTCCTCATCATTTTCTTGTCCCCTGTTCTATTCCCATAGCTGCGTATGTGAGTGGCTTGATTTGTCCCTTTTTACACAACATATCCTTGCACTGTGCTTATATATACCCTGTTTAACCTTGAGCTTGATTTGTTTATCATTGTTTTTATGGCAATCCTTTCAGTCAAGCTTTCCTCACTTCATCCAGTGTTTCTAGTTCTCCCCCCGTGTTCTTCTTTGTTTTATTCCAGATTCTGGATCTTTGTCTGCGTGTCTTGTTTCTTTCTTTTATTGTTCCAATCTTCGCTAGGTTGATGAATATCATGTACAAAGAATGGCTGAACATATGTTAATACGTGACTCGCATTTCACCTCGAGTTCCCGTACTCAATAGAAATTTAGTGCAGTAACTTGGTATATCACTTCGACTGATCTATTATGATGAAGGATAGAGGTAGTTATTTTCATAGATGACACATGTTGTATCCGCGCCTGTATCAATCCCTAACCGCGAAGCATCATGAAGAGGAATTCGTTATGACAAAAGAATCAGAAAACCGATAAGAAAGCCGACCAAACTATTAATCCATACGCAGTCTCTTCTCCATCTCGTCGTGGAAAGCAGGGGGTTCCTTGAACTCGTCTCCTACAGCATATTAGCACCATAACCATATATCAAGAGCGAAGGAGCAAAGAGAGGGAAAAGACAAACCCTGAAAAACATCCTCCCACCCAACTTCCGTATCCCTCCCCCCGAGCACCAAAATATCCTCATGCACATTTCCACCCCGACCACCACCAAGCACAGCCGGCTTGAACGTCCCATCCCTCACGATCTTCAACTCCATCCCACGCCTCACAGGTTCCGCAATCCCATACGCGCGTCTCAGGCCCTCCATCTTCATTGAATCCTGTGTCTGGCGCCACGCGAGGAGGCGGGCTTCGAGAGGGTGAGCGGAGGATGGGATCGTGTTGGTGTTGGCGGAGGGGGGGCCGTGGGGGGCTTGAGCGGTTAGTTTGGTGCGGAGGGTGTCGGGGAGGCCGGGGGCGGAGGGGGCGCCCTTTGAGGGCCGGGGGAGAGAGATGGGGATTTGTTGGCGGGTAGTTGTGTTGGAGGTTTGGGTTGGGTGGTTTGGTTGGGGGGCGATTCGAAGGGACTGTTTGTCCTTTGTTAGAGAGGTTCGATTTGAGATAGATATGGTTGATAGGTGGTGAGATGGCGGGTTGGGCATACCATTATGGCGGTTGAATCGGACTGATTATATCAATACGGAGTTATAAACGAGTATTAGCAGGAAACAGATAAAATCTCGAGAAACCCCGGATAGAAAGAAGATGAAGGTGAATCGGTAACGATGTTGAAGCACGATAAAGCAGCTGCCATTACGACAGTCCAGCTCCCCCGGTAACCCAAACACACCACTCCCGCAAGTGAGTCACGTGTATCTATCCAAAATTATCGCATCTCAAGCCCGGTCTCCGACTCAACCCAGAAAGCAATAACGCCCAACACACAAGAAACTAACCGAAATGCCACCCCTAATCTCCTCCCTCACCCTCCGCACCCTGCGGACAATCATCCAGCGCCCCTCCATCGCCTCCACTACAATCAAATCCCCCTCGCGCTTCCAACCCACCCTCCGGACACCCGCCGCTCTCACCGGCTTCACAGCAGCACGAGCACCAACAGTGCCAACAGGCCCCTCAGCCCTTCTCCGCCGCCAATTCTCCACCTCCCCATTCCGGCAGGCAACATGCAACCAAGTTCGTCGCGGATGCCGAGTTTCGCAGCGGGCGCGGAGATCTAGGTCACCGGCGCTGGTGGATAGGTCGCAGATGAAGGGCGTTTGCTTGAAGACTGGTATTACGAAGCCTAAGAAGCCGAACTCGGGGGAAAGAAAGACGGCGAGAGTTAGGTTGAGTAGTGGGAAGGTTGTTACGGCTTATATCCCGGGTGAGGGTATGTATTTTCCTTGCGGTTTTGTGGGAGTTGTGATGGGTGATAGGAAAGGAAGGAATGGAACGCTGACGGTGGTGTAGGTCACAATGTCCAGCAGCACAGTGTGGTTCTTGTTCGTGGTGGCAGAGCTCAGGATTGTCCTGGTGTGAAATACCACTTGGTTCGTGGTGCTATGGATTTGGTATGTTCTTCTCATACATTCTATGGCTGCTTCTTGATCTGTATACTGACGATTTCTGCAGGGTGGTGTTGCCAGCCGTCTGACCAGTCGGTCAAAGTACGGAACGAAGAAGCCCAAGAAGGACTAAATGGATTGAATATAATCCGGTGTTAGGGCACGGATGGATACGGTTTCATGAGTTTCCGTCATTGTATTATTCTTTGGTTGTACTGGGTTTCGTTATTACCATCTCTTATTAGAAAAGGCGTGTATATTACGAGACAATTTTCTTATTCTGTTCGGGTAATAGTCCCCTTTCTACATGTCCATCAATGCCTTTCAACTCGAAGTGCAATGCACTTGACGCATGCATGGTAAAGAGATCTGAAGACTTGGCTCAACTCACACATAGTGCTTAGCAGCCGATGCCAGTTTCGTGTGGTTGTGAGGCCCTATTCTGTTTGCATAGCTGCTTTGCGGGTTTCACGTCTCCCGCAGACTGACTGATATGATAGCAAACCCACCAGAGCAGCCTGCCTCGCCTTGCTATTGACTCTTAATTTCAGCCTTCTCTGTCCAGCCCTATCCGGTTTTCCCACTGCAGCTCGAATCGCTGCGCGTCCTTCCTCAAAGTTTCTTACTACCCCAGCGCTTCCTTTACGGAGCACTTCGTTGTCCTTGTTGTAGTCATTGAGTACGCGCAAATTTACGACTTCGGAGGGTGTATCTTTTGGGCGGCTGGACTCCAACCCACTCGCGCGCTGACGAGCAAGCATCCAGGCTGCCAATGACAATTTCCAACAACAGAAAACTGGGCCTGTTTTATAAATGAGCTCACACTATTCATTCATCACGCCTGTACCCTCCATAGTGTGGTCAAGGGTCAATCAATTGAAGTATAGCGATTATCAGACACGGCCAGAATTGCGAGTGATTCTGTATGGATGTTGAGCTTGTGAAAACCCCCAGCCAAATCCCATAATGAAAAGAGCAGCAAGTAATACAAGGGATTGTATGGTTGTCTGCGGTACAGTCGTCCCTACGTCGAGCATAACATACTGCGGAAGTTTATCAGACAAAATCCATAAGAGAAATGGCCATCCTGCTTGAATCGTGCAATGTACTCATCTATCATTTGGCCGCATCTCATGCACTCGATTAGATACCCTTGCCTTTCAACACAGAAATATTCCCACCTCGTCACAATTGGACCCTCGGAACCCGGGTTTGGGATCAGGTGTGGATTCCCGAGCAGTTTGTAGCATGATCTATACGTCCAGTGGTCCTTCAGATGAGTGAAATTGGTCTCACAAAGACATTTTTCATGTTACCAAATAGCCGTCCCAATATGGAGGACTCGATCTTCCCTCTCCAAGACTTAAAGGACAGTCGGGGTTACCACTAATGCGGTGATTGGACAGTCCAAGCTGCGAGGCTTGACTAGCTCTGTGCTGTGTCTGGTCCAATGGCCTCATAGCCGAAGAATTCACTATAATGTACATAAGTTCAGCAGCACCATTTCCCCGAATGCAGCTATGATGATGCAGCTTGAGAAGTTAAGGTGACGAGGCTTCAATATGCCCGCGCATCTCTTTTATCAGGACAAGGGCTGCATCTGATTCTAGTACCCATTTGCAAAGAAAAAAACAATAGTCTTCCGTCACAGGTAAACAGGCATATAGTCTATATGCGGGAACAACGCGGTATTCAGAACGGTGTAGAGTAATGTAAAGTTAGGTATGTTAGGTATTTGTGATATTGTAAGAGACTTGTTGGAACTGTCCGAGATAGACCGGGATGGCAAGCCAGGGATAGCCTGGAAATGGGCTTCCATATGAGCAAAGAAATTGTTCTTAAGCCATCATAACAAAAGTACTCCTGGTTGACATGGTGCGCTTGGGCCAGTGTTGTGTTTCCAGACGATGGAAAGAATCCTCGGCTCTATCTATCCTCAAAGGTCCCGGAGATATTGCCCTTTGCCATCAACTCACGGTTTTCGACACAGCTCACGGCTGATTGAGAGTATAGTCTCTACAATAACACTATTTTGGCTCTCGACCTTTTGAAGTCGGGGCTTCAGTTGCCCTAATATTAATGGTCCCATTTTAGTCGGTTTCTTTGCCGGAGAAAAGTATGTTCAGATTCCAAGCGCATCTTTTCCAATCCATGGGCCTCATCACTACGCTCCCTTCACGAAAGATGTTGTTCTTCTCTTTTATGTGGTTTTCTCGGCATCAGTTGCGTACGAAAACTGGTCACGTAAACTCTATGTTTTTCTTTCTTGTTAACGCAGGACATGAACATAGGCCCGGTCTGCCAGGGCGGGGTGAGAGTACGGATGAAGGATTCATTGTGAGCTTGGTAATTGAGCGTGTGATCACTGTTGCAGGAAATAGCGCGCACTTGGAGTATACATGGGAGCTGGAATGACTCGCATCGCTTGATCTTTCAGTCGACCATATACCAAGGAGATTCCATTTTATATCTTTACGCAAAATTGGTCAAATGATGCAGTATCTTGGCCTTGCGACTATGCTCCATACCCGTTGCTTCCACAAATAAAAAAAAAAAAGAAAAAGCCTGCTTGGAATGGTTCAATTTGCCGTAGGGATTCTATAGATGCTTTGGTGGGATTTGTCATTGACCTTTCTTCAGTTTTATCTTTACGCATCAATGTTATGGCCATGTATGGCCTGCGCCCAGGACATTGTCCAGGTGTAGTTCCTTGTTAGACAAGAGAAATCAGGGCTCCATGTTCATATTCAATATCATGCTCAATGCCTATGCCTTGCATTGACGTGCTAGATTTTTAGATCAATTGAAATGGAAATGGTCTACGACAAATCCTCAAAGAATGGCAAATGAATGATGTAGTCGCACCACATACATCCGCCTTAAGCCCATATGTTAGGATTGTCGCTCGGCAATGAACACACTGTTGTTAAATAATCTGAGAAAGGAAGTGATATTATGGATGGTCCATATCCAGCCCAGGTCGTTACATATGTATGCACTAACTCTGAGCCCTTTGCAGAACTTGGATCTCTGCTACTTCTGAATCACAGATGAAGTAGTCGTATGTCCATAAGGGCTCTGATACCCAACCACGATATCATCTTGCATTGCGGAAGAATATCATGTGTCATTCAGCCTGGGGTAAATATCCAACTGAGCATACCCAACGTACACAATGAGCCCATATATTTCTTTGCTCGCATTCGCCTTTCCCTCGACAATCTAGATACGCCTTAAATTGTCGCAGGCACAGCTAGCTTTGCGCTATATCTGATCATACCAAGTTGATTGAGGAACTCGCACTGATCCTTCCACGAGGTGGACGCCCAACTATGATCAGGCTGTTTGTTCAAGTGCTATGCTGGATGGTGGTAACCATGCGGTTATATATCGTAGGTAGCGGCACTATTACTAGGCCACCTAGCCGAATCCGACACCCATCGGGGGTCGGGCTGCATTCGGCGAAACCAATAAGCCCAACCGTTTTTCCATGTTCGTACTTATTGTAATTTTAACAATCAATAGCTTTTTTTCTGTGGTTTTGAACTTGCTGAGCTGGCGAGAAGATGCGTCTATCTTGGCAGCCAGTTCAAACTCACACTGGATTCTGATGTTCAATCGGTCTTTGGTGATGGTGTCCACTTTGCAGGATGCTATAAAATATCGGACGTTGTAGAAGCAGAGGAAGGGAAAGAGGAACGAAGGAGGGCGAGGTATTTGATAACGTGTAGACGCTTCACTAAACTGGAACTGGTTCATGCATTGCATAGTAGTGAATATATTAAAGTTATATTAAAAATCAAGGATCGCTGACTATTTTCTGAAATGCTAGTTGCTGCGTGCATCAAACCATGTATTGTCTATACCCAGCCAACATATTGATAGAGCATCTCATTCCTCACACCCTCGGACCCATGGCGCACACCAAGGAGCCGAACCTTTCCGATTTTCCCCCCAAAGTCATCTTCGTCGTCGCTCTTCCAGCTGGCAAACAGATCGTTCAGCTGCTTGATCACCACGGGGTCGTCGCGGATCAAGAGCACAATAGCATCATACCCTCCGGCACCAGGAACGACACCACCAATAACTCCTTCGATCTCGGATGCCGCATCGAGTAGCTCTGTCTGGACGGCCGGTTCGATAGGTACTTGCGATTTACGGGTCATGGTGCGAATGTAAGCGCGGGACTGCTGGATGTAGGTGCGGACGTCGGCGAAGTTGTTGTATGCACCTCCATCGCGACTTTGAGCGAGGCGTTTGAGTTCTGTCCGCAAATTCTCATTGTTCGATTGAAGAGCACCCCAGATTGCGTCCGCTTCCGCCTGGTTGTTTTTCCGCCATTCCAAAACCTTCTTGACCATAGACGGGGTCTGCGAACCACATTCCACATCGCACAGCACCATCTGCATACCACGGGGGAGCCTCATGCCGAAATCGACACACTCGGTGTCCCAGGGATGCTGTTGGTTGACATCCTCAACAATGGCGAATAGACGTTCTCCAAACCCGGGGGTTCCAATATCTCCAACGGATTCCAGAATGGCAGGCGAGAATCGTCGGTAGAGGCACGATCCATAGATAGCGGCAGCAACGTCGAAACCAGAACCAACCTTACCCTGGGCCGCACAGTGGGCTGCCTGGGCCAGGTTATGAAGCTTGTCTCGACCGAGGCCGAGATCTTCAGGCGACATGGTGCGATGAATAACCAGCGCAGACACTAGGGCGGTGACCAAAGCAGCCGAAGAGCCCAGTCCTGTCTTGTGTGCCTCGTGGAGCGGCACCCCAAAGTGTGTGAACTTGCTGCGGGGTTGTGATGCTGGACCTTTGGAGAAAGCCGTCTCGGAATAGTAGTCATTATCGGCCAAAATGGTGACGTGCAACGAGCCGAAATCCTTCGAGTCCGCAACGTAGCCGATATAAGTCAATGCGTAGTTTAGGGAGGTCTCGACAAAGGGGTTTCGTGGTCTGTCTCCGTTTAGCTTCGCAATCAGTAGTTTGTAATTGTTGTCTTACCCATCTCCTTTCTGGACGACGCTTATCCCACCGTTATCTTTATGAGCTTGAATCCGATATTCCCATACAGCGTCCACGAACTGCGGCGATTGAACAATGATTGTGTCCTCGTACTCTTCGTCGACTTCCTCTCCCAATGGTCTATTCAGATTCTGTAACCCATTGTTCACGAGCTGAGGATCTGGCTTAGGGCCGGAAGCGGTCCTGGGACGTGGCCTCCTCATCTGTTGAACGACGGCATGGATCCTGGCGTCCAGCGCAAAGACCGTACCGGTATAATCGCGATCAAGGACAAGGTAGCCACCAGTCAAGAGGACCTTTCCTGGGGCGGACAGGGCAGTGATAGACATGGTCAGGTAAAGCTGAGTATTCGTGTGGAGTTGGACGGCGTATTACAAGAGCTATATTGAGTAAGCACACTGCGGAGGGGCAATGACATAGAGCTGGACCTTACCATAAGAGATGCCAATTCAGATGATGTCGGCTATAAGAAGTGAGATTGGGTATAAGTATTCTTCAGCCGATTCTCAAACCAACTTGCCCCGCCAGTACAGTACCCCTGAAAGTAAGCAGCAACTAGAAGCAGAAGAACAGATAGTTGGCAGAAGACACGTCACAGCCAGCTAAATTGATGCGAAAATGCAGATACAGACTGGCCCAGAAATGCAAAAGAAGGCACAGTAAGTCGGGGAAGAGTGGTCAAACTGAGTGTTTCTTGAATGTTGATTGCGATCTGGTGTGGCTGAAGCTGACTGTGGCTGATTGATAAGGATGTGGCTACGTGGCTGACCATGTGTGGCTCAGCAGGTCAGAGCTAATAATATTACCCGATTAGGACGGGTAGCTGTGACTGGTCAATCGCTCATCGTCGGAAATCCTACATCGGAGAATTCAAGACATGCCCTAAAGAGTAGCTACGGACTACAGTACGTACTCCGTGAGATGTAATACCTGGGGTAAGCTGCAACCCATAGCTAAGCGTCACAGCAATACATACTTCCGTCTGTCCTAGGCAGGCAAAGGCCGCATCCTCGGACAACCGGACAGCCGAAAAGCCGGCCAACCCCAGCCAGTCGGACTGAAGCATGCAAACTCCGGCAGCCGAGCTAATCCCGATTTAGTCGCCAAAGAAAAAAAGCCGGAAGCGTGACTCACCATCCCCCATTTTGCCGCATATTTCCGCTTCGACGCCCCAGGCACCCGGTCCGTTCCTTCCGAATACAGGCCGTGATTGGTTGGCGTGGCTCCGAGGTCAGCAGACCATCTGATTCTTTTGTATTGATGCTGGTTTGCGTCTTCGAGAAGCCTTCGTAATGTTAACGGTGCTTGGGGTACGTCGTATTGTATGCACACACTGGGTATTACATATAGACGGCACAGGGACAATCCACTGTACAAGTCTCTACAAGTATTCTATCCGCACTCCGAGTGACAGACATAATCGCATTGTTCAACCCGTGCCATAGCGATCGGCACTATACCCCATCGGGACTAGTACTAACCGTCCATTCTCTTGATTCTCCCACACTCGACTTTCTTCTTGTCTCTTCTTCTCTTTGCCAGAATTATCCTGAACGCCTCTTGCTCTCTTTTTCCTCTTCTTATTCTTAACTTACCTTTAGTTCGCGCGTTTGTTTGACGACCCCAACGTCGTCAAATGAACCTGCATCCGTTTCACCATTCTGATTGCAAGGTATGTTTTTATTGTGTTCACAGGCAGAATCATGCTAACTCATCCAGCATTGCCTCTTCTCACTGAAGAGGTCTCCCGCTAGATAAATGGTGTTCAAACCATTCACCCATCTCGCTCGTCAAAGTTTCACCAAAGCTTTCACCCATGGTTATGCCCAGTCGGTAGTTGCGGCGTCGCAGTCGTCCTATGCGTCGTCCACCACCTTCAACCAACTCGCAAACCAGCCCGCCAAACTCTCCCGAACTCAGCTCCAGAATGTCTTCCAGCCCTCGAGTTCTTCATCTGGTGCCGGAGCAAAGGCTAGCCAGGGTGGTGGAGGTTCGGGTGATTGTGGCCTAGCGGCATACTATGCCGCCTGGCAACACGCCCAGCAAACTGGCGACGATAGCGATTGGAAACAATTTCAGAACAAACGGCGAATTGGTTGGAAACCGAACCCGAACGAAGTCGTAAAATCGAAGAATGGAGAGGACCAGAACCTTCCATCCGACTCTCAACACGATTTCCGTGAAACACCCCGCGTTAACAAGGCTTCCGCCAACGAGGACGTGAGCGCCAAGGTTGAGGAAGCTGTAGCCCGAGAAATCCAGATCCAGGAGGAGCAAGCACAAGCGGAGGAGTCCGTTGATGCCAAGGGTGACTCGGGTGTCGAGGCGTTCCCCGACCTCCCGGAAGAGGAGGCGGCCATCTCCAATCTCGCTTCGGACAAAGCACGTGATAGTTCGGACCGGATTGTCGAATTGGCGTCGGGTAACAGATACGCTGAGATTCCAGCTGCCTTTGAGACTCTACTCAAGGAGGGTTTGACCCCCACAGTGGATGCTTACAATGCTCTGCTGGAGGCGGCTGTTCGGCTCCATACCGATGCTTCTCAGGCCATTCCGAAAGCGCTTGATGTCTACTCTGACATGCTTCGTCGTAGGGTAGTACCCGACGAAGACACGTACCGGACTCTGGTTCAGTTGTTCGTTACTCGCGCTCACGATGCCATCGAGGCCAAGGGAGCGCTGGAACACGACCGAGTTCGCTACGGTGGCATGGAGGAGCCCGGCAAGTTTATGCTTCACTCGAGTGAATTGGAGCATGATTTGCTCGTGGAAGACCATTCCCTTGGTATCGCTCTGAAGCTCTTCAACACTGCGATTACCCGTCATCCCAGCCTTGTGTTCCCGTCCGACCTGTATCCCCGCCTGGTTACCGCATGCGCAAAGGAGGGCAAGGTTGAGGATATGGTTCGCATCTACGCCCATATGGAAAGCCACAAAGTGACTCCTCATGCATCGATCTTCCCGTCCATGATTGAGGCTTTCGCTTCAATGGGAGATCTGCAGAGCGCCGTCGAGTGTTACAATGAATACCGCACTCTCGCTGTTTCGGATGATAACGGTGTCTTCAGCGTTATCCAGCGTCTGGATGGTGAGGTCTACGCCGCGGTGATCCGGGCTTATCTGTCCTGCGGCAAAGAGGAGGCTGCCCAGCGCTTTCTCGAGCGTATCCGTTCGTCCTTTGAAGTGGCCGAAAACCGCGAGGCTCGTCAGGACGCTGTTGAGTCGGTCATCACGCAGAACGCCACGGTCCGTCACTATCTTCAATCGGGCCAGCATGAAAAGGCTCTTGAGGAGGCCGAGGCGCAGCTAAAGGACGAAACACTGGTCCAGGCGATGACAGAAATCTGTGTTGCAGCAGCAGATGCTGGAAGCATTCAAACCGCCACTGAAGCATACGGTCGCCTCCCGTCCGAAGTCGAAGCCCGCCAGCGACCCGCAATTTCAATGCTGGCGTTGCATGTTCGCCAAGGCAATGTGCCGGCAGCCCGGCCCTTCTGGGGTCTCCTGACGTCCGCGGGTCAGGCAACGTCGGACATGGTTCAGCCGACGGCCATGTATTCGGTGGCCCTGCTGAAGAGTGGCCAGATCGACGAGGCTTTAGTCGAGGCCCGCAATATGTTTGCTCGCATCCGCTCTGCCGTCCCCAGTCTCAACAACAACCTTGCCGCCTCCGTTCGTGAACAGATCAACGAGTCTATCGACCTCATCGGCCGGGTTTTGATGCAGAATATGGGCCCTGCCATTCCTCCTCAGGCAGCCATGGTCCTCCTCTGGTCTATGGTCGAGAATGGAGGATTGTTGTCGCCAGTCGCAGACCATGCGGTCGCCAGCCTGGGTCCTATGGCTATTTCTCAGCTCGTCCCTCGCGACCTCCTTCTCGTCCTTCAGGTCCAGGCTGGTATGCTGATTAACAACCGCGCCATGCCCTTCGATGGCTCCCACCAGGTCCGTTTTGCCCACCTGCTTGAGGTTGCCATGTCCACCGGTCTTCCACTCGATCAATTCACTACTGGCCTCGTTGACCAGGCCGCTTCCAGCCTGCTTACCTACCGTTCTGATGTGGTTCAGCGATGGCATGAACACCTGGGTTTGACGTCAAGCCCGTCGTCCTTCGTCTCCGACCGTTGCACCCCGGTATCGGAGCCTTCCACTGTGTTGAGCTCCATGCCTGAGGATTCTTTCGACCCTTACGCTTATGCCACCGATTTCCGTGGATCTGCCCTTATTGCCGATCAGTTGGAGAGCGCTGGCCATCTCGAATCTCACTTGAACGATGCGTTGCTCCGCCTCAAGAACATGCGCCGCGCCGGACGTCACCCTCGCTACATCACTTACGCTAAGTTGATCACCGCCGCTGCCAAGGTTAACCGCGTCGATCTCGTCCACGAGATTTGCTCCATGGCTCGACGTGATGTGCCACTTACTGCTGAGTACCACGCGGTCAAGTATGGATGGGTCTCGATTTTCGACGCCATGGTTGCTGCCTGTCTCACCCTTGGGGACCGGAAGCTGGCATCGAAGTTCCACCAGGAGCTTCTGGAGCTTGGTGCTGCTCCTTCGGCCAACACATTCGGTCTCTACATCACGACTCTCAAGGAATCCACCAAGACGTTTGACGAGGCTACTGAAGCCTTGAAGATCTTCCACCGTGCTGTCGCCGAGGGTGTCGAGCCGACTTCCTTCCTGTACAATGCGCTCATTGGCAAGCTTGGCAAGGCTCGTCGGATCGATGACTGCCTGGTGTACTTTGCTGAGATGCGTGCCAACAACGTCCGCCCCACCAGTGTCACCTACGGTACTATCGTCAACGCACTGTGCCGTGTCAGCGATGAGCGCTTTGCTGAAGAGATGTTCGAGGAGATGGAGTCAATGCCCAACTACAAGCCCCGACCCGCCCCGTACAACTCGATGATTCAGTATTTCCTCAATACCAAGCGTGACCGCAGCAAGGTTCTGGCCTACTATGAACGCATGCAGTCCCGCAAGATTGCGCCCACGATGCACACCTACAAGCTTCTCATCGACGCGCATGCTTCTTTGGAGCCGGTTGACATGGCCGCCGCCGAGAAAGTACTGGAGACCATCAAGGCGACTGGTCAACACCCGGAAGCTGTTCACTATGCATCCCTCATCCACGCCAAGGGCTGCGTGATGCACGATATTGACGCAGCGCGCGAAGTTTTCCAGTCAGTGGTGTCGAACGGCAAGGTCCGTCTGCAGCCCTGCCTGTACCAGGCCCTTCTCGAGGCGATGGTGAGCAACCGTCGGGTGCACGAGACCGGTGATATTGTGCAGGACATGGCTAACCGCAAAGTGGACATGACTGCCTATATTGCCAACACCTTGATCAACGGCTGGGCCGCCGAAAGCAATGTCGGCAAGGCCAAGGCTATCTATGACAGCATTGGCATGAACAAGCGCGAGCCTAGTACCTACGAGGCCATGACTCGTGCTTTCCTTGGTGCTGAGGACCGCGAGGGTGCCTCTGGCATTGTCAAGGAGATGCTGTCCCGCGGATACCCTCCTGCCGTGGCCAACAAGATCCTAGATCTGGTTGGCGAGACTGCTTCTACAGCTGCTGCCATCTAGCCTCATTTCTTTACCATTTCTTCTATTTCTTTTCTAATATGTCTGACATGTGTCACCAGGGCTGGATCCCTTATTTTCTTCTATCTCCAGCCCGATGGCGTTTGCATAGGCATTTTGGGAGGTAACATTCAGTTTTCTCTTTTGTTTACATTTCGATATCCTTTGATTTTGCATTCAGCGAGCGGGGTGATAAAAAAGAATGGCGTTTTGGTTTTGATTTCAAAAGAAGAAAAAGACTACATCTGGTTTTATAATGACGGCGTTGCATGTATGTATACCACGGGTTATGCTTTTCTTTCTTGTTTATAGACTACTCTCAACTCCTCTTCAAGGATGGAAATATATGCGTCTGTTATCCTCAATAATTTACAATAAGATCTTGGGTATTCAGTAGTCGTACTCTCCTGCTGTCAGCATAGAATGGAGTAGAGTAGTATGACCGAAAGGCTAATCCCCGCTAACCCCGCCGCATTCATATTTCGACTTCTTGCTCTTCTCACGGTTGAAAATACATTCTCTCATTTATAATCCTGCTATTGTTAATTTCAACATATGCTTATTCTCCGCTGGCGAGTTGGTCGCATCTACCCGCATCGCATATTATCACAATCGCACCGTTTCTTCTCAACGACGTCCGAATCATCAGTTCGCAAGATCAGCATGGGAGCAGACCACGACCACGAGTCCCGGCGGCCAAAGAAGCTAATCTGTACATCTCAAGATACCTAATAAGAAGACCCAAGCTAATAATATTAAACAGTTGCCCCAGGAGACATCCAAGCAACCCCGGACCTCAAAATCTCATCCACCGAAACCTCCGACCCCTCAGCGTCCGGGTCAAAACCCCACCCTTCAACCACTCACGATGCCATTCAAGAAGGACAAGAAACCCTCCGCTCCGAAATCTCAACCCCCGACTCAACCACCGAGCAAGAACTGGTCTCCCACCCCTCTCGCGCCCACCAATTCATCCGCAACCCACCACTAACAATCTCTCAAATCCACCCTTCCAACCCCCTCCACCAATTCCACGCTTGGTTCCGCGATCCACGACTCACACCATCGCTTGCACCGGAGACATGCACGCTTGCTACGGCATCGCTGCCATCGGGACGGGTTAGTGCGAGGATGGTGTATCTGAAAGAGTTGGATGAGAGGGGGTGGGTTGTGTATAGTAACTGGGGGAGTAGGGAGGGGAAGGGCGGACAGGTTTTCGGTGCTGATGATGGGGCAGGGCTGGAGCATTTGGGGAACAAATGGGGAGCGTTGACGTTTGCGTGGTCGACTGTTGAGCGGCAGGTGCGCATCGAGGGTCTATTGGAGCGGCTTACTCGCGAAGAGAGCGAGATGTACTGGCGGACGCGCGAACGGGAGAGCCAAATTGGTGCATGGGCTAGTTGGCAGAGTAAAGTCCTCTGGTCTGCTGAACCAGATACCCTTCTCGAACGCCGCCGGAAGAGTCTCGCGGAGAAACCGGAGGTTCCAGCGGATATGGACGAGATGGACATCCCCGACGGGCGTGCTGTGCTTGAGCAAAGAGTAACCGAGGTGAGAGAGAGGTTTAAGGATGTGGAGGAGATTCCGCTGCCGCCGTTTTGGGGTGGTGTGCGGTTGGTGCCGGAGAGTGTGGAGTTCTGGCAGGGGAGGAAGAGTCGGTTGCATGATCGATTTCGGTATGTGAGGGTGCATGGACAGAATGGTGAGGATGGGGAATCGTTGTATAAATGGAAGATTCAGAGGCTTTCTCCGTAGTTCGGGTTTTTCTAGAGTAGAGTATTGCATATGGTTTGGAGGGCCTGATACTGTGTGTATAGATATTTCCCTATTCGGTAGCCAAGAGTCAGCATCCCGGATCGTCGATCATCAACCTCCTGTCATCATTGCACTCTGCTACGTAGTAGCCCAATACAATTATCTCTATACAAAGTCACAATCAAGTCGCCATGGCCCAACAAAAGCAAGAGCACGAACAAGAGCAACAGCAACAGCCGCAACAAACCGGCGAACCACGCTGGCTCCTCCTAGCAATAGCCAGCGGCGCCTTTGCAGCCATGAACGGGTTATTCGCCAAACTGTACGCCTACTTAACTGAGGACGTAAACCAATTGCTAATAGTAAATAGGACAACAGACGCACAAACTGGCACGTTGATGAAATTTCTAAACGCCAATGGCAATCCCACGCTGGAATTGGTTATTCGGGGTGTACGCCTCCCTCTCTTCCCTTTCCCATCACCCAATCACCATTCATACAAACCAACAATCCAAAAACAATACTAAAATGAGCAGTTCTTCCTCGCCCTAAACATGCTAAGCAACATAATAATGTGGGCGCTCTTCACGCGCGCCCTCACCGCATCCCCCTCCACAACCAAAGTCTCCATTACCAACACGTCGGCGAATTTCTTGGTTACGGCGTTGCTGGGGATGCTTGTTTTTAAGGAACAGGTTGATGGGCTATGGTGGGTTGGGGCGGGGATGATGGGGAGTGGGTGTATTCTTGTGGGTATGAGGGATGCTTAGTTTTCTTCATTTTGACTAGTGATGTGGAAAAGAATAGGGTATGGTGGTCAAGGATGCCAGATCCTGGTCTAATATTGGTGTAGGTGTAAATGTTACTATACAAGCGAAAGTAATAGCAAAGCAAGGAAACAAAGGTAGCAGTTCTGGTCTATCGTCTCTCCTCCAACTCAACAAAGCCCTCATCCTCCGTCCCCTCCAGTATACGACTTGTCTCCTGAGGTTCGAAGCCATCCGCACCCGGTCGAGCACGCGTCGGCGTGGTCTGCCACCAGGGTAACTTTCCCCGTATTCTTTGCATGAAACTCCACACTCTATCTTCCAACGTATTTTCTGCGTTGCGCCCAATTCCATTTCCATTTTCATGCAGGCCGTTAGCACCGTCCATATCAGGCCCGTTCGTCGCCGCGAGCGCGTGTTCCTCCGCTTCGACCTTGAACTGATACTTTAGACAGTCCTTGACGGTTACGAGACCCATGAGATGGCCGCGATGTTCGACGAGTATTACACGGGGACCCATTTTCTTAAAGATTTCCATGACGGTTTCGAGCGGCAGGCGCGGGTGCACGGTAAGCGGTGTGTGGTCGACGTACCGGCTAAAGTCGACGTGATTCGCACCCACGCTTGACTGAATCCCGTCAAAGGTATCGAGGTTCCTCGATGATACGGACGCCCTACGGGCGACCATCACTTCAGCAGCTTCCTTGGTAAACACGCATTGCGCATTCGGCGCGAGAATGCCCTCGTTCCGCGCGCGATCAATAGCATATCGTAATTCCGTGCGTCCGATGTATCCAACTAATATCTTATTCGTGCGGTCCTCGACGACCGGGAATCCTTGGAATTTGTTATCGCCTAGAAGACGCTCTGCTTCGCGAATGGGGAAGCCTGAGGCCGGAAGGGCGACAGGGTCGGCAGTCATGGCGTGGGATACAGGGACGTTGAAGACGTGATCTTCTTTGTTGTCAAGGAAGGGGAAGCCATTGGACCAGATCATACGGTCTGCTATGCCGCCGTTGCCAAAGCGGTCGCTGACGGCTTTTGTTACGCCGACGACGATCTAGGCTATTAGCATAGGTAGTGACAGGCGATGGAGGGGATTGGCTCACCATAGTAGGTAGGATGTAGGTCAGAGCCCCGGTTAGCTCGAACATGATGACGGTTACGGAGATGGTCAAATGCATGATACCACTGAGGGCTGCGGCTGCACCGAGGAAAGCATATGTTCCTGGCGTAATGCAAGGAACATCAGGCTCGCAGGATGCGAAAAAGGAGGAATCCGGGAAAGATTCGTGGAGGGCCTGGACGAGAATGCCCACAAGCCGTCCAAACGATGCACCGATGGCCATTGATGGCACGAATATACCAGCAGGCACTTTGCAGCCGTAGGATATGACAACCAAGAAGATGCGAAGGAGAGTCGCAATGGACAATGAAAGGACCATGCCCCATCGATTCTTAGCTCTGTTTGTCGTTAGAGATATTGCGGTACCAACGTAACTAGAAGACTCACTCGCAAAGACCATGGTAATCATGGGCCCCTTCACACTCCCGGAATAGAATTTCCATCATTTCCGTCATGTTGATTTTCAAAAACATGTTAGGGAAGCAGAGAAGAGCGGTTATGCCGGCCAGAACCACGGATTCCGTAATGGGATACTGCGACAAGTACTTCTTTCTGAATGCCTGGACACGGAGGTTCCACTTGATAACAAATGCCCCATACAGTCCACCAAACACACCAAGGCATACGAAGAATATCAGTTCGAAAAAGTGCCATGTGCGATCATACTGGACCTGGAACATGACTAACTGTCCGGTCCGGAAAGGGTTCATCGCGGCCAATACGCTAGTCGCAACCAGAGCACAGAAGTAACTTCGCCAAAGAGTTTTGAGGGGGAAATATGATGCCATTTCCTGTGATGGTCAGCATTGCTCACTCATTGAGACGGTAGAAGCGCACCTCTAGTGAGAATAAAACACCTCCAATCGGACTACCAAAAGCCACCGCTACACCAGCAGCGGCAGTTGCCGTCAGAACCTCCCGGGTCTTGGAGGCATTCTGCCTATACTTGCTAAAGAAGCGGGAAATGACATTTCCCGTGCAAACAGCAAAATGCACACTTGGTCCTTCTTTACCTACGGACAGACCAGATGCAATAGCCAATGGCAACCCGATGGACTTGATCAGCAACGTCCACGCGCCCAGGAAGCCCTTCATAACGAAACCAGCAATGATGCATTTAATCTCTGAGATACCGGAGCCTGCGGCGTATGGCGCGAACGACTTGACCAAGGTTGCGGAGATGAAGGCAAAGAGGATCTATCTCAAGTCAGTTCAGTCATCTACGTGCACACTGGGCGCAACGTACCGCAAAGAAGAAATATATGATGTAGTTCAAGAGCCAAAATGGCGTCCAGTGTTTCCATTCAGGACACCCACCCTCAGCGCCCCAGCAGCAGAACTGCTCATTCAGGTAGAATCCAGTAGTACAATACCCCAACTTGACATCTGACAACCACTCCGTAATAATATTCAACAGTGCCGAATTCAACCCAATCGCCGCGCCCACAATTGTAACAACAAGCCACGCCTGTCCAGCATCGTACGACTCGCTCATTTTCCGTCTCCATCCAAAGGCACCCTCATGTTCCCAGAACCCGAAGCCTTCTCGACGCTTTGCTCGTCTCCGCGCTTGCTCGTGCACTGCATCTTGAACCCAGTCGATCGTCGTAAAGTCTTCGTAGCGCTTTATTTCGCTGATTTCTTCTGTTACCAGGGGCGGCTGGCCATTGTCGTTGGTGGGTGGTCGATGCGACTCGGCGGCGGGAGAGGAAACGGATAGGCCTGAAATTCTCCTCCAACCCTGTCGCTCGGATGCGACTGAGGGGGAATGGATAGAGATTGACGAGGTACGAGTTGGGATCATACCATCGGTTGGGCATGCGAGGGGGGCATAATCGTAATCGAAATTGGCTGTTGTTGCGATTCGATGGTTGTCGAGACGAGCGATATACTGCCCGCCCACGTGAGGGAAGCTTTTCCGTTTTAGATAAGGTATGGTTTAGACCAAAGAAGAGAGCTTGAATGGGCAGTTCTTATACGATATTATCCTAGTATTTGTTAGTATAGCAGAGTATTGTGCCTGAGCGAATTGAGGCAAAGTGTCTGGTACAGTAGTTAGAGTCGTTCCATTGAACGCCGAACGCGCTCCGCGATTTCTTACAGCGACACGACTCTCCAACAACGAAGCCACCAACCCATCCCAGTCTACTTACAATATCCTTGTTTATATAGTTTCTACTGGCTGTTTATATCCGAAAGTGCAAACACCGCACCATGTCTTCCAAAGACGCCCCCGAACCCTCCGATGAAATTACCGGCCAGAGCGCTCTTCCCAGTGAGTGAACTCGCGAGAATCCTCTGAGAGGACATCACTGATCGTTCTCTTTCCCGTTGGCAGTCTCTCGGATAAAGAAGATCATTCAACTAGACGACGATATCGTGCAATGTTCGACCAACGCTACGTTTGTGATCTCCGTGGCCACGGTTCGTTATCGTCTCTCCCTGCTAGGTGGGCTCTGGCTAATGATACCGGTGCTGGTACAGGAAATGTTCATCCAGTATCTCGCAGAGCAAGGGCATAACGTCGTCAAATCCGAACGCAAGCCGCGGAAGACTATACAGTACAAGGACTTGGGTCAGTCAGCCTTTAGACCTGGGAGACGAGATTCGAGACTGATACTAATACGCTACGAATAGCTACGGCCGTTTCCCGGATAGACAATCTCGAATTCCTTTCCGACGTGATCCCCAAGACCACCACTTATAAGCAATTCAAGGAGAAGAAGGCGAAGGAGGGCTCCGCAAATTCCGGCGGAATCGAAAAGGGACAACGCACACTGAACGGAACCAAGTCGTTGAAGCAGAAGCCGTTGAAGCCAAAGATTACTGGAGATTCAATGGACGAGGATCGGCCGTCGATGGAGGAGCCATTGCGGAGTTCCGGGGCACCAATTACTTTAGTCGTGGATCGAACAATCGAGGGAGGGGCTAAGGAGCAGGACCGTGACGTGGAAATGACCGATCAATAAAAGATAGTTATCAGGTATCGCATGGAGTTTGGTGTTTCGGGTATCTTCTGATGATTTTGTTCTGTTTGGTAGTTTTGTGCGATGATTGTGATTACTGTCATGGTTCGCTAGAGTGTCAGTTTCTGCCAGTAGATTTCAATCGACAACATCTTAATACAAGACCAGAATGAAGTACTTTGTAGAAAGACAAAACAAGCAAGTCTGTATACTCTCTTAAGAAATGTAATGCAGATTAGTCAGCCACCAGCCAATGAGCGGCCCCGTGATTCCGAAGCGAAGGCTCTGGTTCGACCGACTTGGTCCGTATGCCGTTCCGACTTCACCTCGAAAGAACTTCCTGACTTCATTCCCACCAACCCCCGTCCATTTCCTCCTCCCACACCCGCCACGACTGCAATTGTGCCATTCAATTGCTATCCTCCCTCGTTTGTCATGGCTCTCTCCGCCGCTTCCGGTTCTATGCTGCGCGTTTGCGCTCGCCAGCAACTGCCCACCACCTCCCGCGCCGCCATCGCCTCCTGCCAACAACAGAGGGGAGTCGCTTCGTCGTTCGACAGCCCCTTCGGCCCCGCCTCTAAGGACTCCACCTACAAGATCCCCGATTTCAGCAAGTACCAGAGCAAGAAGAGCCCTCGTTCGAACCAGGTCTTCTCCTACTTCATGGCCGGTACCATGGGTTTGGCTTCCGCTGTCGGCGCCAAGGCTACTGTTCAGGGTAGGTTCGATACGATTTTGAGGATCCCAGCATCAAGGATATCAAAGGAATTGGAAATACGCTTGGGATAGAGGGATATATTGAATGTTGGTTGTCGGTTGTCGCACGGGCAGAGGGCTGATTGCGATTCCTACAGACTTCTTGGTGAACATGTCCGCCTCCGCTGATGTCCTGGCCCAGGCCAAGGTTGAGGTTGGCCTTGGTGCCATCCCCGAGGGCAAGAACGTACGTTACTTTTTGATGGTTTCACTTGGCGGTAATCCGGTCTAACCTGATGAATAGGTCATCATCAAGTGGCGTGGCAAGCCCGTGTTCATCCGTCACCGTACCCAGGATGAAATCGACGAGGCCAACAAGATCGATGTCGCTTCCCTCCGTGACCCCCAGGCCGATGAGGAGCGTGTGCAGGACCCCAAGTGGCTGGTTATGCTTGGTATGTTTGGATTGCGGATTGTGACGGAATCAACAACGCAAGGCTAATATCATGTTCTTCAGGTGTCTGCACACACCTTGGTTGTGTCCCCATTGGTGAGGCTGGTGACTTTGGTGGCTGGTTCTGCCCTTGCCACGGTTCGCACTACGATATCTCCGGCCGTATCAGGAAGGGCCCTGCTCCTCTCAACCTCGAGGTTCCTTCGTACAGCTTCCCCGATGACGAGACCATGATCATCGGTTAAACGACGAACTAGAAAAAGATATGAAATCGTTGGTTGGGAGCGATGTGAGATAGCATCATAGACCGTTGGACACGAACATGGGAAGATAGAGAGGAAGGTTTGTGTGTATGTTTTTTCTTTTTTCATCTCTTATTTTCATGTCTTGTGTGTCAAGATTTGAAAAAAGGGGCCTTTTGTTTTAATAGGTATGGACAAAAATGAGCCGCATGTTTCTTTTCCCTGCCAGGTTATGCTCATAGAGCCTGTCTGTATCAACAACCCTCGCTGTCTGTGGAGAGTCAACGGGAAGGGTCATAGGCATATATCCCTCTCCGCATTGCTCTCCTGATACCTACAGTACAGTCAACTACATGTCCTTATATATTCAGCATGCAAGTTTATTTCTTTTGTTCACTGTTCAATGTTCAATGCAATTGTACTTTTTTCATCTCATCATACGTCATATTCATAATCAATAGAAACAAGACAAAACAAAACATAGTCATTCAGTCGTATACAACCAACCATCCATCCATTCCATACCACCATCCCTCAACCCTGTCCGTCCAATCGTACAAAAGGACTATCTAAGCATCTCTATATCACTGGAAAGAAAAAGACATATACACAGTCATAACATGTGAAAACCTGATCTGATATGACACAGCATGGCACGGTATGGCACAAAAACGGATTATAATATAAACAGGAAAGAAAAGAAACCAACCAACATACATACATCTGTGGTTTCTTTTTTTCTTTTTCTTGGGTCCCTTGGGAAAGGTAGGAGGCCTACCGCGGTCGAATAAGCGCAATCACAAGACCCATTATCGCCGCACCGGCCGCAGCACTCTGCGCGGCAACGGTAGTAAGATCATGCTGTGTAATGATGATGAGAGTACGAGAGCTGAGAAGGTCATCGAGGGTCCGACGCCACGAGTCGATAGTTGTAGAAGGAGGGGAGATGTGCGAGAGTTGGGACTTGCTGAAGTCGAGGTAGTTCTGGTCTGTTTGTGTAGTTGTAGAGGCAGGGGTTTCGGATGATTGTTCCTGAACGGGATCCTGAGTTTGTGTGGCGGCAGCCGTGGCTGCGGCTGTAGCAGCGGCGAGTTGTTGCTGGTGCTCTTCGTAGGTGAGGGCTTTTTCCTTCTCCAGGGCTTCGATGACTTTTTCTTCGAAGCCCTTGACGAGTCGCCTGCGCCGCCAGGGTTCGACGCCGATCTGGAAGATGAGGAAGAGGAGGACGTTGACACCCATCAGACCCCAAGTACCCCAGGTACTCATGCGGCGGATTTTGTCCGACCAGACCTGTTCTTCATGATACCGGGAGAGGATGCTTCTGCTTAGTTTCGTGGCGGCTTCTTCGGCCTCGCGCTCGGCTTTGGAGAGGGCTTCTTGGGCCTCTACCTCAGCGACTTCGTTGGTGTGGTCGTTGCGGTAGAGGTGGGTGAAGCGTTCGAGGTCTGAGGCGGACCAGGCGTGTTTGCGTTGGAGGAGTTCGTTGACTTCGCGTTGGGAGGTGGAGCGGCGGTTGATGGCGGATGCGTAGTCGTCCTTTGCTTCGCGGACGTGACGACGGGCAGCTCGGAGGCGTTCCTCTATTGACAGTTGTCAGAGATCTTTCAAAATCATATGGTGTTGGAAAACATACCCTGGGTCTCAATTTCCTTCTTCAATGCCTCAATAGACGAATATCCAGTCAAATCATTCAACCGCTGCCCTGCTACGAAAACATTTGATTGCAGATTATCCATCATCTCGGTGAATTGCTTGGAATACCGTGACCTGCGGTTCTCCAAGTACGACGGAAGCCCTCTTCCCTTGCTATTGCCATTGCCGGTATTCTTCTCATCCGAGCTCTGCTTCTCTGCATATTGTGCATTCTCAGCATTCACCCCGCTCGTGAACAAATCCCGCCGAGTCTCCGTGTTCGCATTGACATCACTCGATTTGGGCACGTCTGCTTCCTGCGGCAGCGTGAACGCCAAGTTGTGTTCCAAGCTTTCGCTTGGAGCTGAAGCCGGAGCTGGGCCCGAAGCTGGAGCTTCCCCAGCCTCTGCCTTTCCACCCTCCTTCACATTATTATTCCCTTCTGATTCTTGAGAGTAGAATCGAACATGCGAATGAAATTGACGGCGTCGGGCTGCCGAAAAACTCAGTATCGACTCATTATTCCCCTTGAGCAGGGCGCTCGGAGCACCGGACGGAATGCGTATCGGACGGGTAGCGGTAGCGGTGGTAGTAGATCTCGACAGCGTAGAGAGTCCCGGGGCCTTGAGAGACTGCCGGAGCAGCAATGGCATAGACTGCATGACCAGTGTCAATGGCCACAGAGGATGCAAGTCAAACCAGTTGCTTTTTTTTTTCGTATGTATGCGTTTTTGACTCGTGGACTGGTCTTTGCTTTTGGAGAATCGGATGAAAATTGGTGGTGGAGGGATATTCCCGGCAGCTGAAAGCGGTGCAGCTGAGGCAGAAGGGCGGTGGGTGTGGCCGCGGTTCCTTTTCAGCTGAGCTTCAGCCCGACACAACTGGTTTGATATATGGGACTAATAGTGTTAGAAGATGCAATGGAAAATGTTGCTCCCACACAGCTCGCTATTTTGTAAGGATTCAGCCCTGGTGATTCAATTGGTGACCGATTACCGTATCTTACCCCACATCAGTCGGATATATATCGATGGCTGGGCTGAAAGTGCCCTACCAGAGTGAAGCGATTGACCAGATGCAGGTACGCATAATTATGGATTGGGCACCATGTTTGATTACTACAGATATACTATGTGTCGAGGTGAAAGATGAACTCATGAACCCACGAAATCAACGAACAAGTCTAACGATGGGCAAACCGATGGATAGCGCTCGATGGCAGCTATAAGAAAGAAGAGAAAAGGATAGAAAGAAAAAAGGCAACCGAGTGTGCAATAAACTATGCCAATAAAACTCCAAAACAACAGTCCGAAAACAAAAAAGAGCAAGTGAGTGAAGCCACAAGGGTATTATAAACTGGCCAAAGCCATGGTAGGGTATCCTTCATCATTCCCGCCACTCAATCCTGCGTCTGCACCTTATGGTCCCCTTTCACAGCCTCAGCATACGTAGGCGGAGCATGAGCCTGACCATCGCTGCTTCCCTGACCACCACCACCAGCACCACCACCGTGTGATTCATCAGAGTATGGCTGGGGAGCAGGTGCATTCTTGGCAGCTGATGCGGCAGGCTGGTCTCCAACAGTACCGTAGGCTCTCACAGTAGGGGGATTCTGGTAGGGTTCGTGGGAAACGTAGTAGTATGTCACGCGGCCATGTTCAAGGTCTTGTCGCGAACCATTCGAACCGCCAGGGATGGCTTGGTAGTTGGGATCATCCTCGTCGGGCTCTGGATTTTTGATGATTATGTACCATGCGTGGAGGAGACCAGGGACGTAGCCGAGGCAGCAAAGGGCGAGGTTGATGATCGAGTCGGCCGTGCAGACTCCTACCTTGATCCAGACTGTTGAAGTTAGCGACTGTCTCGGTGATTTAAATGCAGACAGAATGCAAGCGAGTCTTGTTGCGATGCGAACTGGTAGATGGAGAGAGCTTACCTGAAACAGGTGGGAAGAAGACGGCGAGAATACCAAGGAAGAGGTCTGAACCGCACATGTTTGCGACAGTACGATAGCCACGTCTTCAAAACTTTTAATACGCGAAACAGCAATATATACTGTATATCAGTCTTATCAATCTGAATGGTTTAGGAAAGCAGCTCGTCGGAACAGAGATGGTGAATCAAGAGTTTCTTCTGCGAGGATGGCGAAGCGCCAAAAGAATGATGCCTTGCCGGTCAGATGACGTCGGGAGTCACCTGACCTCGCGGGGTCGTATACAAAGAAATCTCAGTTAGTATCGCTGATTCGCAAAGGGGAACGAGCTTGATTCTTATCAATTACTACGAATATAGATCTTGGGGACAGGATTGGCTGGTTTGTTCAGGTCCACCATGACATTTGGACGATCCCGATGCATTCTTATTCTCCACGTCTACACAGCATTATCTGGATCCCAAAAAGGGATATTAATTGACAAATATACTATGCTAACCTTCGGGATTTTATCGTCTATGGATTGAATGTGATACATCAATCCTGACATGCTCCGAAGAATTGCCATATTTCGAGTATCCCGCCGTGATATATCACCACTCAGATGTTGGACCGAGAGGAATCTCTTATGGCAACGCTCACTCAAGAGGGACCCTGATTCTTCTGTTTATCCTTTAACGAGACATACAGGCATACAGGTATAAGGAGCAACACTCTAGAGAATGCATTGATGTAGGATTAACATACTTCAAGAACGTTCAGTTCATTCTGCACTGGGGCATGATCCACCGCGAAACACCACGATCTGTTCGAATGTGGAGTCATCCAGCGTGTTGGTGCATGTATGCTCCAGTAGCACTTTCTAACCACTGCCTTCACATACAGAGTACAGATGCATGCATCCAGCATCTTGGCTGAGTATTGCTGCGATGCAGGTCTCATGTACACTGTACTCTGTATGCTCCAAATGAGACTAGGATAGACTCCGAAACTGTGCGAAACGCCGAACCAGACGGCGCAATTCAATTCTTCCGCGCCAGCCAGGGGGTGCGTATCGCCGTATGCTTTCTGTCCTCCAACTGCAGCTGCTGTGCCACATCACTGATTTACCATGTTTGGTTGCCAGCCTCGCGTTCGTGCATATGTTCCTGGCATTTGACCTGTTGCTTACTACTGACTCGCGGGCTGTTTTATTCTTGCTCTCTGCAGTATCCGGAACAACCCCTCCAACCACTCTTACCAAATGAGCGACCCCGTCGATCGAACCTCTGTTCAGCAATTGGTGGATCTCCCACATCCTTACCAAGGGCCGGCGGGTGTTTAATTATGATTAGCCGCTCGTTTAGCTCCATTTCCCCTTTGTGATTCTTCTGTTCGGTGAACAAAATTTCCTTATTCTCCCTGCGTCTTTAGAGGGGATGTCTCTGCATTGAATCGGTTTCTCGATGGTTTCTTTGCTAGTCTTGGTCTGCACCGCGCAATTATAGACACACAGACTGCAGAGTAACCAGTGTGGTGCGTTGGTCGGTCTAAGATATACAAACCGCATCAGGCCCCCGTGACTTCCTCGTGGGTGCTTTTGGTTTAGACCAGGCGAAATCAAGTTACCGCCATCGTCTCTCGCTTCATCCCTCATTTCCTTTCCTCTTTAATTCCTTCAAAATCCTCTTTTCCTTCCTTTTCAGGGCAATAGTCGTCTTTTTCCCCCATTCTCCGAGCGGCCCCATTTTCAGGCCCTTTTCTAGCCACTCCCTACTCCCTCTTCTTTCTCCGCGGTTCTTGCTCTGTTGTGGGAAGCCAGCCACTCGTTTACTCCTCCCATTCTTTTCGCTCCAGACTTCCTTTTTTCTTTGGATTGATTCGGGATCGACACGCGTTTATACCGACCGGATTGCTCTTATCGCTGACTTTGTCGCTCCCGGGACCTTGAATTGTACCAAAGCGAACTAGACCATGAATATTTCTTTCTCGCCATTGATTCGATAGTTGTCTACCAATTCCTGGATTGGCTCATTGACCGTCGACGTTTCATAACCGGATTACTTCCATCGTTCTTTACGACCATCGCGTGGCACAGCAGTTTCCAATCGGATCGCAACCATGTCCGGCTCTTGTATCTCCCTGTCAGGGTCGACGCTATGTCCCGCCTTCAATGCCTCTTCGATATCGACCAGCTCCAGTCTTTACTCCGATTTGTGTGTTCACCCGTTCAGATTGGTTTCATGTTCTCCTGGACTGACTGCAGCAGTCCCTTCATGCGAAATGTCTCGGACCTCTCGGAATTTGACGATGCTCTGAGCAACTACGTCAATGGAGCCTATATCAAGTCAAAGTACGTCTGACTCACCAGAGTAATAAGGAGAATGTCCAACTAACTCATGACCCTTGATAAGATATGAGAACCATCTGGGCTGCCAGGGGGCTAATCTCACCGACACCAATGACTACTACGCCCGCTACACGACTAGTTCAATTTGCAACGGGTTGGTCCAAAGCTCAAAGAATGATTGCAACCTCTCTGATGACCAGTCGAAACCGCTTTGCGCAGACACTTGTGTTCGTCTTACCCTGCGAAACCGCCGATCACCACCTGTACTAACAAGTGCGACAGGCTTTGATGGCGACGAGCGAGCAGGAGATCGTGGTCAATTCCGACTTGTGCCCCGGATTAAGCGACGATTATATGAGCCAGATTCGTTCCGACTTTACTGTGTGCGCTCTGCCGGCTGACTCGCTGACCGGTACCTGTATATCAGGAGCCGACAATGAACCCGATGAGTGCGGATATGGACCTAATGTCATGGGATTGTGTGGTTATTGCGCGGGGAGCTCTGCCAATTCGACCGATTCTTGCTGTACGAACGCCAATGCCGCGAGCCGATGCAAGGACGTAACCGTGCCAACGACGACCGCATCTTTGCCGCCTCTCATGCCGTCCTCTTCATCCAATTCAACAGGAGACGGTGCTAGCTCCCACCATGGTCTTTCAGGAGGCCAGATCGCGGGTGCTGTCGTTGGATCTGTTGCTGGATTTGCGATATTGGTCGCCCTGGTTGTACTTTCCCTGCTATGCCTACGGCGCAGGCGCCGCGCGGAGAGCGACACTGCTTTGAATCAGCCGAACCCGCAAAGGAAAGGCTTTGCGCCGATGCAGAATCCTTCGGACAACCCGGGAATGGTACTGATACCTGGTGGCCGGGTGGCCAGGATGTCTGCCCTGCGAGAAATGCCGAGTTTGACTTCTAGGCGCTCCCGTCGCAACTTTTTCGGTGGCAGCAGCAAGTATACTACTGAGCCCTCCGAATCAGAAGCACCAAGCGCGAGCCCCGGAAGGATGTCGGGACAGGTTCCTCCCGTTACCGGCAAGCGACTTGGCTCACTCACCAGCAGCTCATTTTTGGCTGCTACAAGTAGCGACACGTCTCCTCGCTCCGGAACAAAAGTCTCTTCCCCTGAAGGGGTATCGAGCCAATCCGAGCAGATGTCGTCCTTTCAGGATTACTATTCTCAGGATAATATCCACCCTGGTGATCGGGTCGCTGTTCTCTGGGCGTATCAGCCACGCGCAGGCGATGAGTTCTCACTGGATCGTGGAGAGATGCTGAAAGTTATCGGCATTTGGGATGACGGTTGGGCAACTGGCGTACGTCTTTCAGAAAGTGCCGAAAACTATGATTTCAAGCGTCGCGAACAGCGCGATAGTGGGGTGTCGCAGGGCTCGCACCTGATGCCCTCACCAGCTCCAACAGGGGATATCAAGGCGTTCCCACTGGTTTGCGTCTGTCTCCCACAACATTGGAAGAAGATTATCGATGGCGCTGGTGAGGCAGACAATGAGGGTTCTCCATGATTGTCCGCTCAACACGATTTGCACTTTGCCTTCAAACCTACCTCCCCGTCCTTTCTTTACTCGACCAGGGAGCTTGCAGACTTCTTCACCACTTGTCAATGGCCAAAAGATTTCATCGCCGTTCACCTTCCTTTTGCGTGATACAGTACTGAGCGTCAATTCAGTTGTGATTTCGCCCTCCATTCCGTCCTTGCGAGTCGCCTGTAGCGATTCCCTCCATGTACGTCAAAGCTGTTATAGCCGTACAATCCGTGCAGGCTGTTTCTCAGGAAGATGGTGTGATGAGAAACCCGGAATGCTTGTGAGACGACTTATGCTTTCACTTTTCCTTTATATACCCCATCTTACGGCAATGATTCCCTGTTCTTTTACTAGATATCCTTTTCTTCTATTTTTCTTTACCTCAATTACGTCGGCTTTAATGTTGAATTTTGATGGCTTACTTTCCTGTTCTTCGAGTACATATTAACCTGTGTACATACTTAGACCTAAATCAGATATCGGTGATACTGTTATTAGTACTCGGAGTTGGATACTGCTTCTGTAGAACCCGAATTATTACCCGACTGCGGGGGAACCAGATGCTTTACTAATCCAGCCTATGCCCCTCACAAGCAAAAGGAACCAGGAACAGAAGTCGTTAGTCTTGAGTGTGATCACCTCATCGAGTGGCTATATAATCTTGCGAATAAGTCTTTTCATTCCTCACACTTATCACAACTTGGATATCCATCAAACACAGCAATTGAACGACTCTAACAATGGCTTCCCCGAAGATCATCCTTTACACCTACCACGGATGCCCCTATGCGCACCGTGCCCATATCGCCCTGAAGGAGACAGGTCTTGACTATGAAGAGGTTATTGTCGACATCAAGAAGCCTCGTGAGCCTTGGTATCTCGAGATCAACCCGGTACGCCCTTAGATTTTTAAACATCCATACGCATTATCACTGACGGTGAACCCAATAGCGCGGCCTCGTCCCTGCCATTTCGTACAACGGCGAGATCCTCATCGAATCGGCTATCGTCGCGCAGTTCATCGCTGATGCCCACCCCTCTCACCTCCTTCCCCCGTCGGGCCCCGCAGAGAACGCTCTCTACCGCGCACGGGTGAGCCTCTTCGCCGACGCATTCAGCAGCAAGGTCATGTCGAATGTGATGGCTGGTGTCAGGGCTGCTTCGCAGGAGGAGCGTGAGGCTGCTGGTGATGCGTTGGTTGAGGCTGTGGCTAAGGAGATTGAGCCATTGTTGAACAACGAAGGCAAGGGACCCTTCTTCGGTGGGAGTGAGAGGTTGACGTTTGCTGAGGTGGGTTTCTTTCCCCTTTACCTATACACTGGTTTTCTTTCCTGTTGCCTGGAAGTTATGTGTGCTTGTATACTGACAAGTGCAGGTCCTCACCGGTTCATTCCTCCTCCGGATTCTGGCTTTCACGAAGCCGGAACATAATCTGAACAGCACCAGAGTCCCGGCCCTGCTGAAGGAAAAGGCACCAAAGTTCTTGCGCTGGGCGGAGGCTACTGTAGCTCAAGAGAGCGTCAACTATATCTGGAATGAGCAGGCAGTCGTGGAACACACGCGGGCCAAGTTTGCGCATAAGCCGTGATTTAGTATAGCACGGAAAAAAAAAAAAAGGATAATAATAGGAATTGAAATAGGGCCTATCCCTTAAATGACTGCAGCCTGACGTGATGCTCGGGTCGCCGCGTGTTTGGGACAACCGAGTCCCATGGTTAGCCCATTGATGACAACAACGCAAGGAACTCATGACAGCCGGCCGGATGTTTTATGCCTGCGAGGAATGCTGGCCACGTGTGCAGCGCAGTACATTCTTACCTTGTCGTAATCATCTACTAAGGATCGCATACATAGACATCCTCTACAATAAGCCAAAGTACAAGTGAAGAACTGCCACGGTCAGGGGACTCGTGTCGGCATAGTCACGTGCGGAGTCTCCCCACCATCACCGCATCCAAAGCCGCAAAGCACAACAACCAAAGCCCCTCTATCTCTCCTCCATCTCCCTCTCACTTTCATCTTTCCACCTGTTCAGGAAGAATATTTGCGACTTGTGAGTTATTCCCCTTTCTCTTTGTTGCCCTGTATATGCTCGGTTATATTATCGTCTGGGATTCAGGTTCCGTGTTAAATGTCCCCAGACGAAAAGGGGAAATGTATTGGTGGCCACTTGACTGACTGACGGATCCATATCGCGTGGACATTTCAGCGCAGGTTATCGCTTCCTATATCCCTATTAAAACAGCTTTCGCCTCCTTTACTCCCGCCGGGCTTATATTTCGGTTCTCTTTTTTTTTTTTTTTTTTTAACCTTGTTCAATCGAGATTCACATTACAAGTAGCAACCATGTCGGTATGTTCAGACCAGTTCTGTCTTTCCCCTTTTCCTGCTGAGTGCGGGGTGTATTCATGGTCTTGAGTTGACTAACTTCTCTTTCTAATTCTAGCTCGCATCTGGGTACGTTTTGAGAAACCCCTTCACCTCGCCGCTTGCCATGCTGTCATGCCCGCCCAAACGTGTCATTTACTGATAAGAAGTCCGCGACCAGTGTTTCCGTCGGTGACGATGTCGTCGGTGCATTCAACGAGTTCCGCACGAGCGCAAACTCTAAGGGGGACAGAATCAAGTTTGTGATCTTCAAGATCTCCGACAACAAGAAGGACGTTGTCGTCGACGAGGCCTCGAAGGAAACCGACTATGAGGTCTTCCGCAACAAGCTCGCGGATGCTCGGGATGACAAGGGCAACCCCGCTCCTCGCTACGCTGTCTACGATGTTGACTACGAGATCCCCAATGAAGGAAAGAGGTATGACAACGCTCTAGTTGGATGGGAGAAAGGATAACCATGGCGGAAAGAGAAGAACTGACACGTTGCTTTTCCTTGTAGATCCAAGATTGTCTTCATCGCTTGGGTGCCCGACGATGCTCCTACCTTGGTAAGTGTCATTTTCTGTGGACTGTTGATCAAGATGGTCTTCCGGCTAACGTCGTGATAGTGGCGCATGGTCTACGCCAGTACCAAGGAGGATTTGAAGAGGGCGCTTAAAATCACCAGCGAGATCCACGCCGATGACAAGTCCGACATTGAGTGGAAGACGGTCCTTGCTGATGCAAGCAATAAGAAGGCTGCTGAGCTGCAAAACTAATGGTATCGGCTGGGTCCGGACCATGTTGGTGCGTCAGAGCAGACTTAGATGATTGCACAACACCGCTCCGTCGCCGTGTTTCGTTTATTTTCTCTCCTTCGGAGTAATTCAGTTCGCAATGAGATCCCCGTTTGCTCTGCATACCCGTTAGCTTTCAATATGAGACTGTAACAACGACTTGGACTAGACGGCTGTATTTTCCACAGTCGTGGATATAACCTGGTGAAGTCAATGGAAGGGATATCTGCCAATGTTATGATCCTTTTTCCTTTTCTGTACAAATCACACTTCTCTAGAGTAGAAGGAAGGGTAGTTGTTTGCCTTTGGGTCAAAGGTAGCTATCTATCGTATGATAGCCGGAGAGAACCGGATGCCGCCGGGCATAGTTGGCGGTGATTTCGGAGCACGGCAGCAGCACAGCAGGTGTATACCAGATAGAATCACCGTAGCAGGTGAGCATATAGCAGATAAACAGCAGCATTGACATATATCTAAATAATCCATATACTACTAACACTGGCATCTGGTGGCATATGCAAACCCCGACGGGTCGGGTGGAAGGCAGCGGGCCAATGAAAATGCCGCCAAAAACGGGACTAAGCTCACCGTCCGCCTTTCGAAACCTCAAACCACAGTCGACCATCTGCTCCTCGCCTTTCCCCCCATCGCGAAGCCCCTCTTACGCTTTTATTCGGAGACTTCATACACCCTCCGGGGAAGGTTGATATTTATTGGCCTCTGGAGAGCCATTCTACTCATTTTTTCCGATTGACTCTGTGCGCTCCCTTTTTCCGCACACACACAATGTTCCTTCAATCCGTCACTCGGGCCGCTGCTCGCAGCTCGGCCATGCCTACCACTGCCATTCGTTCCTACCGCGCCGTCCCCAGCCCAATGGCCTGCCTGAACGCCCGCCCCCAGCCTATGCAGAAGGCCATCGCCCCTCAGCAGACCCGCGCCTCGTCCGAGCATGCCATCGCGAACCCTACCCTCTCCGGCATCGAGAAGCGCTGGGAAGCCATGCCTCCCCAGGAGCAGGCCGATCTGTGGATGCAGCTGCGTGACCGTATGAAGGTGGACTGGCACCAGATGACTGTGCAGGAGAAGAAGGCTGGTATGTGATCCTGATACCTGGAGAATTTTTTTCTCTCTTTCCCCTCCTTGGTAGGCATTGGTGCTGATGAGTGTGATATGCATAGCCTACTGGATTGCTTTCGGTCCTCACGGCCCCCGTGCCCAGACCCCCAAGGGCGAGGGTCTCAAGATCTTCTTCAAGGTCGCCCAGCTCGTTGCGGCTTCTTGTGCTGTCTTCTACGTTATCCACCTGTTCGGCAAGCCCCTGCCCCGGACGATGACCAAGGAGTACCAGGAGGCGTCCAACGAATACGCCAGGGTATGCACCCCGCCCATCTTTCTACATTGCATGGCTGGAATAAAACTAACAACAAACAGCAAGAGCGTATCAACCCCATCCACGGTATCAGCAAAGAGGGATACGAGGGCAAGGGCTTCGTCCAAAGCCCCCCGGCTGAGAAGGAGTAAACTGGAAAGACATGAGAATGTGGAACAAGTGCTACGATTGTCCGACAACCTGTTGGATGGGCCGTTTTCTTCTCTTCTGGCCGTATATCCCGTCGCATTGACATACACAGCAAAAACAAAGGACCCTCGTTGCTGGAGTGGTACTTTTTCTTTTCCGTCACAAGCAACCCGAAAATCTGTGTACTTCGTACTGTGCAATAATCGTTTATATTTCTTTTGTAGCCATAGAGCATTGCATTATGTTTCTGATGTATCGAGTTGGTCGTAGTGTAGCTTGGAGCTAGACTGTAGAGAGTAATTGCTCTGTGCACTGCGTCATAGCTTATCCTCGGCTCAATTCTGCAGATATCAATCCTTTAGTCCTGTTTCTAGATAGTCTGGAGTACCTTGGAGTGCAATATCCGGGGTGGAATTGAGAGCCGGATGTGGAGGGAATAACCACACACAACAAACAAATTACAACTTTGTCCTAGGCATTGATATACCCAGGGTACATACTCTATAGTGTAGCACGTATACCATAGCTCTAAATAAGCATGTCATTAACAAGTACAGACCAGCAATCTCAGTACAGGTACAAACTGTAAATTACAAGCGAGCTCCGGCACAGAGCTTCATCACTATGGCGATATACAGTACAGTCGGTGACAAGTTGCGGAACACACGTCAGAGATTTCCGAGCGTTCGTCCGAACAGGAATACCACTGCCAGCATAACAGGTAATCACTGTAAAGAGGGTATTGTATAAGATTGATCAGAGGAATTTTTCTCTACAATTGAGCTTATACTCTGGAATTGATTGATATTGACAATGCATGTCCGGGTATGTATTGCTAGTGGTAGCTGGAGAGTGGCATGGTGGGAGAGAGCTCCGATACTCGGTGGTATGACGGTATTGTATTTTTACATTCCCTGCATCCGGATTGTGCGTTTTAGCCGGCGTCCACTCTACAGGTTCATAACAGTACTGCTATATAATGGAGGGAAATAAGAGAAAACAATCGTCTATTTTATAGACCAGAATAAACAATATCATAGACTATAGAATATTGTAGTATGAAAAACTACAAGTAGTGCTGGTATGTTTCGCGTCGGTACATCACGGGATCGTCGGCAAAACCGCCCCGGAAAGGCTAAGGGCCACACCGTGTGCCCGTCTCTCTCTCGTTCCCTCTCTCACTCTGGCCAACCTCACTCTTTTCCTTTTTCTCTCTTCTCCTCCTCCTCCCCCCCCCATCTCCTCCCCTTGACCTTCTCATCCCCAACTTTTTTATACCCTCTTAAACACCGTCATCATGTTCAAGAGGTAAGTTAATGCCATTGTCTTTTTTCTTTTCCCTTCTAGCCTCCCTCTCTATATTGTTTGTCTCGCTCACACAAATTTCTAGTGGTCTCGCCCGGACCTTCGGGAGGGCTGCTTTTGCCCGTCCGGCCCCCGTCGCTCGCCGCGCTCTCCAGCCTCGCTTCCCCTCTCTCGCCAGATTCGCCAGCACTGAGGCCACCCAGGCTGGAAAGATTCACCAGGTCATTGGTGCCGTCGTCGACGGTATGTTGCTGGCCCTTGTGTTACCGCCCTGCCTTGCTTTTTTTGCCGACGGCTCAACGGGTGTGGGAATTGGGATGGATGGACGCGCAAAAAATCTTTTCTGGCTGCAACAATCCATCAATCACAACCACCACCATTCCAATTCTCGACTCCCGGATACTATCTTACTAGCTTGATTCTTTTTGGTCGAGTTCTGACGTATTTCAGTGAAATTCGAGGGTGAGAAGCTCCCTGCCATTCTCAACGCCATTGAGACCGAGAACAATGGTCAGAAGCTTGTCCTTGAGGTTGCTGTATGTATAGCCGTCACTGTTTATTTAAGTCTGTCAGCTGCTAACGGTTCCAGCAACACATGGGTGAGAATGTCGTCCGTACTATTGCTATGGATGGTAAGCTTCCTTTGTCCCGGTTACCCAATCGGGTTGTCTGCTCCCTTCCCATCTGGGGTTTGACAATTCGACATCACAATTGAATCGAAACTCACCGTCTCAGGTACCGAGGGTCTCGTCCGTGGTGCTGCCGCCCGCGACACCGGTGCTCCCATCACCATCCCCGTCGGCCCTGGTACTCTCGGCCGTATCGTCAACGTCACTGGTGACCCCATTGACGAGCGTGGCCCCGTCAAGGCTACCACCCACCTCCCCATCCACGCTGAGCCCCCGGCGTTCACCGAGCAGTCCACCGAGGCTGAGGTTCTCGTCACTGGTATCAAGGTTGTCGACCTGCTTGCCCCCTACGCCCGTGGTGGTAAGATTGGTCTCTTCGGTGGTGCTGGTGTCGGTAAGACCGTCTTCATTCAGGAGCTGATTGTATGTCCCTTCCTTCGTTTTTGATATGCTTTGATGATCTAACAACAACAGAACAACATTGCCAAGGCTCACGGTGGTTACTCCGTCTTCTGTGGTGTCGGTGAGCGTACCCGTGAGGGTAACGACTTGTACCACGAAATGCAGGAGACTGGTGTCATTCAGCTCGAGGGTGACTCCAAGGTGTCCCTTGTGTTCGGTCAGATGAACGAGCCCCCAGGTGCCCGTGCCCGTGTCGCCCTTACCGGTCTTACCATCGCCGAGTACTTCCGTGACATCGAGGGTCAGGACGTGCTGCTCTTCATTGACAACATTTTCCGTTTCACCCAGGCCGGTTCTGAGGTGTCTGCCCTTCTGGGTCGTATCCCCTCTGCCGTCGGTTACCAGCCCACCCTGGCCATTGACATGGGTATTATGCAAGAGCGTATTACCACCACCACCAAGGGCTCTATCACCTCCGTCCAGGCCGTCTACGTGCCCGCTGATGACTTGACTGACCCTGCCCCCGCTACCACCTTCGCTCACTTGGACGCCACCACTGTCTTGTCCCGTGGTATCTCCGAATTGGGTATCTACCCCGCTGTCGACCCTCTTGACTCCAAGTCGCGTATGCTTGACACCCGTATCGTCGGTGAGGAGCACTACAACACCGCCTCGCGTGTCCAGCAGATGCTCCAGGAGTACAAGTCGCTCCAGGATATCATTGCCATTCTGGGTATGGACGAACTTTCCGAGGCCGACAAGCTCACTGTCGAGCGTGCCCGTAAGCTCCAGCGTTTCCTGAGCCAGCCCTTCACTGTCGCCCAGGTTTTCACTGGTATTGAGGGTAAGCTCGTCGACCTGAAGGACACCATTGCCTCTTTCAAGGCCATCATCAACGGCGAGGGTGACGACCTTCCTGAGGGTAAGTTTCTTCTCCGTCCTTAATTTCACTATCTGATCGATTATTCTAACTTTACTAGGTGCTTTCTACATGGTTGGTGACTTCGCGTCGGCCCGCGCCAAGGGTGAGAAGATCCTGGCTGAGCTTGAGGGCCAGTAAATGTAATATTGTTGTGTTTTGAGCGCCCCTTTCTTTTTTTATTTAGACATGGACTTTCTTTCCATGTTCCGTTTTCTTTTGATGGATGTACAGTATTCGATCTAAGAGAAAAAGGGATTTGAAAGAAAGCTATTCCGAAGAACCAAAAAAGAAGGAAAAAGAAAGGAGCAATACGTTATGCCCCCGAACCCCCAACCAACCAAACCCTCTTATTGTAAGCCTGGATGGAAGTTCTCCAAGCTTGTGTTCTATTATGTGCTCGGATGTAAGTAACCTAAAATGACCACAGTCAGCCTATGATACCCTCTGGGCTGGGACAATTGTATTATTTCTGTTGTTATTCCTTTGTTACTCGAGTAGTGAGTCCAATGTACGAGTAGGTTTCTGTGATTGTTCCTGTGCCATTGAAGTAGGATTGCTATGGCTGTTGGTTTAGGCTCACTCAATGGACGAATGTTGGTATTCTTATTTGAACTTCAATAAAGTACATGGCTTCAATTAACTTTCCACTTATATGCTACTCTAGACTACTCCGTACCGCAGGTTACTATACCCATATGTGAACGGTTGACCAGCAAGAATTTGTCTCTATCGTACTAACAGGTCAAGTCAGGCCCGGGCATCCTGTACGAATACTTGGGACGGGAATCGAATCCTTCACTGAACGAGTGGATACTCATCCGGGATTTTCTCTCCAGGCGTAGGCTCTATGCAGTCCCCAACACCGATGTCTCTCTGGCGGTGCCGAAACAGTATACACAGATTCAACTGGTCTGGCATATCATAGATATCGTCTACCTCATCTTCGGAGAATATGGCCTCGATACAAACACCTGGTCAAAAGATTAGCAATGAGACAAAGAAACGCGAGTGATCCTGGACTCGAGCTTACCAGTCGCCCCGCCATGAATTCGACGGCATCAACCCCGCTAAACAACCCCGCCGCCACAGGTAAGAAGTATATCACCGGCCACCCAGTCACATCCCCCTCAAGGCGTTTGCATGCATAATGGCCAATTCATCGCACAGTATCTCTAGCAGTGAGTGAAGTCGGTGAGCGGCAGCCAACGGCAAAAAAGAGGGGCGCCAGATTCTGCCGCTCGACCGCTCACCACATGCGGAAATCTTAATTTTTTTTCGAGTAGAAGCCCTTTATGTTGGTCCCTCTTTTTCTTCTTCCCTCCCCCCCCTTCTTCCCTGGCAGTTGCTAGCCAGGGAAATTGGGCTTGTTTGTGAATATTTAGTCAAGATGAAATATATTCTTGTTTCGGGAGGTGAGTTTTTTTTTTTTTTTTCTCCTCCTTTTTTCTGGCTTTGCATTGAGAATTGTCGGTGTCGAGGACGAGTACTGATCTTTGTTCAGGTGTTATCTCCGGCGTGGGAAAGGGCATTATTGCCTCGAGCTGTGGTCTTTTGTTGAAGACTTTGGGTCTTACGGTGTCCAGTATCAAGGTTGATCCTTATCTGAACATCGATGCCGGTCTTATGTCGTATGTCCATGTGCCTATATCTTCAATTGCAAGCTGAGTCTCGTGCTGATCATTTCATTTTCTAGGCCGATCGAGTTCGTACCCTAACCCATTCGCCTACTATACAATATCCTGGAAAACGAGTTAACACATTAAAGGCACGGTGAAGTCTACGTCCTCGACGACGGCGGCGAAGTTGACCTCGATCTTGGAAACTACGAGCGCTATCTCAACATCACCCTCTCGCGCGACCAGAACGTCACCACCGGCAAGATCTACCAGCACGTTATCGAGCGTGAGCGTCGCGGTGACTATCTCGGAAAGACTGTTCAGATTGTGCCGCACTTGACAGACGCTATTCAGGATTGGATTGAGCGTGTGGCGCGGATTCCGGTGGATAACTCTGGTCGGGAGCCGGATGTTTGTATTGGTAAGTTTATTGGCTTTGTTGGAGTTAGGGGTATTTGCTAATTGTTTTAGTTGAGCTGGGTGGTACGGTTGGTGATATTGAGAGTGCTCCGTTTATTGAGGCGATGAGCCAGCTTCAGCGACGCGCTGGGCAGCACAATTTCCTTCAGATTCACGTCAGCTATACACCGCTGATTGGTTCAGAGCAGAGTATGTCACTTGGACATGGGTTTGGTAGGGCACGAGCTAATGAATGCAGAGACAAAGCCAACGCAAAGGGCCATCAGCGATGTCCGCAGTGCTGGTCTCCGGCCTGACCTGATTGCCTGCCGTTGCGAGACTCCTCTTGCTGAGAGCACTATTCAGAAGATCGCCAACTCGTGCCAGGTCGAGCGGGACCAGGTTGTTGGTGTGCACAACGTCTCGACCACCTACATGGTTCCCATACTCCTAGAAAGCCAAGGGTTCCTTAACACCCTCAGTCGCATCCTTGAAATTCACACTATCCCCAAACACCCCAAGCTTGTGGACTACGGCAAGGCTATCTGGCAGGACTGGCAGGGACTTGCTACAAGCCAGGATCAGATCCTTGGAACGGTAACGATTGCCCTTGTCGGCAAGTACACCAGCCTCCACGATTCCTATCTCAGTGTTAGCAAGGCATTGGAACATGCCGCAATGCATTGCAAGAAAAAGTTGGACCTGCTTTGGATCGACGCCTCCAACCTTGAAGAGGGTACCCAGGAGACCGCCCCGGCCGAGTACTACAAGGCATGGCACGCGGTCTCCACCGCCAACGGCATTCTCGTCCCCGGTGGATTCGGCACCCGCGGAACAGAGGGTATGATGAAGGCCGCCCGCTGGGCCCGTATGAACAACATCCCCTACCTCGGTGTTTGCTTGGGCATGCAACTCGCCGTGGTGGAATACGCCCAGAACGTTTGCGGCATGGACAAGGCCTCCAGCGCCGAATTCGACGAAACCTGCGAGCAGCCTATCGTTGTGTACATGCCCGAAGTCGACAAGACCAAGATGGGCGCGACAATGCGTCTGGGCAAGCGCCGCACCGTCTTCCAGCCCGGCACCGAGTGGTCGCGTATCCGCAAGCTGTACGGTGAGAAGAAGGACATCTGGGAGCGCCACCGCCATCGCTACGAGGTTAACCCTGAAATGGTGGAGACCTTGGAGAACGCTGGCCTGCACTTTGTTGGAAAAGACGAGACAGCCCAGCGGATGGAGATTGTCGAGCTGAAAAACCACAAGTGGTACGTCGGTGTGCAGTTCCACCCCGAGTACCTGAGTCGTGTCCTTGCACCTAGCAAGACGTTCCTTGGTTTCTTTGCTGCTGCTGCTGGGTGTTTGGAAGGTATTACGGCTGTGTTTAAGGACCGTCATGATCTTAGCCACCAGGGTGTTGAGATTGCGCCGGTGGATGTGACGGCGGAAGCTGAGTCAGCTCAGTGAATTGGCAATAGCTTGGTTTTTGTTGTCTGGTTTGTCATGATTCGGTGTTCCGGGAAAGAAAAGATGAAATATGTTTGGGATAGAGTTTTATATCATCTGCTTAGGAACGAGAATGCATTATTTCATATTAACGGTTTTTCCAAGCAACTTATGGAATCCATAGTTGAGCTTTAATTAGCTATGTTATCCAAACCAGTACTTCCAACTCCACTTCCTAAACAACTCTCCCTCATAACACAAATAACACCACTCTTCATGCAGCTCATGACCACACTCCGTCCTATCCCTTCTCGTGAAGACCTCTCAGCACAGATTACACCATTTATCGCTGGCACTTCCATGGCTGCACTGCGTCCCTATGATTGCGTTTGTCCCTGCGTTTGGTGATGGTATCTGATTTGCGCTTCGTGGGTTTGGTATGGTTGGGGTTGAGAGTGAATATGTAGTTTGGTTTGCACATTTTCTTGCTTTACTTTCTGGTTGTGGTGGTTGTAATGGTGATGTGAAATGAGTAACTGAGATGAGAAGGTTCTGTATTATTTTGTAGGAAGAATACTTCTAGAGAGCGTTTTCCGCCTGGGCGTCATAACCCTGAAATCACTACCGGCAAGACAACCGCTCATACACAGCAAAGGAGGAAGTGGGAGTTGAATTATAGGAAATTTGATATTCACACTGTCCGCGAAGCCATGCATGCCCCTAGTTCCAGGCTGTAATACCCGAGCTTGTAGAAACCGGAATAAACAAAATTGCGTGATCAAGATAAATCAACTAGTACAACCAAACCCAACCTTGTCCATATCGATAGGCTAGAGAGTACACCTATAGGAAAAGTAGCGAAATCCCTCTTCGTCCCTCTTTCTTTCAAAAATACAACCGCATTAGTGCTGCACCACACTATTCTGGCCTTAATAAAGCAAACTAGTCTTCCAAAACCACCCGTGCCGGCTCTTCCACGGAAACGCTGGTGCCGATGCTGATTCAGTAGTAACCTTAGTAGAAGTAGCTGTAGTCGCCGCAGTGGCAGGAACAGTAGGAAGATGAGCAGGGACAGGGGCCTCAGGTTAAGGGCGTTTAGGAGACAAGCGTTGTTGTTCTTGGATGTGGAGGAACTCTTCGACAGATGTCGTCCAACCCATGGCGAAACGGTGTTTTTGGTAGGTGGTGGTTGATGATTGTGAACTGTAGATGGAAAGAGGGACAGGAGATGGAGAGGGAGAGGCTCTCAGAACAGGCAGAACGGGTTCTAACTACTCTGCCTGTATAGTTATGGTAGGGTTGATATCACCATCCAGGATGCGTGGATGCCTGGATATTTGAAATTCTAGTCATGTCTCAGGTTGACTACCAGCTTTTCCTGTATTAGAAAGAGAAAAGACAAGAAGGTGGAATTCTATATCATCTAATTCAGGACGAACATATTCGATTAATGTCTGTCAATATCGTTCCTGTTACCGTCTCGTCACAGCACCCTCAACAGTTGATTGCACTGCCCGTTTTCAACAAAGGTTTTCAAAGACCAACCGCGCGAATCATACCCAAGCAAGGCTGACCTGTTGCTTTGGTATTAGGGTTAACAGTAGTATTAGCAGTTGAAGTAGTAATAGCAGTAGCGGTGGTAGCACCGGCACCAGAACCCGCAACAAATTCAGCACCAGTACTGTTCGTAGTATCAGGGCGAAAGGGAGCCTTAGGATACGAAGGAGCTTGACGTCCTTGGACACGGAGGAGGTCCTCGACAGAGACAATCCAATCCATGACCATGTTTTATGATAGTTATGGGAGTAGAACTGTTGGTGTAGATATGTAAAATGACGAGAGGTGTTTGCTGAATGAGAGGAAATTCTGGGAAGAAATTGATCTTAACTCTGCCCGGTCATCTGATCTTGCAGATGCTTGCCTGATATGATGATATCATCATTTTCAAGACATCGTTTACGATTTCTGCCTCTATCTGCGGAACATTCAATTGGCAAGAGTCTCCAATGCTCCTTGATATGGAATGCTACCTCTATATACAACTTCACGTTCACTCATACACTTATATACACACACTACGACGCCGGACTAGGCGGCATTCTCCCATCTGTCCAATTCACAGCCTTACTTCCCAACTCAAATTCCAACTTCCCCCCATCCTCGAAAACGTCACTCCAATCCACCCAACTCCTCCTCCACCTCTCCCCATTAACCCTCAGTCCCTGAACATAAACACTCTCCCCATCACCATCCTTATCACCCCCCTTCGCAGTAACCTCTAATGTCTTCCCGCCCCCCAAATCAACAGTCAGAGACTCAAACCACGGGGCGTGAATCAGGAACGTCGTCTGGCCTGTTATCGGATACAGACCTAACATGTTCCAGAGGAGCCAGGATTGCATGGCACCGGCGTCGGAATTTCCAGGGAGGCCGGATTTGCCGGTTGAGTAGTGTTCTTTGGCGATGCGGCGGGAGCGGATTGTTGAGAGGTCGGGGCGCGAGACGTAGTGATAGAGGTAGGGGATGTTGAACATGCTGTTGCATTCTTGTTAGCAAGGAATGGGTATGTAGAGAACGCAGAGACGTACGGTTCATTAGTAGGATCGAAAATCATTCCCGAGTCAGAGCCATCGGCACCCGGTGTGAACATGGTATCTAGTCGGTTGAGCACGGTTTGGCGTCCGCCCATTAGCTCGATCATGTGCTTCATGTCGTGCATGGCGGCCCAGGTGTATGCCCATGAGCTTGCCTCGTAGTACGGGTCTCCCCAGTATCCGCTGTCATTGAGGGGATCTGTCTCAATAAAACCCGAGGAATTGCGCGGGACCACGAACCCCTTGAACCCCAACGAAGTCTGGTTAGAATTGAAATGATTCCGCCAATTGCGGGATCGATTCAAATACTTCTCCGCATCATCAGTTTTGCCCAACCCAGAAGCAACCTGGTACAGTCCAAAGTCGTTGCACGAGTACTCCATCGCACGCGTAACAGCCCGACTATACTTCGGCGTGATATACCCCAACGCCTTCCAATCTGGCAACGCCCCTCTGCCTTCTTTAGTCGAGGAGTCAGGAGCCATAGAATCAACAGGTTCATTTGCTGGCGTGATCTCTGCATCTTTGAGCATGGCCTTGTACCCATCTTCCCAGTTTACTGCACCGCGCACACCCTTGACATATGCGTCAGCTAGGACATTGTCCGCATTGGAGCCGCCTTGCGTGCGGCCGTTGTAATTAGAGGAGCGGGCATCAGGGAGATATCCTTCGTAACGGTAGATATCAATCAGGGAGCGAATTTGTTCTTCGTAGGCGGTTGGTTGGAGGACTTGGATGAGGGAGGTTGTGCAGCGGAAGAGGTCCTAAACATTTTCAGTATAACCCAGTACGACTTCAAGAAAAGGGGAATGCTGTACCCAGAAGGTAAAGATATCTTGGTAGTATGGCTCGCTGGAAGTCCAGTTGGGATTCTCGCCTGTTTGGTTCGTTGGGATCAAGTGCATAAAGTATAGCGATGTGTAGAGCAACTGCAGATTCGTGTCGTTTGTGTTTGTCGTGGTAACCTTGTTCAGCACTTTGGTGTTCCATTCGAATTTGGTGTCTTGTACGACTGTGTCGAGGCTTGTTTTCGCTGGGATCTCGTCCTGAACGTTGCGACAGGCTTTGGTTGTTGAGATCCAGGAGATGCCTACTCTTGAGATTACCTCTGACTCCTCGAAAGTGAACACAGCACCGACGCGTTTAGACGTAGATTTTGACGATGCGGTTCCGCTGGGTTGCTCGGTGCTGCCATCCTCATCTGTTCCAGCATAGGTCTTGTTGCTGGTAATCGTTGTATCGAAGTAACCACCTGATCAGTTAGCCAACATGCACAGATGGCGGAAGTAAAGCACGCACAGAAATAAATTGTCCAATCCGGCGAGATATTCCACCCATTATCATAGACCCCAGAGCCCTCATAATGCCCATCTGCAAAAACAGTAATATTTCCACCCTTATAGTTCTGCCCAAGCCCTTGTCCCCGAAACGACGGCAAAACATGTGACACATCAACTAGCACATTATTCCCTTGACTCCCTTCTGGAAAACCATACCGATAGATCCCTGCACGCCCCGAAGCCCCAAGCTCCACACTAACCCCCTCGCCCGTCTTCGCCTTATAATAGCCTAACTCAGCCTCATCATCACCATCCCTCTCCACAGTCAAATTCGACAGAGGATCCTTGATGGTTTTCCCGACTATCGGAAGTTGAGAAACAGTCCCGTACTTTGGCGCACCGCCAGTCCCCTGCTCGTGCATCATGCTGAAGCCCGAGAAGTTGCCAGTGGAGAGGTAGCCGGAGTAGGCGTCGGATTTGGCGTCGTAGAGGTCTGGGCCTAGTTTGACCATGCCGAAGGGGCGGGCGACGCCGGGGAAGTTGTTGCCGCCGCTTTCAGAGCCCATGCTGCTGCATGTTAATTCCGTAGTATGGTAGTGAGATGGTGCGGGTGTTGTACGAAGCCTTACAAGGGATCCACGTGGGAGGTTAGGTCGGCTGCGGCAGCCCATGCCATTGGGAATAGAGCCAATGCAAAGATAAAACTTTTGTAGGCCATAATGGGCTGCTTGTCAGGTGTCAGTCAGCTGTATGCAGTTTAAGGGGTCCAGCCTTACAATAACACAGCTGCAAACCGGTCAGACAGCTCCGGATCGTTGACAGGCTGTTCTCTAGATCTCCGAAGACCAGATAAGTTACTAAAATACTGAAAGAATCAAAAGCATAAATAATAAATCAACAGGGATGAGCGAAATAAGGCTAAATAGATAGCGCGGAGGCGATGAGGCGGGATCAGCAAGTTTCACGCCAAAAACGAAGGATTCGAAGGATTCATTATAAACAAGACTGGACAATTGGACCGGATGCTACCCGGATGTATATGAGTATTTTGGCCCCAATGAATAAATATGTATATGTATTGCAGTCTGATGTCTAGTTCACCGGATGTTTTGGGTGTGTATTCGGAAACGCGGTGTTTATACGCAGTACACAACTGGCCTTGTATTTCTGTCTATGCAGACTGACAGGGCTGAGCTATTGGGGCAGGTGCATAGCCATTTTTGATACGGATTCTGGCTAATATTATCAGGGATGGTTATTATTGATTCTATCAATCTTGCAATCTGGCGTGCAGATAACCCAAGCACATATATTCCACACTCCGGATTTTGTTCTGCATATTGAAGCATATCGGCACATTCAGAAATCTATATTAAAGACCAATATAATAATCGTGCTGTTGCGCATTCTGATATCTGTATCCAATATGATTCTATCAGCATGATATGGAACCCACGTCATGGGCCGGGTCTTGACGATTTATTATCCAAGCTCTAGAGCTTGAGTAGCACATTTGACCGGAAGTGTTTGTTTGTAATCGGGCCTCGTGTCCTTAGTTACATCTTCAAGATTAATCAATTGCATGGCTTGCCGTCTCGACTGCTTGGTAACATTAATATTAAATCACGCCTATCCGGTGTACAGCTGCAGCTCCTCAGAGCGAGAAGCGCCACAAGCATCATAAAACATATTTGGGCTCCCAAGCATAGAGGCTTGTTGGGAATCCTGGTTGCCTTGCAGTGATATCCTACTTACCATCACTATATTAGACAAAAGCATCTGTACAAACCAAAACTACAGAACAAGCGCCATAAAGGAACAGATAACCAGGCGGAACCTGGTTTGTCCTGCCCAGTATATGTTCTACCTGTTGTAGAAAGATATAAAAGCTTTTCATTCTACCAGAAGCAACTTTCTTCCAACAACTATATTCCAAATCAGGTTTCTATCTGCAAACTACGGCTCAGATCGTCACCATTAAACCGACATTACTCTGAGCCAAGATGGAAAACAAACCTTATTTCATCTATATAGAGAACATGCAGACTGAACAACCGACATACCTGACTGACACTGACTGACTCGTCACCACCTCTCGGCGCGCTGCTCCTATCACTACTACTCTTACCGGAGCAGCAAAATTGCCTCCGTGGTATAACCCGCGTGGGTGATCCAGAAATAACAAGTGGATAATCATTATGATAGGTTTTCTCGTCGCAGCAATAGTCCTGGATGCAAATGTAGGTGGAGTCGTGGGCTTGAGGAACACAAGCGATCGATATCCGGACTACAGTCCGCTGCAGTATCGACTAGTGAGCGATTACATGGGTGCCGGCTTCTTTGACTACTTTGACTATTTCAGCGAAGACGATCCTACGATGGGGACTGTTGACTACGTCGATCGCGCAACGGCACAGGATCTAAACCTGACATACACCACCGACAACTCGGCCGTTCTCAAAGTAGACACTGTCAGCCCAGTCACTGAGCGTGGACGTCGGTCTGTCCGCATCGAGTCAAAGGCCCAGTACAACTATGGGCTGGTCATTTTTGATATCACCCATACACCAGTCGGCTGTGGCACATGGCCTGCGGTTTGGCTGCTAGGTCCCGACCATCCCTGGCATGGTGAGATTGACATCGTGGAGACGGATAACTTGGCCCTTGATGGGAATATCATGACTCTGCACACCTGGGAAGGCTGCAACGTGGAGAACATCGAACGAAAGCAGACCGGGAAAAAAGGCAAGTGGAATTGCGGTGATGGGGACAGGGATGGATGCGATGTCCAAGGCTACCCAGAGTCTGATGGGGAACAGATGAATAATATGGGAGGAGGTGTTTATGCCCTGGAACTGCAAGAGGCTGGTATTAGGACTTAGTTCTTCCGCCGCAGCCAGATCCCACCAGATAATTCGATTAACCCTGATCCATCAATGTTCGGAATCCCTTTGGCCGATTTCCCGAGCACAAAATGTGACATTCTGTCGCATTTCAACACCATGAGCGTCGTTGTCAATATAGCTCTCTGTGGTCAGCAAGGTGCTGACCCCTGCTCTATACTGACAAGTACCAGTGTCCGGGAAATTGTTCGGATTTTGCAAGGAAGAATCCGGAGTATTTCACCGATGCGTACTGGGAGTTTAAGGAGTTCGAGGTGTTTCAGGCCGGATAATTCTCTTTTGATTCGGCTGTTAAGGTTGTTAGAAGGTTGTGATTTGAAGATCGGAATCTGTTTTGTCATTTCCTTTTGCGTCGAGTTTGCTTAGACCAAACTGCCTGGTTATTTTCTAGGGCTGAGCTATGCCTGTTGATATACCCTTTACAACGAATTGATTTCCCTCGAAAGATGCATACACTGCCAGCTTTCCATACGTAGACCAGCGCATTTGATACGGATATTGTAGACTTGCCGCTTGCGAACTGCGAACTGTTCTTGGGATGGTCACACAGTGTGCTGCTCGCATCATCAGCTGATGATCTGCTATAAAGCCGTTTTCCTGGTGTGACAGACCATACTGAACCCAAGTGTACATTTTTCATTTCGGCACGCGCATGGTATTCCCTACGTCTCTGATAGCATGTGCCCAGGATGTTGATTCGTGATTCGCTTAAAGAAAAGCAAAGCCGCGCCACCGGATTTCTCAGACGTCTCAGGTGCTCCTAGTACGGACTACTCGGAAGCACTCGCCTATTGGATCGTGATTCCCAGTTCTAATCTCGGCAACTCATCCTAGACCTCATGCTCATCAAAATCTGCTGTAGCTTTCTCCCTGTACAGTGGTTTGAGATGACCAGTAGGGACGGCAAAAAAAAAGGAAGAAAGAAAGTGAGCCACGATAGCAAACATGTTTCCAACATTACCGGCCACATGCCCTCCTGAAGCGCATTGAAACCTATCATCTGCAGCACATGGTCAGAGCAGTAAAATGGCCAAAAAAAAAGGCCAAAAAAAAAAAAAAACGTACTTGGACAGCCACAGCGAACAGGATGCGATGACATGAATTCGCATGACTAGCATAACTTTAGAAAAAGCAAAGCATCCCTGCTCGATATTTGGAAAATTTCCGAGAAGGCCTTGGAGAGGTTTCCTTGTACCTTTGTCCGTTATTTGCTTACTAAAACAGGTACTGGAAACCTTGTTTCTGGACTTTATTCACTCGAGACATTGGCGGAATTTATTGAGCTTATTGAGAAATAAAGTTGAGGGCTCTATTGATATCAGCTTGTAGCATAGTTGCGGCACTCGCGTAGCTCACATGGATCCAGGTCCGGTTTCTGATCCGATACTTTCTTTGTCACTTTTCTGGTGAATTGCATCAGTGGAGAAACAGTGTGCATGATACAGCGACGTATCGGGCCAATAAACAAGGATAGAGGGGGTTCATCTGCTGCAGCTGCCGTGGCGGAGGAGGGGGAGTATGCATTATTTCGATGGATTGTAACTTTATCAAGTCTTAGATTTGAGATTCTGGTACTTCAGGAGTGAATAGAAATAGAAATGCGAGGAGCATGTAGTTCGGTCGTACATCTTTCAAAAGGGCCCAGTTGTCACCAGCTGATAGCTTGAGATTTTGTCTGCGTTTCTGCGGTTGTTTTATTTGACTGAAGAAAGCTTCGTTATGATATTCCGTCGGCAGTTATCGTGCCTGGTGGCTCTTTTGTATACCAGTGCAGACGTTCTAGGATCCCCGACCTGCGAGAAGACTCCGGCTGGTGACTGTACATATCCGTCTCTGATTAATGCGACGTCAGATCAAATTCAGGATGGCTTGAATAAAGGATGCTTCACGAGCGCTGATTTAGTCAGGGTATGCGTTCGCCCATATCCCAGCTCGGCATGGCTAACCGTGTTGTAGGCGTACGTGGAAAGAATCCACGAGGTCAACTCGACCCTGCACATGGTGTTGGAGATCAATCCAGACGCGATGCAGATTGCCCAGAGTCTCGATGAAGAGAGAAGGAATGGCAACACTCGAGGGTTTGTCATCTATTACCTCTGCGACGTGGAATATGCAGCTAAAGAGAACCACTGTAGTCCTCTGCACGGTCTTCCCATTCTGGTCAAAGATCTGATAGGCACAAGCGACAGAATGGAAACGGCTGGTAAGTATCCAACCCCATATCTTTCAGTGTGCTGCTAACCGACCTATTGCTCAGCCGGCTCGTATGCACTCGTTGGTGCAAAAGTACCCGAAGATTCAACCGTGGTGGCCAAGCTCAGAGAAAATGGCGCTATTATTCTCGGCAAGACAAGTCTCTCGGAATGGGCGAACTTCAGATCCTCGGATTCATCTGATGGCTGGAATGCAAGAGGAGGTCAGACATATGCCGCCTATATTCAGAATCAGACTCCCAGTGGAAGTTCTAGTGGCAGTGCCGTGTCTGCTGATCTGGGACTCGCTTTAGCAGCGCTTGGGACGGAGGTAAGTTGACGTTAATCCAGCTTGACAATGTTTCGTGTTAACCATTTCTCTCCGAAAGACGTGTGGAAGTATCCTCTGGCCCAGCGAAAAGAGTAACATCGTCGGGATCAAACCAACTACCGGACTGACCTCACGGCATATGGTCATTCCAATCAGCGAGCGCCAAGATACTGTCGGACCTATGGCAAGAACGGTCAAAGATGCAGCGATGGTTCTGCAGGCTATTGTCGGACAGGATCCTAAAGATAACTATACACTAGCCTCGCCATTTGCGGCCGGTTTTCCGGACTATGTTGCAGCGTGCAAATCGTCCGGTTTGCAAGGAAAGCGAATCGGGATCCCTCACAACGTTATCACCCGTAATGATGGGAAAGATAATCCTGTTGTATCGGCTTTTAAAGCCGCCATTTCGGAAATAGAAGCTGCAGGAGCGACTATCGTGGGCGACGCCAACTTCACGGCTTATGAGGAATCCGTGAACTCGAATACATACAACGAAATGATGGCTCTAGATTTCATCAGCAACATCGCAGACTACCTTTCCGGCTTGAAAACTAACCCAAACAAACTTTATTCCCTGGACGACATCCGGAATTTTACACAACAAGAACCCCTGGAAGATTTCCCAGATCGCAACACGGAATCATGGGACATAGCCCTCTCCGTAGGAATCAACAACACGTCCCCAAAATTCTGGTCAATGTACCAGGAAGTCCTCAGGATTGGCGGTGATGGGGGTATCCTAGGTGCTCTGACAAGACAAAACCTGGACGCTGTCATCCTGCCCACTACTTTTGCTCCTGCAATTCCAGCCATGGTTGGCTCGCCAGTTATCACGGTTCCGCTTGGCGTGTCCCCAGAGGGAACGCCTGAAATAAAGGATCGTGGAGTTGTGTACAGTGCTCCTGGGATTCCTTTCGGGATCAGTTTTCTGGGAGCGAAATGGAGCGAAGAGCAGCTAATTGGGATGGCGTACGCTTTTGAACAACGGACTTTGAAAAGAAATCAGTTACGACGAATTATTGAGCCAAAGACGGAGCTGAGAGATGTCTTATAGTCCCAGTATCTGGTCATGTTTCTGTTCCAGGGACATGCTGGTCCATTGCCCAAGGAGCTATTTTGTACATAGAGATGACTCGCATTCTGCATAACATGTTAGCTTCATCGTTAGTGATTTTGGATATGAAAGAAAGCACAGTAGACACTTGCTTCAAGGCTATGTGTCGAAGAATAACTGCGTGACTAAAAGGGTTTAGCGCGGGCTGGTTTTCTAATCGATAAGGCCATCCTCCGCAGTCGATGCTCTCGTTTCCCACCAGGACTATCCCATATGACAGAATCGCCATATTCATGACTCTACTGCGATAACGACATCTTTGCACACGATGGAGAACCTAGAACATACCTGCGCATCACTGCGCGCGCAAATTTTCGCCACAGAAACCAAATTAGCGGGGTTGCGACGCGAGCTCGAAAGCGCAGAGAAGGCCGCCATAGAAATCAGGAAGCAGGAGGATACAAAGACAGAAGAGAACAAAGATCGTGGAACAAGGACCTGGCCACTACTGGCCGAGGAGTATCGGCGCTATGGGAGACAGATGATTGTGCCACAGCTTGGTCTTCCAGGTGAGTCAAAGACAGAAAAGTTTCAAGTCGCGTGCACTCTAATATTTCCCCTCTCTCCTACAGGCCAATTGAAGCTTCGATCCTCGAGAGTATTGATCATCGGCGCGGGTGGATTGGGATGTCCGGCTGCGCAGTATCTAGCCGGAGCAGGGGTGAGCACATTAGGTCTGGTCGACGGGGATACGGTTGAGTTCTCGAACCTTCATCGCCAGGTCCTCCATCGGAGGAGAACTGTCGGTAAATTCAAGGTAGACAGTGCGATTGAGTATCTTCAAGAGTGAGTGTTACTATACTGCGCCTTGAAGTGGGTGGTGCTGACCGTCGTGCGCTGCTAGATTGAATCACCTCTCTACATATATCCCTTACAGAGCACATCTTACACCACAAGAGGCACCGAAGATATTTAGTGACTACGACCTGATCCTCGATTGTACGGATAACCCCGCGACTCGTTACCTGATCTCGGATACTGCAGTGCTGCTTGGGAAGCCGTTGATCTCTGCCTCCGCGTTACGAACCGAAGGCCAGCTCATGGTCTTGAACAACCCTCCTCGACCAGCTGGAGATGGGACCGGAGGACCATGCTACCGATGCGTCTTCCCGAAACCGCCCCCGGCGAACAGTGTTGTCAGTTGCGCAGACGGCGGTATTCTGGGACCTGTAGTGGGGACGATGGGTCTTCTGCAGGCGTTGGAGGCAATCAAGGTTATTACTGCAAGTGATAGCACCCCTCATAATCCCCCATCACTTCTTATTTTTTCTGCGTACTCGGCGCCTCAGTTCCGGACCATCAAGCTTCGCTCCCGTCGGGGGAACTGCACTGTGTGCTCTGCTGAAGCCAGCGTATCGTTGGACACTTTAAAGTCAGGGTCAACCGACTACGAATTCTTCTGCGGAACAGCAACCGCCGAGACACTGCTTTCGCCAGAAGAACGCATTTCACCGCAGGAATACCGAGCGAGGCATTCCGATACATTCGCGCCTACCACCCCTGCTGCAGACGGCAAACATACAATAATAGACGTCAGAGAAAAGGCCCAATTCGACATTTGTAACATAGACAACAGTATCAACATCCCTATCTCGAGCATTCTTTCGTCTCGCCCGACTCCGGCTGCAGAGGATGGCACATCCGTCGCGTTGCCCCCATGGCTTCCAGAAAACATCGCTTCTCCAAACTCCACTGACCCCATATATGTTGTGTGCCGTCTTGGGAATGACTCACAGGTTGCTGTGAAGAGACTGAAGGAATTGGGTTTGGACCGTGGAGGCCAGAGGTTCATTGGTGATATACGGGGTGGACTGCATGCCTGGCGAAGACAGGTAGATCCGGAGTGGCCTGAATATTAACTAGCACCGTATTCATTACATAAAGTAGATAGCAATGAGCAACGAACTTAACCAGGAGGAATAGACAAAAAAGAAAAAAAGCAAAAAAAAGCAAAAAGAAAACTCCCCGACTGGGAATCGAACCCAGGTCTCCCGCGCTTGCAATTGTTGAACTGACAAGCGGAAATCATGACCACTAGACCATCGAGGACTTGTTATGAAAGTATTTTGGCAATTATTACCCACAAGTCAACCAAGCAGTCGATGATGTTCGTCAGTGTTCCCACACCAATCTCCCATCCGATATCAGGCTGCTTCTCTAAGCGCAGTGGCTGTATCTGCCATGGGGATCTGTTGCGTAGCTCAAAGCCCTGGTGAGAGACGTCTCGGGATCGCTAACGCTTGTAGCCGAATGAAAGAAGGCTGAGACTATGGTTAGAAAGTCCATTGGCAAGATAGAGTATCGCCAAGCAAATGGTGTCGGATGGTGACTCAAGTCGTTGCCACTCCATTTTGCACCCGTTTGCTGAAGATATTCCAAGTTCAATGTAGCGCACAGTATGCGACAAGCAGGTAGCCCTCACAAACCCCGTCAGCAGTTATACTGAGCCCCTCCTGACCGATTCTTGAATATCAATGGACGCTCCATGTTAGAATAACCTCCATTTCCAGCTCTCAGGGTGGGTCAGTGTCGGTTTCCTGGGCCGAGAACCGACTGCCGTTCGCGTGTCGTAATGTCCCGAGCTCTGCGACTTCAAGCAGTTCTTTTCTTTTACTCACACCGATTCCTCAAATAATAAGAGCCGTTTTTATATCGCGGACTTTCCCCTGGCAATAGAGATTGCATACGGGGTTGATGAAACAAGATTCGTTTGCGTTCATCGAACAGTAGCAGGTCCCACGGATCGCCCCTCCGATTGGGAGCGCCGTTTTCACGTCGAGGTTTTGCGCCGTCACGGTTTTCTCCTCTTTCCGCCGGTTGTTTTTTTCATCAATCTTGCTCTGCTGGGTCGCTGAAGAGCCGCGACAATTTGACGGATCTCTGATCGCAAAAGAAGAAGAAGAGAGTGCGATATAACAGTCCGGGGTTGGTTGCCTGGCGCAATAACATCATCTCTATCGGGTCACGTGACGCAAGGGCAAAGGATGTCGACACGCCAAACAAACAGATAACAGTATACCTGCAAGTTTGGTGACGCTTTGCGACTGGACTGTTCAAAATGGTTTCCCGGCCCAGCTCGTTCAGCGATACGGATCCTCCGATCCAGTTCAACACGCCGAATCCGCCTGTTAATATGGAGGTCATGCCTCAACCTAGGAAGAATTATCTGAAGATTTTCGCGGGCAAGGTGAAGCGAGGATGGCAGAAATTGGAATTAGATATTCCAACAGTGCTGCAGATGATGAAGTAAGTCTGTTTGATTGCCTCGATATGGCCGGTGCTAACATAAGCATCAGAGGCGCTATTCCGCCCACAATTGCTCTTGCTATGTAAGAAGCATTCCCGTAATTGAGAGACTGGATTGTAGCTAACACAGTCAGGTACCAAGCCGACTCAGTTTCCTCAGAGTTCACCACTCTCGGTTATATGGTGGCTATCATCTCCGTCCTCGGATTCGCCATCATGCCCAGAGCCAAGTTCATCCAAATGATGGTCCTTGATGTACTAGCAGTCTGCGTAGCCATCTCAATTGCCCTGCTCATGATGTATTGCTGTATACACTCACGGCAGCATGCGACTACAGGTTACCGGACCGCGCTTGGAGCTTACAATTCATCTGCATCTGCTGTTAGCGGCGTGTGGCTTTTCTTTCAAACGTTCATGGTGCACTCTCTCCGTGCTAAATTCCCGCAATTCCAGTTTCCGGTTATCATATATTCGATCATTGCAGTGGTTACCAGCACGTATGCACCGCAGTTTACGAGTATGGCTACAGCTATCGGCTTTGCTACGAGACTCCTGAAGGCGTGTATGACAGGTTTGGCTCTTACCACGGGGGTTTCTCTGTTCATATTCCCCCTATCTACCAGGACAGTTGTCTTCAAAGAAATGGCAGGATACATAGGAGGCTTGCGCGCGGCTCTCAAGGCGCATTCAAATTACTTCGTGACCCTAGAACGCGACGATATGTTCGGCCGCACAGAGACATTCGACGAAACAGTCGAGAAAATGGGCAAAAAAGGAAAAGTCTACAGCTCCGAGGCGCAAGCCATCCATGCTGCAGTCCAAAAAATCACCGAGCTCCACGGAAAACTCCATGGTGACCTGACGTTCGCCAAACGGGAGTTTGCTTGGGGAGAGTTAGGTCCTGATGACCTGCAGATGACTTTCCGACAGCTTCGAAAAGTTATGATTCCCGTCGTCGGGATTGGGTTTGTGGTGGATATCTTCCAGCGCCTTTCGGAGTACAACAAGTGGAATGAGCCAATTGATCCGAACGCAAACGATGTCCCGACTGATGCCATCCGCCAACGGGTCGTGCGAGAATGGAATGATATCATGAGGGCCGTTCATGACCCGTTTGCTTCCATGATTGAGACAATCGACGAAGGGTTACAACATGTTTCTTACACCATGAGGTTGACTAAGCCACCGAAGAAAAAGGCTGCCCCCAGTTCTGCAAATTCTGACATGTCTGATAACAAGGATGGTGGGGATATCGAAGCGGATGCTGGGAAGGCTGAGCCGGGCGACAAAAGGTTCGCTGAGCATTTCCGGCACAAGTTGAGTGAATTCCGGGTGGCCAAGAAGATTGCATTGCAGACTTGGGCTGAAGAGAAGGGTCTGAAGCTGCCGGATGACTTTTTCGAACATCCTTCAGCCATGGAGGATATTGATGATCTTCCTGCGGACATTACGGGGTTCAGCAGGGATAGGAACCGTCGACAGCTCTATCTGTTTCTTTTCGTATGTACTACCATGACCTGACCACTTTCAGGAGATGATGCTGACCAATGTAGATGGAACAATTGCTATTTGCGTCAGGACAAACAGTCCTGGAGTTCGTCCAATTCGCCGACGAAAAGCGCGACAGCGGGAAACTCTCCAGGACACGTCTCATTGTCCCAGGAGGAAAACGAATGATCAAGTGGCTAGCAAGTATCTTCCATGTAGGCGACACTCACGAAGATGATAATATTGGCGACATCAACACGCAAGGCAACATCCTACAACTGGGGGAGGCGTACAAGTACCGAAAAGACCCCGAGCATCTCCCACCACAAACAGCCTTCGAAAAAGTCGGGGACAAAGTCCGCATGTTCTCATGGATGTTACGCTCGACTGAATGTGCCTATGGATTTCGGGTAGCGTGCGCGACGATGACCATTGCTATTATTGCTTATCTCTACGATACCCAGGAGTTCTTTGTCCGGCAACGGCTGTTCTGGGCTATCATTATGGTTAATCTCAGTATGTCGCCTACCTCGGGACAGAGTATCTTTGGTTTCGTGCTACGAATCCTCGGCACTGTACTCGCCATGATAGTCTGTTTCTTGTCTTGGTACATTCCCGACGAGCACACAGCAGGTACCCTGGTATTTTTCTTCATTTTCGTGTCTTGTGCTTTCTATGTTCCTATCAAGATGTTTCGGTTTCGCATCATCGGCATTATCACCATCATCACCGCATCCATGATCATCGGCTACGAGCTCCAGGTCCGCAAGGTCGGGGAACAAGTCGCTACATCCAACGGACAAGCGTACTACCCCATCTACCTCCTTGCGCCTTATCGACTGGCAACCGTTGCAGGTGGCATCGGTGTCTCGTTTATCTGGACTTTCTTCCCGTATCCCATGTCAGAGCATTCTGTGCTTCGCCAGAGTCTGGGAGCGTCGCTGTACCTTCTAGCGAATTACTACTCGCTTAACCACGAGACGGTCTCTGCGCGGATTCGGGGTGATGAGGGTGATATGGCGCTCAAGACGTCTTCTGGGCGTAGGCTCGAGAAGGCACGTAACCAGGTATTCTCGAAACAAATGCTGATGTTGAACGGTCTGCGGACGTACTCTGGGTTCTTGCGATGGGAGGTCCCAATCGGTGGTAAATTTCCAAAGAGGCGATATGATTCGATCATTAATTGCATAGAAAAGTATGCATTCCACTATTTTGAACACAAACCACGCAATTTGCTAATTCATACAGCATCGTAAACTACCTATCTCTACTAGGTTACGCCTCCGAAGCCCTCTCTAAACTCGGCGCCGATGAGTCCGAATCCGCCTGGATCCATGACTTTAAGGCCCTCATCACCCAAGCGCGCATCACAACCCACGAAATTACCTCCGTGCTATGTCTCCTCTCAGCAAGTATCACTAATCGCCAACCATTACCGCCATACCTGAAGACGCCCCGGCCATACAGTTTCTCAAAACGCCTCGAGGCGCTGGACAAGGATATTCTGAGTATCAGGCACATGGCTGAACCGGGGTATGCGGCGTTTTCGGTGCTGCAGATTTCAACGAGGTGTATTGTGGGTGATGTAGATCGGTTGTTGCGGTATGTTAAAGCCGACCTACGAATTAAAATAGGCGTCTTATACTGACTCAGTTTAGGGACGTAAAAGCACTGGTCGGCGAGCTGGACTTCTCCTTCCATGCTGTTAGCACCCGCGAGACCTCGAAGTCGTCAATGAATGTCACGAGGTCATCTATGTATGCATCGGGACTATCGAGGGCTTCTTCATTCCGCGATAAAAATGATTAACTGTCCAGAGGGTCCGGCTTCCTTATTCATTTCGAGATTTTTTGTATGATTGCACCTGTACAGAAGATATAATAGATAACTGTATATCCCCAGGGGTCATCCCCATTGAACTATCCGACCTGACATCACTCACAAAGGTATATGTGCCTGTAAATCTATTTTATTGGTCGAATACACAAACAATGGCTCAATCTTTCTCTGACGATCACGCCTTGGCGAGACGAGACGCCCCGCCTCAGCCTTCTATCAGCTTGAATACACATTGACAGCTGCCATCACCTACGCGCTCACCATAGACAGCAATAACAACCTCAGAAAGCGAAAAGCGCATACAAAATCGCGACGAGGCTGTTGCGTTGGAGGCTTTGCAGTACTATAACGAAGCGCTGTCTGGCCTGGGGGAATTGCTCGGTTCGAATGGGATGCAGTCGATCGATATCGCTTTGACAACTTCTATCCTGCTCTCCTGTTTTCAAGTCTTCCGGCGAGACTATGCAGCTGTGCAGATGCACTATACAAGCAGTCTAGAAATCCTCAAGCCCTGGCGAGGAACCAAGACCTACGCAACAGTCGACTATCCCTACGCCTCACGCTCCCAAGCAGTAATCCCCTGCTACGAACGCGCATTAATCGAGCATTTCTCCCTCCTAGAAACGCAGATTGTCTCCTTCCTCCAATCACGCCCCTTCGCACAAGACGCCGCCCTTTTCGAAGAGAGCGTCTCCAAAATTCCAACCCCAATGGACTTCACCGAACTAAACGACGCAAAAGAATCATCCATCTTAATAACGAACACGGAAATGAACCTATCCACTCGTGCTAAAAACAGGCTTGTCTTAAAACAGAAGAAGAACCAGAGCGCAAGAAAATGGTCTCTTCCGTCATCGCGATACGTATAATACGTCTCTGCAATTCGCTGCAATCGTGAGAATCCTTACGTGAGAATGTCAGCTTGCGCTTACGCAGTGGATGCAGGGTTTCGATACTTTGTATCGTTAGACAAGGGCCAATATGTCTGTTCAGGAGACGGTGACGACTTCTGTCCTGTGGCTGGGCTGTACAGTCCTGTACACGCTTTTCGCGCGCGACCTCTCCAAGGGCGAGATGGGATACGATGTGTATTTCCAGGGCTTTGAAGACGCAGTATCCCACGCTCTAGTCGCCATACGGCGTCACCACCGCCAATCCCAAAAACAACAGAACCGCCAACTAATGTTTTCACTAGGTCTAGACATCATGTCCTTCCTATAATTCATCGCGATGAAATGCCGCCACCGAAGTGTCAGGGACATGGCTCTCTACACATTCTCCTCAACGCCGTTACAGGAGGGTCTACGGAGCAGAGATAGTGCGTTTCTGATGACGCGGGTGTTAGTAGTGGAGACGTAAGAAGAGTTTCAGATCCCTGGGACTGCCGGGCCGGAGGGATCCCCATAGAGGCACGGATTACTGGGGTGAATTTTCTGTTGAATGCTGAGATGGGGGAGTTGGTGCTTGTTGTTCATAGGCCGGGGGAGAGGGTCGAGAAGTCTGTGAAGTACGTTAGTGGGTTGGACAAACATGAACAAGGCAACTAGGGAGATGATTTGAAGTGATTCTATATATTGCAGCTTGCGGATCCGCCTAGCAGCAGGGCTGTGGCTAGCTGGTCAGGGACTATTCCAATATCCATTGCGAGGCAAAACATATCCCATGATACGCTACATTTCCGAGGAGAATAACGTCCATTGTCTCGAACAACCCACCAACACGCGGCACCGATAGACGAGGGTAGTACGAGACTACAACGTTACCAAAGGCAAAACGGTCGTACAGTTGGTGACTTGCGCACGGGATATCAGAACATACGAAAGGGATCCAGACAAGTCATTTGCCGAAATAGGATACATAGTGAACTGCTAAACAATGGCGGTGGAAATCACAGCCACACTATACTTGGACATTTTATGTACACCGTAACCCCATACATGTGACATGCTCAGACCCGACGCATGTGCCTCTAACCTCCAGCATCTGATATCACTTCCCTTTCCCTTCCATACAGCTTGCTCATTGACTGACGCACGCACATTGGTCGAACATGGAACAATCCCAACATTCCAAGCGAAACCCAAAACGAAACGGTATGCACCGATTCCCCATCGCTCCCTTGCATGGAAGAAAAACCCGCCCGAGTGGAAAGTGAAGTTTCTTTTCATAAACAGGTTAACCTGTCTGTCTGACTCTTGTGAGACTGGCATATCGTGCTCCAGGATTAAACTCGGCGCAAGTGTGTACTTGTATTCGGCGGTTATATACTGGCGATATCCCTTGCGTGATTCCCTGACATGGAGATGTACAATGTCCCACATTATCATGCTCGGAATTCCTCATGCCGTTTTGTTCCTTTTTAAGAATGTACGACGTCCTCACTATCGAACGGTTTTGGATTGGTTTGCTTTCAATCGGTCGTGGCTGGATGACGAAGGACGAGAAAGAAAAGCCAGCGCATACCATCTGTTATCTATGGTATAAAATAGAGAGACCGAAACGATAACAATTGCATCAAATGGGCGTCACACCAGAGATAAACGTCTACAACGATGGCAAAGAAAGCGGCGCATCCAAAGCTCATACCCGCGATACACATCTCAGCATCGAGGAATTCCCACCCACCCTCGAAGAAGAATTCCGATTTCGACCTTCAATCCGCGACGAGGACATTGAAGACCGATTTGAGGATGAGGATAGTGAAGCTCGCCATCGTCGCCGTCTGGCAAAGCGCCAAAAAGCTGGGTGGAGACCCGGGGTTAGGGAATGGCTGGTTATCATCTGCGTGTCGATTGTGGTTATGATGGATGCATTTGATGCGACTGTGGTGATTCCTCTGGTACCTGTAGGTAATTATGCTTTTCTTGTTTGCGATCCCCTTAACTGTTTTATTCATCAGTTGAAAAAAATTAAATGCAATAGTACCTTTCTCACGCCTTTGCGAGACCACTCGAGAACATCTTATGGCTGCCCGCAGGCTACCTCCTCGCCAACGCAGGAGGACAGATAATTTTCGCCATGCTCTCTGAAATATTTAATTACGGCTCCCTCATGATAGCCGCTCTTCTCTTCGCCACGGCAGGAACAGGCATCTGCGGCGGCTCCATGGGTTTCCCTGATCTGCTTGCTGGTCGAACAGTGCAGGGAATTGGCGGTGGCGGTGTAATGGCGATTTCGCTCTTGGTCGTGATGGATACCATGCCAGGTTCGCATTGGGTTCGGTACATAGGGTGGCTGTCCACAGTCCGCGTGATTGGCGCTATACTGGGCCCGCTTCTTGGTGGACTATTTGTCGACTATGCCCGGTTTAGTTGGGCGTTTTATTTCAACTTTGCCTTTTGCGCTCTGGGTCTGTTGATATGCCCCTTTGCTGTGGATTTGGGCTCGAAGAAAGGTGCTTCTCTGTCTAAGTTGAAAAGAATGGATTGGCCCGGCTGCATTTTGGCTCTCACCGGTGTTGGCTTTTTTCTCGTTGGGATGTGTTGGGGCGGTACGGAGTATTACTGGAAGGACTGGGAGACGGTGATGCCAATCACTATTGGAGGAGTTATGATCATTGCTCTCGTCCTCTGGGAGATATTATGGGCAACACGGCCGTTGTTCACGTTGAGAGCGTTGGGCCTGCAAGATCCACGGTCAACGGCGGTTGCGTATGTCAGTAGTTTTGTTCATGGTTTTCTGGTAAGTTTTCTTTTCTTTTCTTCTTTTTTTTTTTTTTTTTGAAGAATGAGACGGAGACTGGAAATGAGAGACTGATCTGAACAGATATTTTGCCAATTGCAATACCTCGTCTTATACATGACCTCCGTCAAATACCTCTCTCGGTCCCTAGCAGGAATCGTCTCTGTCGTTCTCACGGGACAAACTCTTCTAGCCATTGTCCTGGTGTCTCAGGCTGGTATACTAAAGAAGCTCCCACTACATTGGACGATCCGGACTGGATGGGCAATAACTCTCATCAGTACGGGATGCTTCATCATTCTCCACAAACGCACTCCAATGCCCGGTGTGATATTCATGCTCTTTGCAGCTGGAACAGGTCATGGCTTTCTGATCTCAGGATATAACGCTTTCTTCACGGAGAAGGGACTTCAAAGACCGCAAGAAGAAGACCGTGATCCCAATGTATCCACCACTTCTTTGCCCGTCTTGATGTATCCACTCCTTAGAACATGGGGAATGTGCGTTGCTGTGCCTGTCGTCGGAACCATATTGTTGGGCCAGTTGATTAGACAGATGAAGAAGAATGGGCTGGATACCTCAAACGAGTTTTACATTCGTTTGAACGAGATTCTTTTGTCCGAGGGAGGAAGAGACGAATTGGAGATCTTGGATGGAGTCGGATTTCGTCTGGTTTGGGAGGTCGTTACAGCACTGGCCGCTTTAGGAGGGATTCTGTCTTTGTTTATCAAAAAGTCTGCTTAGGAGAAAAACGACTATTCTGGGTCCCATATAGACTTTGAGAGGCCAATTACCCCTGATTCCGTACATACTCTGTGTTAGTTGAACAACTGACCATGACGTCAGAAATATCAAACAGAAACACGTAAGTAAAGCTTCATCCTTGACTTACCGGGATTTTACACGGTTAAGACTCTTTGAAAGACTACAGAATCGAAGCGTGTAAGTTGTAGTATGGGCTGATGTTGAGATCAAGTGTTGATTGCTCCAATCGAACTCGTTAGAACTAATTGCTCTCAGTGGAACAGGATGCCGGAGACATCTGGGGCATCAAAGAAAGATATTTTCAATGAGCCACATTGGACCAAGACACACAGCCACCGGGTAGGCTTGCGAGACAGCGATGACCGATTCCCCGGTTTGACCCACACCGGAGATGACTGGCGCTTTGAGATTGAAGAAGAGGCCGAGGAGAAGATCCAAGAACTGAAAGAAAAGGCAGCCCGCGGAGAACTGCTCACTGTTCGCGACTTCATTGCCAAACAAGAGGTCAGTTCGAGCGTGTACCTGCAATATTAGAAAACGAAACTAACCTCATTCCTCATCTCCACCGTAGGACTTTGAATTTAAAAGACCAGAAGTCCATCCGAAGAACCGGCGATATGTCCTGCACGTTACAGAAGATTTTATCAAAGAGGGTCAGGATTGGCTCATAAACGAGAGAAAGCGCCAACACGAGGAAGAGAAACGGCAAACACAGGATACAAACAAAGAAGAGGATTCGGAACCCGAACCCAAGAAGGGAAAGAAAGAAGACGGGACTAAACCGGAATATACTCCGGAGCAGCAGGCGCTTTTGCGGAATTTATGTGAGGAGGCAGAACATATACGCTCGATGAAACAGAATGACGGCAAAGGCCGTTCGCCTGCATGGACTGAAACGACCTCCACGCAAATTGATGAGTTGGATCAATTCAGCCCAGATAATTGGATTGCACGGCCCGATACTTTAATCCGAATCACTGGCAAAAATCCGTTGAACGCGGAGCCGGATTTGTCACAGCTTTTTGATGCAGGACTCATCACACCGAACCGACTTCATTATGTCCGAAATCACGGCTCAGTTCCGAATCTGGAGTGGGCGAACCATAAACTCGAGATATCAGCTGGAAGATCTCTGGCGCTTCTCATGGATGACCTGACAGACCAATTTGAAAGCGTGAATATCCCGGTTCTTCTCGCCTGTGATGGCAACCGCCGGAAGGAACTCAATATGATTAGGCGGTCCAAAGGGTTCAATTTCGGCCCTGGGGCTGTCAGTTGCGCGTACTGGAAAGGAGTACTGGTGCGGGATGTGCTTTTGAAAGCCGATATCATGCAGTTGTTGGACGACTACCCAAGTGCGAGTCTTTGGGTTCATTTCGAGGGCGCAGATGAACTCAGCGAAGGAAGGTATTCTACCTGTATACCCCTAGAATACGCCATGGATCCGAATAACGACGTTTTGCTCGCATATGAGATGAATAACAGCCCCCTGCCAGCTGATCATGGATATCCACTCCGACTGATCATCCCTGGATATGTTGGAGGTCGATGTGTGAAGTGGCTGGCGAATATGTGGGTGACAGATCGTGAGAGTGACAGTTACTACCATATATATGACAATCGTGTTATTCCCAGCTTTGTGACAGATCCGAACTCCGAATTTGCCGACATTTTGTTCCGCAACCCGAGTACCATTTGCAACGAACAGGCATTGAACTCTATTATTGTGAAGCCAGCCCAGGGTGAGACAATAAGGCTCGTCGATGTAAAGAGAGACCAAACATATCGGATAGAAGGATTTGCATATAGTGGAGGCGGGCAGGAAGTGCAGCGTGTTGAGGTCAGCCTGGGTGGAGGTGAAAACTGGTTGTATTGCGTGCGGCGGGTGAGATATGAGCAGATGGGCATTTGCCTTTTCAAAAACTAACCTTGTCATGCAGTACCCTGAAGCACCACTGCGGCACGGAAAGAAATTTTGGACATGGCTGTTTTGGCATGTAGATGTCGACCTCCCACGAATGCTGGAGGCCCAAAGCATTACCGTGCGATGCTTTGATGTAGGTAAGAATATGCAGCCTAACACGCCTTCTTGGAATGTGACAGGGTAAGTAAGCTCCTCCACACGCAAGTTGCAACCAAACACTAAGTATACCCAGAATGATGAACAATTGCTGGTACGTGGTAAAGCCACAAGTCATTAGTGCCCCTGACAAAAACGAATTGCTCTTGATGTTTCGTCACCCCTGCGAACCAGGTAGTGGTGATGGCGGATGGATGAAACCATCTACGGAGATTCGGATGGAGCAAGCCAAGCGCTCCGCAATAGCTCCTCAGAAACAATTCACCCGCGAAGAAATAGAAAGTCATTCAAATGAAAGAGACTGCTGGATCGTGATCAATGATAAAGTGTACGATGCCACCAGTGTTCTGAGTTGGCACCCTGGTGGCGTGGCACCAATCCTCGACCATGCTGGACGAGTCCATATGGAGACGACGGAAGCTTTTGAGAGCATCCATGATGATTTTGCCCAGAAAAAGTTGCAAGGTGCGATTCATTATCGAAGTGTTTGTGGTAGATCGTTAACGAGAGTCGGTAGAATGTGCCTTGGGTGTGGTGACCGACAAAGTAAAGGAGTTTATGAAACACATGACCGAGCGGAAAGCCAAACAAAGAGCTATGTCAGCCAGGAAGAATACTGATATAGCACTTAGCGGTCATAAGTAAGTCTTGTGTTCAGCACATTTGTGGTCCATTACCCGAAGTATGTCATACTCACACATAGCTACAACGCAGATGGACATTGGTGCGACTTGTTCGAAAGACCAAGATTTCAGGGGATACCAGTCGGTATACATTCCAATTGCCACCGTCATCCAAGACACTAGGGCTGGAAACTGGCCAACATGTGCAACTGGGATTTCACTTCCGAGATCGAATGGTCTTCCGTCCGTACACCCCCGTTTGGCCCATCCTCTCGAGCCAGGATGAAGGAACTTTCGATCTAGTTGTAAAGACGTACTATCCTGATCCAGGACAGCCGGGAGGAACCATGTCAAATATTCTGGATTGTCTTCGGGAAGGCGAAGTGGTGGAAGTAAAAGGGCCGTCTGGGCAAATTAGATACCAAGGTAACGGAGAGATCATCGTTGACCACAAAACGTATACTTTCGATCGCGTCACTCTGGTTCTTGGTGGATCAGGGATAACTCCGGGGTACCAACTTGTGTCCAGGATTCTGTTGACAGAGGAAGATCGAACAGAGATCAGGGTTATCGATGCCAACAAGACAGAGGATGACATTCTATTGCGAGCAGAACTTGATCAATTTGCGCAGGATAATTCGGATCAATTTAGTATCATCCATGTTTTGTCTCATCCGGGGAAAGACTGGACAGGTGAAACGGGCCATGTAAACGAAAGGATCCTCCATCAGTATGCGTTTGAACCGGACGAAAGATCTGTGGCCCTTTTATGTGGACCTCCAGCGATGATCAAGAAAGCGGTGCTGCCAGTGCTGAGAAACTGGGGCTATCATGAAGACAAGAATCTGTTTGGGTTCTAGCCTGCATTCGAAAGTTTGAGGATTGCTCTACGTCTACTGGACTGAGACGTGTTCCTTGAAAATGCTAGACTCATGAGCTGTTGGCCTGCTCTGGCTACTGCAATATCGGAGTGCGCATTCCCGCCATCCAGGGTTATTCTCATTCTCAACATGGTACGCTCTCGGGACGTCGTCCTGATTGTCATGCTGGCTTTGTTTTGCGATTCTGGTCCTCTTCGAGTGTCTTAATATTTGGTTTGAGGAACCAAAAGACGTACTTTACGGCAGAAAAGTACGCGCATTCTGACAATAAGAAAGGAATGCGATTGGTTTCTGGAGCTTGGTGCGATTAGTTTGTTGCGGCTGATTTGGATTCCATATATCGCAGGATAGATAAAAATAAAATGTAGACAGAAACGCAGAGTTCAACTGTTTTTCCGGGCTCAGGCAGACTTAGGCAAGGCATGATGTTCGGAGTCGGAGTTCCCATCGAGACGGCGCGGTCTGCTCTTGCCCTAAATGGAAACAACGGGGTCGTACCTTCCATACACACATATAGGAGCGCCTTCTTGATCAGAACAGCACCGCATTCTGTCTTCTGCCTTCTTCTGTCTCTTCTTCTTTCTTTTATTCTTCAATCTCTTCCTAAATCATCCCAAACAGCATTCTCCCGTTACCTTTGTATCAACATCACTCTTAGTGACAACTATATCTCTTTCTGCATCTCAACGAGAATGTTCTTCCTCAAGTCCTCTGTTTTTTGCCTCCTGGCAGCTTCTTCTATTGCTTTTCTCGCTTCGAGCCAGTCCAAGCAGGTCGATTTCCCTCTCCCTGACAGTCTGCCCGATCCGTCCCCGAGTCAAATCGAATCGATCCAGAAGCGAGCTGGTGGCACGTTGCCAAACACGCCCCCCCCGATGCGTATCAGCAGCGATGGTATCAACAACTTGAAGCTGATGGCGTTTACTGGTTTGTCCGAAGTGGCTTTTTTCGACGAACTCTTTCGAAACATCACCAGCAACGTTCCGGGCTACCAGATTGCCAACGCGCAGGAGCGTGACATGGTTCTCAAATCTTTGACTACGCTGCTTGCGGTAAGTAATTGTTTCATGGAGAGCTTCCATTAGTGCTAATAGTAGCAGCAAGCGGAACTGCAGACGATCGCGGAGAACAATGGCCTACGTCGTTTCAACCTCAACACTGTCCGGCCTTGTCGTTATAGCTTCCCCGTATCCGACTACAAATCTGCAATTGCACTAGGAGAGGCTTTTACGAATTTGAAACTGGGCACGCTGCAAGATATCGTCACGCGGTTCGCCAGGGGAAGTGACTTCGACCTGGCCCTTTTCGCAACGTCCATAGCCGGTCAGAAGGGCCAGCAGTCCGGCTGGTTCCGCATTCTCCAAAACAAGGTGGCCAGTGCCGTGCCTTTTCCGACAACGGGAAATGTCGACTTTCTCTTCTCGGTTGTCCAGAGATTCATCGTACCGAGCAACTGCTCTAGCATTGCCGATATTTCCCTGCGTACTTTCCAGCCGCTAAACATCCTTACACCCCCTGGTCCCCAAACGCAGCTCATCCGGGTCTCCTGGAAGCCTACCACGGGCGGTAAACCGGGGCAACTATGGATGACCTACATCAACCAGCTAAATACGCCCATCGTCGAGCGGATGAACATTATCTCTAGCAACAATGAAACAGTGGTGGCTGAAGCGTTGTTTCCGTATGAGAGGTACCTATTGAACGGATTGACTATCGCAGTGGTGACCACCAGCGGCGGGCCGTTTGTGAATGCAGCCGAGGTGTCACAGGCGACGGCTTTTGGACCAGGATTGATTACTGTCAACTGATTCAACCAACCTTGCGCATTGCTGTTTGGTGCTTAGCAGCTATTCGTGTTTGATACATGCCCTACGAAGACTTCCGTGTATCCTCAAAGTCAATCGAATTGAACCATACAATGGGCTAATATTTACCTAATAAGGATCCAAACGGAGTAATAAAGTAGGTATGAGAAGAGAAACGCTATTATGCCAAATTCACCAGCAAGCCGCTAGGGCTATGTCGTCCGACATGAGCAAGTTAAGCTCTGAACCTCCTCTCTTTCCATTTTACAGGTGTCCCTGACCGGCGTTGCTGGCAACGCTCGAGGCAACCTTAGAGTAAGCATCAGCAGAAGCAATGTTCTGACCCTTAAATTTAGACAGCAGGCTAGTGTCAGCCTGGTTGAAGGTACCAGAGTTACCGAAGCCGTTGATTTCGCAGGCCCGGCCAAGGTATGACGAGCACTGAGCGTTGGTGCTGGGGTCAGGGGAAGTGAAGAGCTGGCCGTCAACGGGGTCCTCAACGGGGGTAGTAACATCCTGGAAGACGTTACCCTCGGCCAGAACGTAACCACCCTCACCGATCTCGAAGGCGTGGCCGGAGTTGTCGTGCCAGTAGTTGTTGACCTGTCATTATCATTAGCATAATCCCGATTGCGTGGGTTTGTTTTGCGAAGGCAGAAAGGCTTACAGCGTGCAGCAAGGTGTTACCCTGAACCTTAGGAGAGCGGCCGCTGGTGTGGTAGATGTAGTTACCCTTCATAGTGACCAGGTCGTTGTTGCCGTCGAGGTAGATGCCCCAGTAGTGGTAGCCGTCGCAGGTGGCGGAGTAGTCGGATTCACCGTTAATAAAGGAGTTGGAAATGGTGACGCGGTTGTCCTCCTTGGTGCCCAGGACGATGTGCTGGCGGCCGATGCGCTCGGTCTATACAATTATTAGCTTGATGTTTAGATGATTTTCGGGAAGGGGAACAGATGGACTTACGGTGACGTGGTCGATCCAGACAAGGTCACAGTCGTTCAGGGTGATACCATCACCTCCCCAGACGTACTGAGGGTTGATGTCGGTGACGGCGATGTTCCTGTTTATGTTAGACACCGAGCTTGACCGAAAGGGGGATAGGGCTCACTGAATGATAATGTTCGAAGCACCGCTAACAATCCGCAGTCCTTTACCCTTGATAATACCCTTCGAGCCCTCACCCAGAATAGTCTTATCCGACGCAACTGTGATACCCAAGGTACCCGCATTATCATACGTCACACTAACACTCGGCGCATCAGGCTGGTAGTTAGTACACCAGTCATTCGCGTTAATCGCCTGCTGGCAGGCCGAGCCAGTACCCCAAGGCGCGCATCCAGTTTCGGTAGACGTGCCCTCGGTGCCGGTGAAGTCGAAGGTCTTGGAGAGGACGATCACGCGCGCCTCGTCGTCGCCCAGGTACGAGACCAGCTCATCCGTGGAAGAGGGGTAGACGGGGGTTGCATCACCACCGCCGGTGACGCCTTTGGCGAAACCCTCGGCGGAGCCGGAGACGCTGATTGCGGCGGTGGTTGTGGTGAAGGCAGCGACTGCTGCGGTGAAGAGGGAGGTGTATCTCATGGTCAACAGAGAGAAAACAAAGAAGAATGAAAGAAGGAATAAACTGGCTAGTGAAGAAAGAAAAGAATGGAATGGATGGATGGATAAGCAGTATCGATCAGCGGCCGTTGAACATTTTATATCTTAAGCTCTCCTACGCAATCACGTAGGTTAATATCGGGATATAAACGGATAATATTCAGACCCAGAGGTACCTGAGCTAACACCGATTTCGGGGACAGCCGCTGCTGCAGATTAATGCAATCTGAATTGATTAATCTTATATTGGGTCCCCTCCGAGTCTCATGATTCCCGATTAGGAAATGTCCGAGAAGCTTGGGGCAAGTGCCCCGATTGACAGGACTGATCGAAACTCCGGATTTCACTGTGAGACGCTTATCTGATTTTTTTGTTTGCTGATGTGGACCGAATGATTTCCGAACGCTTACTGGAATAATTAACCGGGGCAGTCTGGAAAAATGTGGATTTGTCGGACCCTCAGTCACGACCCATCAAAACCGGTGGATAAATGACTATCACTGTTCATTTCGTGATTATGAATAAGAGATGAGGTTTGCTCTGCTGTATATTAAGGAGTATGTCAAATATTTGGGAAGTCGTATGACTGTACTCAATCTTTTCAGGGAAAAACCCGAGGTCTGTCAAATTTGTGTAAGGATCTTAGACTTCGGGATATCCGGCTCCCTTACAGGGGACTCCTCCAATTAACAAAAGATGCAGCAGGTGGATTCCAATGTGACCGACGAGTCGTAGACAAGTCCATCGTGGAAGGAACCAATCCGGACATGAATTTGTGAATCCGTGGTAGATCTTTTCTGCCTAGGAAATGCAAGTGGTTATTTTGTTCCCGTGATCGGAAGGTCATCCTTCTATGTCAGGATACAGGTAGAAGTCTTAGTAGTAGTATTTTGACTGCGCATATAACCCGTGAGTGGGCCGTGACTGGTAGGCTCTCATCTCAGGGGAGGTAGTGGGCGTTCTCGCAGTTTGCTAGCTACAGTTTCGTGTCGTGACGGTACTTGGCGATAAATTTTAGTCTGTAGGGAGCTCATAGTGTTTAAGGGGTGTGGTGTTTATAAGGCGAAAGGACAAAGCAGAAGAAAACCCGAAAAGAAAATATCTGCATAATGAGGCGAACCCTATCAGCAATGATGTTCAATAGGATATGACGTTGCTTGCGTAGCGAAACCGATAGGATTGTCTGCAATAAAAGTAATGGTAAAAATGCTGCAGGTTATCCAGGTCTACTTACAGAGTACAGGTGGTACAGAATTACCGAAAATGAGTAGAAAAAGAAAATATAAAGAGAGCATTGAGCAGCTACATCTTCCATGTGAAGGTGTCTGGGTGCTGGTTTGTGTCTAGAGAACATATACACCATTGAAGGGGCTTTGCGAGGTCCCAAATGATCCAGAAAGCCATCCGGCACAAATCCCTTCTGACATTGTTTTTCGACCCTGTCGCTGATAAGAACTGGGGCGAAACTGCATTTCGCAGCCTTCAAATTCCTGAGCCCATCAAGTTCTGCTTTCGCACAGTGGGGGATTGTTGAAAAGGCTTGTTTAGCTCTCTGTTTAGGAGACTGGTATGCGGGCCCTTGTGTGGATTTCTGGAACCGTCAGCAGTTGTAAAGCGAAACCGTGAATGTACGTACTGCATATAGACTCTCATGATCACTCATTAGTGAGATTGTGGGATTGGCACAGAGAATTGTTCCATAGACAGCAGAGATACATTAAAGTTCCACATACTCATCCTCGGAGTATTCGCTGAGAGTCTCGTTACTTTTCTGTCACGGCCCAGGTCCCAGGATGATGAGTGTAAACAATTTTGCTGATACAGTCCTCGAAAAAAGAAATCTACGTCTGAAAAGGCTTCCAGCATGGTCAAATCGCCGGATAGTTTTAATGGTGGCAGTTGCATATTTTGTTGCTTGTCCGTACTGACGTGTTGGTGATTGGTTGACTCAAGCAAAGCAACAAAGCCCTACTCCTATCTGCGCTGCAATATTCACTTTCGATATTTACCTCTCCGTTGACTGCTGTCTCCTGTCTCTCTAAAACAAATATCATCTTCACTCGCTGCGCTTTCTACATACAGCCCTACACTCTTTCTCATTATGCTAGAGACCAACGTTAAAATTAACAACACTATGCCATTTCCTGACAGTTCAGAAATGGACAATACCGGTCGCCTACCGCCATTGATGAACCTCTTTAGTACCGAAAGTGGCCATCAAGCATCTACATAGCGTGAAACCTGGGGGATCACCCAGGCCATATATAGAAGTGTCTTCCGGATTTAGTCGAGCTTATAGAATACTTTGGGGGGAAAACTTCCGGGCTATCACCTCATCAAAAAGCGGACAATCGTTCGAGATGAGATCATATTTGGTGACCATCGAAAACAAGGGCTGAAACTGAGCAGCGACGAAGTGTATATCCAAAGCTAGCCACTTTCCTCCTGCAGCTGTGGCTGCTCAGTTACTGCGCTACTTAGCGGATACAGGTTTGGGATGGCAAAGACAAATGGCTGCGTGCCAGATATCGTCTGAATCCGGCTAGGAAAGGAGAAGAAGCTTTTCTGGAGCTAAGAGACTTACATTTGAGAAGATAATGGAAGACCCAAGCATCTCCTTAGATATGGTTTCCCAGGGACGGGACCATGCCATTGCGACGGGAACCATGCCGCCTCCCATAGGACAACTATTCGTGACATGAACATCTGGAAGACTCGGTCACCTGTCAACATCGCAGCATTTTTCCCTCTCCATTTATTTCCATCTGGGGAGCAAGCGTTGATGATCAAGATACGTGGCTTGATGAGTAGGTTAACCCAATTTGGCCTGGAACTTGAGGAACAGTTGTGGCAGGTGGATACGGCAAAGTGAATTGTTACGAACTATATCTTAAGAAAGGTTATTGCTAATCGATACAATTGATACAATACTGGACAAGATCGGGTGCTACATTTCAAGACAGTGCCACTTCTGGGAGACTAGTCTAGTCAAGATCTGGTTCAGTGGCGAGTTGCCATACCATGCGAGAACCAAGTAGAATATGCTCGCAGATTCAATATGGAAAAGGCTTTATATAAGAGTCATCTATCCTAGGCTCTCCTTTTCAGTAGAGATAGGAAGATAATAAAGATAGAACTCAAAAGGAAAATGCTACTCCGCAGGTGTATAGAAACCTATGATGATAACTCTCCCATTCTCATACCCGAGCACAAGGAGGCCGCCTTTAGTATCTGAAGAAGAGAACGAACGATATTCAGAGGGTAACCATAAGATTCTTTCTCCTTCTAACACTACCCAATCATTTGTCAAGAATAATTGAGGGTTAGGCTGAGCCAGAGCTGCGTGAGAGAGCGCTGACAAAACGCAACCAGAAGGGCCCTCAAGGGTCTATCGCTCTTTGCCCGTTGTAGCATCCCAGAGTTTGATGGTCTTGTCAAATGAGCCGGAGGCCATGGTTTGACCGTCTGGGAAGAAGGCTACTGACTCAACCAAATCAGAATGGCCTTCAAGTGTCCGTAGTCTTGCGCTCCACAAATGTTCCACCTGCGGTAAAGTGTGTATCCCCTTTGATCGTTCCACATCAAAAACCTGCCTGATACAGCTTTTCATTGGTGAGAAGATCAGTCCTGCACAGTACAGTTGCAGTGGAGCAATATCAATCATCTGACTGTCCTCAAGGATAAATCGCCTTGCATCGTAAAGGAAGCTTGAGAATTCCGAGCCCACATCCTCCTAGACCAATATTAGTCACTAGTTGAAAAGGGATCCCGTGGGGGGCTTACCCATACAATTGACAGTAATGTATTCACTATACCAAAAGCCTCTGTTACAACTCCCATAATACCAATTGCTTCCAGCCAGTGAAGGAAGTGCTTTTTGAGGAACTGACGTATCTGACCCCGGTCTTCAAGCTTCACATGCCCCTGTTGCAGATGACTGACCCAGTATCGGCAAGCATATTGGAACTCAGCTGGCAGGTTAGCTTGAATTGCCAGAGGGCTAATTTCCGTCCTCAGAGTTCCAAAGCTTGATAAACTGCAGATGTTTCTTTTTAAGCCGCCATTCTCTCTTTTCATCACTCGAATGTAATGAAGTCCTATTGTCCTGTTCATTGCGACTCGGTCAATTGAGAATTGAGTCTTTTCATGTAGTTCAGGGTTAAGAAGATAGTCTTGAAATGACTGATGAAAAAGTCTTACTGGTTCTTCCGCATCTTTGGGTACTCGAATGACGGGATCGAAGGGTGTTTAATCTAGTTTGAATAGTAGCTTCGCGGGTATCGAGCAGCTCTGCCAGAGGCATGATCGGGAGGGGATTCTGGAGGATAATGATGGCCCCCACAATGTTGTGAAATTCGTTCACCAGCTGGTGAGCTTACCTTTCTCTCTGACCAGCAAGAAGTCTTTTCAGAACAGGCAAGTAAGTCCCAGATAAATGAGAGGATTGCTGGTCTGGATGATCCAGAAAACCTTCCAAGCTGGATTGGGGTTTCCAAATCGGATCTTCAAAAACACGGTATATGGTAGCGGCGAAGATGAAAAGAGGAACCGCCAATTGTACAAGCCTTTGGATATTCTCCTCTCCAGGCCATGTTTCATCAAGCCCCCGTCCCTTCCTGATCTTTGGAAGCTTGTCTTGAAAGTAAACCTCAATGTCGTGTTCAACAGTTGATTGAGATATTTCATACAGAACTATGCTCTATGTTCAATATATTTTTGGACGATAGTAGCGAAATTGATGTCTTTAGAAGGGCTGACGTCTATTTGTTAACTAATCATCTGGTCTTTCGGTATGATTGAGTTGGCACGATTGGATAGCGGCGTGAAAGTAGCTAATTCTGAGCAATAAGAACCTATAATATGTTATTTTATTTTTCATAGACTTGTAGAAACGAATGCCGAATAAGGAAGTATGATTGATTAGTTGTAGTCCTTAGAGCGAATTGTAGCTATATATACAAATTGGCAATAAGGGGGAAGGGCCCCCATGACAGACCAATCATATCACAGTATAAGAGTCAATCAGATAGGCCGCTAAATGGAGCGCGATATCAATCTCACTCCGACAACGAGCTTAACAACACCTCAGTACGACCAAACGCACTTGTAATCCGAAAGTCAACGGTGAAGTATTAAGCTGCATACATTGTATTTTCAGGGTCTCTGTTATTTTTGATGAACTGCTAGTCAAGCCGCCATCCAATCCTCCAAGGGAAATTGGCAGCACGAAATAATACAAGTTCAATATTCCGACTAATGTTAGCACCTGAGCAATATAGTAAATGCCGGTCATAGCCTGTGACATGTGCATAGGAATTGAATAGTAATAAATGGAATTGGACTCGGTAGCTCCCAGGCGTGAAGAATGGGTCACCAGTAGCCCAGAAAGCAATAATGGCACGCTCAAAATCTCTTATTTTGAAGTTATATTTCGGCTTCCTGATCGCTGAGAGTACCCGCTCTTCGACCAGCTCATGTTAGTCCACTGAATTGGTTAGAAAAGCATTCATTCAAGAGAGCAAAGTGAGCTTGGTAGAAGTTCGTCCGATCATGGGAAGAAATCTCCAGGTTCAAGGAAGAAACCCGGGATAAACTCTTGGGCCTGGACTAAATTGTGTGCATGGTCGGTCATCCATTAGAAGCAGGTCTGCCCTCCGTAGACTCAATGGACCCACGAATAAACTCTTTGAGTTCCTTGGGTGTCGGAGCCGGATGTCCCTCTCTAACCTTATAGTCTTCGGGCATGTTCTTCTCCTCGATAAGAAATCTAATAGACGAACATGAATAGAGCGGCTTACATCTAAAGGGCATAGAAACATACTCCTTGTACTTGCGCACCCTTTCTCTATATCTCTCTTTGGTCTTAATTGATGCTCTGCCCCTGGTTCGTTCAGCATCTTTCTGTCGATGGGTATTTGCATCGTATCCCTGCTCTTGACGAAGTTCACGGCGAGCTTTTCTTTTCTTTTCTTTTCAAGCTGGGGGGCCTCCCACGGGTTGGGACGTTTGACCTTTTTTTGAATAGGTCGATCGCAATAGAAGCACAGAAGCCACAAAGTGAAATGTAGTAGATGTTGCATGCAAGATGAGATCCTAAAAGTGAGAAGAGCGAGTAGGTGAGTAACATCCTGGCGTGTAGGCTGTATTTTATATTTAAACTCAGGACAAAAAGCCTCTGGAGTCGGGCCATGATGGGGATCACTTCCCTCCACTTCCTCTTAATCCAACCAGTTAGGCATGCTTTTAATAATCATCATGTGCAGTGACCAATTAAGTTACTCAGGTGTTGTATTCGTGGTGCGCTCATGTAAGTAATGGACTTGTGTCATAAATCAGGAAGCCTTAGTCCGTACACATTCTAGAGACCCAGCTGTAAGTCATGCGAGAGACGACATGGAGAAAGGAGGAACTGCTCCCAGATCACTCACTGAACCTGCTAGAGGTATCCGGGAGCGGCTGGAGCGTGCTCAGTGAGCAATAAGTGAGTGATTCAGAACGCTCACGAAGCGCTCAAGGAGCACTCACATGGTGCCCTCATAAAAGTGGCGGCACCTGTATCGGGAAACTGGACGGAATTGCAGAAAAAACATTTCAGTTATGTTATACACTAACAGCAGCATGGCCAGCAGAGGCTTCTTTTCCCGGTATAATTCATTACCCCTTACGGCTAGATGACGCCGGATGAACGCATTGCCACTGGTGCCTCAGGCAGACTCACGTGAAGGCATCGGGGTGAAGTTCCGGGTATCAGCCATAATAGAGATAGAATAGAGAGAATTCAAGGAGCTTCCTTCAAATACAAATAATAGTAGTCGTGCAATGAATTCACAATGTAAAGAGAACCCGACAATCGATTGCCGTGAGTCCCCGACGCTTTCAATTAGCCATGTCATGATTGGCCGCCCAGGGCTTAGTCAGTCGATAGCCGACCGTCTGCCCGAGGTTAGCGTTGCCTCTGCTTTTCCGTTGCACCTGAATTGTTCTGTATAGGCCTTGTGCTGGCTGTGTGCTTCTTCTATTCTCTACCTACAGAGCGGCATCTCCTCTATCACAATCGCAATCGCAATTCCTCCTACAAATATACGTCCCGCCATGGCTGCCCTTCGCACGACCTCGCGCCTCTTTGCCTCGTCGAGGCCCCTCTTCCGTCCTGCTGTTTTTGCTCGTTCTTACGCGACCGTCGAGAGAGATAACCCGACGACTGCCACCGGATATGCCAACCCCAAGACCATCCCCGAGACCCAGACGTCCGATGTTGTAGAGCCCAAGCCCTCCGGCGATGCTCGTATGAAGACCTTCCACGTCTACCGCTGGAACCCGGACCAGCCCACCGAGAAGCCCAAGATGCAGAGCTATCAGTTGGATCTGAACAAGACCGGGCCCATGATGCTGGACGCGCTCATCCGCATTAAGAACGAACTCGACCCGACCTTGACTTTCCGAAGAAGCTGCAGAGAGGGTATTTGCGGAAGCTGCGCCATGAACATTGACGGTGTCAACACTCTTGCTTGTTTATGTACGTCCGTTGATTCACTCGGATAGAGGACGAGGACTAACCCTGTAGGCCGCATTCCTACCGAAACCACCCAACAGTCGCGCATCTACCCATTGCCTCACATGTACGTGGTCAAGGACTTGGTCCCTGACTTGACCCACTTCTACAAGCAGTACAAGTCGATCAAGCCGTACTTGCAGCGTGACACTCCTACTGAGGACGTAAGTTATACTGGATTCAAAGGTTGAATTGGACGGTGCTAACTATAGCAGGGCCTCGAATTCCGCCAAAGCCCCGAGGACCGTAAGAAGCTGGACGGTCTCTACGAATGCATTCTGTGCGCCTGCTGCTCGACCTCGTGCCCCTCGTACTGGTGGAACAGCGAGGAGTACCTTGGACCCGCCATTCTCCTGCAGTCGTACCGGTGGTTGGCCGACTCGCGTGACGAGCGCAAGGCCGAGCGCAAGGCCGCTCTGGACAACAGCATGAGTGTGTACCGTTGCCACACCATCCTCAACTGCTCGCGGACCTGCCCCAAGGGTTTGAACCCGGCTCTGGCGATTGCTGAGATCAAGAAGGAGCTCGCTGCGCCATAGACTCGGAACGGATGATAAAAGGATAAAATGCGCTATACCTGACTTTCCTTCTGATATGTGATTCTACTGCATTCTTTTGTCGGTTTTAATTTCTTGTATTTTGATTCCCGTGCTGGACGGTGTTGCATGTTTCTATAGTGTAAATGGATTGTTTTTCTTCATATTTCTTTTGCTATACTTTTCAAAATCCGGGGATCGGAGTATGGAGACGGCAATAACCGGCATTTGCCATCCGGAATAATAATGCCTCATAAGGCATCACACATAACGAGTGTTACATAATCAGGGCTGTTAGCACAGTGGTAGTGCGCCCGCTTCGCATGCGGGAGGTCGTGGGTTCGATTCCCACATAGTCCATTTTGCTTCCCTGGTGTGAGTATACATAGAATTTTTTTTTTAACCTCTTTCTCTTTGTCCTTCTATCTCAGTCAATATGCAAGCACTGCGTAGATCTACAGAGCACACAAATGTGGGCGACTGTGAGGACCTTGGATCTGGTATGTATTAAAGCGAACCTCTATCGTATACAGAACAACATCTCCATGAACATATGAACATCAGTATCTTCCAGCTGACCCCAGCATATCCATACACCTCTCAACAGCCTTCTGCATTGCATCCGTCGCCTCCTCAATAACACTCGTCAACGGCGCCTTCCCAGCCTTTTCTCCCCAAACCCTCACAAACTCATTGTTCAACACCTTATTGATATTGATCTTGCTCACTCCACACTCAATGCACTTCTGAAAGATCTCCTTGTTAAAGGGGTCTGCACCGTGCAGAACCAGCCGCACCCGGTCCCCAACTTTCTCCCGGATCGAAAGCAATCTGTCATACTCCAGCTGAATACCCCGGGGGCCGTACTCTCCATGCACGTTTCCAAAAGCAGGCGCAAGCCAGTCAATGCCTGTTGCAACGAACTCCTCGGACTCTTCAGGGGTAGTGAGCATCCCCTCCAAGTCAGCGGTGTCAGCAACCCCATCCTCACCCCCCTCAATCCTCCCCGGCTCCGCCTCTGTCGCAATCCCCCTCTCATGGCAATACGCCACAAGCTCTCGAGTAAGGGCAAGATTCTCCTCCTTCTCATAATGCGACATGTCCACCATAATCCCATCAAAACCCCCAATATCCGCAGCGCGACGGATAATCTCCGGCGTCTGTGCGTGGTCCATGTGCACGGCGATAGGCACGGATGCGGTAGAGGCTGCTTCGGCCGCGGCGTGCACGAGCAGGCCGTTGGCGTAGTGCACGGCCCAGGGGAAGAGGAGGATCATGGCAGGCGAGCGTTTGGCTTCGGCGGCGCGGACGGTGGCCAGGATGCCTTCGATGTTGTAGCAGCACATGGCGGGAACACCGTAATGATGCGTGTAGGCGTGGTCGAGGATGGCGCGAGGGTTGGGCATTTTGCTTTCTTTACCTGGGACTGGTGTGGATGGCATGGAATGGAATGGTATTCAATGGCATTGGCCTATGCAGGGCAGGTCTTTATACTACTTATGGTATACTAGGAAAATGTCGCGCATCGGCCTTCGAGCCGAACCCCCCCGCCGGACATCCTCCGACTGACATCACATACAATTTTCCCAATCAGGCAATCCCCCAGTATCCACCCCAGACTACGAAAACACCCGAACAACACCCGTACTAGCCACCCCGCCATCCACCCTCCTCCGCGCCAACAACAATACACTCAACGCCGCATTCCCCAAATGCAACGGCACATGCATATCTCTCGCTTTCTGCACAACTCTCTCCAGTTTACTGATTGCTTCATCCAGCGTCTCCCCCGTCGTCCCGCTCTCACCCAGCCCATCTCTCATTTCATTCGCATGCTCGTTGAACACGCGACTCCCGCCGGCCGCGTTGCTAACCAGATCGTAGAACTGCGGGAAGTCGGTTTGCAGGTGGAGCGCGAAACCGACTGCTTCGGCGGCCGCGACGAGGTTGATTCCTAGTGCCAGATCGAGGACGATTTGGTAGGCTGATTCGGTGTCGATATCGGCAGAGGAGGAGACGCCGGCGATGGGAGTGGGGAAGTACTGGCGGACCATGGCCGAGTCGTCTTTGGAGGCGTATCCTTGGGATAGTGCGGCGAGGTAGATTTGTTCTGCGGTTGAGGAGAGAGGTGTTGGGAAATGTGCTTGTCGTGCGGAAGTCGTAATAATGCCCTGCACTCGTTAGCATCCTATCCCATTCCGCATCGCAGTCCAAATTCAGGGGCAGGGCAGAAGTACAGCATCCTTAAGAATAATTGTCAATGCACTAGCCCCCGGATTCCAATCCTCCTCCACCATCCTCGGGAACCGATTTTCCAACATCCACGTCCACCCCTTCCCGCCTCTCAATCTCTCCTCCGTCTCTCTAGCATTCAGCCCAAGACGCGCCGCAAATCCCATAACCTCGCTCGCAGCCAGGATGTGAATCGCCGCAAGAACCTGGTGCAGCATCTTCATGTTGCTCCCCGCGCCGATGCCGCCGGGGACTAGATACAACTTCTTCTCATCGGAGAGTTCCTGTAGAATCTCGCGCGCGGAGTCAATGGCCTCGGGGGACCCGCCAGACATAAGTGATAATGTCCCGTCAGCGGCGCGGAATGTACCCCCGGAGACGGGGGAGTCGACGAGGAGGATGTCGCTGCGGTTGCGGGCGATGAGTTCGTTGGCGACGGATTGGACGTAGTAGGCCGGGACAGTGGAGGTGATTATCAGCGTCGCATTCGTTGGCAGGTCTGTCTCACATTAGCAAACGATCCTCCTAACGTAGCGCGATCCAATCCAATTTAGTAAAGAAACAGTGACAGAAACATACATTCAACAACACCACCCTCCCCAAACAACACCTCCTGCGCCTGCGGCGCACTCGCAACCATGCAGATATAAAACTGCTTATTCTCCGCAGACTCTTTTGCCGACGACGCAGGAATCCCTCCTGCCGCTGCGAACCGCTCAACAGAGGCCGGGAAGACGTCGTAGCCGTGGACTTTGTAGCCGGCTTTCACGAGGTGGGTGGCCATGCCGAAGCCCATGGCGCCGAGGCCGACAAAGCCGATGCTTGGTTTGGACATTTTTCCTTTACCTATTTCTTCCTGAATGTGGATTGTGTTTAATTGAAGGCAGTTTCTTTTCTTCTCGTTTGCTGAGGCCTTTAATGGCTATTTATGCGGTTGGGGTTTGTATGCAGATAGCCGGGTCGCAGAGATGTCCGAGGAAGTTCGGAAGGGTTCCGGTCGTATAGATGCGGGATGTTGGATGTTTGTGGAGTACATGATGGCATGCACTGTTTGATGGAGAAAAGAAATGGCCCGTATTAGGGCTGCTCTTTCAATTGATGGTTTATTAGTCTTTATCTTTGCTGCTTTTGTTGTCGTCAACTTCTTCATTTTCTTGGTCGTCATCCTATATACTCACAACCCACCCTTATATACTATCTTATATACTACATTGCACTGACCAGGAAGGAGTCTTAAGCGCTTTTTTACAACGGCTGGCTTATCTTACATAAATAGAAGTGTGTCCTCTGTGGAAGACCTAGGCTCCAAAACCGCAAGACCCATTCCTAGGTTGTACCCAACGATAGCAAATACCAGCATTCGTAAGTCTACGGAGTGAGATAGCTGGCATTTATAGATCTTTAGAGCCGCGAGCACTATAAACTGGCAGAACTACAGCCACAGCTGGGCGGTTCGGGACCAGTTGCGGGATGGCATCCTGCTGGTCGCCCGCCGTCCTCCCAACCGAAGAAGAGTGCACGGCATGTAGTGTTGAAGGGGGTGGGCTTGAGTCAGAGTAGGGTCGGTATGACCCACGGGGTACCGTCAAATCTCTTGAAAGTGCTATATGCTGCCTACATTGTATTCGAGGTTTTGCGAGCCTTCATGATTTTTTTTTCTATTTCTTGGACGATCAGAATATATGCGATACATATAATAGCAGCAATAAATCAGTCCCCGTGTAAACTGATTGTAAAAACCCTGCATCCCGACAATAGTAGGTTGAAAATATCAGTACTTAAAACAGTAAACCGAACCTATGCTAGCCAAGTAAACAATCTCAGTCTATATATACGAATAACTCATCGTCTAAACACCCTCTTTAGCCATACCCAAGTAAGTACCAACGCGAGCCCTATGTGATATATAAAACATTCATCTCCCCATCATAGTAACTATAGGAAGAATTTCCGGCAATCCATTATAAACCCTACCTAGAAGCTGTGTAACCGAAGGAGCTGCATCACTGACACTCTCCTCAAATTCTTTGAACTCCTTTGCCCGCGGAGTCTCTGGTATCAATGCCATGTTCTCTTCGTCCCCGAGGTCCAGGGAATATTTCCGGATTGCTGGATGCAGGATTTAAGTCGAAGAATTCGATCCTGTCAATACTGTCAGAGCTGGAGTCGAGATCATGAAGGAGTTTACCATGGTCTGGCGTTGCTCCTGGGTAGTCGAGGAAGACGAGTTCAATGTCATCATCGCTACTTTCGTCGTCGACAGCGCTGACATGGACGTATTCTTCGGAAATGGACGAATTTTCGTAATCGATATCGAAATGAAAGTACTGCCTCTGTTCAAAGAAACTAGAGTCCTGACTTGCGAAGGGGGAGTTTGTCAGACAAGACTCACCGGCTTCGTCAGCGTCACATTCATAAGCACCCTCGCAGTCACTCTCGCTACTGTTGGCGTCCCCATTGACAAAATAATCGACACTGGCATCAATGAAAATATCGGGTTCAGCATCGATGTCATTATTGCACTGCTCACCATCGCCCATGGTGATTCCCGACCCGATTAGCTTCTTCTCTTTGTCTCTCGGGGTGGTAAATATAAAGGTCATTCCCACCTTCGGAGGATAATACAGCCCTTCTAGCTGAGCAAGGTTCGCCTGTTCTTCATCGTACTGATCCAGGAGTGTCTCTCCCAATGCCATAGCTCGGACCCTCATCTTCGCCCGTTCCATCCACTCCTGCTCGCACTGCAGACAGAGGGAGGGATGGGTTTGACTGATGATTTTATGGCTGTGGACCGTCTTGGTACAACAGATAGGCTTTTGGTCTGACTTGGACTCTGCCGTGCGCAGAGACGAGGTGAACGTGGTGCAGGTGTCGATGTTGAATGAGGCTATGTGACCACAGGTAGGGTCATGGTGGTAGGTGTAGTTGCACATTTTGACTGGTTCTCGAAGATGATAATATATATAGGTCTTACCTCAAAGAGAATCGAGCAAGAGATTGAAGAGGAAGAAATGTGCTGCTGGAAGCGACCTTATATACTTTACATTAAGACATGGTGAGACATGATGTACCTGACGATGAAAGAACTGCACTAGCAGAATCAAAAGAGACAATGTTCTTGTAACGACAAAGAAAATAAGCGGAATACTCCGGTTATAACACATCCTTGTCTCATTCATGACCTATCACTCCCAAGGGCATCGAAGAATCACGGTACGTCCCGCATAAGAACAATGAACTCCCCCGAAAACGAGAATCATTCCCCGTCCTTCCCAAAAGCAACCCTTTCATCAGTTTCATTCCCATCCATATCCATAAGATAACAGACCCCCGAATCCATCAGCCACCAAGCCGTCATCTCATGAAAGAACCTTACCACCCGATTCTCCAACGGAAGTTTCCCTCCTTCCCCTCCATCGTCTTTCTTACACCACATAACCGTCTCACTCGAGAACGTCACCATCTCCCGCCCTTTATCAGCAACATACCCAATAACCAACCGCCCAACCACATTCCCCCGGCTCATCTCCAACTCAACCGAATCCTCCTTCCGCGCGGCAACACGGTAAACACCACATACGCACTCCCCCTCCTCGAACTGCAGTTGCTGGATATACGTACTGCAGAAACTCCTCCTCTCCGTAGGGCAGTTCAGCCGTAACAGCCATGCCTGCGGGAAATGCGAAAATGCTGCCATGTTCCGGCGGAGGAGCGCGGTTAGTAATTCCGGGAGCGGAAGGTCTGGAAGGAGTCTTCTAGACACCGGCCGTGAGGCCTGGTCGTAGAAGATGCAATATTCGTTGGGGTGCGCAGTCAGGTCTGCTGGGAGGGAGGTTATGCGGGTCGTGATTTTAGGAGGGAGGGTGTGTTCATGATGGGCGTGGAGGGTTAAGCGGAGGGAGCGGTGGGTGAAGTAGAGGGTTGCAAGGGAGAAGGTGAGGAGGGAGGTTAAGATGACAATCATCTTTACTTATTTATAGAGGTATAATAGAGCTGGTATTGATTGAGTAGTGTCTTGAGACGTTCTGATATTTTTGCATCATTATGAAGCATGCGATGAGCTGCGATTGGCTGGGGTTAGAGTAACATGTGACTGCTTTCCGGATTTGGGAATATATGCCTGAGGCTATAGATTCTTAAAAGACAATGGGACTATGAGTTGGAATGATTTGCGTGGATGTTCACAATATCATATTTGAATTGACAAAATAAAAGCCCAGTACGCCAATTGCTATTCCCAGAATAAATTATGTATGGATTAACTCAATAGAGCACATTGCCAACATCATCATCACACTCCTCTGCTGTCCGAAACCAAAGAACAGGAGTGGGTATTGAATTCGTCCTTGTAAGCCTTCCAAGACGACAAAAAAGTAATAAGACATTAAAGTAATAAAGTATCCCATAATTATACCCCCAACTCCGTCAAACCGAGCCCCTTTTTACCATTAGGCATGCCACAATTACTCCACCTCATACGACTGCCTGGCTGCCTTTTTAGCCATAATGAACCGGTAAACGACGAGAAGCCCGATACCCATGCCGACAACGAAGACGATACAAAAGACTAGGATGGGGCCAGGGTTTCTGCTGGCCCAATTGCCGCGCTTGGAGATGTCGTGAAGGATATCGGAAGATGCGGAGGAAATGTCGTCGAGTGGAAGGGCAGGCATCTGTTTCATTAGCTAGTGTCCGATTAAATATCAATTTGAAGGAAGAAGTACTTTTTGCTATATTGTCTCTGTCAACCTCACGGGCCTCGCTAACCTCGCTAATCCAGACAGACCAGGGGATGTAGAGAGTAGGAAAGAACGACTAATGTGCAATTGGACAGCAATCGGGATACGAGTAGACGCATGTACAAGCGATATTCATACAGAGATGGGCCGATGACTATGAAATCTTCGGGAGTCGCGGAAAGTGAGTGACTGCAGAGCAGCGCAATCGGGCTGGGATGGATGACGTCGAGAAAGTCGGTTGCAACGTGATACCAGTTCCTGGTCGCAAGGCTATGGAAATCTCCATAGAGAGCTAATACCGCGTCTTATTCAATGATTGTGAGATGTTCATCGTCTGTGTAGCATTGATTTCGATATAATCGGCATACTCTCATACAATCGACATAGCTCCAGACATGCGATCCTGACGCATCTGCAAAGCAATAGACAAAAGCTACAAAACTACGACCCATAGAACTCAGCAGTATCTCCTGAAGCGGACCGGTGCGTCACCACTGGGTAACATCCATGGTCGAGTGCTTGTTCGATATCGAATGAGCTGGTGCACCGCCTGGCGTACTATTTCGATATCAGGTAGAATCGAACATTCAAACTTGTCCGATTGTACAAGCGCACTCACTACTCTTCTCGACCAGGAGGATGGCCTTCTGTCAGAACTGAAGCATCCATCAATCAATCCCGCCGCGAGTATATGTAAAGTCTTGACGTCAGGCAATGTGATGTTGGATTCGGGTTCTCCGGAGCTGACAACCACGATTTTCCACTATGCGGCCGGGATGTCGAGGAAGCAGCCTCAGGATAGCCATGCCTGAGTTCTTTGTAAAGACAAACCGAGGACCAATTGGCATCGGTTAGTCCGCCGTCAACCGGGAAGATGTTGGATGAAGTATCCGCATCAATTCCGAAAACGGTAATGTGTTTACTTGTCTGAGCAATCCGAATATTCATTTTCAGTTGTTCAATTGACCAGTATCTTCTTCAATTTCAGTATATACACTATAGCATATGTCACAATTAACATTCAATCTCATTTGTATAGATCGAGTTCTCTTAAAAAGAAAAAATCACTACGATTGGCCGACTGCACAGGCTATCCTGATCGGGAAAGGGGTAGGAAATACCGCCGAAGTCGATCGACCAGTCGCGCGGCAAAAGTTCAATCCGTCTGTCAACAACGGATGTCGCCCACAACTAAGTAATATAGGGCCCTCTCCTACCGCTCTTGAAGAAGAGAAACGAAGAGTGCGAATAACGCGACCAGTTGCAGATGATTCGTCTTCCCCAAATGGTAAGCATCGGCAGTGTACGAGCTGAAAAGAACCGACTATGGCATCGATGGGAACACTCCTCACAAGTACAGATCTATCTAAGAACATGCTCTTGCTCACGAATGCAGTGTAATATTATGATATCCAAAATCTGATATCCAACTCCAGAAATAATACAACATGGTATCACCAAACAAAAGCAAAACAAAACTAATCCACAAAAACAAGAAAGACAAAAAGCTCAATCACTTCTTCTCCTTCTCCTTCCTCGCTGGCGCCTGACGTTGCCTACCATGTACAACCTCAACCTTCCCGCTATTATGCCACGTCGCCAACAACACCCCACACTTAGCACAGTGATGGTTCGCGTCCTTAAGCGACGACGCCAAGTATGGCAGACATCCCAGGCAACAGCAGAAGCACAGGATCGCAGCCCAGGCATGTGTCGTATTCCCCGACTCCATGATAACCTGTGTCATCTCGCGCTGGCCGCACGCCGGGCAGTCAACGGGTGCGGGCGAACTTTGGAGGGCGTGGAGGGGTGTGGCTGTTGGGTATTGGGAGTTGGCGGGTTGCTGGGGTGGTAGTTGTTGTTGCTGGATGGGGGCTTGTGTTGGTTGGGGGTATGCATGGTCTGGCTGGATATATGTTTGGCCAGTTTGGTTTGGCTGGACGTATGCGTGGTCTGGCTCGATAATCATGGGGGTGGTGGGCATTGCCTGGGGCGCTTCCGTCTCGTGGTAGGCGGGAGCAGGGACTAATTTGATCAGCTTGTGTCGTCCGAATAGGAAGAGGAAAAGGAAGATATTCATACCGTCGTTGTGCTTTTCGGGGGCCATGGTGATGGATGCTCGGAAAATGGAGTGGAGTGGTTGTGATGGATTATTAGAGTAGACTTGTAGTAGATTGTAGAGTAATGCTTCTGCACATTCCACTACCCAGCAGATACGCCACCTTTATAACCATCATTCTGGCGACAATCATAACCGCCAAGCCAAGTCAGTCTGCCTTGTTGTTGATCGCGGCACAATACGAGGATTGTCGGTGTTCGCCCAATGAGGCTGTGGGCCATGAGGCTCTTTGCTGGCGCAGTGAAACACAGCCTTTTTTTTTGACAGGCCAAGGCGTTCCTTTGCTGTTCTTTTCAGTGCGTCACAATAATTTCCTTCATGTCTTTGTTTTCCGCGGCTTTTGGCGGTGCCTGACTGTACTCCGTACACCTGTCAATAATGTGCATTATTTGACACTTCCACCGCGGTACAATTTCTCGGCCTGGGTAAGGCCGTGGCTCCTGCATCGAATGAATAAACTATTGGGTATTTCTGTTCATCTTTTTACGCTATTGCAGCCGTCTTAATCTCCTAGGCGAAGAAAAAAAGAAGGATCTCAGTCCGCATAGCAGCCGCAATGGACCCTTCAAACTAAAGTGTTTACAGCTAATCAGTTCCGATCGTCCTCTAGAATGAAGCGGTGGAGAACAGGCTACAGACTAGTCGTTCCTTTTCCGTAGGCTCCTACGCGAGTCAGGGGAATCTGTTTGGTTTTGCTATGTACGGCGTAGGATATGGTCATGATGCCGATAGATTGACGCAACACTCACATATGTAGAGACCAAAACTATTTCGCTCAATCTGTTCAAGCAGCGTACTTGCTTGGGTTTTCAGGCCTACCTTTCACCCTCCATTAACGACCCCACTACAAAGGCTGACAGCACTTCCTAGTCACCTTCCGAACCCTTCTAACAAGCATCGGCCCCCAGACCTTTATACCCGCGGCTTTGACTCAGACCAAGATACATCTACATCTACATCAACAGCGAAATCGCCCCGGGAATACGTCTCCTGGACCACCTACGATGCTGTCAACCTCCTTCTGATCAGAATGCGCCGCCATGCAATTTCACAATGAACTGCTTATGGCACTGAAGGAAACAGTGCTCAAGCGAGAGTCAATGTACTGGGGAAGCGCGATGTGCAATAAACGATTACACAGAACTCAGCATGTGGAAATGAAGAAAGGAGAGGGCGAACATGTCGGAGTCTCTGGCGGCCCATTGATAATCGAATTTCCGACATGTTGAAGCCAAATTAAATTCTCTTTTCATTCCGGGATCTTGGCCGTTGAAACCGGCCGTATTATAATCACAAACGCAGTTTGCAGCTTGTCAGTTTAAGAGAATGCAAATTCGTTGGAAGATGCCTCACACATCTTAAGGAAGCCGAGGTGGCCCCAGGCAGTCGAATCCTCGGAGACTGCTTAAAACTTTGACTACTGGGAAGTATGCAAGGTTATACAGGATTACTGGGAAAGCGGATTCGATACAAATGTATAGCCATTCGATTATGTATTGGAAAAAAAAAAAACTGTATATATAATCGCCTTTGAATATTTCCAACGCAAAGGCCGAACAGAACAGTCATGGAACAAAGATAAAATCACAAAGTCTAACAGAAGGTCATATAGAGCCCTATTCACATCTCCACCGGAGGTCATCCGCCTCTATTTACTCCAACAGCCCGCAAGATGCATCATCTTACTGGTGGTTCTGCTGGTGAACCTGCTGGATCTGGTTAGCCTCGAAAGAAGGGCCAACGATAGCGACGTGGTCCTGCTCGGGGGCCTCGGGCTTGTGCTCCTTCTCCTTGAAGACGACGGGCTTGGGCTCGGGCTTTTGCGAGGCACCGCCGTTAGCAGAGCCACCGAGGACGTTAATGCCGTCGTTGTTAAGGAGCTTGACGTGGCCGAGAACGTCGGCGACATCCTCGCTGTTGTCGATGTCGGAGCGCTTGTCGATACCGCCGTTGGCGGATTGGCCGAGAATGTTGATGCCGTTGCCGTTGAGGGCCTGGAGGTGACCGAGAAGGTCGAGGACATCCTCGCTGTTGTGCTTGTTGTGCTCTTCCTCGACGGGGTAGCCGCGCTTGCTGATGCCACCTTTGGCAGCGTGGGCCAGGAGGGCAATGGCGTCAGCGTCGAGGAGCTCAGTGTGGCCGAGCAAATCAACAACGTCAGCGCTGTTGTCCTCGTTGTGTTCGATGGGATATCCGCGCTTGCTAATGCCGCCGTTGGCGGAGTGGCCGAGGAGGTTGATGCCGTTACCGTTGACGGCCTGAACGTGGCCGAGGGCGTCAACAACATCCTTGCTGTTGTCCTTGTTGTGCTCCACTTCAGGGTGGCCGCGCTTGGAGATGCCACCATTGGCCTTGCCACCAAGGAGGTTAATGCCGTTACCGTTGAGGGCCTGGAGGTGACCGAGAAGGTCGAGGACATCTTCACTGTTGTGCTTGTTGTATTCCTGCTCGACGGGGTGACCGCGCTTGGAGATGCCGCCGTTGGCCTTGCCACCAAGGAGGTTAATGCCGTTACCGTTGACGGCCTGAACGTGGCCGAGAAGGTCGAGGACATCTTCACTGTTGTGCTTGTTGTATTCCTGGTCGACGGGGTAGCCGCGCTTGCTGATGCCGCCGTTGGCCTTGCCACCAAGGAGGTTGATGCCGTTACCGTTGAGGGCCTGGAGGTGACCGAGAAGGTCGAGGACATCTTCACTGTTGTCCTCGTTGTGCTCCACTTCAGGGTGGCCGCGCTTGGAGATGCCACCGTTGGCCTTGCCACCAAGGAGGTTGATGCCGTTACCGTTGACGGCCTGAACGTGGCCGAGGGCGTCAACAACATCCTTGCTGTTGTCCTTGTTGTGCTCCACTTCAGGGTGGCCGCGCTTGGAGATGCCACCGTTGGCCTTGCCACCAAGGAGGTTGATGCCGTTACCGTTGACGGCCTGAACGTGGCCGAGGGCGTCAACAACATCCTTGCTGTTGTCCTTGTTGTATTCCTGCTCGACGGGGTGGCCGCGCTTGGAGATGCCGCCGTTGGCCTTGCCACCAAGGATGTTGATAGCGTTGCCGTTCAGGAGGCTGGCGTGCCCAAGAAGGTCAAGGACATCTGAGCTGTCGTCCTCGCTCGACTCAACGCTGCCGTAGTGCTCGGGGTAGAGGCGCTCGAGCTCCTGGCGCTTGGTGATGCCACCGTTGGCCTTGCCACCCAGGATGTTGAGACCGTTGCCGTTGAGGAGCTTGGTGTGGCCTAGGAGGTCGACGACGTCCTTAGAGTTGTCCTTGTTGGACTCGTGGTGAGGAGCGTGCTGGGGAAGAGGCTTGCCGTCGACGATGGCGGCAATCTGGTCAGCCGGGGAGATGGGGGCGGCGTTGGCCAGAGTGACCACGATGGCCGTGAGAGTAGCGATGGAGAGTTGCATTTTGTTCTGTGGTTGTCAGCTCGTTGGATCTTGGGCTGAGGTTGGTCAGACGTACCTAATTAGGAATTAAGTACCGAAAGTGTACCATATACAATTGAAACGAATGACGAAGTGGAAGAAAAAGCAAGAGCTGAAAGCGATGTATATATATATAAGAGAGACGGTTTTTGATGATGATGAGAGACTGATTCCGACAATTGAAACCAGTTCTTATATACCTTGTTCTCAACGACAATTCCCAGAATGGCATTGTTGTGATCGCGTAATTGCCAAGTAAGGGATCCTATAATTAAACGATCTCATAAAGTCAACTGCACCGTATATCTGCCCGGTCATATGCAGCCTGCAGCGGTGACTTTCTAGAAGCCCGCCGAGTGAGAAGAACCTGCCCCCCGGGATGTGATATATCAGACGCACCCGCTGCCAGGGGTTTCGGTCTGAACGATAACTGGCGGTGTTATTGAAAGTTTCCGAAATAAGGATCATGCCGGGGGCATTCATTCGCACATATCCAATGCAGGTGTGAGCTCAAAACAATAATTCATGTAGGCACCGCTGCAGGGTCTGCGTCCATTGCACTATCAATGGTGTATTGTCATAGAAAAAGGAAATCCATATATGATCTGCCATTGTTGTTCCGGACCTGTCGAGTTCCCTCGCATTGTGCTTAGCAGGCGTGTCGGCATGTCTCTGGGAGGTCTCGGGGCGACTCACCGATGTTCAAGAACTATGAGGTTTTTGCATATTGCTGCTTTTCAAAAAGGCCGGAGGCAATTGTAATTATTATGATTGGTATTATTACTATTAAGGAAATTAAACATACTCCAAAGTCCTCTGTCGAGACAGTCTGAGGACCAACATCCAAAAATGGACAAGGTAAAGAAAGTCCACATTTTCCGTTGAAGAGCCCCAATACCACCTGTGAACAAGAGAGCCTTCTGTCACGGTCTATCCATATTCTTCAAAAGAACCAAGTCGTAGTCTACAAGAGGTTATTGAGGAGGTTTTCCAAGGCATTGTTGAGAATGCTCAACTTGATCAGGGCATTGTTTTTGATATCTTGTTGTCTCCCCGCTTAGCCGCGTCGTTGAGGATGTTTTTCGCGGCCTTGTTAGCTACCTTAGCTTCGATGAGAGCGTTGTCAGTGATTTCGGTGCCGTCGCGCTTGCGGAGAGGGAGAAGTCCACCCAGGGCGTCCGTCAGCTGCTTGACCAGGCCGCCAACCTCCTTGGGCAAGCCACTAACAGCACCGTTGCCATCGACGTTTTCCACGGCATCGTTCAAAACCTTATCTTCCAGAAGCGCGTTTCCGCTGATCTCGGTGCTGTCAACAGGAACCGCGGCGGCATGGGCGAGAGCCACAAGGAGGGCAGTAAGAGGAGCGAGCGTAAGCTTCATTTTGATGTAAATTGGTCGAGGTGATCGGACTGACGCAAAGGTCAGTTTGAATTCTTGATTGCAAATATAGAATCAGTTCACGTTTCCAGAGAAATTATCCTTTGCCCTCACTTTGGTTTTTGTATATAGATATGATGGAGTGCTTGGTCAGATGCTTGTCGATGCTCCGGATGAATCGAAGAACGGCCGGGATACTCGGGGTAGAAATAGCTTTCTACTGCCCTGGAACAGCACATTATATTCCTTTGGCTATTGCCATTATAGTAGTCCACATAGACACGAATACCAGAGTGGACAGCCTCATAATGGTCGTAACCCGAATAAGCAACGTGGCGACCTGAGGCACTCGCTGAGGTAGTAGATGTATGATGACGCCAGAAGCAACGCATGGATTAGGAAAGACATATACCAGCGGCCTGGAACATTGGAGCTCTGGAAAACAAGAATAAGTGAGAAGATGAGGTGAGAAGGTGATGAGGTGAGGTTGAGACAAGGCTCTGCGAACAGAGGTCAGGTGCAGGACTAGCTTAATTGGGAAACTACACCTCAGCATGCATATGTTGATTGATGTCGTTATTTCTATGCTTAATTCTAAATAGTAGGGTTCAGTTTGAATAATACATTTGATGGTCTTTCAACGCTACTTTGTGCGTACGGCTCTTAGTATTACTTTTAGCGATTGATCCCGAAGTTGAGATATATATATCACCGCAGCACAATAGACCACACCCACAAAAGAATATGATAGTAATCGGCAGCCTCATTGCACCAACATACTCTGAAGCCACATGAGATTCGTGTTTCATTTCAAAAACGAACTCAATTGCAATGCAATCAACCCGTCAATCACGCCCGGCACTCCGTCCTCAAACAACATACTCCGCTGACATCCACTTTGACGATTTCATCACATTCCTCAGAAACTGCAAATGCTTAGCCAAAAGGTTACAAGGATTGCGAGATCCCGGAGCTATGTAAGTTGTAAGATGTAAGTAGCAGTAGTAGTAGTAGTAGTAGTAGTAGTAGTAATAGTAGTAGTAGTAGTAGTAGTAGTAGTAGTTGTTGTTGTTGTTGTTGTTGTTGTTGTTGTTGTTTCATGCTCGCCGCATCCAACCACATTCGATAAGCAACCCCCTCCCCCTGGTGTAGAACTTCAAGATTTAATTGAAGGCCGTGGATCTGGTCGTGGTTGCAGCAGATGTTATTTGTTTGTCAGTGGTGTTGGGGATTTCTTCGTGGCTTGAGGTTGATAGCTGAAGTAGAATCCGAGGACGTTCATTAGCTGCCGTACAGAGGTGACCCGTGGGTCCGGTAGGAAGGAAATACCGTCATTCTAGTTTCGGATAACACTTAATTCTAAATCGAAACCAGCCTATGTATTACTGTCCCTGCTCCCTACCGTAGTACCATCGCCGTGTAAACCCCATCCCAAAACCCATGCCAGCATGCCATGCGAATGTCGTGATTATACAATATCCGAAAGGAAAGAACACCGAAATCAAAAGAAAATGAAAAGTAACTCATGATCCCACCCTCGTCCTCTTTGTCGACGATCCCGAGCCCGACGCAACCCCAATCTGAGTTCCAACTTGAACTTCTTCTTCATCCGCAAACAAAGCCCCAATCTCAACTGGCCATTCAACGCCCATTTCCCTTGCCCGTCGCTGTACCAATTTCAACTTTGCCTTCCCGACAACCCATCGCCTGGCGAATGCCTTCGCTGACACAGCAAGGCTGATAAATGCTTCGCGGTTTTGCGGGTTGGAGAGATCTGGGAGTAACGTAAGAAGAGCGGTTGTTATCCAAAGCATATTTGGGACGGGTATGCGATCTGTGCCCCATGCGGAGCGGTGGATGCGCATGAGAGTCGAGATTTTGCGGGCGTAGAAGAGGCTGGGTGTGTCGTGGAGGTGGTTGGGTATGGGGAAGGGGGAGGTATTGTCAGGGTCTGGTTTTATCGACGGGGCGTATTGAAAGAGGGTTATGCAGATGCAATAGTAGTACATGCTGTAGTTGGCTGTTAGCTCGCACTCGACGCTCGGGTGTAGGGAAGCGTACTGGAAGCATAATACATGAGGAACTTGAGTCTCTTCCGGTTCTCTCAAACAGACGGGTAATCGATCTTCCCAATCTCTCAATCGAGAATATAACCCCTCCGTTTGCGTCTCCAAATCGGCCCCTGGTAGATTACTCCCACCAAAGAAAGCCCAAGCAAGATCATGCACTATTCTATTCAACCCGCACAACGCATGGAACACACAGCTCCTATGCGCCTGCATCCCCTCCAACTGCAAAGGGTACGGATGCCAGACATCCTCTGCCGAACACACTGGTGACGGCAAAGGCCGATTGGGAACCTTAATCGTGGGCACCTTACAGAATACGAGGGCCTTGAGCCTAGGCCAGGAAGAGTCAGTCGATTTTTACCCGGCATCTCGCCGATTACTAGGAAAGGTCCCTACGTGGCGATGTTAAATAGGCCCCATATTGTGGGGTCTATTACCCGGTGGTGTGCAGTGGGACGAGAAACGGGATGTTGTTTTGAGAGTTCGTCGACGGCAAAGGCAAAGTAGTTTCGGTAGATCCAGCTGGGGCGATCTTTGCAGGTTAGACTGGCACTGGGTTGTAGGTTAATACTGTCGTAGGAATTGGGGATGGATGGACGTACTATACTGATAACAAGGCCAGAGCTTGCGTTGTAGCAAGGGTGATTCTGCCTTCTTCTTTGGCAAATAGCCGTTTCGCTTCGCCGTAGAAATGAGCGCCTCTAGTAGCCTTGTCCCCAGGAACTGCATATGCCTGGGCTGAGTTCGAATGCGTCTGACACGTTATCGGCGTCAGCATTCGACAGATATAGAAGCCTTAATACTTACACAAGCCAGTGCTAGCATAGCATTGACCAGAAACGGCGAACAGCATCGCACCCTCAAATCCGCCGACGTCATATCTCGTATAAACAAATCTCGATCTAACCAGTTGAAGAACGGATGGAACCATGTAAACCACAACGACACCAGCTGCGAGACAAACCTCGCGTCCTGAGTGACATTCGTCCACGGTGCCGCCGGCACATCAAACATCGGAACATCCGCCAACTGCTCCGGCTCGAACACGGTCCTTGTCGCTGGCGACTCTGATTCCGACTGTGCTCCATTGCCGTTCTTCAGCTCCCACTCCAAGCTCTTAGACGTCACTTTCTTCCTGTCCGAATCCCCGGGCGGCCGCTCCTCATCAAGGTAGGACTGTATTTCAGCGAGAGAGGCATCACTTCGAACGAGGTCGAGCAGATGGAGGACCCGGCGGTCGGTAGAATCGCGAAGTGTCCGGACAAGACCTAACAATAAATCCTTGCGGTCTTCAAGGGTTTCGAGTTTGCGCTTTATCCCGGACTTTCGGCGTTTATCGCTGGTGTTGTCGACGGTGCATTCGACGTGGTTCTTTAGGCAGTTTTGGCATGGAGGTGCGCCGGAGCACTGTTCCGTAGATGGTCAGTTTTTTCCCACGTCCTACTAGACTCTTTGCAAGGGTACGTTTTTCTGTTGTGTAAGGCTACTTACCTTCAGCTTCCGAACCTTGCACGCTGTACACGCAACGCCAATGTTAGTCCTCTTCCTAGGCTGCTGGCGGGCATCATCGCCGTTCCTCTCTCGGTGAGACCCTGGAGGCACCGGGGCCAAAGGACGGTGAACATCATTCATGGTAATGATGCGGCATGTCGACTTCTCCAAGAAATGAAACGCAAGTGGGAAAATAGGTGTAAATAAAACGGGGAAATGAGGAGCAGAGACCCTGCGTAAAAGTGACGCCCAGCTCCGACCAGAGCAGATGCGGTCGGCTCCCTCGATAACTAATAATATAAGAGGGATTCCGAGTGCGCCAATCACGGGACCGGCATAGGTGCGTCGTAATTCTAGGGTGCAGCGCCGCAAAAGGAAGCATTTGAAGGGAATTGTTATTGCTCTTTGTGCGAGTGCGCGTTTGTATGTATGGCTATTATTGGGGGGGGGGCTCTTAATCCAATAATGAGTTGAACTATACGATTATGCGCTGGGGGTTCCTTATTGGGGGAGATGATAGGCCCGGTGCCCAGACTCCAAAAGATGATAGATGCAATGGGCAGAAGTAATTATAGTAGTATCTAACATAGTTTCAATTAAAGATCAAATATATCCCCCCTCGGGAGGTGACATGTACTGTATGATAAATCATGAAGGCGCCGCTTTCCCAGCCACCACAGGCGCCGTCTTCTCTTCCATCTCCTGCGTATCGTGAAGATGGTGCTCTCGCGATGATAGCGATCCATCCGTCTCAATTACTCCCGAAGCATACGCCGAACTCTCCTCGTCGCGCCAGAAATCCTTCTTCCCGCGAGCAGCACGCTTCAGCCACGGCGGAATAAAACCTCCAGGCAGCTTATACGTCCAATCCTCATGGTCCTCTTCCTTGTTCGGCGGCTTGATGCGTCCGCCCGAGCCCTTCTCGATTATCCATACAATCACATTCAGAGTGATGTAACTCAGGATACCCGCGATCAGACCATATGCGATACTATACGTGAACGGCATGACGGCGATGGTCAGGAAGGCCGGGATGGCGTCGCCGTGATACTTCCAGTTGATTTCGGTCGTGGCTTTGGTCATTAGCGCGCCGACGATGACGAGTGTGCAGCCGGTGGCCCAGGGCGGAATGGATGCGAAGATTGGTGCGAAGAAAACGGCGATAAAGAAGCAGAAGCCTGTTACGCAGGATGTGAGGCCGGTTTTGCCGCCTTCTGAAATGCCTGCGCCGCTTTCTACGAACGCCGTGACGGGGGAGACGCCGAAGAGAGCGCCGATTGAGACACATATAGCGTCGACCATCTGCAACTGTCAGAAAGGCCATACTTGGCAGAAGGTGAAGAACATACATAGGCCATGGAGCTACCCTCAAAGTCCTGAGTCTCCTCATCGATGGTTCCAGCAAATCGCGCCATCGAGTACAGAGTACCGGTCGTATCGAGAATATCGACATACTATCTCGGTCAGTCGACAGCACCAAGTCAGAAGAATGACAATACTCACCAAGAAAGTAATAAACGCCAGACCAAACTGCGCTCCATGTCCGGAAAGATCCCATTCCTGCGCAACCAGAATTTTTTGAATCGGGTGGAACGTAACCACTTGCTTGAAGAAATCAAAGTTGCTGTTTCCGACCTCTGTGTGCGGGAAGTAGGTCACAGGCGTAGGACGAGGCCAGGAGATAATCGACACTAGCAGGATTCCCGCAATCACCGCGCCGCGCACACGGTACATCATCAGCAACGCCGTAATGACACCACCACAGAAGATACCAATCCACATGGTCGGACTGCGCATCTTGTCGGCACTTGGACATAACCCGGTGCTCGCATCGCGCTGCGCATCCGAGCAACCTGCCAGCTCCATGGGCTGGTCGGTCGCACCCGTCACCAATCCAATACCCGCGCTGTACGATAATCCGATGAGTGTAAGGTACAACCCAATACCAGCACCGGTCGCCAGTTTAATCGACGCTGGCAAGGCGCGCGCAAGCCATTGTCGGATACCCAACAGTGTCATAGCCAGAAACACCCATCCTTCGACAAACACCGCCGTCACGGCGATTTCGTAAGGGATAAGTCCATTTCCATGATGACCAACAACTGTATACGCAAAGTAGGCATTCAAACCCATTCCGGGCGCCAGCGCCACGGGCAGGTTTGCCAGCAGACCCATGAAGAAAGTAGCCAAGGCGGCGATAGCAGCAGTTGCCGTCACAGCATCGCGATGCACTTCCTGGACACAGAGGAGGTATTCGGTGTTCGTGTTACAGCGGTCCGCCATGCTCTCGGGTGGACAGACGCAGGTGCCGCCAGACTCGGAGGTGATGTTGGCATTGACACTGATAATGTAGGCCATGGCGAAGAAGGTAGCTAGACCGGCACGGATTTCGGTGAAGAAGTGACTGTCTTTGCGTTCTTTGGGCTATTCACCACTTCATTAGTCTGGCTTTTTTGCAGCCACTGCCGTGCCGTTGTAGACATACATGACCAGACCCTTCAAGACGAAAATGCCTCCCAACCGGGCTCCGAGCAACCGCGAGGTTGACTCGGCGCACCCATTCAGTAACGGCAGCAAAGCCCATGGCGAAGAAATGTGTGCTATACAAGCGCTGAACAGCGAGAAACAGTCCGGGGACACATTCTTGTAGGAGTAGAATAATCACGACGCCGCCGCGTAGAAAAATTTCACCCCACAGTCACGGGCGCGAGAACCCCGATATCTCGCACCAATTGCAGCCCTGCTTGGCATGTATACTCCGGCCAATAATACCGCGGGCTAAGCGATCGGATATCTCTATATGGGAAACTCGCCGACGGAAGTGGCCGGCTATCTGCCTGTCATTGTGCGCTGCAAAGTCTGTCGAGGGCTGTCAGCCGGAGGCCGCCGTTGTTTTTGTATGTACATAGTACATAGTCGAAGTAGATTGATCGTTATGTAGGGCACTATAGCTTATCTGTAGTCTGAATCTACTATCGCAGCTATTCCTGCGGTTATTCATATCATGGTGCTTATCGGGGTTGCTTTTCGGATATACTTCGGTCACTGTCCGATAAAGGCATTTCCGAGAATGGATAACGAGCACGTGCAGTCATAGCCCTTACAGAAACATTCTATCAGGTTGATATCTTTAAAGCAGAGCATACTACAAAATGTCACCCTCAATCCAAGAGCCCAAGGAGCCTCAAAGTAAAAGAAAGTCCCCATCATGGTCCGCAGACGGCAACGATACTTCTAACGAGAAGGAGAACAGGTAAAGGGGAAACACCCCAAGCGCAAGACACGTACATCGAATTGACTTATTTGCAAGGTCCCATATACCTCTTATCTTAGAAAGTAGTGGTTGAAGATCTCGGAAAGTGACGGTTAGGCCGCTCTGCGAAGTCGCAACAGCTGTTTAAGCAATTTTCCTGGTTTGAAATAACTTTCTTATTGTGAATTCGTGTCGCTTATTAGGCTTCTTAGCGTATGTTCACAGTGCTGAAGCTTTTATTTTCGCACCAAGAAGGAAGCATGCAATCGCTCCACCCGCGCCCAACAAAGGATATAACTCACAACCCAAGTCAGAGACGGTGCGTAGGCCATCTAGAAGCAAGGGCTAGTTTCAGGGACGCAATACGCTCATCTCGGTTGCCTTCTATAGACAGTAATGTGCCAGTTGCGGCACCTTTTCTCGATAGAGCCGTAGGAGCAGGACTTCTGAGTAGGTTTGCAGCTAGTTTCCTGTGATCACATCATAAGTTTTTCCGAGTTTCGGCTGGTTGGCTATGTTGCCGTCCTTCAGTTAGTGTCTATCATAAGATTGTTCCAGTGTAAATCAGCTGCGGACAACGTGATTGAAATTTGGTTCTCCCATGGGACGTCTCGAACATCACCCATGGTAAGCACATGGCCCTTGACGGAACTTCGACGGCCAATTCCCTGTCGTGGACTTTTGTAAAGTTCCATGCATAATACAGGATGTCTCGTTCATGATGCTTGCAATACTCAACCATGCCTGAATACTCATTATAGGAGTTGTGACGAAGCTTATGGCCGTCCATTTGTTGTGACGGTGCTCGCATTAAGACTCCGGTGCCCCCCCCCCCCCCCCCCCCTCTCCCCCCTCAGGATAGGTTGCGCTTGTATAAATTGATCTCAGAAATTGGACACGCCAGAGGCTGATTCTTGGGTGTATGTGGTCACTACAACTTCTGTTGCAATGGGTGGAACATACGACATTGGTGTCGCCATTCAGTTTTAGGATATTAAAAGCGTGTGACAGGACCAGGGTCAACTCAGTGGTCACCATCTGGATTACTTATATCGTCCGTAATGGACCACTCAGTATTTTGATGTGGTCCCTCGTAATGTCATCGATGTTTGAATGGGCTCGCCAGAATTCAGGACCGATTCTAGCGCTACAGAGACCAGAGGGTACATGAATTTCTGCATATCGGGGAAGCCGTCTTCGTCTTCGCGATGGAAGGTATCATTTCCATCTCTATTCCAATCTAGCAGTCAGAGTCCATCTTGTGAATTTGTTTCCTTTGCAACGAAGCGCGCTAAGTATTTAGGCTAGTATTCTGGTTTTTGTTGCGAAATTGTTCATAAGGACCACGTAGCGTATAGAGGAATTGGGGAACAAAAAAGACAAAGGAGCATCTAACAAGGGAAAGGTTTCTCTTTGTTGGAGTGGCAATGAACTGACGAACTGAGGGCTAATCCATTTGGACTGTTTGCCTGCATTCTGTCAAACTACCAACATTCACTTCTAGCATCAGGATATTGTCCTTTGAAAAGGTAGCAGCATCGCTACTCACGGCTGAATACCTGACAAACCATCTATCAACACATTCAACACATGATCCAACCCTCCCTCAATCCCAACAGCCTCGTCCATATCCTCCATATGCCATGGCGCACATCCAGCAGCCCCAATTCCGGCTCTTATCATTCGAACATTCCCTTCTGACTCACGGACGAGATCCTCATCATGCCACCGCAGTACCACAGGCGTGTTCATACCAGCGCCCAACTCGAGAATCACCGTATTCGATGATCGTGCGACATCCTCGACAAATGCCTGATAGCGCTTCTCTTGTGAAAGAAATCGAATGGGGTTGAAATAGTCTCCTCCACGGACGCAGATGGTCAGTTCGTCTCTGCAGTACTCGCATCTGGGTATCTTGGATGTGTCCGTTAGACATTGGGTTTCGGGATCAAGGTAGGGCAGAGCAGCTGCTAGGAAAGGATCAGAGAGGAAAACGGCATCTCGACGACATTTCGCGAAACATTGCAGGTAGCGATACTGCCCCTGCGGCGTGGTGATTCGATCCTCATAAAATCCATTGGCTGCGAAGAAGCCGTCTGCGTTGGAAGTACGGATGAAATAGCGCGACTCGAAGCGTTGCGTCAATCTTTGCAACGCAGCATACACCGGTGACTCCGGCCAAGTCTTCACCATGTTTAGATGGTTGAAATAGTATCCCCATTTCTGCGCCGGGGAGTCCCATTCTTGAAATCCGAAGACGTCGTATAGGCGGTTCAAACCGAGGGGGACGAATGCGGGAAAGTATTTCGCGAATAGGGCTGGTGAGGTGTAGTCTAGTCCTGTAGCTGCTGACAGCCCAGCCCCAGCGCTGATGATCAGGGTATCTGCTTCTCTGATCCACTTTTGCGCTTTAATAATGGACGGATGTTGAGTATGGATGTTTCGAAGGCTGGGTGGGAGAAATTTCCAAACAGGCGGATATCGAGACCTCAAGCTCCCCAATTTCTTCCTGTACAACTTTAAATCACTCTCAGCAAACACATCGAATATCACATCCGTCACAGTCGTCTGCGGGTGCACTCGACACCACTCCACCACCGTATCCAGAGCAATATCAACAGCGACACTCGGTGGAAATGCAAACAGCCCGGTCGAAATACAACAAAACGCAACTACTTTGCGCCCATCTTCCAACGGTGGTAATCCCTCCGTTGCATCCAAACACAATCTATAGCAACTCGCCAACCGCTCTTTCTGCCCCGCGGTCGGCTCACCCTCTTCCCCGCGCATCTGTGGCCCCACAGTGTGCAAGACATACTCGGCCGGAAGATTAAACCCAGGCGTGACTTTCACACTGCCCACGGGCTCTGGAACGTCCTGTTCCCGCATGATCGCGTCACAAGTCTCACGGAGTCGTGGGCCCGCGGCGGAATGGATGACATTGTCGATGCAGCGGTGCGAAGGCTGGAAGCAGCCGAGAAGCTGGGAGTTAGCGGCATTGACGATGGCGGTGATGTTTGTTAGGGTTGTGATGTCGCCTTTCCAGAGACTGAGGGAGGTTGGAGTATTCGGAATAGATAGGATCGGCCGGATTGTTTCGGATGGGGTGAGAAGTTTGTGACTCTGTTGGTATTGTAGGATGGCATCAATGCCGTCTTGAATACTCTCTGGGAGAGGAGGCTGCGGTGGTCGAATGCATAGGAGTCGCTGGAGGGTCTGAAGTTGGAACCAGATGTCTTGGTGGACGATGTGGTGGGAGAGGTGTTGATATTGGTTTTCGGCGAGGAGATATTGGAGGACAGATGAGAGCTTAGGGACTGTCATGATGATGTTCCTAGTTAGAAGAATGAATGAGACAGCAAATATCCGGAAATCGTCTCCTCTTTATACTCCTTATAGCCTCGTTTAGATCTATATCGGGCAGTGATTGTGATTGGTTAATGACTGTATGTATTGTTTGTTCTGTTTGCACAATTGTTTACATTTCTTGCATTGTCTGCATGTTTGTCTCTGCTTTCCTGGCAGCCTCGACGACCCCGATCTTTTATTTCAGACGATGGATGTCTAATAAGGGGCATCTGGGATCTTGCAGGGCCTCGAAATGCGATCTTTCACGGAGAAATGGGTTAAATGATCAAAAAGAACGCAATTGGATGCTTAAGTATCAGCAATCTATGGCAATGGATTGCAAGCTGCTCACAGCGGGATATCAAATCAAAACAATAAAATGCATATGCTTGCGGAAATGATATGAATGTATTCATTCCTTCTCATGAAATATCGCTTGAGGCGGCTGGAAACGACTTTTCTTCCGCAGAGCCGGTCCATAAAAGAGGAATCCCAAGGGAATCGGAATCATAATGGCTGCCAGGCATCCCAATAGCGTGCCTGCCCACTGAACTCCTAGGTTCTGGAACAGTTGCCGGGAAAACAGGGGGAAACATGCACCGATTGCAGAACGGAGAATGGTGTTGGCTGCGAAGACAGATGCCGCACTGGTCCTGTCAGTGGATAATGGATACCCGAGGAGAAGGTTCGGACTTACAGATGAAGGTAGGAATCAATGAGGTAGTTGAAACATTGGAGAAAAATGACATAGATCCCAAATCCAACAAAAACTCCCGAGGCTATTGGGGCCATCCAGTGAATGTCCTTTGTGAATCCGGTCCAGCCAAACCTGCGGCACTCGTCAGTTCGATCCCATTTTCACTTGCGGCCGAAAACTAACCAGAATAGACCGATCGTGAAGACAGTCCCTCCGAGAGTAGCTGCTGGAAGTCGCCATTCCGGAACCGGCATGTTGTTATTTGCTTGGAGTTTCTTGACGTAGGCTGGATGTCCCATGAGGGTAAATGCTCCTCCTAGAAGTTCGCCTATGATCAATCCAATAAAAGACAAGCTGCCAACACCCAGGTTCATTCCATAGATACCCTGGAAAACTACCGGATATGCACCCAGCAAGGCGTACATAAGTCCGTAGATGAAAGATGTGTATAACGTCACAAGGAATACAATCGGCTCGGTGATGAGCATCATAAATGGCCGACTGAAATTGTTTGTGAGCAGCTCTTTGAGATCCACCTCGACCTCATCTTGTTTCGCATGGATACCCCAGTTCCGGGTCTGTCGGCGCAAAGTGGTTGCTTTTCCCATTAACACAACAGGTGCATAGGTCTCCCTGAAGAGTAGCAGCAGCAATACAGTCGCAAAGAATCCCATGATGGCTGATATATACATCGTCCATCGCCATCCCAGGTAACTCATCGTGATGAAGCCACCAACGAAAGGAGACACAAAAGGGCCTACGAACACACCCATAGCGAACACAGCAATTGCCGCACCCCGATATTTGTTATTGTATAAGTCCGCGAACACTGCAGGAACAATCGCCAACGGACAGGCGCCGAAGAAGCCCGCAAAAAAGCGTGTTAGCATGATTGTTTGCACATCTTTAGCGGTGGCGGTGGCTATGGTGAAGACACTGAGCCCGAATAAACCTATGGTCATGGGCCACCGACGACCGTATAGTTCTGAAGCTGGTGCCCAGAGTACAGGGCCTGAGGCGAAGCCCATGACATAGAGCATGATGCCCAAAGTCGCAACCTCGGTACTGATTCCGAAGTTAGCGCTAACGGAGCCTACGGCAGAGGAGAAAATCGCACTGCAGAAGGAGGAGGTGATGGTCGAGTAGGTGAGGACGGCAGACTGCATGATTCTAAACCGTTATGGTCAACAGTATTTCCGGCATACGTATGCGACAAGACCTACTTTCTCCATGTCGGCCAGTTATGCGGATGTAACGGATCATACTCGCCAGCGAAGTCGACGACATACTTCTCAGGATCCGGCAGGTCTGGCGGAAATTCCTTGTCTCCTCCGAACGGCAGCCATTCGTCCCTAGGCACGCGACCTTTCCTTGAACCGACGGTTGACTGGTGATACAAACGGTAAGTCTCGATACGCGAAAGCTCGACCTGTGTTGGACGTCGGCTGATAGGTGTCGGCTCAGGAACTTCCTGGAACGAGCTTGGAGATGAAGGAGAGAAATCTTCCCTGGTCATGGAATTCTGAAGTTGTTGATCCATGTTGCCCCGTAGTTTATCGGGCAAAGAAAGTTTTGTGATTTCGCTGCCATTATGTTTATATACAAGGGCATCCGTGTGCCTCCGTCTGGCTATGATGCCATAATACCATAACCGGAAGGGTCCGAAGACACAACCGGATAGTGATGGTGTCATTGAATCAAGCCCGGGATCGAACCACGGGAGTCAGGCACAAAGTTCGATTGGAAACTACTCCGGATGCTCAGATTTCAGTTTTAGGGCTTCAATTGCAAGTTATGCATCGGCGATCTCTTGAATGGTCGCGAGCCTCGGTCCCGTTGCACTGCCCCGCATACCAGTTGAAACGAAGAGCTCCGCGATGTACTGATATGAGGCAACCTTATTAATGGCCATGACCCCTGAACAGGTACCACTTTACAATATTTGCATCGACGCTTGGATATTCCTCCTCCATTACTTCTCATCCATACAGCAGACATGACGGTCAACGGCCATTGCGACCCGCGCTTCAACTCCGTCCAGCAACTTTTTGAACGCCATATTACCTCCGGAAGAGAACTCGGCGCTTCTATTTGCGTCAATATCGCAGGAACAAATGTTATTGACCTCTGGGGAGGCTACACTGACGAAGAGCGAACGAAGCCCTGGACCGAGAACACGATCGTGCCGGTCTGGTCGGCTTCCAAATGCGTCACCAACCTCGCCGCGCTCCTCCTCGTCGATCGCGGACTTCTCGACCCCTACGCTCGCGTGTCACAATACTGGCCCGAATTCGCAGCCAATGGCAAGGAAGACGTTGAGGTCCGGCATTTCCTGAGCCACACCGCGGGAGTGCCAGCATGGGAAAAACCGTACCCGGACATATACGATGTACCGGCGGCTACGGAGCGACTGGCAGGCCAAGCACCGTGGTGGAAACCCGGTACTGCGTCGGGATACCACCTCATCAGCCAGGGCCATCTGGTTGGTGAACTTGTTCGCCGGATATCAGGAAAATCCTTGGGCCAGTTCATCCATGATGAACTCGCGACGCCCCTGAACGCGGATTTCCGACTAGGAGCGGAGGAAAAGGACTATCCACGCATCGCAAACCTCACAAAGCCCGAAGCTCCTCCTGTGCAGTTCCCAACCGACCCGAACAGCCTACCTCTCCGTGCAATGAAGGGAACACCTGTCCTTGCCGAACACGTCACGACCCCAGCGTTCCGTAACGCAGAACTCGGCGGCGGAAACGGCATCTCGAATGCGCGCGCACTGAATCGCATCCTCTCAACCATCACCCTCAACGGCGAAGTCGACGGCAAGCGCATCATCTCCCCCGAGACCATAAACCTCATCTTCCGCGAACAATCGAACGGACCCGATCTCGTGCTCCAAGTACATGTGCGGTTCGGAATTGGGTACGCATTGCCCGCGCAGCAGATTGCCGATTGGATTCCGGACGGGCGAGTGTGTTTCTGGGGTGGATGGGGTGGTTCAATGGTGATTATGGATCTGGATCGCAAGACGACTATCACGTATGCGATGAATCGGATGGGTGGCGGGACGATCGGAAATGATCGGTCTGAGGCGTATGTTAGGGAGATCTATGCGATCTTGAACCAGCTTCCGAAAGCAGCACTTTGAGGTTATTTGCGTGTTTATTTGCGCGTGTCTATAGATATTGAATACCATATTACTAGGGAAGCACGCATGATATGGCTTGTTGTGGAGTAGTTTCACGTGGCGGTGCAGTATCAACATGAAAACACACCATTGCATATCAGCAAGTGCTCGCATTCTAACTCTAGCTCTCAGTTATCTATCTTTACAACACACTTCAATTGCTAGATAAATTGACTCCTTAGGGTCCCGGCCTTTTGAAATCCACTGGTTTATTGTCAACTGCTTGCATGAGGCTCTCCACCGTCAGATTATGGTTGAATGCAGGTATATCAATCACTGCGTTCGTTTGGGTATCTTCTGTCCGACCCCCGCTATACGCGTTTGTGGTACTGATCTGTCAACAGGCTTACTGGCAACATTCCGTCGCACATAAGGGAGATATTCACTCTGCGCTTTTGTATGGTGGGCTACCCGTGGCAATCTCCGTGCCGGTGGGATCGAACTGATTCAGGCACTTGTACCACTGGGGACACTTAGCGGATTGACGATAAAAACAGCGTCAATGGGCTACCGTCCCCTGAGTGCTTCCTATGTTTCACAATTTCAAGAGCTTCTGCCTCGTGTTCGTGGATACGAAATCAATGACACGCCGGAACGCTACGGATGGGACTATCTATCCGGAGTGACTGAACTGGAGAATATACATACCTTGGGTCCTCGATAATTCAAATGACACGAAATTGATAGAGCCAAAAGTGCTTGAATGAGCGAAAACCTTTATCACTTGAGCGTTCATTGTTTCTCGTCAGATATGCAAACCTTGATCATGCTGCCGGGGCCAATTCAAACAACCCGAACCCACTTGACGTTGACGGCCAAGAGGAATATATCATCTACCCACTGCGAGAGATTAGTTCAAATTGAAGAAGCTTCGTCTGCGCGGTTACGCTGGATTCCAACAGAGGCTAAGAGATCTACCAAACGATCCACCGACGGTAACCAGCACAATGTCAGACCGGTGTCTCAACCTCGGCAATGGCAATGTAAAAACAATTTTGACTGTGATTACAATCCTCAATGCTTTTTTTTATAGTAGCGTAAGGTGTTTCCACGGTAATTGCGATCGCGCTCGGTACTACAGGCGATCATCCAGCGTTCCGCCGTATTCTGCACATGTCGCAAGACTTTCCATTTCGGGTCAATATGGATTGGCCGGGGAATACTTCCAACCGTACATATAAATAACATAGGATCCCCGAATCGAACAAAGCCTTTTATCAATAGTAACTACAAGATGATGAAACTCGTGCTTCTCCTTCTTAGCGTTTCGACACTGTACGCTGCGTTCTATTTTGCCCAAATCAATGGTTCGCATGATTTGGCACTGCAATCCGTTACATCGAAGGCGCTGCCCGGACGCGATGATCCTCTTCGCACTTTCTATACGGGCATCGAGCCCGTTGATCGGTTGCTCACGGTGTTGACGGTCTTCTTTTGGCCGATGACCGACGGAAGCACACCTACCTTGACATTGCATTCTCTTGGATTTGCCGGAACGTTTGGGTCTGCTTGGATGCTCTTGACAGTAGAGTCGTGGAGAAAAGGCAATGCGTGGACTATTGCTGCGTTGTATGTGGGCTCCTTTTGGAAATATGGACATGTAACTGACCTGTGTGAACTAAATAGCCCATCCATTTTCGGTATCTTTGCTCAAACATTGACCTTTGCTTTTGCGGCACCTCTTTACGCCGGTCTGCATCTTATTTTCTCGAGCACTGCCAGCAGACCGAATGCAGAGAGCATCCGCGCTCCTCGTGCCGTCCTGAACGTGATCCCCTACGTCTTCATCATCGGCTACTTAGTCCCTAGCCTGCTACTAATCGCCCCTCTCTCGGAAACTATCACTACGGATGTGAAGCAGATTATCATCGCAGCCTGGCAACCCTGGCCGTTGTACATTTCCATCCTGACAACTGTCGCGCACATCCTCTTCTCGCCATTCGTGAGCAGCGACAAGACCATCGACGGTGGCCGTGCAACCCTCAGCTCCCTCCGCAAGGTTTATGCTGTCGCATTCGCCAACACCGCCATCAACCACCTGATCCCGTGGACCATCTCTCTGTTCACGATCTTGGAGCCTCAATTCTTCAAAAAGGAGTTCCTGAATGCGCTTCATCCCTTGAATGTCTTCCAACTCCCTTTGCCTTGGGCCCAGCCAGCATTGCAGATTTCTGAACTCGGTGCAGGCGTGCACGTCTTTCTCCGATGGGACTATGTCATTGGCTCTACGGGTGTGCTACTTTGGGCGTTGAGTTTGCACCGTAATGCACACCGCGCGATCCTCGGCAAGGCTGGTGGTCTGAGATTGTTGATTAAGGTTGCATTGTTGTCTGTTGTTGCAAGTCCCGTAGGAGCCGCTGTGGAGTTGATGTGGGAGAGGGATGAGTTAATTGTTCATGAGACTGACGGGTTGAAATCGAGGGTTCCTGGCTCTAAGAAAACTTCTTGATTGGCTGATGGACTTGACTGAATTACCTAGGGAACGGTGGCTGAGCTATTTGTGCATTGATGAGACGAACGATAGATGAAATTAAATGATGCAATCGAGATCCTATATAACCTTGTAGCCACATCCTTTTCAGCTGAGCTAAAGCCACAATACATGTAGTTCCTATGCCGCAGTAGTATTCAGCTTGATTATCACAATTGGCGCTACATGGCTTGATCCTGTGCGAAATTGTCTATATTCACTCGCTGCATTGCGTACAGCAGGATATAAAACGGCAGTATCAGCTCATGCTAAATCGATAAATGCAAATGGCATATATTCTGTCCAGAAACAAAGTTGAATGATATAATCCTCCAGAGGATTACTCAGGGTTGTCGAGGAGAGTCCCAATCAGGAAGGTGGTCATGTTGGCTGTCATATGACACCACGTGATGCGGGGATATGACCCACACCGCCTTCCATACACAGCAAACTGATTCCTTTTCACTGCACAGCAACAAAAACACAACCGACCAAAAGATCCTCTATTCACTGGCTGCGATGCCGAACTGGCATCGATTGTCTTTTCAAAGCTTCTTCCCTGTCTCCTAGAAGGGACCTATTCTTTGTGATAGATAAGACGTATGAGTCGTTAGGATAGGAGATCGACGCTTCCCTATGAGTGAGATTCACCGCATAGCGCTTCATATTACATACCATCAATGATGCTCAGGGACCATGATATCCAGCAACTGGCTGGCCAGTTGCGTACTGTTGGTCAGGAGAACCGGCGGCATCATGAGAATCTAAGTGCTCTGCTGGATAATTTCAGTTCATTGCTAGAGAGCTATAACCTGCTGAAGAGCGATTATGAGGAAGAGAAAGAGGCGCGGGAGAAGTATAAGAAGATGGCTAGGGGGCAGGAACGGAATCCTTTTGTTCTGGTGCTTGTGGATGGTGATGGATATCCGGTGCGTATATCTTTGACAAACGGCAAGAAGTGTTGTGGCTGACGGGACCAGTTCCAAGAAGACCTCATCAGAAGCCGCAATGAAGGTGGAATCACAGCTGCGCGGCGTATGACTGACAGTATCAAAGAACTACTCCATGACCGGCTTGGGGACCAAGCTGAGCAGTGCCGTGTCATGATACGTATCTACGCCAATCTTCTGGGTTTATCCAAGGCTCTGGCTCGTGCTGGCCTTGTTGGGCACGAGGCTCGCTCATTCGCTGCGTTTGCGTCGAGCTTTACTCGCTCCCAAGATCTGGCGGATTTTATCGATGCAGGTGATAAGAAAGAGGGAGCGGATCATAAGATTAGAGGTACAGTCGGGTCTCTATGCCTGGATGGGTTTGACTAACATAGATAGAAATGTTCCGTCTATTCGCTGATATTAATCAGTGCAAACATATCTTCTTCGCGGGCTGTCATGATGTTGGCTATCTTTCATTTCTAATGCCCTACCGCGGCATGGCGGATCGTATCACCCTACTTAAGGGTCCGTCGTTTCACCCTGAATTCAAATCTTTGGGGCTGTCTATCTCTGAAATACCCTCTGTTTTCATGTCGAGTCCACTTGTCACCAGCCCTGAACCGACTGCTCCTAAATCAGCGGTACCAAAATCGGCAGTCTGCTGGTTCTTCCAAAAGGTACTTGGCTTGCCACTTATATAAATTGTTCTTTGGATTAATGGACTAACTGGCTTCAGGGTGTTTGCAAATACGGCAATGAATGCTCTAAGCAACATATAACATCACAGCAACATGAAATCTCTAAACCCCAAGACGATAAGTCGAGCATCCAAAGCACCGTGCGAGAAATGAAGCATTATGCAAAAATGCCCCAATCCCCTTCAAGCAAGGAGGGGGAACCCCTAATCCACGTCAACAAAAACGGGGAGCGCATCGACACTGCCATCTCGCAACCAACAAACGAAGAATGGAACGCATATGCCCGCCGAGCCAAACAACACAAGCTCTGCAATCAATACCATCTGGGCGGCGAATGCAGCAATTTGAACTGTCAGTTTGACCACAGTAACGTTGATGACAGTTTGATCGAGGTCATGCGGTATATCATGCGACAACATGTATGTCCGAATGGACCTGATTGCCGGCTTAGCAAATGCTATCTTGGTCATATGTGTCAGAAACCTGGGTGCACGGGTGGCAAGCCGTGTCGCTTTAACCAGCACGCTCATACCCTTGATCGTCAAATTTGGGGTACTAATACGCCGACCGATGCACGAAGTTACGACTCTAGCATTTCGGAAGCTGATTCCTATGAAGCCTAAGACGCTCCTACTCCGTGAGGATGTTGCTTTTGGTTTGAGTAGATCTACTACTCGACGCAAAGAATACTTATCTCAAGCAGCTATTGGTGAATGGATGAATGGTATTGCTTTTTTATGTTTATTTCGTTGGAGAAGGTTGGGACTGACTGAAAATGTATCTATTGACAAGCGCTCTCTAGATTTTACTCGTGCGATACATCGGGTGTAATCATAGTTACATTTAAGGAGATTAACGGAGGATCAGCAGAAAACACTCTACCCTAACTGACCGCGTGGGATCATTGCGTTCAAGGCCCATGGTGGAAGTGTCTCGCTCATTCCGTTCTATTCCATGCGCCGCATAGGCTACTCCTAGCGAGTTCCCTATTCCATGAATACCTCGGATTCTGGAGATTCTGGGGGGAAAGCCATGCATAGGTCCTCTATGACTGCCGCGTCTCTGGCACAACGAAGTGGTCGTTTTGAGACGTCTTCAGTGCGTGCGGGCCCGTCTTCCAACCAGGTCTCACAGGTGGCTGTGAAGAACGAAAAATCAAGAGATTTTCTGAGGAGGCAACTTCAAAAAGGTAACTGTGTTGGATGTTTGATACAATACTATGGAGGATCGCAATTATGGAATCGTTTCGAGGCTCCACTGATGCCTGTAAGCCGTAGTGATGCGTACGGTGATTGAAGTACCAGAGGCAGCGTAAAATTAGCTCCAATCATCTGCTCGATGTAAGTGAGAATCGATTTTTCTTTTTGGCAATCCCATCATCTGAAGTGCAGAAGCACCCATGATGCCTGATGTCCTTGTACGAGAGGTTACAAGGCACCAGTTCCATTACCATTAATGCCCTGTGAGGATCTCCGTAGCACTAGGCGCACCTTCGTGGACCTCCTTTGGGCCGTGCCTCAGCTCTGGAGTTGCTCTTTGGGAAAGGCCTGGTGGGATTTGTCGGCCAGAAGTGTTATCTTGTTATGCTTTGAATGCCTGCTCGATATAGCCCAATTAATGCAATGTCATGTTGTTCGACTCTGAGATCGAGCTAGCACTTAGAACAGCGAGGACATGTAAGGATTCAATCCTCCTCTGTCACGCTGTTTGGGATACCATCATTGTAGAAGCCTGTACAATATCACGGATTGTCGATGGACGTAGCATGTTTACCGCGATTTATCTGGAGCTGTAAGCTAAAATTTCTGACAGCATCATTTCGCTACTTTGTTTGAGTTCTGGTTCTCATATCGTCTCTGATATCCTGGTTGAGATGTATCCGTTCGCATCGGTAGCTATCAACTACATAGCCGTGTTACCAGTCAGCTTCAGATCAAATTCAGATATTGTCTAAAATCGCTTCATGTACCTGTCCCACTGGCAGTGTCTTGGAAGCTTTGTGCGCCACCGGTCGAGTCCAGTTGGAGAAAGACTGTCTGCTTGTTGAGGGTAATATTGTGTCTATCCTTCAGACCTTCATCCTTATTTGAGTTCTGAATGGTCTGGAGGATAGTGTAGCTTTTCTGCCAGCAAGCCACGGCGACTGATCCAAAATGTCTCCCCATGATCTTTCAGGGCCCTTGTTCTTTCGACAATAATATCTGGCACGCCAGGCACAACTGGTCGAAAACTCATAATAGGATAAGCTGCGAGGTGTGTGATGTGACCGTCACAGAGCTAACTGGAAGCTACATGCCAGTGTATAAAACAATCTAGCCATTTGTTGGGCTATCGCAGTCATCAAAACGCAAACTTGGATAATGTGTGCAGCCGCGTGATTCTGAACCGCATGCCATGGGCGCTATTCCAAATGGCTCCCGGTCCAACTATTCGTCCTTGCCGCTCTTTGGTGTTCGTCCTGGATTGGCTTTTTTGAGCAACCCGCACACTTCTTAGCCAGTAAGTAAAGGCTTTTGTCGTTTCTTGCCGGGACAGGAACCTTCGCACTGGGGTTTGCGCACTCGCTGCTGCTTCTTCGAACCACGAAAAACACCAGTTGATAATCAAAACTTATGTCCCATGGCAACTGTTTAGCTCTCGCAATATTTTTAAGGTATGCCGGTAGTCCATATTCATTTCTCCATATACAGAATGTGGCTGACAATAATTTTCGGTAGTTGGTGGTATTTTCCCGTGATCTGAATTGCGTGTGATGTCTACACCACGTGGAAATAATGGACGCCTCGTCTAGTCAAAAATGAGGTTATACAAGCTGGCTTATGTCTGTTTCTGTACGGAAACGATGCAATCTAATACATACCGAAACAGTGTCGAATAAAGCAAGGACCGTCATCCCATTACGCAGGAAGTGTATATAGGCTTGGGCTTATGTCGGAGTATTAGGACGCATGTCTAAACATAGAAGTCATTATTTGCTATATGCTTGATTGAAGTAGGACATAATTGTGGGGTTCTGCCGCAATATTGGACAAAGGATTTACTTGCGGCGCTTCATGCGAATGATAAACTCAGTCGACTTCATCTGGGCCGTCAGGCTAGGTCAGTTTAGGCGTACATATATAGGGTAGGCTTGTATATATATGAATAGAAATGAGAATAACTATAGGAGATTGCAGGTAAAAAAACATTTCCAGAGATTTAAAGAGGATAAAGTAGGAGAATGGATCCTTTTAGCTGCTTCTAACTACTGCTGGTGAATGGCATGGCTCACTGCATGAGATGTCTCAGTTGCAGCTTCATGTTCCAAAATGTGACAAAGGAGTTAGAGAACGGGAATAATAATACAAAGTGGCAGTAATCAAGTGACTATTCCTCTCTTGGCGTAGATGATTACTCTACGCTCACTTTGGACCTGGATACTGATGTAGAGCCCTAGTGACCCTACAAAGTAACGGCCAGTCAGCTCAGGTTGTTAAGAGGTACTTCCGTCTATTCTCCTGTCCAGTCTTTATTTTCTTCTCAGTTATAGTAGAAGTACTGAGTTCTAGACCGTTATAGCTCGAATTATGTCTATAAGCGCCAGCGACTTACCCCAAGCGCTTAACGCCGTCCCACAAGTCGCTGCCGTATCGTGATCGTCAATCCATCGGACTTTGCAGTGATAATTATTATAATTTCGAGGAGGCGGCGAGGCCGAGGTTTCTAAATATAAAACAATCTGCGTCGGGTACGCGCCGCAAAGTTATCAATTTGTGGCCAACCCGGTAGTTGACATCTCCACCAATGCGCTTAGGACCCAATACTACCCATGTCCAGGGTATAAGTTCGATTTCTAACCCAGCGGGAATCTTAAAATCCTGGTCCTTGTCTATAGTTCATTTCCATCTAACCAGAGTATTTTACCCTTGTTGCGGGTTAACCGTGTAACAACCCAGAATGGTTATTACAAACCCTTACGGCATATCTTCGAATTATATATGCTAACTTCATACCCCCTGACAGGCGGAGGTTATCGGAACAATATCTGCCGTGGCAGGAATCGTCACAAACATCCTGCAGGCAATCCAAATCGTCCAAACCGCCCGAGACCGTGTTCGTGGAAAATCAAAGACTATCAAACAGGTCACCACCCAGCTCGACAGCATCTACCAGTCCCTCAGCCTAGTCCGCGACGAACGCGCCCTACAAACAGCTAAAGTGGAACAGCATTGTGTGGTGATTATCGGGATTGCGGATGAGCTGAAAGCCTACTTTGACCGGCTTCAATCTGGGCAGCAACATGGGGGCGTCCGTCGGTTTTTCAGTGCTATGAAAAATGGTGATAAGTATGACGCGGAGTTGTCTGACATTTTGGTGCGGTTAGACCGTGCTCAGAATGAACTCGTGCTGCGTATTTCCATCGCGCAGGTTGGTCTTATGGGGAACTTGAATCAAGGATTTAAGGTCTCCTACGATCTCTTGATGGATACAAACCGCAAGTGCAAGCAGATCATCGGGACAGGTCTACAACTTGCCAGCCAATTGCAAGGCAGACAGCCGGAGAGAAGTAAGCGATCATGTCTGTACACTTTCATTGATTGCCAGGCGCTAACAATGTCCCGCAGATGGCCAATTGGCACTTGGACACACCGAGATTCAGGAATTGGGCCTGGTCAGACCTCAGAAGCAAGCTGGGGAATCACCTAAACTAGATATTCAATTCACCGACAATATCACTCTTGATCAAGCCTCCATTATCATGGGAAATGTCGGGGTGCAGAACTGGGAGCACACTGCTCGGATCAAGGCTACCATTTCGGGGAATAAGTTTGGAAACAATTTGTCTATGGTGGTGGGTAATATGGACGCGTTGCCTATGCAGCATGTCTTCGGTTGATTATCATCTGCCGTCGAGTCGTCCTAGCGGTTTGGTGGATTAGGGTGAGTTGGTAATTGGTTAATATTGCACGAGCATCTGGTATGCCCTATGTGCCTTTAATTGTTTGGCAACCTCTATATATGATACTAGTTTCTTATCATTCGGTGTTATCTGAGGAATTGATTGTTTTCGTGGTCTTTGGCATCCCGATATCTCAGCACGCTAAATCCCCCTCATCCCCGCTGGTTATCATTAGTAATCTAACTTCATAGCATCGCGATTCATTCAGCATCTATCGCATTTCAAACCAGTCAATATATCTGTATAGCAGTAACCATGGGCATCACACACATCGTCCAATTCCAATTCAAGTCCGACATCTCACCCGACGTGGTGAAAGATGTACGCTCTCTCTCCCCGCCACAAATCTGCTCCAATGACAGCTGACAACACCAGAACTGCCACCGAATGCTCGCATTAGAACACACATGTCTCCATCCCGAGACTCAAAAGCCCTATCTCAAGTCCGTTACGGGTGGGAAAGATAATTCAATTGAGGGGATTCAGGTACCCCTTCCCCTTAACGTTCTCCCTTCCTTTGAATTGAGAGTATATGCTAACTGGAGAAGAACGGCATCACGCACGCATTCGTAGTTGAATTTGAGAACGAGGCCGACAGGGAGTATTATTGCCATAAGGACCCTTCGCACTTGGCGTTTGTGAAGGGTGTGATTGAGTTGGTGGAGAAGGTTCAGGTGGTTGATTTTACGCATGGGGTTGTTATTTAATTATTTGTTATCTTGTCTACGTATATCTAGATAAATAATCAATTGAAGCGGCTTAGCCGTATCGATTGGCAAGGTCTTTCATGTCGTTCATCATTCTATGCAAGTTAGTAAGTAGATTTCAGGGGGGCGAAAGACGTACTGTTTCCTCAACGATAAATCGTCCGTAAAGAGCGCAGACACATGTGTATTAAACCGCCTACTTTATCAGCATATCTCCCGCTAAGCGAGGAACAGCACTCACAGCTTATACAAATCCAACCGCCCATCATAATCCTCTTCCGGCGGGGAAGGCTTCACAAACTTCCGATACGTCGCGCGATATTCCTCTCCAAACCGATTACAAGCCGGCATCCATTGTCCGAACTCATCTACGACATTTCATTAGCCGTCATGCAAATAACCCGGAGTTGAGGTGGCGCACACTCATGATGTGCATAGAAGCAACACGCATCAAAAATCAAACACCCCCCAGACACCTTATCAACCCCCGAATTCCCATACCACAAATCCCCATGCACCAATGCCGGCTTCAGAGACCGCCCCTTACTCTCCAGTGGCCTTAATAACCGGGGAATAACTTTTTCGAAAATAACCGGCACGAGCACATCGAACTCCTGATCGTACCCATTTGCCTTAATCTCCAAATCCAGCGCGGTACGCAAACTCTTCGAAAAGAATACCTCCCAGCTCCTCTCCCACTCCGTATACTGCGGTAAATAACCACTATACGTAGGAACATGAAAACCAAACTTCCCCTCCGGACTCAGATTCTGGCTGCGCTGATGCAATGTTGCCAACCTCTCCGTAAAGGCAACCGGATCAGGCATCTTATCCCTAGCAAGAACCATATCGTGATACTCGCAGAGAAAAAAATGCGTCTCGGGGTCATTCTGGTAAGTCCCCCAGGCGATTGGTCTCGGCACGAAGTTCGGGACTACGCGGTGGATTTCCTGCATGGATACATATTCGCCGTAGAGGATGTTCTTGCCTAGGTCTTCTGTGAGAGTTTTGAGGAAGTAGGATTTCTGGGGGCTGTCGGGGAGGGTGAGGGTTATGCGGGTTGTGTTGTTGGTGGCCCAGAAGCTGGTGCCGTGGCGGGTTGTTGTGACCACGTGGGCGGGGGGTAGGTCTGTTATTAGCTTGGGATCTCATGATTGGGAGGGCTGTGGGCTTACTGGCTGCTACATTGGGGTCTATTTGGTTGTTGTCGGGTTCTAGAGTGGCGTTGGAGATCATGGTGGTTGTTGGGAGGATGTCGGGATATCGGTGCGGTTGATTGTGATATTGTGGGGTATCCGAATCGGGTAATTCCATAGTTGGAATAGAGCATTCCTGCAAAACTATGCATGTGTCCGAACTGTATTGCAGACATCTTTATTTTAACTATTGATAATATATTGATTGCTAGTAGCCATAACTGTATGTAACTAATCAACACATTTCACACCCACACCGGCATATCAGTTCACATTCGAGACCTTGAACCCTCCAGGCACCTGGTACTGAAAGACTCCGTGTGGGTCATACTTGTTCGCCACATGTCGAATATACTTCACATTATCTTCTCCATAACCCTTCAACGGATCCTGGCTTTTGTCGGCATAGTTCAAGTAGACAAACTCGTTATCCGCATGGATCATCTTCGCGTATCCGTCCACTTGCTGGTGGATAGACCTTGCCAGACGATGGAAGAGCTCATCATCTGCTCCATCATCCCACCAGTAGTCATAGAGAGTTTCTGTAACATTGTTAACGTGGTCAAGTGGCAGGTGGCAGGTGGATAAAGACAACGTACGGATTAGATTCTCGTCAAAACGCTCCAAGCCCAAAACATTCCTGCCACTTTCGGAACCACGCTCAGTGAACAGCTTTGGCCATGGCTGCACCATGATCGCCATGGTCCAAGACTTGCTTTTCGCGTACTTCTTGGCCTCTTCGATAACTTGTTCGTGTAGCTCCGCGCATTTGCGAATGACCTCGGCTTTGTTGACGTGTGTGCCCGTTACAAACACATTGCTGCAGTTCCTCAGTCCAGATTCTGAGTTAGTGGCTCTGGATGACAAACCGAGAATCGCCCATCTGCGTTAGTTCCTCCACTAAATTATATTGGCTATCAATTCGAACTCCATCCGACGTATTAGCAAACTGCTTGAATTCATCGTAGGCTGCAGGTTGGGCCACAGGTTTGGTGTAATGCAGTGCGTTGACGACTGAGTTCGTGTCCTTCTTCGAGTCATACCACCACATGGTAATTAATGACGCATATGGGTCCTTGTATATGTTGTCCGTAAAGCGCACAAAGGCTGGAATCTGTTCATACGCAGTCGACCAGTCATACGTGACTACGCCGCCCCAGATGCGCTCGTAAGGAATCGTCTTCATATCGAAGCGAGTCACGATACCGAAGTTGATTGAGCCGCCTTTCAGGGCTTTAAATAGGTCGGGGTTGGAGTTGCGGTTGGCGTCGACAATGGCACCGCTGGCTAGAACGACTTGGTAGTTGACAACGTTGTCACATGCGAAACCGACTCTTGCGGAATGAAAGGAGTTCCCGCCTATTCCCGTTCAGAAAAAAATGCGTCGAGTAATTCTGCGTATCTCTCACCTCCGAGCAAGAATCCTCCAACGCCAACGGGGCCGCCACGGCCACCCGCCACAGTCACTTTATCCTTCTCCAACGCCTTGTACACAGATGCCCATCTGGCCCCGGTGTGGATGGATGCCGTCTTATTTTCAGGATGGTAAGTCGTACTATCCATCTTTGACAGATCAATTGTCACACCGGCCTCGATATTTGCAGCTCCAGCCCAGATCGTATTACCACCGCTACGGACGGCGAATTTGCAGGACGACAAAGAGCCACCCTCTTGGACCAACGTCGACACGGCTGCCGACACATCTTCGACGGTTTCCGGTTGAACGATACAGGTTGGCGATAGGCGGGCACTATGAGAGAAATAGGACACGACGGATTCGACGAAAGTTTCGTGGTGAGGATAGACAACCTGGTGACCCACGGAGCTGGCTGATAAGGCAGCACACTGGATGAATTGGGTTATTTTTGTCCCCCTATCATAGCAGCATATGATACATACACATGAATCAGCAATACCTACGCCATTTTCTGCCTGGAGAGGAGTGCTGAACAGCAAGGCCGAGATGCTGGGACAGAACTTCATGGCGCCGGTTAATCTCGATAGAGCAGAGAAGGAAGCAGGATGCTCCCCCCTGGAAGGATTTTGAAGGATTTTTTAGGCCGCTGCTGTCTGCCCCTCATTGTGATGGACTGATACGAGGATGTCTTCCATATAACGCGGCTCACATATAGGTCAGCCTATTATTACCCCAGCAGGAATGGGGAACATCGCTGCGATTGGTTCCTCGCATCGAACAAGCGGGTGCTAGCAGGGCGGGACATGGCGATCCCAGTTCGGTTAGACTGGCGGGGAAAGAAAGAGGTATGAATGTGATTCTTCGATATTATGGACTCCAGAGAAGTATGGAGATAAGTCAGAGTCGTCCATCTGTAGAAACTCACGTGAACAAATGTCCCAAATAGGAAATCAGCAATGGTTATGTCATCATTGCCAAACATTGCAAACAGGGCAAACCCTGGAGGTTCCACCCACCGCGCATTTAAAAAGTCTTCCGATCATTAAAATCTTTCTTCTTTCTCTCAACAGCCTTCATGATGGCTTTTTTGTCAATCTCCTGACCAGTTGTGGCACAATTGCCATGAAATAACCAGCATTAATAACAGGGACACTCCGTAGTCCCTCTCGATTGGTATGTTACCCATTGTCGTTACCAGCGAACACCTACACCACCGACACCACCGACACACCTCGACGCAAAGCAGCACATGATGCTATATGATAGGACCGATTTTACTCCTTAACCATGGGGAAAACTCACCCACGAGCCATTTCAAGACGGGTCTCTGAGCTGCTCCAAAAACTTCCGATTTACAATCATTCACACATCAAATGTCTGGCTGATGGCTAATTCGAGTTTTTTGTACTTTGTACAGATTTTATACCATTCAACAATATCTTGCAAGCTTCTTCAGTATTCAAGAGATATTACCGCGTCGTCCTCAAAGAGTTGTTGTGGAGGAAAGGAGCTCAACCGAGTTGCGAAATATGTCGTGGATAGTTCAGTCGATAGCAATACATATTTTCACATTTGGATTCTTGTCTTACGCCTTTGGCGATTTTGTTCTTTCATCCTGTACATTGTAGCTATTTGTGCGATTCGCGTAAGAGATTTATAGCTCCATGTTCAACCACAGGCCAAATCGTATCGTGTATGCTCCGGATGTGTCGATTTGACTGCACCTCAACCGCACTGCAGCGCAATTTGTTCTAAATAAAATCAGCATCTCGCGTGTGAACTTTTACCCAATACAATATCGGTTCATAATTATGCACATGCATTATATAACTGAGATGGACTGTTTATGCAGATAAGCATTCCATCTGATTGGCTTGAGAGCTTCTATAAACAAACGGTGTCTTTGAACGGCCTTTTATCCCATATTGTTGATCGCCCATACCATCTCATTCTTCCTCAGCTCTCTACAACCTGCATCTCATGTTGATTATGCTCTTGTCAACAAACCAGCAATCAGACATGCAATGGTATCCAGCACGGATTGCGGCCATGCCTAGAGTCGTGGAGCTGTTGGATGATACGTATGGGGGTTTTCTTTCAGCCTACGGGCTCAATGTATTTTTCTGGTGGTTGCCTTGTGACTTGGGATTCACGGAATATCAATTATTCAATGTCTCATGTCGACCAGGCGCTATGCTCTGAAGGGCAAATCGATCCTGCTTTATAGGTTACCGGAAACCGGAGTATTTCCAGCATCTTGATTCCCTGTGACAACTGTGTATCTTCCCCAGAATATGACACGACGTAGATCATGGCATAGTAATGCAACTGTTCCACATGCGGTGTCATATGGTTTCACCAGTTCTCCGCAGAAGATACTATGTACACGAGACCATCTCCGCAGACCCTGGTTCCGATATCGACCATAGCATATCAACTGATCTCAAGTATGAATGTAGTCCTTCCAGTATGCAAGTATTCCTCCCAAATCTTTCCTTATTTATCCGTCTTTAGGCCATTACCGAATCCGCCGCAGGTACCGTAGCGTCAAATAGACTGCTCCAACAGTTGTATACGCCGCACCTCCACCCGCAATCCAAACAGGTCGATGAACTATAAGAGAGCGTCGGAGGATGGTGGTTTTGCGTTTTGCTTTGTCTGTTATCTGTTAGATTCCGTACCAGTGAAAGACACGTAAAGCGAAGAGAATAGAAGGAAACGACTAGAGCTTTTCATACCCAGAGGAGCAGACCACTTATTCCGGTTCTGTATAATCCAGCGGCCAGTAGAAGATACTCCTTGAGTGACCTGTGCGATGACCATCTTGAATATTTTGCTGCAGTAGAAAGTGCTCGTTCGCGTTTAGTACGTAGAATCACAGTTGCTCTGATGATAAGTCAAGTCTGGGATTCTGGGAAATCAACAGGCAGAAGAAATGAGTATATATCAGAGTAAAGCAAGCATAATAACGCGGGGCAGTGATACGTTCAAAGGCATCAGTAGCACAAAACAGCAGGGTTCAAGAGGTATTTTGCTGGGGGATGACCAGAAGCGTCACTTGTGTTGTGTTGCTTCAGCATGCAGTGAATGTCAAAGTACCAAGGCAGATATACCTCGTGTTATTGACTAGGATGTATTCACTTTGGAAAGAAGCAGGTGACCCTAATCACATGACTGATGCGGCTTCTTCTTCCGTCTGACCACTGTTCTTCGAGGTAACAGCCGCCATCATCTTTTGGACAATAGCTATCAGGTATTGATAATCTCTAATATGTTCTTTCATGGCAAATAGCTGATGAGGAGAACCACGGTTTAGGATATTTGAAACCCAACGCCAAATTATGATGGCTCTTGCGGCAACCTCCCACCACGCTACCTCAGTCACATATCCATTCTGATGTTGATAGCAAACGCAGTGTTCAGCCGTAATGGTGTATTGCTGGAGCAACAATTACGAAGAGCATTCTAAGGGCTGTGGCCACGGAGAATGTTCATGTTGCGACGGGATCGGCTTCGTTTCTCTTCACTTCTTAGCCAACGCAAGTGCATACACCAGATTCCAGATACATCACAGGCGCACGGGAATCGAAATCTATCCGACTGTTTAAGATCGAAAATGAATATATTAGAGGGAGACAAAGGCCCTCGCGCGGTGGCATCGCACCTCATATCGGACTTCCGCCCGTGTTCGTTGAGAAGTACTCAATTTGGAAGCGCTATGCTCAATACTCATGGTGCCTTGATATGGTGACTTGACACACGCAAGTCTAGATCCTGGCGCACGTGTCGGAGAAAAAGCACAGACAGGGATAATCTGTTGCAATCAGATTCGCGACGAATGAGAGAACTTGGCAAGATGCTACTATTCTTCTACGCCATTCGGAGGTCACAATTGGCATTCAGGATCCGTCTTGGCTGCGCCGGGCCTCTTTTTGAAGTCCTTACAGTTTAGTTTGTTGAAGAAGGTTTCGCTCTATATCAATATTCTGGGGTACCTATTTACTTGTACTGCAGCGTGATGACGGGAATTGCACGAAACAGTCGACATCGGTTGGGACTGAACACTGCCCAATTGAATACAGAAACACGTTGTTGTGACAGCAGCAATCGGTAAATGCCATGTATCGCATATAACCGCTCAGAGATGCTTCAAATGTACAATTTTAGTGGGCAGGAATGCTTATCTCATTGCAATCAGGCCCTATTTGCACGCCATCGCCCTGGACGAAACCGCCTGTCATAACGCCATTCCCCCACCGCCATGCGCGAGCAGCTGCCAGAATCAATAAAGTACCTGCGATCGCATCTCTCACCAAAATGTTATCGAAGAAATCTATGTAAATATCGTCATCATGGGTGCGGTCGACTACGACAATATCACGCTCATACCGCAGGGCACGGCGTATGGCCTACTCATCGGCCTCGCCGTGCTCTTCTGCTGTGTCATTTTGATCGCGGTCAAATTACAAAAGGTCTACCTTGAGGAGGATTCGGGCAAATCGGAGATGTTCATGGTCGCCAATCGTACAGTGGGAACTGGTTTAACGGCTTCAGCGGTGTTTTCGTCGTGGATGTGGATTAACGAAACCGTATCTTCGGCTCTCAATTGCTACCGGTTTGGCCTTTCTGCGCCAATGGTACTTTTTCTCCGAAATTCATAGATATGTCAAACACTAATGATTTTATAGTGGTATGGATCAGCCCTCTGCTTCCAAATCGCCCTGATGGCAGTGATGGGCGTTCTGTCCAAGATCCGTGTACCCTACGCACACACTTCGCTCGAAATCGTACGCATGCGGTACGGTCAGATAGGTCATATTGCCTTTATCTGTTTGAATCTCATTCAGAACATTTTCGGATGCTCCAGCATGATCCTGACCGGCTCCCAATTGATCAATGGAATTTCGGGAATGCACTTTGCGGCAGCAACCATTCTCGTGCCGTTGGGAGGTTAGTGCCATTTACCAAGCCAGAATATAATGAACGGAGGTTAATTGAATAGTGGTGCTATATACGGCCGTTGGAGGTCTGAAAGCCACCTTCCTGACAGACTTCTTCCACACGGCTATCGCGCTCGTCCTGATCCTCTGGTTTACCTTTGGTGTCCTCGTTCATGAACAGATCGGTGGACTATACGGACTGTACGACAAAGTGATGGCTCTTGAGGATCGTGTGAGCGGCAATTATGCTGGCTCGCTTTTGACGATGAAATCCAAGGGTGGGATTATGTTCGGTCTCGATCTGGCATTCGGAAATCTTGCTCTCGTCGTCATGGTATGTTCCTTCCACTTTCCCATTGACTAATTGCTAATCCTCGCAGGACACCGCATTTTGGCAAAAGTCCTTTGCAACAGAAGTCAAGGCTACAGTTCCTGGATACAATTTGGCAGCATTGTGTATCTTCGGCGTACCCTGGGCCCTAGGCACCGTTATTGGTCTATCTTGCCGCGTCATTCATACTCTTCCCGTCTTCCCGACCTATCCCAACCCCTTTACGCAAGACCAAGTACTTACTGGCTTCGTTATGCCTTACACCATCAAAGCTCTACTGGGTAGTGGCGGTGTGGTAGGCTTTTTCCTGCTGATGTTCATGGCCCTGACCAGTACTGTTTCCTCGTCGATGATCGCGGTCAGCAGTATCCTCTCCTTCGACCTGTACAAGACGTACATCAATCCAAAAGCCACCGATAAGCGAGTGGTTAGTGTTAGCCATTTGGCCGTTTGCTTCCACGGCGTCTTCATCGCCGGCTTCTCCCTGGCGCTCAACTACGGCGGTGCCAACATGAACTGGATCAATTACTTTGTTCCCATGCTAACCTGTCCTGGTATTATGCCGCTTATCTTCACCTTGACTTGGTCTCACCAGACGCGACTCGCTGCAGTGACCGCTCCAATTCTTGGTATGGGTTCGGGGATAGCAGTCTGGCTAGGAGCGACGTACTCGATGTACGGCGTCCTCAACATGGACACAACGCAGGAGCAAGCGCCGGCTATTTACGGTGCTATAACCGCGCTTTTCTCACCAGCAGTCTTCTCCGTTCTCATCTCGTTCTACAAACCCTACGTCTTCGACTGGCGCAATTTCCTCCGCATTGAACTCGCCGACGACCAGTCTGCATCTCCTCCATCCTCATCTCCCAACGAAACCGAATCAGAACGCGAGTCTTCCGAGAATTACAAGAAATATCCCACAACATCAACAACCGCCACTACAGACCTCGACAACGTCTCCTCCCCCTTCGACGCCGAAACCCTCCGCCACCTGCATCGCTGGTACCGCATTGCATGGATCATGTTCATTACCATCCTTTTGCTAACATGGGTGCTGTGGCCGCTGCCGCTGTACCGCAACTGGATCTTCAACAAGCCATTTTTTGCGGGATGGGTTACTGTTGCGATTATTTGGCAGTTCGTTGCGTTTGCGGGTGTTGTGGTTTTCCCATTGTATGATGGGCGGCATGCTATTGCGAAGGGATTTCGGGGTTTGAGGGGGAGTATTCGGTCTGCTTTGAAGATGTAATATACCTTTGTGGTGTTTGCTGTATATAGATCTTGGTACTTTCAACAGAGCGTGATACATAGCATGTTTGAAAATGACATAGAATCATTTGCACATAAGATGATCTATAAACCCGGATGTCATCTTTATCGTGAAATGCATGTCTGACGTATATTTATACAGTGGAGATTTCCATTCAATCCCAGAAAAATAAATGCTAATCCAACGCCCATGATGTGATGGAAAATAACAAAATTGGTAATAATCAGACCTCCTCAAATCCCTTCTCCACAGCCCCCAAAATCTCATCCCTCATTCCCTGCATTGCTTCAAACGCAATCGAATAATTCCCCAAACATCTCACCACAAGCCTTAGATTCTGCTGTAACTCCTTCATGAATCCGTTAAGTGGTGGACTTCCGCCAACACTCGTACTTGTACTTGAATTTGACGCGTCCACTGTACCGCTACTGCTACTGCTACCATTGTGCCTATTGAAAGCGCGCGCCTTGAAACACAGCATCAACAACGCATATCCGGATTGCATAACGCAGCATGCAAACGTCGGCATTGTGCGTGGTATTTCGACGCGTGAGTTCCATGACATATAGGGCGGTATCGTCCACGGGATCTCGTTAGTAGGATTTGGATAGGGCAGGTTATCTAATAATGTAACGATGCTAAGTGCAGCGTGCAGGCAAATTTTTGAGGAGGCGTGCGAGGAGAAGGGGAATTGGATTGATGGTTTTGTCGAGGAGGCTGAGCTTGAGTTCGAGGTTGAGGTCTCGGGAGATGGTATTGAAGAGCTGGGTGTGATGGTCATGTGGCAGCAGGAGGGGGTTATGGATGATTGTGCTGGTGCTGGTGCTCTGAGGGGTTCGAGGTCGCAGTGGCGGCGGCGGAAGATGGGGATGTCTTTGAAGGCGTTGAAGCGGTGAATTTTTATCCGCGCGCTAATTTCATTAGCTTCTTTCTATTTCTATAGCCATATGGAAGTGATATACCTCTGCAGCTTGATCTCCGCTATATAGCTGATGGCCTTTGACGCTGCTACCTCGGGGGAATCCAATCCCACGACAGGCGTCTGCGGCATTGACGATGACTGTGAAGTTTTACATAGCAGGAGTAGAGATGTGATCTGGCTGTCAAGTTCTTGCATTCTTTGCGGGATCCAGGATGTGTTGCATGGGGTCTTCGCTGCTTGGTCGAGGTCGTGCACGAAGGTTGTTGCTTCCAGGATTGTTTGTTGGGCTTCGATGAGGAATTTCCAGCCCTATGCTATACATCAGATTTCATGCGTTTAAAATGGAATATGAAGGGCTTACTTCTGGATATGGCGTGACGAAGCGTGGGTCGTATACGTTGAAGACGGGTGGCTGGGTATATTAGTCCATGCCCAATCTCCTAATATGGAATGGAATGGGCATACCACACTGCTGACAATCGACCCTTGGCACACAGCCATATACTACATTCTTTGTCAGTAACTTCGACAATACAGTTTCATAAAGAGACATACCGTCATCCACCAAGCCCTCCGCTTCGCCTCCGCAAACTCATCCTCCTCAACAGTCTCATGCAACGAGATACTCATCGCCGTCGTTAATGCCTGTCCAGCCCGATTCCGCATTTTATTGATATTCCCGCGCTGCGCATACTCATACACACTCAGTAACAGCAATGCCAACACACTTTCCAAACACACCGGTACAAACCGATGGAATGGATCGCGGTCGAGTTGTGCCACGCCCTCGGATAGAGCACTTGACGGGTTGCTGGATGAAGCGACTAGTTCTGAATCAATCTCTACGGCTTCGAGAGCGGCCTGTGCGAATGAATGCGCTGTGTCTCGTCGGATCTTCACGTACTCAGGACGCGAGGGGTCTTTCTCGTCTGGGTGTGGTATGAGGACTAGTAGAGCTGCTATGGCAAGGCTGAGTGGGGAAGATGGGTGGAAGGTCGATTTCTCGCGCAATGGACGGTTATACACGGGGAGGCATTCGGGTGGTGGTAGGGCGGGATAGTATGGGTGTATGAAGATGTAGTAGGCGTCGAGACTATACAATTAGCACCACATATCATCAAACGAATGGGTGTCTCAACATACATATCCTCATAGCTCCCATACATCTGCACCAGATTTGCAATCGGAAACTGTACATTCGCATCAGGCACATCGGTACCGCCCTGCTCCCCAGCAAATATCGAATCAAAAATTGACTCGATCTCAGCAATCGGCATCTCAACATTCCTCAATCCAGCTCCAGGCTCACTCAAGTCCATAAGTTGATAGAACCAATCCGCATCATCAGACCCAATCCCAGAACTAAACCCAGACCCAGACAGAGATCCCGACGTCGTCTGCTCAACACCCCCCTCGAACGACGACGACTGCTGGCTCCTCCTCTCCTCCGTATCTGTTGTCTGTGTATCCGATCTATCATTATCTTGTACGGCAGGCTCGGGGCCTGGCACTGTCGCTACCGATGCCGGAGTTCTTCTTCGCTTGCGGTTCTGGCAGTTTCGTGGTCCGCCACGCCGGCTGGGGACGTAAAAGCAATTCGCATTCTTGGCGATACAATTCATGCATGGGTTCTGGCCGTCGCAGCGAATTCGTAATGTGCGGCTGTTATGGGTTAACCTGTCACCTCGCATGGAACTGGGCCGGGCCGGGTATAGGGTTGACGGGGGCGTACCAGAATAGACAAGCTACCTTGACAGGCGGCTTACTGAACTTCCGACGTGCAGGCCGGGAATCTACAGTCGCCAATGCCTCCATCTTCGATTCATCACAGTTGAGAAAAAGAGGGAATAAAATAAATCTGGAAACAAAGGTGGCGCGATGAAAATAGCAAATCCCGGGAGCAAATCCCGGTATCACTATCTATTGCATCATTCCCAATTGGGCAGTTAGCGACTATAACTATGATATAGGCTATACCTTGACTTTTTCGCTCAGATCTTGCACCATATGTACTCGATGTAGTGCGTTGCGATCGTCAAGTCCTTTCATAATGCCATTCGTTGGCTTCTCACAACCTTGGAGACTTCGCCATCGCCACCGTTGCAACATCTCTTTTCCAACAGCACTCTTGGCACCACCTTCGATGCGATCAGCAACGAAGCTTCCTAGCACCGGAAGGAACTTAAATGCATGACCGCTTCCTCCTGTGGCTATCATAACACCGGGCTTTTCCGGTACCGCATCCACCACAAATTGGTTATCGAACGAGTCGGTGTACCAGCACAACCGAGTGCCAGTAACATGTAACCCATGATCCCGTAGCTCTGGGAGATATCTATCCAAGAACGTGCGCATGACCTGCACAGATTTCTCAGGGAGACCGGTGATGCTTTCCGGTGCGGTCCATCGTGTGATAGGCACACTGCGGACAGCACCGTCAGGCTGCACCTGCGGGTTCGTATACTTTGTTCCACGATATCCGAGCTTCATCACGCCCTTCTCGTCAATGGGAAACACGTAGAGGTTCCCGTTTGCTCCCGCGCGGACTTTGTACTGCCACACGGGGAAATTTTCAGGGGAGAAGCGCTGGTGGAAATGCGGGTTGTTTGCTGGGATCTGGATCGTTGCGACGGAGCCCGCTGTGGTCTCGCAAAGGCCGTCAAGTTGGGGAAGAACGCTGAGAGACCAGCCACCACAGGCGACGATGCTCAGGGTGGCTTTGCGAATTGCGCCGTCCGATGTGACGATTCCCTGGACGGTTCCGTTTGATTCGTAGAAGCGTTCAAAAAGGCCTTTCTGTTTGTCGAGGACGAATTTGACGCCGAGTTCCTGTGCTAGATGCAAGGCATAGCGGCATGCCTTGTCTGCATATACAAACCCACCCACAGCATCAAAGTAGCCTTGGTATCCCTTCCCATCTTCCGATAGAAGTAATGGGTCAACTGCATGCCCACGCCCATCCGACTTGGCCCTCTCCACTTCATTAGCATCGTGGAAAAAGTACTGTGTATGGCCCAGTCCGACCTTTGTAAGGTTCGCGATCGAGCGCTGCTCGAATGGATTAGGTCCCTCGTCACCGATGTGGTAGTTGCCGCAGTTCACGTAGATGCGATCGTTTGTGGTCATTCCTGGTGGTAGCTTTGTCCTTGGGCCAAGGGTCGGTTCCAGGCGTTCCATTGCTGAATAGCATTGAGTGTTAGATTTTGATACCAAATTACATCTCCGTATGCGGCACGAATGATCTTGTTGCAGTCTGCCGCTTGTCAATTATCTATTAAGATATCAGAAAGCATGTGACTTACCAGCTGATGCAGCATCGCATCCATTCTCGAAATCATACCGAGTCTCATGGTACGGCTGCTTGCCGAAAACAGTAACATTGCTGAATCCTCGCTGCGCCAGATGAACAGCGCTGCTAAGACCGAATACCCCTGCTCCGACAATAATAATCGGAGAGTCCTTTTGCGCCAAAGTATCGCCAGACATGGTTGTCGGTTGTAGCTTCTCGGTTCTTGTCCTCCGATTTCTTTTTAACCGCGATCGCGGAATCTAAAAAGTTATATATCTTATCACCCAGCTAATATCAGAAGTAATTAAAAGCTGCCGTGACCTTCCTCAGTTCCGTGTCGTTGATGTTGTCAAGAGTCCTGATGCATCGTGAGGGGTATCACATCACTTATCTGTATTCGGAACCAACCGCCACTACTTCTGACGTGCGATAGACCGTGATGAGCGGCAATGATGGCTTGATAACGTTTCTTATCGTGGTTATCGCGAAGGTCTGTGCAAATGAGGGTGGTGTTGGGTTGAGCAGTGTTGTTCCGTGCTGCGAATATACAAAGTTAGGGGTATATATGGAGGTATGCCACGTTGTACCGAATGTAGATAGAAATGGTAGAATAGCAAGTATAAAATGACAAAAGCAGATACCAAGCAACAATCGGTCCTCGTAACAGAGGAACCCGGCGTCAATGCTGGTGATTTCTTGACAATCGATCCGTCAATTGAGGAATCCATCCTCCGGAAACTAGACTTCAAGTATGCACCTGCCTCTTTTGACAAATATTCCACGCCATGACAGCCGCTGACATGTTTCAGGTTGTTACCAGTCGTCTCGTTGATGTACTTCTTCAACTCCCTCGACCGGAGCAATCTAGGAAACGCAAAGACAGACGGCTTAAACACAGACTTGCATCTTCGCGGAAACCAGTATAGCATCATTCTTGCGGCTTTCAATGTCACATTTTGTCTTTTCGATCTTCCGTCAAACCTCCTGCTCAAGAGATATAGTGGGAAGGTCATGCTTCCGGGGATGATGTTAGGATGGTACGCTGAACCCTGAACCCGTATAGATTTGTCCGTAACAGAACCAGGGGATCAATCACACTAATTCAATGCGCGGTGCATAATTTCGCTGGGCTTCTGAGTTGTCGACTCTTGATGGGCTGTTTCGAGGCCGGATTCATGGGTAAGCCATTCCCCTCCGACTTATAACCTCTATATTAACATCACTAAATCCCAACAATCACAATGCAACAGCCGGAACAATCTTCTACCTAACCCAATTCTATATCGCTTTCCGCCTGTCCATCTTCTACGGCACCGTCATTATCGCCGGCGCCTTCTCCGGTCTCATCTCCTTCGGCGTCTTCCGAATAAAACACAACCACCTGCATGGCTGGCAATACCTGTCTTTCATTGAAGGCGGGTGCGCACTCCTCGTTGCAACCTTCGCAATTTGGCACCTTCCGAAAAGCGGTTCGCGGTGTCACTGGTTCAACGAATTTGAGGCGCGGACTGCACAGCTGAGATTGTTGCAGGATGGGTCTGTGAGGACGGGCGATAAGTTGGATATGCGCGATGCGCTGACGGGGCTGCTGGATTGCGGTCTGGACTGTGGCTTGTTTTTGTTATGGGATTGGCCAGGCATCTGTTAGTAATTTTCTGCCACAGATGGTTGCGTTGTTGGGGTATTCGACTGTCAAGACGAATTTGTATACGGTGGCGCCGTATGCCGCGGGGACGGTTGTGCTGCGGTTGCTATGTTGGTCGTCTGACTGTTTCCGGGAACGGTCTTGCCATCTTGCTGGGTCGTTGATGATTATTCTCGTTGGATGTACCATTCTCATCGCTGTCGACGCGGAGAAACACAAAGTGGTTGCTTATTTCGGGTGCTTTCTGCTATGCTGTGGTGCATTTGCGCCAACGGCGCCGTTTCACAGTTGGCATACGAACAACGTGCCCGTTGAGAGTTCACGGGCAGCGATCGTAGGGTTGATGGCTGGGTCCGCGAATTGCGCTGGCATCCCCTCGAGTTTCGCATTCGATGATCGCACAGCACCAAAGTACTTGCCCGCACTGATCGTCAACTGCGTCTTCCTTGTGACTGGCGTGGTTGTGATCTTGAGCCTGGGGATGTGGTTTCGGTACGATAATCATCGGAGAGACAAGTTGCAGGGGGTTTCGACTTACAGCTGCGGACGTGCCGACGGAGAGCATTGTTGGGGGGGTGGAAGGATCCAAGTTGGAGGTGGACTGTTTAGGGCCGGACTTATTGTGTTTCAGGTTGTGTTTTAGGTAAGTTGTTTTGTGCATCAGGTTATCAGTCCAATTTAGTATTCAGTGGAGTTCGTTATTGCCAATTGCCAATGATGTATCCATTTCTATTTCTGCCACAATCGTAGTGATCCGAGGCGGTTTTCCTTGGTGAAGCAAGTAGTTATCCAAAATAGTTATATATACAGATCCAGAATGGTACAGGTATTGAGAGGGTCGTTGCATGAATGGAAGGAAGGTAGAAAAAGGGGGGTAAGGAAGCGGGGATAAAAGGAGACAGGAAAGGAAAAGGAGGATATGGCAATGATGTCGATATCATAACCACGAAAAGGGAAGGACAGAGACATTAAGAAATATGTATTGTGAATGTGATATACAGAGAAGGGGTATTGAAGAGAACGTAACCGCGTAGGCGTAAAAATCGAAAATTGACATCCCAAAGTCCCGGCCAAAGAAAAACAAGATGGTAATAATGAATGTAGGCAGCTCATCTTCCCCACATCCGGGATGAAGGCTCATGAAGTCCATCTTGATGATGATGCTCCATGGAATCCTTGCTGGAGTTCTGGCTGTCTGCGCCCGATGGGTACGCCGGTTCAGAAGTAACCTCGATCGTGGTCTGCTGGTACACCTTGCCAATGGGGGTCAATTCCATGCCCCCGGGCTGCACGATATTGTCGGTCGACCCGTCGCGGACGGTGTGATCCGGATCTTCGTGGTATATATGGGTGCCCATCTGGCTGGCATCGAGGCGCTTGGGATCGGCAGTAATGGTCGTCAAGTGGTTCTCTGTCTTGCGGCCCTTGCTGCTTGCGAACTTGCCGTAACTGCGGTCGTTGCTGGGTTCGGAGTCGATGATCAGGTTGCGACGAGTTAGTGTATACAGGAGGACATCGACCAGACCGGAGCTGGTGATCATAGCACCAGCAACACAGAAGTAGACCACGTTCGGTGTGGTACCTTGGGCCGTGGCCATACGTCCGGCGGCTAGGGGAAGAGACAGCACGATATACGCAATCGGGTAGATAACCATGTATCCGATAACGCGACGCAGGCGCTTCAGACTCTCCGTATGGCTGCTTCCCAGGATAGCTGACTGGGCAATTCTTCGGCGGAGCTGGAACCACATAATGGCGTAGAGGACAACGGTACCGAATTCGGCAAGGAAAATCCAGGTATAGTGTGTCGCTAAGCGCATGTTTTCGTACTTTTCACTGATCCAGCACTACATCCCGGTTAGTCTCAAAGAAGAGCTGAAGGGCAAAAAGATGTAATCACTCACCCAAGCGCCTGACGGAATCAGAACATATCGACCATGGACGGCCAATGGAACGATGACCAGGATGGCAATGAAAGCCCAAATACCGACGACTCCTGCCACGAATACACGGTGACTCAATTTCCGGCCCATGGCCACGAGAAGGAAGGTGTGGATAGCGATGGCAAGCACGAAAAGACCACTAGCCGGGTCGCCAATCTGCAGCCAGAGACCCTGCAAGAAACACGCTGCTGTGTCTGCCGAGATCTTGTCCTCTGCGATCCATTTTATACAAATCAAGAAGGCCAAGGACTGCTGAAGATCAGCCAAGACGAGGTTGTAAATAAGAACGATATACTGATTATAACCGATGTATCGAGCGTAATTGGAGCGCCAAAACAGCATTCGGTAGGTAATGAACCCAAGGAGGACGAGAGTCGCTATGAAGGAGAGAATAGCCATCACCGAAACGGCGATAAGTCCCTGATGGTGTTTGTAAGGAAGAGGATCGATGTCCATGACGGGCTCCCCTTCCTGGGTGAACGCCCGGCGTCGTAGCATGTCACCGTGAGCGCTGAGGTCGCTGTCGCCAAGCGACATCATCAATACTCTTGCGAGACTCATCGTGAACTGCCTTGTACCGATAGCACCTTAAACACTGTGATCATCCTCCGGCTGGACGAACTGGGGTCGACAGGAATTAAATCAAAGTGGGGGGGGAAAGACCGACTGGGAGAAGATAAATGATTCTCCGGGATGTATAGATATGAACTCGACACGCAGACGATGGGATAGATCACTTTTCTTTTTTGATTTTTTTTTGGTTTTCTTTTTCGCCCAGGCCGGGGAAGTCACCGGATCTTATGCTGATCCAGCCTGCGATCCAAGCCTATCGAAGAACCGGAGAAAGTCTGTTCTTCAGGGGAATTGTCAGTGACACTGACTCGAAAAGGTTCACACGAAAGAGGCAGTTACGTCCAGCTGCCAGGTGAAAAAGAGGAAGTAAGAGGGAAGACCCAAAAAAGAGGAACAGTAGGAAAGAGAAAAAAAAGTAAAAAGGAATTCCAAGGTGGGAGAATCCCCAAGGAGAGGGGACGCTCAACCCTAAGGCTTTGTCCCTGTGCCTGTGCAGCGGCGTTGTCGGAGATGCACTACCGACAACCCATGGTGGGCGACGTGGAGATGGTCTGCAGTTGGTATAGATTGTCTTCTGCTGTGCATTGGCTGCGGCGAATGATGCATTCGTGCGCAGGCCACCCGTATCCACCGAATATAAGTCAAGTTGCCGTCCCAAAGGCTGTGAAATCTTTTTCTCCACATCGGGACCACAGTGGGTTCTTGTCAAGAGTCCAAGACAGGGGCTCCGAGCCATGGTTTAGTAGGCACCGAAACTTATTCTTCCCACGGAAGCACAACCGAAAGTGAGATGAGAAGAGATGAGGGGGAGGGCAGGATTGTTGGCACTATGTAAGTTACTAGTGCGGAGGTGTATTCCGTATCAAATCAATTATAGGAGTCCCTGTCCATATGGCCTGCGTAGCTGCATGCAACTCCTCATGTATCCTTATTTTGCTCTCCAACACTCCCTGAATAATGCATCAACAGAGAATCGTCCTTGACTGGACGAGTTGGGAAGAATAACTTCAGAACACAGACATGGCACTGGACTGTCTCCGCTGCAAGAGATTGACAAGTCGAGTTTCACTTCTACATTTGGCCGCTAGGGAGGCAATTTTCCAGAAACGCCAGGCCTGAATACAAGCTCAACGCCACCACTGAGACAGTCATGGAGGATAGTGCGAGGCTTGCAGCTGCACGAAGTAGATCCCAGAGACTATGCCAGTCGATCGCAAACAAGGTCATTGATTACAGAAATTTTATTCTTCCTTTTGTTTTTCATGAATTGCCGGTTTCAATCCCACCGGCATAGCGTGAGGGGAAGTAAAAAAAAAAAAAGTAAAATCACAATAAGGAACACACGGAGAAAGAGAACGAGTCCGACTATACGGTAAACAGCCAATTCTAAGCCACACGAAGACACTAAGTGGAGGCCCAAAACCGAGCAAGATTCTGTACTCCGTACTCTATGGTGGTCTGTACTATGTACTCTGGTAAATGTGGATTTATCGTCGAAATTTTTCTGGCAGGGGGTGTGGGAATTCTGAATAATCACGCGAGGTCGAGGCAGCCAAAGGGATTTGTTTCCAAAAAGTCCCAATGACCCGCACTGTCGATCGAAGGAATAATAGAGCTGCCATTCAAATTCTGGCGTGTGCTCGATGGTTATGGGGGTGGCCGAACTGTTCCGTACATAACACACTGGGACTCGTACGGTCTCCGCACTCTCTCCGTACCGAGAAAGTACGTATTTGTAGCATCGTTCAAGCCGGATGATGATCTGATAATATTCCGGGGAGCAAATGCTGAATGTGCTAAAACGATACCGGCAATGCTTTTCCTGCCAGTCCCACCGTGGACGGTAAGGAAAAAGAAATTAAATGGCAACAAGCTTTTCCCAGTTCGATTGTCGGCATGTGGTACGGCTTCTTGGCCGTTTAGGTTTTTTTTTCTTTTTCTTCCTTTTTTCTTTGCTTCCGGTTCAGCTCCCGAGGAGGTTGGGTCGGATATGAGCCGACCATCGATTGAGGCGGTTGTCAGATTCAAAGGTACCAGAGTTGAGTATACTGACCTCTAATAGAGCAGGTATTGAACTATATTGAAGTCAATATACCGGGGTCAAGAGTATATTAACGGCAATTTCCGTGGACGTCGTGGAATCCTATGACTGTAACTCGGAACTGCAATATATATCCAGCACTCTCCTGTAGAGAATAGCGTAAAATACCTTGCACTCTACAGAGTACTCCGGAGTATTCTGCTGTTGCTTATTACGCAACCAGCTGGAGAAACAGAAAAGAAAGAAAAAAAAAAAAAACCGCATTTCTCCTAAGCCGGTAGTCTGAGTCCGCAGCTTGGACCGTACCGTCGACCCCCGGTCACGACTCAGGGGACAGCCACAATGGCCAAATGAAGGACGGGACTGGCTGGAGATCCGCTCCATAGCGGACACAAGGTTAGCTGGATTAACACGAGGGTCAGCTGTCAAAGCCAATTCAGAGCATCTCAGCATCGTCCGTACTCTGTAGAGTAAGAGACTCGCTCCTTAACAAGTAACATCATTGTCTGTGGAAACGTCGGTTTCTCCTTGCCGGATTTCAGAGCGTAACGGTTCTCGGAATGTAAGCGAACCCACATGGTGCGGGATCGACACATTCTAGCAGAGCCGACTGGACGCCGTTCTGACTCTTTAAGTCCGCGATTAGGGAGCGTGCATTAGTGGTGGGAGCAGGAGCTCCGAGATGCGCATTCATGTGAAAAGGACAAATTTTCCTAATATGGCACTTATTGCAAAGGTAATTCAACAACGGCCGGATGGTGTAGTTGGTTATCACGTATCGTTAACAGTTCAACAACTGGTTCCGATAAGGTCCTGGGATCGAGCCCCAGTCTGGTCATTTCTTTTTTGCTCTTTTTTCTTTTCTTTCCTACTATAACAAGCTCACCCTCCTTTTCTTACCCTTGTCTTGTTACACGCCATCATTTCTTACTGGAATGTCCTCCGTGACATGCTGTCATCCATATAAATATCGCTCGGATAATGCTCCGTTCCCCGGGCTCCATTGATTATCCCCTCCCCCGAGGACCACCAACCAAGTCCCGCTGAAATTCCCCTTAGACAAGTCAGCAACTGAAAGCACTGTTCAGTATTGCGTGTATTACTTGCTTCTGTAACAAGCGAATCGGCTGACTATTGAAGATCCTGATCCCACGTTTCTCCGATCTTCCTCGTCTGGTCCACTGCAGAATTCATATCCCCTCGGAGGCGAATCGAGGGCAATTACCATTTCTGCCCCGTTATCATAATCTTGACAAACTCGTCTCTATTCTGACTAGCTTTTTAGGCGAACTGTGAACAAGGACACGCGATATGCGAGCCAAGCAGACGGATTACGATATCCATTGCCAAATTGGATTGAGTGCAGCCAAGGATCACCGGCTCCTATTGTCGTTGTCAATCAAATGCGTTCCTTCCACAAGGACACCATCATCATCGTCATTGTCACTATTGTCTATTTTGTTATACGTTATTAGGCAGACTAGTACATCAATCCCGGATCCTTTCGGCAGCTCTGCCATCGGAATGGGAAATCAATTGGCTGTCAATTATCGGTAGGAGCCGAGGTTTTCTCGAATTTGCGATTTGAAGACGTCATGCGCTGTACACCGGACAAGCATTATTTGATTGCTTCGCGACGAACCATATCATTTGGCATTGCTTGTCCTGTGATTAAACAACGCAATCCATAGTGCCGGCTCTATTTTCTTGGACAATCTTGGTATTACTTTACAGAGTATACAGTCCGACCATGAACCATCTCTCTGGTCCTCAGAGAACAATTGCGAGTTCGTCTGGCATTCGCACGATTCATGGAGAAATCATAATAGCCCCTGGAAGTGAGACATTCTCTTGAGCTTTGATAATGATCGCTGCAAACTCTTCTTCCCAGCAGCATGGGCCGTGCCTAGAAAGCTATGGTCATACCAAGAAAACCAAGATCCCAAACCAGAAAGAGGTGAATACTACTGCATGTATCCGAGATGCTCGCTCCCATACAAGGCTCGTGATGATCCATGACAAGGATTGAATCCTCTTTGCGGAGGCCTCGTGTTCGGCAAGATTGCTTTTTTCTTTTGCCTTGGTCTTTCTGCACGTTCCGTCTGAGCATTGCAGGGCTGCTAGCAACACAGTGTTCCCGTGACAATGCGTCTTGGACATAGCTTGGAACAAAACCTTTTCTCTGATTTTGGCTTTTGACGTCGATATTTGATTGTTCGCCAGAAAAAAAAAAAAACACTCGGAACACACCGACAGGTCTTCGGAAAGCGATAACCAAAAAAGTCGGTTTGATGTCACTGTCGATGCAGAGATTTCTTTTTGAGGTTCAGACATCCAATTACCGTCTGGATATAGACTCTGGCCACTAATTCAGGAGCATCTCGGGTTTTGGGACATATCTGCATCTGGTTCGTTGCTTACCGCCAAGATCCAGATGTGGCCTTTTGCTTTTCTTATCTTGATCTCCCTGCTTTCAGAGTCAATTTACAAATCATGTCGGGTATGGAACTTACCGACAAACTCTTTTCTTCACGGGAACGGGTCGAGGGGATTCCGTGGAATGATTCAAACGTACATAGGCTCGGACAGGCATCGTAGACGACGTATGTGTGTGTGCAGAATACGAAGTACCAAAAGTTAATACCAGGCTACTGACAAGCGCTGCGAAAAGGCCATCTTGGCTCTGAAACGCGCGATGTGCGAAATGAGATCTCTGCCTAGTTCCGTATTACTGATTCCTGCTGCCTTTTCTCCAAAAACGCACGGATTCGTTACTCCGCACACGCTACAGACTACATACATACATAGTGCGGAACTGATGTGTACGAACGCATCTAGCTATTCCTGCAGAGAGCTTGGAACCCCTTTTCGGGACTTGCGCACCCCAGGATGCTCGGGAACCCGGCGGAGATTGCGGAAATAGCGGTTAGCACTCCCGCTGTAATCACAAGTACAGATCATACGGAGAAGATAATTTATGCAGCAACATTCAAATAAGCTCACACCGTTCTGCATGCTTAGCAATCATATGTACGGGAATCGTATTCGTAGTATTCTTGCCTTGTCTCTGTCATTTCTCACAATTGATTGATCACGATAACAACCGATGGAGTATGGACACACCGTATATACATATTGTGTACAAATGAAACTGCAGATTTCGCCCTCCTACCCGTTTGGGAAGGTGTTCATGAGTTTACGCCACCGTATACAGACTAGCCAGATAGTTTGATTTGTTGACAAATTTCGCTGGATGTTTACTCTGTAGACTACAGTACACTTCTCCAGGCTACCTGTGCTCCGCCCTTTGTATATCATGGAGATAGGTCATGGGTATACGTACGTAGATAGATAGCTGGTATTGCTGACTCTTACTAGAAATAGTATTTGCACATGCGTTGAAAATCATTATTGTGTATGTGGCTTGGATTCGAGTGACTAGTAGACTCGGCTTTATTGAGTCAGTATACAAGTGACTATGGTCAGCTGTTGATAGAATGTTCATAGACGTAAGCTGTATCGACATGAAGACATCTGAGCCCATAACTTGCAGGTGGAGAGTTTCACTTGGTTAGAGTCTCGAAGGTCAAATGAATCGTTAACTTGGTCTCCACATTGTGTGATCAAACGGCGCTGCCTCTGAGCTGAGGTTTTATTGCCTAGATATGCCGTCAGGGTGTGATGCGAACGGGTCAAACGAGAAGGAAAGAAAATGTACCCAGAGAGCGATCCAATGGCGCATAGTGCTCTCTGAGTCCGATCCATACAGTAGCAGAGTCCTTTGCTGATGGATGAACGTCCTGGGCTATTCTGATTAATCACAGCCTTAAAGATCTCTCGGCAACTTGGTGCATATGTCCTCTATTCTCTATCATGATAGACCATGTTGTCTCAGCCTATTGATTTGCACTGGCAACATCCGCGTCCCGTAAAGCAGCCCCAATGTACTCAGCAAGAACAAGAATTTTCTCCTCCTCATATTGCCGTCCAATTAACTGCAACCCAACAGGCGCACCTTCATAATCTCGGACATCATCTATCATAATCAGCACATCACTCGACCTCAATAACCAGATAAGGAAATGAACACGTACATCCCTCAGCTTCCACCGCATCAACCGCCCGATCCACATGCGTGACCGGCAAAGTAACAGTCGAATAATCCAGCACATTCACAAACATTGTGGACCCCGGATGCACATGCTTTCCCGGCAATGCAGCGGCCATAATCGTCGTCGGGCAGATAAGAGCATCAACTGGTCTTCCCGTACTAGTTTGACTACCAGTGCTGTTCCAGTAATCCATGTAGGCCTTTCTCCAGCGGCGTATTGTGACATTTAGCGCGAAGATTTCGGAAGCGGTCTTTTGGGCTTTTCTGGGTAGGTTGAGGATCCAGGATAGTTGGGGGACTGAGGATTCGCCGGAGGCGGCTAGTTGGGTGTTTATATCGTGGCCGGCGTCGAGGGTGTAGGCATCGTACTGTAGTCAGGGTCAGCATGGCGGTTTTCTGCTTCTAGAGTAACCTGGGGTAGTACCGCTAGGGAACATCCTTCAGCGTGGGACGGGGGTTTCCAGTCGATAACCTGCATCATCAGCCCAGCCCTTCAACAACAGCACAAGGGAGAAAAGCAACCTCATGCCCAAGCTTAACCAGAGCCTCCTTAACCAACCTCACAGCCCTCAAAACCGGCGGATGCGGCCTCATGATCCCATCATCCTCAAACATTCCAAATGCCATCTTCCCCTTCCCCTCCCCTCCCCCACAAAGTAACCCCCTAACCCTTTCCTCAACCTCCCCTCTCCATGGAATCGGCAAACTACCCGGGTCAGTCGCCCACGGCTCCATCGCCAACACACATTGCATCGCCAACCGCAACGCTCCGACACTCCCCGCCATAGGCCCAACAACAGAAGGCACCGTATTTTGCCCATCCATCGAATTCTTCGCCCCCTCATACGGAATCCTTCCCACAGATGTCCTCAACCCATAAATTTTGTTAAACGCAGCAGGAACGCGAATACTACCCCCAATATCCGTGCCAAATCCCAACGGCGAGCCCTTAAGCGCAAGCAACGCGCCCTCGCCGCCGGAACTACCACCAGAGGATAAATGGCGGTTTCGGGGGTTCCAGGTATATCCGATGATGTTGTTGGCTGTTTCGCCGGACATTAGGCCTGTGGGGACGCTGGTCTTGCAGTAGAGGACTGCGCCGAGGGAGCGCAAGAGGAGGACTAGTTCGCTTTCCGTGGTGGGGGTCTGGTCGATGTGGCTTATGTAGCCCATTGTTGTTGAGATATTTTTGACTTGGAATTGGTCTTTTAAGCTGATAGGGAGGCCGTGAAGGGGGCCGGCTGGCTTTTTGTGGGTTGTGAAGTAGGTATCGAGACGGCGTGCGTCTTCTAGGGCTGCTTCTGGGAAGAATTCATGGAAACAGTTTACCTCTCAGCTGATCAGTCTTGATATTTCTCTCCTATAGTTATTATCAAGGAAGCTTACATATTGATGCGCCAACGCGGCCCGATGACAGAAAGCCTCGGTAACTTTCACCGCAGACCACTCCCCGGACTTCATCTTCTGGACAATTACTGTTGCATCACTCTCGGTAATCTCAATCTCTTTTTGCTCCAGGTATTGATGCAGATATGAGCCGGTAATATCAGGCTGTTCGTGTGCGGTGGGGATTGAGTCTTGTGGGAGACGCCATTTCTGTGGGATTGATTCAAGGATGGTGCAGCGTTTATTCTCTGCTCGTTGCTGCCAGGGCTCCGTCATTCTCGAATGATGACTGCTTGTCTACAGAGTAGAAACGGATCGATCTGCCATCTGGCAATTGAAGAGTCATAAAGTGGAGATTGGCATGACAACTGCCGGCAATTATCCGATGCGGAGATATCAGATTACTGTACAGGGTAGTTGGTTTAACAAATGCCACAAAAACTCATATATTATTCATCTCATACTTTATCTTTGACATCTGGCTGACTCAGTAGCGTCTTTATCCTATTCTCGGTCTTCATTCGCGCATGTTGAACATGGAGTAGGGCGTGGAATGGGAGAGAATACAGTGTAGCGTGCTCATTGCTTTCTCACCATCGTTGCAGTCCTGTCTTCATCAACGGCAAATAATCCCCTCGGTTATTATACGGTTTGTTTCCATCCTGGTAATAGCATGCAAATAATCGCTGCTCTTCCCAGTGGCAGAATCTATTGGACAGTTGAAATGGGTGTGGTTCTTCCAATAGGGGAAAGACACAAAGAGGAGGTCATTGCAGGATATACAGTCATTCGATGGAGCGAGTCTGAGACCGTTGGGGTCCGTTACAGTCCTATCTGAGCACAAGGGAATTTCTTTGGCTCGCTTGGGGCCACAATCACTCTGCTATCGCTTGCGTTTAGTCCGTTTATAGAGCAAACCGTCGATTATCCCCTTGGGGAAATCGCAAAAGACTCTGATTGCGCCGTGGAAAACCAGGCTGTGTGATTCGACAACGGCGACGACAAAGCCTCAGTCAACCAGGTCCGCAATACCGTCAATGCAGGGATCTTGACCGACAACTTCGAAGCCAGCCCAAATTGCCAGTCGGGAAACTGCTTATGACCCTCCTTTGACTCTGTGGGCTGGTGCAGTCAAGGCGAGGATATCACCAGTTCTACTGTATTGGTTGGCTGTGATAAAGCGCCGATTAATACCACCGACTACATCACACAGCATGCTTCTTGCAATATTACCCAGCCAGTCGGAAGGCCAGGCGTGCTACCAATGGCCGTCAATCCGAAGGTATATGGCACCGAATCCCATGTCCCAGGTCATATTATTTGGATGGTAACTGATCTCGTCAGTTGGGATCGTCCCTCATATGCGGGAGTGAAAAATCCACAGTATGTCGGAGTACATGCAGAATTGGCTCTGATAGAAGATGTCATGCGCGGCACCTCGCTTGGCCAAAGCCGCTGCGCATCATTGGCGTCAAGGAAGCCACTCAGTGCGCCTTGACGGCGTGCTCCAGGGCATATAGCGTTTTCGTTTCAAACGGCGCCACCAGGGGCCATACCTCTGCGCCAAGCTTTGGCGAGGTTTTCTCTCACCCACCAGCGTATGAATGCTGGAAAAAAGAGAAAGATGCACCAGTCAATCTAACCCATTCAAGATATGGTGACCCTCAAACAGACACTGACAACGTTCAGCAAGCCATTTCCGCTAGCTTAGGCCAAGTGATGAACAAAATTGTCAGCTCCCTAACCAAATTGGCTGTTGACCGGAGTAGCACCACCGTCACCGACACAATCACGAACACTAGAACCTGCGTCGCCGTAAAATGGCGATGAATCACCCTCCGGGCAGCAGTCGTCCTACTCAGCATAGCCTCCCTCCCCATAACAATACTGGTAGGCAGCCGGCAGAAACCACTCGCGCTGCGGAAGTCGTGGGTGCCCCCACTGCTCTACCACGGTCTTGATGAGAAAGTTGCTGTACCGGATGGGGAGGCGTATGCGGTCGTTAGCGGGATGGAGGCGAATGCGAAGTCGTGGAGGTGGTCGTGGAGGTGTACTAGTTACGTACTATTAAATAACCACCCAGTGCATTGCACACTGTATACTCGGAGACTTATTGGACGATCATAATGCATCAGCAATTCTACGTACTCCGTACAGTCTGCTTCCGATGTGCAAGTAAGAAAGAGGGTAAAAGACATGGCAGTGGAATTGAAGCATCTACATACATCAAAAGCAGTGCAGATAGCAAATATGTGTCGTCTCAATTCATAGTTCATTCATTCCATTCCTCATCAATAGAGTCGTTTCGTTATCGTAGTCAAACCCTCCACATGCAGATCCAAGAGCCGGTCAAAGATGGGTATCAATCATGGTTATTGCTTCATACTGTAATTTCTTTTCTTTCTTTTATGGTGGATGTGGTGATGTATCCAGTCTGTTTTGTGTCCGTAAGGCAAGCTCATCTCCTCCGCGATCCTCGTTCTCGATCTCGCCGACTGATGTGTGGCTCCTCTTCGCCCTCATCTTCTTCCTCGACGGGGGCAGGAGTACGTCGCTCGGTCCGGCGTTTAGGCCGGCGTCGTCGATTTGAACTGATGTTACTTGCTGAATCATCCGGTGCAAGCGAGATGCCATCATCCAGGAATTCATCCTCCGGTCCGCTATCGAATCCGTTGCCCACTGCAGAAGGGGTGCCCATGCGAGCTTCGACGTAGGATCCACGACGGTTTTGGTTGGCGACAGACAGACCGGCTCCCCGTTCCCGTAGTGTTCGTCGAACGGTCTCCGCCTTGCAGTGCAGAGCTTCAAACGCATCCTCAAGCGCTTCCATTCCAAGATAGATTTCACGTTCCACCTCAGCCAAAGCAGCAATTTCCATCTCCTCGTCTATAGTGATGGGTCCGCCGAATGAAGCAGAGTTAGAAGCCATGCTGTACGGCTGACTTGCTGGTCTGTCCATACCAGGAGTCGAACCCCGAGGCGCATTGAAGGGCGTGTTTGAGCGACTTCCCCAGCGCGGGGTAGAGCCTGAGACAGGCGGAATCGCGTCTTCTGCGCCGCTCCGAAGGAAGCCATCAAATCGACCAGAGATCAAGATGTCCCATTCATCGTCACTAATAGCGGAAAGCGTTGCCAAGACGTGATGGATACCTGGGTTGTTGAGCATATAGATGGCCGTCTCAGGGTCACGCGGAAGAGTTGAAAGCCGGTAGAGTCGCTGAATCGCGGACGCAGACGAGATCAGAGCGTGCGGTCGCGAGCGAGATGGTCCGCCAATGGCACTGGGAGCTGGCGAGAAAGCCGAGATTCCCAGGAGCGAACAGAAGAGCTGACGCTGCTCAGATCCCAGATGCGTCAGCATAGCAAACGTCAATGTATCATCGTCCACGGCATCGGGTGCGCTGGTAGCTTGTCCCGCCTGCTCACTGAGCCACTTGTCGACAGCCAGCTTGGTTTTGCGAGACTGTCGAACGTAATGCTCACGGTATTCCTCCGGAATGTCAATATCCATCTTCTGCATGGGGATGTGCTCTTCGCCTGAGGCTCCAGTATCGACGACAGACGGCGCCATCATAAATGGCGGCCACGTAGGGAGCTCCTTGCGGCCCGAGACCAGCTCCAAAACTTCTCCCCAACTGACGCCCGGATGGGGCTCCGTCATATCTTCATTTTCACACATTAAGCAACTGCATGATTCACATGAGATATCACGGGCAAAGACGGCCTCCAGACGGTCCAGCAAACGACGAGCGACCGATCGATATCCAGTTGCTACAGCAAGCGATCCGTTCTTGGTCATGACATTCTGGTATTCATCCAAGAGGCTGCTAAACGGCTCAAAGATTCTGTGCGCTGCGATGTGCGGTTGGTACGACGGAGGGGGTGTAATATCCGGGTAGTGCGATCCAAGCAGGAGGGTTTTGTGAGTGTGACGATCCAATCCACCATTCTGAAGCAGATAGTCCACTCTCGGGATGGATACAGGCACCTCTGGCGGCGGGGGAGGCGGAGGAGGGGCACCAAAGCCGGAATTAGTGGTAGGAGGTCGTCCATGATCGTATGCAGCATCGGCCGGGGTGCGGTAACCTGAACTGTTGTGATGACGGTGGTGATAGGGCGACGACGTCGACGACCGATTCTGAGTCCGAGATGGTGGCTTTTCCGGCGTCTTCACTCTCCGAGAACCGCTGGACCTATACTGCGGCCCGATGGTAGCATCCGAGCCGTTGGCGGATCCGGCTGCCGCTGGCGATCGAGGCGGAGATCTAACATCCCTATGAGTAGATGCCCGTTTGGGCAACGTAGTTTCCTCCGTAACCTTAGATCTGGATGGTTTATGGCTGGCTGTCCGAGAAGGCGTGTCTCTTTCATAGCTGCCGGGCATCTTTGATTTGGGAGTCTCCGGTCGCATCGTTCTGGTTGATTTACCCTCTTCTTCCTTTGAGCGCAGACTCGATGACGATCGATTCGACCCAGTTCGGATACGGATCTTGGCCTTGGGTCTTTCTGTGCTCTCCTCTTTCTTCTCTTGTTTGTCGCCCACGGAGCTTCCCTTTCGCGAGTGCTGATCCAGGCCCGTCAACGGAGGGCTGGGAGGTGCATGATGATTGTTATTGCTGTTGCCGTTCTCCGTGTGATGGCGATCCTCCTTCTGCTGTGTCTCTGTCAAATCGGTCGGATCGGGTGTGGGAGGGTCCGGATTTCCAACGAATTCCTTGCTATGGGCTTTGGAGAAGTTTGGGTACGGCAAACTCGTTCTCGACTCGAGAAACGAGGCCGCTGGATCGTCGACGGCCGGCATCGAGAATCTGCGTGAACTAGTGGAAGAAGTTGGAGAAGTAGACGGAGTAGAGGACTGAGCCGTGGAATATTCCCGCGCTGGATCCTTGGTTGATGAACGGGTGGAACCGTAGGACGAACGGCGTTTGCGATGACGATAGGACGAAGAGGAAAAGGAGGTTCGGTGTTTTCTATGGCGGTTCCTGTCGCGATCACGTTCATTTAGTCTCAATGGTAGCATGATGTGTAGTGGGTTCGACATGATGGGCAACGAGATGGACAACGAAGTGTCCCTGTTTTCCAAAAAATCTTCTATCCCACCGTTATCGGTTTGGTGTGTTCCGTTTAGTTACCTCGTATAGATCAAGACACAGTGAATCAAAATCAACAAGAAAAGAAAAGAAAAGAAAAAATACGCAGATGAGCTTTTTTCTCTCCTAAAATCGAAATCGAATACCCGAGTAGCAGACTTGTTGGAGACAGATAGAAAGAGTGAATAGAGAAAGAGGTCGGACGAGCACTCAAGTCACAATCAGGCAGATCAATGTGAAGTCTCCTATGCTCAATTATCTTCCGTCTCTTTGACTTCCACTTTTGTCTCTCTGTCTCAGTCGTATGTGGCGCTTAGATGTTTCTGTAGGACACTAGGATGGTATTGAGTCACTTGATCCGGATACCACTGCTGCTGAGCTGCGAAGGGTGCGACATCCCGTCGGGGAGGGAAGAATACAGCAGGGATAAAAGAGACAGGATGGGATGAAAAATACAAATGAAAGAGAAACGATAGTGACGAAGGTAGAAGGGATGGAAGAAAGAAGAAGTCAGAAAAGAACAGACGCGAGTATCGTGGGATGTTGGCGGTGAGGCGCTTCGACGTCTTTCGCCGCGGCAACTGACGTGGACGTATATAAATATTCCACAGGTTCTCTATAGAAAGTTACTAGTACTATAGAAAGAATAGATCTCACAGGTCGAATATTCTCTAGGCATATGAATCATAACCAAACCATACTTTGGCGATATGGCAGCCATACTGTTGCCCAAGGCATTTACTCTGCGGTTCAGGTATCAAGACATTCAGGCTAACTATTATTGTACAGGGTATCAATCCAGGGTAAATGAGAAAAAAAAGAACACCAACGAGATGCAAAATATAGATGCAAGTATGTCATGTCAGCCCATTAGCGACCTTCTTCACCGGTGACATCTCTAATACCCAATTCCCCTCCTCCTCATGCGCCACCCCTCCTCTCCGAGCCGCTCGCATCAACTTCTCACTCGCCCTCGTTCTCTCCCCCGTCTCCCGATCCCAGACCCATCCCTCCTTGAGCCACATCCAGGTCAAGTATGCGCGCAATTCCTTGTCGTGGGGTAAAACCGTTTTCCATTCCGGTATGAAGTCCGATGTCTGTGCGCCTGTTCCATTCCAGTCCCGCGCAAGCCCTCGTAGTTCGTCCCGGCAGAATATCCGCCAGCTATCTAAAGAATAAGCGCCCACGCCGGGAAGGTGTGCAATTTCCCAGGCTACGCGGAGATCACTGTCGTCAATGCACTCGCCCTGGTTAATGTCTCTTCCGTCCAGTTTGCAGGGGTAGTGGAGTTTGCGATATCGTTTTCCTTTAGTGGGGCGACTGGCAAGCCATGTCTGTGCTAGACTGATACATTTCTTTGCACGCTGATTCTGAAAACCCAGGCTATGCATCATGGATACCAGTTCAGGTAGCTCTGCCGCGGCCATGGCTTCAACTGTAGGGTACCGACTGAAAACTTGAAAAAGAACCGGGATAGCAACTCCGCCTCTGGTTCGATTCAGGAAAATAGTAGCAATGAGTAGTCGAAAGGGGTCATGGGCGAGCTGTTCCTGAATCAGACCAAACGAGGGGGCATCAATTGGCGGAAAGGGCAGACACGACTCAGATTCAATAAGAGGGCTCGGGAAATAAGGCGATATCTTGGGGATTTTGGAGCGCGACATTTTAACAGGCTGAGGCACACCCTTTTTGGTTGGAGTTCTCGGGACAACAGCGGAATGGAAATGGGTCTGCACATCTCCATCAATAGAACTGACATCGCTAGGCACATCACTGAGACATGAATCTGAGTCGGAACAGATGAAGTCAGAAGACAGATCGAGCTTTTCCAAAAGAAGGCGTGTTTCCTCTGGCATTGGATTCTTTCGTTTCGGGGGATAACATTCAGGTTCGTTGCAAATGCACGGTTTTCTGACAGTTTCCTTCTCCTGTGAAGTATCAAAATACTTGGACCTTACCTCCTCGCCCGCGATTACACGGTGCGAATCCTCGGTTTCTATAAATCCAAATCCCAATGCGGATCCTCCAAGATGTTTGAACTATCCATTGGATCGTCTTCAGAGTAGTCCGAAATCGGATGGCGGTTCTCAGCATTCTCCTTGGCCTTAGGCTGGGGCATCTCAAGTTGCCTTCCAGACTGGTGTCCAGACTGCTCTTGATTTTTCAAATCTCGCTTTTTTTGTTTTCGCTTCTGACGCTTGCGCCGATTCTTTTCTCTTTTCTTCTCATCCACCGACATCACACCGGGCAGCATCGAGGTGGCAAGGATCTCGTCGACATCTGGAATTCTTTGCCTCTCCCTTTCTGCTCGCATCTTTTTCGTCTTCGACTCAAACAGCGCAGGGTCAACAACGGCGACCGCCTCATTGCTAAGATCAAAGTTGGGGGTATCCTTCTCGGTGACGTTGTGCACATCTGCATGGGACTTTCCTTCATTCTTCTTTGATTTCGGTGTCAAATTTGGTGGCTTGGGAGAAACAATAGCTTCCTCAATGGCCCCCCATTTGTCGATATCGTCCACATTATTGTTGTCATCGTCATCAAGAGAAATTGGGCGACCCCGTAGGCCTAGGTCCGATCCGGCAAGATGGTTCTCTTCGTGAGGTGTGCCGTTAAAACGGATTCTGTCACGGAAATGTGTCGGTTGAGCTGGTTGAACCGCTGAAGTAAATTTCTGAGCATTTGTCTCAGCGACAGTTCGTGTGTCAGGTTCATTTTCGGCCTCGTCACCAAGAGGAATCAGGTCCGCTTCTGATCCCAGATCAGAATATCTGCCGTCGCTGGGAATGCTGTGGGTCGACGAAGCAGGAGCAGTACTGTCGTGGTTGAGCTCAGATTTTGAAACAGCATTCTCCATGGTAGACCCTGGCAACTTGGGTGCAACCATAGCTATCAGATCATCATCCACCTTTACCTGAGGCGCGTGGTTTGGCAAAACGCTCGCTGTATCAACGCTCGCTGTATCTTCAATGTTGATTATCTCGGGTTTCTTAGCCTCGGTTTGAGTCGTTCGGTTTTCTGGCCTCGATCGCTTCTCCTTCTTGCTCTTCCTGGGCTTATCTTTGTCCTTCTCCGCGCGTCTTTTCCTCTTCCGTTCCTTCTTGGACAAAGCCTCATCTTCATCGAACTCCTCTCCAAACTCCGAAAGATCATCATCGACACCATGTCCCTCCGCCCAGGTCTCGAGATAGATCCTTCTGATAAACCTCACCAGCTCGTCGATGGCGGACTGATGTAATCCCACCGCACTTGCTTTCCCATGCACGTCGCCCACAAACCGCCGCCTGGCGCACCGTCCAACCGGATAACCACGCCCTTTCATGAAAGGATGCGACTCTATGAATTCAAGCAACTCAAATTGTTCATCCGGTCCGAGCAATGCCAATATTCTGTCTTCCGGGAGACCAGCCCCGTCGGCGGGTAGATTGGTGTTAAGTTCGATTCCGGTCTCATGAGTGCCGTCAATCTGAGGAACAAGAACAGTGTCTGATTCCATTTCGCCGTCATGATCCGCTTTGTCGAAAATCATGGTATCTGTCTCGGGCTCGGGTTCAGGTGCAGGCACAGGTACAGATACAGGTTCGGATTTAGGTGCAAGTTCTGGCTCTGGCCCCGGTTCTGGCTCCATCTCAGGGCCAAGCTCATGCGCAGACGTAGGCGCAGGTTCGGGTGCAAGTTGATGTTCCAGCTCTGGCTCAGGCGCAGGCACAGGAGCAGTGGTAGCAAAATCCGATTCTACCCCCAACTCAGTTTCACTCTTGCTGTGATCCTCTGCAATCCTTGTAATCAAATTCTGTGTCGCAGCAGCCTTGGCCCGTGTAACACGCCCGGGCGCAAAATAAGGCGATTTCTTCTTCCCCGACGACCGCGCGCGTCCATTCCTTGTATTATTATTGCCCGTTTCCTCAGACGTACTTGTAGACCGCTCATATGTAGGCTCGTCGTCGCGCGCGCCGTCTAAACTTTGTATCTGTGCTTCTTCTCCGCCTTTGCCAATTCCCATAAAGCTTGACTTGTACTCGTCAAAGCTGGTGTTGTAGGTATGTTCGTCGGAGAGAATGTTCTCGACCGTGTTTAGGTAGATCTCGTCGAAGGGATGGTATGCGTCCGTGTTGACGACAGTTGCCATCTTTCGTTTCTGGCTGCGCGTCTGCATTTTTCAGAGGGTTGGAGAGTCCGATTTATGTGTTTATTCGGTCGACTTGGATGTTAGACTATGTGGGTTGTTCGCGGTACGCGGTATTCTGCATGGTCAACTCAAGTCGCGAAGGGGAAGGTGTTGAATCTGCTGGAGCTGAAAAGGCCTAAGGTCAGCGGTATCCTCTTTCAGGGATTTGTATTCCATAGGGGAAATGAAGAAAGACAAACCAGCATATAGGCAAAGACCGTTAAAGTGCCACCCAGCTATTGCAACGCCATCCGGGTCTTGCTTGAGCATGCTCAGCGAAGCAACATGTCTGCAGAGATCTAACACAGAAATCCTTATAGCACAGGATATTGAGTGAATCTAGAGCTCTCGAATCGAGCTCCAATTGTATTCACCATGCTCAGTGGCTTGTGTTGACTGCCGTCAAACTCGGGGCGTGAATTGGAGAAGGTAAAAATTGTGGGGAATGCACAGGCCAGTTGCCATATCAGGACTGACAGTATTAATAGTGTTAACATGCTCTACAACCATCCACAAAACATATGCAACAATATCCATTGGTGTTTTCATAAGCCATGTCTATTTACATCTGGTCTATATCCAATTCCATAGCAGTCATAACACAACCCTTCAATGCACATGCTCAGAGCTTGCCAACCTTGTCGGGGAATCCAAAGTCAACCCCAAACGGAGGGAAGACGAAACGCTGGAACGCTTGTCTTGCGGCGAGATCGTCGCTGTACTTGGCGATAGTAGCGATGTCCGAGTCATCCAGGTGGATCAGTTTCCGGTTGTCTTCGATACGAGAGGGGGTGACGGACTTGGCGAGAACGGCGGAGCCACGGGCGACTAGAAATCAAAATCGTTAGCATTGCTCACACTTCTGGGATTTTTTGATGAAGCTTATAATGACTGTACTTACTGTGCCAGCTTAACAGAACAGTTGCCGGAGTAACACCGCGCTTCTGAGCCACTTCGACAATCGGCGCTGCTGTGAAGAGCGGGCTACCTGTGCTGCCCAGAGGACTGTATGCAGTAATAACGATACCCTTCTTCTTGCAGAAGTCGACAATCTCCTGTTGTGGGAGAGACGGGTGGTTCTCGATCTGGTTGACTGCCGGGACAACGGTAGCCTGGGGAAGGAGTTCCTCAAGGTACTTCACACTGTAGTTGGAGACACCGATGGCCTTGACCTTGCCGGTGTCCAGGAGCTTCTCCATGCTTTTCCAGGTGGTGACGTGGGAGTGCGAGTGGTCGATGTCGCGGGAGCCGTCTGCGTGCTTGGGGAAAAGGGGGTGATTGCCTGTCCACCTGTTAATAAACTGCGTAGACATCTCATAAATGCCAAAGCAAACTCACCATTAGGATTCATAGCCAATGGCCAGTGAACGAGGTACAAGTCCAAGTAACCCAAGCCCAGCTTCTTTAGACTCTCATCCAATGCCTCCTCCACGCGAGTGTGGAATGTGCACCAGAGCTTGGTGGTCACAAACAGGTCCTCGCGCTTGACGAGACCGGCGTCAATGGCGTCCTTGATGCCCTTTCCGACCTCCTCTTCGTTCTGGTAGCAGCAGGCGCCATCGATGTGACGGTAGCCAGCCTTGATGGCATGGAAGACCGCTCTTTCGACTTCACCAGGGGCTGATTGCCAAGTTCCTATACAAAGTCAGAGTGAGCAAAAAGCAACGAAGTCGGTTATCGCATACCCAGTCCCAAAGCGGGAATCTCAGCCCCAGTGTTAAGCTTGAATCGCACGTCCGCAGCAGCAGTCATTGTGAGTATCTAACAGGAAAGTAATATGGGGGTAAAAATGAAAATTGAGTAGAGAAGAGAAGAGGAACGGCGCGCTGAAAAGGACCGTCTATTACCCCTCCATCCCCTCATTACCCTTGTCCCCGCTATTGCGATTCCCCGTGTCTACCAGGGTCTAGTACAAACATGCACCTCTTACTCAGCATCCCGACTGTATATCGGGTACCTTTTCTCCTTCTGGATAGCCGCCCTGAACCTCAGCAATGCTCGCCGAAAGATACCTTCTCGATTTGAAATCCGAGTCCTGATTGACCTGGCCCGTAAGTCTCTGATATCATCCCGTGAAACTTAGATTGAGATTCAAACTGATACAATATAGTAGAATTTCTCCTTTCGGTCATCCCGCGCCCTCGGAAACCAGAATCCAGGCGAAACCCGCCACTGCAGCCATGGAGAGACTTTCCCTCCGCGGTTCCACTGCGGCGGAATCTTGAATCCGGGGAATGAAAGGGCTGGTCAATCTGGAGAAATGAAGCCTCAAGCGATCTCCGGGCGTGGGATTCTCTACTCTAACAGATTCTGGCCTGTGGCGACCCGTTTTGTGTGAAATTCTTGCATGAATCGTGCTTTGGTGGGAGATCTATTGTCATATATATGACCCGGCAGACCCCAAGTTGACACCATCAACAACATCAACTCTTTTACTAAACACGCTACTTTCAAAAGTCTTTTTCATTGAGAACAAATCACAATCACAATGGCACCAGCAGCAGTTGACGCACCCCCGGCCGCTCCCGTTTTCTCTAAGCGGGACGGCCACGCTCTCGAGGACCTGTCCGACGCCATTGACGATGTCAATGTCCTTAAGGACACTCTGAAGAAGCAGCGAGAAGCAGAGAAGGGTCTCTATGAAGAATCTGAGTTCGATCAGAACAAGGACAAGACCCAGTTTCGCCAGTACGAAGATGCCTGTGACCGCGTCAAGAACTTCTACAAGGAGCAGCACACCAAGCAAACAGTGGCCTACAACCTCAAAGCCCGCAACATGTTCCACTCCAAGACTCGCGCCGAAATGACCGTCTGGGAAGCCATGGAGAAGCTCAACACCCTCATCGACGAGTCCGACCCAGACACCAGCCTCTCCCAGATCGAGCACCTTCTCCAGTCCGCAGAAGCCATCCGCCGCGACGGCAAGCCCCGCTGGATGCAACTGACCGGCCTCATCCACGACCTGGGCAAGCTGCTCTACTTCTTCGACGCGCAGGGCCAGTGGGATGTCGTTGGCGACACCTTCCCCGTCGGCCTTGGTTTCGACGACCGCATCATCTACGGCTCCGAGTCCTTCAAGGACAACCCGGACTACTACGACCCCATCTACAGCTCCAAGTTCGGTATCTACACTCCCGGCTGCGGCCTGGACAATGTCATGCTCTCGTGGGGTCACGATGAGTACCTCTACCACGTTGTCAAGGAGCAGTCGACCTTGCCTGCTGAGGCGCTCGCCATGATCCGCTACCATTCGTTCTACCCCTGGCACAACGCCGGTGCGTATCACGAGCTTATGGACGATCACGACAAGGAAATGCTCCGCGCTGTCAAGGCATTTAACCCGTATGACTTGTATAGCAAGAGCGATGGCATTCCCAGTGTGGAGGAGCTGAAGCCCTACTACATGGAGCTTATCGACGAGTACTTCCCCACGAAGGTTCTCAAGTGGTAGATACTTGGTTTGAAAATTTTTTTGTATAGGGATGGTCTTTGTTTTGATTACCGTTACTGTTCACGGTTTCTTTTTGCATGATCCAAGCGATGATTTACGAGTTTTCAATGAATGATTTTCATGATTGATTTACGCCTCGTACTCCATAGAGTGCCCTTGTAGACAGTATATTCATTAAGATTATCTTAAGTTTTTGATCTCGTTATGGCGATCGTGCTATTGTGCGTCTATCTGTGACGGCAACGGCACTGTCGTGCAGTCGGAATCGGGTTCCCGACGGTGGCACCAAGTTTCCGAGGACCTACAGAGCAAAGATAACTGCAGGATAGCCAATGGTTGGTTCTTTATTAGATAGAACGGATGTATTGTACTGGAATATTGCTCTGTTCATGCGTAAAATATCGTAATAGTGGTCATACAGTAGAGTAGTAATGTGAAGTATGTAGGATATACTCCATAGTCTATCAACATGTCTACAGCCTCGACTTATCCAACCGACTCCCATCCTCATCAAAAAAAATCTTTTGCCCCGTAATCAACGACTCCTGCAGCGCAGCCCCAATGCGAACAGCCTGCACAGCACCCTCCAGCTTCAACGGCACAGGCTTATCCTCCAAGCACGACGCCGTGAACTCATTCGCCTCCGTGACAAACGCATACTCGAACCGGTCGTAGTAATGCTGTGGGATCTCCCGGTGCACGCCCCCATTGTCATAAGTGTTCACCAGGTTGATTTGCGGTTGCGCATTGACAGTGACCTTGCCCTTTGTCCCGATGATCTCGGTTGTATCCTCCTGTCCCGCAGCCATCATCCGTGAAGCGTAGAAATACGCCATCTTGCCGTTGTGAAATTCCACCAGGCCGACAGCGTTATCGCGATCGTTGTGCTTGCGCAGGTCTGGTTCGACCGCTGTGATGCCCACCGCGGAGACGGACTTGACCTTGCTATCCTGTCCGAAGAACCAGAGTGCCAAATCGATATCGTGAATCGAGCAGTCGACGAAGATCCCGCCGGAGAACTGAGCGTAGGCGACAAAGAAGCCTGACGGGTCGAGCTTGTCGCATGTTTGGCTGCGCAGGACGGAGGGAGAGCCTAGGGCGCCGGTGGTCATTTTGCGGTGGGCGTCGCGGTAGGAGGCATCGAAGCGGCGGGAGAAACCGCACATTACTTTGAGGTGAGGCTTCTTAGCGGCTGCGTCAAGGACTTTTTGCGACTATTATCGTGTACCGTTAGCGGTTGATCAATGTGTTCTAAGGTATGGGTGAGAGTGTACAATCTCAACATTCGTCGAAAGAGGCTTCTCGCAAAGAACATGCTTCTCAGCATCAATCGCCTTGATAGCCTGTTCAGCGTGAACAGCCGTTGCAGAAGCCACAACAACGGCTTCCAATCCCTCGTGCTTCAGCATGTCATCGTAGTTCTTGTACAACTTGACGCCGTACGGAGCGAGGTGCACCTTGGCCCATTCGATCTCAGTATCGTCAGGCGTACTGGCAGCGACCAGTTCTGCGCGAGGAGTACGTTCAAGGAAGTTCAGGGCATGGCGCTTGCCCATACGGCCGAGACCAGCGCAGCCGATTCGAAGTTTTGAGACGGACATGATGGGTGTTGTTAGTGGAGGGAAGGAGAAAGGAGTATATCTTGGGAGACTTGTTTGAGTGACAAAGGAGAACCCTCCCTATTTAAAGGTCGAATACACCGCTTCATCGGAAATCATTGTACAAAGCTTCAAGGATCGTAGACATCAATCGCGACGTTGCCATTGCTACCCCGGAAATGGTAACGGGGCCAGACCGCCAGCTGGTGAATTGCCTCGGAAAAGGGCTTCCACGGTGAAGACTACGGAGCAGAACCAGCTCTCCACAGAGAAGGGTTCAGGTCGGAATTCCCTTGAGGAGTTATCCTGACTGGTGCTAGACGGTGAATGATTATCTTCTGGTTGGGGGAGGGTGATCTGCGGACTATGGAATCTGCAGGGTCTGGAGCATTGACCAGCTACAGAGAAGATATTTGGAATATATTCGCACAGATAATGAAACAAAAAAAAATCAGTCATAATGTGAGTTTTAAATTTTGATGTTATCGGTAGTTAGATGATTAAATGATCGGGATATTTGCGTAGCTGGCGCGGCCTGATTTATATATCTCTTATTGGAAATGCCTTTCACTTACTCCTTCCGGCATGGTGTAATGGCAAACATCGCCGTCTTTCACACGGCAGCTCGGGGTTCGATTCCCCGTACCGGAATTTTTTTTTTATTTTTTTTTCTCTTTCTTTCAGAGATACTTACAAGTGTACTTTGCTTCTTTGTAAACCTTGACAATTAATCCATATAAATTACTGTGAGCAAATACTACGGTGAATGCTCTTTGGATGTGTTTCCTCTGCGTTGGCCCAAGCAGAAACTAGGAGTGCCATATCATAATTCAAATGTATATATCTGCTTCAATCTGGAGATGTTGACCCAGCGACACCGGTCTTTCTCATATAACCAGAACGTGTCCATTAAGTAAATAGAGCCAACAGTCTAGATTGTTCCATACAAAGCCAGACCCCATGCCATAACTTTTGCCAGTACACTAGCAGTCTATAACAGCCCACTGCGGAGGTCCTGCAATCATTCGATTGCGACAACGCCGATAATATTTTCTATTATATACGACACAATTCTTATCTTTATAAAAGATACCCGATCATTCGCTACTTGAGAGGATCTGTATAACCTCCTAGAAGAATCAAGTGCTTTGTGAAATGAGTCTAACCGCTAATACTCGAGTAACAGTAACATCAACCATTGACCACCATTTCTCTTCCTCATCACCTTCTTTTCTCGACAATAGGCCTGCTCGCGAAACCCCGATACTGGAACCAAGCGGCCCTCGCAAACTGCCTTGGCGGTTCGGAAGATGAAATCGCAACCGTGAAACGGGGCCTCGTGCAGTTGAAGAAATCCACAAGTCGTTCAAGACGAAAGCAGCAAAGAATGAGTTAAAAGAGATCCTGCTGTCGAGCCTCAACAAACTCCTAGAGCTCGTCTGGGATGCGCGCGAGAATGATGCTCGCCTGGAGGGGTTGATGGGTTGAACATACAAAGTCAACAATTCGCATAAGCAGTATGGGCGCGAAAAGTTGGCTTCGATGATCACAAATAAACCGCCTGGGGCTAGGAAAAAAGATAACAACGATGACAATGGAAATGAAGATGAAAGCAGAAGTGAGGAGAGCGGAGACGAGGAGGATTCAAAGCGACGATGATAGCAGTACTGGGAATGGGCTGGAACCCACAAGTCCAACGATCCGCCAAAGCCTGGAGCCAGAAATCATGACAGGTCCTTGAAAAGTAGAAGCCATGAGCGGACCCACGGCATTGGAATTGACCACAGCAGCCCGGCAGTCATCGCGAACAGAAGCTCTGTAGCAGAGACCCCCCGAACAAGCGCATGAGACCATTAGGACTACTGGCACCACCGACTCCTCTTTCTGCACCTGCAACACCTGGGTGGTAAATTAGGCTGACAATGAGAGTCACGGCCTTTGTCCTGTCATGGAGCTCGTCAAGGAAGACAGCGATCAGAACAATCTCCAAATCTCGGACCTGGACTTTGACCAGTGGATGTTGATAGTGCAGGCCCATTGTGGCTACGACTATACTATCCACCGGTTGGAATATCGGCCGTCAGCTACCATCATATTATTTTCGATGATCGGCCGGCCGTTTTACAGCTCCCATGCGCACCAGCGAGTCAATGGCGGGGTGCGCTGAACTCACAGCCACAAGCTAAGCCAGATCTGGATCCTGTTCTTTTACCTGATACCTCAATGTAAGTGACTTCGCTCTTGCTGTGCTCCTTGTATGGTAACTCCTGACAACACCTTAGCATGATGGAGACCAGAATCATCACTATCTTCACCTGGATTTGATTATTCTCAGACATTTCAGCCTGCGTCTAGGCTGAGTCCTATCGTGAAGCAAGAGTACGTGGAGGAATTTTGGAACAAAGAGCGCGGAACAATCGGCGCTAGATGCACCTCTAAATATATCAACCACTACATACTTAGATCAATATAAACTAAACATAGCTTGACAGCCATTGGGCCCGTACTTCTGCTCTCACCGTACTACACCAAATAGGCAATGCCTACTGCCGGGACTATGCAATCACAGCCAATAACCCCGCTTACTAAGCCAATCCCCGGGATCGGCCCCAGATACTCACCGCCCGGCAGATTCGGACCAATGCCATGGCGGCATGACATTTGCAGGACATGAGAGTCCTGAGTACGGAGTATCTTTCAGCTGTTGCTTTTTCTCGTTGATTCCTGTCGTGTTATCAGCTCAGCCCATTCTCTGCCTCCTTCCGGTCGGATTTGTCGCATCGAGTTCTGTTCCACTGTGTGTTGGGATCCTTGTTTTTGCTGAGCACAAGAGCTTCCGTCCGGCCCCCCGTGGGATTCGCGGAAGAGATGCGCAAAGTGCGCCGTAGCCACACCAAGTCCCGGAAGGGCTGTGTGCAGTGCAAGAACGGTCATGTGAAGGTCGGTTATTTTCTATATAGTTTCGTCATTTTGTTTTGCAGGAATCGCATGGGAATGAGGATGGTCGTGGCGCTCATATATAGGAAGAGCTTCCCGGGCGCGGTTTCGGGCGTCCCGAATACGGCGTATCCCATCCCGTGTACACCCCAGAAATACCCACATCGAGGAATGACAGACGGGCCCGTTCACATTCACATGTCTCTGCTGCATATTAATGGCTACGCGTATTTCGTGAATGCAAACGACTAACGCTCAGACAGTGCGACGAGGTGATGCCCACTTGTGGCTTGTGCCTGAAACGCAAGCAAGAGTGTACCTGGCCGTCTGGCTCCGGAAATGACACCCACAGCCAGGAATCCTCCACTCCCAAAGATGGCAATGATGCACAAATAGGGACGAGTGAATCGCCGTCGTCTTTTGCTTCGGACCACTTGCGATGTCTAGAGATGCGCCTGTTCCACCATTATATGGTCGAGACGTACCTTTCGATGCCCGAGGGTAGACTCACTCATTATCACTATCAAGTGGTTATTCCAAAATTCGCGGCCAATCATGCGTTCCTGTTGGATGCCATGCTGGGCCTGTCGGCTATGCATCTTGCCTTTCTTAATTCTAGCGAGACTCGTTACTGGTTGGAGCTCGGGTTGAAGTATCAGACCAGTGCTTGCACTTCACTTAGTCGACTTTTGACAGTTGACGTAACGCCTGATTATTTCGGACCGGCTTTTCTTAGCTCGGTGTTTATCATGTTAACGGCAACGGCCTATCCCAGTGTCTCGCGGGACAAGATTGCCTTTAATGCGCTTTCTCAGGTGTTAGAGATGCGGCGGTTGCTGACTGGATGCTCACTTTTAATGGAAAGATTGCGAAGTAGCCCCTCACCTGAAATGATGCAGTGGTTCAATGTTCAGGGTTCTATCCGAAAGGATGATTCCCCAAGAGAAAAGTGAGTTTTCTTCGCATTCTGGTTGATTTGCGGCGCATATGTTAACATATGGACTAGAATAAAAGACCAAAACATGCACCGGATACACGGGTTTGTCTCCTGACTGAGATTTCGTACAACGTACTCAGCTAACAAATTTTAAGCGCCCTCAGCGATTCCCTTCAACAATTGTATCCGCTCATCGAGAGTTGCAGCGCGCCCCAGAGAAGTACTTACCAAAATACATGGGACTTATTAGGAGATTCCGTTCACAGTTGGCCAATGCATGGTGCCCGGGGTGGTTTTATCGCTTTCCCCATCCATGTCAGCGATGGCTTCCTCAGCCTGTTGCAGGAGGACGATTGGATGGCTCGTATTCTATTCCTACACTACGGCGTCGGTCTGCATCTCCTTTCAGACCGGTGGTATGTTGGCGATTGGGGACGACGCCTGGTGGCTTCGATTATTGGATCTTTGGAAAGCGAGATCCCACCCAAATGGGTAAACGTCGTGATGTGGGCGAGAATGACAGTTGGGCTAGATGCTGCTATGCCGTGAACCAAGCCAGGCAATCGGTACTGACTAACCGATAGATGCTATTATCGAGCTGCCTGTTGAAAACCGGGCAGATCCGGGTCTGACAAACCTTGACTCGCAGGCACGTGATTGTTGGAACCGGATTTTTGAGGCCAAACAGAAATAATCGGGCTCCCGCAGATAAGCTCATACCTGCGCAAAGGCACGGGATCATATGCTAGGACGCTCCTCAACCACTCTCAGCTCGAAGATGTCTTGAATACGATGCGGGCGGCATTCCGGTTGGTTGCGAGTTTACAGCACATGGTGTGCTTATCATTTCGCTGTCACCAGTCTTATCATGCTCTTTGTCTTGGAGAGTTGGCATATCCAGAGATGAGGTCTCGGCTCTTCATCCTGCGATTTTTTTTTTCTTTTCTTTTATTTTCTTCTCAGCCTGTCGAATGGTTAAGCTCTGGTTATTTAAATTTTGATCAACAACCAGGCATAGCTAACTGGCGGTCGTTGTACCATTAACGAGTTACGGCCGGGAATATTTGGGGAAAAATCCATATCAACCAGAAGCCCACCAATGAACTCACTAGAGAAACAGAAGGTAATCAATGATTTCCGATCATTTCAGGTTTTCTTAATCATGATGTTCACATACATAATTCGCGTAGCTCCCGCTGTATTCGGGTCAGCTTCAACCTCAGGTCGACGGCAGACAAAGAGGCGTATCGGAAATGGTAATTCTCAGAGTTGCTATTGCAGCGATTCTATCGCTGGTTCTGCTTATTGTGTATTTGCCAACCGTATACCCTTCGCCTGTCCTTGCACGCGACCGGCACCATTCTGGCGAAGCATCCCGTGAAGTCCAAGCAGGCAAGCTGGGAGCAGTCGCAAGCGAAAGCGCGCTCTGTAGTCGTTATGGTGCTAATATGTTTGAGAAAGGTGGGAATGCTGCTGATGCTGTGAGTAACTTGGTCCTGTACGTTTATCCGATCTTGAGGTGCTAACTGACTGTACAGTTGGTTGCAACATCGGTTTGCGTCGGAACAGTAGCCATGTACCACAGCGGTATTGGTGGCGGCGGTTTCATGCTTGTCAGGGCCCCCGATGGTTCATTCGAGTCCATCGATTATCGCGAGACGGCCCCGGCTGCGGCTTTCCAGGACATGTTCGAGAACAACACAGATGCATCCATGAAAGGAGGCCTAGCAAGCGGAGTCCCTGGTGATTTACGAGGCCTCGAATATCTGCACAAGAGATACGGCACTCTCCCATGGTCAACCGTCCTCCAACCCGCTATCCAAACCGCGCGCGAGGGATTTACCGTCAATGAGGACCTTATCCATTATATAAAATACGCCATCGCAGAAGACAGAAACGTGGATTTTCTCTGCAACGACCCCAGCTGGGCGATCGACTTCTGCCCGAACGGGACCCGCCTCGTCCTTGGCGAGACCATGACACGCAAACGCTACGCAGATACACTCGAAGCGATCGCCAATAATGGCCCAGACGTCTTCTACAGCGGACCCATAGCCGAGGCTACCATTCGAGCTGTGCAATTGGCAAACGGCACGATGACCCTGGATGATCTGCGGGACTATACCGCTGTGACCCGCGAGACGGCGCAGACTAATTACCGAGGTTTTACGGTGACTAGTACGACGGCTCCGACTAGTGGTGTTATTGGGTTGAGTATTTTGAAGATCTTGGAGGGGTATGGGGATTTTTTTGCGCCGGGGAATGTTAATCTTAGTACGCATCGGTTGGATGAGGCTATTCGGTTTGGATATGGAGAGGTTTGTGTCCCCAATGGTCCGTCCGTGTTCGTGGGTTGATAGCTGACTTGGTGCAGAGAACACTAATTGGCGATCCGTTCTTCGTCGATGGAATGGTAAAGTACCAAACAGACATCTTGAACCAATCGACCATCAACGAAATCCGAAGGAAGATACTAGATTATCGAACGCAGAATGTATCCGTGTACGACCCTGAAGGACTCGAGAGTATCGAAACGTAGGTTGCCACGTCGTCACTGAAGTACGTTTACCTGACAACTCTAGCCCCGGAACCTCACACATCTCCGTAGCCGACCACACCGGCCTCGCAATCTCCACAACAACAACAGTAAACACCCTCTTCGGATCAAAAGTCATGATCCCCGAAACCGGCATTGTCATGAACAACGAAATGAACGGTACGCCCTTCCCCATTTCCCACTGTCCATAGGATCTAATCCAACAATGTGATGCGAAGACTTCTCCATCCCCGGCTCCTCCTCCAGCTTCGGCTACATCCCCTCCGAAGCAAACTACATCCGCCCCGGCAAACGCCCCCTCTCCTCCGCAACACCGACAATTATAACCCACCAAGCCGACGGAACCCTCTTCCTCATCGCGGGCTCCGCAGGCGGAAGTCGCATCATCACCGCCACAGTGCAGAATATAATCCATGTTATTGATCAAGGCCTTTCAGCTGCTGAGGCGTTAGCGCAGCCACGGTTGCATGACCAGCTTATTCCGAATCAGGTGGCATTCGAGTGGACGTTTGATAATGCGACTGTGAATGGCATGCGGACGAGGGGGCATAATGTGACGTGGATGGAGTTGGGGAAGAGTACGGCGCAGGTTATTAGGGTGTTGGGGGATGGGAGGTTTGAGGCGGCAGGGGAGCCGAGACAAAGGAATTCGGGGGGTGTCATTGTGTAGTATAGTTGACTAGCTGGAGTCACATTTTAGAGCTCGATCTAATGTTCAAATGACATCGAAAGAAAGAGAGATGTTCTAATAGTTACACATACATTAGAAAAACATGGCACAGGACAGTACAAGCCTATTTCAAGCCAACCCACACCCTCTCCAGCAGAACCTTACCATTTTTTCTTGTGACAATCTCACGGTATCCCAACTCCTTTATCTCCTCATCATCTCCGATACCACCGCCGCCATGATCCATCCGCTGCGCTCCCCAGACCCTCAACGCATAGAGTCTCCTCGCCTCCCTCTCAATAACGATAGTGCTCGCCTGGTTCTCATTCAACACTTTTCTCTCCACCATAATATCAAAGGCTTCTTGCAAGAGTTTGTACGGTAATCCAATCAAAATGGCAGATATGAGAACCACATTAGGGTTGATTTTCTGTTGTTCCTCGACAGAGCCGAAGGATCCGAACTTGACTTCCGCCAGTTTGGGGTTCGAGAGGATACTTCCGGGTACTTTACGGAGGTGCTCGGGGATGCGGTCAGGCATGCCTTTGGATTGTGCGGAGATGTAGAGTTCGAACGACTCCTTTTGCTGCTGGAGGTGTTGTAGATAAGTGGCTATGAAAATGAGGACGTATGTCCGCAGACGGGGAATCCAAGTGTTCACAAGTTCCTGTTCTGCTAAGAATTGCAAGGATAACGGGTCTCCAGGGCAAGTGATAAGAAACTTGGATACAGACAGCGCGAAGTACAGCACCATCTCGATGTTTTCCCAATCCACGGATTCCATCGCCAGATTCATACCCGTTTCCATAATCTCAGAGAGACCTAGAAACGCACCAGAAACGGCGTAGCATATCGCGAAATCGGCTGTGGCAGCGCTCATCCCAAACTTTACGGTTCTATGCACATCCTCGCCGGTATATCCCATTGCCATCATCGTAAAACGCGGCAGGTTTTGTCTGTTGAGCAACGGCAGACCGTAGAGATTCTGTAGCGCCGTCTCGAACGCCTTCAGCATGTAAAAGGTCTCGCCGACAAGGACCTCAATCTCGACCTCGCTTGTGTTTTTACTATCATTGGAAGGCGAGTGGGCAAGAAAGGTAAGGATTGCGGCCAGGCGGGGGCTGCGGGCAAGTAGGGCTTTGTGGGTGTGGAAAGTGAGGTAGAAGCTGTTTCTCGGGGAATGGAGATTGATGCAGCTGTCGGTGAAGGATTCAGCTTCGAGGAGAGTTAGGATGTGTGTTCTCAAGCTGGCGTCGCTGGCGCTGGTATCCGACGGGTTGCTTTCTATGACAATGACAGGTTTGCTGACCGTTTCAGGCTTGGGGTCAACTGGAGCAGATGTTTCTGGGTTGACGTTGCCACCGTTCTTCTTATGTTCACCGTCGCCCTCATAAGCCTGCCCCGGAGAAAAGGCACAGTAGCAACAATCGCCAGAATGATGGGCACAGCAACACGACATCGGAAAGGGACAATACTGGCAGTGTCGGGGTTTATGCACGCAGCATCCAGGAACAAACTGACACAGCATTCGTGTGTGCTCGGGGCAGACATTAGGAAGAGGAGGTTGTTCTGGCACGTTGGAAGGCTGCTGCTGCGGTCGTTCCTGGGGTTGATCCTGCTGGGCTGGTTTGTCGCCTTGGTTGCTAGCAGCGCGGACGGTAGCACCAGTCGTCGTGGAGGGAGTCAACTCGGTTACCGATGGACTGTCACTGTCCCCTGTGTAGAGATGTTGGGAGCTGAGGAACCTCTGGAGGCCATCTTCGTTACTCTTGCCCTAGAGGCGTCAGAACTCATCAATCATGTTCGTAAGACGAGGGAGGAGTAGATAAACCTCATCCACTTTATGCCAACTCGCACTGTTGACGATAAACGGCGCAGGAGTACCCAGCGGCATTGGCTGAATCAACTGAGGCAGACTCTCAGTCTCAGTCTCAACAGTGCTGCCTTCAGTCTGCTCCTGGTCCTGGTCCAGCTTGTCCTTCCCCTTAGCCCGACTTTTGGGCTTCTTCTTCTTGTTCTTCTTTTTCTTTTTCGCTGGTGTGGTTTGAGGAGACTCCTGAGGCTGCTGCTCGTGCTTGTTGTCCTCCGCAGTGGTCGTATTGGTAGTTGGTTTCGTAGGCGTTGCTGATGCTGACTCTGTCATTACCGTCATCGTCGGGGTGGAGGGTCTACTACGAAAAGCCCAGATAGTGGTATCTTTGTCTGGATCTTCGTATTTGGAGATCTTGGGATGGGATTGCTCGAAGGAAGGAATGTCGGAAAGGCAGACTGAATGGCGTCTGGGCATGGTTGGTGTGAGGAGTGGATGGAGAAGGAGTGGATTGAGAAGGAGTGGAGAATAGAAAGAGTAAAGAAAAAGAGAGCTTGTTAACAGAGGAAGAACCTGAGGGTAGAAAACTTTCGAAAGGGAGAAAAGAGATTGCTGAATGAAAAGATTCATTACACTAGTGGGTTTACTCCAGCAACATATTCCTGTGAATTTTATATGATGGTATTCTTCTTAATTAAATGTGAATAATTTTTATTCTTTTCTTCCAGTGAATTGGCCTGTGGATAAAGTCTTACTATATAACACTATTCTCTTAGATCTCTTGTACAAGAGGAAGAAAGGAAGCGTTAGGGCTGTACATAGAATAATGAAATTAATGAGACAATACCACTGGCATTACCACAGTCATAGCCTGTCTTGTATTGCATTTTCTTGAGTCTGACCCTTGGTTGCACTTTATAAGATGGAGGTTTTCTGCTGCACTTTTCACAAAAACAACATAAACCAGAAAAATTTGTGCAACTGCAGTTTCCTGAGCCATTAGCATCAACCATGGCTCAGGACGTGACTCGAGAAATTAGTCAGAATAGTGCTAGGGAACTAGATGAGACGTTGAGTAAGCGAAGCCATTGTATAACCAAGGACTTGTTATCTTTTCGGCCCTCTCATGCTTGGGAATGAGCATGTTCACTTCTAGCGTCAGCTTGTCCAGTATTCGCAGGTGTACTAGAGTCGAGATAATAATGTCCGAGAAGTTCACCGCGTCTCAATAAACCATATTTATTCTCTGTCAAACCATTTGCCTGGTTGAAGCACCTACCTCCTCAATCCAAGCCTCCTCAAGACCCGAATTCCTCAAACGAAACCTTCGCATAGAGTCCGACATAGGCCTTTGCGCCGCTACTATCATATCCTCCTTGAATATAATGATGTTGCAGCACCCGCATCAAACTCCCTGGCTGGTATTCCTCTAGTGCGGCTGTGATGGCAATATGCTCCCCTCTTCGCTCTTGTAATAACTGGCCTTCTAGGAGGAACTGGAAATCTTCGATTCTGCGTTCTAGAACAGATTGTGGAGGTGGGAACTTGTCGAGTCCTTTGAGTACCGCATGAGCCGCTACTGGGGTCGATCTTGTTGGCTCATAGGCTGCTTCAATGGCTTGGCGGAATTCCGGGTCACCGAGGCTGGAGGTTGTTAGCTAGATTATTATGACTTAGATTTGAATAAGTTACTTGGGAGGGAAGGGAGGAGGAGGTATTATCTTTGTGCCATCGTTGTCAAATGCTCTAGTATGGAGAAGGAAGTAGAGAAATGATGGGACGACTACGGAATGACAACCAGGCCATGCTTACTAACTACATCAACATTACATTAGTAGCCCACATTAATCAATAATTCATGCTTCTTGGTCCAACGGTACCCGAATTCAATCAATTCAATCGAAGATATTGATCTCGTCACTCTAGTCCCTGACTCAATCCTGCCGTACCATATGAAGATATTGGTCCTGTGATAATAATGTTTGCTTTTTGAAGTTTATCAGACCGATTCAGATCTTGCGACGAAATTCGAAGCTAGTTTGCTATCGAGCTGGCGGATTGCAGTGTACTTGACCAATTCCAAAACCATAGGTCATATTTTCGAATGCTGACACCGTGGATAGACCGTATTCTTGGCCTGATTTGCTCGGTTGTCTCGACAAACTCAACAGCATTGACAGCAAGCTCCTCTTCCAGGATTCTCGGCTACTGACGAGATACCCCTCGACTCTGAGAAGATTTCGGGGTATCGGCATCGATCGAGCCCGCTCGTCTATGCGCATCGATGGCTTGGCGATAATTGGAGTTGCTCCTCGAGTACATTCAGCAGCAATGATCCAGTGGCATGATTTCTACTTGCTTAGGATGGAACTTACTCAGGAGGTAAGGGGGTAGCGGAATCTGCATCAATTGAGCCCGAACGCCTGTCTAACTCGACAGCTTGGCGATAGACGGAGTTGCTTCTAAAGGGTGCTTAGCAAGGATTATCAAGGCTCCTGCTTCAGATGGCACTTACTCTCGTTCTGACATTGTGTACTAGATATTCTAATATCTGATAATAATGATTGAAAGTTGTATGTTCTCTAGTGGCAAAGATAAGTGACCCTTATAAGAGGGGAGGGACGTAATGTATACGTAGAAGGTGAGGACCCCAATCCCGTAGACCAGTACCCGAACATCAGATCCACAGCTTCGTGTCTGATATCAATTTAGAACAACGAACATGGTCTCCGTATCCGCTCTCAATGATGACTTTTCAACAATTTTCCTCGCGACTACTCATCGAGCTTCTGAAGATGTTCTATAGCAAAATCGCTATAGAATCTGGATAGATGCACGAACTCGCGCACCACGAAGATCTCAAAATTGATTTGGGTATATGAACGATATATGTGGGTGGAAGCTGACTGGGAGTTGGATGGAAATCACATTGAATGTCACCCCAATGGAAGCTATCTAAGCGAAGGTAGGATAAATGGAGTTTGAACGAGGCGTCTTCACTTTTAAATTAAACGTAGGCCTCAACCATGACCCTTAATACCTTGGACATTCCAAGTTTATTTGCTTCATATGCTCAACAGAGTTGTCTTGCCTGATAAAAAGTCTTCCGGTGTTTCATGGGACGGTTATTATCTCGCAGGTCCAGAAGGATCACTGACAGTCGAACCCTGACAAAGACTTCCTTATTAGGGAACTGTGGCATAACCTGAACAAAATATATCACAAGGACTGACACTCCGCAGGTACGGCATGCTCCCCGATGAGTGGTTATTGACTAAGAGCCCTAGCTTCGTGGTTCAAAAAAAGGATTGGAGTAGTGATACATAGCCACCTAGGCGACGTATGCTATAGAGCACTTCATAGTTAAGGGCTATAACGTATTTGGTTAGCAGAATGACTAGTTCAACGGCAAACCTACAGCAGGAGACATGTAGAGCTGAATCGTCGTGGAAATAGAACAGTGAAGAGGTGACCTTAAGCATAACCTTCAATGCACTCTTACACATCAATGACTAACCAACACAAAACCATGAATTGCCTGGTAAAACTACATCAATCTAACCAACGCCTCTAGCCTGCCATCCCACGTATTTCATATACTCACCCCCTTCAAATACTCTAATAAAACAGCATATTCCATTTCCGGTCCTCAACTCCGCAGCCATCTAATCTAAGCGCCCTTATCAATCTCTCACTATCAATCTCAAACCCTACTGGGCAACGCCGACCTACTAAGCACAGTATCTTCCCCGACCCCGACACCGCACATCAGTGGATACCATGACATCTTCATCAAGTGATTGTCGGGGTCCCCTCGCCACTTACATTGGAGACAGCGCCAGTACTTGTGGAGGCATGGACCCTGGACCCCCTCTTTTTGGTTGGACCCTGTGGTTGAGTCGGACGGTGGACGCGCGTTGGTCGCACTCTGTATATATACCGCATGTGCCCTTCGACAACGCAGCTTTTTCTTCATAAACATCAACTTCCCTTTTTACTTTTTGTTCTACCAGGCCATAAGATAGCCAAATAAGGCTGCAGAAAAAGACAAAGAGATAAAAAATGGTCCTCCTCCGCTCCATCTACGTCGCCACTGCCACCGTCCTCCTGGGCGCGCAGTCCGTCACTGCTGCCCCTGTCGCTGCTGCTGCTGCCGCTCCCGACCTTGGCTCGGACATCTCCAGCGGCTTCCAGGAAGCCGGGGACAAGATCAAGAGTGTTCTCGAGCGCTGTGTTCTCGACGACCCGACCTCGTGCGGCTCTGGTAACGTCAAGCGTGAAGCTGGTATTTCGGACCTAGGACAGGATATCAAGGGTAGTTTTGAGGATGCTGGTGATAAGATCAGGGATGCCTTCACTAAGCGTGAACCTGAAGCCGGTATTGCGTCCGACATCAAGGGTGGTTTCGAAGACGCCGGCGAGAAGATCAGGGATGCCTTCACTAAGCGTGAACCCGAAGCCGGTATTGCGTCCGACATCAAGGGTGGCTTCGAAGACGCCGGCCAGAAGATCAAGGACGCCTTCACCAAGCGCCGTGTCGTTGACGACCCGACTCCCTGCGAATCTGAAATCTCTTAAAATTTCCTTTTGAGTATGGCAATGCGATGCTGTGCTACGCTGCCTACATTATGTTGACACGAATGGATGAGTGGACGTCGTGTTGAGTGTATATATCGAAGGAGCTATTTTGTCTAATGATAATCAATCCATAATTTGGACAGTATAAGTCATATCGAGACTAAGTGCCATTATCAGACTAAGTGCCATTATCATGTAAGTACAGAGTGTAAAAAGTAAGGAAAAAGGAAGGACACCATTCCACCCGCTTAACAAACGCATCTGGTATATAACTGAACATCATCAGATATAAAAAGAGAAATAGAAAAGGAACGAATAGGTATCAAGCATCACTAAAACCGAATAAGACAGAATGGTATATAACAAATAAAAAAAGGAGAAAGTCAAAAGAGAGATCAAAACATTCCCCCCTCCATAGGAACATTAGGCGGAGGGTACGACGGCGGCGGGTACGGCATCGGCGGCGCAGGACCACTCATAACCTCCTGTCTCGCCTTGACATTCAACGAACCGCCCTCACTAGACGTCTTGCGCAACCGGCTCCGTGAAAGCGGTCGCTCGTCCTCAAACATGCTGCGCTCATCGGGGGCGGGTGTCCCTTGCCCACTGGAGGCGTATTCGCTGGGCGATGATGATTGGGCGTCCTGTTTCTCGCCCTTCAAAGCTCCCAGGATTGTTTGCGTGGTTGTCTGTCGTCGACGGCGGGGGTTCATGGGCGGCACTGGGGGCGTTTCCATGCCGTTGCTTAGGCTTGCGCCTGGGGGGAGGCCAATTGTGGGAACGTTGGATGTGCACGAGAGCAGGGTGGGTTCTGAAATTTGCAGCTTGTTGATTGGGCGCTTTTGCAGGCCTGTGTGTCCGGGCGCGCGCTGGGGTACGACGTGGCTTGCGGCGGCGGCAAAGGTTGGCGCTGGTGGGGACGAGGGAGAAGGTGTGAGGTCGAGAGGCGGCGTGGCGTTGGCAGAGTACGGCGCAATTGGAGAAGGTCGGGGCGCGTTTCCAATCATGACTGGGTTAGGGCCAGGAACCGGAGGCGGGTGGTGCTGAGGTGGCGGTGGCAGGTCGAAGTAACTTGGGGTTCCTGAATGACTACCACTACGGTAGCGGCCGGAGCTGCGCGATGAGGAATGTTCTTCGCCGTCGATGGAGGGACGAGTGGATGAGGGAACCGAGGTGTTGGCGCGCGGGTCGTACGTGGAGTCTGGGAGGTGGGACGTTTCGTGTGAAGCGACCGATCGTTCGTCCACGGTTCCAAGATCGTCGTTTCGCAATCGACTCTTGGATCGGCAGGATGCGTCTGAGCGGGAGCGATCGCGGCGAGCCCGGAATCCTGTGAACGAATGGGGCGATGCATTACGGCTATGGCTCGACTCGCGAGAAGCGTCCTGGTTACCACGGGTGAAAGCAGCGACTCGTGACCGCACTGAAGGTCGGTCACCAGGAATGTGTGGGGTGCTCGAATTCAATTGCTGAGTGCTCAGGCTGGGGAAAGGAAGCTTTTCGTCCTCCTCGCGCCATGGATCATTCTGATCCAAGTTAACCAGAGATTGTGTGGAAGAGTTACCCGACTTCTGGAACAGGTGGTGTTTTCCGGCACGGCTCTTCAGCAGCGCAAAAGCATTGCCAGGCTTGACGTAGGCAGACGAATCTGGAGTTCCACAGCGGACCGGGCTACCTGATCGACTCGCCGATCGACTGGCTGCTCGACTAGGCGCTCGACTGTTCGACCGGCTTTCAATGTCAGCGAAGTTCTGGAGTTTCTCTTGCACTTTTCTCCGTCGTTCAGCCAGTTCGATCTCGAATTCCTCACGCTCACGCTGCGTTTCTGTGCTAGCATTACGCCGGTGGCTGCTGTTGCTGTTGTCCCCTGATTCGTCGTCGAGCGAAGAGTCGTCCGAAGTCCTCCCCTGGCTCTCTTCCGGCTGCTCCTCGGGAGTCGTGGATTTTGCGGAAATTGTGCTCTGAGACGACGGCTCATCGGCGGGCGCGGAAGGAGGGGTGGGGGTGGCATCAGCAGCGTCTTGCTTGATCTCGGGAACGTCTCTATTGTCGGTCAGCTTGGGCGGAAGTCCCGGCGATGGCAGCTGGATAGATTTGTCGCTCTCCCGTCGCAAGTGTGTACGGACCAACCCACTAAGTCCCAGTCCGGATGGCCCCAAAGTAGGCGAGTCGGGCTCCTGCGGTGCTTGGGCGTTGTTTTGAGAATCAATGTTCTCCGCGATGTCGTTTTCCGCAATGGGTTTGAGGTCTCCCAGGTCCGAGAATCGTACTTCGGGCAGAGGATGGCGCTCCTGAGGCTCTCCAGTGGGAGTTGACGGCTTCGAGGGGGTGCGGGAGCGGAATGCGGGATGAATGTCCTCCTCGTCCTCGTCACCAGAGTCACTGGGGCTGGAGTTGCTGAAGAATGTAGTGCGATTCACGCCTTTGGAACCCTCACTGTAGTGAGACGAGGCGGATCCCGCCCGCGAGCGGTAACTGCTGGCGTTGGAGATACCACGAGAGCGCCCATCGCGTTCTTGTGGGAGGGTGGTGGGAGCAGGTGCGACAGGGGCGTTGCGTGGAGGTGATGGGGGTCGCCGTAATGGTGGGGTGCTTCGACCCTGATGCATCTGCAGCTGGCGTCGGGTGAACTGCTGCTCGTCGAATGGCGCGCGAGGCTTGTTGAAGAGACCGGACGCAGTGGCTTTTCCATGGTCTTCAGGCTGCAGAGCAGCCGCCAAGGGAACAGGTTGTTCCTCAACTTCGCTGATAGGTGGGCTTAGGGGTGGGGCATTGTATCCAGAGGGAGCAGCGTAGCCAGACGGAAGGGGGTCCTTGGATTCGCTTTCAGTTAATAGAGGTCTCGGCGACGCAGCCGACAAAGGAGGACTCGTTGGACGGGAGGATGGACGAGCAGCGTCAACGAGAGGGAGTCTCTGCAGACGATCGCGCAGGCTTGTTGCGCTCCGAGAGAATGCGCGGTTCATTTGAGGGAATTCGGGTGTCCCTGGACGCTGACGGCTAAGACTCTCGAGTCGATTCAGGGTGACATTCTGCTGGTTCTGGACCGATTGGGCCAGGCCCTGGCCGTAACGACGAATGGGTTTGGGCGCACCTCGTTCAGGGAATGGAAATTGCTTGCCAGTCGATCCCTCCATGGATTGCGGCGTAGCGGGCTCTCCGTCGACTGAAGTTGCTGCAGTGGAAGCACGACCAAAGGTAGGGGGCGGACCGGAAGCCGTAGACGAATAGGTGGTGCGGTTGGTAGACCCAATACTGGACAAGGCATCTTCGTTGGAGAAGGTAGGCGAATTCATGGCACTATCTTCAGCAGCGGCGCGTTCTTCCTTCTCCTTCAACCTGAGACGCTGAAAGGCGGATAGGGTCACATCGTGTTCATAGACAGCGCGGCCCAGGCCCGAGCGACCGCCCTCAGGTGCAGGATTAGGAGACGCGCCCCTAGACCTGGCGGGAACCTTGAAGACCTTTTGACGACCACCAAACAGGTTGTTTCCTACTTCAGCACGGCGAGCCCTGCTCATCATGCTGCTTCCCCCTGCCTGGGAACGGTCGTCATCAGTTCCGTAGCCATCATTCGACTCCGTCTGCCCGAAGGCGGAGGGACGACTGCTGTTTATGGACATCTCATCAATATCCGCCAGTTGGTTATGACCAAACAAGTTCAATCGGGACGCGCGCTTCGGGAACAGAACGCTATCATCGCTAGCTTTCCCCAGCAAAGACTCAGGATCATCCTGTTCCTTAAGCATACTGAAACGCGCGGATAGTTTAGGCATGATCAAGCTGGTGCGGAAATCATCGGGGGCCGGGAGGGCGTTGGCGAGGTCGAACTCGGAGACCTTGGGGGAAGTCGTCTGCAGGGCGTCATCTTTCTTGCTGGCGGGTTCCTTTTCTTTTTTGGTGGGAGTAATGGACGAGATAATGGTGGTGGTGGAGGAGGCGGCCTTTTCGGACTGGACCAGTTCGTCCTTGGCGGCCTTTTCCTTTTTATGTCTGCGGAGGCGGTTCATGATGGATTGTTTGGCGGACACAACGAAAGCGGTGATTGAAAAATCTAGAGAGAGCATTGAGTCAGTTCTGTGAAAAGGCCATGGAGAATGCAGTTGTCAGGGGGACGCACAGCACAGAAAGAGGAGATTATGGCTGCATGTCTAAAGTGACTGGTCGCGCGCGCGTCTGCTTGTGACCAGTGACAAACAGGCGAGTAACGAGTGACGGAGAGGAAGAGATGAATAGACGAAGAAACTGGGAATAGAGCAGTGAAGAGATGAAGAAATGAAATGAAAGGAAATTGCGGAAAAGGATCTGGATCCGATCACTTTTTTTCGGTTTTGGTTCTTCGGGGCGGATCGACGCTGGTTTTTGGTTCGTTTGATGAATTTCTTTAGATTACATTACTGTATATAATCGGATAGCGATAGTCAATTATTCTATACGACCGTAATAGGTTTTTATTTCATACCTTGAGGACAGTACAGTGGTATTATCGGTACTTGGGTACTTATAGGTATCCATACTGAGTTGGTCTCATTCATCTGGACAGTGGTATTGTTGTACTTGTCTGTTTGTACCGGTGTTTGTATGTATTGTTTGTATAATACAGCTAGTAACGGCACCCCTTGCAGACCCCAGTATAACTGCCAATCAAAAGTGAATGTCCCCACCAAGGCGGTTAGTAATCTCAGGAACCGGTTCCATACCATGGGACAGGATCAGCACAGACCGTATTCAATCCTCGAGTAGCTTACTGCATATAGAGTTGATAACTACATAGAGAAAAAGAGAGATGGATAGAGAATAGCATCGAGTACGAGTACTTTCTGTGACACTGTACTTGTATATAGAGATGTAATACATGAATAGGAGACAGTGTCAGGAAACATGAGACGAGCAAACTTCGAGTCTTCGATTCATCAATCTCGACTTGTTTCACCTCTGAATCGTCTCAGGCTGAAGTCCAGAACAGGACCATAATTGGAGTAAGGCTGTCGCCAACAACTAGCACTATCCTTACTGATATTAAGGACTTTCAACAATAACAATTAGCAGTAATACTCCGTCCTTGTATCCCTGGGCAATAAATGTTTACTCGGTGAAGCCACGTGACACTTGCCCCCCCCCCACCCCCTTGATCAGGGGGGGTGCCTATTGATCCACAATGATATTCCTTACTTGGCGATCTATATCATTGAGACGAAGCAAAGAGAACGCTCGCAGTCGTGACTCTGTCTGTTGACTACCGCATAATGCACAAATACATAACAATGTGCTGTGCCAATGACGTGGCACCATACATTGGATAATTATTCAGCAGCCCCTCAGCTGAATATACAAAGACCACTCATGATTCTCAAGTAGTTATTTTGTACATTTACCATAACTATAGCTCAATATTAAACCAACACAAAATGCATGTCCTTCTCCTCGGTGGCCACGGCAAAGTCGCCCTCCATCTGACTCCCCTCCTCCTCGCCCGCGCTTGGAACGTCACCAGTGTCATCCGCAACCCCGACCATGAATCGGAAATCCGCGCTCTGGGACAGGGCAAGAAGGGCTCTCTCGACGTCCTCCTTTCCAGTCTTGACGACGTGAAGACTGAAAATGATGCCAAGAGTATTATTGACCGTGTCCAGCCGGACTATGTTGTCTGGTCTGCCGGTATGCCCTCGCTCATCTTCCCACTAACGCCCATTCTATACACAGGTAGCTGATAGGAAACAGGCGCCGGCGGAAAAGGTGGCCCTGCACGCACCCAAGCCATCGATGAAATAGCCGCCAAGAACTTCATCTCCGCATCTTTCGCCAACACCAAAATCACCAAATTCCTCCTCGTCTCGCACATCGGCAGCCGCCGCAAGCAACCCTCCTGGCTCTCCGACGACGAATGGGCGCACCTCCAACACGTGTCCAACAACGTCCTCCCCGCCTACGCCAAAGCTAAGCTCGAGGCCGACGAGTACATGACTGCGCTCGCGGCGAAGCAGCAGCGGAAGCCGTTCCAGGCGATTAATCTGCGGCCGGGGATGTTGGCAGATACGCCTGCGACGCGGAAGGTGCAGTTGGGGAAGACGGCAGGAAGGGGAACGATTACGAGGGAGGATGTGGCAATTGTGGCGGATAAGTTGCTTGCTAGAGATGATACGAATGGGTGGTATGATCTGTTGAATGGGGAGGAGCCGGTCGATGAGGCTGTTGAGAGGGTGGTTAGGGAGAAGGTTGATACGGTTGAGGGTGAGGATGTTGAAGAGATGGTCAAGCGGTTCTCCTAAATATTATGATAGATGAACATATACAAACAGAATCTATATACAGATGCAAATGAGGTATGATCAGAGTTTGGCCTTGGGCTTAGCAGCCTGGGCCTCATCTTGAACCTGCTTCTTCAGCATCCGGCGGAGAATCTTTCCACTCGGGCTCTTGGGGATTCCATCCACGAAGCGTACACCACCGCGCAGACGCTTGTGGTATGCCACCTTGTTGTCCAACCACTTGACGATGTTGTCCGCCTCTTGCTCAGCGCTCGCGCCAGAGGACTTGCTCTTGCCACTCCTGACGATAAACGCAACGGGAACCTCACTGCCATGCGCCTCGCTCTCCACACCAATCACCGCAACATCATCCACAGTCTCATTGTCAACCAAGATACCCTCCAACTCCGCAGGAGCAACCTGGAACCCCTTGTACTTGATAAGCTCCTTGACCCGGTCCGTGATGTAGAAATTGCCCTTGGCATCCTGGTACCCCACGTCACCAGTCCGGAACCACCCATCAGCCGACAGACACTCCTCCGTCGCAGTCGGATTCTCATGATAACCCTGGAATACATTATCGCCCCGGAGATACAACTCTCCGACCTCACCGGCGCCAACCTCGCGCGGCTCAGATCCATCCTCTGGCATGGTCATATACTTCGCCTCCATATTCGGCACTAGCTTCCCCACGGACCCAATGCTGCTATGCCACTCACCCCAAGGCTGAGTGTGCGTAACAGGACTTGTCTCGCTGAGACCGTAGCCTTGCTTGATACCGACCTTGATGCGCGCGTAGACCGCTTCGACGAGTTCTTGAGTGAGTGGTGCGGCGCCGCAGTTCATCATGCGCAGGCTGGACAGGTTGTATTTGTCGACGACGGGGTGTTTGCCCAGGAGCAGGACGACGGGGGGAACGACGTAACTGAAGGTGATGCGGTAGTTCTGGACGTGGGCGCACCATTTCTCGATGTCGAATTTCTGCATCACGACAAGCTGGTAGCCGCGGTAGATTGTTTGATGGAGGAGGCAGTTCAGTCCATAGATGTGGTAGAATGGGAGGAAGGCCAATATCCGGTCCCCCTTTCCATCTTCGCCTCCACTGCAGGATAGGTTTGCTCCGTCTGCAACTTCCATCTGGAGGGTATTGGCCACGATATTCCGGTGCGACAACCGCACTCCCTTGGGCAACCCTGTCGTCCCCGACGAGTACACCAGGAACGACAGATCCTTCCTCGGATCAACCTTGGTCTTCCGGAACCTTGTCACGCCAGAAGTATTCCTCACGGAGGTGAAATGCTTGAACTTCGCCTCAGGATGTCTCTCATCTCCAATCAGGATCACCCTCTCCTTCGAAATCCCAACCTGAGCGGCAGCCTTCTCTGCCACACCCAACGTAGACATCTGTGTAACCAATGCTTTCGCACCTGAGTTCTTCAGCTGGAAAGCCAATTCCTCAACTGTGTAGGCGGGATTTGCGGGAGAAACAACACCACCAGCCCAGTGGGTGCCCCAGGTGACGACGGGGGTGTCGATGCAGTTGGGAGTGAAGAGGGCGAGGACGTCGCCTTTGCGCCAGTTATAGATGGCCTTCAGGCCTTTGCCGAAGGTAACGGCGGCTTCTTTGACGCCGGCGTAGGTGTAGGCGCGTTGAGTGTCGGCATCTTGGTACACGACTTTTGGTTGTTAGTGTTAAGTCTGCTTGCAAGTAGTCATAGGCCGGGCAGAGAAGCGTACTCTTGTCATCAAGGAACGGTTTATCCTTCCTCTCAAACAGAAAATCCCAAATATCAACATCCGGTACCTGAACCGGCGCGTATGACGATGTAACAGGCATGGTGTAAGCAGACAATCCTACCAAATAGACCAAGAACTTCGTTCAAAGACAAATGCAAAAGAAAGGAAAGCAGAAACGAGACACGAGCTCTTTTGAAAGCTTCCAGACGGATAAACCGGCGCCACCCACACTTTACCCCATCTTGCTTATCTTGCTTTCTCCAACTACTGGTGGCGTCGGTTATGCTGTAACGCGAGCCTCGGTTCAGAGAGGTACGGGTACACAAAGCATCGGTTCGGCTACGGATGGACCGGATTGCCGAGCAGAGCATTGGCCTAGTAGTACAAGTACCCCGTAGTACTCGCTAAGTATGTAGATACATGATTCTATCCAGAATAATGCTCAATTCATGATCTATAACTCGTATATTGATTACAATATATCATCAGTTCACGTACCCCGTATGCCAAGGACTGTAGGCCGGGGTATATCCTGACGTCTAACGCCTTGACAGATAACCTCGGGGCGCATTACCCCGTTGGGAGAGCATGGGGAGATGTACACCAATTGGAATTTAAATTTTCAGGCCAATGACAGATCTCATTGGGATCCATTGCTGACAAGTGTTTGCCAATTTTGCTTCTTATTTTTCTATTTCTTCTTTTTCAGTTTGTGTGGGATTCTGTTTCAACACAATTTCTGGATTGTTTCAATTGACTATGAGATTGAAACTTTTGTTTGTTATTTTGTGACATTTCCATTCAAGACCAGCCTCTCTAATCTATGCCGTCCTTTTATGCACACTATCCCTCGCACAGACACGACATGACGAACCCTCTCCCCTCGCCAGCCCAACCAATGAGAGCTCCCCATTCCCGCTGTCGAAAGCATATAAACCAGTCTAACTGTATACCCATTGCCTTCGGGCATTTGGTCAATTTGAAACGATACAGAGAAGATTAGCATGGCCCCTGCACTAAGGATGACACGCTCAATCAAAGAGAAGCTACCAGTTTTTTTTTATTCATTGCAGGGCGAAATTGAAGGTTTTGCCTAATTGGGCCTAGTAGGCTACAGTGGAGGAGGTGCGTTCGAGACTCGCGGGGAACGGTATTTTTTTTTTGTCGGGTCTTGGAACGTTTCTCACGACAACAACTACAGCTACAAGGCGCGACGCATAATTGAAGCTCATAGTCAATAGCTTAATTATTACAGAGAATCACTCTATATGCAAATATATACTCTAATTATTCCACAGAAAATACGTTAACCTACATCAAACTCGTCCTTCCCCCAACTTCTCTCCCACCCTCACCATTAGGCATCTCTCCGTTCCGTCCCATGACGAACTCCCGATAGATGGCCTGGAACCGTCTCTGCTCAGGCTCACTCAACGAACGCCGCGTGTTAGCCAGCGACCGCTCGACATGCTCCCACCGCACGATGACCTCCACGCGCGGCTCCTCCTGAGAAGCGTTGCCGTTGGTCATGGGTGCTGACTGTGCAGCGCCAGTAGTACCCTGCTGTTCCAGCTGGCGCTGGCGACGGCGCGTGCTCTTGATCGCTTCGAGCTTAGATGCGACAATTGCCGGAGAAGGCATGGGGACTGATCCTGCCTGTTGCTCGGAGGAGTACAGGAACTGGATGAAGGATTTACTGCTGACGCTGGTCGAGGATGGTTTCGCGCTGCTACGGGCCGGTGCTTTGTCATTGGTTGCAGTGTGATCGCCCAGGGCATCGTGCACGGCTTCGAGATGAGCATTGTACACCACGGCTTGGATGTCGGCTCCTGAGAAACCCTCGGTCCTGGCGGCGACCTCGTCCAGACGGCTGACGACTTCTTGGTTCATGTTCAGCTTCTTGCTGACAGCTTCGATGATGTCGATCCGGTCCGAATGCGATGGCATGTCACAGAGGAGGGACTTGTCCAATCGTCCGGGACGCAGCAGGGCTGGATCGATGAGATCGGGTCGTGAGGTTGCTGCCAGTACGTAGACACCAGAAAGACCTTCCGCACCGTCCATTTGAGTAAGGAGCTGGTTAACAACGCGATCCGTAACACCAGTGGAGTCATGCCCACGTTTCGGTGCAATACTGTCGAACTCGTCAAAGAACAGGATACACGGTCTGGCAGCCTGTGCCCTCTCGAACAAATCTCGAACGCTCTTCTCACTGGCACCGATGTATTTGTTTAAGATCTCGGGTCCCTTGACACTGATAAAGTTCAAGCCGCATTCGCCTGCCACTGCACTAGCGAGCATTGTCTTACCACATCCAGGGTAGCCGTAGAGAAGCAATCCAGACCGCAAACGTAGAGGACACTGCGCAAAAATAGGCGCATATTTAGTGGGATATTGCAGCGTCTCCATAAGGGTTTGTCGAGTCGAGTGCAAGCCACCAATCGCAGAGAAGGTAGTGGTAGACGAGGTGAGTGTGACATTACGTAGGGACGCTGGAGTGAAACCTTTCAAGGCGTTCTCAAAGTCATCAGCCCCAAGAGTGATTGCTTTCGAGGCCGCCGATGGATCTTGCACCGAACGTATCAGAGCCTCGTTCCGGGCACGGGAAATGAGCAGAACAAGGTCCCCTGGCATGTACCCGTCGGTCTTTCCGGCCAGCTCGAGGAAATCAATGTCCCGTGCAAGAACGAAGCCATCATTCTCGGATGAACCAGGTCGACTTCCAGGGTTTGAAGGGTCCAACCATGAATCATGGGTGGACTCGCTAACGCTCCGTACGTGGCCATTGATGCCGTTAGCAGCCTTATCATGGCTTGTGAGCTTCTCCAGGACCTTGCGACGTCCATCTTTATCGGGTGCTCTAAGATGAATAACCTCGCGTGCCACATGCCCACCAACGATGACGTTGTTCAGGGACTCCTTAGATTGCGCAGTGGCCAGGAGGACAACCGGGGAATTCATCGAGCAATACTCTCGGACCATCGAGCAGATAACTTCACTGTTTTGGCGACTGCGGCCGTTGTCTCCTCCAACTTGCAGTTCTGTCTCCGCAGGACACAACTTATCGAGGTCGTCCAGAATGACTACTGATTGCCCACCCAAGCGGGCGCACCAAGCAGCGGACATGAAAAGGCGGTTCAAAGTCTCTTTAATGTTTGAAATCCGAGTCTCATCAGTAACCAGTTTCCGGCAAGAAAAGTATTTCACGTTGAACAGATAGTCTTTCTGAACCCGGTGCGCAAGGAGGTGAGTAAGAGCTGTTTTTCCAGCCCCGAGACCACCTGTCAACAGGATAGAAGTTGATTTGGTCAGGCCGTCAAGAGACTGCGAGATGATAGACTCAATTCCCACCAGTTCGGGAGCAACTTCTGGGATTGGATCATCGGTGGGCAGTGCAGACGAAGCTTCCGACAGTCTAGGTATTTCGGATTGCACCTCTATAGACAGCTTCGACTCTGACCCCAAGAGCCACCCAAATGAAGATTTAGAGGCATCATTGGTCTTCAACGGAGGTTCAAAGCGAACAATCGCACCATCGAATGCAGACACCGATCCCGGGTTTTCTACCCTTGGCAATACCATTCCGTCTGTCAAAGGGCCTGATAATAGACCGATGTCAGACCCAGGGGCCCCATGGATCACCTTGATCCGCTCGAGCAGCGCATCCTTCGCAGCTATAGTATCAGCGCCGAACTTCAATCCATCTCTTTTCTTCGACGGATCGGACATGAATGGATATATTTTCAACAATTTCACTGTCGACCGTTGCATTTGCGGAGGTGCTGCTTCAATACGAACAATCCCACCAACTATACCGTCTGCGCTCAACGCGCTGCACAACAAGGTGGAGATGGCAACGTGCTGGGTATCTGGTGCATCCACCCATGACACCAGCTTAGCAACGAGCTTCGTTGCGGGAGAACCGGCCTCGCTTGACTTTTGTTGCTCCGCCTGGTTGATGTGCTGTTGAGGGTCGGGCGTCGGTTTGAGGCCAGCAGGTTGAACAACGGAGATGCACACCCAGCCGGCACCTCGAAGCTCGTTTGTGGCGAGTAGGTCGGGGTCAACCCACACACGGAAGCCTTCGTTATTGTCATCGTCGCATTCCGCATCAAACCACTGGTCAGCAGACTTGCGATCGACGCCTCTCAAGTAGAGTCCGCTTCTGTTTGCAGAGTCAGATCTACTCTTGGGTCGTGCAGTGCCGCTGCTACTCCTCCCACTGGCACTCTTCCTGCTGGTAACGCTGCGACTGTCTGCTCGAGAGCCTGCCGCGTTCTTCGGACGGACCTTGGGCGCGACTATAACTTCCGCATCTGGAGCTATCTTTGCGAATGCCGACGTGTCTGACGGGGCGGGTGTAAGTGAGGTGATGACAATATTCGCGGTAGATGTCGGAGAAAGATGCAAAGCCAAAGGGTGCATGTGTTCGAGTTGTCCTGCATTATTATATCCTGGATTAGGGAGGGCGCGAATTTGCGACAGAAGATTAAGCTCTAAGAAGTTGGCGTGAAGTTCAATAACTATAGAGACGACCGTCAGCAAATGTACTTCGGACCACCGTGGCAACCAATAGAACATACTCTCCCAATCTTCTGGAGTCATGGGCTCAATATTAATGGTGTGTGCCACCGGAGGATCAAGGTGTATATATATCGCAACCTGAGACGTTGTTAGAAACCCCAAGCTCGTTCGGCAAATGACTTGCTCTGCCTCACCGGTTGTCCTTCCGTAAGGCCCAGGACTCTCCCGAATGTGGTATCCAATTCCACCGTCGATGCCTCTTGTTCTCTGACAGACCCCCTATTGATGCCATCTCTTCCAACGACTGGCGCCAGTTTCCGTTTGCTAGGCATTCCCGTCCATCCTAGGTATAGCGACCGTTGCGACGGGCTTCCGTTGGCCCTCCCGGCAGAAGGTCGATATTGCAGCTCAACAATGACATTTTGCGCGGTCTAAGGGAATGATCGATTAGCTTCCTCCGTCTTAGCGACAACATTCGAGTTGCGTTTTATAAGCGACCAAATTCAAGCGTGCGCGAGAGGACATACGGCATTCGCGTTCACCAGAAGCGCGGTCAGTGATGGCGGCAAGTTGACCAAGCAATTCTTCAGAGGCACGAGGGCAACTTCTGCCGTCGAGGAGGGCTTTCTGGACGCCATTTTCAGGCACTATGGAACAATGAGATAAGGTGAGATGTTCAAAATAAAAGAAAGAAGAGGCTTAGAATTCAGCATCTCCCCCGGACACTCAGCTTGTTGACTCCGCAATCAGAGGCCATCGTTCACTTTCCCCGAATGCTCTTCGCCGAGCCGGCCCGCCGTAGGTCCCCGGACCGAGGGTTGTTCCTCTCCGTATCACGTGGCATTACACTTTTCCAGATTAGGACTAGCAACAGCCACAGCATGAAGACGCGTCTCTTTTTTGGCGTCGCGACGCGTTTCGGCGTCAAAGTTGCTAAACGCCGCCCGACACCTGAGTCGCTTTAGTCTCCTTCCTTTTTCCTCTCACTGAGGGGAACTGTCAACCACCACCGAAACACAGCCGACGGTTAATCAGAACGGGCTTTTCATTGTCGTCGCATCATGGCTTTGCTTCAGTACCCCGCGCCTGTCGATTACGCGGCCCAATTGGATACCTTCAAGGACTTTCTCCAGCATTTCAAAACTTTCGAGTCCACCTCCGAATCGGCTGCGACAGAGGCACTTGAAGATCTGCACATCGACGGCGACCGGACTAGCGATGAATACGATTTTATGGATGATGCCGAGGAAGGGGTGGGCGCGCAAAGACCAGGAGCTGGTCGCACACGCCGGGAACCGAAGTTGAAATATATGCAAATGTTGCAAGATGTTGCGAACCGGGAACGGATGAATGTCGTTATTGAATTGGACGATTTGAACACTGTATGAATCCGAGCCTATCATGTCGACTTCTGTGACAATTTCTGATGAGGATGTAGTTTGAGAAATCGCTTCCAGAGGAGACGGACTTGAAGCTTGTCGAGTCTGTTCAGAAAAACACGCATCGTTATATCGAGATCCTTTCACAGGCAGTTGATGCTATCATGCCTAGGGAAACCAGAGAAATTACGTATGTATTTATTGGGAACTTTGGAGGAATCAAGAAACTGGTGGTTAACATGCGAACAGTTTCAAAGATGATGTGCTTGATGTTATTATGTCCCAACGTGAAAGGCGCAACGAGAACCTTGCCATGGCCATGGAAGCAGACATGGATACCGCAGCAGCTCCTTCGATGTTCCCTCCCGAGCTGACTCGCCGATACACTCTCAATTTCAAGCCACTGACTCCTTCTGGCTCCAGCACCGAACGTGATTCGAAAGCATTGGCAGTCAGGAACGTGCGCGGAGAGCATCTTGGTAGTCTCATTACAGTCCGGGGTATAACTACTCGTGTCTCCGATGTCAAGCCCGCTGTCCAGATCAACGCCTACACCTGTGACCGATGCGGTTGTGAAGTCTTCCAGCCCGTCACAACGAAACAGTTCCTTCCCATGACGGAGTGTATGTCGGATGAGTGCACACAGAACAACTCCAAAGGTCAACTGTTCCTCTCCACCCGTGCTTCGAAGTTCGTTCCGTTCCAAGAAGTGAAGATCCAAGAGATGGCCGACCAGGTTCCCGTCGGTCACATCCCGCGAACATTGACCATCCACTGCCACGGAAGCTTGACCCGCCAGCTGAACCCCGGTGACATCGTCGATGTGGCAGGCATTTTCCTTCCCACTCCTTACACGGGCTTCAGAGCCATCCGCGCCGGTCTTCTGACTGATACCTACTTGGAGGCCCAGTACATAACCCAACATAAGGAATCCTACAATGAGCTGCAAATGGACAGCCGGACACTTCGCAAGATCGAAAAGTACCAGAACTCTGGCAACATGTACGAGTATCTCGCTCGATCCATTGCCCCTGAGATTTATGGTCACATCGACGTGAAAAAGGCCCTGCTTTTGCTTCTTATTGGTGGTGTTACCAAGGAAATGGGTGACGGCATGCACATCCGTGGAGACATAAATATCTGTCTTATGGGTGATCCTGGTGTTGCTAAATCTCAGTTGATGAAGTACATTGCCAAGGTTGCTCCTCGTGGCGTATACACAACCGGTCGCGGAAGCAGCGGTGTCGGTCTCACGGCAGCAGTCATGAGAGACCCCGTGACTGACGAGATGGTTCTGGAAGGAGGTGCTCTGGTTTTGGCTGACAACGGCATTTGCTGTATTGATGAATTCGACAAGATGGAAGACGCAGACCGGACCGCCATTCACGAAGTTATGGAACAGCAAACCATCTCCATCTCCAAGGCAGGAATCACAACCACCCTAAACGCACGAACATCTATCCTGGCGGCCGCCAACCCTCTGTACGGCCGATACAACCCCCGCGTCTCTCCCGTCGAGAACATCAACCTCCCCGCCGCGCTCTTGTCTCGTTTTGACGTCATGTTCCTCATCCTCGATACTCCCTCGCGTGACGCAGATGAAGAACTGGCCCACCACGTCACCTACGTCCACATGCACAACAAGCACCCCGAGACCGACGACCAGGCTGTTGTGTTCACTCCCCACGAGGTCCGCCAGTATATCGCCAAGGCACGCACCTACAGACCCGTCGTTCCTCAGTCCGTCTCGGATTACATGGTCGGTGCCTACGTGCGGATGCGAAAGGACCAGAAGCGCGACGAAGCCACCAAGAAGCAGTTCTCCCACGTCACCCCTCGTACACTGCTCGGTGTCGTCCGTCTGTCTCAGGCCCTAGCGCGTCTTCGCTTCAGCGAGATTGTTGCCCCGGAGGACGTCGATGAAGCTCTTCGCCTTATTGAGGTCAGCAAAGCTTCGCTGTCCAACGACGGACAGATGGGTGTGGACCAGAGCCCTACCAGCAAGATCTACACTCTCATCCGCAGCATGTGGGAGAGTGGTGCTGCGGCGGTTGGAGATGATGAGAGCGGCGCTCTCAGCATGAGACGTATCCGCGAGCGGGTGTTGGCTAAGGGCTTCACAGAAGACCAACTCACGATGGCGATTGATGAATACGCCAATGTTGATGTAAGTCCTACATTACGCCTCATTATTTATGCACGCGTACTAACATATCTCTCAAGGTCTGGCAAGTTATTGCCAACGGTACTCGTCTTGTCTTTATCGGAGCTGAAGATGATGATATTATGGAAGATTTGTAATAGATGTCTTATGGTATATCATAACTTGTCGATGTTTCATGCTGCTGCTGTTGTTCTATACCTGAAAGATATGTGCATTGGGATTTGTGTGAATTCTTGGGGATTGGCAAAGCCTGGAGTAGGTGTTATGGTGTAATTGTTTCTATCATGGGTCATGCAGGATATAATACAATATCTCTACAGAAATTGAGTGCACTGATACAAGTAAATGATTCATATATGTACGGCCATAGATGGAACGTTTTGCAATCCGTTCAACCTAAGTCTACAGATTAGACTTTTCAGGCGTATCAGGCTCACCAATCAGCTCCAAAAAGCTTGGATAGACCTCATCCGTAAGATCACCAGCCTGCATACTCCTTCCCTTAGCCTTAAATGCCCTTCTCGAGCACTCCCGGGTCAAGCTACTGCCAGCCCAAGCGGCAAGAAGTAATGTCGTCGTTGGCGACATTCTCTTGCCCTCCGTCTCAAGCTCAGCCTTAACGTCCTGTCTGCTCTCAGCTTGCTTGTCGTTCTCCTTCTCCCCAGAGTCCCAGAGTCTATTATGGTAAGCTGCTCTCCAGGCAAGCAGTGTGCCGAGCGATCCAGTAAGCGTGTCTCCTTGTCCTCCACTTCGCTTCAACCCTCCAGTAACGTCGGAGACGAGGGTAGTAACTCCATTTGAGATGATATCGTGCGGTCCCTTCTGGATAATTGTCACGCCCCCAAGTGCATTCGACAGCCGCTCACAGGCTTCCGATTCTTTGCTCGTCTTGTCACCGTCGTCTCCCTTGATCTGTGCTTGGCTCTGAACCTCAATTTTCAATGCCTTCGCGAGACGGCCGAATTCGTTGACGTTGGGTGTGAGAATGCACTCTTTGTACCCCTTGACAAGTCCCGGGTCTTCCGTGACCAGGAGAAGACCATCTGCATCTAGCACGAATGGGATCGATTGTGATTGTGCTTCTTTGATCACTTCTCTGACGACCTTGAGCGTAACACCGTCGCGACCAAGTCCTGGACCAATCACTAGCGCGTGAAGTCGAGAGAGCATAGAGATTATGGGACTGGCGAGAGCTGGGGCGTCGATTGAGTTGGGGTCTGAAACGGACTCGCTGCTTGGAAGCAGTGGGTGTACCATCAGGCTTGGCGAGTAGGATTTGATGACCTTGGTGAATTAGCTCGTAAACCAAGCGTACACTAGCCAATTGACAGACAAGAAGACTTACCGATGCGGCAGATCTTTCACAGATTACATGGCTCTGTGGCAGTTAGCTTCGAGGGACCTGAATCCGTATCGTCCGAGATATCCTCACCATGTCACAACCTGCGATACAATATCAGTCAATGGAACGACTATTAAAAATTCGCTTGACATACCCAACTTTGCAGATGCCATCGATGAGAAATATGGAGCTCCTGTGTAGCTTAACCCAGTCTGTTAGAGTGCGGTTCATCTGGATAGTTTGTTGGAGGAGAAACACGACGTACTCAAGGCTGCCTCCAATGACAGCAACCCGTCCTTGTTGTCCTATACACCACTCTTAATTACCAATTTTAAACGACAGTCAACATCGCATTAGGGAACGAACCTTTGTGAAATCTCTCGAGCAGAGGGGGTACAATCCGGCGCACCTTATTGAAGAGCGCCTTTGACGAGGTAGACACATGTACCGGCTCCATGGTGGTTGTTCTATATACTAAGATGGACTTTCTTGACAGTATGAATCCCAGAGTACAATGCAAAGCGGATTGAGGGAAAAATAAATAAAAAGCACAGCCGTGAGAGAGCAGGACTGGAAGTGTGAGCGTTACAAGCTGTGATGTCACCGCCTACATGTGGGGCCTGAAGGATGTGGCAACAACGAGAGCAGTTGTAACTAGTCTACAACAAAATTATATGGGATTGTAATATATGTTGAATGTCTGCTATTTGTTCAAGCTAAAGATATAAACAAGACGCCCGCTCATAATGATGAAACTAGTATGTAAATGAACGAGCCCACATCTATTGACACCTAAAGAAAAACTCCAGCTTAAGAAAGCGAAATCAATGAAACGAGTAGAATATAGATGACTGATAAAATGCACCCCGAAAGGACCCCTCGCTGATGCTCCGTAACCAAAGAAGAGGAATTAACAAAGGAAAATAAAAAGGCTTGCCGGAAGGGATATTAAAAAAAAAAAAAGGAGAAATAAAAGTATAAAAGTGTTTATCTGGCCCTTGAGGCCAACGAAGTGAGTTTCTTCTTCCGCTCCATTTTCTCTCTCTTGGCTGCGAGTTCGGCCTGCCATTCTTCCTCGTCCTCTCGTCTGGCAGCCTTGAGGGCAGCCTGTTCTTCCGATTCCACATTGTCGAAGCCAGCTTCCATATCCGACGATGCGTCCGAGTAGTAGTCGTCATAGTCGTCCGCATATTCACCCTCGTCTTCCTCATCTGTAGCAAGATACTCATCCATCCGTGATCGTTTGCCGGCTCTAGATTGTTGTCTTTCAGCGGGATCGCGCTTGGCTGGTAGACCAGCTGTTCCTCGGTATTCAGGCGTCTGCGTTGGCCTGGCAGTGCCTTTGTAGGTCGGCTCATCGGGATCTCGTTTCCTCGGCGGTTTTCCATCGCCAGGTTTGGCACCCGCCGGAGTTCCAGCGCTGGCACCACTTTTCTTTGCCAATCGCGGATCTTTCTCCTTTGCCTGTGCTTCCCGTTTCTTGCGTTCCATTTTGCTGAGCCTTTCCTTGGGCCCTTTTTTGTTTTGGTGTTTGAACATTCCTACTTGTGTTGGCGCATTTTGCTGAAGAGCCTTCGCTTTCATCATGAGATCGGCGTACGAGCCTGGAGGAGGAGGTTTGGACGAAGTAGGCGCGGCTTTCGGGGCTGAAGAAGCATTGCTGCTTGACGTAGACTTTGCCGCATTTGGAGCCGGATTCGGACGAGGCTTCGATGCCGTAGATGTAGTGGTAGGCCTCGTAAGCACTGATTTACCAGGTGCCCGATTCTCCGGTTTGGATGGACGTTGCAGCTGCTCTTCGGCTTTGCGCTTCATCCCTACTGCGGTGACCTTTCTCTCGGGAAAAGCATCACGGGATGGCATGCCAGGCGTGCTAGGTTTGCGGACTTCAGATTTGGCTGTGGAGGATGAGACAGGAGGTTCCGGGCGGCGAGATGTTGCGGGTGGAATCGCAGACGGTTTGCCCGTCTCGATGGACGTAAGCACAGAGTCGAGGAACTAAGAAAACGAGAGTCAAAAGCCTGGAACACTCAAAAGACGGACAGGAGACATGTACTCACGCTCATATTGTCACGCCAAATTCAAAAGAAATTAAAACGCAAGATTATATTTCCGTTAAAGAAGCAGAGCAAGTCAAAAGGGAAGTTCACCGTCGGTGGTTAGAACGACGAGGTAACCTCATCACGATGCTAGTGCTATCGAACCCCAAGTTCGATGCGCGAAAAGAGGTAGCCTGCACGTTCCGGCGGGGCAGAAAACGGCGGAGTCGAAAAAATCAACTCCAGTAGTATTAGAGAGATGAGACAGGGAGATAGGGACGAAAGGAAGCGGGGAGAAAAGAGAGTGAAGCCAGAAGCGCCATCCTGTCCTTCTGGGTAGAAGTCTCGAGAATGTCACGTGCCTGTCGGCGGCTGATTTGCAAACCCGACATGCGCCACAGCGTCTCGCTTAGGGGCCCGCCGAAAGACACTAGCCACAGTGGCCAGCCGCACCGCACTTTTTCTCGCCGATAATTCCATCCTGAACTTTTCCTTTCCACATCGCTCAACCACCACCCAGCGAACTCGACGTTTCAGTCTCCGCCCAACTTGCGGTTAAATCGATTGATTCTCGTGTTCATAAATCTAACAGGTATGTATTTTCTGCGACATCAATCACAGCAAAAGTTGTGACGTCGACTGATTCTGACGAGAATTCTTTGAATATAGAAATCTATTCAAAATGAAGCACCTCGCAGCTTACCTCCTGATCGCCCTCGCTGGCAACGAGACCCCCTCCGCCGACGATGTCAAGGGTGTCCTCTCCTCCGTCGGTATCGACGCCGATGAGGAGCGTCTCCAGAAGCTCATCTCTGAGCTCCAGGGCAAGGACATCAACGAGGTTGGTTTCACTTGCGAAAAAGATTTTATGGAAGAAACTGCATACTGACGAGTTACTTCAAAACAGCTGATCGCTCAGGGTACTGAGAAGCTCGCTTCCGTTCCTTCTGGCGGTGCCGCCGCTGCCGCCGCCCCTGCCGCCGGTGGTGCTGGTGAGGCCGCTCCCGCTGAGGAGAAGAAGGAGGAGGCCGCTGAGGAGTCCGATGAGGACATGGGCTTGGGTCTCTTCGACTAAGCGCATTCGCCCGGAGAGTAAAAAAAAGTTGCTACGAATTGTGGAGGAACAGGATCGGACAGTTATTTTCAGCCTGGGGAGTAATCTCGCCCACTGGTCTTGTCAAGCCTGGATGGTTCGGGTTGTTCTGATGCTGTTACGAATTACGCATATGTGAGCTGGAAACAGCCTTTAGTCAATACAGATCTGACCTCCACAAGTTGTTCACTGAGTAATTCGTAGACACCGATTCATTTTGCATTGGGATTTACCCGTGTATTCATTTTCGCGGACTCTTGATAGGCTCTTACCCCGTATTATTCAAGTTGAATTAGTAACCTGTAAATCTACCGCTTTATTTCAATAAACCTATCTTCGCGCTCTAATTGGCCAAATTAGAATGATAAGATACCAGGGTTCAAAGTGGATAGCCCTAGGTCCAGTTATACCCAAAAAGGGAATAAACCTAGGGCTTGACCCCGGCGGGTCGCTTAGGCGAGCCCTCCAGCCCACCTCCAAACTCGAAGCGCAAAGCCCACGCTAAGCCCGACGACCGTCCTTTCAGCGACAGACACGACCCGACAACCCATATTCCCTTCGCTTTTCGAGAGTACGATCGAAAAGCGACCTAGAGGAAAAAACCGCAAAAATGGCTGACACCGAATACGTGAGTTTTCATCTGCGACGTTTATTTTATTCATGCAAAAAGACTGATCGTTGATCCCCTTTCAGAACGCCGAGGAAGCTGCCGGTACGTTACCACTGAAAACTTTCTCCTGTCCTTGACCACGAACGATGAGTGATGGGACGATATTCGATGAAATTCGGAATGGAAGGATTATATGTGGCGATGGGGATGCGATGATGGAAGAATGGATCGATATCGAAGGGACAACACAACAATGGAAGAACGAAGTCGCTGACTGAACTTGTCGCCGAACAGAGCTCAAGAAGAGAAGACAATTCCGGAAGTTTACCTACCGTGGTATTGACCTCGACCAGTACGTTCGCCTTTCCTCTCGCATGCTCTGAACCATCCGACATCCGACTCCGAAAGAACGACATCGTCCAACACTTACCAACACGATCGGATTGTCACCTTTGGAGTCGGATGTTGGAACGGAGGACAGCATACCACAGTTGGGAAGGACTTTATCTGACATGGACAATTTCCAGGCTCCTCGACCTTTCTTCGGAACAGCTCCGTGATGTCGTCCACGCCCGTGCCCGCAGAAGGTTCAACCGCGGTCTGAAGCGCAAGCCCATGGGTCTTATCAAGAAGCTGCGCAAGGCGAAGCAGGAGGCCCGCCCCAACGAGAAGCCCGACCTCGTCAAGACTCACCTCCGTGACATGATCATTGTCCCCGAGATGATCGGCTCCGTCATCGGTATCTACTCCGGTAAGGAGTTCAACCAGATCGAAGTTAAGCCCGAAATGGTTGGCCACTACCTTGCCGAGTTCTCCATCTCATAGTACGTCTTCATCTGAAACCCGAATCTGTTATGGAATCTTGTGCGTACGGATGGCTAACAACCACACAGCAAGCCCGTCAAGCACGGTCGTCCCGGTATTGGTGCCACTCACTCTTCCCGTTTCATTCCCCTCAAGTAAACAAGTCGCTTTTGGAGTGTTGCGTGGGAGATTCGTTCGGCGTACGGATGTTGGGAAAGGAAAAAACCAAAATGGGTGGAATCCATTTTCATATACCTGGGTTCTTCTACTTGTATGTCAAGTGCGGGTCAGCTGTTTCCATCTCAATATAAAAAAAGATTCTTGTCGGCCATGAAGGATCTTTGACAACTCTTATGACGAAAGACAAGCCCTTTTTGGTCGCCCTGGCTTGTGTGATCCTGCATATGGGCCAGGGGGTCAAAAAGTTCACCTTTTCCTGTTGTTTTCTAGGTTAGGTAGGGATGGGTGTTTTAATTTTACGAATGAAGTTCATCTTATGGCGCTTTGTAACTCTTGGTCTATCAAGATGACTTATATCAGAACACATATTCCTCATGTACCCCAACGAGAACTACGGTAATAGTTTGCGTCTGAAGATTCCAGTCCGATGCCTACTGCGTCTATTATCATCATCTTAGGGCTCCCTTGCCGACTTTAGAGAACACGAACCATACAAGGTGATGATGGCAAACGAGTAGCCACATTTCATTACATAACGCAAAGGATTCGTCCCAGTCGAACCTTACCTTTTCTAGTCCTAGAGTATCCAGTACGAAGGGCACGCATCTCCAAAAGTAAGAACTAAAAGTAAGAATATGACCACAACTAAGACCAATCAGCACCAGTCGATGTCTTTCACGGCTTTCAATCTCATCTAAACGGATCGGATTGGCCCCTTGGATGCACAGTCATAGTTTCCATGGAACACACACTGTCTGAGGTCGAACAGGCTCAAATCGAACTCGCGTAGCTCGATCCCACAATTCCTTTCTCAAAAGGGGTGCATGATCGTAAACATCTGGTGGGCTCGTCCTCCAAATCACCGGGTGAAATCTCGTTCCTGTCGTGGCTCAAAGACTGCCTGTTTGCCGAAGCCTGTCTGTTCTGTGACCCCATAGTGTAATCCTCCTCTATGCTCTGGATGACGCCCACGCTACTTTCGTGGTTTGCCAACGGAGATCGACTTCTGCTTCTACCTCCTGAAATGCCCGTGTCGACACTCCTCGGTGGGGTGAACGGCCCCATAGGAGGAATGGGAAAGACGCTTTCTTTCCAGTTTTCAACTCTCCCGGCTATGAGCAGGCATTGATCGAAGTAATGCATCTTGCCGGCTTGTTGGGCTTTGACGAAGTCATCCAACCAAAGGCCACTTTTGCCACTGCTTGGATCGCTATCATGTCGCTTGATGCGAACTCCCTCAGCTAGTATTGCACTTCCGTCACTCGGAGAGCCAGCACTGTGGTTGCCTCGCAAGTAGGGTTGTCCGGGTGAGTGTAACCAATCCCAGGGGTTGGCCCGGCCCTTCATATCCAAGAGGGTCCGCAATTCCTCCGCGATATTGGTATAAAAGGCCAAATCGAGAGCGAGCTCATCACGATCTTTCATCCACAAACGGTTATCGGTTAGCAGGCGGCTCACCTCCAGCATTTCTTCCTATTTGTAGCTTGTATCATGCGTTGCGAGAACGAGAATGAGAAGAACAGGTGAGTCCTGTTTGCTCAGATTTTGGGAGACAAAGGTGATTGGAAGAGTTGATCCTCGTGGAGGGTAAGGAGATGGTGCAAACATTGGCTGCAGTCGTGGAAACGGCCAGTGTGGGTGTGGTGAGCGGTGGAAAGGATGGTGTTGGAATGGCGCGAATTGCAGTGGATGTGCCATTTTGACAGCCTCACGTCGTGGTCAACGACTCGCGGGAACTGTCGAATGGGCAGTGTAGAAAGAGAGAAGAGTGTCAAAGCCTGATGTATCTGCTAAAGCTATGACTATTGTCGAAGACTTTCCGCAAAATTAAGAACGGTAGTATCCAAAAAAAAAAAAAAAAATGAAGCTTGCGATATCACAGAATATAATGATGTTGAAGTATATAATGGTTCTCTTCATGTATGCGACTCTTGGCAATGCACAGTGCTAAGTAGATTCGTTTTGGTATACAGAGATCTTTGGAGGACTCTCGATGTCTCAAAGAGGAAGAAAGCGGCACGCATACAGTTGATATGAAATAGGAAACCGCGACTCACTTCCATAAATGGATATCTCGATCACAAAACTTTCCCCTTCTTGCCATCATTGCCACTAATTTCTCTTCAACATAGCAGAAACAGCCCCTTCCATCTTCTCCCACTCCCTCTTAATTGCATCCCCCATGTTAGAAGGATCCAAACCATTCGCAACAAACTCTTTATGTACCTCATAGAACGCCAACCGCACCATTCTCTTAAAACTAGGCACAGTGCAGCTCGTTGACTCCTTATTAACCAGCTCATTTAAAAGCGACCAGATAATGAGACTGAAGTTCAACTCGAAGCGTTCAAGCGCAACGTCGTCATCCGAATCCGTATTCAACCCCTGGGACAGGTGGATAGCAAGTTTTGCTAGCGCCCATGCATGCACTTGGCGGATGGGATGGGAGCTGTAGGGGTAGACTTTTGGATCAACGTTCAAATAGCGAATTGCGGCCTGCACAAACGCTGTTCTGAAATGTCCGCTGGATACCAAGGATGCGATTAACTCATCCCGTAACGAAACATAGGGTTGTCGAGTGATGGGCCATTCTGAGGTTTGGTCCAGGACCTGCATGGCTGATTCCAGTTTGCGGACGGCATTTGTTGGCCCGCAGTTGGGAGCAGAAGCGGATTCTATGAAGGCTCGTGCCTTTGTTTCTGTCGATGCCAATACAGTACTGGCATGCGTTGTTGTCAAGAACTTGTCTTCCGGTGTATCTATGCCTTTAAAGCACTTAGAGCATCGGCAGTCAAAGTAGTATCGCTCTGACAGCTCCTTGCGACGAACGTCGTACGGATTAGTAGCGTCAATATACGAGATGAAGATCTGCTCGTCCTTCTTGATCGGTCGAACAGCTTTGACAAATAGTTCATCCCCATCGAATCCAACGGTTGAATTATAATCACAGCTATGGTTAATAAGAGCTGCGTATGGGTGCAAGTACAGCCCAATCCGGTCATACAACGGATTTATAAGGTTGAACGCATTAAGATCAAGCTAACAAAGTCAATATCCGCAACACAAACCGTGTTTAGAACCAAGAGAAACATACTTTTGCACCAAAAGCCGAAATTATCTCTTCTTTCATGTCAATCCCAGAATAAATCTTCACAGCCTTCGCAGACAGCGAAATCCGGTCCCACTGCGCCATATTCCGCTCTCTAATCTCCTGGATATGCGTCTCCAGCTGGACGAAGAGATCAATATCTTTATCGCTATATTTCTTCTTTGCACTGCGCAGTATCATCCGGAGCATTGCCCTGGCGTTGTTAGGGAGAACTCGAGGAGAGAGTTCTTTGAAGGTCCGGCATTCATAAGAATGAGCAAATTTCCAGTCTTTGGCTTGACATGACTAGGAATAGTTAGGTTTACAATGCCACAGTGAATAGGAAGAGACAAAACATACCCTATCACAATATTTCACCACTTGACACCCAGTACACGCCCTCAAATCCAGATCCGCGCCTGCATACAACTGCCTCTTTCCAAAACACCCGGAGCACGTATCGCTTAACCGTGGCGTATCAAGCACTGCCACAAAGGGGGCGCTAATCCTTAGGACATCTTCTCCTGTACGGATATTTTCTGATGCGAAAAGACCTGTCCCCAGGCCATTGGGTGCAAGGCCGGGTACTGTTCTTGTATGGACTGAAGGGAGGGGAGTTTCAGCAGACATGCTGCTGCTCTATCGTCTGGAATAGCTCAAGAGCTATGTTTTGGATGACTGTACGCTTCCCTTAGTTGCACGGAACTGGCCTTCTCAGATGGATTGATATATTTGCTGCCAGACGAAGTGTATAGTGCATTTTGATTGGCCAATAGAGATTAGTCATCTCTAAGATTTTGTTCGATGAATTGGAAGGCTTCCGACGAGAAAAAGGAGACATGGAGGAGTTCATTGGATTGAAGTAATAGCATAAGATAAGAATAGAGCTATATGTATTTAAAAAAGTCCGATAGTAGAGTACAGCTAAAAACCGAAATGGAAGGTTGAGATTGGATCTGGATATATCAACACAAAACATGCCAAAAAAGAAATACACAAAAGTTGAAAGAAATTTTCTTTTGTCGCTCGAACACGTAACGTCATCTTACTAGAATATAAAAACAGAAATCAAAACCAATTTCTGCAGTCAAGCTGCACTTGAATGCCAGAAGCCCCAAAAGAAACGTATAATAATCTATAGACATGAATCCTTATCCGTTACGCCGAACAAGGGCGACTTTTTCGACCGTCACACGAAATCGTGTGAAAAATTAGACCAAATGAAAAGAATATAGGAAAGCTTTTTTTCTTTTTAATTTAACGGCTCATAGACCGTTGACGTTTTTACAGAACCTTGGTGCCAACGAATTCGGACCAGCTGCGGACCTCAGAGGGGATACCCTCAGCACGGGGCAGCTTAGCGTTCATGGCAGTGGCGAAGAGGAGGGCAGTCTAGAAAGAGACATTAGTGAATGACTATATATCAATGCAAAGCAGATACATACCTTAGGCTCCATGAAGAGAGGGACACCGAAGTCGACTGCATTCCGTCTCATGACGTAGTCCTCGTCGAGCTGAGTCTTACCACGGGTCTTGGCAAGGTTGAAGGCACCACGGATCTCGTACTTCTCGAAGACCTCACGAAGAGCACGCTTGTCGTTCTTGGGGAACTCAATCACCTGGATGGATACATCGCCCTTGGTGGCAGATTCGAGGTGGTCCTTAACCTCGGCGCTGGCGGCGTAGAGCTTGTAACCGAGAGGGTTGACAAGGTCCACGATCTGGGAAAGAATGGGGCTGTTGATGTCACCACCGAACAGCAGACCCTCACCAGGCTCAGGCATGCGGAAGTTCATCATGGACTGCATCGAGGCCCAGTAGGCGTCAACCAGATCCTTACCGAAGCAAGCCATCTCACCAGTGCTGGACATCTCGACACCGAGGAAGGGGTCAGCACCGGCCAAACGGGTCCAACTGAACTGGGGGACCTTGGTGGCGAGGTAGTCACGCTTGGTCTTCATGAGGTCGACGGGCTCAGGGACGTCACGGCCAACAAGGGCCTTTGTAGCAACATCAATGAAGTTGGTACCCAAGACCTTGCTGACGAAGGGGAACGAACGAGAAGCACGGAGGTTGCACTCAATGACCTTCAGCTGGGGCTCAGCACCCTCCTGATCGGCCTTGATGATCTGCATGTTGAAGGGTCCAGTGATGTTCCAGGCCTCGGCGACCTTCTGAGCAATCACCTTGACGCGGTCCATGACCGACTCCTCAAGGGCAGTGGGGGGAAGGACGAGAGTGGCGTCACCAGAGTGGACACCAGCGGGCTCAACGTGCTCACTAACGGCGTGCACCAAGAGCTTACCACCAGAGGCAACAGCGTCGACATCAATCTCCTGGGCACCCTCAATGAATTTGGTAATGACCACAGGGTGGTCGGGGGAGACGGCACTGGCGTTCAGGAGCTTCTCCTTGAGCTCACCGGCGTTGTAGATGACGTTCATGGCAGCACCAGACAGGACGTAACTGGGGCGGACCAGGACGGGGTATCCTACGGACTCGGCGAACTGCTCGGCCTCCGCAACGGAGGTGAGTTCCTTCCAGGCGGGTTGGTCGACACCAATGCTGTCCAGGGTCTGAGAGAACTTGTGACGGTCTTCGGCACGGTCAATGTCCTGAGGGTTGGTACCGAGGACGTGAGCGCCACCAGTCTCCTGCAGGCGGAGAGCAATGTTCTGAGGCAGCTGACCACCAACAGAGACAACGACACCGCTGGCACTCTCAAGCTCGTAAATATCCATGACACGCTCGTAGCTGAGTTCCTCGAAGTAGAGTCTGTCAGCAGTATCGAAGTCAGTGGAGTAGGTCTCAGGGTTGTAGTTGATCATAACAGTCTTCTTGCCCATCTCACGCAGGGAGAGAGTTGCGTTGACAGCACACCAGTCGAACTCAACGGAGCTTCCAATACGGTAAACACCGCTTCCAAGGATGAGAGTGCCGTGGTCATCAAAGGAGACATCGTGGGAGGTGGCGTTGTAGGTGGTGTAAAGGTAGTTGGTGTCAGCGGGGAACTCTGCAGCCAGCGTATCGATACGCTTCACCCAGGGTCTGATACCGAATCCCGTCCTGCGGGCGCGGACTTCGTCCTCGGTAGATCCGACAAGGAGGGCGATCTGCTTGTCAGAGAAACCAAGCTTCTTGGTGCGGAGCATCATCTCCTCCTGGATGCCAAAGAGGCTACCAATCTCCTTGAGCTCGTTCTGACAGTCGACAATGTTCTGGAGCTTGTACAAGAACCACTTGTCGATCTTGGTCAGCTCGTGAACCTTCTCAACCGAGTAGTTCTCGTGGAGCATGGCCTGACCAACGGCCAACCAGCGGCGGTCAGTGGGATTCTTGAGGACTTCATCCAAATTCTCGAACGTGTCACCCTGGAAGCCAAGATATCTCGGGTCGACCTGGCGGATAGCCTTCTGGAAGGATTCCTCGAAGGTACGACCAATGGCCATAACTTCACCGACAGACTTCATAGCACTTCCGATGTCACGGTTGACATGCTGGAACTTGCTCAAATCCCAACGCGGGATCTTGGTGACGATGTAGTCCAAACTGGGCTCGAAGTTGGCGGTAGTGGTCTTGGTAACAGCGTTGGGTAGCTCAGGGAGGGTGTGGCCCAAACCGATCTTAGCAGCAGTGTAGGCCAGAGGATAACCGGTAGCCTTGGAGGCCAGAGCAGACGAACGAGATAGACGGGCGTTGACCTCAATGACACGGTAGTCAAGACCATCGGGCTGCAGAGCATACTGGACGTTACATTCACCAACGACACCCAAGTGACGGATGATCTTGATAGCGGCAGTACGGAGCATGTGGTACTCCTCATCCGAGAGGGTCTGACTGGGGGCGACGACGATACTGTCACCGGTGTGGATACCAAGAGGGTCGAAGTTCTCCATGTTGCAGACAGTAATGCAGTTGTTGGACGCATCCCGGACAACTTCATACTCGACCTCCTTCCAGCCCTTGAGCGACTTCTCAACCAGAATCTGCGGGGCAAGGGTCAAGGAGCGGGAAGCCAAGTCCTTGAGTTCTTGCGGGTTGTTGGCGAAACCGGAACCCAGACCACCCAGGGCATAAGCCGAACGGACAATGATGGGGTATCCAACGGATTCAGCAGCCTCCAAGGCCTCGTCGACGGTGCCAACAGCGATGGACTCGGCAATGGGGATGTCAATCTCCTTCAAGGCCTGGGCGAAAAGGTCACGGTCTTCACTGGTCTCGAGAGTCTGGATGCTGGTTCCCAGAACCTTGACGCCGTAGCGATCAAAGGTACCCATGCGGTTCATCTGCACACCCAAGTTCAGAGCAGTCTGACCACCGAAGGCAAGCATGATACCATCCGGCTGTTCCCTCTCAATGACGTGGGTGACATATTCCGGTGTGACGGGGAGGTAGTAGACTTCGTCTGCGAGCTTGTGGTCGGTCTGAATGGTAGCGATGTTGGGGTTGATAAGGACGGACTGGATGCCGGCTTCCTTGAGAGCCTTCAGGGCCTGGGAACCTGTTTTCGTAAGACATCCGAGTTAGTCATAGATTCCTTCTCCCAGTTTTGCTGTCCCTGCGTCCTTCCAAAATGATGTACCAATCCTCCCCGCCAATTCCATTAGACATGTCAAGAGTTGACTTACCGGAATAGTCAAATTCTCCAGCCTGTCCAATGCTGATACCACCACTACCAATAACCAAGACCTTCTTGACATCGACCAAATTGCTACCGGGTTTCACAGCCCCGCTATTGAGGTAAGAGGCGGCGGAGGGAGGGTTCGAGGTCTCCGAGGCCAACCGGCGGAGGGTGCTCGAGAAGTTCCTCAGCTGCTGGGACCGCAATGTCGAAGCGGTCTTCTGTTGCGAACGCAAAGTCGACGCCGTCGAACGAACCGTAGGGGTCTGAGAGGTGAAGGCGCGCATTGCGCGAGCGGAGGGACGGGTTTCAGCAAAACATCGCTGACGCAGAAGGGCGGACGAAGCCTGCCCACAACGAGCAGCTAGAACCATTGCGCACTGCGCTGCCGGTCAAAAGACAAGAAGAGGGTGATAAACAAAAGAGGGGATAGAAGGACGACGACGACTCGAGTCAATTGATTGAGACGGTGACTCTTTTGTCTCTGCCCTCCCTGATATATAATGACAGGCAAAAAAAGGGTGATATCGCAGAGGTGGGTGGGTGGTGATTTTTCTGGGAATCTTTTTTTCCCGCCAGTCAGGTGACCTGGGATTTTTCTCGGAAGATCTTTGATTCCCTGGTGTTTCCGCTCCGTTGTTACACACCCAAGAAAAATCCGGGGAAGGATGAAGGAATTAAGAAAAATTGATTCAGCTGGAGGAATTCGAAAGGGAAAATCAGATAGATTGGAAGAAGAAGAAAGGAAGAGAAATAGAAAAATTAGCAAAAATATAGCGACCTGCTATGAGTCAATGCCCGGGAATGAGGCCGGTATGAATCTGTACTGATATGTATTGGTATGGTATTTTGAAACACAGGTACACTAGAATACCGCAGAAAAAGTAGTGGGAGCTCCGGTGTACGGAGGGGTTTGCTACCACTCAATCCTTCCGCCAATTATATTATGACTTTGTCGCTGCAGACCTGATAAGTCTTGCAATAAAAAATCGATAATGATTGGTCCATGGTAGCACCCTAATTCTCCAGTCAGTCGATCATGGCTGGATTGAGCTAATGATAACAACCTTTTGTTGAGCTTTTTTCTCTTCTTTTCCCCCTGCGTCTTTCAACCACATGATTTTTCCGGCTCACCTGATACCATTGCTCTTCAATGCGACAGTGGGGTGAGGCTTGAGAAATGGACTGCCCAGATGCCCAGACCTGAGAAAATAAAAAGTCCCCGGGAAATACCCCCTGTGGGCACCGTCCCTGAAGGTCCCGTGGATACTCCATAGTTCTCTGTAATATATTTACGGTAAAATACGGTACAGAAACTGCGACACCGGAGAGTCCCCACAGCTCGGTTGTCCACGGCCAATCGCTCAGCGTAAATGTTGCAACTCTATTCGCAACAAGATGTCCTTCAACTACAAAAACAATGATCAAGGACAACGTCAGTCGTGTAAAGATTGTGTAGCAAAACCGTTGTTGAATGTGACGGACAAGAACAGACGTTGCATTGGCCTATTCTGCAACTCCCACTTGACCATTCAGCCCACTCCAAGGTCCGGTCTGTTTCTCAATGGGACTCGACTTCGACCGTGAACTAGAATCCTGTGCATCTTCGAAAACATCCTTCAAGTCTTGGCTTAACATGTCGCAAATATCCTCCAACGTCTGCAATGCCTCGTGCGCAGTCTCTCCGCCTTCCACAATCTTTTGCGCCACGTACTCCTGTTCATGTTCTCGCGCAGCCCCGGAAGCAAAAGCCCATGCTTCTGCCAATGAAGTAATCTCGTCTGGGGGAGCGAGTTCCCTAGGAGTCAGGGAACTTCGAGAACCTGCTGTGGCATGCTTGAAACGGGGTTGACGAGAGAGAAGAGGGTATTCAGGAAGAAGATGGCTTTCATCACCTAGGCGATTGAGGATGCGAAGGGTGGTGGTTTTCTCTTTAGAAAGCATGCCCGACAGATAGGACTTATGTAAAGACAATCCTCGTTGACATTTGGAGAGCGGAAGGAGACGTTCACTTGCAAAATACATGGCATCTATAGGCTCGAGGGGTAGAGGTTCCTCAGCCGTAGGCCTGTCGTTGTTGTCAGACGGTTCTCGGGGTTTGGCAGGGCCTGGGGCGACAGGTTGGCAAGCTTTGGCAGCGGTTTCCAGAAGAGCTCGACGAGTCTCTATATAAGCCGTATACTGTTGCATTATCTGGGTCCTGCGTTCCTCGAGTAAGTTGGCCGCATCCTCAATTTCCTCGGGAGACAGCTCCTCTATTGGGCCCTCATCATTGGTGCCAACACTCATCAGCTTTTCTTCAACCCATTGCACCAGTGCGTCCCGTGTCCGCTGTAAAGCTTGGATCTTGCTTGCCGATGAAATATCACCATTGCCGGTGGTTTCCCTATCATCATGTTGCGCCTTGAGCTCTTCAAATAACTTCTTCTCCCTCTCCAATTGTGCCCTTGCACGGATGACTGCCCTCTCGAGTTTATGAACTAGCCCTTCGACACCCTCTTCTTCGGAGCCTCCCTGCCTCCCATCCTCATATTCACCGATCCGCTGGAGGTGTTGTGTTTGGTCCTCGGTTTTGTCAAATTGTTCTAGTTCCGCCGTCCGCCGTTCCTTCAATTCTTGCAAAAAGTGCTGAAAGACTTGGAGCTTCGCGTTTCGACGACGATCTCGGAGGAGTACAAGGTATGTTTGTAGTTCGGAGTTGGGAGTCGGTGTTATCGTTGTCTCCGTTCTGGCTTTCCTCTGCTGCGTTTTCGAGGCGAGGTTCTCGGAAACAGATTGGTATTCCTGTCTTGCAGCCAAGTTTGTTCGAAGCGCCTCGAGATATTCTTTCCTCGGTCCAGTCGGCTCCAGAGGAGCCCGCTTCACATCAATGACGGTATCGTGAGGGGCACAAAGGACGAGATGGGATTCCGCATAGGGATTCGGTCGTTCGGGGTCCTCTTCGGCGAACGTAATTTGCGAGCGGAGGTATGAGGTCAAAACTTGTCGGATACGTAGCGCTTCTTGACGGCTCTTGATGTAAGGGGCCAATTGCCTCGCAAAAGGAGGAATGTGGCTATTTGTCGCAGAGTCAGTCGTAGGAGGTTCACTGGCCATGGGGAAGGAGTTCTCGAAAAATGTGTTCTAACGGAATGGAAATATTGACGTCAGGACCTAAAACAGAGTGGAATGTGGAAATGTGCCAATTCACAAACAGAACCAGCGATGTTTGCTCGCCAATACTAGTAGCGATTGTTTACGGATTTCTCCGCCTGGAATGACTTCACAAGTGTTCGCGAACACGTGACTAAGCAGCGCTCTGTGGCAGCGCATCTTCAAATGAACGACTTTGAGACTAGTGGTGCTCAGATCTTAAGCAAGGGAGACGTTCCTTCGTAGCTCTGATACAAAATTTCTTACCAAAATGAATCTGAGCCGTCAATTGTGCCTCGCCCCAAGAGCTAAAGGCGCAGCGGTTATCTCCGGGCTACCTGTGTGTCTTTGTGCCTGAGGCATAAATTAAGCTAGCGCTGCTATTGGCATGGATATAGTAGCATTGCATGAATCCATTATGTTGACAGCTCAGCCTTGGACTTTTCGTCTCTGGTTTTATCCTACAAATACTATTGCAATTTTATCTGCATTCAAGCACTGGGATTTCAACAGATACTTCGTTACGCATGTCCCATGGCAACCGTGAGTGACCGTTGTTGACATTTTATATTACCAGCGTTACTCTTGTCCATGTTTGCTAAGTTCTGAAACTCCCTGCATTCTTGATCAAGGGGTTTTTCTTTGCTTTTTCAGCCTGACTAGAATTTCATTCGTTTTCAAATTAGAGCTCGTTGCCTGAACAGGCAGAGAGCAGTTGTCCAGCCATCAGTTTGATCACCTGATCCTCTGCCTACTATAACCTCCAATCGTGAACCTCCAACATACTCTTTCCATCACATTACTCTTTTCCTTCAATTATCTTTCAGAAGTCATCCAATGATAATGGCACCGGAGTTGAATCTCTCTCTCACACCATGCCCAAGACGACGGCCTCGTGCTGCAACAACTATGCACCCACCCACTCCACTGGACCCTCCTGCCGTCTCTCTCAACCAGAGTCCAGCTGGTGATTATGGTGGTATAGGAAAAGCCTCAGGTACGCGACCTCTGTCATCAGAGAACAAATAAAAGGAGGAGTCCAGTTAATCAAAGATTGCCTCAGGTCCGCTGCGTCACCCAAAGCCCTTGACACCATCCGACCTTCACTCCATGGTTGAGCAGGAACAGGAAGCAATGGTATGTACTTGAAGCCTGCGGAATACAGCAACATTCCTGAAGCTAACGCAATGCCTCCAATAGGTGAACCGTCTATCAAGAGAGCTTTCCCTTCTTCGCCAGCAAACAGCCTCCGTAACATCAACAACATCATCTACATCGACGACATTCAACGACCCAATAGATACCCTTCACTCGTCGCCTTACCTTGGTACACGACACCGGTCTTCGTCCAGTCTGAGTTCCTCTTATATTCCGGCCGTCCAAGAATCAAGAGCCGGGAATATTGGCATTGTTGCCGCACGCGAGAATGGTTTGTCATTTCCACGACCAGGTCGGAGTCGGCAGCAGTCATTCAACTCTGTTCAACCCTCCGGATCGGCATCACCGTCATTGTCATCATCACTGCAGCAGGTCGATACCTTTCCGCGTCGGGGGTCAGTCTCTCACACTCATGTTACTTCACCAACTGCCATATCCCGACTAGAGGAAACTGTCCAGTATCGCGGAGAATTTGAATCAATCAAGCGTGAAAATGAGGCATTGCGTCAACGAGTGCGTGATCTGGAGCTGGCTCTCAAAAGATTTCAGGGAGGTGGACCAACGTCTCCAAAGGCGAGCTAAAGGAGACGCCCACTGCAGTGATTGACATGAAATGATCTTTTCCATTCTGCTTGTTTTTATCTTATTAGTCTAGCGGGTTTTGGGTTATACAAACAATAGCGAGAATCTACAACCATGGTCTGCGACCAAATTAACTTGAATACAAGCCTTGATCACATGCTCAGTACCCACTGTGGCGGTACAGGAGACCCCTCAATACGTCATTCGTGGCGCAGTTATCGCCAGGCGGAACAATTACGGTAAATAAAAGCACCCGCTAACCCTGATCCTCTCTCTCTTTCCATAATCCCTCTGATCCCTCCTTGATTCTTTCCATCAAAATTTTTACACGGTTCTCCTGGATTTAATTCACAGTCACCATGTCGGAGCGCTCTACTGTTCACGTCTCGGGCATTTCAGCCGGTACGACTGAGAAGGAGGTCCAGGACTTCTTCAGCTTCTGGTATGCTCAGCAAGGTCCCATCCGAAGACAAGTTGCTAAATGGCTGTCTATAGTGGAAAGATTACTGCTCTCTCTCTGACCCCTGTCTCTGGCGACGCCAACGCCCCCAAGTCTGCATCCGTGACTTTCGAAAAGGAAGCGTGAGTTGTCACCATACCCCGCACCCATCATCTCTGATCAATCTGAAACACTAAACTAACAATGAATAACAGCGCTGCTAAGACCGCTCTCCTGCTCGACCAGACCCAATTGGGTGCCTCCTCCGTCCACGTCCAGGCCGCCCAGACCTTCGACGATATCGCCGGTGGCCAAATCGCCCAAGCGGCGGAGGCAAAGGACGAAAACCACCACGAACTCGAACAAGAAGACAAGCCTCGCTCCCGCATTGTCGCCGAATACCTTGCCCACGGCTATTCGCTGAGCGACAACGCGATCCAGAAGGCCATCGCCCTTGACTCGAAACATGGCTTCTCCTCTCGCTTCACATCGGTGCTCGGCAATTTTGACAAGAAGTACCAGGCGACTGACCGTGCTCGTGGTCTGGACCAAAACTACAAGCTCAGCGACAAGGCCACTACTGGATGGCGTGGACTGAACTCGTACTTCGAAAAGGCTCTGGGTACCCCATCCGGCCGCAAGCTGCGGGACTTCTATCTTCAGACTGACAAGCAAGTGCGGGAGGTTCACAATGAGGCCCGGAGACTTGCAGACTTGAAGGCTGGCAAAGGAGAGTCTGAGTCGGAGGGTGTCCCCGCTGCTGCTCCAGGTGCTAATGTTACTCCTGGATCGGCGGCTCCTGCTCCGCCGGCCTATACTGCCGCCCCTTCGGAGAAGGCTTAGATTATGGACTGGGATAATTATGATTCTTCGTGTATAGTTGCTTCTACATGATACACAGTATATGTTTTTTCATTCATGAGACGACTTTGCTTCTGGACAAGCATCCTTTCAGTTCAAGTGTATAGCTTTCAATTAAATGTTGATACATGGCTATCAAATAAAGATATCACAAACCCAAAACCGAACACCATCATATGCAGATGTTACTTCGCATACTTCTTCGCCTCAATCTCTTCCAGTCGATGCACAGGGTTGCTCTCAAGCTTCGTGTTCTTGGTTTCCTCAGACTCGACCTGTGAGTGACGAGGCTCACCACGAAGTTCCGGGAGCGTCTTTCCTGCCGAGACGGGGTCTCGTTGCTGGGCGCCACTCTGACGCTCGGGGTCGGGGGATTGGCGGCCGGGGTTGGGGGCGGACATTCTCGTTTATATTCAGGGAATTAGATATAGATTTGAAGTATGTAGGTAGGATGTCTGGTGGAATTCTTTGTTAGGTTGTGTAGATATAGGGTTAAGCGGAATTTCTCATACCTTGAGTTTGGCTCTCAAGAATAACACAGGATATTGTAGAGGTGGACTTGTCTGGTTGAGGCACGGAGTAACGAAAAGAAAGGCTTTTAAGTAGCATCCAGAAGATGAGAACATCACGGCCAAACCGGGTATTCCATTCAGTCCATCATCATGACGTTAAGAGGTCCCACCCTGGAACTGTGGCTGGTGGGGTGGCGGTGGTTACCGGATTGGGAATGTTGTATTCCTCGTCACGATCTAGCTACCTCAACACGGGCACTAAGACTATGTTAAGGGGAACAAAGGGGTATAACATGATTACTCATCTGCATAGCACGCTCATAATCAGAAACGCCCACTTAACCATCCACTCAGACTTCAAGATATCAGTAGATAATCCCTTCGGCTCGTACAAAAGCACCTGCTTCATCGAATCCAGAAAAGTGATCTATTATTCAACCCCTAAGGCCTCATATCCACGACCACGTCTGAAATCATTCGATACCTCAAGCTGCTGGTCTATCGAACGCCACACCCGCCTCTTCTTGGGCCGGCCTCATCATCAAGGAACTCCTCCCCACCGGTTTCTCCCAGCGCACCCACCACGATGCAGGCAAGGGCCCTAGCACGTCAGCGTGGCTATTTATCATCTCATCGTCGTCAGACCTACAATAGCTGAATATGCGTTTCTTGCTAAGAAGCTGCCAGATGGCATAACCCATGCTCCAGATGTCCGCTGAATATGAAAGCGGGGCTTGATGTTCGAAGAACATTTCTGAGGCGCACACAGGAAGTGGTGTGTGGACGTCTTCGCGACGAAGCTCCTGTGCTGGTGCGAACGCTTCGCCAAAAGTCACTTGGCAATATGTGCGCATCAGAGAGAGTGAAGTCTTTTGCGCGTTTTCCTTGATAGGCTGGGATTACTGCCTCCGGTGGGACATTTGGGTTGGGAATTCTCTCCTTTCCGTTTCTCGACAGAGATTGTATAAGGCTAGTATTTTTCTGTATTTTGTTCGATCTAAAGGCCCTGCAGTTTGGACTGATTTGACGGGATTTTGACTAGAATGCTGCAGAGAGCCAGAGACGGATATCTAGAATAGAACATTAGCAGCTGACTTCAGATCGTAGGAGGATATGGACGCCCATTGACAAAACCTTGCGAATGCGTATACGAAACAGCAAGCACAAGCTCCACTGAAAGTGCCCGCTCAACATCAAGAGGAAAAAGGCCTGTAGAGCTGAAGACAATTCTGGCAGCGGCGCAGAAAGGGCTCGTAGAACTTCGGTCTCCTTTATTAGCGATGAATCTGCTTCTGCTACTCCGACTCTAACGTAATTCATGTTTTGAGAGTCCCATGCGAGCCAGACAGTTGAATAGCCTTTATAGCCAGTTCATTGACATCGTGATATCGTTTGTTGAGTATATCCCAAATCATATAGGATGGAAGCACCTGGGTTCGTATAGTTCAATTTCCTCTGCGGAACGTACTCGGGTGAGGCCATTTGGAATGAGCGAGGATATCTTGAGCTCCATTGGGAGAAGAGACACAGAGGCATTCTGATATCATGATTACTATCTGTAGCCATACATACGATCGTACTCCCTATACAGAACATTCTAGATAGATGCTCTATAGATATGGCCATGTCGCCCACCTGTATTCTAGTTTCTTCCTCCATACATCAATTTAGTAGCGTCTAGCATCATTCTTTCATACATCCCGTCTCCTTCTACACTATTAGGGTTGTTCGGTATATCTCTATGGCTAACGTGAAACTATCTACTATGTTTTCTCTCTTCTCTCTTCTCTAATAACTTGGACGCAATTTGATAAACCGAAGATTTAATTTTGAAATCATGACATGACACAACATCATAACACTCACGTTCAATGACATGATTAATGGCAGGGGAATCTGTGCAGTGCAAAACTTGAAATTGAATGAAAAAAAAAAAAAAAAAGGGGATTCATGAACATCGACTTTTGGGAAAGAAACAGGGGAGAAGATATGGCGAGAAGGAAATAAAGGAAAAGAATATGGTAAACCAAAAAAGGGAACATGATCTAGATGACATTGAATAAGGAATATGGGCATACATCGCGTTATGGTCGAATCCAGCCGCTCGCTAAAACCAAACGAGACAAGCAGGAGGACTGCTGGATACCGGCCGTTTTTTTTTTTTTTTTTTAATTTCCTATGCCCAAAGAAATATGTCCAAGATTGGACATAGGATGGAATTTCACATGGCATGTCTTTCTTTATGTTATGTCATTCAACTGGTACCGTCCAACCGAAGCGCCTCGGTGGGCTAGCTGACAGTACCCCGCTTTCTTCTTTCTTTTTTGTTCGTCTCTATACCTATTGGCCGTTTGTCGCCATGCCTGCAGCAGCCGCAGCAGCTTGGGCGTTAGCGGCTTCCAAGGCCTTCTGGTCTGCCTGATGGAAGACAGCCTGGAGCACCTGCTGCTCTTCCACATTCAAAATCTTTGTCAGATTCTCATAAAGCTGAGGCTGCTCTTGTTGGAGGCCTGTTAATGTGGTTAGCAATGTGCTTATATAGTATATCATGAACTGTACATACCAAGCAAGACATTCTTGAACAAGCTGTAAGGTTCAACCTTGTCCAAAGGTGTCTCGAGGAGGCTTTCTTCGTCAAGTTCGTCTTCATCGTCGTCGCCGCCGTAAGACCCGAATTTCTGAGCCTGAATCATGTCTGTTAGCTATGATCGCGGACGTTGAGCGAACTTGTGCCACTAACCTCTTGGTTCAAGAAATCGATATAAGCAGCACTCTCGTCGGGAACATCTCCTTCAAGTGCTCCCTCAACTTCCTCCTCGGCCCACTCAATCTCGCCATCCCAGTCGTTGCCCTCTTCATCTTCCTCGCCTTCGTCCTCGTAGGCGAAGTCGGACTCCCTGGTCGACTCTTCACGATCTGTGTAGTACGTTAATACAACAATATTCTCAATCAGGTGGATCAAAAAAAAAAAAAAAAAACATACTCCTAATCGCTGCGGGCAGGGTCTGGAAAAGTCTGGTGATGCCCTGAAGTAATCGAGGCCAGCCCTGCTGTACACTAGCGGGAACGTCGTTACCCTTCAAGGTCAAGAGCGAGCTGATAGCCGCAATCGACAACTTCTTGTCGTGCACCCGTTTGAAGCTGTCAATGCTAGAGAACCAGGTGCTGAAGAACTTGTTCGTCCAGCCATGGGATTCGAGAACCTGGAGACTGAGAACTGGGTTGTAGTAGATGGCATTGATGACCATCTCCATGAGATGGATCTTGTAGGACTTGGTCCTTGTCTCACCAGCGTCAATGACGCGCATTGCCAACTCAATAAAGAGGGGGATGTACTGGTCAATGCATCCCCGGAGGTTCAACATGATCGTCTCTGCCAGTTTGCATCCGCATATCCGATCGACACCACCAACCTTCTCGTCCCGGAAGATGTCCTCGACCATGCCAACGACGGCTGCAAGATATGCTGGATTCTGGACAATCATCTGGGATCCATAAGTGACATAATTGTCGAGTGCAGGAAGCATGTCCTCCAAATACAACTCAGCACCAGACTTGAAGGTCTTGTGGATCAATTCGAAAGCCTGCCACATGGTGGGAGAGATCGACTTGGATGCAAATGTGCAGCTGTCAATGATCTCAAAGATCTCGTTGTAGAGATCATAGAGTTTGTTCTCAAGCGTGATGCTAATGACAGGCATGAGAATAGTCTCAAGGTGCAAGAGCACGTCTGGCGTGCTCTCGAGGGTGAGAATAAGGGTTCCGATGGTTTGCAGAACACCAAGAGCAGTAATGCTCTTGTCATCCAGAAAATCACCAAATCCATCATCGTCACCCTTGGCGGCGTTTCTTTCCAGAAGCTCACCGACGATACGCATGTAAGTATCGCGCAGCTGCTCACTCAGCGCCACGGCGAAAGGTGTAAGTTCAGCAGAGAAGACCTCAACAAAGTCCTCCATGACGTTGGCAAGAGCGTCGACATCGACTTCGTTGGCAAGCTTGAGAAGCTGTTGCATGATTTGTGGGATGTTTTGCTGCATCGAGGTTCTGATAATGTCGTGGCGGATGAGCGGTTGCAGGGCAAGAGAAGCCTCAACCCTAACAGGCAAGTCCGGGTCAGTCATGGATTCGAGGATGTTCCTGTAGATAATCATGAGGTTGTTGGGGTCCTGGAAATCGAGCTGTTCAAACTTCTCCAGGGTGTCGCAGGCACGAGCCCTGAGGAAGCCGTGGGGGCTGCGGAACTCGGGGAAGACGTGGCGGACAAAGAAGTATTCCACTTGGTCGGCAATAGGGCTCTTCTTGCCCAGGATGACAGAAGACAGGGAACCGATCATGCGCAAGGCGCCCTCCTTCTCCCTTGGCAGCTTCTGTTCATCGGGTGCAGATTCGTATTTGCTGACCACGCCGTTGACAAAGTGGAGGATGGAGAACGTCTGCTTCTTTCGGTTCTTTGTAAGCGCAACCAAGAAATTCGTGGCTGCGACGTCTGGAGCGGACACCTCCTCGTAGTAGTTCAACTTCCGGTGAAGATACTCGGATGGGTCTGTCTGGAAGAGTTCGATGTCTTCATCGGACTGGCACATAATCGGGAAGATGAAGTGAGCGATGAGGTTGTCCATGTGCGCCTTAAGGTGGTCCCACATCACCTTAGGCTTGACACATTCTTCTAAGTAAATCAGGGTGTAGGAAAGCGCCGGGCTGCTGAGCCATTGACCGTTGACCCACTTGTCGATCTGCTGCAGGTATCCTTTAAGAATCTCCGGGGCGAAGGTGGTGATGAAAGTCTTAGCGAAAGGAGTGTAGTCGGGGGTGCTGGTCTTGCTCATAGTGGATGGGTTTCCGTATCTGATGGAGCGAAGCATGTATTAGTATTGCGTCTGCAAAGCATGTGCGCAAACAAATACGAAGGAAGTACCTGATGAAAAGACGGTTCAGGTTGGCATAAGACCACTTCTTGCATTTCCACCAATGGTTGAGTTCTCTCTCTTCCTTCTCTTCCATCATGGAATTGGCGGGAGGGTCCTTGGCGACGACTCTCAGGAATAGTGTACACCAGTCGACAGTCGCCTGGTGAGTCTGGAGGGCAGGCGAGAGTTCGAACTAAACGACAACCGTCAGTAACCGCCCTCTGTATTCGTCCGATTCTTGCGGGGATTGCCGTACGTAGATCGCATGTTTATACGATTTAACAACAATGCGGAGCATCTCTGCCGCCTCCAAGCTTTCTTCGTCGACAAGTCGCAATCCGATATTCAGCAGCTGAGGGAAAGTGTGCTCGACAATCTTGTCGAATTCTTCCCTCTTGTCCCCACCCTTGAAACGGTACACACGGCAGATGGCCATCAAACACTGCAGGCCTGCGTACACGGAGTTTGCGTCATTGGCACTCAGCAACTGAATCGTGATATCCAGGAACCCGGGCCAGTGTTCGGGGAAATCATTTTGGAGGATTTTCTGCAGAAGAGGAACGAACTGGGCGCGAACATTCGGGGGCGTCGATGCCAGAGCCGGAATCAACCGTTCTCTAAATCCTGGCTTCTCCTCCTCACGGATCGGTGTGCGCAGTGGGTTATCTTCGAGGGGTGCCCAACCCCGGTTGATGCGGTTCTTCAGGTAAACGCCGGCTGTGATAAAATTATACACCGATTAGACTCACGCCATGAACTCCGTGTTATCGATAAGGAAAAAAGAAAGGGGGCGGAGGGGTCCTCAAAAATTTTTGGGTCCCCAGCGGGGTTCGGGGGTAGTAAAAAAAATAGAGGAAAAAAAAAAAAGAAAAACCTACCCGAAAGTTGAACGGCGTTGACCTGCTCCGCCTGCAAAATATCCAAAAGCGCATTTATAAACCCAGGCTGCGTCTCGGCCTAAAAATTTCCCAAGAAAATTTCGAAATCAGTATGGCCTCCCGAAAGCCCCTTCGTACCACCACCACGTACATATTTCAGATCCAATTCAGCCTGACGTCGAATATCCGCATTTGGGTCGAGCGTAGATTGTATGCGGTCTCGGAGGGCGGCGACGTCCATTTCGTACCAATATCAGGCCTCCAGCGCCAGTAATCCAACTCCAGAAAAGGAAAAAAGAAGAAGAAAAATAGGGGAAACGGGAGGGAGCGCGGAGATGAGAAAGAAAAGAAAAGAATATAAACCCCCGGTATGTCGTGGAGAGGCGGGCGATGGAGGAGGGACGAGGAGCAGAGAGGATCGAAAAAGATAAGTTCAGTACTATAGACGATTAGCCGGTGGTGCAAAAGAGGTACGGAGAAACATGGCACGTGTTGGCTGACTCAGCTGGGTAGGGCAGCCTTCCTCTTTGGGTTATCAGTCGATGTCGCAATAGTTCAGCAGGACTATTGCTATTGAATACTAAGGATTGAACGCAATCTATAATTGCTCAAGATATATATTATGGTCGATTATGAAGCACTTGCGTCCGGAATATCTCAACAATCATTCTACTTATTCACATTTCTCAATTCGAATGTTGTTTCGTCTATCGCTCTGCCCCCCTGGAGACCTCAGACACACCCACCATGACTGCGCAGGTGCCTACCTTACCTGAATCCTCTGCATACAATGCAATTGAGGATTTATATAAACATTCGAAAAAGTACTCCAGGAAAACCCAGCAGCCGATTTGCTGTCTCTTATTCCTGAATCCTACAATCGAAAGCACCAGACCGCTCATCTTCAGAGCTTCAAGACGGAGACAGCTAATCTCAACCAAGGAATCCTCTGTAAACTCCAAGTTTATCTTCGAAGAGACCCGGAAACCCATTTGCCCTCGGGTTTCCCAGCAAACTATGCTCGCCGTTTCCATATTGCAGCCCAGATTACTGAGAAACAGACAAAGCCTAAAGTCGAAGCAAGCCGCTGCCCCTTTGAACTTCCATAAACGTCTTCGCGTTTCAGACACGGCTGCGGTAGTGTTTCCACCATCCACTGACGTGGAAGCCATGTTGTCGCATTTTTCGCGATTTTGTGCTGACGTAAAGAATGCAGACTCACGCTTGAGGGTCTTCTCATCATTGAAAAAGATGCTCTGGTGCGGCCCAAGATTGTGAGAAATCCCATAAGAGGAATGGTCGTCAAATGCAATGACAATATTGCTGCAAAAGTTTGGTTGAGCAACTAAACAGAGTATGTACTATGAAATATCTTACAGAGACAGCGAGTGAAATTCCTGCTCCTAGGCCCCATGGCTTGATTCGATTCGGGCCTTCCTGTGTTATGTTCATGGCATACATTCTATCCATGACACCGGAAGAGGCCTGGCCAAGTCTATTCCACAAAGCCAAAGTTGTCTGTGCAGCATCAGCTGGACAACATCTTTAATCGCTTGAGATGCCTTCCAAAAAAGGACTGTATTTATACTCAAAATTACGATAGCAACGAGGTGACTGAAGGCCACTCTCATACTACGATAAATGTCGTCACTACTCTCAATTTGAATGAGATCAGCGATTCAACCCCCAGTCACGGCAGTACTATTATTATTATTAGTTAACGAGTTAGTTATTAGTAGTTATTATTATTATTATTTGATCAATTTTATTGTACATACGAGTCCTAGAGCTATGACAAACCATCATTCATGGACCTGAGGCCAGCAGCTATTCTACAGTCTCTTGTCCCTATAGGTTCCCGAGGCAACACCCCCTTTCTATAATCTTTCTGATCGTTTTCCTCGCCCAAGACCGTCTGTATGCGCAGGGCTTTCGAACAGAGTGTCCTTCTGTTTAGAGCAGGGTGGGTGTGGCCTAGGCTGAATCTCAGCTTAGGCTACCCTCCTACGGCAGTACTACATATCTGGACTTATTCCACTCTTTTCCAACCGAACCTGCCTTCACGCACGGCGATGTCTAGACAGAACAATATCAGTGACACTGGATGAGGACAATGCATGCACCGTGACTGGTATCATCGATTGGGAAGATAGCGGGTTATATCCGGAATACTATGAATGCATTCAATTGGCTGGGACCTTCAGTTTGACGGAGGAAGATGATTGGTATCTCTACCTGCTACCATGCATCGCGCCGACACAATCCCCGAAACGTTGGCTTGTCAATCGACTTTGGGAGGACATCTTTATCAAAACAACTTGAACACTATATCTTCAGTGTAGATAGAAACCATGGAAATAATGATATTCACATCTGGTTTGTATTGAGCCGGTGGGAGGGTACAATCACACGTTTCACTGATGTTTTGTCCAATGATACCAAATGCAATATTCTCAATTATAATCAGTATAGAGAGGATAGCCCTATATACACTGTAGCCATGCAAAGTTGAGGGAGAGATAAGAATGCCAAAACCCCATACACAACCTCGAGAAGCCAATGAGAAAGAAAAAAAAAAGATTGGACAGCATAGCCTCTACATATACAACGACGCCGCAAAAATGACATCCCGCTTGATCTGCTCCTGCGCCTGCTGCATCTTTGTATACAGCGACGGGTCACCAACCAACTTCGCCGCGTTCTTCACCTCGCGACAAGTCTCATCCAACCGCGAGATCGTCCGCACAATAGTCCCTTCCATGACATCGGTAAGGTCCGTGATGCGATTGAACGACATGCCTCTCGCCCATTCGTAGACGACTTCAGCCAATCCGAAGCGCGGCTGGCTGGCGAAGTCGTTACTGTCTTCGCTGGATTGAATGACTTGGTGCTGGATTTGGAAGTCGTTGACTTTCTCGGAGATGCGGACAATAGCTTCTTTGCCCTTCTCCAGGCGAGGGGTTAAGACGGGGACGTGTTCGGTCTTTTCTTGAAAGACGAATGCGGAGAGGAGAGCTACGATTTCTTCTGGTTCATAATCTGCGAGGACATTTTCAAGGATAAGTTCGGTCAAGACGAGTTCGTCGGCGGAGTGGATCTGGTTGATAAGGTTAGCATTCTGAATTAGAGATACTCGCTCCGGTCACAAACTCGTACCTCGCATGCCACCTTGCCCTTCAGCTGTACGCGAGATTGCTCGTCAATGAACTCCAAATCCTTCAACACTTGAATGCGCTGTTCATAGTCTGGTAGCAGTTGCAGGTTCTGATCCGACATCAACTGCTTCAACTGCGTGATATTCTCCTTGACCTGCCATTCGTCATGCTGCATCTCAAACTGCTGAGTGTTAGCATGCAGACAATTATATCCAGGCAATACAATTGAAACTTACGTGCTTCAGGAAATCCGGGCATCCTCGGCATCGACAGGTCTGCGAAATGGTTGCTTGTTCCTGTCGCTTCTCGAGAATATCCCTTACTTGAAGCTCCTTGATCCGAGTCCAGTCCAATTCATCCCAGGTCGGGCTAGTCCAAGATGAGCAGTGCTTAGATAGCTCCTTGTCCGCGAACTTAATTGCCTCTGCAAAATTCATAAGTTAAGTAAACGTTTAACAGTAAGATGTTGTATCACGCTACCTTTCTTGATGTTCAGGTACCAGATCGGTCCTCCTGTCTTCACCATAGTGTTGGTAAGGCATTCAACGTCCGTAAGCGGGATCTTGCAGGTTTTCAGCGTCATCTGAGCCGCGCGCTGTGGTAGACTCTGCAGCAAGTGTCGGAAGCCAGGAAGGAAAGGAAGAATGTCGCTTGGGTGACGCTTGGTGCTGATTGTTCCGATTTCTAGAACCTGTACACTGGGCGTGGCACCTCCACTAACGCCCTCACGAACTATGACACCAGCAGTTCGAATTCCGTCCTGTAGATTCATCAGTAACCTAAGTATTGAGTCGGCGGTTCAAATTCCATACCTTTCGATACACGATCAGCCGCTTGAGCATAAAGAGGCGCTTCCCAACAGGCGATGCGAGAAGTCCAACGTGAAGCTCGCCAGTCAATTTCTCGTATTCCATCGCTGCACGATGACAAGCTTCCAGGTCGATGTCGCAAATGTCACATGGTTCTCGCTTGATCTTCGCCAAACTAGCTTCTGACAGCTGAACCTGTTTTTCATGCTCAGGGAGCAGAGCCTGCGTGGCGTTTTCACTGAAACTCCGCTTGATCATCTCCTCGATCTTCAGGGCCTCAACACGTAGCAGGTTCAAGATCATGTTATACGTAAGTCTGAACTGGGAGCGAAGTTTGGTCGGATCACCAAGAATCATCTTCCTCAGCGCACCAGCAGGTGGCGCCTCGTCTCTGCCAGCGTTCACAATAATCACATAACCGACAGTGTCGAGACCTCTACGACCGGCACGTCCAGCCATCTGAGTGTATTCACCGGGTAGTAAGTCTCTGAAGCCCTTGCCATCGTGCTTGCGGAATCCGGAGAAAACAACTGTACGAGTGGGCAGATTGAGACCCATAGCGAACGTCTCGGTAGCGAAAAGGATCTTGACCAACGACCTCGCGAACAGAATCTCAACAATCTCTTTCATGATTGGCAAGAGACCTCCGTGATGCACTGCGATACCCCTACTCAACAATTCACGAAGCCGCAGAATCTGAGGAAGCGACCTATCCTCTGGTTTAAGCCGAGTAAGTGACTTCTCAATGAACATATGAATAAGACTCTTCTCCGAAGCATTGCAAAAGTCCTGGTTCGACAATGAGTCCGCGTTCTCCTCGCATCTCTTCTTAGAAAAGACGAATATGCAGCCTGGCAACAAGTTCTCTTTGCGAAGATGTGAAACAAGGTGAACCCAGATATTCTTGTCCTGTGCAGCACTAGTACGGCCTCCTCCACGTCCTGTACGGGCGATATTGCCAGTACCTCTAGCTGCGGGTTGCCCTCTGCCACGTTGCTGCCCGCCTCCACGTTGGGGGGCACCTCCACGTCCGTTTCCTCGAGGGGCACCTCGGCCTTGCTGCTGCCCACGCCCTCTACTTTGAGCCCCTCCTCTCTGGGCCTGTGACTGTGCTTGCGCTTCAGCAGCCTTCTGGGCCTTGAGTTTGTCTCTTCCGGATAAAATTTCGTCGGCCCCCTTCCAGCCGTTCTCGAGGAATCGCTTGTTGGAGTCGACGATTTTGTGTTTGTCTTTACCTGCCCAGAGATAATGCTCGAGGGGAACAGGTCGCTTCGCTGTAGAGATGACATAGATATCCTTCTTCTTTGTACGGCCTACCCACGAGGCAAACTCTTGGGTGTTCGGAACAGTGGCCGACAATAGGATCAGCGTGACATGCTCTGGTAACATGATAATGACTTCTTCCCAAACGACACCACGTTCCAAGTCGTTAACATAATGCACTTCGTCGAAAATGACAAACTCAACGTCTCGAATCAAATCTGCTCCTCTATAGAGCATACTTCGTAGAATCTCAGTGGTCATGATTAGACAGCTAGCCTCCGGATTGATCTGAACGTCACCCGTCAAGATACCAACATCCTCAAACTCGTTTCTGAAGTCTCTAAACTTCTGGTTACTCAGAGCCTTGATGGGAGATGTGTAAATCGCCTTCGTCATATGTTTCGCAGCCAAAGAGATAGCATATTCGGCCACGACAGTCTTTCCTGCTGATGTATGTGCTGCAACAAACACCGAATCGCCAGTTTCGAGGTGATAAACAGCTTCCTTCTGGAAGGTATCCAACTCGAAAGGCCATTCCCTAGCCATATCCGGAACGAGTTCACGGAAATTCGGAATATCCTTGTTGACGTCCACGACGTGTGCCCATTCTCTACCCACTTTCTTTTGAGCACCTGCCAACAGAGGAGCACGGGGTTCCAAAGCCGGGAACTCAACGGGTAGAAGAGAATCAATATCCTCCTCTTCTTCAAGTTCTTCCTCTTCCTCGACTTTCACTCCACCCTCGTCCTCTGAAAGTTCTTCCTCCTTTGGCTCGGCGTGCAAGTTGCTTTCTTCCTGTAGAAGCGCGTGCTCGACTTCTTGGTCACCCTCAGCAGTCTCTTTTGTCTTCGCCTCTTCGAATTTCAGTCCACGCGAAAATCCCGGTGCAATTTCCAAGAGACCACCTTCGGTCCCAAAGTTGATGATCCGGTCTAGCCCTGATTGTTTCCCCCCAGCCCTTGACTGCTCTGCATTCTGCGCTTCGGTCTCGTACTCCGCAATAGCTTCAACACCGTCGAGCCCACCTGGCGCGAATGGGAAGAATCCTGCCGCACCTCTGACGAAATCAGCACGGCCAGCCGGTCGACGGAGTAGTGATGTGGAGTTTTTCGCGTTCGCGCTTGTGGCAGGGACGGTGACCTCATGGTAGCCAGTCACACGGCCTTCGAGGCCTTCGCGGTCGAAACGAGTTATGGTACGAGTTTGGGTTGGGGCGATCTCGAATAAGTCCGTGTAGTCTGTCGGGACATCCCATCTCCTGTAATTTGATACACAAACATCAGCCATCACTCTTCTTCACTCATAATAAACAATGCCATAGGTGACCTAAGCAACCAACCTCTGCAAATGATTAAGCCATTCCGTACTAAACCTCGAAGACGGTGTCAAAAATTCAGCCTCCAACAACACCTTCAGATCTTCCGCAGTCTGCTTCGTTCTCTTCCGCGGTCTATGATTCTCATATGTACCATTCTCTTCCTCAGCAAGCCGGGCGTCGAACGCTGACCCACTCAACTGCTGAGCGCCCAGGTTCAATTTCGCCAAAGTCGAAGCCAAAGAATCCGCCATTCGGTCGGTCGTCACGGCGACTTATTCGCTCCGGGAGATAGCCAATGGAGGCCGCACGTCGATTGCAGCTTCTGGTCGTGTAGTTGGAACGTTGGGACGAGTAAGTGGGCTGCAGTTGTTGGCGGCGATGGGCGGCAGTATGGATGCTGGTGAACCTGCTGCCCGCACACACATTTTCGCTGACGTCGTGGGTGTGGGGCGGCACCGAATGTTCCTATACTTAGAGCAATTGTTCCTCTATATGAGCACATTAGGTTTTACTGATAACCCAGTAATGTGTCAAAAGAACAGCTGTTCCCCTCTACCATAACTTTTATTGCATGAAGTTATATACTTTTGATTTGTGTCCTCCAGCATAATCAACAGGAAGCGAGATAAAGAAACTATCCGATATGCAACCATCAGAACACCATAAGGAAGATGCAGCAGGGCATCATGCGAAGATTAAAAGACACATTATGCGAAACACCTGAAAAGCATGAAAAATTTGCAATCATTATGGCGAAATAAAAAGGTATCGAAAACCCTGCAAGAGAATAAAATGGTATCACCAAACCCCGAATTCCCCCAACCTGTATCCAAATTGAACCCCATTGTAGCAATAAGTTAAGGCAAAATAACGTAAAGCATCAAGAAAAAGGAAGAAGAGAAGAAACACCAGGTAACAGTCCTATGTGGTTCTGATGTTCCTTATTCCTTATCGGAAGGAGACGATAGGGAATGTTTTTCGATCGTGGACATTGAGGTGAAATTCGAATATGCCATCCACAGTGGCGACGTACCTATGTTTAGTTAGTTTTGCTTCATGAGACGAAAAAAAAAATAGACTCCTACAGTGTCCTTCCATCTGCTCCCCATCCAAGTCCAGCTGTGCCACCGGGATCTTGGTCCCTATGCACATGGTAGTTTCTGTCTGGGAGCTCGTTTAAGATATTCCGAATCCACCTAGGAGAGGGCTCAAACCCCAAGAGATGCGGACGATGCCGCTGGTCTCGTAGACTGTTTCGGTTATGCGCTTCGTTGATTAACTGACGTTGCCGTCGAAGGCGCTCGGCTGCCACGTTAGCCCGCAGTTCGGAGTTCAACAGACGTGGTGGTTCATGCCGCTCAGCGCGCCTTGGAGTTGAGGTTGAATGCTGGGTTCCACCAGGGTCGCCTGTACTTGGGTCAGACGTGCGCGACGAATTGTCCAGTGTTGCTGGCTGGATTTCTGCAGGTGAAGCAGTCCAGCTAACTGTGATACTGGGTTGCGTTTCCGTATTCTCTGTATTATTGGGACCCTGACGCCTCGTGCTTGAACGGCGATGATCAGCATTGTGGCCCACATAACTGTCCCGCAATAGGTCATGAAGGGGATCATTAGGACGAAGAGGCGAAGTAGGACGAGACGGACGGATACCGCTAGAGCGAGGATGTGGGTGTAAGCTGTGTCTCCCTTCTCGGTCGGCCAGGCCCTCTTCCACTCTCGAAGTCCATCGTGCCGTGTTCAGAAATTCGACTATCAGTCTTTCTCTTTCCGTGAGGTCGTACATCAAGCTCTCCCGCAATGATGAGCGACCAGGCCCGTCTTCTCGTGGTTCATTTGAGGTGCCCTGTATCGAATCCAGCATCGCACGCCGGACCGCATCCATCTCATCGTGCGACTCGGGAATTGCCTGGTTGAAGGCAAACCCTAGTCCCTCCGAGTCATCCAGGATGGGTTCTGTACGGACTTCCTGCAAGCTGGGATCCTTCGAGTCTAAATCTAGCACCTGCCTGCGTGTAAAGGCATGGCGGACATCCGCAATCCCTGCTCGACCATTGTCTTCGATCCACACCAGGAGATCCCAAGGCATTGGCGAGAAGTTCATGCTCCTCACAGCACCGCCATCGGAGTGAGACCGAGAAGAATGGAAATGGCATATTATCGAACTCTTGTCGTAAAGGCCAAGCGAGCTTTCCCAAACCATCTGGACATTGAATATTGTAATCACTCCCGATTGAGACCCTATGGCGCACAAGTGACTAGACGGAGAAAAAGCGATTGTAAAACAAGAGCCAGCGTCAAACCGAGTGCCAATATCCATATCCACGTGACGAATGAGGTTCCATTCCCACCCAGTGAGCTTGTCGCCATTTTCCGTGAGCACGGCAGTATCTAGGTCGCGAGAAACCTCGTAAAAATATGCGCTACTTTCATCACCGACGGCAGCAAGCAAAGACGAATCTGGTGACATGATCGCATAATTCATGCATGACTGATGGTGGAGGACCTTGAGAACCTTACCACGGATTAAGGAGTATATGGTCACGGTCTTATCGTTATTGCTGCAAGATTATGTCAGAATGGTGTGGTGAAAATGTGGCCTTCATAACAATATGACCGTACCTAACAATTACCACAACTTCGTCTGCTAAGCCCTTTCCATCACCAGGTAAGCGGTGGAAGGCGACGGAATTGACAATGCTACCTCCAAACTTGTAGAGTTGGACCTCCGGAAGCAGTCTTGAATTTGAACGAGCCGAATTTGTTTCCTCACCAGTGGCCCAGGGAGAGGATGCCCTGCTTGGAGAATCGAGATCAATGGGAAGCGCGCTATCCACTTCTGAAGGATGTGAAACAGGCACATCATCGTCTTGGACACGCACTCTCTGATCAGCGATTCGAATGAAAGCGCACTCTCCATTATCCGAACCTCCCACAGAAATCCACCCATAGCCAGCAGCGAGACATTTCGGTTCGAAGGGTATGACGGCTATACTCTCTCGCTTGCGGGACTCAACGTGAATCGCATATACAACTTTGTCGACGACAACGTAAATTCTGTCGGGGTCGGCGGTGCTGATATAGTTACGAAGTTGATAATGACTATAAATAGCCGTTAGTCTTCCCGTTCAGCTTATGACAGGTAGTGGGACCTGGTATACGGACAAGTTAGGTATTTTAAAAGGGAAGAATCGCCGCTTGGTAGGAAGGATCAAAGACTCGGTCGGGCGTTCTCTATAGTAAACGCGCGGTTCAGGTCAGAATTGGTCCACATGAAATAGGGTAGGTGACTAACAGAAGCGCATTCTCCGAAGTCATGGTGAGCGCTCAAAGCCGTCGTGACATTGTCAGGTAGTAAGAGATAAGACAGTGCACAGCTGAAGTGTGTTGTGTCGCTTGACAAATGTCCAGATATGGAAAACACGCGGTGAGCGAATCCTCTGCTGTGTTGACGACAGCAGCAGCCAGAACAACGAAGCAAAGCAGAAGTATAGTATAGATAATGTATTCAACTTTCCCTCGCTGGTGACTGAGTGCTCGTAACGTAGTATTGCTATGTTTCTGTGGACTTGAGAGTGGTTACGGCATTCGGAGACCCAGCCGGGGGCGACGGATGATGTAATACTTGATACAAACGGCCAGTCCGGGGAACGCTGCCGGTTGATGTGTGCAATTCCTTCGATAAATACGCCGTAATTGCTGTCAACATTTGGATCCAGACTGGAAGGATCTACTGCTCATTTGGAAACGGGTTGGTCAAGATATGCCCGAGTATACCAGTCTTAAACATGTCTATCTTGCGGATCAATGCCCAGTAGGGCTATTGCTCGTTAGTACTCTGTACAGCAAACAGTTTTGATTACTTGGCTGACATCTTCTGCTTTTGCTTTTCTTTTTTTTTTTTCTTTCGGTGTTTGCCATTTCCTTTATTTACTGTGCTATGTTGTCTTTGTATCTAGATGGACTTCATGCTAACTAGATATTGATCCAACGTAGTGAGTGTGCTCTGGTATTGTCGCCAATGGATCAAATATATCGCCGAAATCTATGGGGTATGGCACATAAAGTAGAAGAGCCCTATGCCTCGTAGATCCTATTAGTTAGCCCAAAAAGGAAAGAAGCTGAAACTGCTTAGACTGAGCCGTTGATGGGCCCGACTCCAGTCCCACAGGATCTAGTGCGGAATCTTCTAGATCAATCGATGTGTTGGATGTTGTCTCATTGCTCTACCTACAGAATATGCCCGTAAAATATAAAGATATTCATGCATGGAACGGTGGACAGAGTACTATGGCCTAGAAAGTTAGCTATAAACAGGACTAACAGCATTTAATCTGAGCCTAAGCTTAAATCTATTATCCTCTTTACTCCCCCTATTCTTGGAAGTTGAGAACCACCATAGTCAAATAGTGCACCGTGAGACAGTTGCGAAGTCGGTCCTGGATGGCTCGGAATGCTTTGCCACGGATGGCAACAGGCACTCTGTAGCTATGCTTTTTGTCCTTCCCACAGATTAGAATTGCATACCCCGTAGATATTTCCATGCACTCTGTATAATATAATCTCTTCCTACCTATTCTATACTCCATTCCAATGTACCTATGTACCCATTCCGTATACCATCCCATTCCCCGAAAACAGCCCGGACGAAGCTCGGATAATTGGATGACGCAGTTACTCGGCTACCTCCAAAGGCGGTCTCGGCTATGATTGGTTCGTTCGCCGCTCTTCTACCAAGTTCGACAGCCCGGGCCGACACTCTCCGGGCAATTTCTACGCTGCACTTGGTCCGTTCTCCCACTCTTTTTTCCTCTCGCCTTTTCCCTCAGAAAATTTCATCGTCTTCCTTTTTCACCCTCCACCTCCCCCTCTTCTCCTCTTATATCATACTCTTAGCTCCCCTCGATTGAATCGACTGGAGTACCTATCTATTTCCATTTTTTTTATTTGTATTAATTACGTTTAATGACGATGCTTTCTTCCCGCTTCTGCCGCGCGGTAAGTTAGATGCTTCATCTGTGGGCAACTAGACAGTCACTAACAGTTTCGATTCTAGCTCCCCCGCGCTACCTCTTTCGCCCGTGCTCCCGCCTTCAGAGTCCCCGCTGCTGTGCCCCGGAGATGGAACTCGACAGAGGGTGGTGAGGAGAAGGTTAAGGGCCAGGTCATTGGTATTGACCTTGGTATGTATTGTATTCAGCGGTCACAACCGAGGAGCTTTAGCTAACTCAATCGTTCACAGGTACCACTAACTCGGCTGTTGCTGTGATGGAGGGCAAGGCTCCCAAGATCATCGAAAACACTGAGGGTGCCAGAACAACACCGTCCGTTGTCGCTTTCGCCCAGGATGGCGAGCGTCTGGTCGGTATCGCTGCTAAGCGTCAGGCCGTTGTCAACCCCGAGAACACTCTTTTCGCCACTAAGCGTCTCATTGGTCGCAAGTTCACCGACGCTGAGGTCCAGCGTGATCTGAAGGAGGTTCCCTACAAGATCGTTCAGCACACCAACGGCGACGCCTGGGTTGAGGCTCGTGGCCAGAAGTACTCTCCCTCGCAGATTGGTGGTTTTACCCTCCAGAAGATGAAGGAGACCGCCGAGAACTACCTCAGCAAGCCTGTCAAGAATGCTGTCGTTACCGTCCCCGCCTACTTCAACGACTCTCAGCGTCAGGCCACCAAGGATGCCGGTCAGATTGCCGGTCTCAACGTCCTCAGAGTTGTTAACGAGCCTACTGCCGCTGCTCTTGCTTACGGTTTGGAGAAGGAGGCTGATCGTGTCGTCGCCGTCTACGATCTCGGTGGAGGTACCTTCGATATCTCTGTTCTGGAGATCCAGAACGGTGTGTTCGAAGTGAAGTCCACCAACGGTGATACCCACCTTGGTGGTGAGGATTTCGATATCAACCTTGTTCGCCACATTGTGCAGACATTCAAGAAGGACTCCGGCCTTGACCTCTCCGGTGACCGCATGGCTATCCAGCGTATCCGTGAGGCTGCCGAGAAGGCCAAGATTGAGTTGTCCTCTTCTCTCCAGACTGAGATCAACCTTCCTTTCATCACTGCCGACGCCAGCGGTGCTAAGCACATCAACCTGAAGATGACCCGTAGCCAGCTTGAGGGTCTCGTTGAGCCTTTGATCAGCCGCACTATCGAGCCTGTCCGCAAGGCCCTTAAGGACGCCAACCTCCAGTCCAGCGAGATCCAGGACATCATCCTCGTTGGTGGTATGACCCGTATGCCCAAGGTCACCGAGTCTGTCAAGTCGATGTTCGGCCGTGAGCCGGCCAAGTCGGTCAACCCTGACGAGGCTGTCGCTATTGGTGCTGCTGTCCAGGGTGCTGTCCTGTCTGGTGAGGTTACCGACATTCTCCTGCTTGACGTCACCCCTCTGTCTCTCGGTATCGAGACCCTCGGTGGTGTCTTCACCCGTCTGATCAGCCGCAACACCACCATCCCCACCAAGAAGTCCCAGACTTTCTCCACCGCCGCTGACTTCCAGACCGCTGTCGAGATTAAGGTCTTCCAGGGTGAGCGTGAGCTTGTCAAGGACAACAAGTTGCTTGGTAACTTCCAGCTTGTGGGCATTCCTCCTGCCCACCGTGGTGTTCCTCAGGTCGAGGTCACCTTCGACATTGACGCCGACTCCATCGTCCACGTTCATGCCAAGGACAAGTCCACCAACAAGGACCAGTCCATCACCATTGCTTCTGGCTCTGGTCTCTCTGATGCTGAGATCCAGTCGATGGTTCAGGACGCTGAGAAGTACGGCGCTCAGGACCAGGAGCGCAAGGCTGCCATTGAAGCTGCCAACCGTGCCGACAGTGTCCTGAACGACACTGAGAAGGCTCTTAAGGAGTTCGAAGACCGTCTCGACAAGGCTGAGGCTGACCAGATCCGCGAGAAGATTGCCTCTCTCCGCGAGTTTGTCGCCAAGAACCAGTCTGGTGAGGGTACCGCCACAGCTGAAGAGCTCAAGCAGAAGACCGACGAGCTCCAGACCGCCAGCTTGACCCTCTTCGACAAGATGCACAAGGCCCAGTCTGAGCAGCAGCAGCAGCAGCAGCAGTCTCAGGGTGGTGAGGGTGAGAACAAGGCTTAAATGTACCAACGTTGATGAGCCTGTATTTCTTACCCAAAAACCTTGTATAATTTTTTCTCTTTCTCGTGATGTTTGCATTATGTCTCCTACACAGCCTTCTCACTTTCTTCCCTCGAACTCTCCTACTACTCTCATGATATGTACACATAGTTGATTTTGATTTTACTGCCATGGTGTATCGGTGTTTTTTGTTTCATGTGCAATGGTTTACTCTCCGCTTGCTTTTCTCTCCTATGATGTCGGGATTTGATTCAGCATAACGTTGAACTACTTTATTTTTTTCTCTCTCTTTTTGTGTTGTTCTGGGCGGATATCCGTTGGGAAAACACATGTAACTTTATGAGTTTACGGCAGGGGACGGGCCCCAAAAAGGCGAAAGGAAAAGTGGTGGATTTTACGGAGCATGGGATGATAGAATCAGAAAAGTCTCCTCTCGATTCAAACTTTTCCTCCAAAGTACCGTAGTTCTGTTGATCCCGGATGGTGCCAAGATACAGAGTAGAGAGTACAGAGTCAACATGGGTAGGATAAGCCTTGCGTTGCTCTGCTTTTATTTACTCCGGGATATGATAGAGAAGAGTCATGAAAATGGATCGGAGGTGTCTGTCGCAAAAGACCCAAACTTAAGTTGTCCTTTTGTCACAGATATGCAGTCAACGTTTAGGGATGTTTCTGGTGGACTTCCTCTGCATCCACTCTACAAAAAGGACAAATTAGATGGATACACAACACCCCTCGAGGCTTTTGCTTGAGCGGGCAGCTTGGAGCAAAACCGGATCAGTGCAGTCTGTACAGAAACGATAGCTTTTTAGTACATGTGAAGAGATTGGTTGTCTCTCCCCTGGCAGAACCAATGGGATTGCCTCCCTGAATATTTCCAAGGAATGCAGAGATTATTGATTGAGATTCTCCACTAGTGATTGGAGGGGATTTTCTGGATGCAATTTTGGGTTCCAGAGTTGGTGTTTTTTTTTTTTTTTTTACGACGTACAGTACGGAGTACATACTGTTCCTGAACCGATCCTCTTTGTGGGATCCCCTTAATTTACATGATTGACTGGATGTGTTTCATAGTAATCTATCGATTCATGCTTGCATCTTGCTGTACATACATACCAGTACTCCGTAACTCCGTACTAGTACTAGTATTACAGTCTTCTATGATCTTCCATGGCCAATCTCTGGGGACATGTCACATGATCGTACAGGGCAGACGTTTATTGGCCGCATATAAATAATCAACCTTGTTTTATTTGGATCAGGAGTCGGTCATAGTTGAGAATACACATACACAATAGATTGGACTTGAGAGTACACAATAGCATCTATCAAGTAGCACTAGCAGTAGAGCTTTTACACAATACTGCAGAGTATGTACAAGGAGAAGTACTACCTACTGACAAAGTACACAGTGCTACTACACAGTAATCAATACTCGTGAGAACTATTAATATGAATTACACTAGTTCCATGGTCTGGTTTGTTGTCCCTCCACTTTTTTGATTAGTCGGGCGATTATTGTTGACACTAGTTCAACAAGGAACAGAAAAAGAATCCCGTGTCTGTCTTTCGTTCGTTTCGATTTGCTGTTGATCCCTTGCTCTTTCGCTCATTTCGTTCGCTCTCTCTAAATTTCTGCCGGAGATTTGTCGAGATTTGACTCCCCAAAAACGGGCGAGGTGCAGACGCTTTGCAGTGTATCTTTTTTTAATTTTAGTTCATTATTTATCTTTTTTTTATTGTCATCATTATGGTGACTATTGTTATTATTATACTACCCGCATTTCTTCTTTCTTTTCTTTGATTCCTGACTGGTGGCTACTTGAATCTAGTCCCCCTCCAAAACTGTCCAAGTGCAGGTAAGTCCAGTTTGGGATCTAATCCAACACCCTTGCCCCCCTCCTCTCTTCACTCTCTATTCTTTATCCCTCTTCTTGCTTTCTTTCTAATCTGACATCCCTTCTCTGCAGTCTATGATTGCAATCTCAACTCTCTCTGAATCCAATCCAGACTGTATCTACAGTCACTATGACGGTTGCTGCATCACCAGTCCCTCCCACCACTCTGCATGAGAATGGCCCCGTCCATGCTCACGGCCCTGTCAATCCCATGACGCTGCCTCGCTTCCATCCTATCGCCATGAATCCCAGTCAGCATATGCCTCCTGATCCCGCCATGCAACATCACTTCCGTCCGTATCCTCCTCCCCCGCCGCCGCAGCAACATCCGCATCCTCCTCCTCATCCGGCGCAGGAGTCCGGTCTGCATCCATCTCACATAGAGCATATTGAAGCCCGGTTGAGGCAATTGGAAAATGAAGAAGCAGCACGTATGGCTGCGAGGAGTCAGCTGCTTGCGATTCGAAAGCGGGAGGATGAGGATTTTCGTCGGATGACGGAGAATGCAGAGGCTGAGGAAGAGGTATTCACTTATTCAATTTATACCGAAAAGTAAAGAAGACTAATGGCTTTAGGAACTCCGGAGACAACGTAAACGACTCAAGAGAGAATCCATGGGTATTGGGGTTAATGGATCATCCATGGACTCGCCGCCTCTGCGGCCAACACCGCCGCGTCGATTGTCCGAAACGAATGCCGCCACGACTCTGGCCTTCTTCAAGCAGCAGACGCCTCCTGACCCTCGTCCACTTCCTACTCCTCCGTCTCAAGCTCCGCCGCACCCTCATTCTCATCATCATCCTCATACACACCCAGCACATCCGCATCAACATCAGCACCAGCATCCGCCGCAACCTCATTCTCACCCTCACGCACATCCGCACCCCCATGCTCATTCGCACCATGTTCAAGTCCATCCTGCTGTTCCACAGGCTGCACCTTTACCACCTCAGCCCCATCATCCGGCCCCTTTTGATCCATCGAGTGGCTCCATCCGTAAGAAGCAGAAGTATACGATCAAAAACGTTGAAGCCTGGGGCGAACGTCATGGACGGCCTGCAGCTCATGACCCGTCCGGCCGTGCACTGTGGAAACGTTCCTCGGACGGAAACCTAGTCTATCTGACGTGCCCTATCCCCGGATGCCGGAAAGCGGACTTTGTTACACTGCATGGATTCATGTGTCACCTGACCAAGAAGCACAAAGACCGTACGTTGGGAAGCCAGTCGCGAGCATTGGAAGTTTGCGGTGTAGTCTATGACCCGAACGCCCCCCTGCCCCCTGTTCGGACGGTGCAGCGGGCGTCTACAGAAGAGAGCCGGCTGGAATCCAACCAGGCAGACGGGGACGGGTACCCACAGGAAATGGAATATTCGACAGCCTCTGATGAGGAAGAGGATCAGGACACGTATGCGGTTAAATCAGAAGCCACAAAAAATCCGGAACAGCAGACACGGATAGAAGAATCTAACCCCGCATTCCCCCCTGCAGCACAATCTAATACGAACGGGTCGACCAAGCAGTCCATTTCGTCTATTATTGATAATCCTGAATCGACGGCACCACCACCGCCATCCAGCGAGACGCCAGCATCTGCTACCCAGGAGCAGACAACTCCAGTCAAGGAGAAGGTCGAAGCGACCGAGCCTTCTTCAGACCGAGAACCGAGTGAAACCAAAGAAGCCGAAGTAAAAACCGAGGCAAAATAATAATGTCTTCTCTTGTTGGATATATGCTGCATTGCAGATTTATAATACCCGGTTTTGTACATTTGGGTGGATATTTGTATGTTTAATATTAATGTCTCAATGAGCTTGTTGATAGACGGAGGCAGTTTGTTTTTGCATATTTGTCATCTACTTTCACATTCAAATCTAAATATCTATGAATCGAGTTATCCAGAAAAAGACAAAGCTATGCAGCATCCCTTAGGACTAGTAAATGGAGCACATACCCCGTACCACCTTTTAGTCCCTCCGGGAGATGTTCATCACTCAACCTATAGACCCAGAATACTTTGAGCGTTTCTTCCAACCACGACTCGAACACATCTGGAGCGCGCTGTTGCTGGGCGATTATGCAGATCGTAGGATTCTTTCCCCTCTCGTCAGCAGCCTTCTCAGGATGATATGCAGGCCGCAAACGACAGATATCTGCGCATGTCCGAACAAACGGCGCCACAAGGGCTTCGTTATAGATGCAATCACAGGAGAGGAGGAGGTCGAAGCCGTTATCCTCATCTTCATCGTTGTCGGATGTTATTCCAATACTCCTCTTCAGCAGCTCCGGCGCATCCTGTTCCCAATCAAGCGAAGTAAAGGAGATATTTGACTCAGACTGCACCTGCTTCGACCCTCCCTTCTTCTTCCCACCCTTCCCCTTCCATCCCGCAGACTTCTGCTTATACGCAACGCCCTTATTCTCATCAAGATTCTCCCTCAACAACCGATGCACATATTCCTGATCCGTAGCAACATAATGCTGTACCCAAGGTCCCAGAGACAGCGCCACAAGCCCCGCTATCCCACACCCAAGTTCAACCACCGTCTTCCCCGCAGGCGGCTGTAACGGTGAGTCAGGATGTGTCCAGAGCGGATTCGACCTAAGCCCCGAAATCCATTCTGCAAAGAAAGGCGTTATTTTCCACAGTACCGCACCAGTCGTCCCACCAGCCCTGGCCGACGAAAGTACCGAGGGCGACTGCTGGATTGTATATTCATTCCCGTGGATGGTGACCTCGAGGGAGTGTGCGCGGGAGTCGACGAAGCCTAGATTGTTGGCTGGGAATTCTTGGGCGAATAGGAGGAAGGATTCTATTTGGGGAGATATTTTTTTTTCTTTCATCAGACTTGCATCTAGTGGGAAACTAGGAGGTGTTGTGGTGTGTTGTCTTTGTTTGTTCTGCATACGCTAATTACGGGTGATATACGTACCCTCTTCGGAGTCCTCAACCGGATGGCCGAGGGATGAGAGAAATCCATCCATATCAGTGTTTTTTATGCTTAGCGTTGTATTGAATAGCCTTGTTATGCTTGCTAAAATGTTACTCTCCATGGGGTGAAAATTGATAAACTACAAATACTCTGATTGGTTGGATATAGTGGATCACATGACTACACGTGATATCCACCATACTTTGGTCCCAAACGGACTGAAACGATGCAGAACAGAGTGGAATGAGTTATCAGAAAGCATCTTGACTGTATCCATAACCCAGTCAATGTATCTGTTTGGCTAAGTGACTGCGCTGTAGAGTAGAGCATGTGTGTACAAGGTTGTTGGGCGAAAATCCCAACAAAACGTTAGTTCAGGACAGCCGCGCTGAGGTTACCGCATGCGTTCTGTGCCTGAGTTCTTTGTTTGGATGCAGTATCCAGCTGCGTAGGAATAGGGTGAGGATAAAGAGAGTATACATAGAGATATATGAAAAGAACTTCTATTTGGAATATAAGTACAGAGTACATATCAATACCAATTGCAGGTACCCGTCGCTACAAATATCGAGCTTCAGTTTCTTAATTTGAGGAGCTCGGCAAATTGCGTCAGTGGTCAATTCTGTACGGCAGCCCAGCCACCGGCACTGACCTCATTGCGCTGACAGTCCAGCTTCCGGCGGCGCATCGCTCAGTTCAGTTCTTCTCCCCTCTTGATCTGCCAACTCTATTCCTTTTCTTTATATTGCTCCGCCATTCTCCTCTTTTTTTCCCTTTCTGTTCTCACAGACAGAATTATACCACAGCGGTCCGTTTTTGTTTTTTTGCTGGGCCGCGGAATTAATCTGAGGTACGACGACTCTGACTTCATACATGGCCGGTTATTCTGCGCTGGCGCCACTCGCCATTACTGATTTTGTCCGTTTCCTCTCGTGTCTGGACGTTTGCTGACTATCTTCTTGTCTCTTCAGTTCCTAAGAAACACCCTAATCAATCCCGCAAACCGCCACAATGTCCAAAACAGACATCAACCTCCAACCCAAGATGGCCAAAAAGCCTCCCTTCACCGTGGAGGTCCCCGGCGCTGAACCCGTTCGAGGCGAGACCAAGCCCCGCCGTCACCTCCGCTCCAAAGACGGTCTGATCCTGCGTCCTGCCGAAGATGTCGGCACCACCTACGACGTCTTCAGACGGTCCGCGCGACTGTTCGGAAACGCGAAGGCCGTGGGTAGCCGGAGGTTGATTAAGACGCACATCGAGAACAAGAAGGTGAGGAAGGTTGTTGACGGGGTTGAGAAGGAAGTGGATAAGAAGTGGACATATTTCGAGATGAGCGGGTACTCGTACAAGAGCTTTGTGGAATATGAGCAGTTGGCGTTGCAGTTGGGTGCTGGGTTACGGAAGTTGGGGTTGGAGAGGGATAGTAAGATTCATCTCTATGGTGCTACCAGGTGAGTTTGAGCTCATTATACGGCCCTAGGATATAAAGAGAAGAAGCTAATTGGGTAGTGCAAACTGGTTGGCCATGTCTCACGGTGCTGCGTCGCAGTCGGTTACGATCGTCACCGCTTATGATACCCTGGGTGAAGAAGGATTGAAGCATTCTCTTAAGCAAACCTCCAGTGTTGCCATATTCCTCGATCCCGCTCTGATTCCCTCGCTTCACAACGTCCTCAGCGATGTCAAGTCGATCAAGCATGTTATCTACAATACCGACCAGGAGCCCAAGCAGGAGGATTTGGACAAGCTTAAGTCCGATTTCGACTACCTCAACATCATCAGCATTGAGGACTTGCAGAAATCTGGAGAGGAGAACCTGGTTGACCCTGTCCCGCCGGCGCCGGAGGACCTTTGCTGTATCATGTATACCTCTGGATCGACCGGTCCGCCAAAGGGCGTTCCTTTGACGCATGCCAACGTCATTGCTGCCAGTAAGTTCCTATACTTTCTCCTGATTTCACTAAAGAATGCTAACAACGATAGCCGCTGGTGTCAACGAGATCGTCGGCGATTACATCGGCCCATCCGACGCTTTGCTCACGTACCTCCCGCAAGCCCACATCCTCGAGTTCATGTTCGAGAACCTGTGTCTGTTCTGGGGTGGTACCATGGGATACGGTAACCCGCGCACGCTGTCCGAAGGTTCGATGCGCAACTGCAAGGGCGATATCAAGGAGTTCAAGCCCACGATTCTTGTTGGTGTTCCCGCTGTGTGGGAAACTGTCAAAAAGGGTGTGCTGGGCCAGTTGAATAAGAACAGCATTTTGGTCAAGAGTCTTTTCTGGGGTGCTATGTCAGCCAAGAACTTTTTGCTGTCGACTGGACTCCCTGGCTCCGGTTTAGGAACATGGTTTTTGGACAACATGATCTTCAAGAAACTCAAGGAGGCTACTGGTGGTCGTCTGCGGATCGTCATGAACGGTGGTGGTCCGATCTCGAAGGACACTCAGCAGTTCCTGTCCATGGCCATTGCGCCTATGATCAGCGGATACGGTCTGACGGAAACGGCTGCCATGGGTGCCCTTAATGACCCAATGGCCTGGAACCCCAACGCTCTCGGCGAAATCCCCGCGTCGGTGGAGGTTAAGCTGGTCGATTTCCCTGATGCTGGGTACCTCACCAAGAACAACCCGCCGCAAGGAGAGATCTTCATTCGCGGAGGCAGTGTGACATCGCACTACTGGGAGAATGAAGAAGAAACCAAGTCTGCATTTGCCGAAGGCGGCTGGTTCATGACCGGCGACATTGGCGAGTTCGATAAGTTCGGCCATCTGCGGATCATTGACAGAAAGAAGAACCTGGTCAAAACGCTGAACGGCGAATACATCGCCCTCGAGAAACTCGAGTCCGTGTACCGTTCGTCGCCCATTGTTGGCAACATCTGCGTCTACGCTGCCGAGGACCAGGCGCAACCTGTCGCCATCATCGTGCCTGTCGAAGCTGCCTTGAAGAAGGTGGCTGGCGAGACCAAGGTCAGCGGTGAGACTTTGGAGTCGCTTGTTCACAACGAGGACCTCAAGTCGGCTGTGTTGAAGCAGTTGCAGAACACCGGTCGAACCCTTGGTCTTAAGGGTATTGAGATTATCAGTGGTGTTGTCTTGTCGGATGAAGAGTGGACACCTCAGAACGTAAGTTTCCCTTCTACCGTATCCCGTCCGTCATTTATCTTGAATGCTGACTGACGTCCGTAGGGCTACATGACTGCTGCCCAGAAGTTGCAGCGCAAGAAGATCGTCAACCGTCACAAGGATGACATTAACAAAGCATACGGCAAGAAATAACGAGTAGTCAGATGCTTACGCTTACGTTTAACTGTTTGCTTTTGTTTGTTAGTTAGTACCCTGTCAGTATACCAGTTAGTTCAGTCATGCAGTTTTGATCGAATTGGCTTGCTTTTATATACTCCTTAATAGTAAAGTAAGCGTACTAACCCAATTAGTAAACTCCGCCAAGCCCATCTTATCGCATCGCATCCGTCTCCAAATCTCCATCTCCGCTCCCTCAGAACTTCTTGAGAATACCACCAAAATGTCACTCTGGCAGTACGTCCCTCCCTCCTTGCCCTAGCCTCCAATTACCTAAATCAACAACTCAAAATTTCCAAACAACAGATCATACCGCTCCCTAACCCCCCGCACACGCGCGCTCTTCGGGATAGGCATGGTCGCCTGGGCCTCGGTGGGACTGTGGACGACGCCGCAGGTGGAGGGGGCGCTGGGGATGGTGGCTAGTGAGAAGGAGAAGGAGGAGTTGGAAAGAAAGATGGCGGTTCGGGTGGAGAGGGTTGAGAGGGGGTAGTATTCGGGACTGAGGGTGGGGGATATCGATGGATGTGTGATACCCAGGTACAGAGGTGATATGGATGGATGGGATAAGCGAGAAAGGAAATAGGGTAAGTGGTCAACTGAATTAATCGATTGATTGGGTTGAGATTGTTATCACGGCGCTGATGCTGATTGTTGGTTTGGGTTGTCGATACGCAGTCCGTGCAGAGTACGGACGGATTACTCTATTACTCTATTTGGGTCAGATTCATGATGATATTGAAGCACACTATCTTATAAAGTTCAACCTATCGCTAATAGTAGCATAGATAGGAACATTCAAAATGGACCATAACAAACCCCGACGCATCCTAAACCCGAGCCCGAGATCCGGGCTGCTGCTGAATGGCCCAAAAATGCTATGATGCACAATACATTATACATGGTACATAATGCAGTTATCAGCTACATATGCACATAATACGGGTGGCTTGATTTACTTGCTTTTGCTTGCCTTTGCATGCTGTCGTGTTACGTTGGCATCGTCATATTCAGATTACGGGTCCCAGACTCAGCTTTCCGACTCCGGTTCTGGATTTAGTCAGGTCACGTGTGACTGTACCCTACCGGCTGCGTGACTGGGATATGGACAGAAACAGGAACAGGGGTAAAAGCCGGGGTAGGGATTGGGTGAGAAAGGGATCGAGTACTTTGGTATTGATTTTGCTGCATGCTGCATTGTGCATACATGTAGTGCAGGGTATGAAAAGAAACAGGTATTGATTCAAGGCGGATAGAAAAAGCAAGCTTCTCTCTTCATTTGTTGCTTCTAGTGGTTGTCGAATCACAATAGATCCAGGGTGCCGTCCTCATTTGAAGGCGTACGTCTACATACAGACTGAGTTTTGCTTTGCTTTGCTTTGTTTTGTTTTGTCTTTTTTTTTTTTTTTTTTTTTGCTCTTTTTAACCAAATGCATGCCATTGAACTTGTAGTCAGACTGATCCCCCGTCCATCAACTTCTCAAAATTATGCAGTCTTGGAGGCTGGCTAGTAGATCATCGTCAAATTACAAGCTAAACATGAAAAGAGCAAGCAAGCTCGTCTTGCTGAATGACATAGCAAGTATATCCACCGTGTAGTTAGTCTGTGTCGGTCGACATGGAGGATCGGGTTTGTCATGCACGCCTTGCACAGTAACCTAATCATAATCTAAAGATACCAATTGTCCATTCTTCGTATGAGCTAGTATCAAGAAACCTGTTAGCATTTTAGCAACGAGCATATCGTTCTACATTGATATTCTTTTCCCTTGTCCAAGATTTGGTTCGTTTCGAAGTATTTCCCCAAGAGACCAGATGGCCGTCTCAGGTTGGATAGAGTCCTTTACTTTGATGATTAGGGTCAGGTGAGCCACTGCTAGCGCAGAGTTGATAAGAGCCGTGGACAAAGCCTGCTAGCCAGTCTTCAACATTCTCATCAAATTTGCTTGCCAGGCGTATTATGTGGTAATTCGTTGGAAAACCTCAATGCTTAGCTTTCCTATATTTTAACGTCGTTTACCGTGCCTTGTGGTGTTATGATCTGACAAGTGTACAAGCCGTCAGTCTGTGGTATGTAGCCGTAGCTGGCGTGATTTCAAAAGATGGATGTTATCAAGAGCTGTCTCCTATTATATTCATTTGAACATGAACTAGTCGAGTTTCGGTTGGATGTTATATTTCTTCGAGGATAACAAAGGAAAAAGCCTCCTTGATACTACGGATGTAAACGGTGAACTTTCCAGATAACGGTTTCTTCAAAATTGTAGCAACGTCCAGTGGGAGTGATTGAGAGCTCGGTCGAGAGAGACAATCTACATGAAAGCTTATTAAATGAGTTATGGCAGTGTTCTTGTAGAGTTCGAAAATAGACAATTTAGGGACTTGCTAACTAGCAAGCAGCTTGCTCGACATGTCTTCTTGGATCATGTGCAGGTCGAGGTAGCCGCTCGTAAAGTATAGGTCTGCTGTTTATTCATATTGAGATGGATCGTCTTGGCGCGCCTTGTTTATGTACGCCCATATCGATAGACTTGGATGCCCTATTTAGAGAGTAGGTCAACTATCGTTCCCCAGGGTGTCGTATTGTACTCTGCATCTGTGCTTGCGTTAAGATGATTGGATTATCCAGGTTGAACTGACATTGCCTTAGACAATTCGTAGAGAGCTCAAACCAAAACCATCAGTTCTATAACTGGAGCAAAGAAAAGATTCACAAGCATAACCTAGGCACTTCTGATAGTGGCCCATCAGAGTGGATTGCGATTGGTATGAGAATGGAAGAAGATAGAAGTGAGGCGAGGGATTAAGGAGAAGGTAGTTTAAAAAGGGATAGGTTCAGTTACATTCACATACGCTTATTCACTATTCGATAGAAAAAGAAATAGACATTAAATAATCATAGACATTCTGCAGACAAAAATCATACTATACAATCATCATGACACGGGGTGGGGGGGAATAAAAACAGAACGACAAGGTGCCACCGAGCGAAAGAAAAGAATCATAAACGTTTAAGTGCAAGAGACACTAAGTGCACAGCTCTTGTGTCCCGTGCACCGAGTCAAATCGTCCAAACGAGTTATCAGCAAACGAACTAAACCCGCCACCGTTGCTACTACCCACAGCCGGCTGCGAGGGAACCCGTGGCGGATTCCGAATAAACGAATTTTCGTTCGTCTCATTCGGCATCATCGCGACCATCGACGCAACGCTATCCGGAAAGCTGCCGGGGCTCGCTACGCCGACGTCTTCCTCTTTGGTGAGCGTGTCGTATTCGAACGAGGGTAGTGGGTTGCGGAAGCCAAGTGTTGCTTCATTATCTCCTCCCTCAGTGCCTGGAATGTTCATAGCAGGTTTCCGGTCCTGTGGCATGTCGACCATGACGAATGAATTGTCGTAGGAGTCCATACTCGATGTGGCTTTGATGTCCATTGGGTCCATGGTGTCGTTGAGAATGCCCATGTCGAGGGTGCACGTCGACGAGGACGATGAGCCGTGTGGGCTATGGTCACTTAGAGGGGACTGCTCAGGTTTGATATGCTGGTGGTAATCCGTCCGACCATAACTTCCTGACGAGGCAGGCTCATAACCCATCATTGGAAAACGCCCTGGAAAGCCGGGGGGTAGCATGCCGCCGTTCTCGCCCGTGCCGCCGGCACCCCCGTCCGGATCCATGCTGCTCTGGCTATCCCTCCGATGTTCCCGATAGTGGCCAGGGGATCGGCCGCGGACCACCATCGGGTGGGACAACCGCCGGGCGATTTTGATCCACTCGTCGCCGGGCTTGCCGCCAATAGGGCGATCAATTTCGGCATAGAGATCCACGACCAGGTTGTAGAACTGCTGGGTTGCCCGGCGTTTGCCGTTGTTGGCCGTGGCTTTGGCGAACTGGATCCGTTCAAACGTGCATTGCGTAGGGGGATTTCCTGAATGTGAACCACTAACGTAGGACGACGAACCATAGTCGTACAGCCCTGCTGACTGCGATGCCATTCCATAACCATGTTGGCTGCCGTTTGCACCAGCAGGACCATGGCCGTAGCTCAACGGTGGAGGACAAGGCTGCACCGGGAGTATTCCAGGAGGCCGCTCAGACTGCTTATCTCGCTTCGGGCTGTGCTGCACAAGCTCACGAGACTCCTCGGGTTTCGAGTCGACAGTGGCAGAGAGCGACATGGCGAAGCTGCGTATTTGCTGGACACCATTGTTCTCGGTTTTCACCCAAAAGGGACCTGAACTGCACGGGTGCAATGAAAATGAGCACGTAACGGATAGATAGTTGCGTCGATAGCATGTCCATTTCTCGCCGTCAAGGAAAAACTTCTTGCTGGGAATATTTGCCCGGATCTCCGGCTTGATCGTCTGCCCACTCTTCAAGTTACCGACCCATACATGATGGAGAATGTTTGTTTCGGAGTTCCACGGAGGCGATTCCACGTCCCTGTATCGATGCATTGAGTCTAAGTATAGGTTTGGCTGGGCCATGAACGTATTATCGTAGCCTCGTGGAGAGCTGGTGAACCCTGGTAGTGATGGGAGCTGGCCACGTTGGAGGCCGTAAGGCCCGGGGAAGTTATCCGTTCTCCAATTTCCGGGGACGTTCGGATTAATCTGGGCGGCTGGAGGTTGACTAACATTGATTTCAAGGGTCAGTGGTCAGTTGTTCAAGGCCGGAACAAAGAGTCTTACAGAGAAGGCATTCGGTGGGTACCAATGTTTGACATTCTATCGTATGATAGAGCTGGAGAGGGAGAATAGATGGAGTTGGGTGTTGGAGAATAAGACGTTGAAGAGTAAGCTTCTGCAAAACCGTTAGCATGAGCGGCGATCAAAGCAAAAAAGCGAAACTACCGACCTGAGCAGGTATCGCCAGGGCTCATCAGCATGGAAGGAGAGGTTGCAAATCTGTCCCATCCTGTCAGCGACTCACAGGTAGAAGTAAAAGGCAACTAAAAGCGGTATGAGGGTTCCAGCTTCTCTCTCTCTCTCTCTCTCTCTCTCTCTCTTCTTTTTTTTTTTCTTTCTTTCTTTCTTTCTTTTTTTTTCAGGGTTGGAGCTTCATATGGACCATGTACACACTAGTGATTTCAAGATCTGACACCCGGGCTGTCGAATTGCATGGAAACAAAGACACTAGGGTAGTCCAAATCAAAAGGGGACAAACTTACGAGACATCTTGCATGGAAGCAGTGACTTGTGAATTGTATCGCAAGCCGTTAGAGACCGGGATGGAGACGGGTTGAGCCAGGGGATGACCCAACGTGTTGATCCTGCGATTGTGGTCGTCCTCGTCCATAGAGAACCCGGACGTGAAGGACCGGTGGGGCGAATAGTCACTGTCGGTGGTGACAGGGTATTCCAACGGGAAGTGATTCGGTTGTAGAAGGGCTGCTAGTATCAGTGAGAGATCGGTTAGCACCCGACGCTAATTTTCTTTGAAGCGCTGCGAATGAAAGACAAGGATACGGGGACGAGGCTTGAAAGAGCAAACAAACAAAAGGACTCTCCAGGCCAACACCCTTGTCCGAAAACAATCAACACTGCATGATGGAATGGCCGGAACACCAAGAGGCAAGGCAAACATCGAGAAAAAGAAAAGAAAGAAAGAAGGAAAATAGAAAAAGAAATGAAGGACCGACGTCAGATCCAGAGACCGAGATCAGTTGTCGGTGTTCATTGAAAACACACAACAAGGCAGAAATGCAAGGAGTGGCAGATTAACGGTCTACTTACAATGATTCATTGCAAATACTGGCTTCTGTTCTTCTAGTATTTTTTTTTTTTTTTTGAGAAATGGTTCAGATGAGGTGCTGACGCTGATTCTCCGGACACGTGCTTTCGCGAAGGGCCGGAAACACCAAGACAATTTTTGTTCAACCGGTTGATTGATTATTCGTAATTATTGGTTTGAATAGTCGACTGATTTAACGGGTCGGGCGATGATAGGTGGACGCAAGCACGAATGCTGGATCGACTGAAGTCAGTTAGGGTCAGAGCAAGTGAGGAGCAAAGTATAGTATAGACGACGAAGGCCTGACAGAGAAAGAGAGAAAAGGAGAGAAGATAAAGGACATGACAGCATATTAGCAAACGAGCAAGTGACGGTCTAAAGGTTAAGTATGGCCAGAGCGTGCGCGAGGTCTGATATCACGCCGGAGCGAGTTGTCATGCGTCGGAATCTTCGAAATACGCACGAATTGTCCATTGGGGCAAAGGAAACAAAAACGGAGATGGAAGACGAGAGAAAGGACAGCATCACTTACACTCAGACCCAGTGCTGGCTGCTGGAATGGACAGCGGATCTTGCAGCGCAGTAGCGGAGGAGGTGCTTTCCTGCAAGCTTGACTAGGGAATCTCAATGACCTTCCGAGCCTTCTTATAATACACGAGTCATTGATAGAGAAGAAGAAGTAGAAGACAGACACGGTCGATAGTTGTCTTCATCTTTATAAAATAGAAGGAAATCCCTTAATGCAAAATAAAAATATCCATACCATGGAAAAATAGAAATTCGGAAACGAAAATAAAAATAAAATAGGATATAATAATAAAAAAATAAAAAAAAAAAGCGATCCCAGCAACAGATCCATGCTCTTTTCTGCAGCCGATCTCTCTGGCTCATCATCATCTCCAGTTGCCGCATCGGGACCGGAGTCCATCATGGCACTTCCCTCCTTCTCTCTGCCTCTGCCTCTTGTTCTCTCTCTGCTGGTATAATTCCAAAACAAACCAAAGATGACCCGTGGAAAGGGTGGTAGCAATGGTAGCCTGCACCAATCATGGTCCGTATTGTCTCTTTGTCTCCTCGTCTCTTGTTCCTTTCTCCGCTGCTATCCCTCAATATCGATTACTCCTTAGCAAGGTCAGCTCTGGCAACTCGACGGGCGAATGCAGCGACATGAGGGCGCTAAGGCAGGCGATCCGGTTCATTCTGCTGTATTTAATACGATGCATACATGGCCGAATATACTCACCGCAGCCTTTTCTATACAGTATCTTACAGCTTCCAGAAAAGAATAGGAGCTGAATGGAAGAGAGAAAAAAGGGAAAAGGATCGACCGAGCGCAGCCAGGCTGTCCGTACATACTAGTTGGGCCAGATACATATTCGATGCTCAATCTGACTGTGCTGATTGGTGACTCCTTCCTTCCCCCCTCCTTCTGGGTGCCCGGGATCAGATGTCGTGCATTGCAAATCCTGACGGCGAAAGAAGTAACCTTGGACCAAGATAGTAGTAGAGACGTTGATGTTGTTGTTGTCAGTTGCGGATCGGCCGAACAGGGATCGAAGAAGTTAATTCGGGTGGATACAGGGCACGTGCATAGCATCATGGCAGCCTCATTACCATCAGTGTGTGTATGTGTGTGTATATGCTGGTGTGTATGTGTACTAGTGGCGGTGGTGTATGCACTTTAGATTAGAATCTACATTGTGCTCTAGTGCTAGACTAGTATGTCCCAGAGTGTTAATAGTCCGGAACAGTCTTTATACAATAAACTTTGCAGAATAAAGGATCTCCACTCTGCAATTGCCTTTTCAGGATGCTTATTCTCTACTCTGGAGTACTCAAGATTTTCACGGTGTATACACTCGACTCTGTAGATTAGTGTCCTCATGATTCGCGTGTCTACTCCCTGTCACGATGAAAATCTGCACTCGGCCGTCGGCCTCACCACCTCAGAGAGCCATAACCTACCATGCAAAATGCAATGAATAAATAGGATTCCAATCCTGACCAGTGGGAAAGCTCCTGCCCGAAATCTAGGAACTAAATGATCCGCACCGGCACGCAGGCAGACTCATACTAATCCTTGTCATACATAATTTATTACTGGTCCCATAGGCATTGCATAATTTGACTGGCTGGCGCTCCGGGTGTGACCATCCTTTAGAATCGGGATTTACTGTCTCAGAACATGGAGATGCTTCTTTGGGTATAGTCTCGTATACAGTCCTTACTGTTCGTACTTTGTGATTGATCCATACCATACAGTACTTACAGCAGAGCGGCAATGTAACCTCGGCCATGCGTCCCCTATCCCCGTCGGTTGTGCATTGCCGATGAACCGTTGGATATCGTCGCGAGTTGACCCAGCTATGAGAGGCGTGTGGAATCAGCTGAAACGAGAATAGGTTGCAATCGCTGTCCAAGAAGCTTTCCGGCGCCTCGTACATTGTGCCGGACCGTTTCCATGCGTTACCGTCAGCTCATGAGAAATCCCCGGAATGTCTGACTCTGCCAACGATGAGTGGCCCGATGACCTGAGCAAATTGAAAGAAAGACCATTATTCATTGTGGCAAAACAATGCTTTTATCATTCGAACCGGTAACATTGACACGGGATCAATCATTATCAACAATGCATACACACGAAGAGAAGCCGTTTCAACCTGTCTACTTTTCCTTCCGATCGTCGTCAACCCAAACAAAAAACACTCTAAGAACGCTTGGCGAATTCCACGCGGAGAATCAAGTGGCGATAACCGACTGTTCGAGTTAGTTTGTTCCTCTACTATACTGAAAACATGGGAAAACCTACAGCCATCCATCTTGTCGCACGCACGCGCCGCATCGTCCCGGTCTGCAAAACTGATGAAAGCAAAGCCCTTGGCCCGCTGTGTCTCGCGGTCCCGCGCCAGGAACACTCTCGTCACGCGACCGAAACGCTCGAACAGATCCCGCAACTCCTGCTCTTCGGCCAGTTCGCTGACCTGTACAGTGTCAATATCATCATCATCCGTTGTAATAACGAGGGGAAAACACATACGTTTGTAACCCGCAGCGTAGCCAAATCGTCCTTTTCGTACTTGCCAGCCATCTTCTCGCCGCCAGCAGCAGCCCCCTTCCGCAGATGAGGCGGCACATAGCTGCCTGAAGTAGCACCAAGTCCACCCGCCGCAGGCTCCTCGGCCCCCGCATCTCCACCAGCAGTAGGTTCGTCGATGGGCGCCATGGTGTCCTTGAACGGACATCTTGCTGTAAAGTGCTCTCCGCTGCAAATCCGACACTTGACCTTCTTGTCCTTGAGCTGGTCCTTCATGCTGCCCTTCTCGCCGCCGGCCTTCTCCTCCTCCGCAGCCTGCACCTTCCAGTTCACGCTCGGCCGGAAAACAATGTTCTCGCCCACGGAGGTTGTGTCGAACGACGGTCCCGCCGCGTGGCCCTTCTCCAGACCGAATTTGTCCCACGATCGGCGCTCTGCGACTTGAGGGTTGACTTGTTCACGAACAACGGTTGTTTTGATGCGTCGCGTGACCTTCACTTTCTTGCCGTCATCGTTGAATCGGTACGAGACCACCGTCTTTGTGCCGTCTTTGTTCGTTGTCACTTGCTGCGGTGGGAGCGCCGAGGGGTCGTCGAACTCCTCGTCGTCAGCCCAGTCAGCACGGCTAAATTTTCAGTTAGAATAAAATCCAGTTCTATAGATAATTTTCGCAAGAATATGCTCACTTTGCAGGTCGAGACATTGTGCTGGCGTTGTTGTTCTGTACCTGTTTGTTGCTTGAATTTCTTTCGAAAGGCAAATCCCGTTGTGGATTTCGTCCGCCGCGAATTGTGGCGTCCTGTGGCTAGTTAGTCACGTGAATCGCCGTGCCCGAACTCTGACGTGAGATTTTTACTTTTATTACTTTTCATCCTATTCAAAAGCTCATTCAAGCAAGAAATAGGATATATAGACATGGCATATATAGCACTACCCGGAATGTCATGGAGGATTAGTCCTTTACGAGCATTCCAAACAAACCCCTCCGACCCTGCTATAGCGTGATTCAAAACTTTCTAATCTCATCAAGAATAATCCAAAATAGAGCAAATTAAGCGTTACCACTTCCTATTAGTCCAGGAAGATTAGTGAAATCCAAGCATAGTTAACCTTCACACTACCGTGGTCTTTGTCGTTATACTAAAGACTGTACTCAAAGTGAGCAGAGTATATCATAGTCGACACTGAAGTAACGGCTGTTATCCGCACCACGGTCAATCGGACATTATCTTTTTCAATGTTGTCCAAGGTTGGCTCTAGAGTTGTGTGCTCTCTTATATTCAGATCTGGAAGCTCATTAGCCAGAGCATATTGCCCATTTAGATCGGCCATCTACTTACTCTTGTCTCTGTGCAGAGGCGGCTTTTCTCCTATTGGGGTATCCAGCTGATAGATTGTCGTCTTCATGCTCGTATATGTGTTCTTGGTCACGTGTCTGTATTGATGGAGACCATATACTATGAGCTATTATCGCCTTGGCCTCGTTAGCATGACATCGCAATATCAATAGGCATAAAACGCGCAGTTTCTTACCTTCTGGACAAGCCACTCCATAATCGCGACTCCCCATCTCCCGTGAAAGTTGTCCAGATCCTGTTATCGACAGACGGAATGATCACTTGAATGTCAGCGTAGCACTTACCTTCTCGCCTTGTCATGCACATATTTCAATATAATTTGTTCTAATCGAGAGCCCGTGGTGTTTTCCTGCAACGCGAGATTCAATTGAAGCTCTGGTAGCAGATGAACTGACCTCTCCAGCAGTCTTCATCAAAGCAACCCTCACGAAAGCAGTCCAACTGTCCACTGGTGCTAGTACTTCTATGTCGGGAGTGTAATAATTATGAAGATATCTGCGAAGATAAGTGTTTTGACCGAAGTCACCGACTAGGAAAATCGCTTTCATTTTTTTTTTCTCCGAGGATGGTTCGACCTAATCCTCCACTAGTTCATGTATCGCCTAGATAACAGGTAGAAAATCTCTTTCATTTTCTGCCCTGTCAACAGAAGCCGACCCCGACGAACACTTGCTTTCTGACTATCCGCTATTCCTGGGACAGGAAAGTGAAATTCGTCGTCAACATTTCCACTTAATGTCTCTTTACAACGGTTTCGAAGCGATGGAGTGCTTTTTCTAGCGTATCGAGGCCTCAGCCTGGCAAAGCCGACAACTGAGTCCCTAGGAAATTCCTCAAAGTGCCTGTTCAGGAACGTGCTTCCACAGAGCGCGCCGTTGCCAGGGACTTATTCCTTCAGATGTAAATTTGGCTTCAGTTGTACAATTAAAATGTGATGGGGTCGACTGTGCCACCGCCGGCATCGCAAAGAACAATCGTATCGCCGACTCTTAGCCCATGGGAATTTGATGCGTGTAGAGAATGTATCGAAGCAGCCTCAGACTCAGCCACAATCTGGAGCGGAGAAGCCTTGCCAAACCCTGCCCTTTCCGCACAGGCAACCGTTGCCGCTTTTGCCTTCTCTGGCCACATCGCGGGAACAGTGATAACAAAGTCCAAGGTCATCCCCCTGAAAGCTCGACCGATCTTGGATTCCAAGACTTTGACCGTATGGTCGCGTATAGATGTAAGGTAGTCAGTCACTACATCTTCCTCGGTGGCATGATAGGGCGGCGGGGCACGACGGGAGTCTTTGTGACTCGAAGATAGGCAAGAAGCTGTCCAGCGTTCGTGATAGGGCGCAAGCCAAAGTTCTATCCACTGCATCTGTGGCATACTTTCGGGGATTTGAAAACCCCGTAGACATGTTGGATGAGGCCTTTTATCTTCGTAAGCGATTTCACTAGGTACTTTGTCACTTGTCATTCCTCCAAGGGAACTGGAAGAGTGTTGGGGCCATTGATTGATGATATAGTGGAAGCCCGGCTGTCAATATCAGTAACTACAGAAGAACACGGAATGAGAATAGGGGAGGCTTTACATTTTTAGTTTGGGCCTATGCAACACCAGAGTACATGGTACCGAAATCGACAGCGACGACGATACTCATTGCTGGAGATCTCTTTATACGGCAGTCCTTCAACATGGAAAGCTGGCTCAGTCTTTTATAGTAGTCTTAGCAGATTATAACCACTGTGAGTTATGTTCTGTTATTGTATCTTGTAAGACACAGTGGTGATAGGAAAGGGAATGTTGAGGGGGAGATAAACCAGGTGAAGAAGTAGGCAATAGGAACCTGTCAGGCAGCTAACAGTGTCGACACCATAGCAGCATTCCAATAGAAAAATCTCTTGAGTCTAGGGGTTATCTAGCAGTCATTATGCTTTCTCTTTTCCTTGCCCTTGTTTTGACATCCTTCACCGGTCCTGGAAAGCTAGGAAAGATGCATCTAGAATCTGAGAATCAAAACAGTAAGGTTTCCACAGCAATTAAAGATAGAATTATCCCCAGGTCACTAGCTAACAGGCCTGTGTTGGTACTAGCACCAAGACAGACTCACTGTGAGCAACCCAGCGTGTGTAAAATTGCCATCATCCCTCGTTCCTCAGCATGGCTTACAGATAGCGTGTGAAAGACAACAAATCACTTGCGGCAAAGCAATCGGCATATTATGCAACTTATTCCTGAAGTCTTCAATGGCATAGAATAAGAATGGCAAAGCATTATGCGACGCATCAATTTCTTGGAGGCGGAGCTTGATGAATGCCATACCCAGATAATCAAGTCTCTTTCGACTGATGGAATCAGTGATACGTGGATCATGGGGGAGTATCCCCTTCTTCGGGAGAATATTTCCAACTGGCTCAAGGCGTCTCCTGAAATCAACAATTTCCTGTCTGAGTTAAATATAAAGAGAAGTGACATAGCAATCAGAAATCCGCCAACGTTGTTTCCGGAAGGGTTTGCCGCTGCAAAATCGGAGGCATTGACACGTCATATCCAAGTACCTTTACAATCAGGTCTTCAGAGTGCTGGTCTTCGTGGCACCCCCGGCAGACCTTCAACTCTTCGAAAATCTCCATCATGGAGTGTCTCTTTTAAATTTAGAGAAGAATAACGTTGTGCCGTTAAACTAAAGAACAAATTGAATGTCATACTAATATCTTTTCAGACATTGGCACAATAAATTCGTGGAAGTCAAACACACAGCGAAATTATACTTCTCAGGGCTTTGAGAACCAACTCTACGTAAGCCGTATTCAACTTAAGAGTACATCTGTGACTTTAAATGAAGTGTTCAGTTCTGCGGGATTGATCAACTGGAGGTGTAAAGCAAACAGATTCATGGAGGATATAGCGAAGCCAGCTGCAGCATTTTGCAGTTGTAATGAATTGCTCCCTTGACATATATCACTAGGACTGGTACTTGACTGCGAGTGATACAACAAGGGCATTGTCAGAAAGCGTGACATGACCCATTTCGCCATAATGGATGGCTTGACGCATCAGAGTATTCGACAGACGAAATTCAAAGGTCTTCCAGACCACGCAAAGATAGGTAACCTGCTTTTGGTGATGCACCCAGCGCTTTTCTGATGTGGAAAGGAAGGAGAAAGGGACGCCCAGATTGAAAAAGTCCCCATTCTAATCCGTGTGGCTGTTTTGTTGATGCAGACAATAAAGCCAAGAACCATATGTCAATGTTCTCCTGGGATAAAGGAATTCTTCTCTGGCAAGATCAAGAAAGAAGGTCTAGATGAGAAGCTTACTCGGGGCAAGGAAAAGTATGAGAGTTCTTCGGAATAAAAAAGGGCACATGAGCAGTACAACAGCAACGGTAGAAAATATTAGTTCAGAATTTGCTCACTCACAATAACTTTCTGCATGAATATATTCATTTTGCTCTGAGAGGACCATCGCCCCATTAAACTAATTTCATATTATGCTATTTAGCGGATCATCACGTATGGAACTATGGATCAATATCAGAATATACATGTATCTAAAATAGCATGAGTAACTATATAGACCATAGACGCCAGCCAGAAGATAGGCAACTATAACATTTGTGGCAAGTTACCTTTCCTAGCAGATAGACAGTGTCATCCATCGGGCTCTGCGATATCTTGTCATGAGTCACAGCCAACATGGCTCTAGCTGCGGTCATTTCAACCAAGCAAGGCACATACCCATGCAACAGACGTGTCACGGGGTGTCATGTCTTGCACCCGCTCTGTCAGGTTGCTAGACATGTGAAACTCAGGAACTGCTGGAAGGTAGTGTTACGTCCACTCTGCCCGGTGCACCAGCATCAGTACCATCTCTTTGTAAAGATAAAACTCATAAATTCATAACCAAACGCCGCGTCCTATAATCTAGATCTTCTATACATAACAGTCAATTCCCAAGAATTGTCCGATCATTTGATTCATTTCCCAACATAGGAAAAATCCGGCCCGGTAAACTCATAAGCATACTCCGCAACGTCAAAACCCCAGTCGCCTGCGACCTTGGTGCCTGAATTGCACTCACTGGGCTTGGTTGCCGAGTTGATATGATTATTGAACGCCTTGCAATACGGTCCATCTCCACAGTCAGTAACATGAACCGCTCTTCGACAAATTCGTTGAGCTCTTACTGAGCAATGAGATCACGCATGTTGTGGTCAATATAAGCCTTGACAGCATGAGAGACTTCATATTCTACATCCTTTTCAAGGTTGAGCTCTGTTTTGCTCTTCTCATGGGATAGCTCCTTCTCAATGTCAAATTTATGGCGGCTGGACACAAGCCACTTGACTTGAGCGCTGGGATCTGACAGTGATTCAAGAATGAACCCCAGGAGTTGCTTCAATTCTGACTGACATTCATCGAGTGCATCCGCCACCAAGTACACTTGGTCCAGCCGGGGATCGCGCAGCATGTTGTGAAGAATTCTGGATACAGCAATAAATGCATTGCTATCCTCGAATAATTTTGAACTTGCTGTGTCATATTCTCCATGTAGGTGTGAAATGAGAACAGGACATTGATGAACCATTTTGTAAACCAAGCCCCTGAGGACAGCAGTAGCGTTGTTGAGTCTTGCATCAGTAGCCTGGCAGAATAAAAAGGACAGGGCCTTGGATCCAGGAATGGACTGCAATTCCGTGATAATGCTGATCACGAGCATTGTCTTTCTTTTCCCAGGGTCTGCTCTTATCCACAGGAGCCGGGTCGTCTCACTATGTCTCCAGTCTGTGAAGGAAGGATGGTTCAGAATCCATGTAGAAGATTCAGGCAACAGTCAACCCTTACTACCTTCAATGCGTTCCATGTCATGCTCAGGATCAGTGAGGTGCAGGTCTTGTAAACACTTTTTGTCCTCATTTTGCTCTTAAAAATCTTTCTGCAACGCTGCCTGCTTCTCAAAGCCATGGTGGAGGTCATGGAAGATGTTATGAAGATTTCTTGTTTCTTCCTCATAGGTTCACATATGATATCTCACATGGCGGCTCAACACTACGGCAATGGGTGATACATCATAAACACCATCCAGTCATGTCGCCAACAATCCTCTTAAAACCTCCTCATTATCTAGATAGATTTCCTCTTCTCTTTTCTTCCTAGATTCGATATTCTCATCGATGGCTACAATGGTCTAGAGAGGAGTTTAGTTCGTTATTATCTACCATTTTGAGCCCGTGACATTCTATGTAGATTGATTACGAATTATATGAATGTTGGCTTTAGTATTTCTTATTTTATCTAGTATCATATTAAGACTAAAGATCGGTGCTTTTATTTATAAGGCTTATTATGTCGACTCAACGCTTCAAAGCCAGTCAGTGGCTGATATCAACGAACGCCCCATCCGAGCAAACAAGAAGGCGCTATTGTGGCCACACATTCCATGGTTTAAACCCCCTTTCTCCTGTAGATGGATTTCTCTTCTTCTTTTCTCTCCATATTTGGTATTCTCGTCCATGACTACACTAGTTTAAATGGGGATATCATTTCGTTAATTCAAGCCTGTAACAGACATGAGTTTCGCTCTTTGTACAGTCTCTGTCTTGTCTTTGCCTCGCCTTTTCCAAGTACTATCACAGCTAACTGTCTTTTAAATGTATCCACGGTTAGGCAATCCTGGAGTCATGTATTGATAGGCTAGAATGGAGAAAGAACTAGGCAGAGCTTGTTAGACATGGGCTATCTTACCTATCTACTGTGCGTCGAGAATTGACGGGTTGTAACCCTATGCCAAAAGAGGAAGAGATCAAACAGACTAACATCATCAAAATGTCGTGACACTTTAAATAGAGTTTGATAAATGAAAAACTATGACAGTGCCCATTCCATCTATGACATAACGTTATATCTCCTTGCCTATGAGGCTATGAAGATAGGTGGGAGGCAAAGAGGACCAGAAAATGAGAGGTCAGCCACGGCTTGGGAAGAATTCAGACCTTTCTTGACCCTGACATAGACATTGTCTTGCTATTTATGGCCATCCTCATGTTTTCATTTATTGTACAATTCTCATAGAAACACACACCAGACTCAACTTCTATAGTCACTACTGCTCCTCTTATCCTAAGCGCCGATTATGTCTGCGTAGATGTATCGCTCATTTGTAACTTGGAGAAGTCCTAAATGCCTCTTGTGGAGCATTGGGGTCCTTGGATACACTGTCGTCAGTCATTATTATAGAGTGATCATCGGGAAATACGTATATACATGGTACAAGATTATGATGTATCATGATAACGAGGCTGAATAGCACTTTTTGTACTGGTCTTGGCCTCATAGGGCAAGTCTCGAGATTTCTGCAGAAAACATTTACAATAGTATATATTTATTCCGTATCCTAAAAAATCTTCCAATGTTACCTACCAAATACCTTCAATTCGATAGGCCTCAATAAGCAATAACTGACTGCCGCAAAGGCAAACGCCAACTCAAAGCCGATATCAGCGCCACTTGGCGCGACGCCAGCGTGAATGGCAATAGGTCCAGTATACCACGTTTGACTCATACCAGTGATCATACCAGCGATTCCAAACCCAAAAGCGACGGCAGCAGCAATACCAACGGGCAGCTTGTGGCGATCCTCATAAATCTCTGGGCGATACCCACCAAAACCACGCTTGAAGACGAAGTGGTCAGAAACAGCGATACCTGAGTATATGGCAAGCCAGTACGCGATGAAGTTCATGAAATTCTCAAGGACGCTTTCGAAGTGTGAGTATCCCGGGATACCAATCGCAATTGAGGCACAGGAGCCCAGGAACACCCAGATGAATCGTGGCACGCGTTGAGTGAAGCGACTCAGAACCTGAAGCGTTAAAGAGACAGAATAAATATTCGGGCAGTTGTTGGCGATAATTGAGAGGGCGAGAATGATCAAACAGAAGTCACCGAATCTGCCAAGAGGCGCGAGAACAGCGCTGAGCAGGCCTCCGTTACCTGATGCCGCATATCCCAGCTGGTACTTGTTGTCTCCACCGTTGATCTCTGTGGCCGTCATGATCGCAATCGCCAGCATCTGGGTGAACAAGAGAGGAGGGAGGAGCCCCAGCCAAGCGGAGAAAAATACCTTGCGACGGCTGCGGTTCTTGGGCTGGTATACTGTGTAATCGGCGGCATAGCTGGTCCAACCGGTTGCGAAGCCGTACACAGTCGACCCAAAGGAGAGACAACTACCCAGTTCCGATCTTCCCACTCCCATGGGAAGGTTTTTGAAATCGCCCGAGTGAGCAAAGGTTCCGAAGACGATCATGAACACGATGAAGGTTGGGATCCAGCTCCAGTACTCGTATGCGTGGACGACCTTGTATCCGGCGAATGTGATGAGGAGAGTGCAAATGGCGATTATGAGAATACCGGCGAAACCAGGTACATCGGAGTTCACTGCGACGATGAACTGGGCACCTACGATGGCGTTTGCTGCAGACCAGCCCACGCAGGCGAGGACATTGAGGATAGCGACTGATACAAAATGATAAATTACGACGGATCGCAAAAGAAGGAGGAGGCGTGGGTGTGCTCACTGAATTTTGTTCCATACCATCCAAACCAGAACCTCGACAACACCATTTGTCGCAATCCAAACGGAGGTCCAAAGCACGAAAACCAACAGACAGTCATGATACCCAGAAGATTGAAGAAAAGATCGACGAGGAGGGCATCGACGAAGCCAAGTCCGTAAAGCGACTTTCCGAGGACACCGATAGCGAAGGAACTAACGACCATGTTGGCCGCAAGCCACTATGTCTGGTCAGCTCATGCGAGCGCACGCTGTAGTATTATCAGCGACATACCATGCTGCTAATGTTGAAATATGAGGTATCTGTTTGTTCATCTTCTGGTACTCGCTCGATACCGCGCTGCTCGATATTGAGCTTTCCTGCCAACCGCTGGATCCTTGCATACCACGAATCGCCATACGTGAAACTCTCCCCGGGCACTGCACCGTCGCTGTTACCGTCGACGGGAACGTTGCCCACTTCCGGGGCCTTTTCGAGGTCATGATCGACACTGCCGAACATGATGCCTGGTTTGTTGTGAATATGGCTGGACTATGTCTTGTCAAGGGCTTTGCGCGCGGATTTCCACCGGCACAGGAGAGATTGAACAATTTGGGTTGGGGTGCGAATATAGGAGGGGCTAATCGGAGCTAAGAAAGCTCAGCGATTTAGCAAAATCAAGAAGGAAAAAGGCAAAGAAAAAGAAACCGAGACGAAGGACACATCTTTTTTCTTTCTTCTCCTTTCCCTTGAAACCAGGACCGGGGGATAGCATTTTAATATGTGTTCGCCAACGCCCACAGAGATAACAAATTCCTTCACGTACAGTGAACCGCGTCTACTATCAAGGCCCACTTAACGTGTTCTAATTAGGAACAGCGAGTCAAATTGGGAAAAAGATACGGACGCGCCGGTAACCATCGGGCCACGACGATACGTTAGTGAAACTGTCGCGTGCGTATTTCCCCGAAGAGGGAGGGCTTGGTCAGGGCTTTCCCTCCCCAGGATGGATACAGCCTCTTCGTTGCTATACAGCGTGCAGATTGATATTTATCTAAATATAGACTTCCTATACTGGCATCTCTTGGCTTTCCCAAACGGTCCTCGATATGCAGCACCAGAACTCGAGGAAAAGCAAGACAAGCCTTTTTTGTGTTTGCTTCCAGAACGGTCACTCTCCACCCATCCCCGAGAGTTTATCTAGTCAGCCAATCACGCCTATAGTTGGCCTAGTGCTCCGAAGACTCCACCTATCGTCTGCAGGCTTTGCTATCGACTCCACGAACGTGCCCCTATTGGCGGGCTATTCTCCTTTTGACAGCCTTGGACCACATGGTCGCTGCTACGAGGGGCTCATTGGATCAGAGTTTGCGCGGTCCACCAAGAGCCACTGATAAGATCCTGATAAGGACTGTTCTCCGATACAGCCGACTACTAAGATATCGGATTATCCGGTGGCCAATGGAAATTCAGGCATTGCATCAGGGACAGGCGTGAGCAACGAATCGGGAAATGCTGGAATCTTGATTTATTCATTCCGAATCATCTTACAAGGGCGAAGTACTCCGGACAAATGCCAGCAAAAACTAGTCACAGCGTGGGCATGATCGCGCACGACACCAAGTACACATTCCGGAGCATGATGCATCACGACCTTCCCACACCGGAGCTCGCCTTGGAAGATGAGATCTGATTATTGTCATCAGCAGAATCTGATAAGCGTCTACCTCAGCTGGCCGCCTCCGAAGCGGAGCTTACCGGGTCCATCAGCATACAGTGTCCGGTTATCTGGGTAATCTATGGGGCACACTATGCATACAAACATGGATTCTTGCAGTCCGGGGTGCTAGTCTGGAGAGAGATCCATACATTGGTGGATCCATGGGCTTGAGGCCATGATGATCTAGATCCCAAGTAGACCCCGGAACTTATGGTGAGGTATAGGACAAATATTAATGTTCGCACATGGACTTCCATGTCCAGAAGAACTCGCCGGTAGAATTATGTGATCCTTGTCTATATTGCAGGGGCTGTTGGTCCATTTATCGCCATGATTCCTGTACGCAAATGGCTACGGTGCTTGGGCAACTAGATACGTAGCAAGAGCCCATGGTTGGTATACTCATCATAAGTGCAAGAATGCCTTGTACTCAGTATGCCTGAGATGGCTTGCGTATGTACAATAAGGTCCTGTCAACCAGACAATCTTCCGCAAATATCCAAAAACGAAACGCAGCGATATCCATAAGAAACATGATGGGAATTATATCCAGCAACCCATATCAATCGAAATCCAATCATTTACAGCTTCGCAATCATCTTGTTGCCCTGCGCCAGGAGGACAGCAGCGTCATCAACCAGTTCGTCGACGATGGCCTTGGCAGGCTTCTTCTCGTCGACCACGGCGGCGGTCTTACCCATCAGGTAAGGACGGGCGTTGTCAATGGTGTCATCGTCAACATCATCAGGCAGGTTCTCGAAGTCGTGCTCGACAGGGATGACACCCTTGGCGGTGAGTTCCTTGATCTCCTGGGCGCGGTTCTCCTCCCAGTTCTGGATGTAGGCGTTCTTGCGGACACGAAGTGGACGACCCTAGCTTGGGTTAGTCTTAAGTCGTGGATAAGAGAAAAAAAGAAAGAAAGAAAGAAAGAAACTCACAGTGAAGATAATGGTGCGAACAGTGTCATCAAAGCTGGCGGTACGGACAGCCTCCTGGTGAGCCTCAGGAGCACCAGCCTCATCAGCCAAGATGAAGCGGGTACCAATCCAGACAGCAGAGGCACCCAGCATCAGAGCGGCAGCAACGGTTTGACCGTTGTACAGACCACCAGCCGCAACGACCTGCACGGGCTGACCAGTCATAGGGCTCTTCTTGCCCCGGCACAGCTTGGCAACGGTGGGGATAAGGAGGGTAGTGGGGACATCCCCAGTGTGTCCACCACCCTCACCACCTTGAGCGCAGATGATATCTGCGCCGGCATCCAGCGATTTCTGAACGTGCTTGGGGTGGCCGATCATGTTCATGTAGAGGATTCCGTGGCTGTGGAGTCTGTCGACAACGTGCTTCGGGGGGATACCGACAGCGGAGACGAAGAGCTTAGCGCCGCTCTCGATGATGATGTCGACGAGTTCGTTGAGTTTCCCCTTGGTGTAGTCGTAGCTAAAGAAGAGCAACGCATTAGCATCGGACCTTGACCGTAGATACATGGGAGACTCACTTGGTCTTCCGAGCACTGCCGCCAACCTGGGGAAGCAGAAGGTCAACACCAAACGGTGCGTTCTTGTCATGCAAGAAGCTCTTAAGTTCGTCAATCTGCTCACGGAGCATCTCGGGGGTGTAGCCAACACCACCAATGACACCGAGACCACCGGCGTTAGTGACTGCTGCGGCCAGCTTGGGCCCAGCAGCCACGTTCATGCCTGCCAGCAGGACGGGGTGGTTGATCTTGAGCAGATCGGTGAGGGTAGTACGGATTTTCTCTGCAAGACAGCAGTCAGTACCATAATACTCCAGCTTCTCCCTGGGCCACGTGTGGAGAAATGCGCCGAGAGCTGGGGAAAGGAAACTTACGAGGAGAGGCCATTGTGTATGGGGTATAAAGTTCAAATACGATAGATAGGTATATAGGGAGCACGCGGTACAATGAGGGAAGGAGAGATTGATATGAAAAGCAGGGAGAGAGAGGTCGTTGAGAACATCTAATAAGAGCAGCGCCAAAGAGGAGGCGATGGGGCAAAAAGCAACCGAGGCGCAACGAACCGAGGCTCGTCGGCCTGAGTGTGATCCGTGCTGCCTTACGATCCAGGCAGACTTTCGGTTCCTGACTAAGTCACATGACTAGTTTTCTCGACACCTCAGGAGACAAGGCATGAACGTCAGCGTCATCTCGACTGCCCGCCAATGACGTATTCATATGTTTGTTTTCTAGAAGTCCAATATTTCTCTTTTAACTCGGATCGCAGTCAGTTGGCTGCCACTGGCAGGAATGAGATATCCAAATTGGCGAAACAGCGCTACATTGCTCAATTGTCGCGGTTCTGTATGGCATCAGCAGCCGCAATCTGCAAGCGAATCGATAACCGCGTGTGAAAGATCATACGCAAGTCTAGCAGCAAGGTATGTTTCTTTGGATGTGCATTAACGCTCATTTTCAATGTTTCTCCTCTCTAACCTCTAAATAGGAGAGCACATTCCTTGTGTTCGAGTAAGTCTCGCCTCAGTCCTACCCGTCCTCTTCTTTTTTTTTTTTGGCGGGGAATCGTAACTAAAAACCTCGCATAGGGTTCCTACTGCATACACGACCATCACCAGTGATTTCCGAGCGTGCCAATTTGAGACCAGTGAATCAACTGTCTCTACGGAATTTCTCCAGTTCCCAATTGCATCATTACCGTTCTAGGATGGATCCCGTTAAAGGCTCCCACCGAGCATTTATTGCCTTGGGGAGCAATATGGGTGACCGCGTGGACATGATTGAGAAGGCATGTCTTGAAATGGACAAAGCGAATATCAAAGTGAAGAGGACAAGCTCGCTCTTTGAGACGGCACCTATGTATGTTCTCGATCAGGATCCGTTCATGAACGGTGTTTGTGAGGTAAGTCTGTCTAATATCGATTCAAGGGATACGGAAGATGTTTACCAACTACTAGGTGGAAACAACTATGGAACCACTTGAGTTACTAGACACCATCCAATACATCGAGATTGAACTGGGGCGAAAGAAGTTGATTGAAAAAGGCCCGCGGTCAATTGATTTGGATATCCTCCTTTACGACGACCAAGTCTTCTCCCATGAACGGCTTAATGTCCCGCACAAGCTGATGCTGGAACGTGACTTTGTTCTACGCCCTCTTTGCCAGTAAGTGCTGACCATATGTGTAAATCAAGAAACCAACTAACAGAACCAGACTCATTCCCCATGAAAAACCACCCGGCCATACTACAACCTATCTCTCCCACTTCCACTCCCTCCCTTCCCCATACCCAGTCCCCATAACAACAACCCCCATCTCCCCAACCTTCCCGTCTCTCCACTCCACAGACCCAACCCGCCCAACCCACATAATGGCCATCCTAAACCTAACCCCAGACTCCTTCTCCGACGGAGGCCTTCACTCCCCCACGAACTTCTCAGCCCTCACCGCCACAGTCCAGCAATTCATCGCCTCCGGCGCAACAATCATCGATATTGGTGGTGAAAGTACACGCCCAGGATCCGTCCCCGTCGGCGAAGAAGAAGAACTCAGGCGCGTGATCCCGGCCATCAAACACATCCGCACCAACATCCCTGAAGCAAGAAAAATCGCCATCAGCATCGACACCTACCGCGCGCGCGTTGCAGAGGAAGCTTGCAAAGCGGGAGCGGACATAATCAACGACATCTCAGCGGGTCTCCTAGACCCAGCCATGCTCCCCACCATAGCCCGGACAGGGAAATCAGTGATCCTGATGCACATGCGCGGAACACCAGACACCATGACAAAGTTAACCGACTATCCGAACGGTGTCATCAGGGATGTCGGAACCGAACTCATCGACCGCATCGCCGCAGCCGAAGAAGCGGGTATCCGCCGCTGGCGTATAATCCTCGACCCGGGACTAGGTTTCGCGAAGAATCAACCTGAGGACCTCGCTGTCCTCCGCGAACTGCAACAGCTCCGCACAGGTATTGAGGGACTGGAGTACTTCCCCTGGTTAATGGGACCTAGTCGGAAGCGGTTTGTGGGGCATATCACGGGCGTGACGAAGGCTAGTGAGCGTACCTGGGGCACTGCAGCGACTGTTACGGCGAGTGTTGTTGGGGGCGTGGACATTGTGCGTGTCCATGATGTCAAGGAGATGTGGCAGGTTGCGAAGGTTGCTGATGCGATTTATCGGGTTGAGTAGTGAAGTGGTTTTTAGGGGCAACGAAAGGCTTGTTGATCAACTAATGAGGCCTTGATCTTGTTCCGTCTGTTTTCAACAATACATGTACATTATGGCATGGCTTTCGCATTTCCTTCATGATGTTATTTATCAGGCTTAGTAGAGACATAGAAACTCGGGTGAGCTTGGAATGCAATTGAACGATCCAGCCTTGCGCTTGTCTGTATGCAAAGATCTGACCGACGAGTAGGCCGATTGACCGACAGGTGGCAGCATAGAACAAAGTGCCGTTTTTCTTAGCCATTTATTGGAATTGCTATCGGGACCGGTAAGTTGGGTGAAGAAGTCCAAGGTGAATAAGCGATATCAAATATATAACAATCCTAGCGAGGTCATGTTCTGCGCGCTGATTTTGTTCTGTAGTAATAGGTTTAGAGAAGGCATTTCAATATCCCTTGGTAGTGACATGTTTTTGATGAAAAGGTCAAACATTAAGTTTGTAGTACTAGTTGTACCATCCAGTTCAGTTTGTTAATAGAAATTTCTTTTGACAACGGTAAACTGTAACCCACTAAATCCACTCTTGAGCTGCTTTAGGGAAACCAACTCAGTCTGTCATGTCAGCCAGAAGCGTAGAGAGACCAAGACAGAGATGCTTGAATCGTGCAATATCTTCAAGACCGGCATAAACCAAAGCATTCATTTGGAACAACAGGTTGAACATTTTAATCATCAAACTGTTGTAACAGGTGTTCGGCTTTGTCGCGGATATATGCTGTATACTGAGTTCAGAGACACAATGTGACTGTAGCAGTCTGCGACTTTCACCAATATACACAACCTCCTGTAGATGTCAACATGACCAACATCCCTCATTCAAAATCTAATGGTTGTCTGGTTCCCAAAAGGGATCCAAACAGTCATAAAAAATCCGCGGTTGCCAAAGGAGGGCTTCTGGGAGGATTGAAGAAAATGTCGGGGAAGGAAGAACAGCAGCGTTGAAGTCGCCTATACCAGTATCCATTTCAGTCTGTTCCTCAGCGAAAGCAGTCCTGTGAAGAGACAGTGTCGTTACTCTTGGAGACTAGCGAGCAGGCAGTGACAGCCGCCCAGAGAGATATAACATACAAGCCATTCATCCTGGTAGACGAGCAAGAGGAGAGGTTTGGATGGATTAGAACAGGTCATTGAGAAGGGAATGGAGGATGAAGTAGAGAAAGAGTATTGAGATGGTTCTTGTTGAGAAGGAATATTGACAACTCGCTCAGAATTCTATAAATTCAGAATATACATAATATCATAGCAAGAAATGAGTATAAAAACAACGAGCGAAATCCCAATTTGGAAAGAAATTAAACTAAACCGCGAGTAAAAAAAAAAAAAAAAAAAGAGGGAAAAACAAACCAATACCAAACCATTCATACACCGATGGACAGACGAAGCCCCTAGTTCAACCCTTGACATTTACCAGTATGATTGCCGAATCAGGACTAGAGGTATAAAAACAAGGAAAACTACATAGATACCGGGGAATGCATAGCTCGACGCTGACAAAAGCACACAGCTCCTGTGGACAAGCCTGATCATGTTAAAATAGATATTCTGTAAAGAGACGTCATTTAGCTGTTCAGGTACGTGCGAATGGCACCTATTTTAAAGTTGTGGGTTAGAAGAGACTACTGATCTCAACACATCATTGAGTACTCACCTTGCAACTTCAGTGCACCATCACCCATAAGCTGGGTCAGGTTTTCAAGATCATCACCGGCCGTGATGCCGAACCGGCGAACAAAATCCCTTGCCGAGGCCTCCAGGTCACCGTATCCATCGTCAATTGGCGGAAGGTCATCTTCGGGCCGGCCGAAATAGCTGTTGCTGGAAATGGATTGGGCACCGTCGAACTGGCGCAGACGCTCCTTGGCCTCCGACTGCGCAGCAGGATCGAATCGTTCCCGTCCGAAGAATTCGTCGGATGAAATACCCTTCTGACTGCCGAACCTGGTTCTAGTCTTCTCCAGTTCCTCATCTATAGAATTTTGTTAGTAGTAGAACTAACAAAGCAGTCAGACAACAAACTTACCATCCTCGCGGGTCCTTGTAGGAGCAACAGCACCGAAAGCAGGCTTCTTAGCGGCAGGGGGCTTCGTTGTTTGTCCGAACCCAAGTCTCCCGATACCCATTCCAAGACGTTCGACATCACTGGCACTCCGTTCTTGAGGCTTGCTAGTTGACCCTGCGCTAGGGCTGATGGGGGTGGGCGATGCGATGGCCGGAGCTGCAGTGCTCGTCGACTTGGCCTTGGCTTCAGCCTCAGCCTTCTCTGCCTCGGGATCATAGCCAAGTTTCTCCACACGTTCCGCCTCTTCCTTGGCCTTTCTCTCCGCTTCCTCGAAGTCGATGGTCTCTGCGGCGGCAACCTTCTTAGCTCCGAGCTTGGGAGCTTTCTTGGCACCCAGAACGCTGCCTTTCTTCGCGGTGCCTGCCGACGAGACTTTCCGTACGGTAGCGGCAGACTTGACAGCGGTAGGCGCAGGAGAAGCACTGCCTTGCTCTGAAAGGGGCGATTTCGAGCGCGAGCCGTTGGCACCGGCGTTCAGGAAGGGCGAGGCGGTCCGGCTGACAACCGGAGGAGTACCGGTGCGGGAGGGAGGGTTGCTTGGTCGTTTGATGGAAGGCTTATCCCAGGAGGAAAAGAAATCATCGTCGTCGTCAGCTGGGGTGTTCGAGCCATCGGGGGTTGTACCAGCGGGGAGGTCGGTAATGACAACTTCTTCGGGGTATCTAAACAAAGCCAACGTTAGAGACCTCATGTAAACAGATGGAATGGATATAACTCACTGTTGCGCATCCACCGCAGCACGTCTCTTCAACTCATCCTTGTACTTCACAGCCGCATTAGAAGTGTACTTAACCTTGACGTCCTTGCTAGCGAGAGCAGCGGAGCCTCCGTGCGATTGGAAGTACTTGGTGGCGGACTCATTTCCACCAACCTTCATCATCCGGAGTTGTTCCCATTGCCATTCTGCACCAAACACATCAGTACTGAACCACTGGAAATGTTATTATCCGAGTCGGGGATGCGTACGGTCGAGATTTGTGGAGCGGACAAAGGAGATGTGGACACCCAGATTCCGATGGTTGGCCGAGCAGTCGAGGCACAGGTAGATACCGAAAGGCACCGACGACCAGGTGGGATTCTTAGAATTGCAATCGAAGCAGACCTAAATTCCGAATATCAGTAACCACCATCAAATGCCAAAACAGACCGGGGGTTGCGGAGGGGTGCAGCGCACCTTGTTCGCGGGCTTCAGTTTGAGTTTCTCAAAGATCTTTTGAGACTCCGCTTTGGAGGCGGCCATTGTGCAGAGAAGGGAGCAAGCAAGATGAGGAATATAAGAAGAGTGTTGTTGTCAAGCAGGCCAGGAGTCTGTCTGGAGAAAGAAAAGGGCGAACGTGGTCGGAGTCGATTGCGCCTGGCGGCCCCGATTGGGAATTTGCAATACACATTACAATATGTTACGCTTGCCTCTGCCTTATATCCCATATCTGACCATGACTCTCTTTTCATCTCATTTGTTGTAGTCTCTACGATCTACTATACATGCTATTTTCATAACCAATACCAGTTTCTTTGCTAAATAGCAGAAGAACGGGTGGCAAGCGGTATTGCCAATATAAAATAGCCCGTTCCTGTAATTTTCAACCCAACAAGGCTAAATTTAGACACGTGACCCGCCGCGACCGAAAGCATCCCCACATTTCTCAATCTGACTTCTATACAGACTCTGCCAGTACCTAGCTTTACATGACTCTACAACACCCCAGAGTCATGAACAACAGTCGCAATGCATTCCGCTCTCCGACCCAGTGATTTGCTTCTCCCCCGCGCTTCTAACGCCGCATCCATCCTCTTCCGTTCCCGCGCAGCAAACTATGCCAATCCCCGCACGGCGCAACTAGATTTAGCACGTCTGTACGCGACATATCGAGACGTTGGAGGAGACCCAAAGGCGTCCGGTGCGAGCTCAAGTCGTCCAAAGAAGAGGGGTGTTGGGCTTCTGGCTGATGATGGGCGATATGAATGGGGGGATTTAACCGGGAGAGAGAAGGTTGCACGGGCTACGCAGCAGTCAATTAATTTTGCGGTTGTTTGTGTTGGAGCGGTGTTGACGGTGAGTTTTGCTTGGATGTATATTGTGTGAGGATCGTGGTCTGACTGGGAACAGGGAGGCGTGTTTTACCTACTCTGGACAGAAATCATTTCTCCGAATAGCAAGACGTGGCAGTTTGAGAAGGCGGTTGAGCGCATCAAGGACGACCCGCGGTGTACGGCTGTACTTGGTGAACGAGGGCAGATAGCCGCGTTTGGTGACAGTACTGGGAGCAGATGGTCACGGAACAAGCCCATTGCGTAAGGATCTTATCTTCGTTTTCTGCAAGAGCAGCAGGCTGACTGGCAGTAGGACCACAATCGAGAAGGATAGCTTGGGCCGTGAGCACATGAAATTGAGTTTCCACGTGGGTTCTTCCACGCTGTCTGAAATAGGATCTGATATTAACTCTGCTGGCTGCAGGTCGAAGGACCGTTGAACTCAGGTATCGTACATGTGCATTTGCTTAAACCGCACGACAGCTACGAATGGGAATATTTGTTGCTTGCCTTGGATGTTAAAGGTTGGTCAAACGGTCTCCATATTGCGGACAACATGTTAACCTTATTAGGTCATACCCGTATTGTTCTCGAGAGACGCACGGAGAAGAACCCATTGAGCTTGCTTGGCGTTCGGTGGCGATGAATTACCATTAAATCAACCCAAGGACATCCACGTCAACCGTTTTGGCAAAGTCGGGTGATTTCCAAACTCAAGGAATTCCTCCCCCTTCCCCCGCGTTGAGACTGGAAGTCAGCGTTTCGGGACATTGGGCCAGGTAGATCTGGCTAGGTGATGTTCTATGTATTATATTTGGCGATTATCAGGCCAAAGAATTTAGCATTTAGGCTCAGCTAGGCGAAGCCTTGCTATCATGATCAGCTGGGCATGGTTTCCAGCTCATTATCCTGTATTATAGCGGATCGGAGTTCATCACCACCAAAACGGTGATAAGAAATGCAATATCAACAAGTTTACAAGCACTCCATGAACAAGCAAATCTACTAAACTCAAATAACTCTAGGCCCCTCCAAAATCATCTTCGCGTCCTCAGACCTCCACCAGCCCTTCGTCTCCCCCGGAAACGAAAACATATCCATACTATCCGCCTTCATCTCAACACTATATCCGGGCTCCATAGGCGTGACATAATACCCATTCTGCACCCGACTTGGATGCACAAAATGCTCATGCAAATGATCCACATATTCCAACACGCTCGTCTTCCCGCTAACAACAACATAGTCAATCGTGCTGAGGTGCTGCGTGTACTCAGGCAACCCAACACCACCCGAATGCGGCACGATAGGGACTCCAAACTTGCGAGCCAGCAACAGGATCGCGAGGACTTCATTGACACCCCCGACACGGCAGGCGTCCGGTTGTAGGACGGTCAGGGCGTTTGCTTGCAGGAGTTGCTTGAAGATAACCCGATTCTGGCACATCTCGCCCGTTGCGACACCAATGGGGATATCAGCGAGAGCTCTGCGAATCGCCGCATGGCCAAGAATATCATCCGGCGACGTAGGTTCCTCGATAAACCATGGTTTGAACTCAGCAAGCTCCCGCATCCAGGTAATTGCCTCAGGAACGGACCAAATTTGGTTCGCGTCGACCATGAGGATATTCCCCTTATCATACCCAATCGCCTCCCTGGTAATCCGCAACCGCCGTTTATCCTCCTCCAAATTCCCACCGACCTTCATCTTGAAATGCCGATACCCCAGCTCCACACTCTCCTTCAGTAATGCTTTCATCTTCTCTTCCCCGTATCCCAGCCACCCCGCACTAGTCGTATAAGCCGGTACCGCGCGACTCTCCTCCGCCTCTTTGATCCTCTCTGCCTTACCACCCTCAACCTCCTTCAGTAGTGCAACCGCCTCCTTCGGCGTCAACGCATCCGTAATATACCGGAAATCAATACACCTCACCACCTCCTCGGGAGTCATATCTGCAATAACCCTCCAAACAGGCTTACCCAGCGTTTTCGCCCAGAGATCCCACAGCGCATTAACCAACGCACCAAGGGCGAGATGCATAACGCCTTTTTCAGGTCCGATCCAGCGCAGTTGGCTGTCGGAGACGAGGTAGCGCCATGTTTGGCCCCAATTTGCGGTTAGGGAATCTAGGTTTTTGTTGATTATGAGGGGGGTTAGGAGGGAGATGGCGGAGCAGACGAGTTCGTTTCCGCGGCCGATTGTGAAGGTCTGTATTGGTGCTTGGTGAGTATTTTAGATTGCGCTATGTATATTGGGCTGGAGATAAGGGTACCATTCCATGTCCGGTATACTCGGAATCCGTGGTCAGGATACAGTACGCAGAAGAGTAGTCTCCTGTGGCATTCATGGCGTCTGAACCGGTTTTGTCGAGGGAAGTCTGCACCTTTTAGTATCAATTAAAGGATCAATGGCATAGATGGGTGGCGCTGTGTCTTACCGGAAACCTCACATCGCGGGTTGTGAACCCTGTGATCTTAACCATAGTGTCTTATGGGTATGATTGTAAATGACTCTAGGTACAATATGTACAAGGGCGTTAAATTGATTTAGTACCGTGGGTAGAAGATGGTGAATGCTTAGGACCGGGGTAATAGAATATGACGCAACCCCACTCACGGTAATTGCTCTGAACCAGCCGGTAACAATGAGTAGAAATACTCCTCGACAAAGGAAGCCACTGCAATTTATATAGCTACGGCAGTCTGGAGAGGATATCTTCCCCTCGGCCTAAGCAAGAGAGATATCGCGCTAATTGGCGGGTGAATGGTTACTTCGAGGGTCAGCATCGGAGCGACTCCGGTATACAACAAATGCCGATGTCACGGCTAAATTCATCGATGGATAATCAGATGACTCATGAAACGGTTGAATTCGATATAATGTTCCAGATCCATGGAATCCATTGGCTACAAGTAATAGTGTTTCAAAAGGCGGATATCGAATGCAGTAGATAGAAGACACTATCCATTAAATGCTGCAACCTTATGCGGATAGGCCTCTCTTCTCGCTTTCGGAGAAGAAAATCACCATACGCCACAGTTTCCGGACAAGCACTTCTGCTTCTTCATCAAGGGCCTAGAAAATAGTTAGAGAATAATTCAGAACCAATAGGAGGGGGAAAGCTTACCTCTTCCAATTGCTCCACCAACTCCTGGGGATGACCATGCTTGCGAACATGTTCCTCCACCACATCGACCAACATCTGCTCTTGAACACCCAGATATTCGACGATCTTCTTCTCGACAAACGGCTTAAGCTGATCGCTGAGCACGGTCTCGTCCACAAACTCCCATTTGACGTCCCATTTCCACAATCCTTCCTTGTCTGTTGGGATTTCCGCAGCCAATTGTCGTACTGCCTGGGCACGTTCTTCCTCCGTGAGCCCTGCAGCTTCGGCGGCGCTGTCGAACTTGATGGGGATGAGAGGGCGTCTTGCGGTGGCTTGGGGCTCTTCTTCGTCTTCCAGCAGGCCTTCCACTTCTGCGACGGTCCGCCGAGTGGTTGCCGCTTGGGCCTTCTGGGCGGCAGCACCAAGTGAGAGCTTGAAGCGCTGGGGTTCCCGGGGTGTCTGGCGGGTTTCCAGCTCCTCTGCCTGGCGAGCAAGGAAGTCGTCTGCCATACCACGGGCCTGCTCCTGCTGCTGAATGGACCGAGCCCGTTCTCGCTCCTCAGCCGAACGGTCTGCATCATCCATGTTGACTTCACGAGACCGATAAGATGCCCGGCTTCTAAGCCATGCGCCTCGATCAGCGTAATAGTCGTCCACCTTCCTGCTAGCTTCCACATCGTCGTTCCACTCCCGTAGTCGTCTATCCATATCGTCACGCGCATCTTGAACCTTGAGTTCTTCTTCCTTGTCACGTTTCTTCTCACGTTCCAGTGCTGCCGTTCGGCTGCGCTCACGGTTCAGCCAGCGTCGCTCTTGGTCCAGATATTGCTTTTCAAGTTCGGCCTCTTCCTTCTCTTGACGGCGACGTTCCAGCTCCTCATCGCTGACATTGGGGTCATCATCCTCTCCATTGACAAATGATACCCCATTTTGGTAGTCCTTAGGAATCTGTACACCGAAGCCCTTGGGCCCCGTGGGAGGAGGTGCAGCTGAGCGGTTATCCCGAGGTCCAAGCGGCACGCCATTGGCACCACCAGCGGGTCCACTAGGGGCACTGAGCGGAGGAGACGCCAGTCTGCTAGGGCGCGGTCCGGCATTCCTTGCCCTTTCCATCGATTCAATCTCTTCTTCCCGCTTCAAACGTTCAATATCCCTGCGGTTGCTTCGCTCACGGAATGCCGCAATCTCCTTGGCGACAGTTTCCCGCATCTCAGCGGGAATATCAGATAACTCATCCTCGACGGTAATGGGGATCGTAACTACTTCAGCAGTTGCGCCATTCTGGCCCTCAGCATCCTTCATTGATGTATCTCCTTCCCGATCGATAGTAGATACTTCTTCCTTTTGCGTAGGCGATGTAGGTTTGAACAGCTCAGAGAGGACACCGGAAAGAGCATTACGCGCTGCTTCGATGCGAGACTCGCGCTCTGCGGGGTCTTGTTCGCCTTTGCTGGCTTCGTATTGCTCCAAATATTTCAAGGAGCTCTCGTCCACGAGAACCTACAGTAGTCTCACGTTAGTAATGTTTCAATATGCGTGCCTTCTGTGAGCATGTACCAATAGTGTGCTCTTTTCCACCTCATTCTCCTCACCCCCCTGGGACGGCGTCTGTCGTTTCACAGGTACTTCCACGTCCTTTAGCACTTCCACAGCAGTACCTAAACTTTCAGGGTCTTCGTACTCGGCGAATCCAAACTTGCATGGCTTTTCATCTGCATCCGTGGCGCGAATCCACCGTCTCAAATTCCCCGCAGTTCCTAGGATCCTCTCAACACCCTCATCACCTCCAGTGCCCTCAGTAATGCCTCCGATAAAGATCGTCCTGACAATCTCCTCCTTCGTTGGCGGCTGCAGCTGCATCATCGCATCCCGAATGTTCTGGCGCTGGTTCTCCGCACCTGTAGACCCCAACCCGGCACGTCTACCCGGTGCTTCACCTCCGCGCTGGTTAGTTGTTTCGGGGGCAACTGGCTTCGCAGGACCGGAGGTTCCTAGGCGGATGACGGGAGCAGTAAAGTTGATGTTTGGCATGTTGGGGGGCGGTTGGAAGTTCGGAGGAAAGCCTGGGGCTCGACCAGGTTGTGCGGCGTTCGCTTGCTGCATCCCCGGGGGAGCAGCAGTGCCAGGAGGGGGTGCCATACCCGGTGGGCCCATTCCGGGAGGGGGGGCTGTTTCATTAGTATCGAAACGAGGATCTATGACACGAGAAACCAAGAACTTACCCATGCCAGGTGGCGCACCGTAACCCCCGAAGTCCGGTCTGCCATAGAGGCCGGGGGCTAGTCCATATATTAGCTCCATGGCTTGAGTTGTCAGGATGAAGGAACACTTACGCTGATAAGGGTTGTACATGGTGATGACTTTGCAGCTCTAGGACTTTGCAAACCGGCGCGGTCAAGCTCGGTAAAGCTGCACTTGTTGTGTAAATTGATCTCCTCAAATTCAACGAGCGTTGATAGAGAGCGATCAATGCGTTATCAGAATGAGATAAATGTCAGGACGCCTGAAGATAGAATGGCGCCGCGCTGGATAGAGCAGTCTCGAATATTTCTTTTGCTGTCGCGACGGAGATGATTTGATGTGGTCCGTGCAGAGATCTTGGCGCCGTTCATCTTTAGATGGGTTCCCAATTGGGTGGGGTCATGTGATGTTATCATGTGATATCCTTTGTGATAGCTCCGGTCTAGAAACAGTCCACATTATGAATACTTTTACCGCATCCTCCGATATAGCAGTGCTACTAGCCCTTTAGAAGTGAAGAATTGGACCCTTCCGTTGCCGACAGTAAAGGGTGAATTATCCGCTGTCAATTCCCGTTCACGGAATGGCATACAATTCCGGCCGCAGCCTTCCGTAGCAATGGCAATAATAATAGCATTAAGGCATAGCAGAATACCATCTTTTAGCCGTAATATAGTAGCATCAATCTCTTTCGTCCACATGACCTATTGTATACAAACCTGCAGCCGGTGAATACAGCCCCACGTGTGCCCCTCCACGGAGCGCAACACGCCGATTGACGCCATACGTAATGACGGCGGTTGTCGCTTTGCCTCTGTTCTCCGTGTCTTCCGATCTTTTTCTTCTCTTCTTCTTATTATTCCTTGTTTCTTCCGTCGCATTATCCTCTTCATAGCTTTATAACTTTTTCACTTCCTTCTTAAGTGAGCCCAACATTGCTGCGTTATCTGATCAAGGTCCCCGCATACAGCTACTCTAACACACTGCTATACAGAACTCCATAACCGTCACAATGCCTGGTTTCTCGCAGGCCACCGAACTTCCCGCCTGGAAGACTCTCCAGGACCACCACACCTCGCTGGGTCGCAACATTGTCCTCAAGGACTACTTCGAGAAGGACCCTCAGCGCTTCGAGAAATTCAGCCGCACTTTCAACAACACGGTCGACAACTCGGAGATCCTCTTCGACTTCTCCAAGAACTTCCTGACTGAAGAGACCCTCTCGCTCCTTGTCAAGCTGGCCAAGGAGGCCAATGTTGAGCAGCTGCGCGATGACATGTTCAAGGGTGAGCACATCAACTTCACCGAGGACCGTGCTGTCTACCACGCTGCTCTCCGCAATGTCACCAATGAGCCCATGCAAGTCGACGGCAAGAGCGTGGTCGAGGATGTTAACTCGGTCCTCGAGCACATGAAGGAGTTCTCCGAGCAGGTGAGAAGCGGCGAGTGGAAGGGTTACACTGGCAAGAAGATCGACACAATCATCAACATTGGTATCGGTGGTTCCGATCTGTAGGTTCCCATATGTCTTTTTCGGTGTGCGATTCGAGACAAAAAGCTAACTCGGTCAATAGCGGCCCCGTTATGGTTACTGAGGCCCTCAAGCCCTACGGTGACCCCAACATGAAGCTGCACTTCGTCTCCAACATTGACGGTACTCACATTGCCGAAGCCCTCAAGAATTCGGACCCCGAGACCACCCTCTTCCTGATCGCCTCCAAGACCTTCACCACGGCCGAGACCACCACCAACGCCAACTCCGCCAAGAAGTGGTTCCTTGAGTCCGCCAAGGATGAGTCTCACATCGCTAAACACTTCGTCGCTCTCTCGACCAACGAACCCGAGGTCACCAAGTTCGGCATTGACAGCAAGAACATGTTCGGTTTCGAGTCTTGGGTGGGTGGCCGTTACTCCGTCTGGAGTGCCATTGGTCTCTCCGTCGCCCTCTACATCGGTTACGACAACTTCCATCAGTTCCTGGCCGGTGCCAATGCCATGGACAAGCACTTCCGCGAGACTCCCTTGGAGCAGAACATCCCCGTCATTGGTGGTCTGCTGAGCGTCTGGTACAGTGACTTCTTCGGTGCCCAGACTCACCTTGTTGCTCCTTTCGACCAGTACCTCCACCGCTTCCCTGCCTACCTCCAGCAGCTCTCGATGGAAAGCAACGGCAAGGCCATCACCCGCTCCGGCGAGTACGTCAAGTACACCACCGGCCCCATCCTCTTCGGTGAGCCTGCCACCAACGCCCAGCACAGCTTCTTCCAGCTGCTGCACCAGGGTACCAAGCTCATCCCCTCGGACTTCATCATGGCTGCCGAATCGCACAACCCTGTTGAGAACGGCAAGCACCAGCGCATGCTAGCCTCCAACTTCCTTGCTCAGTCTGAGGCCCTGATGGTCGGTAAGACCCCCGAGCAGGTCAAGACTGAGGGTGCCCCCGAGGGCCTGGTGCCCCACAAGACCTTCCTTGGAAACCGTCCCACTACCTCCATCCTCGCCCAGAAGATCACCCCTTCGACCTTGGGTGCCCTGATCGCCTACTACGAGCACCTCACCTTCACCGAGGGTGCCGTCTGGAACATCAACTCCTTCGACCAATGGGGTGTCGAGCTGGGCAAGGTCCTGGCCAAGAACATCCAGAAGGAGCTGGAGACTGATGGTGCCGGCGCTGGGCACGACGCTTCTACCAGCGGTCTGCTGCTCGCTTTCAAGAAGAAGGCCAACCTGGCATAATAAGGTTAATAATAATAAAAAAGCAAGGAATTTGTGCAATTCACGGAGCGTGTATTTATGATGAGGAACGATTGATTTTTAATATGTTCGTCTCAATTTTCTCGTTTTTTAGAGACAGCGAAAAATGAAGAATAATATATTCATCTTTACTAGTATGCAAAAACCAAGTAGCCTTGATCGTGATGTACTATGTCCTATGTCAAGGAGACTAGAGGTCAGGAGTAGCAACTACCTTGTGGAGCGGAAGCGCTGGTGGCGTTCGGAGCAGATCCGCATCTCTAGCATCAATCCACTGTTTATTCTCCTGTCTTGACATCTCCCGCTCCTCATCATACCGGCCTCCGCGAGCCTATCCGCCTGGCAGGCGGTTTCAATTTGTTAATATGGCCTTATCCCGAGGGTTATCCCAATATGTTGTCTATATCTACGGCTTGATCGCGTGCTTGTTGTTGCAAGGAGCTGCTGCGGGAAAGAATGGCGCTGCTGGTGGCCTTGGGAGTGGAAAGGCGGGTTATGTTCATGGACAACCTATGCCGGTTACTTGTTTGAATCGAACGATGTGAGTAATAGCGTCAGGCTGGTTTTGCAAGAAATCGGACGTGTCTTGTGCTAACCGCCTATTGTACAGTGACTCCGGCGAACATGTATGGACACGTCCCGAGATCCTCGATTCTAGCAACACAGCCAGCTAACAAGTATCCCAGATAACAGACAGCCTCGGAAAACTCCAATATGTCCCCTTCCCAACCTGCAATGAAACCTTCCTCCCCCTCGCCCTTCGCTACGGCGTTTCAGAAACCGTCAACTGCACCATCGACTCCCTCCCCGACGAACTCTACCACCTCCTTGAATACTATGTCCATTCGGATGTACCGATGACATGTCGCGTGCCGACGTCTCCTCTTTCACCATCCGCTCCGTCACCAGAACAATATGCTAAAGACAAAGAAGGCGAAGAGGGAACGGATTTGAATACCGGGGAGCCGTCGTATACTCCGTTGACTTTTGCATTGCAGGGGACTCTGCAGCGCAGTCATTTGCATATCTGGACAGATATGAATGTGCTTGCGCATAGTATTCCATCGATGCCTAAATCGTCAGCGAATAAGAAGAACAAAAAGAAGGCGCAGAAAGCGGCACAGGGGTATATCGTTGCGGGAACGGCATACTCGATTCCGGAATTCCATGCTGCTGACCTTGATAACCAAAAGTCTTCTTCCTCAGGCAAAGAGAAAGAGAAAGAAACCGCCGTTGCAATTTCAGAAGCTGCGCGCGATCCCTGGACTGCTGGCCACGGCACGAAAGTGATTCGTGGTGAGCCGCTCACATTCACCTTCCACGTCCATTGGGTTGAAGGCGGAGGGGGAATCGGATGGCCATCCGGATCGACATCACTGTCTCCGTCATCAATGTCCGTTAAGGAGTCGTCCGGTGTGGGTGCTCTCTTCTCCAGACTGTTCTTTTTCGGCCTGGCTGGCTCTGTCGGTGCAATGGCCGCGTTGTACTGGGAGCGGAATGGTGGTCGTCGACGCGGTTGGAAAGGTGATGGAATCCTAGGTGTCCCGCCTCCCTTTTCCCGTAGTAAGGGACCTGCTGGAATTGTATATGGGAGTGGTGGACGGATGAATGGGTACGGTGGGTTTTCGGCTGCTGGTGGTTCTTCTGGAACGGGGGGTAATGGGTATGGGGGATTTTCAACTGGGAAGAGAGATTAGTTTGTCTGCTCTGTATATGACGGACGTGCTCGTACATACATGTACTTGTGTTGAGAAGCAGGCTGTTCGTATATTACGATTCATGCATATACCATGGGAGACAATAAAAGTGATTCCAGTACAATGCCACATTTTTATCCTAACCAAATAAACACCGAATACAAAATGTAGAAAACACTTTCACAGTAGTAATACATGAAAAGCCAGAGCCTCATCGAAGTATGGAAACAGAAGCCCTAGACCATCCATATACCCTTCGATCTCGCCCCGTATATACATCACACATCGGAAAAGGGAGATTACCACCCCTGCGCCCTCATCTTCTGGATCTTCGTAACAGTATGAGTAAACGAAAACTTGAACAATTTCCTCCACCTCTCCATCCTCAAATTCTTCCTCATCTGCCCCCTCCGCACATGAAACTTCTGCCTCCGCTGCGTCTGCAGAATCTTATTCTGCATACACGCAGCGTTCAGCGTCCGCATTGCCGCCTCAAGATCATACCCTTTCTCCGGCTCAACGTGCACCTGACGACCCAGACTCGGACCGAGCTTCAATTCCACCCGACGGACCGGTTGCCGGTAGTTGTCTGTTTTGGCGGAGGCGCCGACGTCGCGGGACAGCGAGGAGGCGGCGTCTGGGTTGTCTGTGGTTGTGGGGGTTTGTTTGCGGTTGAAGTTGAGTTTGTTAAGGACGGTTTCGAAATCTCCGTGGTCTGCGGAATTGCGTGGAGGTGTGCTGAATCTGGGGGTCTTGCTGAATGAAGTTGTGGAGGGGGGTTGGGAGGGAGAATAGGACGTTGTGGGCTGGCTTGGGCTTTGCTCGTTGGTCGGAGGGCCCTGGGGGTTGCTAGGTCCGTTGTCTGATGACGAGTAGCGGAGGAATTGGCTTCGCAAGAGGGTCGAGGGCTGCTTGGTGTAGAGCTGCGAGATGCCCGGCCTCGGACGGAGGCATCTGGTCAGAGAGCGCATTTCCATCATGTCACGCGAAATTATAATCAGGTTCCAATGCGATGAATATTTCGATCGAAGCGTGCCCTGAAACTGTAACACGCGATGATCGTGAAGTGGTGAAGGGGGAGTGCTGCTCCGTCGGTGGTTTGCACTCTGTGAATCTTCGCCGACTTTTGCTGCATCCCACGTGACCCCGCCGGGCCTAAATAAGCGCCCGCATTTCCCTTTGCGCTTCTCCTCATCTCACCTCCACCCTCTACATTTCCCCATCTTCAGCGTCCCTTTGAAAGTCTGGGACTTACGATCCTTATTTCGTTGCTGGCAACTCAACAGTCACTCCTTTCCGATCTTGCCTTTCTTAATCATCTCCCACCCAAGTCCATTCCTTCAATAAGACAACTACAGCTACAACTATGTCTTCGATCAACATCGCAACCCTTCCCCGTATGAGCCGGGATGCTCTGTCTGCGCTGCTCCTGTCCACCAGCAAACTTAGTGACCTGGCTATCGTCGATGTCCGCGACTCAGGTAAGCCTCCCAAACCAACCCTTCCCTCGTCCTGCGACACCATCTAAGAATTATCGCCAGACCACATCGGCGGCCACATCTGCGGCTCCACCTGGGTCCGCAGCTCCACGCTAGAACTGCGCATCCCTGAACTTGTCCGCACGCTCAAGGACAAGGAAACCGTCGTCTTCCACTGCGCCCTCAGCCAGCAACGCGGCCCGTCTGCTGCGCTTCGCTATGCGCGGGCGCGCGAAAGTGCTCTTGGAGAGGAGGAGAGCAACAAGCAGAAGGTTTATGTGCTAGAGGGTGGATTTGTGCAGTGGCAGGAGAAGTTTGGGAATGATAAGAGATTGACGGAGGCTTATGTTGAGGATATCTGGAGGGAGTATTGATTTCCTCAATCGTACTTTCGCATGCTGCGCATGCTAGTGCGAGATCTGACCAATGCAATTACAATGAGATACCACTTGAATATTGATGAAATGGGTTTGAATCATCCTTGATTATCTACTGCCTTGTTCTGTTTCTCAGCTGAGCATCAGCATCACATGCGTGTACGCTTATAAAATGTACGTAATCAAACATTATTACATTCCAACTAACTTGATGGAGCAAAGTCCTCCTTCCCCATCGGCTTCTCCCCTGCCTTCCTCACATTCTCCCTCTTCTTTTCTAACGATTCTCTAGGGTCATTCTTAATCTGCGCATCCGTAGTCGTCTGCTCCTCCCCCTCCTGCGACTCACTCGGGAGTCCGCGTCGCGATGAAATGGGTGATTGCATGTTACTCGACGGCGGCGCGTCGGTATATCTGGACTCCTTGCCGCGCGAGACGTTTATGCCGTCTGATTCAGGGTTGCTGGCGGGGGAGGATTTGGCGCTGGTTGAGGCGGACAGGCGTTGGGTTTTGAGGATTGGGGCTTTATATGTTAGTATCTCTGACCTATTTATTGGATGGTATTTCTATGCTTTTCACTTTCTTTAGGGGCGTTTACCCTGAGGAACACGCTTCCAGAGGAAGCGTCTGGTGTAGAATGCGGGGAAAGACATTGTTAATACAATCAAATATTTCAATACTATTGTCAAAATGGTCCTGGGTAGCTTAGTTGAATCAAGGCAGCTGGGATGGTGTTAAAATAGCAGCAATGTCGTTATAGGGCATGTGAGTTAAGATATACCGACGGAATGAGGTCATCTTGACAGACCCTCGCATTATTGTAAAACACCAAACGCCAATTGGTCGTCACAATGATGTTAAACATTCCCATATCAAAACAAGCAAACAGGTTAATTTTAAGCTAGAATTCCGTCGACTCAGATTGTCCTGGTATCTCATTCATTGTGGATACCTAATTTGGATGTATATATATATATCAGGGACATCACAGCTAGAAACCAGCATCTCGGACACTGCAACCATTCCAATCCACTATTTTGACACAATGCCACACAAATCACACCCCAAACGCAATAGCAACGGCGAAGCCAAATCGCTCAATAAATCCAAACTTGTCGACGGGCACCACACAAACCCCCCTTCCGACATCGACTTCGACATAAGTGTCGCAAACTGCCCTCCCACCCAACGAGTCCCCGCCATCCACGCTGACGAATACATCGAGAAACCCGGAATTGCAAGAGGAAACCTCGCAGCATCGACAGATAGCCCGCATGGAGATGAAGAATACTCCAGCAAATACCGGAAATTCGTGAGCTCTCCCCTTTGTCCCCGTCCCGTAAAGAAGAGACAGGAATTTGACCGAGAACAAAGACCCCATTGCAACAACACGTTCTCTTCTGGGACCGCGATGCAGACGGCCAGATCTACCCCTGGGACACATATATCGGCTTCCGTGAATTAGGGTTTAACATCATCTTCTCATTCCTGGCTGTGCTGATTATCAATATCAATTTCTCGTATCCGACGAGACTTGCGCGTTCGTATATGCCGGATCCGTGGTTTAGGGTTTATGTGGATAGTATTCATAAGGCTAAGGTACGACCATACCTACAACATGTCTTTCGTGGTCAATTGGGACGGTGCTAATAATGAACAGCACGGCTCTGACAGCAGCACATATGACCCAGAAGGGCGCCTGGTACCGCAGAGCTTCGAGAATATGTTCAGCAAATATAGCAAGAACGGCGACGGAACTTTGACGTTAAGCGAATTGTTCACTATGATTAAAGGACATCGATGTGCCGCTGATCCATTTGGTGTATGTCCCTTCTGTTCCAAGTAGCTCCTGGGGTACGGAATCGCTGATTTGGCTTGGCAGTGGGGAGCTGCATTCTTCGAATGGGGATCAACTTGGCTTCTCATACAGCGGGGCGGGAAGATATACAAGGAAGATGTCCGTGCTGTTTTGGATGTGAGTACACGCAATTAGCGCGGATCCAAGATGAATATGTGCTAAATGACGTTAGGGCTCGATATTCTGGAAGATCCGCGAGGAACGACAGAAAGCCGGAAAAGGATGGAACAAAGGATGGGGAATTGGTGGTGATGGATTCATGGGCTCGCTGAAAGTACGCATTTAGACAAGCTTGCATAAACGAAGCACTTGTCAGCTGGATACGATGTTCTATAATACAATTTTGTACAAAAAAGCATTTGCAACATAAAAAAACACTATCAAATCGACCCTCCAAACCCAACCGGTCTCCGTCTCCCATCATTCTCCGGCACAATAGCCATAACCTTATAAACCTTCCCCATCCCACCACCACCCTTCTCAACCAGCCGCTGCCAAGCACTCTCCAGATTCTTCCTCTTTACCTCGTCCTGAATTCCCTTGAGCAACTGCTGCATCCGCTCGGCGATCCCCATAGCGCGCAGGAAGTCACCCTGCTCCATGGGTCCGTGGACCTCAACACCCTCGCTGGCTTCGATTGCGGATTCAGCGAGAGCAGTAAAGTCCACGTCCGCGCTGACGTCAACCTGGCCCGGGGACGAGAGAGGTGGTACTTTTTGGTGGTTCTGGATGCCGCGGAGGGAATTGATTGGGATTGTGTTAAGGGTGCCGTAGTCCATGATTAAAGCTGCGCCGGAGGGGGTTTTCTTGAAGTTGGCTGGAGTAGAAGAGGGGCCTTGTCTGCCCTGGAGGGTAGGTTGGGAGGATCCCCCAATGCGGCGTGCAAAGTCGGCTGCGTAGATGCGGCTTTCAGGACTAATTTCGATAGTTGAGCCTGGCTGGGACTTGAGGGCGCGGTATCGCTGTGAGATCTCTGGGATCACTAGCGAGGATGGTGTAGATGCCTTGGCCATAGTCAAGTTGAATTCCGGCTCGCCGGGGATGTTCTCGTCCACTGCTTTGGGGTTCAGTGTGACCAGGATCTCACGCCATTGCGGTGTATTAACAGGCTTCGGGGGGTTCTCAATTGTAATAGGGCCGGTGGGGGTCATGATTTCTTTCTTCGGAGGTTGCTCGTGTTCGGGTGCTGGAGGGATAGATTCAAATGCGTGGACTGGAAGGGCGTCGAAGAATTCATGAGCAAAGATGAATGGGGTTTTGTCCTCTTCTGTAGAATCGGTTATCATGTGGTCCATCTAGTGACGTCGGAGTAACTTACCTTGAGGTAGCAGCCGAATATCCTCAACCCAGACTACCGGGACATCAAAGTATTTGCATGTGCTCTTGTGTCCGATATCTGTCTCTTCCATTGCTGCGTCGCCACAGAGAAGCTTTCTCTGTTCTTCTCGTAGTGTCGCGCTCGCCTCCACCAAATAAATCGCATCAATGCTCGAAGTGAACGTTTTGAAATTCCGGAACGCCTATCCCCAATATGTCAGCGACAAGCCACGCACCCAAGGACATATTTCTGTCCTTGCCCACTTACCCGCAGCATATCATCCATCAACGTGCCCTTCCCCGGTCCCACCTCCATCAACTGCACCCCACTGCGCTTGCGCCCCTGCGCAATCCACTCCGCAATCGTCCATATCCCAATCAACTCGCCAAACACTTGCGAGATCTCCGGTGACGTGACGAAGTCTCCTTTCTGTCCGAATACCTCTCCGCTGCCGTTCGGTCGTGTCGTGTAGTAGCCGCCTTCTGGTGATGTCAGGACTTGGCGCATGAACGCAGCGATGGGAATTGGGCCTGTCACCTGAGAGAGAGGAGATATTGTTAGTGTACTGCATGGGAAAATTCGTTGGAGAAGTCGAGTGATGGGGAAAATACCCTGATGGCGCTTGCCAGGGTCCGGGCGAGGGGCGTAGACCATTCCCTTTTGGCAAATGTTGAGTTCCATCGGGTCGACCTTCGAGGCCCTAATCCAAATGCTTCATGTTGGTATCTTTTTATTGACTGTGTCAGGGCGCGTTTCATAGCGCGGTTCATCTTGCTCTTTGTCGGTTTGTGGCAGGGCTCGAGGTCAGTACACTCCCGTTGGCTCGTTTGTGGAAGGATAATTCGATATGTAAAACTATGCGCGGGCTATGTATCGTATAGTAAGATTACTCTACCTCTAGGGCACGAGTCAGGAGATATACAACAGAAACAGTTAACGGCTCTACGGAGCTCTTCAACTTCTCCGCAAGAAAGTTCCAATGCACGTGATATTATCGTTATCATATCGCTAACAGGCCAATCAATATTCGTACAAATCATAACTTCAGCTAGGAATTGCAATACAAGGAATATTTAATTGCAAATTCCTTTGCTGACATTAGCTGGAAGGAGGCAGAATTCACCTAATTAAGTGGGCTGCAGAAATAAACGAGGAGACAGCAATTAATCTCATGTCACTTATCGCGCATATACTTGCAGCCATTGTTGGAGCCCTGCAACTGCAATGGCTGCTCCATCGCGGCTGGGTGATGGTGATAGCTGCTAGTTACACTCCACAATGTATTCAACTAACCATCGAGCTTACCGTGAATGTTGCTAAATGCTTGCAATCCCTAGAGTGCCTCTGATCATTGCGAGTTTGTGCGAATCTACATAGCTATCCTCAAGAAATGAAACTCCAAGTCGCCAAAATAGTGTGCTGAACCGAAACAAAAAGGTAATGAGTGATGGAGCTCACGTTTGACGAAGTGTGCCATTTATATAATGTTGATTATCAGTAGTATCAAAGTTAGGGTTAGCATATCTGTCTCTGCCTGGGAAAAGCCCTGAAGCATCGCTACAACAATGAAGTCATCTCTCAAATTATCCACCAGCAAGCAACTCCAACTCCAACTCCAACTCAATGTTAATAACAAGATGAAATGGTTCGGAAATTCCTGGGAAGGCAGCGAACCACCTTCCCAGTCCAAAAGCATAAACAGCCGACAACTTACAATCTAAACCAGAAACTCTCCTAGACATCCGCCCAAAAGCCCCAAGAGACAGCAACAAGTCCCAGTGCAGCCCCGAGTAGTGCCTGGACTTTTTTTTCTTTGCGAGAAGGAATTACATGGTTCGAGATATGTTATGAAAGTTTATATGCAGTGCGTGCTCCTTCATACGAACTAAATCGACGTATTGAAGACAGAAGAATTCCCTGGGAAATACCAAATCCAATGGGCTAAATTTGAGAAGAAACCAACAAACTTCCTCTCTCCCCAACAGCGCCAAAAGCGAGCTTAGTGGGCTTACAGAACTCATACGATGACAATGCCAGTCAGCCCCAAACTTGATAGGTTATCATGAAGCCCAGCAGTCGGATGAAATGTGGGTTTCCGGTGGGTGTATTTCTGTTTATTGCTATGAGTTATTGTCCGGTGAGTCCGGTTGAAGTGTTGATAGGTTTCGGGGGATGAAGGATGAGGAGAGGAAGGGGATTCGAGAAGCGTTTGGAAAAGCGTATGGGTATGTTTCTATCCCTTTTTTTTTCTTTTCTCCGTCAGTATGCCTCCTGGTTGCTAATTGCTGATGCATTAGGAAATACCTACGTTGTGGAGTGCTTAATGTAGCTCGTGGCTTGGATAATCTTCTTTGGGATGCTGAGAGTAAGAGATGGGTTGCCCTCACAAGCTTTTTAGTGCGTGGCTCTGTGCTAACTGATATAGTTATACGTCGATTACAAGTTCTGGGGCAGATCCATTGTCTCGTCAGAATGGGGCCCGCACATTCTGAAGCAATAGCGGCTACAAAGCTGATCCCCTCCGACCTAACGTTGCAGTCGCATATCAAGACAAGAAAGGTCACTGGCTTCGTTCAACTTTAGTTTTCTAGGCCAATAGAATCCAAACAATCGCCAATATGAACGAACTCCCTCTGCCAAATCAAATCAATGTATATGTTTTTAAGAACCGGATCCGCGCCTACGCTGATCTAAATGCTAACCATCATCATCACGCCATGCAAGAAAACCCATAATAGAAAAGCACACTCTAAACTAAAGTGTATCCAACCAGTTGACCACCTAGAGACGCAAACTGTCAGTAAACAACCCTTAGTTCTACACTGGAAGGACTTACCATCATCGCCTGCATCAAAGCCACCTTTTCCCCATAATGTGTCCCATCAAAACTGTCCGCCTGCAAGGTAGCATTATACATACCAAGAACATCCATTCCCCTGTATTGCGCAGCTTCAGCCGTGTCGATGGAATACTGCCACACAGCAGGAAGGTCGTCGTTACCCGCGGGTTTCTTCTGGTGGCCGGGTGCGGTGGGGCCAATCCAGAGGAACGGGGCGTTGCGGCCTGTGCTTTTGGCCAGGGATTGCCATTCGTCCATGCTGGTTTGGGCGGTTGGTAGGGAATACGAAGTCGCGAGGGAGAGGCTGTGGATGATGGGGAGGACCTTCTTAAAACCCGCTCCCTGGGCTATTAACCGGTGGAATTTTTCGTGAGCACTCTTTGAAGTTGGAGAGCCGCTGATCGAGAGGAATGCATGCGGGGTAGCTAAATGATAGGGTTGTCATCAGCTGTGTGAATGAGGGGTTGTGATGTTTGTGACAAGCTGGGGTGGTGTACTCACAGGTCGAGCAAACATAGGGACTGCGGGTCAGCGCTGCGCTATCCTGGGCAGGCACTTGGTCACTGGAGGTGATTCGCAGGGGCCAGCAGGACTTGCTGGTGAACTGCGAATCACAATGACAAGTCTCGCGATGTTCAGGGCTCAAGTCCCATTCCTTCAAAGCACCAAATGCCAGGTTTTCTCGCAGAAGGAGGTTGAATCCGGCATACACACTGGCCAAGGTATCGTCGCCCACAAATGCAATGCCGTCGAACTTTTGCAATACCTTGCAGATCTGCGCGGTGCTGTACCACCGGTAGGAACAGCCTGTTACTGTCAGTGAGAGGTCATAACAATATAACTTTCGATATCTTACCCTGTGAGGTATAAGCTGCATCAAAACCATGACGGCCACCGTTGCTCATGGCACTGAGCAACGAGGATCGAGTGCGGCAGAAGCCATGTTCATCGCCCACCTCCCGATAATTGTAGAGGGATAGAGATGAAATCCCACATTCCTGACGGCCCATGAATTGAGCCAGAAAACTGGCCTTGTGAGTTGCTATCCATCGCGGGCTGAAAACACCCGGAGATGCGGAAAGATGAAAACTCACTCGTCTGCTTTCGGGCTTGGTACCCCGTCGGACGGGGTGAATGGCAGATAGAAAAGGTCGCGAATCAACCAGACAATATAAAAGACGCCCAGAACCCATAGCGAGGCCATGAGTTTGTAGGTCGACGACCGCCAGGTGACTCTCCGAATCAACCGACGGCCATTGGGGCCCTCAATGGGTCCCCGGCGGGGCGGTTGATGGTATTGTTGCTGTTGTTGAGTGCTGGAAAAAGGATATGCTGGAGACTCGTTGAGAGTCGACAATGAAGACAGTTGCTCGCTGTGAGAAGCCCTTCGACGAGACATTGTGTGTATAGTTTAAAGTGTGTAAGTGGGCTGATTTGTGTCGGTTTGATTTGGCCGGAAGACTAAAGTCAAATTCCCGGATGCAGCTAGAACGGAGTTGCAGCAGAATTACCGTGCATCCGAAGAACTTGAGTCAATGTCAGAATTGACAGAAGAAGAGACAATGAGAAAGAATAGAGAGAGGGTTCAGCAAAGCGAAAGAGGGAAAAAATGATGTGTGCGTGTGCTTTTCCCCTTTTGGGTATTTTTGACTCCGTGGTGACAGCCGCACAAACCGAACTGGAAAACGGACGTCAACGGCGGGTATCAGCGAGCCCCAGTTTTTTGATTATTGTCTCTGTGGGTGGACCAGAAGGGAAATCCAAAGGAATTCTGGATGCTGAAAAAAAGAGTGGTTGTGGGTTGTGGTGGTTGGGAAGTGGCAGAAATTTACGCGCAACAACCGAGATGACCTGCTTTAGCATAAGCAGTGGCCGTATTAATAGTTTTTTTTTTCTAACCCCTGGAGACGTCGCGGAGAGAATCTCAATGTATATCAGAGTCTATCACAGTTATTCCGGGGTTTCGATTGCCTACTTGTTAAGTCTTGTTAAGGCCTGAGAATACTCAGAATCACGTGTTGGGGCGTGGCTCGCCATTGATCCCTCGCAAAGCTTCATTTTCATATGCAATCGGTTTGTTTTCGATCCCCATAATGCTCTGTACCAATGTGAAGAATGATCTCAGTCTATCATATGTTAATTCCTTTTGATATTCCCCGGTCAGTCGGGCGAAGGGGGGACCCAAGTGGTGACTCAACGCCGGTCTTCTCTAAATGCCGCCATATATAACTTGCCCATCGCTGCTTCGGGTCTTTTTTTCTTTTTTGCTTCTCCTTTTCTTCTTTCTCTTATTCTAATCTATTATGCATATCTCACAATTCCAAGAATCCTAATCTGGGCTGAGCCATCACCTGACATAACCCCCCTCCCCCCACACGTGACTTCCCCGGTCCTCCGCAAAGAAGTCATTTCCACCTCCCACTTCTCCTCGATTTCTTCTTCTCTTCCTCCTCTTATTCAAAAACTTTTCCTTGTTCTCTTCAAATTCGGAGACAAGCTTCCTCTTGAATGCAGCATTCTCCGTATGCTCAACGATTTCTTCCGACATCCACATTGACACCTCTATCAGCTGATTGCCTCTCCGGGGTATTGCTCTCCCGCCGTCCCGAGTCCCTCAACCTCGGTAGAAAGAGAGCTCCGTGATTCTCCTGCCATATTCCTGCCATTCTTCCCTATTCTTGAACTACCTACCTTTCCTCGTTATCAATTCGAAACTACCTACACACCACGGCATTGCTCTGAACTTCTCCAGGCCTCTGGCCTGATCTTGTGACACCATGTGGAAGCCGTCAGAGCGTCTGATGGACACCATCAGACATTATGCCAGCTTCCCCGCCACGGGTGTCTCTCTGCGCCAAATGGTCCAATTTGGTGACAGACCATCAACCGGTATGTGCGACTAAGTTCCCATCTCACAAATAGCTGTCAAGCTGACCATTGTGTCGCATGTGTCACATCACAGGCACCCTCTTTCGCGCCTCGCAATTCCTGTCCGAAGAACTCCCAATTCGCCTTGCTCACCGTGTCCAGGACCTTGGCCAGCTTCCCGACGGTCTCAGTGAAATGCCCTCGATCAAAAAGGTCCAGGATTGGTATGCTCAGTCTTTCGAGGTATGGACCCTCTCATACCACCCACACAAGGCAGAGACTCATGGCGCAGGAAATCATCACCCTCCCCCGCCCCACCTTGACACAAGAAGTCAAAGCCCGTCTGCTCCGGCCTGGTCGGATGAATGGCGGCGCTTCAAAGATCCTCTCCGAAACTACCCAGAATCCCAGTGTCCGTGAAGGACAGTACCGGTCCTCTCCTACGTCGAATGGCAAGAATGGCAATGGTCACAGCAAAGCCGCTGCCGCTGCCCGCAGATACTTCGTTCCCTCCGATGATCAAGGCGACTGGCCTCCCGAATTGAAAGACTACAATGAACGCTTCTCCAAGACTCTCCAGCAGATCAAACGTCGTCACGATAGCGTCGTCACCACCGTCGCTCAGGGTATTCTCGAATGGAAACGGAAACGACAGCGCTTGCAAATTGATTCCACCGTCCAGTCCTTTCTCGATCGGTTCTACATGTCGCGAATTGGTATACGAATGTTAATTGGTCAGCATATCGCCTTAACGGAGCAAACTCATGTGCGCCATCCACACTATGTCGGCATAATCTGCACCAAGACCAACGTGCGTGAAGTCGCTCTCGAAGCCATCGAGAACGCGCGCTTCGTCTGTGAGGACTACTACGGACTGTTCGAGGCTCCCAAGGTGCAGCTCGTTTGCAAAGAGGACTTGAACTTCATGTACGTTCCAGGCCATTTGTCGCACATGCTTTTCGAGACCCTGAAGAACTCCCTGCGTGCGGTGGTTGAACAGCATGGATCTGAGACCGAGAAATTCCCCATTACCAAAGTCATCATCGCCGAAGGCAAAGAGGACATCACGATCAAGGTCTCTGACGAGGGTGGTGGTATTGCACGATCAGCCATTCCATTGGTTTGGACCTATATGTACACCACTGTGGAGGAAACTCCCAGTTTGGACCCGGACTTCGACAAGAGCGACTTCAAAGCACCCATGGCTGGATTTGGTTATGGATTGCCTATCAGTCGACTCTATGCTCGGTACTTTGGCGGTGATCTCAAGTTGATCAGCATGGAGGGGTACGTTCCGTTTCCCTTTCACTTTCGGGTGTCGTACTGACTTTACTAGATATGGAACTGACGTCTACCTCCATCTCAACCGTCTATCCTCGAGTTCGGAACCCCTGCAATGACAATTACCAGTCATGAGGGATGGTCGAGTCCGGTTCACCACTTCCCACCGTCTTCACCCTTTCTACACGGAACCGGATCCACCGCCATCCCAAGGATTGACGCCGATGAATATGCAAGCCGTCCGGGCACGGATGCGCAATCGGGAAGTTCCTGAGCGCAAGCAGGTGGGAGATGTCGAGAGCTTGATCAATGCGGAGAAGATAGTTGGGATTTGGGAGGAGTAGCTGCATCTCAGCCTCCACCTGCTTGCTCTGAGTACAGAATACAGAAGAAACATTCTTCTACAGTCACTGCAGTGATGTCTACATTGACATACAGCAGACTCGAATCAGATCAGCATGCCGGGATCGACCTGACAAGGTTGCAGGCCTGATCTACACATTGATACCCACTTAACATTGTAAATAGCGAATCCACGGGCAGGCGCAAAATAGACAATAGTGTCTACAGCATCGGATCTATCGGTTATCTGTTATATTGGTTGTTTGTTATGTTTGACGCATGTATGTATAGTATGCTAATTTTCATGTTCGACCTCACGTGTACACATATCTTCTCGTTATTTATTTTGTCCAGTAAGCCAATCTCCTGTAAGAGTTTCCTTGTAGACGCAGCCCTACAACGATCTACCTCGCACCACTCCTCCGCCTGTTCGCAGATCTCGGCGTCGAAGCCCTCGCCTGAGTAGGCGTCCGACTCTTCCCCTTCCCAAACGGCGACGCCGCCGGCGAAACAGGCTGACTCCTCTGTCCCTCCTTATTCCCCCACCCCTCATCTCCCGTCTCACAAACATCAACCACCTCCCTCGCCATAGTCAAATATTGCCCCGCCCCACTGTTGTTGCTCCCGGGCACATGAATGGTATACCTCTCCGCCCTGATCATGGCTGTATCGGAGTTATCCTGCGGCGCCATCATCTTGCTTAGAAACCGCCGTCGCGCTTGCGGGAGGGTCTCGTTGTGCGAGAGGGCTTGGAGCATGAGGAGTTCGCGGTCGAGGAGGATGCAGAGAGCTGCGTGACGGTCTTCGCGGGCGCGCGTGCGGAGTTTGTTGTTGTGCTGGGTTGATGGGGATTGGGTGTGGTTGTAATAGGAGTAGGTGTAGTCGGATTGGGGGCGTGGTCTTTGCGGTGCGTGAGGGTGTGAGTGGTGGTGCGAGGCGAAGTTGACAAGTTCATGTGCGGGAAGATGCGAGTACGGTACGTTATTATCTGGGTCGAGGACGACGCCAGGGTCGTTGGTTATGTCGAAGTCGATGCCCCCGTCGTCGTTTCCATCTTCGTCATCATCTTCCATGTCCTGGTCATCGTCATCGTAGTAGCCATAGTTGGTTATTGGTTGCTGGCGCCGGGCTGGGTGGTTTCGGAGTGGTTGACGGATCATGTCGTATGTTTCGTCGTCGTCGATTATGATGGGTTGGGTTTGTTGGCCGTGGGCGTGGCGCGGGTTTTGCCCGGGGCCGCGACGACTTGTGGGATACATATCGCTTTCAACACAGGTGAGGATGGAAGGATGGGGAAGGAGGAGAGGAGAGGAGAGGTATCTGAGTTCGTTGTTAGATATGGGACCTTGCCTGTCAAAGGTGCGGAGTGCATACTGTGCTTGTTTGCTTGTTTGCTTGATTGGGTGTGCGGAAGGGGCCGGTGTGAATTCAAATCAGAGGAAAGAATTGTTGACCTAGCAAGCTCAACGGATATCAATTGAAAGTACTGAGCGTCTTGGACGAAGATTGATGGTGGGAATCATCGATGGGTATGCGACGCGCCTGCGCGGCGAAGATGCCAGATAAGAAGCAAAACAGCTGGCAATGTCGATCTATTGAATCTGTTCAGGGATAAATGATCTTCACCAGGGGGTGTTTGTCGAAGAGGAGGTTCAATTTATTTCAGTGGTAGAATCATTGTCATGAGGGACGAGAGCGAAAGTGACGTGAGATGAAGCTGCACATGTGATTTATGCGCTTAGTCATCTACTCTTATCCACGCCAACGATAACCATCTTTTCCACTCGCACGACCCGGAAAAGGACCTCGACCGACCTGTAATCGCAGGGAGTAGGAAATAAAGAAGTTGAGGACAACAGCATTTTGTAGATGAGAACGGACTTCAAAGGGACAGGAAGTGCTGCAAGAGATGCTCATGGGAGGAAGGATGGAAGCAGGGAAGGACACAGCGAGCACAATGGTATTTCTAACTGGAGAGAACATGATAGTTGAGGGGAAGACCGAAAACAGCTCCCCTCCGCAGCGACCGCAGCGAGAGCTTCTAGATATCCATTTGAAATTAGCGTCAAGGGGCATGAAACCCGTGGCTGTGAGAATATGCTCACTTGATGCCAAGACGGGAGTTGGTTAGCAGGACTCCTAAGACGGCCGCCGAAGAAGCCCTTTTCGGCCGCGTGCTAACTATCACATCGTTAAATAGAGCATCTAATGGTTACAAAGAGCTACAGAATCTTTCGTAATTAATAGACTTTATTGTTTTCGGCGTATGTATAACCTTTAATTATAATGAGCCTCTATATCTGTTGGCGGCTGAGATATTGAGGTTATAGAAAGTGCCATTTTATATGGAATACAGATGTGCGCAGCTCGCTTGGGTGCGCAGCTCACTTGTGGATTACGTCATTCATGCTACTGGTGATCAAAGAGAATTGTCGAATGCATCAATTGATATTGTACTGCCCTGCATATGTATAATGGCAGTTTATCCTTCGCCTCGCGTTTCAACATGATTATCAAGCCTGGATATCAACGAGGGAAATTTTGTTCTGAGACAAGATGCATCAAATGATCAATATGAGACAAATTTTCAGGCACATAAAGAGATGAGAATGGAAAATGGAGAGAAGAAAACGAAAAAGGGGTGAAAAAATTGAATATACAGACAGTCCAACATCCAACATATCCGATATACGCCCGACGCCTTAATGCCGCTGAATTGGTCCTCCAGAGGACCAGAGGATCCAGATTGACTAAGAGATTGAAATGAGATAGCGAAGAGAAAGAACAAAAGAAAATAAGGTGGAAACTATCAAGCAGGACATCCGTGCATGAACGAGTTCGTGGGCCATTCGTACCCAGCATCAACCCTAAAAATAGATTAGCATGAAGAAACACAACTTGGGAGAGCGACTAAACATACCATGACGTCACATTCATGTTCTGATACGCCACTGGATGCTTCTCGATATATTCCGTCGTCTCGAAGCCTGGCGGATCACAAGTAACACTCTCCTCATCCGGGTCCTGATAAATCCGCACGTAATCGAACCGCATGTACCCAGGGAAGTACTTCGAGATGATCTCGTCAATCGGCGCGAAACTCCACGCCATACCCAAGTTCATCACAACAGACATGGGTTCGTTGGGGATCACCCGTTGACCAATGTTACCATTAGGACCAAGGGCCCTCGCATCGAGTGTCCAAGTCTTATCTTTGCCGACAAACCAAGTTACGTCGCCCTCTTCGCCGGGTTTGTATTCAAAGGCGTAGGTCTGGTAGGATGTTCCGTTATACCAGTTGTTGTTTAATGTGGTCATTCCGGACATGGCTTGTTGGAGGGGCCCGCCGCGGTAATCGTTGATGTATGTTACCGATTCATCGTAGACGGCAGCATAGTCTAGCACCAGTTAGTTAACGCCACCAGCTTGTGTGGGAGCATTGCTCACCATAATCTGGCATATACCAGACGTCAAACGGAGCCATCTGCAAACTCTGCGACACCGTTCCGACGACCTTGCCATTCCCGTTTAACGCGGCAACACTGGCTTCAATAACATCGATCTCCGGCGCACCGCGCGAATGCCCTGGGCTGGGATGCTCTCCACCTTTACACGTGCAAGCAGGCAAACGCATGCCGGGCAAGAAATTGAGACCATCAGGCGAACTCTGGTTAGGCGTGATACCAACATCGCACTCGTCGTAGTAACTGTACGGCCACATCCCGTCCGTGGTAGCCCGATAACCAGGTCGTCCCAGATTTCCCATAGCCCAGAAACCGGGCCAGAAACCAGATACGCTGCCATCCCCCGGGAGGGAGATACTAGCTTCGAGGCGGCCGCCTTTGAAACACATCTTGTTCCAGGATTGGAGCATGCCCGAGCGATATTTCAGTTCGTGATTCGGGAATTTATCAAAGCGGATTTCGAGGACACCGTCTCTTGTTGTGACAGCGTCGGGGTCATACCACTAGATGGAATCAGTCCTATGCTTCTTCTCAAAAAGGGCTGTGAACGAACCTCCAAATCCTGCGTCACACCATACCAAAAGTCCATCGCCTGAAAGTACGGGTCGTCCCCGTCGTAAAATGTCCGTCCAGGGGTATTAAATTCGTCCGAGAACTAGCCTGTCAGTCCCTCGTCTACACCCTCAGTCAGACTCGAACCTACCACCAACTTCCAATCCTTGCCATCTGCCGCTTTTTTGGTCATAACTGACTTGGGGGTGTCTGGGTCAATGAGCCCTGTGCGCAGATTCGAAAGTATCGGACGGTCCCCAACGTCCAAGCATAACGAGTCCCCAGGATCACAGTTGCCATGCTTTCCCTTGTGGTTGAATGCAGTACTGCAAAAATCAACAGCCGTTCTCTTGGTGTCAGAGTATGCAGAGGGAAACATACATAAGGGGATATCCAATAAACAACGTCAAAAACCCCAACGTCAACAGAGTCAATCCTCCGATGTTCATAAGACCCCTTCGATTGAACAAATCACATCGACGGTCCCTTTCCCCAGAATCTGGGTTATGCAGATAATCATCCTTCTCCACATCCTCTGGAAACAACAACAACCCCTCCGTAGGCATAATGTTGTACTTCTCCGACACTGTCTGTGTATTCACGTCACTATCATAGCTATCCGACCTGGATGGGGCTCTCGAGTCCCCAAAAGGACTAAACCCATAGTTTCTAATCTCATGACTCCCAACCGCAGAGCTCCAACTCGTTCGCCGGGACGGCATGATAGACAAGTCCGGCGAGCGGTTTGGAATCGTGTCCAGCTCATCACGGAGACGATGCGAAGGCCGCGGTGGGATCAGGAACTCTGATGATTCTTGGGGGTAGGTAGGAGAACCCAGGCTGCTGTGGAAGGTGCCAGTTGCCGAAGATGGGGAGGCTGGAATTGGTGGAATCTGGAGTCCGGGGGTTAGGGCGCGGCCGATTAGGTTCTGGGATGATGCGTTGGCGTCGCTATCTTCTGCATGCATGAAAGGGTAATCGGCACCCGAGTTCACCTCTATTTGGGGAGTTGCCGCGGTCCCCATTTCGGGCGTGTTTTGGACAGAGTCGTTTGGTGGGAGGTCGGCCATTTTCTTATCCGGTTGTTCTTGTTCGGGGCTCACTTGATATTCGACCGTGCTGCCCTAGTATCCTCAGTTAGCCCTGTTTGAACCAGGCGTCTCTTTTGATACTCACGAGATGTATTAAAGATCAGTATAGTCAGCTGTCACGTATTGATTATACGCTTCCTCACATTAGGATTGCTATTGTTGTCAACGCGAGTTGAAAGCGAGGGATCAAGGCACACGTGAAGTCACGCGTTAGCCGTCAAAGAACGAACAGACAATCGATATTGTCCCGAGCTTCGAGTCGAAAAAAAAAGGATTGATGTGGATTCGAAAAAGAAAAAATCCAAACAAAGAGCGGCAGGTAAAGAAAGAGAGGGGGGGGAGAGATGCCGTGAATGAAAGACGCTGCCACAGCACGACGAAGCAAGCAGACAAAAAAAAGCAAATGAAAGGAAGGAACAACGAAAAGAAAAGACGACAAACACAGTGCAAAAGAATGAAAGAAAATAGAGAAAGAAAAGGAAAAACAACGAGACACAAAGGAAAAGGGAAATAGTGACTGGAATGATGATCGAGAAAGAAATGTCCAGACGAGGGCAAGGGAGGAGGGGTCTGTCAGGGCCTTGCAGTGACCTGCATAGTTTTATAATTATCAGTACTACCTGACTGTACTGTCAACGCACTTTGCATTAGAAGAGTCCTGTTTCGAGTGCAGAATCTATGTTTCCTTTCTCGTTTCTACTTCCTTCTCTATACAACTATACTATCCCAGTAACCTCTATCACCACTATACTATCCATAATATCACCACCACTTGGGTACGATTTACGGTTGCCAGGCAATGGAATCCTGGAATCTACTCCTTCAACGGGCTAACATGGTAAATTAACCCTGGGTTAGACGTTCACCGCGACTACACATTCCACACCACATTCCACCATCACTACAACAACTACCATTACCTTGTTCAAAGCGGAACCTAATCTCTCCTATTTATCTTTCCCTGGAGAGAAAAAATTGAAGATAAGGATATCCATACCGTTTCAGTTGGTCTGGCTGTCAGACAATAATCCTGTATACATGCGGAGTATATCCCCGAGTAAAGTCTACGTCTACAGTGAAATATAACTCTACCACACCTCCTCTAACTAATTAACTGTATCCATGCTTACGTAGTCCTGACTCTTCGAGCGCTCGGTCTTTCTCCTCGTACCTATACACATCCCTTGCGTTGGTGATGTTTACTGTGTACTTAGAAGACGGTACAAGGTAGACTCTGTCGAGAATATAGAGTGCATCTTTCATTTGTGTTTCATACAAGCGCTTGTTCTTTAACGCTTCTGTATGTTGTACTCAGTGTAGTATATGTACTGGACATGTCATGTTGGAGTCCCCGTAGACCAAACACAGACAACACCCAACCTGCTACTATATATATCCGTCTCAAAGCACACCTGCATCTACAAGTCATACCATTGCATATATCTCCTCGTAACTCCAAAAGCGCAAAATATGGACATAGCCATCATTAAACCGTAACTGTCCTCCATAACACATCAAGCTAGGTCTCAACAGCTTTCGCTCTGAACCCAACAACTCTCCCCTGTTCGGTATCCAACCCCAACACAAAATATTCCACCCGCGATGACCCAACCTCCACCCGGTACACTTTCACCTCCACATCCTCGTCTTTCCCGGAAGCCGCCGCGCGAACCGCCTTGAACACACCGGAGTATTGATTCCGTGGATCGAAGGATGACGCTGATAGCGTTGTGATGTTATTGGAGAGGTCGTTATCGGGAGCGATCAGTAATGATAATTGCGCTGTGGTTGTATCATTAGCCTGCCATCCAAAATCAAATATAGCGTATGAAAAAGGGCACACGTACAAGATCCAGGCCACTCCCCGCTCCCTGCTCCCTTGAATCCCAGCACAACAGGCTCAAACGGCTCATCCGTCTCAGAAATGTAGAATGCGTCGATTGATTGTAAGCTCGCGGGGATTTCTGCGTTAGCGTGGACAATCTGCGTTTCTGTTCTTTCTATCTCTGTGGGCTGTTGGCCTGCGGAGAGGTCGGAGTTGGCTTTCTCGAGAAAGGAGAGGTAGGCATCGTCGGAGGACATTATTCGTGTTGTTTTTATTTGGGTCGGATTTGTTCTGTGGGGGTTGTTGTTTCTGGTGAGGAGTGATTTGTGTTGCAGCAGAAAATAGTTGCGATGTGAGAGGAAGAAGTACTGACTGGATCGCTGGATAGACATTGGGCGCAAGGCAGGGCCCATGACGCAATGCACTCCGCGAGAGGGTCGCATTAATTTGACAAACGATTCTCGATTATAATAGCATTGGGTTTAGGAAACAATTGGACACTAAGTGGTCAATGAACAGGTTGAATGAATTTGAATTCAAGGTAGATTATGTCCCGTGGTAATGTTGGATATTTATCTTGATGAACCAACACCGAAAATTTCTGACCCGGCAATTCAGACATCTACACTTAAGACAATATTTATAAATCTTCTATAATTACTGGAACATTTTGAAGGTATTGTCACTTTTATTGAAAAGGAAAATAAACGAAAAAATTTCACTACACCAGCCCAGCACCTTAAACAGTAGTAACAAGATCCTTCTTGAGGGTGCCCAGGAAGGCCTTCTTCTCCTCGGCGGTCTGGAAAGCACCGTGACCAAACTTGGACGAGGTGTCGATCCATTTGAGCTCGGTCTTCTCGGTGGCCCTCCGGTTGACCTGGGGGTAAAGGGACTTGCGCAGGGTCATGACACGCTTCTTAACACCAGGAACGGAGCCCTTGAGGAGGAGGAAGTCGTTCTTGACCTCACCGTAGCGGACGAAACCACCCATGCTATTTCATTATTAGTATATGCCAACTCGATTCATAGTCATGGAGGGACGTACGGAGTGATCTGCTTCTTGGAGATGTCGAACTCAGTCGAGGCGTTGCCCTCGTCAGAGCCCTTTCCGACACGGAAAACCTTGTGGTTGCACGAGGTACGGTGGTGGTAACCCATCTGACCGGCACGAGCAACAGTCCACTGGACGTGGTTAGGGTGCCAAGCACCAATACAAGCGACCTTACGCAGACCCTTGTGAGTCTTACGGGGAAGCTTGGTGGTACCCCAACGGCTGGTGACGCCCTGGAAACCGTGACCCTTGGTGACGGCGATGACATCGATCATCTCGTCCTTCTCGAAGATGCTGTCGATCTCGATGGGCTTCTCGAAAAGGTTGCGGGCGAAGTCAACCTTGTCGGCAACGGCACCACCGTTAACCTGGACCTCCATGAGGTGGGCCTTCTTTTGCTTGACGGGGGTCTTGCGGATCTGGGTGTGGGCGAGCACACGGACGACAGTGCAGTACTTCTTGATGCGCTCGAGCTCGCGGGTGATAGCAGCGCCGCTGTTGTCGGCGTGCTTCTTGGCGTACTTGGTGAAAGCCTTCTTCTTGCTCTTGTACCAGTTCTTGTAGAAGCGGCGCTTGACCTCGTCGCTCAGGTGCTCAGCCCAGACAGTAGTGAGCGAGCGGAGACCACGGGGAGTCTCAATGTATCCGACAACACCGACAGCGACAAGCTATGAATCTCGTAAGCCTTCGTCTCTCCTATGCACCTTCGATGGTGGTGAAAACATACCGGAGGAGTCTCGATGACGGTAGCAGCCTCAACAATCTCCTTCTTGTGCATCTTGGCACCGGGTCTGTCAAGGTCACGGACGACGGTGGTCATACCGGCCTTGTAACCCATGGAGGCCGTCAGGTGGACGGGCTTCTTGGGGTCATCCTTGGGGAAGCTGCCGTAAAGTCTCAGTATACCGTTCCCAATCCGAAAATTTTTCCTTATGTCGCCAATACTAACCTCTTGACCTTTCCACGGTGACGGGTCGCGCGCTTCCGGGGAAGGAAGGCAAGCGAACCTATAAACACAATCGTATCAGTATACCATCGCACACAGAAACCGGCCGACTAGATGACGAAAAATTCGAAACGGTCGAAGTATAGGAAAAGGATTTCACGAACCGTGCCGAGGCGCTTCGTACTTCCGGTGACTCCTGTAAAAGAAAATCGTTAATGTCCGCTTCTTTGCATTCGAATTGTAGTCGTTTCGGGCAGCACTTACATCGTGACCCTGTTGTCGTTAGTCGTTGAAGTGGTGAGAGTGTCTGGTCTCTGAATTTGTCCGGGTCGTATTTTGCACCCGCTTGTCGAGTGTGGGCTGATCTAAGCGAAGTCTTGGCGTAGCCCTTCCTCTTTGGAGCTAAGCGACTGGCCGCTTTCTGCCTCAGGCAGATACTTAAATCCCGCATTTTACTGTGCTGTCACGTGGAAAACTACTCTTCAACGCTTTGGTATTTGGTATAGCGATTTCATTTCCAAGGGTAATATCAAGCATTCACAGAGAATCAAACAAATCAAACTAAAACAAATAGCCCTCCCACACACGGGAGAAAAGAAAAATTGAAAAAGAAAAGACCAAACATCGAGCAATAAGCCACTGTGGCTTTGCCACAAATGCCAGGCCAAAACGTAAAGTACAAAAAAGAGGACAAGAAGGAAAGAAGGGAAGAAGGGAAGTAGAAAATGGAAAATTGAAACAAAAAAAGATATCCGCGTAGGATAATGAATGAATGCAAAGTTTTTCTCGTCATATTCATTCAAAGCTCTTGCTTTCCATCCAACCAAAAACAGAAATCAGAGAACACCTATTTAAAGCCCGCTTCCGTCAACCGTGCACATCAAAGGAGTGAGAAAGAGAAAAGAGGATCGCGTATATAACAGGAGTTTCTTAAGCTGCGGGTTCCTGCTTGGTCTGAGAAGATTGCACTCCGTTGCCGTTGCTGTTGGTATTGCTGCCATTGGGGCTGCCCTTGGCGGCAGTGCTGGCCCGCTTCTCATCATCCCCATCGTCATCATAATTTTCATCCACGTCCATTTTCCTCGCGGCAGGCTCATGGGCAGGAGGCTGTTCGGGACGAGCGGGTTCCTCCTTGACCTGAGCCGACGGCGGTCCCGACTGAGATCCATTCGAGGCTGGAGCAGAGCTCTCAGCCATGGGAGGAAGACTCGAGCCGGAGTGAGGGGGCATTTGCTGGATGGACGGAAGCGTCGGGGGATGATGGGCGGCTTCGGACGGATGGTATTCTTCGTTTGCGCGACGCTGTTCCTCACGTCTAGCTTCCGATGAGCTACGGCGCTGCATCTCTCCGGGGGACGGCATGCGGTTTGGTGGGGTGACGCGACGGCTGGGTTGGTCGTCGAGACGAGCACGGCTCTCTTCACTGGCGATCTTCTTGGTAGGACCAGTATCAGCTTCCCATTCCCTGCTACGCTTCATTGCCGATGCGGGACGATCCTCACGCTCCCGAGCAGCTGCTTCGGCGGCGGCGATCGCAGATGCTGGCGGCGGAGCACCTCCCGCGATGCCGATAGGACCATAGTGGAACTGTTGGTGGGGATAAGTCGAGCCAGGCGAAGAAGGTCGCTCATCGCGAATCGGCCGGATATCGGGGTTTGGCGAGAACGGTCGGTGGTAAGGAGGCATTGGGCCAGACGAAGGAGGACCACTAGGCGCACCAGGACCGCTGGGAGCAGCAGCAGGGGGCAAGGGTCCGCGGGTGGCGGATGGGAAGGCACCCGAGCCGCTAGGAACTCGTTCGTGGGATGGTGCGGGAGCGTTAGTGATTTGAGGCAAATGATACGGGCCGGCCATGGTCGTCTTGGGAGAACGAACGGCAGATGGGGCGCGGACGGCATCGGGGAAGACCCTGCCGGGCTCCTGACGCGGGCTAGGCTGCGCCGGGCCACGGACACCGTCACGGTGGTCGAACCCATTGGCAGCTTGGGCCTGAGCCTGGGCCTGGGCCTGGGCTTGTGCCTGGGCTTGCGCTTGAGCCTGGGCTTGGGCCTGGGCTTGCGCTTGTGCCTGGGCCTGTGCCTGGGCTTGAGCCTGGGCAGCGTGGGCAGCCTGAGCTTGCGCCTGAGCCTGAGCTTGAGCGTGTGATTGAAGTTCATTGATACCACGGTTCCAATCCGCAACATGCCTGGGAGGGGCCGGAGGCTGCGGTGGAGGACCGCCAGTTGGAGCCGGCGCACCCCATTGCGGAGGACCGCCAACATTAGCCTGGTAAGCTTGGGGATGAACATCCTGCGGCTGAGGAGGAGCACTACTTTGGTTGGAACCTGACAGCTGGCTCTGGAGCAGTTGCAAGCGTGCCTTTATGTGGACGTTTGCGGGATCAAGATCCGCAGCGCGTCCATAGGCGTCCAGAGCATCGGCAATTTGGTTGTTGCAGGATTCGTACAGAGTACCAAGATCATACCAAACTTCCGAGATGTACGGGTTCAGGCGTATAGCCCGAGAGTAGGCGTCCAGGGCATCACGGTACTGGTTGATCTGGTAGTAGAGTACACCGATCGAGCACCAGAAGGTAGGGTTCCGTCCATCGCGGTAGACGGCTTGCTGGTAAGCTTCGTAGGCCTTGGGGTACTTGGCCTGTGACATATAGCAACGGCCGAGCAGATACCAACTCTGTGCGTCAGTGTTATCTGCACTAACCGACTTCTCAAGGTATTCGATGGCCTTTTCTTGGCTTGCATAGCTAGTGCTCTGCTGGTGGTACAGCCACCCAAGTTGCTGCAAGACCTTGGCATGGTTGGGGTCACGGTCCAGCACTCGTCGGTAGGCGGCCTGGGCCGATTCGAACTATCGAGGCTGTCAGCAGCTGCACGGACCTGCAAGTATAATTAGGGGGCAAACATCACTTACGTCTTTCTGTTGCTCATGAACGTGGCCAATTTGGAACCAAATGTCCTCCTCAGTAAGAGGGCGAGGAGGGTCGTTGACGATGTATTTGAAGCACTAAAACACAGTCAGCAAAAATTGTATTCAAACACAGGCTTTGATTTGGATCCATACATCCAGACTGTTGCTGAACTTCTGCTGCTGCTTGTAAATTATGCCCAAGCGGAAGTAGATTTCGTTGGCCTTTTCAAAGTCCGGGGCCATACGCATAACCTGAGAGAAAGCCTCCTCGGCATGGTCGAGAGAACCGTACCGGTCGTAGAGAATACCAATTCCATACCAGAGTTTTGGCTCCTACAAAGCACAGCTGCGGTTAGTGTAACGCGTATACGGCACGTGACAGAACAAATACCGACCTTGGGATCCCGAAGGTGATACAGGGCTTGTTGGTAGGAGGTATACGCTTCTTGCAGATTATCCATCATCAGATGACAGTGGCCTGCAGTCATGATTAGTTGGTTTTCTTAATGCAGCACGCGAATGAGAACAATTCTTACCCAAGCTGCCCCAGGTCTCCCCGCTCGTCGGATCCAATTTCAAGATATTTTGGAGATACTCGACGGCTTTAGCGAATTGTTCTTTCGTCCGCAGAATACACGAGATGGCGTTCATCGCAGGAATGGACCACTGGTTATGTCGCAGTGCCTGTTCATACGCGTTCATGGCACCTTCGAGGTCGCCCATCAATTCCGTCAAACCACCTATCGAAAAAAAAAAAAAAAGGTCAGCCATACACGATACACGTCATCGCATGGTTTGCAAGGACCAGGGGGGTTAACACATACCGATTTGAAGCCAGACCTGCTCATTGAGCGCGGCGATTTTCTGCGCGGTGTTCAGTGGCGGGCCCTTTTGACCCTGAGATTGCAAGGGAATGTGGCCGTTGACCTGGGCATGAGCCGCGATGTGGGCATGATGAGGGGTGACGGCCCCGGTGGGTGACGGCTGAGTGTGAGCCATATTGTCCGAGAAGGGTCCTTTTTTTGGTACTGTTTGCGCTACCGTCCAAGTCAACCGATCAGGGACTCTGCGACACGGTGATGCAATGCGGTGCGCGTGTCACTGGTCAGAGTTGCACAATCCAGGGAGCCCCAAGGTGTTGCGCGGGAACCTGTGGCCTGACTCTTGTTGGTGGATGGGCAAGGATCGGGTCTCGTGTCGGTGTGTATGTATCAAGGCCCGATTTGGCTGTGTTGCTTCGCACCCAATCGCACAAATATCGAAGGAACCGGAGATGATTTGCGAAATTGAGTAAGATATATTTGGGACACGTTTTACTCGAATTCAGCTGAAAGGGACGCGACTAGTCGCACTTCCGGAGCGCCGCGGTCAGGTGTCCGAGTTGGCAGACGGCGGTGCAGGCGCGCCAATTCACACAAGTTAAAAAAAGACAAGTTTAAAATAAACAAGAAGTGAAGTATTTTTAAATAGGAAGGATAGATGAATGATAGGATGAGAAGAGATAAAGTGTGTAGTAGTGGTACTGGTGGGCAGCGGTGGTGGTGGTAGTATTCCGTAGAGCTAAAGGGAAGATCTTGGGTGAGGCCAGCCGACCGAAGCCGGTTAGTATGGAAATGGGCCAAGAGGGGAAAGAGAAAAGATAAGCAAACGAAGAGGAACAGAAGAGAATCAGGGGATAAGACAAGGCCAACAAGAACGGGGAAGAGGCAAGGAAAGAGAAGAAGAGAGAGAAGAGAAAGAGAAGAAAGAGAGAGAGGAGAGAGAAGAGAGAAAGGGTCGAGGGGCTGACAGAGAGTAGAGAGAGGCCAGAGAGGGTGATTTAGTGCCAAGAGGTGCTAGTGGTTGTGCAGCTCATGGAGCAGGCGTACAGAACAGTGAAAAGTAAAAAAGGCGCTGGGATGACGGTCGCCCGGGCAGGCTTTGGCAGCCGCTTGTCCAGGAACGGTCTAGTGTTGGTGGAGCTCCACGGATCTGGAGGCGCGTCCGCGGGTATTTTAGTCGCTTAGCTCAGCAGCAGGTGCTTTATTTTCCGGTGCCGGCTTTCGGTCGGGCGGGTGACATAACCACGACGCATTCTCTGTAGTTACTCTACATGTACTTTTTAATTTGACTTGAATGACTGGATAAATAATGCAAGTGCAACAAGTATACATGCACCGCGTGTTTGCTAGAAGTTTAGCGCCACGCTGGCATGGGTCTAGCATGGCTCAACGGGTATTCTCCGTATGGGGATCTACTATTACGAGTCTCGGGTATCCGTACGCTACTGTCTGAAATAAGAATATTACAAAAGTACCTTTGCTTGAAAAGTACTCTGTACAAGAGTACGGTGTACTTGTACAGTTGTACTTATCTACACCCGCGGCAAGCCAAATAAAAAGTCAATCTGCCAGTGATGCATATGTGTACAAGAATTTGTGGGAGGAGACGGGGACCAAAAACCGAAAATAAGCAAATCAAGAAAAAAGACAAATAAAAAAAAAAGTTCAAGCACGAACCCCCGGTTGTGACTCGCCGAGGAAAAACAGCACTAGTGTGACTGCAGGTGGGACCAAGGATCCTTTCTTAGTTAGGTCCTCCCCGTGCCATTGTTGACCTTGCCCGAATTCAGTAATAGTTTTTGCTTTTTTCGGATTCCCGCCCTTTTGGCGTGGTTTCATTGGCTGGCACAGACCAGATGCAGAGAGCTGTCTTAGGTAAGTGTGGGGCTAACTGCTAAGCTACTGGAAATGACCAGAATTGGGCAGGCATGAGATGAGGCTCCACTCGGACCAACCGCACTGTTGCAGTTCTTTCAACAGGGGTAACACTACCCCTGTTATGTGTCAGTACGATGTTCTACGAGTACTTATCACCGGACAGTCATAGTACACCGAGTGGTGCTGTTAAGTACTTGGACTCCCGCACCCTGTATCGGTTGATCCAACTTAATACCCCTCCTTCACTGTTGTCATTATGCCTGTCACAATACATGCTCGGCACTTATTCCATGAACACCAACTAATGCAATTCATATGGATTCTCTTAAACTAAGAAAAATTTAGAGATATCATCATCTCTGTATTCCATGGTTTCGGTTATGACGATTGACGTCTCCGGCCGTGAGCCACATCCGCACTAGCCACCGCCACATATGATCCCTAACGGATTCCGGTCATTTTCTTGGTGGAGCACAAGCCGATGCTGATCCGTCGTCGGCTTTTCGAGCGGTGGTGTGGACTGTGGATGATGATCTGGATACATCACCGAGGGGTGAGTGGGGCTCATTACATATTACAGCGCATATGCTCTGCCACCATCAGAGTACAAGTAATGTGCGCGAGAATTAATGGATTCCTCCTGCCAAAAATGCAATGCAATAGTGTTGATCTGGTATTCTGTCAGAAAAACTGTATTTTTATTTTTATTTAATGTTATTCAATATCAACTATTTTGGTACTATATTCCGTGGTTATTATTGTTCCAGTTAATTTCTAGAGCTGTCCTCCCCACCCCTATTTACGGAGTACATATGTCTCCTTCGTCCGTAATTGGCATCCGATCTAACTCCGACCCTTTTCTTTCTTTTTTTACCCTTAGTTTATTATATTTTCTTATTTTCCCCTACAGTTCCAGCAGAAATGCAGATATGCACTCCGTACTCCATACAGACAGCCCGTAAGGAGTGAGCGGCCCACCGACATACCGCAACCGCCACGGTTCCTCCTTCATTCTTCACCCGTCGTCTATCGCCTTATTTACTCAATCGCAGTGAAACCAACTAAAAGCAGCACCCTCCAATAAGCTTTCTTATTAATGCAATGATCACAGCACTGACCCTATCCTGGTCCTACACTCGCATACTCCTAACGGAGCACACATCCTATAGCTGGATCCCGGCTGCATATGGCTATCTGTACGGCCGGAATCGTGCGGGATTCATCAATGATTCAATCACCCAACCCACCTGTCCTCGCCCGTACATATTATAGTGCCACAGCACACCAACACACAACAAAGAAATAAAGCAAATAAAACACGGCATGTAATATCCTGGTTTTTCTTTTTTTTTTTTTTTTTGGTTTCTCTGGTAGTTGATTGCTGTTGCTCTTTGTTCTCTATCACTTCCAAACATATGCATCCATGGTTTGGCTATTCTGAGTGTTACTAGAGCTTGGGCTGAGACTATTATCGCACTGGCCCTAATCTTGGTCTTTGTGCGCGCGGCTCCTTTGGTGACTTGTTGTGGATCTTTATTTGTTCACACAAAGTACGTACTATGGAGTCAGTATATTCGCCTCAAACAGATTATCGGAGTACTCTGTACAAGTAAAGTCGTGTGGAATTCCACGTGGTATCATGCGTCGAATGTCTCGCACAGTAATCGCACTTTATCGATTGAAACCGTGTTCTTGTAATTCGAAGCAATTGTTCGTGGCGGTGACTACACAGTAGATGCGGCGATATATTTTCATCGCCGCAATGACACGTACTATTCGTGACATGACTAGGTCTCGTCACTTGATTAGACACAACATCGCCATGCGATCGGCCTCTGCATATATATATATAGATAATAATTGGTGGTGTTACAAACCAAACCAGATAAACTTCACATGGCTTATCATGATGACAGTTCATCATGAACCAAGATCCTTGACTTCTCACCCACGTCTTTTGGACATTACGCAATACATTCTTATTCTTGCCTCTCAAGTGAAAAACATATCTACCTGTAGACCGAGAGCTGATCAGCGGCAGGCACTTTCACAACATTGGGATAAATAGTGTCACAGGCTGCGCCTGTAGAATAAATGATATGTTATCCGGAGGAATGATGGGAGTGGTTATCTGACTACGTACCCCGCAAAAGGTACTTTTGTATATAAAAGACTGTCCGATCGGACATCTGTTCTTCTCTTCTTCAACGGAATCTCTTGTATGATAGCTAGTCATTAGCACTGTGGGCTTAGCCCTTAACAAATAGTCCTGATCTTATGAATGTCATCATCATGGCTTCGGAAATCCCGAGAGCAATAAACTACATCAAACTTCGGCAGAACGGCGATTCCTCCTGGCAGTCTCCGTTAAACCGTTCGATGTACCAAGGAACGATTGAAAGTTGATCATCTGGATAACCCTTTGTCCCCTCACGGCAACAAGTTTGCGGGGTGTTGATCTTTGATCTTTTGATACATCGGTTGAAACCAGCCAGACGCCTGGGTTGGAATTCATGATAGCGACTCGTATCGAGGTTCTATGGGATAGCACTCTCATATTGATCACAGCATTTAGTATTGTGGAAGAGAATAGAAGATAAATAGCAAATAAATCTATATTCATATCCCCAAGGACCTTGCTAGGGACTGTGTTGCTTTATGGCGTCAAAATCTGCGAGAAGAGGTTTTATATATAGTCTCAGTCGACATTCCCTTCCAAAGTGGTAAGTAGGCCCGAGTGGTGACGCTTCACATTACATAAAATTGCAGCTACCTGCATTCTGCATCAAGTTAGCCAGTTGTACAGAGTACTGTCAGTTGAACTGTATATCACATGATCTGACAGTACTCCAAGTCATGGTACGGAGTAAGAGTCATACACTTGTACCGGCTCCGTACAAGTACAACTGCTGGGAAGTCCGTAGCCTCGGACCAATGAACACCCCGATAGCCAGCTGCGTTGAGATTCAACGATAATCCCGAGATCTAACTTCCGACGCCATGCCACTAGAGATGACGAATGCGATGTTCAGACCGACACCACGCTCTCTTTGTCCAACACCAAACAACATCCTCGGCCAAGGAGCAGGCCAAGATTGCAGTGTCAAATCCGCGGCATATGCCGCTCATATGCAGTATGTATAGGCCAACTTTCCGCTGGCCAAGAGAGGATGATGAATCTGCCCAGCAAGCCCTGTGACGATTTACCTAAGAGATACCACTGTGTAGAGCGGCCTGCCCTTGGCGTCTTTGCCGTTTTAAGCGGTTCGGAACCAGTCCTTCTTCTGCCAAGCCTCGCCAACCGACTCCGAACGCGGATCCCGGAGAGTTAGTCAGCAACTTTTCAGCCAATAAGTAGCCTGTATCTCAGCCTGGAAATCCCCGCAGGGACTTGGCGGCTTGGCACATGTTTCCTCTCTGGTTCCCTTCAACCTCCTATACACATATTAGAAGTAAACCAAAGGGTAAATAGACATTGAAAAAGTCCAGGAATGACCCTGCATGGGCGGAGAAATGGCCTGCATCTAGCTAGGCCATATCTCCGGCGCCAATGGGACAGTGATGAGCCATCTTGACATCCGCCAAGGCCTCGGCATCTGGGCGATCTTGGCAATAAGTCCCAGAACCCTCCGCTGCCTCCCTCTGTCTTCGCTTCCCCCCTTCTGCCGCTGTTCCGCTCTTATTTTTTTTTCCCTTTCTCTTCCTCTCTCTCTCTCTCTCTTTTTTTTTTTTTCTTCCTTGTCATGTGCGCCTGGTATAATAGGCCTCCTTGCCCTCTTTATATTCCTTCTCCGCCGCCGTTGTTCCTCCTCTTCCCTGTCCCCTATTCTCCCCGTCACTACGGCCACTACTGAATACTACCACTTCCTATTCGGGCGATTTTGAATGCCTTCGTTTACAGAAAACGTGATGTCCCTTGCGCCTGAAACCATGCGGTGAGCCTTGTCCTGGTTCGCTCCGTGTGCGCTGTCTGTACCACGATTGCCGTGTTCTCCTCTCTTGAACTCCCCTGTCGCACTTTTCATTCTCGCGAATTTTTGGTGGTTCTATCCCTTTCTTCGTCCTCCCTCCTCTTTTTAGAACATTTCCCCGACAATTCCAAGAAAATCATCTGCCGGCCCTTCCCGTTCGTTCCCTTGCTTCGCAATGCGACAGCCGGAGATGGCCCACTCGTCGGCCTATTACCACGACAATGGTCAACTCTTGACGACCTTTCTCCACGATCCCCGGACTCCGGATATCACCGCTACACCCGCTCCTGCTCCTCCTTCTCCCCCTCCAGCCGCTGCCGCACATCGATCATCGGGGGTTTCGTCCGTTCAAGAGGGCCCCTACCATTCATACCGTCATCATTATCCCCATCATTCCTTGTCTGGGTCCATGGGTTCGCAGCTGGAACCACCGGCTCCGGCATCATCTCATCCCGAGAGTGGTTCGGTGGTCACTCGCGAGTCGAATGGTTCCAAGCGGAAAGAACGTGCTCGGGGGAGCCTGTCGGAGCGTTCGTCATATATGTCCGGGGAGCGTCCATCGCGTACCCCCAAGCGACCCGTTTACGACGATGCGCCTGTTCCGGATGACAATCAGGACGCTTTGGTGATGCTGGTGAGGATTCCTTTCCCCAGTTCTTTGTATGGTTATTAATTTGTTAGTTTCGACTCTCCATCCCCGTACCGATCGTCGCATTCGCTACCACCCTGTATACCGTCTTCGGACTTATTTTCGCGATCCTCGCTTGTCCCCTTCGTCTCTGCCCTCCGACCGCATACCTCAAAGAAACATCGTTCCGGACACAGCTTTGCGATTTGTTGGCCCCTGCATTGCATGTACACGAACGCTTAGTCGGACTGAAACTGTCCCCTCGTCGCTCCTCCAGTCAGTGGGTCTATGATGACGACCCTGACACTTCAACTTCGTCGCCGCCGCCCGAAAACCGTAGCCAGGCATATTCCGTTGGGGGTTTGATTACTGTGCTTCTGCTGTCGTCGCTTTTATCTCTTGTGCTGCTTCTGACTGTGTGGATTGCCGCATCTTTTTGGGTATTCGCCATGGTGCTGGGCAATCCTGATGGCACAGAACGCAAAGACGACGGTCGGGCCGCGGTCCTTGGAGTCTGTCGATGGTGGCAGATATGGTTAGGCAAGGCGCGAAGGAAATCTCGCTGAAACAATTTATTTGATTTGGTTTGATTTGGTTTGATTTGCACTGCCCCACTTTGCATTTGTTCTGTTTGTTTGCTATTTTGCTTGCTTTGCCATGATACCATTGAGATATGTGGAATGACCTCGTGTTTTTGGGTTCGGGAGTATTATATGGTTGGATTATTGCTGGCGCTGGATTTATTTTTATTATTTTCTTTTCTGAGTGGGATTGTATTTCTATGGAGTATTCGTCTGCGCGAATTGATACCCGGTCGGTTTAGGTTGAGAGAAAGATTGCATCCGCATCCTAATATTTGATAGCCTTTGGGTATAGTTCAATCTAACCTTTGTAGCTCCAACTTAGGTACACCAGAGTGTCAAGTATCAAGTATTTCGTTGACATGCTACATGTACAAGTTTTATACGGCCACAAACAAAGAGATAGCCATCTCTCCTAATAGATCGTGTCCTGGCTCCACCTCATCAAGGTAACGGTCGAACTCTTCTCCCAAAGCAATGGCGTAGAGAATGTTTGCGATTGCCAGGTGATAGTTTAGGAGTTCTGGGCTGGGCAGCTCGGTTTTGTCTGCAGGTTTCAGGTCAACGATTCTGGTCCTCTGGTAGGTGGGAAAACATTGTAAAAATATGCAAACTTTGGAAAAGTCTTGGAGCCTATATTGAGATCCCTATGTATTGTATTAGGAGTTTCATCGTAGGATAATGACAATCCTGTATGGTGATCGGGTGAACGGGCACCAATTACTCAATGTGTCGAAAAAGCATTTTGAAGCGCATAGCTGATGCAACTGCATTGCGGCAATTGCACCAGGGGTTCGGACGACTATTTATCAGTGTCCAACAGGTGCAAAAATGGCGCTTTTCTGAACTTGAGCTTTCTGGCTCAATAGCCTGTCAAGTACCATCTCACAGTACTGCCAGTATTTCAGAGCCACTGGTAGGCGCTAACGAGTATGGTATAATGTGGGCACACATTGTCTTGGTCCCCTGGAAGGACGTCATAGCCTCTCATTTTCATGCATTGTCGCTGTCTCATGTGGGTTCTGATTCTTGGTTCGGTTATGATCGCATCAGAAGGGTCCCGACGATGCCCATAATGGAGATGCACATCTCATTATCACGCATTAGATGCGTTTGTTAACCCTGGCATCGCAATGCCATGGACAAAGGCGGATAAGGATAGAAAGTACGTCTTCTGATTTTGTTGGCAGGAACTTGCAAGCTTGCACCATCGGTCATCGCGAAGAAAATCGTGGAGCAAATCCGCCTATCCTTCGTGTGAAATGCTCGAATGCTCAGGGCATTCGAGCATATTTCCATCATCATCTTTTCAAGGAATAGGCGTTTCTGTTGTGACAGCTTCAACCAATGATCCACCAAGCGCCACTGGATATAGATGGTAGTGATTGATGAACTGGGAGAAGTCAACAATGGCTCCTCTTGATCAGGACGCATAAATTGATAGAATCGCTGGGTCCTGACATTTTTTTAACGGGCCTCTGCCTCTGTAGGGCTATTGGCACTTCTGTGGGTATGCTGAATTATATAAAGTCTGTAGGAGAGGGGATGGCCCTTGATTGGCGGTGCTTTCCCATTATATAGCGCTTTAGTAAAGCCCACTCACCACGAGGGCATGTTAACTTCGCGCGTCACGTAAGAGCGTTAGTGATTAGCTGCTAAAAAGCAGGCACCTTAATTAGGCCCGCTGGGCTTCTGTAGCACGAAATTGGATCGAAATATAGCGCTACCACTCGTAGATTTTCTGGACCGGGAAAACAGCCAGTTCAACCAGTCGAGCATGATAATGGGCACGTCCCACTGTATACAGCGCATGGTGAAGGGTCTTGACCAATTGAAAGATGGTTATCTTGTAGACGATAGCACCAGATATATAGAAAGATGGCCTCCGCTTGGCAGTAGATAAATGAGAGGAAGATGGAAGAGAGGGACGAAAGAAAGATAGCTTGGTCACATGATATCCATTCAATAAATCGCTTTTTTATACCCTAACCTGGAGAACAAAGAACGTTTATACAACTAGCCAATGAGGGTATACATATGAATATGAGAATACCACAACAAAAGAAAAGATAACAACTAAGCCGAAACCAATATATTCAAGTAGTCAGTCATCAACCATCATGATCTAACAAAAAGACATCACCATCAAACTTTTTAGCGCCTTCTCCGTTGTTGCTGCTTCTTCCCACCATGGTTCCCCTTATGTTTTTGCACACGCGCAGCACTGGGTCCATGAGCCTTGGGTGCTCCCAATCCCTTTCTCCCAGCATTAGCCTTCGCAGCTGCAGCCTGCAAATCCTCCTTGGACATTCCACCATCCTCATCGATATCCATTCCATCACCGCCTCTGTTCTTCTGCGAGAACTTGACCTTACCCTTCTGGCCGCGGCGCGCGGCATCGGGACCGCTAACTGCCGCGAGGTAGGCGTTCACACCACCACCGCCAGAAGGATCATTGCTGCCAGCCACGTCGGCATCTTCATCCTCATCATCTCCGAAGATGAGACGGCCATCGGGACCAACCTTGGCGTTGCGCTGCTTCTTCCGCGAGCCAGGGCCGGTGTTAAGGAAGCGCACGCTGGGCTTTGTGGTGGAGATGTTGGCGAGGGCGTTCGGGGCGAGGAGATCGAGCGGGTTATCCTCTGGCGATAGTTCGCGGATGTACTGTTCGCTTTGCTTGCCCACGCCTGTTCTTTTGTTGGTTTTCTTGCCGCCCTTGGCGCTGGCGTGGAGGGAGCCTTGCTCATCGACTTCGATTTCGCTGGCGTCGGCGTCGGAGTCCAGATCAGAGTCTGAGAGGTCGGAATCGTAGACGGCTTTGTCGAAGGCGTTGCTGTAGGATGCTTGTTGCTCGGCGGGGGCGCTCTTGGTGTTGGCGTTAGTGTCTTCGTCTTCTTCTTCATCGCCAGCGGCCTTCTTCTTCTTCTTGCTTCGTTCGCGCTGTTTACGGATGTTCACTACGAGTTTGCGGTCTGCTTCGCCGACGAGACTCTCGATGAGGGGTGCGCCGAAGCGGCGGATCAGGCGGTCCAGGATACCCTTAACCTTACTCCGGAGACGGCCCTTGTGCTCCTTGTTCCAGGCCATGAGGTTCGGGACGAGCGAGTTCAGTCGCGAACGGAGGACATCCTCCGGCAGCACGACAACGGCCACCTTGACGAATCCCAGGACAGAGCGGACGATCTCGCGGTTGTTGCTGGTCAGAAACAGCTCGATGGTCTGCACGAGGTCCGAGCGCACGTTTGGCTGCAATTCTGTATGGAATTCGAAGAACAGTCGCGACAATGCTGTCACTGATGCGGCGACCATGTGCGGCGAGCTACCTGCCAGACCGGCGGAGACCATGGTGAAGAACTCCTCGACCGTGGCTAGGGCATCGGGCGCGGTGTCGGGCATGTGGGGGACCAGCGAGTTGCGGATCTTGGTGCCTGGCGGGTTCTGTTCGGGGTCGACGGTGCGCTTGGCCAGATGGATGAGCAGCTCGAAGGAGGCGGTGCGCGCCTTCTCGTTGCTTTCCTTGCAGCCCAGAACGACCTCAGACAGGATACTGGGGATGAAGTGCAGATCCGAGCTGGGGAGGTATGCAACCAACTCGTGGATGGCCAGCATGCGGTCGCGACGGGCCGACGATGGCGTCTTGTCAGCGGTAGTCAAAATGAGAGATTGCAGCTCACCGCTGCGTTCGCGGAGCGCGACTGCGCCGGTTTCCGTCGAGGCCAAACGGGGAATCAGCTTGTAGGCTTTCTTGATGAGTTGCTGGTCGCCAGTCTGGCCGTTCAAGATGGCCGCGGCCATGGCGAACAGGCTGGTGAAGCTGGACCGGGGGAGGTAGACTGACATTGCGATCACCAGGTCGATTAGGGTGTGCGATGTAGGAGGCATCTTGTCACCACCGCTCGATTGCTGCTTGCCCTGTTTCTGGGCTTCTTCTTGCTCTGAGGCCACGGAAGAATCTAGCATCGAGGCGACACGGGTGAATGTATCGTTGAGTTCCTTCTCGGGAGTGATGCTTAAATAAGCATTGATACACTGCAGAATGTGGCCTCTGTAGTGCGGAAGAGTCTGGCTGTAGACGTTGAACAGCACGGCCAACACATTACTAGCAAACCCGCTAAGATGTTTAATATTCTTAGCCGCGGCAGCCTTGGTGATTCTCCTCTGAAGAATTAGATCATCTTCCTCCTTCTCCAACTCCAAAACTGCCTGGTTCGACTCCACCAAGGTCTGCAAACCGCGGCAGAGGTCCACCCGCAGCTCCGTCTGCTTATACAGCACATTAGAGAGCAGCTCCGCAAAGCCTTGATCAAACGACTCCACCAAATCCAGTGGCAGCTCACAATATCCTGGGAGCGTAGCCCAGGTCTGTTGCACGAGGGTTTCGAAAATCTTGGCCTCGACCGTCTTCTCAGCGGCGCCGTAGTCCATGAGCCTCTGGTACAGCACTTCACTGAGCGGGACCATCTCGGCGCGGAAATGGGCGAGGTTGGTGTTGGTAACATGGTCTCTGATCACAGGCAGGAACCAAACACGGCCAGGCTGGCCGGCTTTTTGCTCAACGATGTTCAGAGGAAGGATTTCGAGAACCGCGGCGGGGCCCATGGCTTCGATGGCACTACCCAGGACCTCGTCTGCTTCCTTCTTACCCTGGAAAGCGTCGTTGCTGCGCAGTTCGCCGACTGTCTTGACGATGTCAACTAGGTAGGGGCTCGAGCGCCACTTAAAGCTATCGAACATGGCGGAGCAGACTCTGAAGACTTCCACCCATGCGGCCTGGTACTTGATCGAGAGAAGGTTGGTGGTGGCCTTGGCCAATCTCTCCAGCGTCTTCTCGTCATACACGGAGGGCTCGATGATCACGCTGGCGGGGACACAGTTGGCCAGGAAGGAGATCAGACATTCCGAAGCCGAAATGCGAATATTGCTCGACGGCGATGCCAGAAAACTCGATATCAGATCGAACAACTCCGGCAGCTTCGCGAACGTATCCTCAGGGTTAACCTGCGCCGCAACGTCGTATCCACGCGATAGCACCGCAATCCAAGGCGGCAACAGCTGCGAGTCATTTTGCGCGGGCTTCAATTCGGAAATCGCATCCAGCAGACGCGGCAACTTCGACGACGAAAAATCATCCGCCATGCTCGAAAAGATAACCTCAAAAACTTCGAACGCACCCATCGTGATAAACTCGTTGCTCGAGCGCGATGCGTGCATCAGCAGCTCGCACAGCGGTTCGATCTTCTTACTCGGCCAGCCATTCGCTGCCGTCGCAACCGTCTTCACCAGTTGCAGCGAGTGGATTACCAGCGGGTCTTGGTTGTCGCGCTGGTTGCCCTTCTTCTGCTTCGACACTGCAGCAATGCTATCGCCCAGCGTCCGCAGCGCAGACTCCGCACACATATCCGCGACCGGGTGGTCGAGAGACGGACTCGGGGGAGGATTCTGCAACACCTTAACGAGAGCATCCTGAGCCCTCTTCCGCACCTTGGGACGGTGGTCCACGGCCAGACTCAGCAACCCGGCCGTCGCACGGCGCGGTCCAACCTGGGTATGAGGGAGATTCCATGCAGCAGCATCCTGGCCAATCAAAAGCGATTCCAAGCAGCCAATCGAAGGTCTGAGGAGCGGGGCTTCGACTTCGGGGAGGGAAAGCGCGGGTGCGAGACTGGTGAGGATCTGGGAGAATTTTGAACGAAGGATTGGGGCGGGGACAAATGGGCTTGTGATGTCGAGGAGATAAACCACGGACGTTGCCAGATCCTTGTTGACAATGCCCTGTTCAGCGGAAAGTGATTGGTAGAGGAGAGCGAGAAGCGCCGCAAAATATGCTGTCGGCGAGAAGTCTGCTTTTTGGTCGCGTAGTGTGTCTTCCACTGCAGAGAGCACCACGGCAGTCTATACAAGACAATTAGCATCCACAACCTCACCCTATTTGTTCAAAGCTCCCCAAAAACAAGAAAGACTTACATGGTGCTGATTCTGCAGCTTGGGCGACTTGATCTTCTCAAGCTTCTCCGCCAGGGTCGCCATGATGGTATAATCACCCAGCCGGCAAGGGAGAAGTCGATTACACGAAAGAAGAAATGCGCAAGCTGTTTGCCTTCAAAAGAGGAAGACAGGGACAGAATAAGAGTGATGTTGAAGATTAAGATTGAAGAATCGGTGGATGCGGAGCCTTTTTTTTTTTTTTTTTTTGGTGCCGCATTTCTTGGCACTGCTATCGATAGCAACACTACGAATAGAACTACAATCCAAACATAGTAGGAAAGATGGCCATCAATTGGTATATTCATGATTGCTCGAACAGTCAAATCGGATTCCAGGCATGTGCTCATTTCTCATATCATGAACATTCACCAAGCCATCAGAATGGACATAACAATCGTCACTCTGGCCTCATGTTAATTCGATTCCTCCCAAGACAAGGACTATAGCCACGTATCAGTGTACGGCTATTCCATGATGTTCACCTAGCGTGTCGTAGTAATGGTAGTTGCTCGCAACAGGCAAGCTCCAGTAATAACTTCCTCCACTCAGTTGTAAACCCATGTCCTGAGTCGAAAACTTCAAAGCAACCCAAGCAATGCAGAAGAAGGCATATCACAATGCAAGGAAATGGCAAACTAAAACAGAAGAGTTTCCCCGCTATGCTCAGCCTCGAATCCCAGTTTCTGTAAATTGCCATGTCTTTTCTTGTCGCCGGTCTGCCGTTCCGAATCCTCCTTTTTCTTCAATGCATAGACTTCGTCAAATGGTGCTTGTTGAATATTCGGGGGAACGTCATCTTCCCTATCTAAGTCCTATTCACGAGATGAGTGGTTAGTATCAGTGGATATCTCAAATCAGGTGAAACGGGGACATACGATCTCCCCAAGAAGCAAGACATTCTCTCCCCGAACAATGAAGATCCCCCGGGGAATATCGGCGTAAAGGCTTCCGGCATAGATTCGTTCGACGGTATCTTGAAGGACGAGGTTCGCTGCAGACACCAGTCAATCGCCCACTTGTTCACCACAGTATCCAAATTTCATGCAGAACATACCAAATTGATCCCAACTCCTCAACACGCCAACCAGCTTTCTCCCATCACGAAGGACCAAAACCAATTTCTCTAAAGCAAGCAACACCCGTCAGCTTCTCTTCTCTCCTTCCGTTCTTTCGTTTCCTATCCTCCACTCTCCCACATCCAAATGGCGCACTTACTATCCGTCAAATCCAGTAACTGAGCAGCAGTCGTAAACATCTGCGGCGGTAATTGAGGCGGTCCTTGTGTGACCATCGAGGCTGGTCCGAGGCTCTGTTGTTGCTGTTGGGGTGGTTGTTGTTGCGACTGTTGCGCGGCGGCAGGCAGGGGGTCGTGGATCGAGAGGCGCTCCATTATGGCTGCCTTTTATGCGCGACACGTATTTGAACTTCTGTCTTCAAATATCGAGATGCGAAGAGAAATTTCAAGTCGAGGAATGTCGATGTAGGCGTAGGTGATTGTGGGAACGCCGGCTTGGTGGGGTGCGGTGCGATGCTTTTCAAACCAGGCGGAAAATGGTATTTAGAGACGGGGTCGAGAAGGAGATAATAGGGATATTATCATTCTGGTCTGATAGCATAGAATAACTTGTCTGCGGAATGAACGGGGGAATCGCAATTGGTGTTGCAGTTGAGGAAAGATGATTTGATGTTGGATAGGCTGGGTATGTTTGTTCTGTTTGCTCAGCGCCGCGAGTTTATACAAGGCTGAGAGGAAGAAGTCATAGTCAAGATTTGTAACGTCTCTTCCAGATGATAAGGGATCAATTATTGTATTCTTTTAGCTACTGTAGACTACACCCTAATTTTAATACATAGACACTTGTCTTGTCTCACCACGTTCACAACAATCTACTCGTACTCAGATACTGTAACCACAACCGGGGAAAGTAAATTAAGCAACACCCCATCCCCTCCTCCTCTCTTCCGTCATCCTCCTCTCCCTCCGTCTACTATAAGCTGCACAGAACGGTTCCTCTGCACTCCCCATCCTCGCCCTCGCAGATTCCATCCCCCGCTGATACCCCGGGCTCCCCGCTCCCGGCATCACCTGCACCAACTTAAACTGCTCCTCGTTGATGATGCGCAGCTGGAAGAGGTAGCGCACCAGTTCAAAGTCCGGACGGGTGTTGGCTAGAGTGTGGCCGTGCTGATAGTGGGCTGTGTCGATGTGGTCGAGGAGGGCGTCCCAGGCGCGGACGTGGGGAGTGTCTGTGAAAATGTTATTGGGGATGTTGTTGGCGTTGGTGGGAAAATCGGGAGTGGTGATGGTGGGACAGATAGGGCAGCGCGCCGTAGGAGGCGGCTGGTGCGTGCGGAAGTGGCTCAGCACATGGGTTTTCCAGTGGTCGATATCGGTAAATGTCTCGTGGCAGTTCAGGATGTGGAAAAGACAGGCGTAGTTGTAATTGTAGTCGTTGGTTGCGTTATCATAGTCATCGTAATCGTAATAAGCGCGTGAGGAATAGAAGATCGGACGGGTATTTGAGATCCTAGGCGCCGGGGTCTGGATAAAGGATTGGCTCTCGCTTGGAGAGTGCGTTTGAGGCACGACCAGGACTCCGTTACCATCGTCTTCGAGGATATCGTGTCTGGCGAGATCGGATGCCAGTCCTGTATCCACGGACGAGGTAGATAGAGTGGTGGAGGATGGATAGTAGTCGGTGACGCTGGATAGCGACGGGGCGGGAGGCGGGATTATCATCTTGTAAAGATGGAAGATGGGCGAAAGCACTGATAGCCTTTTTCTGTTCCTGAAGGCAGTTATTATCATTTCAACTCATTTCATCCCATCTTCAAAACTGCCGTGTTTCTTACCAGCTCATAACCAAGCAAACACGAGAAGAGGGGCAATCATTCCAGCGCCCATGTCGTCCAACTAACCAGACATGGGTGTCTCTTTTTCTCTCGTCCGTGGATTCCGTGATTGCTACTTAAGATGACGGAGAACAAGACAGGCAAGCAGAAATCCAGCCGCTGCACGACAGAAGATCAGTGAAATTTTTCTTTTTAGCGTTAGTTTGCGGTGGTGCTGGTCGAGAGGGTCTATTGGACCACGTCCAAGCGGGGTTTTCTTTCTTTAGACGTAGAGTCGCATACCTACAGATACCTACAGAATACAGCAGAAGTACGTACAGACTGCGTCTGCTGTTATCCTACAATATTGTATGTACTTCATACTCTACCCGGTATGGTCGATATCACCCGCAGTTACACCGAGTGAGCCCTGCTGAGGCCCTGGCGTTGGCCGGGGTAGCGATAACAGGGGAATCTTGGTCTGCCAGGCGAGATGATAACGAATGCGCAATGCCGAATGGCCCGTTGATAGTACAAGCTCCGTATCTTCCTGTTGTCAAAAGTTTTGTATTGACCAAATAAAAACAACTGTCTAAGTCAAACATGACCCAATGCAACTGCGGGGGTATTACTTGTTCATTTCCGCTGCAACATCCAGCCAAAGAGGGGAGAATTGAAACATGAGTCAAAAGCAGGTGATAATATTATCGAGGTCGTGACCTCAGGAGAGGAGAAACCACAAGATAAGCACAGAACTGCAGTGTGTATCAAGAAATTTCAGAATTTATAGCAGAAAAGGGAATAGTAGAGAAAAGAAAAATGAAGGTTAGAGAACAAGAAGGGTAAATAAAAGCACACAAAACCCCATCCATCTATTTAGTAACGACGCCGAAACGAATAATTAAAGGAACGAAAAAGAGCCAATAAACCACCGACACCATGGATGCCCGTTAAACCACTGTAAATGCAAAAGGAGAAGTCTAATCGTTTCGTGACACACATGAGAAAAAGATTTTTTTTTTTGGTTGTTGTTTTGCTGTTTTCTTTTTTTTGATATCTGATCGAAAAAGAATAGTGAAGATCAAAGTTTGCTTTTAGTGACCCAGAAATTAGAAGCGGTCCGCCAGGTCACCTCCAGTGACCGAATTGTTGGTCGACGAGGACATGGATGAAAAGCCGCTCGTAGGATTCAACATGTCCTGAACAGCCACCTTAGGGACCTGTGGTACTGGAAGCTTCCGCTGCGTGCCATCTGGCCTCGACATGATGTCGGAAATGCTCGGACCAGCATTGCCTTGACCGGGGTTGTAATACTGAGGACCCTCGGCCTGGGGCTCCATTGGTGCCAAGGCCGGCGTGTGGATCGACAGGTGACGTATCGACGGCAAATGCAGTTCACTCGAACCCAAAGGCCTCAAACGCGGCGAGTGGGCTGGAGTGGCCAGCGGAGTGTGGTCAGGGGTTGGGGAGAGGGAATCGTGGGAGAAGGTAGGAGAAGAGGGTGCGGTGGAGTTGGGCGAGTTCGGCCTCGAACGCTTAATGCGATGAGAGTAGGAGTCATCTTCCTCGTGCGAATGCGAGCGAGACATGCTCTGAGAAATGGCATACGCAGAGAGAGAAGGAAGACGACTGTTGCTACCGTGATGCCGCGAGCTGAGCAGAGGGTGGTGGTGATGGTGATGGTGGTGACTGCGCGGAGGGTTGTGGAATCCAAAGTGATCATCACGCTCAACTTGCGAGGCTGCAGTAGCTAGGAGGTTGATGTCCATACCCGATGATGCCCGCTCACTGCTGCGAGGGTAAGGTCCCAAATTCGAGCGCATGTGGCTGGCGTAGTTGGCGTAAGAGTGAGGAGGAGAGACGTCGGGCGAACCGACCTGAGAGACGGGAGCAGAACGGGTGATAGGCTTGCTAGGTGGGGGCATCATGGAACCAGCCGCATTGTTCACGACGGCATGGGCGTTGTCCTGAGCACCTGCAGCCGCTGCAGCTGCGGCGGCCAGATGCTGCGCCTTGTTGCTGCGTCTTGAGTTGGGGTTGTTGTGAATTCTCGAGTGGCGAGTCAGTTCATCAGAGCGACTGAAACGCTTTGTGCACCCTGGGAACTGGCAAGCATGCGGCTTCTCACCAGTATGCGTTCGAATGTGACGGGTCTGGTGTTCCAAGCGGTGGAATGCGCGGTCACAGAGGGGGCACTTGTAAGGCCGAGGGAGGTCCTGGCGCACCTCTTCGGTGGGCGGGCGAGCACCCTTCATCAGAGGAGGCAGTAGGCTCACGGAAGAGGCCATGTTGGTCGAGGGAGGACCAGAGGGAGTAGCTGGTGCTGACGTGGTCTGTTGATGAGAGGCGGCGAGGGGGTCTGAATCCGAAGATTGAGGATTCAGTAGATTGGAGAAGTCGACTGAAGACGCCGGCGATGGCATCTGAAGCTATGACGTGGATGGTTGATGTGGAGGAAGAGGAGGGAAGAGGGAAAAGGCGGGTAAAAGTAGGGCAATTGGGGGGATTTATAGAAGGGTCGGTTCGGAAGGGGGAGAGAGAGTGGGTTGTGGGGGTCAAAAGCCGAGGCGCAAAGGAAGAGGAAGTGAAAATATAGATAAATAGCCCAGCACAGGGGGTGTGCAGCAAAAAAACCGGGAAGAAGACGTGATCAACACCCGATATAAGGCCAAACTTTGTTTTTTTGCTCTTATTTTTTTTGTTATTCTTTGCGTTTCGATTTTTCGGTTTGAAGCGTGACGACAGAGTTGCAGGTGATTTGACAAGACTCTTTGCTCTGGCAAGTGACTGGCTGTGGTAGTTGTCACCGGGTACAAATTCAAGATAGAGAATGACAGATAAGGAGACCTGGGATAGTGGAGGGATAGAAGGGATGCCAGGAGAGGTGCAGTGCAGAAAATCTGGAGATGACGATCTGGAGAAAGAGGCAAAAAAAGGATGATTTGCTGATGAAGTTAGGAAGAGAATGTTAAGAAAAATAGTAGGAAACGACAGAAGTAAAGAAGGGAGAGGAAAAAAATGGAGGAATGGAGAAAGAGAAAAAGTAGATCGGAGGAGGGGAGCGAGGCGGGATTGCGAAAGTCGCAGCAGGTACAATACGGGCGGATACAGTCACTCGGAATCGGAGAAGGAGAAAGAAAGGGTAAAGAAAAAAAAAATCGTACTTGTGTGTGGGGATGTAAAAAAAAAAAAAAAAGAACGTGTGCTCCGGTAAGGTAGATCGTCTGGTTGATTTTGGAGATGTCTGGTTGAGTGGGGGTATTTATCTTTTTTTTTCCTCCTCTGTCTTCTTTTTTTTTTTTTCTCTATTGAATATATCAAGAAATGATTACCAAAAACTAAGACTTCAAGAATCGACTTTACAAAGAGATATCATCAGGCAGCATCTGATTATGTACATCTTTAGTTATACCCCGTTGATTCCCCGTACGAAGATTCGTAAGACGTAAAATACAGGCACAAGAAAAAAGAAAAAAAAAGAATGTGGGGCGGACTAGAGTCGATAGGGATTCCGTAGACCGTAGACGGCACTGCAGAAGTGGCTGTGGACCCGTGCGTGGCGGTATCGTATCTTACAATACCGTATTACTTACACCCCATTATAGACGGTTATCGCGGGTGGGAGTAGTCAATATGATTCACTACTACCCATACTCCAAGTATATATAGAGTTAATCGTTTAACTGAAAAGACAGCTGTCCATGATGAATGATGACGAGAGCAATGCTCCAGGCAGGACATGTATTATTCTTGTATTGTTGCAGGAGTCCAGACCAGTCAGTGATCGCCGCTGATTCAATCGGATGATGGACAGAGGACAGGGGATATACAAATACTCTACAAATAAAATGTCCCCAACCCACACCGTGACGAGATCATATGTCCCATTCTTATCATCCTGGCATCATGGCCTCAATCCGGGGAACTGAGGGCTGCCACGAAAATGTCCCGGGATGACGCCGGTAAGCCTCACCAGTAGTCTTTACGACAAGGCTTACTACTACTGCCAACACAGCCCCTGATCTCAAGTAGTTACACCCGTTGAACATCACACTACCCCCAGAATAAGAGGGGGAGAGACTCGTACACGCACCCTGCATATACGTTTCACCTTCAATCCTAGTCAAGTCAATCAAAGGAGGAGAAGACACATAATCGTCATCCCCCTGGGGTACCGAAATGAAACCTCCGCAAGCATCATCCCATCCCTCTTCTCCAACATAAAGTATTCACATTCCAACATGTCAGAATAATTACTTTTCTCGGACAAACACATTGCCATTGTCCTGGAGTCATGTCGTGATCGATTTACGTACATATTTTACCTACAATTTACCCGGGAGTCTATTCCCCAGATGAGATCATGAATTTTTACTACATCAAAGTCACCGGATGGTTCGGAACCGACCTGGGGAAGTCATCAGTCATCATTCTCATTCTCCGTTCTCCGTATTTGTACCCGCTCTCCGGACGGAGTTATCTGGGGTGTATTTCGCCGAGATTTTGACGACCCGGTAAACTCTCGGTATTTCTAGTCATGTCTCTACGCCACCTGAACCTTGGTGTTGGAGGCGAGAAGCAAGGGTGGTTCTACTCCGTACGAGAGATTAGGGTACTGTGCACTTCGTAGAGCGAGGCACTGAAAGCAATCACAAGATGAAAACATTCCATTAATAATAGATACAGTACACATTCCACCGGCGGGCGTACGTAATCCAATCCCCGCAATGCTCCAGGACCTTCCCCCTGCGATCAGCAACCGGCGCATCAATTGACCCTGTTCGTCTGCCAAGGTCCTCATGGTTTGCCGAATCGGGTGAATATCTGCCTGTGATGCCGTGAAGGGAAAAGGGACGGGCCAACGGCGATTCAGATCTCCAGATAAGCCCGACAGGCAGAACACAAGTACATATTGCGTGCCGACTGCCGAGACTCACTTTTATGTACTCTGCTTACCTGTACAGGCCGGGCGAGGCGAGGCGAAGCGAGGCGAGACCTGTACATACTGCCATCACCAAGCAGGTACACAGCTGATGAAATAATACCCGCGAGTTGCCGGCGCCAAGTCGGTTCGGGGGTTCGTTTTACCGCTGATAGTAGACGCGAAGAGGTATGGATAAAAAGGCTGTGGTTATGTTTGCTCTATTTGTCTAATAACAGGTTCTCTGGCGACTGGTCTGTAACACTGCTCCGTGCACTAAATGAAGTGCCTCAGCATTGTGCACTCTAGTGGTAGAGCATTCGCAAGTAGGGCATCGGCTCTCCTCCGATCCATATCTGGAGATCTTTCCCGCGGTGATCACCCTTCCGTAACCGATCCGGCAGGTATAGTCTCTGCATCTCCAGCAACTGGTCAAAGATACGGCCTTTCACCGCTACGCTACGGAGTACAGCAGTACAGTAGTGGCGTTCTATAGAAAGTGGGATACATCAGATCACACGACAAATTTTGGTGATGGACACTGGAAAAACTTTTCACTCCCCCACTATGGAGCAGTGATCAGCATGATCGAGTTTTCCCACAATCCAGCTGGCTGGTGCCTGCATGGAGTAAAAGTGAGGGCGAGCAGAATGAACACATGACTGACCGGCAAGCGTCTCCGGTGCGGATCATTATGGGTTTATTGACTCTTTTTTTTTTTTTTTTTGCAAAGCCTTTCCGAAATCGCTGCTTTGCTATGCTATGCTAAGTGTCATTCCGGTCTCGCATCGATATATATCACTACTGCATCCCGTGGGTGGACGCGCATGCGCACAGGCTTAACACTCACTCGTAGCTGAATAGATTTTGCAGTTGCACCGGTGACGAGATATTAGGTCATCATCATGCATTCATCACAAGCGAAGTTGCTCAATGCCTTGATATCAACAGCCTTCCTATTCCGTCTCTCCCCGCAATACCCCCCGTACAGATTGCCGCGCAAGCTATCCGGATTCATTATCGGAGGGATTCAGAGATAACCGGCTTATCTTAATATCATTTAGCAACCGGGCAGCATTCAAGCATTCCTTATCTTACGTTACTGAGTACAAGTAAATTTCACAATATGGCGTGCTACGTACTCCATACTTCTCCGTACATTGACAACCCCATGCGGGGAATCCGGGGTTGGTTTGTTGCCAAGCAGCAACAGTAACACAACGATATCATAATTCACACCACAATGGGTCGCATCCTTATTTCTCGCAATCAATCTATCCAACATTAGTGCTACTAATGCCAGTCTACCTGAAACCGAATATTTCTCAGTGTAACTCTGCAGAGTATCCCAGTTCATCACTAACGAATTCAGATGCCTCAGCTGTGCGTAACACATTACCATACTGATGTTTACGATACCGTAATGCCACGCACTGCCTCTGCCAAGACCGCCGAGAGTAGATTCCCACAGCTTCTGGAATATTAGACTCGGTGATGTCATTGGCGGCCTGCTGCCTGTCATGTTGCCTTGTGGAGATTGTTCCAATACTGGTCATGTGATGCTTGGATATCTGAATACTCTTTATGTTTTTAAGTTTGTCGTGTTGAAGACTTTTCAGAGGGGTCCATATATAATTCATATAAGGCAGGATCTATTCTTCTCATTAAGGTAGACCGAGAAACATACAAACATCACGAATGGTACTACCGTCGTCGTTTGCAGCAGGACTTTTAGGACTAACTTAATCAAATCCTCTTACTAATTATACACGCACGATGTCTGTATCTACTAACTCGTTGGTCGCTGCCAAAATAGCCAGCGGCCCAGCCATACCAGATATAACTTTCGCAGACATAAGAGTCTTAAAAAATTTTTTGCTGACAAACGTGTATCGGCATCCCACAAATTTCCCACAGGAAGCCAATACATCCTCATCCGAAATATACCCAGAGATATATTTGAGGGAATTGATGAGACCGATCATGGCCTCAGTGGTACCCGAATGCATTATGAGTACAAACCGGGCGATCTCATCGCCAAGCTGGTTCCCAGCGTGGAGCATCATGCACTTGCTTTGCACTTGGCGTATTCTCTCCTAGATGCAGTAAACTCCAATGTAGGGAAACATAGCTACTTTTTTGTGGGGTGCGCCACGTTCAGAAGCCCGGATTCGGCAAAACAAGGAGACTGGGGATTCGGACCTCTACCAGAACGTACATTTCGCGGCGACCGGCTGACGTTGGTCATGGAGGTTAGTGTTCATAAGAGTTTGGAAAATGGATGCAGCTCCTGCCGGAGCAGGCGCTGCAGATATACCGGAATGGCTTCGTCAATTTCTATACCCCCGCAGGAAGATAATGATGATTATGTTGCATCTGATGATCTTATTCTCAGATTCGAGGATCTCTTCTTGCGCGCCCCCGTCATTACTTTTTGAGGGAGACACTATCCTGAGCAAGCAGGATATTACGGATGGATTGATTCCGTGATGGCCGGCATACAGTAGCCGGGTGCCATTAGAGATAGTTTTAGCTTATGATAATCACATCAAAGAGGTAGTATTTGTGGGGCAAACATACGGCGTAAAATACATACACCTGGGGAAGGACCACAGTACGGAGGACAAATCTAATTATCTAATTCCGAATGCCCCTGAGGTTGTGATTAATGCGAATCGGGAGTTGGATTTGGGGTATGCCCGGGGCCACTCATTCCATCACGTGCTTCCACCTGGACTTCACATGCCGGAAAGCTACACCACTAGCACTTCCTACCTACAGAGTTTCCCGTACCTGGCGAAAATCGGATGATAGTCCAGCTCTCCAACTCCATGCTTCTTTTCTTTCTTTTTTTTTTCTCCTTTTTCGCTTTGCTGTTGCCATTGTTGTGCCGGACCTCGGGGCGCAAGGAGAAATTTTCAGGTACTTCGCGGAGGATGTCCGGAGCATGATTTGCAGCTAGTAAAATTCTTGTACAGCAATACAGTGTTCTCTTTGTACAGGATAACGGGGCTCTTTCTTGGGGCGACTCAAACAGACAAAGTGGCAATTTTAATAAGACCATCTTGGGAGCAACAGACGATATTCAACAAGTGAAACTATGAGAAAAACATCGGACGATTTCGGAAGAATGCCGGAGATTCTCTTAGTGCGGGGCGAGAACCTGCTAACCTGGAGAAAAAAAACCCGTCCATCCCCAAGGAGGCACCTCGGTGAGACTTCCCCTGACTAAGCACCCCAGATCCCAGCACAATCAAATAATTCCCTCGGCATCGCCGGTCCGAGTCCGGTCGGCCTCCCAGGTCCTCTGACCCGACTCGATCCCGACTGGGGCCGAATTCCGTGGTGGTCTGAGAACTGGCCATTACTTTACTGCTTTGGGAATCGTTGGTATCAGATTCTTTAGCGACATGGACGATTGTACTCCGGAATCCCCTGCCCTCCACGGATTGAATGGAGGAGTTTCCCCATCGATCCATCATCACGACAGCCCCGTTCTCCTGGCTGTACTCCGTATTACTTGATCGGTACGGAGTACGGGGGTGCGTGTATGTGCTGTCTGGTAGCGGTGAAGAATTTTCTTTTCAGTACAATACCCCATACACTTACAACAGTCCGTACGTGTTCTATCGTGAATATGCCTGAATCGCCTTTCGAAAACTCACTGATCTACCAGCAATCACCGCTCTCCTGTAAATCTGAATCTCTCCGGATATCTCGAGTGAAAGTCACATGCCCCAAAGTCACGTGATACATACTAATCATCACATGACCTAATCACCTGATTAGGGCTCTGAAGCCGTTAGACACGTGATGTCGCGCCTCAGGGTTTTGCCGCGTCTTGCCGCCCTCCGAAGAGCCGGCTCAGAAAAGTTGCATTAAGAGATGACTTACCATAGCTCTAGCATCATAGTCGTTTACATTGCTGTCATTTGATTGGATTATTGGAATAGTATTCTCTCAATCTACTGCATTTGTTATTTTTGCATCTATATTTCCATTTTGGTTTTTATTGGATATATCCGCCATGGCACCCCCGCGACAGCAGCGGACGGCTACAGTGGCCGATGACTCGAGATCAGAAGCATCCAGTGGCACCAGGGAACCCAAGACGACGACAAGCAAGGGTCGCAAGGGAGCAAATGGGACGAATCCATCATTAAGAGCAGACGGGAGAGCTTCTGCGGCCGTCAATGCTGCGACTGCGAATGTGACCAGTATCCCCACTCAACAGCAACCACCAGAGGAATCACCGAATGTAAGTACAACATTCTTCGTCTTTGGGGCTAATAGAAGCTTGAAAATTTGCGCCAGGATGCGCATTTCGTTATCAGGGAACTAATGAGCGCAGATCCCCTGGTCCGACATGCCCCTCGACATCCTCCACTCCTACCGCCACGCCTACAACCTCCCCATTCCCAGTGCCTACTCCAAAACCTACTCGCACATCCTCCTCTCGCAAGGAATTGGCCTCCGATCACCAACCTCAATAGCCGTCCAACGCTCTCAGATTCTCGCGCAGCACCCACACCCGCAACAATCGCACCGCCCGCAACCCTCTTCCTCTTCTTCCTCGGCTATGGCCAATGGCATCATCCACCGCAACCACAGCTCCCGAAAGCATAACAATGGATCTCCGTATAATGAGAAAGATACACTTAACCGAATAATCGGCCAGAGTCGGGTGAGCAAGGAGCAGCTTGCGTTGGCGGTGCGCAAGCATTTCAATAGTGCCGGGCTGGCGGAGCAAGAGACTATTGCGAGGTTTCTGTATAAGGTCCGTGAGGAGGGGAAGGGGAGACAGTTTCGGTTGAGGTTTCAGCCTTAGCCCTTGGCCCTCTCCTTTCTGAAGTTTCTTGGTTATTGCGGCGTTTCTTCGGGTTGGTATTAGTGCTGGTATAGTTCTGCTTGGGAACAGCAGAACCCCCTTTACTGTTTATATTCATGATACCCATATGCTCTCTGGATTTGATTTACTTGCTTGTATATAGACCTCTTTTGGGTATTATTCCGATATCTTGGACAGTTGGCTAAGCTAGTAGACCCAATTCATTTGTCCCATTTTCATAAGTCTATATATCATACGTCATAGCCTCCATAGAAAAAGCAACTAGTCCTGATATATATATTATCACTTCCACGCGCTCAGCCCCGCCCAAGGATCACCCCCCTGTGCCTGTCCTTGACTCTGAGGCTGAGGCTGCGACTGCGACTGCGCCTTATGGTGCGCACTAGATCCATACGGCCGGCTCTGCGCATACCCTCCCGGTCCCGAGGGGAACGGTCCCGTCGACGGCGGATACGTGGTTCCACTGCCACTACCACCAGTCTGGGGCCGTGGCGGCGGGGGCGGAGGGACGTAGCCCGATGGTATGTACTGCCCTGGTGCCGGAGAAGGGTGATAAGGCATAGGGGTCGAGGAGAAGTATTGGTTAGGGGGTTGCGGTGGTGGGGAGACTGTGTTTTTCGGGAAGGGGTAGGCCATTGGGTTGTAGCCTTCTGAGAGTGGGGCGGCGGCGCCTTGCTGGTATGGTTGCTGGTGGGGCTGGTAGGAGGGCATGCCGGGGTTGTATTGAGCGTAGGGTGCTGGGGAGTGTGAGAGGGGGATGTTGGGTTGGGATTGAGGTTGAGGTGGTCGCTGAGCTGGGGCTGTAGGGTAAGGCTTTGGTGAGGATACACTGGGGTATGCGGGCGTTTGGCCCGGAGGTGGTGATTTGGCATGTGTCGAGACAGCTGGTGATGTTGAAGACGGTCTGGGATCGGTGGATAGGCGTTCCATGAGTTGTCGTAGTTTTTCGCGTTCTCGATCCTCCTGGTCTGCTGCACCGCTCGCCTTGTCCCGTTCGATATGGCTCAGTAGTTGAGCACCTTCGGATCTTCGGTTGCTGATGAAGGTTTCGACATTCTTCTTGAGGCTCTCCACTGTGTCGCTCATTTCAGTGTAGAACGTCTGCGCTTGAACGATTCCTGACAGTAGACCATTGAACGAATCATATACTTTCTTATACCGGCCCATTACGGTGTTGCGCTGGCGTGTGATTGTTTCGTATTTCGACTGCTCGGCCCTGACTCGCTTGTCCTGAAGCAAGTCACCGTAGATCTTGGTGAGTTCTTTCATCAAAGAAGCCTGCTTGTGGTTCGCTTGGAGAAGCCGGTTCTGATGCGGACGGAACTTCTCCAGTTCAGCTTCAAAGAGCTGGCCTTCCTGCCCGGCAATGGTTTTCTTGTTTAAAATCAATACATTCGAGATGTCGTCGTTATGAACCTGGTTTTCAATCAGTTACTGATTCCTAAAAGGCTTCGCGAAAGGAAATGAAGTTACCTTCGCCTTCAAGTCCTTCAAAACCAGTGACCGCTCCCTCTTGACCAGGTTCAACTTTTTCAGAATCGACTCAACATGAGAAATCTGGTCAGCTACTGAGAGGGCCCCCTCATCGATATCGTCCAACAAGTTGCCCTCCGCCGCAGGGTTACCCATTCCATTATTTGCCTTTCCATGTTTAGACCCAGCCTTGAGCAGCGCTCTCTGGAAAAGAACATCGGCCTCATCTGTCTCTCCGGCCGCCTTCATCTCATCAAATTCCGCCTCGTACTGGTTGAGGGTGGACATAAGCTGTAAGTCACTGGCGCTGGCCTCGTTGACAGTATCGCGGTACGTTCGCACATCACCGCGCAGGGTCGTGTTCAGCCTAGCACTTGGCTGCTGACTCCAATCGGCACCGTACTTCGAACGCATCTTCTCACACACACTTTCCTCCAGATCCAGCTGCTTAGAGCAATGATCCAACTGTGTCAGCACGTCTGCCTTGCGTTCTTGCAACTCATCAAAGTCCTTGGTGAATGGCTTGTGGCCCGCCAGCTCCTGACACCATTGCCGGAATTCGTCGTCCACGGTAACTTCCTGATCCATTCCGCCCTTGAGAATACCGAGGCTGCCAGGAAGCTTCAGATAGTCCAAACTGGCTGCCATTTCTCCATTAGCGGTTTCGACCTTTTCCGTTTCCGCGCGAATGAGCTTGGCCTTCTCCTCGTCATAAAGACTAGCCGTCTCTGTAACAGACATAGGGACCAGCTTCTGAAAGATATCTGGCCCAATGATTCGTTGAATATCTTGACCCTGGTACAGTTCGCTAACGGGGATGGCCTTCGCGGCTGGAAGCTTGGCAACACTTGACAGACTAGCTTCATTCGGAACAGGTTGGTGATAGATGAAGTCGTTGTCTTTGTTGAACGTTGAGAGGTTGGTCTGCACGATCGCGAGGTGATGCTTAATGAGATCCAAGAGACTAGAGCCGGACTCGGTACTTAAATTCGAGTTTGCAGAGACAGACGATGGAAATGACTTGGCCCAGCTCAGGGCAACGTTCGAATGCTTTTCAGCCAGCTGGAGTCTACCAATAGCTATCCCGTGCTGGTTGGCTTGACTGTCCGCTATAGCTTGGTAATACGAGGCGACAGAGTTCATATGCGCCGCCTTGGCCTGGATAACAAGCGACCACACCTTCTCAAAGATACCCTTGGAGACATAATCCTGCATAGCCTCCGCTGCTTGGATATAGAGGTACGCTGCCTGACTGGCCAGCTTCGCAAGTAACCCGGGACTCTTTTCATCGACCACCTGCTTCTCCAAGAAGACCTCCTGGCCCTGGGCGAGAGTAATGTTGATCAACGTCTTGACAGTTTCGCGATTCAGGTCGGTCGATGGCGCATGCAAGAAGTTTTCGTTGATATAGGTGAACATGCCGGCAGAGGCCTGAAACGAGTGGTAAGCGGTCTTGAGGCCGGCGTCTTCGGCCCGGTTCTGGTTCGCGGCATGACACGAGAGGACGGCAGAGATGTTGAAGATAATAGAAGCCTTTTCGTAGGCCAGGGAGTATTGCGAGGTCGGTTTGTGAGTAAAAGCGTCATACCTATTGTCAAGTGCGCAATCTTGTTAGCAGGATTCCCGCAAGGGAGGACTTTCCGGTCAGAGAAAAAAAGCACTCTATCCATACCAGGTAAAAGAGATCTTGATGTGATTTTCGTCCACAGGAAACCTCAGATCCAAGAGTTCCAGCTGCCCATAATACCGATACAGCAGATCGCGTCCTGTCGCACTGTCCTTGCCAGCACCCCTCATGTCCTGGCGTAAACGGTTGAGCGTCGCGCATTCTTGTGAATATCGTTCTGGGTCTTCGCCGTAGCTCTGTCGAATGTAGTCTTTCAAAGGTCGTACCCAGTCGATTTCGTTAGTCTGCTTGAGAGGACACGAGATCATCGGCGATTGAATCATCTTGCTGGGTGTCTAGGAGCGGGAAGCGCTCCCATTCAAACGAGACGGGGAAAGTGGGTAGAGTTGCTGGTATGTAGCTAGGATGCGAAAAGGCGAATTTGAGTATTCCCAGAGAATATAGAACTGGTTGGCAGAGGAAGCCGGAGCTGGGGTGGTAGTAAGTGAAGTGCTGATGGTGAGGTCGGAGGTGGAAGTTGTGGGGTATGACGACCGCACGTGGGATGGAGTATACCAGCAAGTCCAATACCTATAACAGCTGTCACTATATATAACCAAAACATCTACTATAGAAGTCATAACAAATAAGAAGCAGAGATGTTTTCGTCTATATAGTACAGTACAGTATGAGTACAGAGGACAACACCCCAAGATCAAAACACCCATGGTCGCCGACGCTATGATATCGTTTCGTAAATACATCCCGAGAATGTCCCAAAATACACATAAGTAAAAAGTCACAATTATATGGTAGAGTTTTATTCAACTCGTACCCGAGGACTTCTTGTCGTCTTTGTCTTTCTGGTCGCTCTTGTTTCCGGACTGGCCCTCGTCTTTCTTGCCTTGCTCACCCGACTCAGACTTGTTCTGGTTCATGAGCTTTTGCCAGGCAGATTTGAGGAATCCTTCATTTTGTTGGGAGTTGCCGCCTGATGTGCCGTCGGAACTGGGTGGGCTGCTATTACCTTGTCAGTGTCCCGTCCCCATAACCCCGTATGATGAGACTAGGATTCTCACAACTTACTCCTTTCCAATGTCCATAACCCGCTTCGCCGACTTGTCACCCATCTCGTCCGCCAAAACCTCCAGGATAGTCCGCTGGTTGCTCGTGAGGTACTTCGGCATGGCGACCTTGAATTCCACTCTCAAATCACCCTTCAGGCCCCGTCGGGGGCTGCCGAGTTTCTGCATTCCCATCCCAGAAAGAGTGATACGCTCGCCAGTGGCTGTGCCAGTGGCAACCCGGACCTTAACATCGCCGTCCAATGTTGGGATGCTCACCTCACCACCCAAGAGAGCGGTGGTAAGGGGGACCGATGCGGTGTAAAGGATATCGGACCCAGAACGGCTGAATCGTTGGTCAGGCGAAACTCGAATCGATACGTATAGGTCACCCTTCTGGATACGAGAGCCAGGCGCTGCATTGGTTCCGGTAGGAGGAGCGTCTCCTTCCCCGCTCACTCTCATCCGCATGCCATCCTCCACGCCAGCGGGAACATCGATTTGCACTGTCTTGCGACCCCGTACAACTCCGTTACCGTGGCACGAACCGCACTGCGACCCGGGAGGAACAGTAAGACCTGCTCCGCCACAAGCATCACATGTAGCAGCCAGCTGGAAGCCACCCTGCATGAAATGTACCCGGGTTCCGGATCCATTACATTGACGACATTGCGTGCGCTTGGCACCTTGCTTCAACCCATCACCATTGCAAGTACCACACTCGGTCAAGGGAGTGATGGCAATATCTCTGGATGTGCCCTTCGCAGCCTCCATGAAGGAAATACTGGTCTGCACCTCGATGTCTTCCCCAACCAAGACTTCCTGGAAGGGGCCTCGTCTACCCCGGCCAGAACGGCGTGCGCCACCCGTAAAAGCACCAAAGAGATCCTCGAAATTGATATCCGCTGAAAATCCACCACCAAAGGGACCGCCGCCAAAGGGGCCACCTCCGAAGCCACCAAAACCTCCTGCACCGGAAAACGGGTTCCCACCCGCGGCACTCGGATCGAAACCGCCGTTCTGATCGAATGCAGAAGCGCCGAATTTGTCGTAGCTTTCTCTTTTCTTGGGGTCAGAAAGCATCTCATAAGCTGTCTGAGCCTCTGAAAACTTGTCCTTGGCGCCGGGTTCCTTGTTCGTATCGGGATGGTATTTCTTCGCCAATCCATAGTAGGCTTTTTTGATGTCGCCTGCGGAAGCACTCTTGTCGACACCGAGAGTCTTGTACGGATCCGAAATTGCCTTGAGGGGAGCAGTCGAATGGAATGTCTATAGATAAGGAAAGAAACAGTTAACCGACGGTCCATAGCAATGTACATAATTCACTACCACACCACTTACCCTTGATGAAGCAGGCGCCGGGTTGTGTCTTTTCTGGATCGGATTGGATTCCCGTAGGCATCGACCAGCAGCAGAAGCCGTGTGGGCATGGTAGCCCCGGACCTGGGAAGACGAGCGGACATAGTTGGTCGCAGGGTTCTGGCTCGAACATTGTCGCGAAATCCGCAAGAAACGAGCGGGGATAGCCGCAGCCTTGGGCATTGCGGAGGGAGCCGGATTCATGGTGAGAAAGCGATTGAGCGCCAACGATCGAATCGAACCGATAATGCTGAATGAACGGATGGATTGAAAACCTGGAGCACCGGACGACTCACAACCTCCGGATCACTAATCCAGCGTTGAGGCCGACAGAAGCTTCGAGTCGAAAAAGTTTCCCACGCGGGCCCCGGAAAAACTGAAACGCCGGCGATGATGAAAGCCCGCGATGCTTCGGTAATCGACCTTGGGATCTCTTCACACGACAGGTTGCCGCATTGTTGCTTTACATTGATTGCTCTCTTGATTTATTTGCTGCTGATACTTATTGTTTTTGATAGAGGAGTTTACATTCTCTCCTTTCTTTCCCTACCTCTACCCCCAATACCCTCTGTTCCCGTTCCCCGTCGCCTTCCCCTCATACATATAGCATGCTCCGCGGCCAGACACTCCCCTGGAGAGCCGCGCTCCAACAAACCTCGCGTCCCCTTGCTGCTCGTCCTCTGCTTGCGTCGTCGAGATGTCATGCCAGTCTTCGTTCGGTTCTAATCGCTGCGCGAGTCTCCAATTCTCTTTCATCCCCCCGCACCTTCTCGTCGAGCTCCATCCGGCGGCGGGAAAAGCCTCCGCCGGATGACGACAAGACTGACCCGGAATCCAAGGAGCAAAAGTTTCACAACGAAGAAAAAGACGTGGAACAAGGCTCTGAATCTCGACGCAAAACAACAGATCGCTCGTCAGGAAAACGTGGCACGTCACCAGAACCGGGAGCTCCGACATCGGGGTCCGCGCGGCGGAAAGATAAGTCCACCGCAAACAAGGAGAACCAGGCTGTCGACGAAAACACAAAGAAGGATAATAATGCTATGGAAGGAAAGGGGGATTCGACGGACATCCCATCGCCAATTCCCGTCAATGGCAACGGCTCGTCGGATTCGAGACCTAGCGGTGCGAGCAATGGCGGCAACGACGATGGCGGCAACGGTAAGAAGGGGAAGAAGGGATCTAATGAAAAGGCCTTGCAGAAGCCGTCAGTCCCTGAGGTATATCCTCAGGTGATGGCGATCCCTATCGCTAAGCGCCCACTGTTCCCAGGCTTTTACAAGGCCATCACGATCAAGGACCCGAACGTGGCAGTCGCCATTCAGGATATGATGAAACGGGGACAGCCTTACGTTGGCGCTTTTCTGTTCAAGGACGAAAACGCAGACGGCGACGTGATTGAGAAGCTCGATGACGTGTATGATGTTGGTGTATTTGCTCAGATCACTGCTGCGTACCCGCTTCGGGGTGAAGCCAACGGCGTGACCGCTGTGCTCTACCCTCATCGCCGCATTAAGATCTCGTCGCTGCTGCCACCCGCTGATCAGACGAAAACTGCCCCTTCTGAGGACAAGGCCACAGAGAAGCGAGGTGATGTAGTCGCTAGCTTTGAAGAAGGAACCCCCGAATCGGCAGCCAAGGATCATTACGAGCCAACGTCCTTCCTACGGAAATACCCAGTCAGCCTGGTCAACGTGGAGAACATGGTGGAGGAGCCCTTCGACAAGAAGAGCGCCATCATCCGTGCCGTTACGAGCGAAATTGTCAACGTTTGCAAGGAGATTGCAAGCCTCAACCCCCTGTTCAGAGACCAAATCTCCGCCTTCTACACAGACCAATTCCCCGGAAACCTCAGTGATGAGCCATCTAAACTGGCCGACTTTGCCGCTGCAGTTTCCGCCGGAGAGTTACACGAGATGCAAGAGGTGCTTGAGATAATGAACATCGAGGAGCGACTGCCCAAGGCGCTCGTGGTTCTGAAGAAGGAACTGATGAACGCTCAGCTTCAATCAAAGATTTCGAAGGATGTGGAAGCCAAGATCCAAAAGCGACAGCGTGAATACTGGTTGATGGAGCAGATGAAGGGTATCAAGAGAGAGTTGGGTATCGAGTCTGATGGTAAAGACAAACTGGTTGAGAAGTTCAAGGAAAAGGCAGAGAAGCTTGCTATGCCCGAGGCAGTCAAGAAGGTGTTCGATGAGGAGATCAACAAGTTGGCGCACCTGGAACCCGCTGCGTCCGAGTTCAACGTTACCCGCAACTACTTGGACTGGCTTACCCAGATCCCATGGGGTCAGAAGAGCGTGGAAAACTTCGGAATCAAGAATGCGACTACCGTTTTGGATGAAGACCACTACGGCTTGAAGGATGTCAAGGACCGAATTCTTGAGTTTATCGCGGTTGGCAAACTTCGTGGTACCGTCGAAGGCAAGATTCTTTGTCTTGTCGGACCTCCAGGTGTCGGAAAGACCAGTATTGGAAAGTCGATTGCTCGTGCGCTCAACCGACAATACTACCGATTCTCCGTTGGAGGCTTGACTGATGTTGCTGAGATCAAGGGGCACCGGAGGACCTACGTTGGTGCGCTTCCCGGTCGCATCATTCAAGCACTCAAGAAGTGCCAGACGGAGAACCCGCTCGTGTTGATCGATGAAGTAGACAAGATCGGTCGCGGTCACCAAGGTGACCCATCGTCCGCACTTCTGGAGCTCCTTGATCCAGAGCAAAACTCCTCATTTTTAGACCACTACATGGATGTACCTGTGGACTTGTCCAAGGTTCTTTTTGTCTGCACGGCCAACATTACTGACACGATTCCTCGACCCCTGCTCGATCGGATGGAAATCATCGAGCTCTCGGGATACGTTGCGGATGAGAAGAAGGCCATTGCAGACCGATACCTGGCTCCTGCCGCGAAAGAATTGACTGGTTTGAAAGATGTCGATGTTACCTTGCAGCAGGATGCGATTGAAGAGCTTATCAAATCGTACTGCCGTGAGAGTGGTGTACGAAACTTGAAGAAGCAGATCGAGAAGGTGTATCGCAAGGCTGCATTTAAGATCGTCCAGGATCTTGGCGAAGATGTACTCGGGGAAGAGAAGGCTATCACCAACGAAGGCAAGGCTGCGCAAGAGGAAACAGAGAAGGAACACCAGGATCACCCTACAACGAATGACCCTGCACAGCCGCCTCTCGAACCGGAGAAGGCGACGACGGAGCATCCACGACTTGCATTGAAGCTTCCTGACAGCGTGCATCTCAATATCGGTAAGGATAGCCTTAAGGACTACGTTGGGCCTCCGGTTTACACAACGGATCGTCTGTATGACACTTTCCCACCTGGCGTGACAATGGGTCTTGCATGGACCAGCATGGGTGGCGCCGCGCTGTATGTGGAATCTATCTTGGAGAACGCTTTAACCCCCGAGTCGCGACCGGGTGTCGACATCACGGGTAACCTCCAAAACGTCATGAAGGAGTCGAGTCAGATTGCATACTCGTTCGCCAAGTCAGTCATGGCCAAGAGATTCCCAGAGAATAAGTTCTTTGAGAAAGCCAAGCTGCATATGCATTGCCCTGAGGGAGCTGTGCCGAAGGATGGTATGTTATTGATCCTTGCTCAACTTACTTGTGACAAAGAAAACTAAATTTGCGTCATAGGTCCTTCGGCTGGTATTACGATGGCCAGCGCACTTTTGTCGCTGGCCTTGAACCACCCTCTCCAGCCGACCATTGCTATGACCGGAGAACTGACGGTCACGGGTAAAGTGCTGCGTATCGGAGGCCTGCGCGAGAAGACCGTGGCGGCCCGCCGTGCTGGCGCCACGAACATCATTTTCCCTGCAGACAACATGTCTGACTGGCTGGAGCTTCCTGAGGTGAGTTCATCGTGCTTTAACCGTCGTCTGTTCGCGGCAATGTGGATCGAGTACAAGGATGCCGAGTGTAGTAGGATCTGCTGGCTAACCTTTTTCCAACCACAGAACATCAAGGAAGGCATTGAAGGTCACCCTGTGAGCTGGTATTCGGACGTGTTCAATATTCTCTTTGCCAAGTTGGACAAGGAAGCGGCCCGCTATGTGTGGCAGAAGCAACTTACCGATACGTCGTCCAAAAAGTCGTCCAAGGCTGACGAAGATGAACTGGACTAGTTGAACTAGTCACGTTGAAGGGTCCAGGGTCCAGTCATTGACTCGTTGGTTCTATTCTCCTCCTTTTTGCCCCCAATTCTCCTTTTCCTATGTGTTGGTATATACTCCACTCTGTTTTGTTGCCATGATCTTGTGATTTCATGTATCTTATTTTTTTGGGGCCACTGTGTATCCTTAGTTGTACATGGCGTTTTCATCACGGAAATGCATGGATCGGAGTTTTTTTTTTTTTTTTCCGTTTACTTTTTCTTTATCTTTGATTATTCCTCTTATTTTGTCGCTGCTGCTTGGTAGACGATGAGCATGATATAGATTTCTGGTCATCTTCAAGCGTCAGGGAATCTGCACATGCCCAGTGAGCTGTTACGACCTGAGGAAAATACTGAAGAACTACCCCCACTCTCAAAAAAAAAAAAAAAAAAAAGAATCAACGCAAGAAAAAGCAAAAAGAGAAAACAACAATGCATTGGAGACGCCCTGAGCTGGCTATCGTCACCGTCATTATGGATGGCGAAGGGCCGAGGGAGACCACGGGGAAAAGGTGCCACCGCATCGGAAGGGCATTGGCTGATCTAGAAAAAAGAGGTGTGTATATGAGAGAAGATCTTTTTTGTATGTATTGGTTATGTATGCGTAAAAGAGTTCAGTTGTATGTAAGTGTGTGTGTGCGTCGGCGATTGATTGAATTTTGTTCATCCAACTGTCAAACCTCCACGATGCAGTGCAGCCAAAATCAGAAGATGAAGAAAACCTTGACTCCCTCCACCAACGAAAAGCCACACGAGTGATTTTTCGTGTTCCCATGTTGTCTGTCAGCCAGTCGAAGCGTTGAAACCGAAAGCCCACTGTTTTATGATATGCCCACCGAATCGAATCTGTGCGCCAGCGGATTGTGATTGGACGCATCGCCGGAGCATCACTTTGAAACGAACCCTTGGAGGGGTATGATACTTTGTTTACCATCTTTCCTATTCCTTACAATTGTGTGTTTTGGTGTTGTTGCCGGGCGGTTAGAGCGTTTCTCGGATATTTGGAATTGCATCGGGCTGAACCAGCGCAGGACAGTCATTCCATCGGTTGGGAGTGTGATTGTCTATTTAGTGTATTTTTTTGTCCTTCATTGTTGTTGGGGTAATGGGAAATGTCATAATACATGACAGTTGTCTATTTCCAGGCTTCGAGAAGGTCCTTGAACTGTGCAGCTGCAGGAGGTCTACAGTAGTGGATGGAGACAGATTCATATAGCAGATACGATACAGCAGACCCAAGAGCATGGTAGATTTGATGTAGATTATTCATAATGAATCTTGGTATGGGCATGTCAAATAACATAGAATTAATCACGAGATAATCTCAATGGGGACTGCGAAGACGGCCATGACAGAATGGCATCGTCTAGTATCGGAGTGACATTGAGTCATAGGTGGATTTATATGGAGACTAGAGTATTCCCGATGCATGACGATATCCGGAGTACTGCCCACTGGACCCTCCTACGTACTCCCTCCGTATACCCAAGTACCAGCACACGGTCACCGCACAGATAAAGATCTTGCCTGTCAAAAACTCCAGGTCCCCGAAGAGCCAGGGCGAACATAGTTATAGACGATGTACATCGGGCGTGATGGCTCAGTCAGGCCGCCGTGCATTGCACTTTTGCGGTCTACTTGTAAGATGACTGACCTTTGAGAGCTAATGCTAAGAGATGAGCCCTGTATGTATGTATGTATGTAGCTGTATCCATAACTGGATAGTCAATAGCGGTGTTTTACGGCTGCATTCGTGGTGCGTCTTATAATAAGAAGAAATGGCATCCTCTTGTCGTTCGGCGCTGATTCCTTCAGTGCAGAATTGCATTGCAATTCTAACTCGACCAACGGTTTATCAAAACTATATCATATTTTATTCGGACGACAGGCAGAAGATCATCGGAGATATTCGATTCTTTCTGTTATTTCTACTGATTTCCTTTTTTTTTTTTTTTTTATTTTTTCTTCGCTGTCTTGGACATGGATTGAGGGCTGTCCAAGTGGTGACCTCCACCTCTCTCTCTCTCTTTTTTTTTTTTCTTCTTGTTTTTTGAACAATTATATTCTTACATCAGACCATTTTTTATCACTTGACATCGTCTGCATAGTTCTGCTCTCCTTTGAGGAATTGGTGGTGCCTTTATACTAGAGTGTCACTCCATACTCCATCCTACTAAGTGCTATACAACATCCTCACCGACTCTCAACTCACTCTCATTTTTCCCTCTCTCTTCTCCAATTATCTTCCACCAGCGACTATTTCTGTGTGAAGAAAAAACTCTGATCTTCCTTTCTGACTCCGACTGTGATTTTCACTATTTTTCTATTATTTTTCTTTTCTTTTGGTGGTGAGAAATAACACACAACAAACAAAATCACCGGAAAAAAAAAAAGCCTCATCACTTCCCACCCCCAAGACTCCAACCTCCTGACTGAAAGACTCGAGCCTCTTTCTCTCTCTTTCAATCCTTCTGGAACTTCTATCGCAGCGACTCGAATTGCGTCACCTGCATCTCTTCATTGCCTTCGCTTTCATCTCATTTTCTATGGACACCCCCTGTACCCTCAACCTGCAGGGTGTCCTCTTTGACTCTTTCACCACCAGCCACCAGTAATTCAAACCTGCAGAATGGCCATTAGAATCGCAGATTCATCCTCTTCTAGCCCCTCGCGGCGACCTTCTCTGGGTCTTTGTCCTGAACCGGACCGAAAAGCCTCTTTACCCCCTCTGAAAAAGAAAAAGGCCAAGCATAGCATGTGGCACCGTCTGGGCTTGCGCAAGTTGCTAGGCCGTGAACAGCGCGATAACTTCTCTTCCTGCTCACCTTGTCAATCCCGTCCTCAATCTTATCCCGTCTCCGGCGCTTCCTCTCCCGATACTGCACCCAATGGCAGCACCGCCAATGTCAAACCCCATGAAACCATGACTCGCAGATTGACGCGCCGGGTCGGTGTCGGCCTGCCCCGTGCCACCACCTTCAAACGCCAGGTCTCCGAACAGAGAGATCGTCTGGAACCTTTCGAGCCGCCCGAACCCCGCCGTGCCGCGTCCGCCGACCGCCGCCGCCCAGTCAGTTCTCAGATCCAGGGAACCAAAACTCCACAGCCCGCTCCGGGCCCGCGGACGTCCGCTCCCGAAATGCAATGGCGCGAGCAAGGCGAAAAACAGGGAGAGGGAGAGGACGCATCAACGGCGATAGCAGAAGCTGCAGAGGAAACAGACACTACGGCGGCAACAGAAAAAACAACAGAACCGGAGGAAGCAACGGAACGAACCATGGTTGACGAATCTTCCGAAGCAAATCGCAATCATCCCAACCATACAGAGGGCGTTGATGACCGTAGCGATCTCCGGTCCGAGCGGAGCCGTCGTCCCCCGGAACCAGACCCAAACATGGAGACAATGGATCCCGCGGAGGAGAGTCGCATCATCGAAATGGAGCTGGAGAAGCGATGGATCTTGAACCTGACCATGCACTTCCGTGACCGCTCGCGGCGCGAGAAATTGTTCGTTACCTATGCTGAGACCCCGACGCTCTGGCGCCGGGTCACCATCTCGTGTGACTACCGGAGTCCAGAGCCGGATTCGCTTGAACAGGATCTGAGTGAAATGTGGAACCAGAAAGACCGCTGCGCGCGCATCTACGAATCGCTCCGCGAGTCGCTGGCTGAGATCCAGTTCTACGACACGGTTACGAATCTCAAGTTAGAGACCCGTGACGGCCGCCTGCATGTCCATGTGACAGAGGATGTGAATGAAACCATTGCCTATCCCGCGATTTTCCACATCGGGCATTTGCCAGGAATCAAGCTTGTCTCCGAAGACCGTTTGCATTTTGTGAGACATGAGTCTGGATTTGTCTACCATGTGGAATTGAATGGTCAATCCTTCATTAAAAAAGAGATCCCCGGCCCCGACATGGTTGATGAGTTTCTTTACGAGATCAACGCGCTTCACGAGCTCCTAGGTGCGCAGAATGTCATTCAGCTTGAGGCCATTGTGGTGGATGAGGAGCGCCAAGTTATCAAGGGTCTGTTGATCGGCTACGCAGACAAGGGAGCTTTGGTCGACATGCTCTATTACCGCGACGGCAAAAACACCATCTCCTGGAAGCGGCGGGAACGCTGGGCGAAGCAGATTGTCCAGGGCTTGGCTGAGATCCATGAAGCCGGCTTTGTGCAGGGAGACTTTACTTTGTCGAATATCGTGCTGGATGCCAACGACGACGCAAAGATCATTGACATCAATCGCAGGGGCTGTCCTGTCGGCTGGGAGCCGCCGGAGATTGTGGCTAAGCTTGAAAGCAAGCAGCGAATCTCCATGTATATTGGTGTCAAGACGGACCTTTTCCAGCTGGGAATGACCCTGTGGGCCATCGCAACTGAGAATGACGAGCCCGAACGACAATGCCGTCCATTGCTCCTGCCCGACGACCTAGAGACCCCAGACTACTATCGGAGACTGGTAGCCATTTGCATGAGCCCATACCCTCAACAAAGACTCTCGGCCAAGGAGCTCTTGACCCTATTCCCACCCTTTATCCCTCCGACATCTCACGCATTGCCGATGGTGTACTACCCACCGCCCACAGGTATGGGTGTGGGGCCACGCACGGGCCATCCTCATCCTCATCCTCCTTTGGAGAACGGGTTTGCCCATCTTCATTCGCGGGCTGGTTCCGCCGAGGACAACCCGCAACCTCAATCCCCGTGCCAACAGCACCCACAGGATGATGGGTACTCATCCATGAGTCGACAGTCTCATTCCGACACCGGACCGCGTCGTGTCAGTTACATTCAGTCTGATGGCGAGAAAACGCGGTCCGGGTCTCCGGAGGCCGCCGAGGAGGAATCGAAAGCTATCGAGGCTTCCATGCAGCTTGTTCCTCGGGTTGATCCGTTGGATTTCTTGAGAAAACAGGCGACGAATACAGATGCAAATACAAATAATACAAACAACAACAACAACAACAACAACAACAACAACAACAACAACTAATTGGAGGGCGCGATATGGCCTCTCGATCCTGAAACTGTTATCATTGGCGATGGAGTTTGGATATGGAGTTATGGACTTGGGGCTTGACTTTTGATTTCCCAATTTGTCTAATTTTTCTGTGTTTTATTTTGTTTTCTCTTATATTCCCAAGATTGAAGCTTTCTTGACGACGTTACGCTTTTTCTATGTCTATTTATTTATATTTCCTTGTGTTTTCAGCGATCTGTTGGTTGGTTGATTGATCGGTGTCAATATTTCACTTCTTCCATCGGGACTGTATTAGTCTTAGTATTCTGCTCATTCTTTCCTGTCTGATAGAATAGACGTGATCACTGTATGCAAGCAATATATGCACTATGTGCCAAGAAGAAAAGGCCCTAAATTATTCCTAACTATTTAAGGACTAACGCCCTCCACCTCTTCCCCTCATCCCCAGTCTCCATTATTGCCTTCCTATTCAGGTAACCATTACGAGCCCGCTATAGCAAGTACCAATAATAATCCCTCAAACAGCGAGGCCGAAAGACATTGACACAAATTGCTTGCATACGTATGCACTTGCATCCACAGCTGTTCCTGCATTGTTGTAGGTGTGCCTAGGCATTCTTGATGGATTATGAAGCCCAACATTTGAGGAACTGGTGGACCTGGCTTGCATAAAACTCCCTCTACTTACATGCTCCTATACAAAACGCACTTGTGTACTACGCCGCACCATCCTGGAATTCTGGAGACAGTGCCATAAACGGCGTGCCGCTACACTCTATAGGCTGCACCGTGGGCTTTAAAGCGCCTCACAAAGGTTCTTTGCTGCTCTGCTTTGATTGCCTGTGCGAGCGCTCTCGGATCCTGATAAACCTGGGATAGTGGCACAGAACATCGGCGACTACCAGGATCTATTAACACTCACGATAGATAAGTGACTGTTTATAACAAAAAGGGCATCAGTCTATGGGGATCTAGTATGGCTACGGTGTAGGATATATCAACTAGAGAAAACCAACGTAGTGATCGAATCAATAGCAAGCATGGATTGTATACTCTCAACATGACAATTCACCACCTGATGATCTAAAATGCAACATAATCCCACCTACTCATCGCCCAAAAACGCCTCAAGGTTCTCTTGCCACGGCTTCACGTCCGTTCCCAGCCCCCGTCCAATAAGCACTATCTTGCAACACGCAGGTTTTTCAGGGTCGGATTGCGGCGGCTGTTCCGAGTCTCTAATTTCGAAGATCTCGCGCACAGCCTGGATAATCTTTGTTGACTTCTCGTCATCGCTCAGTGCCAGGATACCCTTTAAGCGATGGATTTCGAAATCGGTAGGTTGAGACTGAGATGGTTTGGAAGCAGCAGGGAGGGGAAGCTTGGAGTCCCAAAGGACGGACTGCAACCAGGCATCTACGCGAGGGACTTTGTAGCTGGGGATAGGGGGTGTTATAATCGAGACAGTTGATATTGCCTGCATCGGTCAGTATTCTGCATCATAGGAGTTCTGTTAAAAAGAATGGAATACCGGATCAATATGGCTATGGCCCTTCTCGCCAAAGTCCAAGCTAGCGAGATGATCATACGCGTGCAAATCCAGCACAACACCCTCAATCTGCGGCGTCTTACTATGATCCGTAACATGTATCTTGGCGACGCTGTTGATTGCTGAAATACGGTCACGGACAGCCTCTAATTCCTCGGGCGTTACCAGATCTGCCTTATTGAGGATAATCACATCCGCATGCGAGATTTGCATATGGGCCATGGAAAGCACGGGGCCAGTGTGTTCATGTCCATGTCCACTATCATCACCACCGTGTCCTGAAGAAGCGGTCTCTTCAGGCGCCGGCTGTTCAAGAAGACGGAGAATATTCTTGGCATCGACGAGTGTGACAATGCCGTCGAGATAGATGGAACTACCTAGATTGTCATCAACCCAGAAGACAGGTGCGATGTTGCCCGGGTCTGCTAGGCCGGTAGTTTCGAGGAGAATGTAGTCGAAGGTGCCGCGGCGTTCCATTAGGGATTCGATGGCCATGACACCGGAGTCTCTGTTTTTGTTAGACGATTTCAAGAAAGAGACTGGGGGGGCCTACTTGACAGAGCAGCAGATGCAGCCGTTTCCGACGTCCATCCATTCGGTGACTTCCTTTCCGTCTTCGTTGACGGTGAGAGGCTTTTCGATGTCGGAGGCTTTGGTTTATATAGTCAGTTGTCCGCACAGTTTCAGATATCGATCCAACTAGGGTACTCACAGTCTCCGAATTCTACAAACAAGCTTTAGCATAGATGTACTAGATTCATGTTCCGGAAAACAAACCATTCATGATCACAGCTATCTTCTTTCCATGTTTCTCTGTGAGAATGTAATTCAGCAGTGTTGTCTTTCCAGCACCCAGATACCCTGCATACGTTAGTTAGTCTGTTTCCTTCGCTTTCAAACAATAGGTGCTTCTATACCAGTCACCAGCGTGATCGGCACTCGATTCTGCGCCAGAGTGTCTGTTGTCGTAGTTGGCGTGGACGAGATCGGATTCTCTGAAACATCAACCAGTGCCGGGGGAGCATCATCGTCTTCTATGTCTGCCATGTTTTCTTTCCCTCCAAGCCAAATGATTTAGATAAGATGCGATGTACAAGTCGGAGATGTCAGCGGAGACGATGAATGACGTTGCCCGGAGCGGATGCATTAGGGCATAGGGCTTCCATGGTCACTGGGTTTGATCTGTTTGATACATGTATTCCGTATCGGGCTATCTTCAGCTTCAATCCCGCCCGTCGCTCGTTCGCTAACCCGCCCCCCTCTCTATTCCCTTTTCTCTCCTTTTATTATAGAATTCCTCTCTACAATGGCAACTGCGGGCGTCCAATCGTCAACCTCTCCGCGCTTACCCAGTCCTCCGCCGCTCACAGAGGTCCAGATCGGGTCTCCGTCGGTTGGCGACGAGTCCTCCGGCCAGGATGTAGAGCAATCACCAGGATACACGCCGGACAACAGCAACGATGGAGCTAGTGCGACGCGAAGAGTTCGACCTGGGAGTAAGGCAATTGATATGGCTGCTGGTCCGCCATTGATTCCTCTCGCGCAGGTTAGTTGACTCCGATGGGAAATAAAGAGTTGGATTCGGCAATTGCGTGCTAACAGGAGAGATGTACAGCTTGACTCCCCATTCCAACTCCAAGAACATCTCAAAGCTCTACACAACCATTATACCCGGCCCGAAGGCTCCGAAACAGTCATTCCAATCCACCGCGACATCGCGATCCAGCTTGCGGAACCCCCTGAGGGTGTCGACCGGGCACTCTGGCTTTATGAGCTCTGTCGCTTCCTTACCATGAAAGTCAACAATCTTATAGTTGCCTTCTTTGCCGAGAACCCTCCATGCTCCGTCCAGACATGCCCCGAAATGCAAGCCTCCGAATGGCAGTACCTCTGCGCCGTCCACGACCCCCCGAAGACCTGCTGTGCGATCGATTACTGCTGTCACACGCTCGACTGGGCTACAAATATTCTTACGTCTCCCAAACATTTTCCCAGTCGTTTAACGTTGGGATCGGAAGCGAGCGGTGGTCCGCAGGCGAGCATGAGACATTTGATCAATATCTTCCGCCGGGTCTATCGAATCTTCGCGCATGCTTGGTATAAGCACCGGGAAGTGTTTTGGCAGGTGGAGGGTAATGAGGGGCTTTATATCTTTTTCAAAACGGTTTGCGATGTGTATCACCTTATGCCGGATGATAGCTACACGGTTCCCGCAGAGGCAGAGGGTGTCGAGCCATCTGCTGAGACCCCTGCGGAGAAGCCCGCTGAGAAGTTAGCGGAGGGACTACGGGTTACAATATTGCGCAAGGAGGACGAGGGAGCTAAGGACGGTGACGCTGGCGCTACAACACGGCGTCATAAGCATTCTCCGTCTACCGGTTCGCGCGTCGCTACTATCTCTGAAAGCGTCGAGGATAATGAGGATTCTAAAGTTGGGTTACTGGATGTGAAGGAGGGCATTGCGCCGGAGAATGAAACCGACGAAGAGGGCGAGGAGACTACCATTGCGCTCGAGGCACCTCTTGAGGTGACGGAGCAGCCGGGCGGCGATGATATCGTTATTCAGGAACAGGAGGTCAACGAAGAGCCTAAGCCTGAGAAAACCAAGCTTGAAGAACCAGAGATGACTCAGCCAGAAGAGCAGTCGCAACCACTGTCGACAGAAGAACAAGTGGAACCCAGCCAACCTGAGGAGCCGCAGACAGAGCCTGAAACGAGCAAACCCGAAGAAAGCGAAGCCGCCTCGGCTATAGAGGAACCGTCCTCAAAGTCAGCGCCAGAGCCCACGCCAGAGCCCACTCTGGAAGCCGCACCGGAGCCAGCAGCAGAGCCGGAGCCCAAGCCAGAGTCAAAGCTGGAGACAAAGGAAGAGACGGAGACACGGGGAAAGAAAGAGCAACCAGCAGAACAAGACAAGGAAACCAAGTCCGAGACTGAGCCGGAACTGGAACCAGCTAAGGAGACTTAACGACTTTATCCTTGTTGTCTGCGATGATTCTCACGGGAGCGCGTCCCATTCTCCGTTCTCTGTTTCAGTATGACATAGATTACGGTTCTAACTTGCATGTTTGTGACGATTTCACTGTATGATAGCTATATTTTTTGTGGACATAGGCACTGTAATATTGGATATGACATTAATACTTTTTGAAATTGAACAATGATACACGTATTCCTCTCTTGGTCTGTATGGTATGCTGTATTGGGTAGTATCTCAGATCGTCCGTCTCCGAGCAACAACACTGAACAACACTCAACACAGCTTCACGAACCAATTCCCTCTGGCGCCTAAACCCCGGTATACAAAGGTATACCAATTATAAATTCCATATTCAAAGTGCAAAACCAAACAAATACATGACTGAACAAACAACAATGCCACCCGCCCTCCAAGGCATCCCCCCGGTCCATTTCGGACCATTCATCGTAACCACCCAGGTATTCCTTCTCCGGTTACCAGCATAACCAACACGCTCAATCTCAATGCTAATCTAAAGAAATAAACAGGTATTCCACCAAACTCGCTCCTCCTTCGCCCTCGTAAACCTCAAACCCATCCTCCCGGGCCACGTCCTAGTCTCCCCTCGCCGCATAGTCCCCCGCGTCTCCGACCTGACCCCCTCTGAAACAACCGATCTCTTCCTCACAGTCCGCCGCGTAGGCCGGATGATCGAGCGCGTGTATGGTGCGAGTAGTCTGAATATCGCGATTCAGGATGGGGTGGATGCCGGGCAGAGCGTGCCGCATGTGCATGCGCATGTCATTCCGAGACAGAGGAGGGATCTGGATCATTTGGGGGGTACGGATGCGGTTTATGAGATGCTTGATGGGGAGGAGGGGAACGTGGGGAGGATCCAGAGGGAGGCTGTTGCTGCTGCGCAGTCCAGAGCTAACGATGGGGAGGGGTCCGGGCCCGGGTCGGTTACTGAGGAGGTGAAGAAGCAGTTGGCGCAGGAGGATGATGGGGGTGGGAGACGGACGAATTTTCCGGCCGTTGATAATGATTCCAGGAAGCCAAGGGGTATGGAGGAGATGGAGGCTGAGGCTACCATGTTGGCAAGGGAGATGGAGAAGGAGCCGATGGATTGAATATTTACATATAGACGAAGCAGGGTATGCTTGTATGTTGATGATATCATGTTCAATTGCACGCCAACTAGTATATACTATTGATGCAAGAGCCCCATACGATGCTAACTGACTCATGGTACCGTCCCACAACTCATCGATATAAGATGGTATCAACCAAAACCAAAGCCTGAACGCCCAAGACAATAGTAGGAAAAGAGAAAGGAAATGCATCAAGTCATCTATGGGGTAACCACCACCCTTCAAGCACCCGTACCATTCGCATTAGTCTTGTTCTTCCAAAGCGTCTCCCGTTCCTTGAGCACCGTCGCCGCCCATTCCTGCGTCTCGGGCAACTGAATGCGCGTAGCGACATGGCAGAACTCAGTCAGGTCGATGTCATGAGCCCGCTCGTATTCCACCATCTGCAGAAGAAGTTCCATCTTGTCGACATCGTGCACAAACTGCGCCTCCAGCGTCTGGTTCTCCTCGTACTCGTTGAACACCTGCAAGATACCCTCACCGGTCAACATTCCACCCGGTACACCGCCCAGCAGACTCTTCGAGATATATTCCATCACATCCGCTTCACGTCGGGCCTTCTCCGACTTGGTAACTTTGTCCTTTGGTGTAATGTCACCCACAAGCGACTCGGCCATGTCGTGAACCAGCGCCATCTTCATGCAGTGGGGCAAGTTGATGCGGGATGCGAGAGACGGCGGAGCGAGCATCGTCATGATCGACATGCGGTACATGTGGTCGGAGATAGATTCGCCCTTGTCGATTCCGAAACGGCGCCAGCCTTCACGCTTGGTGGTCTTGAGGCGTTCGAGAAGGTGGAAGAAGGGGACCGGTGAGGGGGAGTTCTCTTCGGGCGGGTGGGGGAGCGACGCCAGGACTGGATTGTCAGCATTTACAGTCCAGCAACACAATAGACTCCAAAACAAGTCGGATAGACACCTTACCTGACTTGGTGGTCCAGACAGGGTCGGATGGTACTTCAGAACCCATGATGACGGTACTGGTGAGATACTAGAACGAACGTAGAAGATGGCTATATATTATACAGTAATGCAACGATGATTATTGTCAGTATTAATATAACCAAAAGGCCGTATAAGCAAGCAAGAGAATAAAGGCAATGAAAGACGCTGCAATGCAAGAGAATGAAAAGGAAGAGAAAAAGGGAAAGAGAGGACAATAAGATCGGCACCAAAACAAACAATGCAAACACATACTCCGCCATTTCTATACGGAGCTCAGCAACAACTTCATCTCTACCACTGACGTCTCTCTAATTACTCTCTTTGCAAGATGTATTCGTCAAAACCCTCCAGACCAAAACCTCTGCCATGGTCGACTCCATCTCATCTCTCCGTCTTCGTCCGAAATCTTCAATTACTGAACCTCCATCACCACCAAGACTGGCCGGGCATCACCATTCGTGCCCTATCGCCCTCGTCGCAGAACCAACGCCAGCGCATGAAAGCTGTAGAATGGGCATTGTATCATCTCTGTGCTATATGGGATCTGGAAGTAACACAGGATGTATGTGCATACCAATCAAAGCATGAGATCAAGTTCTATCAGCTACAGGGACAAACAAACGCAGCCAGCTGACCGGACGATGTAACCCCAGAAATTACGCCCTTTTTTTCCTCCGTTAGAAGCGCTACAGTCGGTGAACCTCCGCACCGCTTTGTTTCGGGTGCTGTCAGATCTAAAGAAGAATGGCGACCTGGGAAAGGAAACGATACTACGCAAGTCGATGTTGGACGACTGCAAGGGGGAGAAGTTCGATGAGTTGCTGGCGGTCTTCTCTACAGCAGTTCTGCGTAAGGCCTTGACCGCCTCGATTGACGGGAGACAGCTGAATCCGGCTATGAGGTTGTCGCTGGCGAACGGTATCTCCCCTGAGGAGTATCAACTTGCGCTGCCTCTTCTTCTGGCGCATCGGGCCTCACTTGGGTCGACGGAGGAGCGTCGCGCTCGCGTTCTGAATACGTACGACAAGTTTTCGCAGTTACTGGATAATAAGAAGGTTCAGCTGGAACAACGGTCTAAGGAGAATCCGCAGTCAGTTCCCGAGGAACCAACGGATTTCGGACATTTGGCGGAGCAGGTGCAAACAAATTGGCTGGGTAGCGAAGAATGGGCGAACAATCTGCTTCATGGTGGATCGCAAAGCAGCAGCGATGCCTTCTTAGAATTACCATTTGCGAAAGCCTGGGCAAAGGCTAAGGAGTCGACCGTGGAAGATCTCAAGGCAGGCGCCTCTCGCGATCTATTACTCGACCTTGAATCGCGGGTGTCGCGCCAACGGGATCGACTGAACAGATGGCGCGAATATAGGGGTACTACTACCAAGGGAGATGGATCGGTCAATACAGATCCATCACCCTCGACCAATGTTGCAAGGAACGGTTCAGTAGCTTTCAGGGACCACCAAGTACTCACTGTTGCGAGCATTTCCAAGGCAGTTCGAGAACCTGAGAACCGTGCTACGCCTACTCAACAAGACCAATCCCTTCTACTTTCTATGAATGAAGCCCTTGCACGCATTGATAACAAGCCGCGCTCATCTCTCAAGGAAACAAAACCCGTGTCTCCTGAGCCAGCAGAGCCCGCCACGAGCATTCTTCCATCGCATTATCCCAGTCCACAGGAAACGACAACGACTACGGAAGCTGAACCTGAAACCATTCCACCTCCAGGCGACAACGATCAAATAGACCCAGAGCGTTTCATGAACTACATCTCCCCCAGCATAACCCTCAAAGACGCAGACACCGAACCCAGAGTCTTCGCCCTTGCCGAACGAACCCGCAAATCCATGTCCCTCATCGCCCCACGCCACAGCCTCCCACCACCAGAAGATAGATCCTCCCGCTGCCAAAACCGAATGTCCTTCCCCGTGAACCAATTCCAAACCCCGCCGAAGCCAGCACCGCCTAGGGCACAGACTCCGCAGGATCAGCTTTTCGAGGAGAGTGCGGATTACGCGAGTGTGTTTAAGTCGCGGCCGCGGATTGCGCAGAGTCCTGTTTCTTCGCCGGCTGTGCATGTTAATCCGTTGGGGGAGTTTGATTTGGAGGCGGAGGTCGATGTTGAAGTTGATGAGCAATTGGATGTGGATATGGACGTGGATATGGATGTGGACATGAATGAGATGCGTGGGTTTGGTTCGCCTTCGATTCGACAGAGATGATAGGTTATAGAGGGTATTATTGTATTAAGTAAATGTATTTAACTATTGTATAACGTCATCATGATCATGAAAATATATGATATACAAACCTGTTGTCTTTCACAGAAATTATTAAACCTTCCTGCTCCTCGTTTGTCTGCGGGTCCGCGGTTGATAATAATCCTCTTCAGAGTCGGGAACCTCAACAGGTGGAGGTGAGAGTTCCTCAACGGAGCTGGAGTTTTCCTCGTCGGCCTTTGCATTTTCAATACCGTCGACATCGCCACCATCCTCTCCTTCGTCATCACTGTCTCTAATATCGATTGAATAAGACTCTAACCGTGGACGTGTATCTTGTTCCTGGCGCTCAACCACTAGGCCCCCATCATCACCATCATCTTCGCCTGGTAGAAGGAATCCACCTCCTCGATCCGCCAGGTCTTCGTCCTCTTCATGTAGCGTATCTTCCTGGCGCTCACGATTCCCATGTCTACCCTGCTTCACAAACGGATTGACCTCATCTGCCTCATAATCCCTCTCCATAGCACCCCCATACTCCTCCCTCACCCGCTCCGCAATTCGCAGCCCAAACAGAAACTTCCTCCACGTCTGTAAAATGCGTTTTTCAGTCTTGAGCTGTTCCCTCTTCCGCTTCTCTGCTTCATCCGCCATCCACGCATCCGTGACAAGGCCCTCGTTCTCTTCTGCGACGACGACTCCCTCGATAACAGGGACTGCCATTTTGGACCCAAATTCGAACCCCGTTACTGCCTCGGCGTAGTCGACGCCTAGTTTCTTGCAGATGCGCACCGTTCCGGACCAAGGGATATGCACGGCGCCGCGAGGTACCATGGAGGGTACGAAGCAGTCGATGTTTCCATAGTCGTTTTTGGGTATGATCCCGTTCTCAATTGGCGGTGGGATGATGTACTCTGTTTGGTATTTAGCGTAGAGACCCTGTTTTGGCTTTTCACCAGTTTCGCGCTCTAGCTCGTCGACTTCGCGTTTGCGGAGGAGAGTTACGGCGCGGATGGGGACGCGTTTTAAGGGCGCTTCGCCGACTTTGACCTGCCGACCTTCTTTGTGCCAACTCTCTGCGGAGAGGCATTTTACTACATCTGCGCGGCGATAGATGTCTTCGTTTTTGGCTTTGGCACCTTTACCCGTTGTGAAGGCACGGACGGGTTTGGAGCCTGGGCGGAGGGCTTCTTCGCGGCGGAGGAAGCGTTCCAGGACAAACTCTGTGGAGGCGCGAAGGCTTTGGAGCGTGTCGCCTTCTTTGGTGGGTTTCTTTTCTGGTTGGTTGGGAGTGAGGTCTTGAGTATCTTCGATGTCGTCGACAGGTGTTCTCTGGCTATGAGGCCGTTGGTAGATTCGGAATATCACCCGGAACCAGTCGTATTCGAAGAATTTGCCTTTCTTGCCTGGAACGGGGATCTTTTCGGCTGGCATTCGATAGCCTTTTGTTTTTCCTGGCCATGTGCGACGGCGGAGGTACCGTGTTGTAACGTCCTTGGCTGATTTATCTGGTGAGTATGCTATCACGTAGCATATAACCTGCTTGGCTTTCTCTGCTTTTGCTCCGCGAGGTTCGAAAGCGGCTTGTAGCTCTGGTGTCGTCGCCACTGGATTCTTGAGCACTAGGGGGTCGACAGGGATGATCTGAAGGGTGACTGGAGAGGCTACCTCTGTCCAGTATATGGGAAATGGCAGGTCACGGTCATAACGGGGGCTATTATTGCGACGAGATGAGACATTGTTGTCTGAGGAATTACTGCCACTCCCCTCATCCTCATCCAGCTCGGCTCCTGTCTCCGTTGTTTCTGCAGTACCAGGTTTTGAGGACTCAGTTTTGGACTTTGGAGTGTGGGTCTCTACCTTGGTCCATCCGAATCCAAGAGGCTGTAGACTGGCTACTAACCTAGCCTCAATATTCAAAGCGCGAAGAAGTGCAGTAAAGAGCTGTGCTCCTGTATCCCTGGAACCCTCCATGCGCTCTGCTGCCGACCGGAACTCGTCCACACTGGAAAACCGTTCTCCATGTCGTTCGGGGTCATGATCCTCATTGTTGAACGAGCGTATTTCAGCATCCACCTGAGACATATGCTGGTATCCATGCTTGCGCAAACCTGGAGCAGTAATATTGAACTGTCTCCTCCAGTATGCAGCGAGGATCTTGAGCAGGGGAATGATAGGATCGCCCAGACTCATATCTGGCTGTCCAGGTTCCAGTCGCGACGAGCCTTCCCCCCAATCCCGTTGCGGATTCCGGGTTTGCTTACCTTTCCCTTTCTTCTTTTCGGTGGATTTCTCTGGGGCCTCTGGTTCGGAGGGATCGAGGGCTGATGCGACTCGCCACTTCTTGATTTCCTTATGAATCCCCTGCGGTAATCTGCGCCGGAGGGTTTCATGGACTTGAGAGTCATTCGCCCAGGCATTTCGGACGGTATTGTGGGCAAGTAGTAGCTGCACGTGTAGACAATGAGTCCGGATACGGATTTGGCGCTCAATCTTGGACGGGCCCTTTTTGCCATCGAGGAGGTCAGCTACGTGCGCTTCGTTCTTGTCGAGCGTCAGTTCGAGATCCTGCGATTCGACGGCAGACGGAAGAGCGCTGATAGGCGCGGGCTGGAGCGTAGTATCTATGGCGTCTTCCCAATCCATAGCGTCATCGTCATCATCGCCGCTCTCCTCGTCCTCGTCCTCCTCCGATCCCTGACTTTTTCCCTTGTCCTTCTCAGTCGCACCATTAATTTCAGGTGTTTCCTCATTATCAGAAGCAGGCGCATCACTCAATGGGGAGTCGTCTTCGGAATCCTCCAACACTGGAGCTTTGACGGCAGGGGTCGCATGGTGGCGTTTGGCACTGGGGGGATCCTCGGAGGAGACGCGCTTGCGGGGGACGAACGGTGGCATGCAGAGGAGGTTGGTCAGAGTTCAATAATACAGGTCTAGTAGGATTGAATAAGAACTCGTATATTGAGTTTTATGGCGTTATGAGTTGGTTGAAAGATAAAAGAATGAAAGAGTAGCGATGGTCGGAGAACCGAGGTCGACGATCCCTTCGGAACTCTACAAGTACGCTGTGGTGACTGCATTCTTCTTCATACTCTCAAATCACGCATATCTACTCTGTATACCTGCTATAGAAAATCACTATGGAAGCAGTCAAGCGTTTCTTCACCTCTCCCCGGTTCGCCGTGGCCGGAGCCAGCAACGACGCTAACAAGTTTGGCTACAAACGTGGGGAATCGCCTCATGATTTCCCGATAAGGAAGAGTAACTGACTCACCGTGTCTTCTCTCCTCTAGTGCTTGCCTGGTATCACCAGCATTCGCTCCCCGTCACTCCTCTCAACCCCCGATCTCCCCAGATCAACCTTCCCTCGAAGGATTACGCTACGGTCGCCTCACCGTCCGCCTTGCCGTCGCCCACGCAGACGTCGCTGTCGGTCGTGACGCCCCCCGCGGTGACGCTGTCGCTGCTGCAGGAAGCGCATTCGGTCGGAATCCCCGCCGTGTGGTTACAGCCGGGGACATATGATGCTGCGGTGCTGCAATTTGCAAGGAAGCACTTTGAAGCTGTGATTGCCGGAGAGGGAGGCCGAGGAGGAGAAGGATGGTGTGTTTTGGTGGATGGGGAAACTGGATTGGATGCTGCTGGAGTGCAATGGGGTGCTCAGAAGCTATAGTTGTTCTTTGTTGCATATGACAGTGTGGATGGAAGATTAACGGTACTCTAGTTGGATATAGTCATAGTGCAGTAAAGTAACTTCAGCCTCACCATTTTTCTTCACCTTCTTTTCTTTCGACTTTCTGCTTTTTTCATCCTCTTTTCATCCTCACTTCCATCGTTCATTTTTTATCATGGAAGAGGATTTCTAGCCATCTAAATCATTGATTCGTGATTCTTCGTCTAGATAATATTACTCTTCATTATGCCCAGCTCTCGTGCCTCTTCTTCCCTCTACAGCTCCCCCGTCCATCACTCCCCCGTTCCACCAAAGCTCGATCTGGCCGACGCTCATTCCCAGCTCTACCAGACACCCTCCACCACTTCTGCCTCGTCTTCCCTCTTCCGCACTATTTCTACGAATTCTCGCAAACGTTCGCGCACCGGAAGTTCCGATAGACGTCGTTCTCTGTATGACTTCTCCGCCGCTGCCGCTCACGATGGTGACGATCACCTCTATCGCTCTTCCTGGTTGGGCCGGGATGAAAACGTCGCTGGAATAGAACATGATCACTCAGATATTCGTGGAGAGCTACCTCTAGCTCCTCCCATCGATGCCAGTGTTGATCTTTTATCCAGTCACACGGGGAACGGCCGCAAGCGTAGTCGTCAGGAACAGCAGGAAGGAGCTCAAGACAAGAAGGACATTACTCTATCACATCCCCCGGCTAGCTGGGGTCAATCTGTGATGAATGTTGTGGGTAAAGTGTGGAGTTTTTGCTGGTCGGGTGCTTTTCGTGGCTTCTATGCTGGAGGTGGCCATGGTTATCACATGCCTGCGGACTCAGTGCCCCAGCTTGATTACAGTCACAGAGCTCCTTCTCCCTCGCAGTCGACGTCGACTGAGAAGACTGCCGTTGACGGAGCGATGGAGGGTACCTCTGCCTACTACTTTAAAGGCGAATCGACTCCCATCCCCGGCCAGTATCCTGATGATCACGAGATTCACAAAAACTGGGTTGTGGTCCAGACTGACGGTCCCGCGGACTGTTTCTCTTTTGGGGTCGAGGCATCAAACCCTGCGAAACGAGTACATTGTGTGCGCGATACTGACGACCTGTCTCCTACGCGTCACAAGTCGACTGGAGTGCCACGCGTGGGTAAAAGGACTTCTTTTGGCGGTCCGATCACCCCCACGCGCATCCCTGTTCCATCCTTCAGCAGTAAATCCTCCAGCAGCAAAAAACATCGTGATAGTCCCGTGTCAGCTGAGACGCAGCGCTTCGTGGCGCAGATGCGGCGTATGGAGCGGGAGGAAGACGCAAGCTTGCGACGGCTGAATCAACAGCTGGAGATGATGATCCAAGAGGGCAAGCAGGCATTGGGAGCCCGAGTTGAGATTGATGACCTGGGCATGGACTATTGATTCCTCTCCTTGCTTTTCAACTTATGCCTCCTTTTTTTTTTTTTTTCTTTTTTTTTGTATCAAACTGCGTCTCTTGATACCCCTCACCTTCGTTTGGAAGACATCTCTTACGTATTATGACAGGTTTGGCTTTTGTTTATTCAGCTGCTAGTTGGCAGTGGTGTTACGAGAAAAGTGCTATGAACTGAGTGCTAGCGTTATGACGACTGATGAGTCTAATGTATCTAAAGGATCATCATTAATGTGACCACGAGATTTCGTCGGGTATAATCCTACTGACTTCAGATATCTCGCGTCTATTCCCAAGATACCCCATACTCGAATTGATCAAAACCTGTGAGAACAGCAAAGAACGCCAATCCCAATAACCGAGAGTGCCCTGCCAATCTTCCAATCAGCAAGACGTCACACGCAAACTGCAGAAGGAGATTAACAATACCCATCAATAGCACACAACGTCAGCGTCGCAGCCCAGATTTTATCAACGCCCTTTTCATATCGCTTCCTATGGCAATCGCCATGCCTATGTCCACCACACCCCGGGCGATACTCATCAACCAGGAACGCGATCGTTATGACCCAGATCGTCAGAGTACAGACATTACATGCAACGGCTGACCAGAGTTTAAAAAGACTCTTTGCTATAAACGACGTGGTTATGATGTAAATAGCCGCGAGCATTGTTGCGGCGGCCTATTTAGTCAACATGAGAATGTTGTGTCAGTCATAGTATGGGATGGAGAGATGGGTTTCTAGCATACCGTAAACATAGCCAGAGCATATCCACTGGATTTTTCCCCTGACAGCTTGGCTGCGGAGCAGCCGATAACTGCTAGGGCAATCAGGGACTGTAGGGTATGGGTAGCAATTGAGAGCATTTTGCATGTAATAAGTTGGGGTTCGAGTGATGTTGGTTAGCTATTATATTCTCTTTATTTATCTATATTTTCTCTAGAATACAGTCTCCTCGTGGAGCTGATGTGGGCACGGGAATAGTGGAGTGATCTATGATTCCCTATACTGACCCGTCCTGTTTCATTCGGTTTGGGGACATCCTGGAAGGTTCCAACTGTACAAAATTGAATAACACAAGACATATTAGCAAGGTAAGCCATATATCGAGATAAACATCCCATATAGGTATGGTCTAATCAATTTACGTCCATTTCACACTGCGTAATCGCTTCTCCACACAGCTCACTCTCCGTTAGGGTTGCTTAGTACCGTAAAAGGAAACTCCTGTGTCCCGCTCACGTGAGCGGAAGCCGGAATGGCAAATAATTGGCGAAAACTCACTACACCACCTCTCGCCACGAAGTCTGACTTCTAATTCTGCACTACTGAGAAAACTAGACGGAAAGTATGAACAAAGACCCATATTCTCATGAACCGCGAGCTAAGCATGCATGCGAACCATGTCGGTAAGTGGGATAGTGCTATTCCTGCACAAAGCCAGAAGCTCAACTCCAGCAGCAAGAAAAAGACTAAATGTCCCGGCGAGAAACCGATGTGTTCGTTTTGTCGGAGGTTGAATCAGAGATGCGTATATCTGCAGAAGGATAAGGTTGGAACTGTGGCGTTCAAGGTAATCTTACAGATCGAAGGGTTTGAGAATTGCGCTGACTCTTTAGTCAAAAAATGATTCGAAGGAACGGCTGCACAGGTTGGAGATGCAGGTGGAGCGGATGCATGATACTATTCAGTTTGTTTCCCAGTTTGGTAAACTGGTTTCAATGGAATTACTGACTATAGTAGGGCACTCACTGGGCAGACGAGACCTGCTACAGCACGGCCAGAAGCCTCTGCGATGGCCCAGTCTTCTTCCGTAGGCTTTGATGCTCATGCTTTGTATGGATAGAGGACCCATTTCCACTAGGGCTCATGCTAACTCAACAGCCCCCATCCTCCTCCAGAAATACTACCCTACTTTGTTGATATCTACAAATCCCGAATACACCTACAGCCTCTCCCACTTTTCGATCTAAACTTCCTGCAGGAGCATGTTGTCTTCTTCCCGCAGTATCTACTAAGAGCATTCTTGGCAGCTACATTGCCCTTCTCGCAGCATCCGTTCTATGGCAGCTCCAAGTCAGAGGCTATGGATTTTTATATCCAGTCTGCTCGGGAGATGGCGATTCTCCGAGCAGCAGAGGGTATTGGCACAGTAGAACTTTTGCAGGCTTTGTGTTTGTTGACTCTGTGTGACATTGCTGGTGAGTCCATTCTCTCGAGCTAAGAATAGGATCATTTGCTGATGTCTTGTATAGTCGGAAAACAAGCTAGAACGGTAATGAACATAAGCATCGCATCAAGGCTTGCCAAAACACTTAAGTCCGGTCATCCCGAGACATCTCCCAACGAAGACAAATCCAGATGCTGCTGGAGTATTTACATACTGGAACAAGTGTTCACCCCAGGCCCAAACACACTACAAACAGATGCCTACCCATTACTCAACACACCCGCACCCGCCAGTCCACCAAAACCACCCCTCCCAGCAGACTTTCAATCACTAAAACCATCATCCAAGCAAACACTGGGCGGCAGCGCTCACGACCAAGGAATAATAAGCTACTGCATCCAACTAATCTCCATCTGGGGCGAAGCAACCACCTACATGCGGCAAATCCACACCGGCCAAATCGAAGACGCTTGGCTCTCCACATCCACGTACCATCGGCTGGTCGCCGAATTCTACGGGTACGAAGCAAGCATGGCACAAGCACATCGCTACAAAACCGTCAGGGAGCACCTAAAATCACCTACGGAGGTTGCACAGTACAAAGAATACTGGACAGCCTGGCTCCTTCTGCAGACCATTTTCCACACCGTCCAGGCACTCCTTAACCACCCGCTTTTCCACATTGCGACGTCTAACAAACCTGACTCTACTTTTACTCTCAGGCCACCGTCTTTCCTGCAGCACGTGGTTGATCAGGCGTTGATGCATTCTGGGTGGACGGTACGGTTGGTGAGGATGATGGAGGAGTTGGGGATGCGGATATGTGATCCCTTTATTGGGTATCAGGTTGTTGTTACGGCGACTGTGCATTGGATTTTTGCGTTTGCGAGTGATGATACTGTTGCCGAGCGGGCGTGTTCGGATTTTGAGAGGTGTCGGGGGTTTATTCTGGGAATGGTGGGGGAGTGGCCGCATTTTGGGCAGGCTGTAAGCATCTTTTCCATGCTTGAAAACAAAAATTGCATGGCTGATGTAATATCAGATTAACGGGTTGAACTACCTCCAAAGCCTCATCCAACAAAACGACAGAACAACAGGTCCCCACGGCATCCCATCCTTCAAAATCTCCGTTTTATGGGACTTGTTAGATCCCATGTCGATAGGCCGGAGCGCTGATACCCCTTCGCTACAACCACTGAGCTCTATAGGGGAGCAAATTCCAACGCAGTATGTAGCCCAACTACACGAGCCATCAGAAAGTCGTGAGGACAGTGGAAATGGAAACAACGAAAGAGGCTTTGAGGATTCGATGGGGCAGGGAGCTCCTGGGGCGCCGGTGTATTTCCATGATCCGTTGATGGATGAGGAGTTGTTGGGGTCTTTTGATATTCCTGTTTCGCCGCAGTTGCATTTCTTGTCTTTTGGGGATTTATAGTGGGCGCAGTGTTAGGGACTCGATTATCTGATGAGGACATAATAACGCTGCCAAAGTACTTCGTTTGTATTCTAACAGTATCCCTTTCTACTCTTCTGATCAGCCCCGATGGTAATCATGCCTAGTCCTTCCCCAAAAATAAAGATCATCACCGATCGTGCGAAGTCGATGAACAAAATTACTATACCAAGTGCCTTATTCAAAAGCAGATATTTTCCTGAAGCAAGTCTCATTATATCGCAAGAAAATCGGAAGGAGTTACAGATCCTCACATCTCCCCATCAACACAACGCATCCGATACACCTCATGGGGAAAGTCATGACCGAGAGTCTCAGCAAAACCATCTTTTTCGACGTCAATAACAATGTGGATCTCTGGATCGAGATGGGGTGTATTCGGGTTTGGTCGTTGGAGGTGGACTAAATGGTGGCCAGTTTCGAGTTCTTTGTCGAAGTATACTGCTACCTATCATACTCATACTCGTCCATCATTGGCTGAGCTACAAATATGGGCACGGATTCATACGTCCGCCCTTAGTACCCTGTATAGAAACCAGAACTACTTAAATCAATCCTCTTCATACCATCCATGAAACCACAGTTTTCTATCTTCATCTCTGTACCAAGCATAGCTTCACCCCAACGTCATTCCGAGAAAACCACTACAATGTGACACCCCAGAAGTACAAACATTCTAATCCTCGGCGCCGGCGTCTTGGGCTTAACAACCGCCCTGGGAACTCACAGAACGCGCCTACAAAAACATAACCTTCGTCGGCGGCTCCGACCTCGACGGCTCCTCAGTCGACATCTCCCGCATCATCTGCCCGGACTACGCAGACCTGTTCTACGGCGCATGGGGCTAGATGCGCGAAGCGGGTGGAGGAATGAGTATAATGAGAATGCGAGGAGGGACTTGGAGTCTTGGCGGGGAGGGGGGTGGGGCTTTGAGGGGGAAGAGGTCAAGGAGTAGTACCCGGGGATTCATGGGGATATGTAGGGTAAGGGGTATGCGAGATGAGAATGGTGGGTGGGCGGATACGGAGGGGAGTATTGGGGTTTTGGCGAGGTGTATTCAGGCTGGGGTTTCGTTTGTTACGGGGAGGAGGGGGACTGTGACGGGGTTTGTTACTGCCCCCCTGGAAACAATGGGAAGAAGCGAGTTACCAGGTGCGCACATTATCTGGGGAGACAGTGCTAGCAGATATGACGGGTCTAGCCAACAGGTGCCTGGACAACACATTTTCCTGAGATAGGTAATCGCGATTGCCATCGCGTAGCCAGTGGCTATAATACAACTCGAACCCGACGAAGCAGCGGAGATAAACAAAAGCTTCCCAGTGGTGATTAACCTGAGTACCGGGTGGTTTGTGCTTCCTCCAACGCCCTGGGAGCAATGTTCTCAAGATGGCAAGGCGTGGATATGGGTATGAGAGCAGGGCTTCAGTATCTTTCTCCACTCCACGATTGGTCCAACAGCAAGGGCAATTTTTCTTCCTGTTCTGAGAAGGCGTCCCGGGAATGGATTGGCTTTGTTTCTGCCCAGGTCCAAATTTCGACAGTTTACCTATCGGAGATTATGATGGTATACGGATATTTCCAAAGGTGATTCTATTGTCGATCACATCCTGAGCATGATAATTTCTTCACTACAACAGGTGGAAGTGGACGGTATGTTCTCCTTGCCCTCAAATCACTGGCTGCATACTGACTGACGCGGTGGTTCAAATTCTTTCCAGTCCTGGACCGTTATATAGCGGATGGCTTTCCAGAGACGCGCCTGAGCAAAGCAAACCCGAAAATAGACGTGGACGGCTACCATTAAAGCAGGTAAAGACAATGGAAGCCGTGGCGGACCTCCGAGGAGGGTCCTTTCGAGGGAGAAATGAGCTCGTCTATGCACTGAGTTAGAGTGTGTATATACGGCATAAGCTCAGCTTCATGAGTATCACTGCAGCGATCTTCTATTAGGAGGTCTTATCTTGGGCGTCTCATCCCATACGCCAAGAGCCTCTCATTTCGTGGGGAGACAAAAGGTACATTCCATCCCACGAATCATGCGTGGGAGTCGAGTATTAATCTTCCACTCTTTCTCTTCAATAGCTACGATAGAGCTCCAGCATCACTTTATCGCCAACGCCAGACACTTGGCGCAATGATAAAACACCGCGCCGATGGCTACTCAATCCAGCCAAGCATGGCCGTCACGCGGCCGGCCTATCATCGGCCAAATAATCGGCCAAAAAGGGCATAAACTATTGTCCTGCTAAACTCAGTTAGTAGTTAGCGAGGTCCACTTGATGCAACATGCTTGCGCCTGAGGATACTAACAATTACACAGTACAGAGCACTCCGTATGGGGTTCGGAATTCGAGTTTGCGGTATAATATGACCGCACACTTCTTTGAGAATACGGCACATTAAGTATTTCAATTCAGGTCTGAATCTCATCAAACAGGTCAGTCCTGCCAAGCAAAACCAAGTAAATAGTTATTCTCCTCGACATTCTTTAACTTCAATGAAATATCGGTATCCCACGCGGTAGGCGGTGTACCCTGACAGAACCCAGGGGAAACCATGGATACGATTACGATGCTCAACCCGTGGAAAACGTTACCGGTAATGGTATGTCAAAAGTCCGCGGAGGTCCATATTGCTACAATACCATCCACGTACTGTAGTATCTGCTATCGCTATCGCTATCGCTATCTGGGGTCTGTCCGTGCCGTAGACCCCCGACTGACCGCCGGAACAGGTGGAAGAAGCGCTAGGTTAGCCTGTTAACTAGTCCAGTCCGTGTGCTGGCCCGACCGGTGCGCCCGGTGTTTTGCCCGGTGCCGTGAGCCGTGAGGCGAACGGCTTGGCGGGTTTAATCTGTTCGCTGAGGATGGGATGGATTGGGTTGGGGATTGGGGCTTAGACTGCGGGGGCGAAATGGAATCTGGAGGATGTGCTGGCAGGGTCGTACTTCTGCTGTACAGGGCAGCTGTACTCTGTACGCAAAGTAGGTGTACATATACATACAGGGTTACCGGGTACAAGTGACAGCGACCGGAAGAATGGATTGAGAATATTCTTCGAATCGATCCAGATTGGGGAGTACCATGGTCGAGAGCACGGGGAAAAGACGCAGTGGCGTTGAATTGTGAATTGTACTTGTAAATAGATTGATTGATTGATTGATTCATCGTGTATGGAATACACTCATAATGTACAAAAAGTGCGGGAAAACAGAAAAAACTTGGCTGTGCATAATATAGACAAAGAGGGCTATCTATTATTATGGGAATTAAGGTATCGAATACAGATTAGGTCTATTAAGCTGGTTCCCTTGCCTATAACTCAGTTAGGCGCGAGTCCAATTTTATCTTGAGAAGTGGAAGCATACCAGTACTGACCTCAGAAAGCACCTCCCACGTTTCCCTTTCTCTCTCGGATTGTTCCCAGCGCTCGATCGTCTTTTTTCGTGTTCAAATTCACAGAAGCAAACCAGCAGCGATCGGCGTTAACCCGAAGAGCACGCTCTTGCCAGCATCGAACAGGCTGCTCGCCCCGTTCTCAAGGGGATACTGGTCGGGGTTGTTGGTGTCGCATTCACCCCACTGGGAGGTGGTGCTGAGGACACACCCGGCCGAATGCTGGCCATCGTCGCTCGTGATGTTGAGCATGCCGGTTGTCCAGTCGACGTTGACTTTGCCGTCGCCGCAGATGCTGGCCGGGTCGGTGTCGGAGTTGTCACCACAGCCACCAGGGAAGGGGCCAGAGGAACCCCCGTTGCATCCTGGCCAGAGCTCGCCCTCGACGATGACGGTGCAGTGAGACTTGTACTTGTTGGCGGGAGGGTGCGTAGTCTCGATGTGAACCTGAGCAGCGGAGATGGTCTGCGCCAGGGCGGCGAGGGCACCGAACTTGAGGATCCAGGACTGCATTGTGATGGTTTTTGTGTGTGTGCGGGTGTGTAGGATAAACCGATTGATTATAACGAGGTCTGGATAGAGAAAGGGATGGGAGGTATCAATCAGGGAGCAACACTCAGAAGAAAGGGAGAAAGAAAAGAAGAGGAGCGGAAGACGGGCGGCGTGTAGGAGACGCGAGCGACCCTTTATAAGAATCGGGGGTTCGGCCGGGGCGCGTGCCTTGCAGCAGCAGCAAAGTCAAAATAGTTAATCCACCCGGCTCAGTCGGCAGATTTCATTTCAATTACTGTTTTTTACCATTTCCGTGAGAAAAATAAAGACAATCAGCGAAAACAAACCGCGCACTGCCAAGACCCAATGAGAATTCCTTCAGGGTCCACCTCAATCTCCGACTTAACCGATTCCAAGACACTTTCAGCATGGGGTAGCTTGCCTAATTCGGCAAGTATCGCATCTTGTTGCTCGTTCCGCGGATACCCCAAGTTCCTGAAATTTTTGTGATTGGTGGGTGTATCTCCACATGGTGCATTGCGCTAGTCGAAAACTGTTACCCGGGCATCTTATCCCTTGCGATTCAGGCATCATCTGCTGATTCATCTCGCTCATTCCGATCTTTCTATTGGCGGTGGAAGCAGGGCGAGTCACCGCCTGCCCTTCTCGTAACTGGGCCCTGATACGATCCACTATGACGTGAATTTTATAGGATGACCCGTTTGATCCTGCATTGCAATTCTGGTCATTCTATTGGTCACTGCTCTGGCTGGAACACGACCGTCATCTTTTAATCGCTCGTGGGGTGCATTGAGTGATTTGATGAGATCCGGAGAATACAGAGTACATAGGAACATAGCGATGAAGAAGGTTGGATATGGGTGAAGAACGGTGTACATAGTATGTACGGTATGAAAACGTCCAACTTGTAAGGAAAAAAAAAATTTTCTTTGTTTTTCCGTGGTACCATACAGTTACGAAGCACAGGAGCATCGGTGCAGATTCTGTACCTGTACGAAGATACCGTACTTGGTTTCAATATCTCCAGTCTAGGATCTGTCAGCTTTCTGTCAGTCTGCTACAGATGCTCAGTTAGAATCTGCTTCAACCCGTAGTGTCATTCTAGAAATGTATCTGGTGGGTATGACACCGCACAACAACCAATCACTCCGGTCCTCGCAGCGACAGCTCAGATACACTTCCTACCCGCTCTCCAGAGCACACATTCAAAAAGTGATTGGCTTGTTCCTGCAGTACTTTCTTTTCCATCAGAATTCTATCAATTCTATTAATCTTGGCGCTTTCTCAACTGTGTACATAGTACTACTGCACAGAGTACTCGTGCAGATTATCCACTTAGGTTCAGTCGGCACCTGTCACTCCGAGGTAAAGATACCAAAAACAGTAAAACGCAGAGATTGAACCAAAAGCGAATTTTCGGGCTGTGGTGGGCCTCCGCTTGATTCATGGCGCGTTATATGGAGAGGAAGGTCTGGAAGCGACTAGTCTATCCGTGTTAAGTCCTTTGGTCTCCACTGCGTTAGCGGTGGAACTGTTGCGGAGGGCTTGGTAGGTGTGAAAGTTTTATTCAGTATGGTTCTGAGGGTAGTTCGCTACATGTTGGTTTACACAGAATGAGATTGTGGTGCACACTTCCATTGCTCAATGAAGGACTAGGACGGTTATTGAAGGTGCTCGAGACAGAGAATTGCGGTTTACGAGTCGAAGCATGCACTTTCGTCCTCGACTGTTGCTCACATCGGTCTGCATGTTCTCAGAGGTCGAAGACGGTGCCAGCGATGGTTATTCCATCCTTGCGCTTCTCACAAGTCAATGCATTATATCAGCAGTTGAACAAATGTTCTGTGTTTGGGCGAAAAAAAAAAAATATACCGAGACTGCGGGCACTTGTTCAATGCGTGGCCTTGCTGCGTCCCAGAACATTTTTGACTTAGAAACAGTCGTCTATTAATGATCTTCGTGAAAGACAGCTTTCCATTTTGCAACTAGAGCATTAAAAGCTTGTACGTCTTAGTTTCTCATATTACGCTTAATAGCTTCTCCATGGACAAGAACATTGCGCTGTTTATCATGCGGCATTGGCAATATAAATTTGCTCTGCTCTCATCGCAAATGAGTAGTTAATAAGTTGGTGGTTTCATCCTCGTCGCTCGGTAAGTTCTATTCCTGGCACCAGGCTGGTAAGCCCCTATGCCAAATGGTCCCGCCTTCAACATGCAGGGGTATGGACAGCAGACAGCCGACAAGCTAGCAAGAACACGGCGAACAGAAGGCGTTCTCTGAAGTAGTGCTCGCCATAGAAGACCACCACCACATTAGAGACCATTATAGTCCAGCACGCCCGGTATGCTCTTCTGTGCATGTCAATTCACATTACTGATAGAAAAGGTCCCGTCGGTATCCCTGTCTCGATGTATTTTTTTCTCAGGTACCCATATGGGCACTGGTCGAGCGTGCAGTATTCTCGCAGTCTTAACAACTGAGCGGTAATCGATTCTAGTACTCGGTTTGGGCTGCCGTTGTATCAAGATCAGGATCGACCTAATATCACTCGAGTGCTCTCACATAAGTGGCTTTTATTCAGGATCTCCGTAGCTTCTACTACTGTAATTCTTTCCAATGCCAGATAACCTGAAGAGCGGGTCGATCATTACGGAACGAGGTGAGAATAAATTGTAATCTTGTCACACCAGCAATCTAGTTGCGTTGTGAGCGGTGTTTCTCTGGTGCACATACACAATGGAAGCATGTCATGCCATGCTCATCGATGACTGATATCATGCTGCATCAAGTCGTATTCGTCACATACCTGATACCAAACGTCTTTTCTACATCCTTCAAGGCATATCTCTTCCTGCTACCCTATGTACCCTGTCCCTTCTTCCTCAGCATGAGGGCATCAGCAATGGGGGCAATCCGTGAATTATGGATAAATTCAGTTTTTGGATCAGGTGCGGATGAGTCCACCACAGGCCCAGTCTTCCTCATCAAGCATCGTTGTCCCTCATCGGCGTCGACCTCGCCCTTAGGATCTTTGGCTCTGGGCCACGGTTCCCTCCACTCTCCAATATGTGTTCACAAGTGTGACATATCCAGATCCGCTATTGGGTCTCTGTTATTGTCAGAGCTTTCTTCATCATCACTAACGACTAGTATAGTCAGACTCTTCTCGTCAGTGTCAATAGTCGGTTATAGATGATGAACCGTGTGAAAGATACTCGGTATTGCCATGGCCATCTTCTGCATTGGTCGCTCCTTAACACCATTACATGGGTTTAAGTGTTGTCTTCTGGGCTTGCCAACTTGGTTATCTTATTAACTTTCATTCTCACCTATTTGCTATAGAATTATACAGGCTGGGAGCGTGACGCATCTGCCTGCCATACCCAGTCAGAGTGTCCACCAGATAGTCCATGGATGCATTGGTTGCCTCCCTGATTCTGGATTCCTTTTAACATCCTGAAAGGTATATCTCATACTGCCAACTTAGGTAGAATTATCTCACCCTCAGGTATTGGGAACGCTTTGTCAGGGCTCTCTAGTCCTTCCCAGTGATGGCCTCCAGGGGTCTAATTTGACCATAGTTTTCTGGTCCATGTAGATTCGCAAGCAAGCTCTATTTCTTCGATTCTGCGGTACAGTTATGAATCAATCAGTATCTAGTGGACCGTAGAGATATTGCGACCACATTTGGCTCAATACAAGTCCAAGCAGCATATCAATAGTCGGCTTCGTTTTTTTGTTTGTGGCTTATTTACGATGTATACTTGACCTTAATAATAGAAGAGTTTCCCTTATAAATGTGAACGAATAATTATTACATCAATTCGTCGCATGCCGGTGAATCAGGTAAAAGAAAAATATATATAACCAGTTATAACTAGTTATATAACAACTTACTATATAAAAAAGAACTATGCAAGAAAAAAAAGCAAAAAAGAATGACCGACGCAGGGGTCGAACCTGCAATCTCTTGATTCGTAGTCAAGCGCCTTACCATTGGGCCAGCCGGCCGCTGTTGATATAGCCGTCTATTGTTGGTTACATAAGGGAATAAGAGATAATGCAGCACGCTAAATTGATCGGCGCAGGGATTTTGTACCTGTATGTTATTCTCAATGCTTGTACTATGCACCATACATAAGTGTTGGTGGCGTTTATTATGATATGTTAGTCCCTATTCTCCGTAAGACTAATAAGATTTCCTTCGGTATGGAGCCAATGCTAAATAGTACATTTCTAACTGATAGCTTTTTCTGGGGCAATATTACCACTTACTATCGATCCTTCTATTGGAGATGCATATGCAGATGCAATGTTTGTGGAGATTGCAGTCCCTACGATCATGCGGATCTGGAAAAAAAAAATAATCAGAAAATAATCATCGTTCTTGGGTATAGTATGGTATCTATAAACAAAAGACTTGTATATCCCAGAAGAGTCATTATACAAAAACAAAAACACCCGGACTTTTTATATCATCCCAAATTAGATCTAAAACAGTCCCAATCATAAACAACACAAACGCCAGGACGCCGCGCTAATCATGTACCGAGATATCGCCGATTAAATATAGTCATGCACAAAGGAAAGTGAATCATGTCAACTTGGGCTGGAATTTGGGATTCGTGCGAATCCGCTCTCCGTACTTAAGCAGGAAGAACGAGGTCGGCGCGAACGCCACCGCAATGAAACCCAAGATACTGTTTCCCCAGCCCAGACCAACGCTGGCATACAGGTCCGGTCCAGCGAGGGGGATAGTCGCGCCGAAAACACACCGGATGGAGAGTTCCGCGGCAACGGCACTGGCTGCGTATAGAGTGTAGGCATCGACAAGGTATACCTGCGTCACCAGGTGCACATAGTAAATGCCCAGTCCGACGAAGAAAGTTCCCGCGATGGTGATGAACCAGTGCAGACGGTATTCAGCTGCCCAGCCGTACCAGAAAAGACCGATGGGGACGAGGCAGCAGCCCAGTACCAGAGGGGGAAGTCGGTGTTCCGGCTTCATCTTGCCGTGGATGGCTTCTTGTTTCTTAAGGTAGCGGTCGGAGAAATACCCAACTGTAATCTGGCCGATGCAGAAGCCCAGGCCCAGACCGAGGTATCCCAAACCGGCTTGGCCGGGGCTAAAGTTGTAGACTTTCTCGAAGACTTCGGTGAATGTTGTAAATAGCACGTACATATAGCTGTAGGTGACGGCGCTGTAGAGGGATACGATGAGGACGATTGGTGACTTGATGAGAAACAGGACAGGGCGAGTGATAGAGATTCTCATGAGTTGGGCAACAGTTTTGTCCTGGTCGAACTTGGTTCTGTGGTGAAGGCCAGTGGCTTTTGAGAGCTTCTTGGCTTTGCGTGCAAGGAGGATAGGGGCGTATGTTTCGCGCAGGAAGATCATAGAAGTAACCACAACGATGCCACCCTTTAGATATATTAGCGGATGCATGTAAGGCACAATGAGGTTTCAGGTAACTTACAAGAATAGCTTCAATCCACACAGTCCATCGCCACCCAATAGTCTCGACAATGTATCCTCCGAAGATCGGGCCAGTCACAAATCCCTGCATAAAATTATTAGCAACCCTAGCTAGGACAATGTCAAGTTTGGAAGAAGCCTACCAATAACGGGCCAACGGTCCAAACTGTCATAGCAGTGCCACGCTTCTCCATAGGCATGAGATCCGCAACAAACCCTCCTCCGACGGTGACCGGCACAGAGCTAGCCATACCCATGACAAACCGCGCAACGATCAACATGGGCATATTAACAGCCGCAGCGCAGACAATCGCAGCGATCATGAACAGGGTGTTTGCCGCATGTGTCAGGGGTAGTCTTCCGTAGACTTCGGAAAGAGGTGTCAAGAAGATAGGTCCAATTGCGGAGCCCATCACGTAGATAGAAACCATAAGCGATGAGAGGGCTGGGCTGTTTGAGTTGAACTCTTTCTCGACTTGGGGTACGCCCGGAGCGAAGACGGTTGAGACCATAGATCTGAAATGTGGCAGTCAGTATAGTGTTCAATTGATTAGATTGTGATCTGAGTGGAACATACACATTGAAGCTGCTGACAGATATTAACCCGATGGTCAGCCATTTCCGGAACGGTGACCAATTCATCGGGTTCTGGGGATCATCATCGCCGTCCCAGTGAACAATGTTCCCTTCCTTCTCTTGAAAAGATTCAACATCACTGTCGCCACTAACAACACCTGCCTCGGTGTGCACGATTCCCTTTTCTGCGACAACAGGGTCTACACTCCCGAGAGTGCTCTGCGACCCAGGAGTGAGAGTGGAGGTGGAATTTCTATGAGCTTGGGTAGACATGGTGGTCAATCAAGGAAGGACGGAAAAGATATGGGTAATTGACCGAGTACCCAAAGTCTGATCTTGAGGATTCTGTATCGCAAAACCAAACGGAGCGCATGGCAGTAGAAATAGTCAAACCGTTTGTCTCAGTGGCAATGCAGAAAAAGAAACAAATTGTATACAAAAAAAGTACTACTATTATTGAGTTTGGAGACAACGCGCGTCCAGGTACTAGGGGATATCTTCCGCCGGCACTGGTATGCATGGCCCTTGCTGGTCCGGCCAGTGAGCATGCGCTGTCAGTCTTTCGGTCGTTCTTCTCCGGCTTCCAAAATAGCTCTCTCATAATGCGTGACCCGCTCCCAGCACAGATACATCACTCTCGATCGTCATGGCGTATGCATTGCACCTGAAACTAATATTTAAGCACGAGGATATGACGAAGTGGTCCCTGGGCCCTTGCATTAATGCCCTGATTTTACACGACTGACGAGTGCCGTTTCCAACCAAGCATTTTTTTTTTTGGCCCCAATAAGCTTACAGAGTCCATGGAATACAGCTTATCGCAGCCCTGCAGATCCCCGTGAGAGAAGCAATTCTTGGTGATCCCTTTGGTAAACCTATCATCTGATAAAGCTCCACATGGATTCGTAGGTGTTCTAGCCAAGCACCCCTTTCTGATCACATCACCCGACCTTCCTTCCTTTTCCAGTTGCTATGGCAGAAAACGCACCGCCTCCCACGCGCGTAGCATGATTCAGCGGAGACACACCCCTTGGTTGAGCCATGGGCCAAGTTGACGTGGCATTGTTCCCCAAAGTCGTCATGGTGAACGTGTTGGGACTGTTGCGCTGAAAGTGCTTGTGGCGGCTGGGGCACTACGGAGTAATGGGATTTCGCATTTCGCGAAGCAGCTGGCGAGTTAGATCATGAACATGGTTCCTGGAAGATAGCGAGTGGAGGAATAGAGTGAAACAGATCCGCGGTGCTCCATGGTTATTACAAGTAGATTTTCCATGACCCGGAAAGTTAATATCCCAGATAGCCAATGCGAATGAATACCGACGGCAAGGTTCTCACATCCGATACACTGCAATTTCAGTATGTACATGTATTGACATGATGCGTCCGGGTATTTGCTGGTTCCCAGTAGCCTTTCCGGCCGGGATATGTAGATCTACTATGCATGACCTCGGGCCATACGAAGACCCTGAGCCCATACCTGCCGCATGCGGTAAAGATTGACTATCGGTTCTCGGGAGATCCCCCACGGATGACTTGGCGGATGCTTGATACAATTCTCCAAGCGCCATTGTCACTTGGGGCTCCCCTTTCATAGTCAGAGCACGCGTGTTCGCATAGTGATATTGACTTGTTATGCATCTGGTCATTGTAACGGTAACGTCACACCAGAACAGCGTTGGATACATGACATTTCCGTCAATAATTGTGGCGGTCGCAGCGGCAGAGGATGAATTGGAGGCGCCGGGAGTAGGATATGTACCGGCGGCACTACACAGCATGGATTGATCTGCAGACAGAACCTAAATTTGAGTACAATAGACGCAAAAAGGTGGATAAGGAGAACGTTCGAGCCGACTTGGCGAGTCTCCATTGAGAGTTCAATATTGCAATTCTGCAATATTGAACTGTGTTCGGTCAGCTGCCAACCCCGGGGATTTCTTTTCCCTTTCTGGTAACTATGGCTGTGCTTTGATATGCATAAATAATCAATTATGCCATATGGCGCGATGTGAACTGTCTCCGCTAATACGGAGTAGTCCGGTCAATTCTCCTTCTCCCCGTTCATGAACAGACCTCGGCCTGGCGGATATGTAAGAGATGACCAGTTCAAGGCCGGGGAATTTAGTGGCGTTGGATCTCCAAAACATGGAGATGGGATTTTACCCATGGTTCTGATGGTCTGGATTTTCAGATTGACCCGGAAATGGATGCCCCGTTTGAATCAGACAGAATGGTTCCCCGCATGGGCATTCGTCATGTAATCACGGAGAGCACATATCAACATGGTTTTCCAATTGCACTCCAATAATCCTCTTAAGTTGTATAATCTATCGCCTAACGAGTAGATGATGGACCCATGCGAGAGCTTGACGGCAGCTCGGGCATATCGCACCGCACAAGCTTGATGTAACGGATAACAGAACATATATATTGGTTTCTTTACTTGACGACAGCACGCTCAGGCGCATTTGCGCGATGGCAAGGGTTCCATCGCAAGCCTCTTTGATAGTCAACGCCGCCACCGCCATCGACAAGCTGCGTGCTTGACTCTGCGCAGTGTCCAATGGTATAATCGGTGGCACAGTTCGAGTATTGGTTCGCAAAATCAATTGTGTGCTCTGAAGGATCTCCCTCAGCCAACAATGGGGATTCAGACAATATTCGAGACTGCTGCTCCTTATATCTCCGAAGGGCTCGCTGCTGTATTCTCTTGACATGTCGAAAATTCTCCTTAACCGCGATCTTGATTCGCGATCGTTCGTTTCGCTCTTCCGATGCGCCGTCCATCCATGCTGGCTTGGGCCCGTACTTGTGGCAGTAAACATGTCGGTCACTGCATTCTTTGCAGACAGGTTTCTTTAAATCGCACTTCTTATGTCGAACACGGCATGTCCAGCAGCCTGGGGTTTCAGACCGCATTAACACGATTGAGGACGAAAGAATCTACACAAGACAGAGTACTGGATAGACGCGCATAGAATTTGGGAAAAGTACCGTCTCTATTTGGAAGGTCGAGCTTGATTAGATAAACATCGAGGAGTAACTAAGTTAACTAGTTAACTATACTCTGCCTAAAAAGGCAAGGCCTGCAAGCCTAGTCTACATTCAACATCACCATGAGTATCTCACTGGTATATCACTGACTAGCCCTACACGAAAATGGCCGGCTCATAGAGCCCGTCTGGAATGCGGAAACCTGCAAAGTCAACATAAATACACCATATTATATAGTTAAGAAAGTACTCATAACTTCCGTGATGCTTGCGTGAAGCCCGCATCCAGAAATACAAATGCCGACAGAGAACACAATCAGACTGAGAATTGCGTCTCGAGTATTGTGCTTTTCAACTCAGTTTCCCTCAAAAGAAAGAAGCACATCACGGGAGGAACATAGAAAGAGAAGCCAGAGACGAGCGGACAGCCGCAGATAGAGAGCGGCTCAGAGAAGAACGGAATGTCCCTGCAACAACCCAGACCAGGATGGTAATGAGCGTAACAACCACTAAAGAACTTACCCATCCTTCCGTAGTGTTCACATAACGCAGAAATTGACATTGTGTCGTCTTGTGGTGTATGCACCTCATCCACAAAAGATGGCTGAGACGAAGCGAAGGCGTAGGCGAATGTGATATCTGAGACGGCAACAAAAGCTCTGCTCAAGGTCAAGTCGTCTTGGGGCCATGCATGCCACACAGACGTGGCTGAGTACGTTCTCTGAACACTGGTTGCGATAATACAGATTCCAATGGTAAGAACAACTTCAGCGGTTCACGGGAAGCCTGGAACAGCACGAAGGCAACTCGCGTGATAATAAACCTGAAAATGCATTTTCCACGTCATCGCCATTCAGCTCGTCTTATGTATAATAGTATAGTGTTGGTAGTAAGTTGTTCGGCTTTGGCTCGACCTCCTATTGCGGCGACTCGACTTTCCTCTGCTATCCACGATGTGGGAACCCTTCATCCCATCTAAGCCCTCCTTCCTATGCAAGCTATCTTGTCAAACTTCAACAATACTTACGACATGGGAGTGGGAACTGCATGCCATTTGTAGGGAGTGCAATAATCGGTAAGCGGGGTATCAGTTATGGATGGTTTATCCGAGCAGGCCAGAGGTCTATACCACATCGAGACGCTGGAGTGTCGAAAACTTTTGGACAAACGAAAGACGGCGTAATAAGATGATTCTATCAGTTCCGGTATGTATAGACACATATATACACTCTATCTAGACAACAGGCAACCTCAGTTGTTGGCAAACGGCAACCCAGCTTCCTTCCGAATCGCCCCGTAAACAGCCGCAACATCCCCCTTCTCCCCCTTCTCCTTCTTAACCTCCTGCAAGTACCCATCCGTAACCTCCACACTTCTCAGCCTCATACCCCCGCCACTCGCCAATGTACTCGCATGACGAAGATCCTTCCGCGCAAGATCAACCGCAAAAAGAGGCTCCTCACGCTTGTGGTAGTCACCCGAGGTCATCCGTTCTGCATACTTTGCGAATGCGCCGGGGAACATCGTCGCAACCCACTGCTCGTACATCTCCGCGCCCAGACCGGTCTTTTCGGCTGCGGTGACGCCTTCGGCTAGCGACTCGACCATGTTCAGGATGAATGTGTTGCCGAGGACCTTCATCAAGCTTGCACGGCCGACATCTTCATTGCCGGTGAGCGGGAGGGTAGCGCGCGCAGTAACACCATCCAAGAACGGTCTCGCACGCTCAATGGCCCCCGCAGAACCAGCAGGGACAACAACTAATTGACCAGCAATAGCCATGTTCGGTGCCCCGAAGACCGGGCAAGCGACGAATGCCGCCCCCCGCTGGGTAAGCGCAGCCTGCGTCTTCCTCGACGTATCCGGGTGCACGGTCGAGCAGTCCACGAACGTTTTACCCGAGATATCAAGATCCTTAGCTTCCAAAATGGCAGCGAAAATCTGATCGAGTGCAGGGTCGTCACCAACACAGGTGAAAATTAGGGTTGCGGGGTTCACAGCTTCAGGGAGGGAATAGGCGACAGTGGCTTTGTTGGAAGGCAGGGTCGAGATGAAAGACTCTGCCTTGGAGGTTGTGCGGTTGTAAATGGTCAGAGAAGACTGGGGGCCTTTATTGGCGATGTTTTGGACCATGCCCTAGCATTTGTTAGTATCTGTATAGAGTAGTCTCCTGTAATGTAGGGGATGACGTACTCGGCCGATATTGCCCAGGCCGATCCATGCGACATGTTGGTTGGCCATTGTCTCTGTGTAAGTGCAATCGGGTGAGAGTTATTGAGCGTCTGTGATGACCTGTTATTCCTGAGGGAAGGATGCTTTTTATATCCAACGACACTGATTTATAAGCCTGGAATTGGTCCGCGATGTTGAGATTTCGGACTTGCGCCTCGGGTATAAGAGCGGGGAGGAGCAGAGGGATTCCCCGCCCTATACTGTATTGGGATTAGTGTCCGCCGGTCTAAATAAGTATGAGTCTACCGAATGGGGATATCTTGATGCTTATGGTTTGGCTTATTCCAGACTATCCTATGCTGATTATTCATGATACGGTGAGTCACTGTATGTCCCAAGTAGATAACTCGGCCTTCGGTGTCAGCTAACCCCGAATAGCTGCACAGAAGAGTGCCTCGTTGTACCGCCGAATGTGAATAATCTGAATGTCAGAGGCCTCTTTGAGCAATACTGCTACTATTCCCCATTGGTATTCATCCATCTAAGCACCGCAGAATTGCTTCCTCAAGCACGTAGCATCCACACAATGGGGGTTGTCCTCTACCCGACCTCAATTCTCCCCGGCCACATACTCACCGTATTTGCTTGGTCATGATGGGCCATCATAGGCCATCATACCGAGGATTTGAAGGGAAAAATACAAACTAGAAGCACTCATAAAACTTTTACATCCATACACGAGTTATAACAGTTTTCACAGGGTCATGATCGAGATGGCGTCCCGGATCCTCTCAGCGAGCGAGGATTCGAGTAATATTTCCTTGAATTTGGAAGAGCAAAATGGCATAAAAGTGGAGCGCTATGCTTATTTATTGCACAGCAATGGGCCCAGCTCTGCTGAGCTGCAACAAGACCTGCGAGCTGTGGTCAATACAAGCTTCATCGCTCTCCCTTCCACCATCACAAGTCTATCCCAGCTGATAGTCAGTAAAGAGCTCTATCTTGCACCAAGTTCAGGAGCCAAAAGCAACCCAATGACTGCACCACCATCACAAGACTCACTGGAAGAAAGGTTAAAGGGGATATGATGGGACTCATAGAGTGCAGACGCGAGCGAGGTCAGCACGGCAATGATGTTACTGGAGACTGGGCGAAGCTTATACAGCGACGTTGGAGCGAAGGGCAGCACCAGGTGAGACAGTATGCGGCGCATACCCAAACTTCAACTATGCGTGAACAGCATGATTGATACACTCTCAATTTCACGACTAGACCAGCAAAGAACATAATGAAGTATTTCACAACCTGTGATGAGCTTCCGTTGCCGCTAGGAAAACGGCATCGCCGGATGCCGGAAGCGGTTAAAAATTGACTAGAAGACATTATATATGATTTCGTCAAAAAAGTGTGCTGGGAAGTGCAGAACAGATGAAGAAACGTATCAGTGAAGCTTGAATACATTGCACTTTCGATCTCGTCTGATACTGGCAATCGGAGTGGTCGACTGACGTTGTACGCTTTGCTAGTAGAATCAAGCGGCATCAGAGAGTCTTACACGACCAAGCTTCTTGCGAAGAACCCCAACAGATACTTCATCTATGTCAGTCCAGCGCAGTCATTCGCTGGGGCGATATTACGTCTTGGTTTGACCCGCCAGGAAACTTATGATGATAACTAATCATTGTCTCTTTTAACGCATTTCGGATCATCGAGAAAAAGGAATTTTGGGAAATAGTCCACACGATGACCCAACACCGGCAATATGACCTCTCACCTTCGAAAGCCCAAATAATTAAAGCGCAGGAATCACAATTACCAGGTCCTTATCATATTTTAATCATATACCCCGTCCTCAAGGGACGAAAATCAAGATTCATATATCACAATCACCACATATACAGACGCCAACTGCCAGAAGATAGCAGGGAAACAAGAAACTCGGACATTCTACAGCATTTGTCACGCATTGTTCAGCATCTATTAGTAAGGAGTTGGCATCTCCCAAAAGATCCGCATGACTACGAGTTGACGCCAATTGGTGGCCGGTAAACTCAAGAATCAGGTTGATCATTGCTCGTCAACCAAAAATAACGCCAACAAGCTTGAACGACCCGTCAGGTGCTATGTGGCATCTTTTAGAGGCAATGACCAATCAATCATTCTATTTAACTAAATACATGATGTCACATCAGTCTAGATGTTTGTTGATCACAAAATGAAACAAGAAGCCCTAAGGCGGCGATTCGCTGTACAACAGAAATCCTGTGTGTTATCGAGGGAGCTTGACAATTGTGTGACTTATACAGCTTGGCTCATCATTCTTCAAAGGCTACCGAAAACAACGTAATATCGCGTCTTCGTTTTGACTTGAATCAGAGAGCCGAAGACGTTGCCCACACTCTCATTATGGGCACGTACAAGTGCACCAACCGAGAGCTTCACGATTAATGTGACTTCTTCACCTATTTCCCATCGATCTATGTACTTGACGACAGTATCTAACCGCCTACACGCAAATTTATAGAGGCGGAGTATACCGAGTACGCCGTAGCAATATATCCATTTAAACTGGCTACCTCAAAACAATCTATTTTATTCCATGAACCGATCATCCACTAGCTCTGCGTACACGTACCCAATCCTCTGTCCTCGTCTCAAGCCACCCACCTAGCATTCACATAAAAACTACCTTAAAAAGAACGAGAATGACTCTCTCCCGTCCGCGGAAAACTAACTGTCCAAGTGTGCCTCGGCTTCACAAACTCCATAATTTTCTCGCAAGCCACAACCCTACCCTCCTTAGAACCCAACTCAGACGCAACTTCCCTTGCGCGCCGCTGCACCTTGATTTTCTGCACACTAGCCAGCATGCGCTTCAACGTCTGGCCCAGCTCGTAGCCCTTGACGGCCGGTGCATTTTGGCGGTTTCCCCAGACGCCGACGCCTAGGTATTCGACACGGTGGGCGAAGTCGTATGTGTCTAGCCAGATGGGGAGGACGACTTGGGGGACACCGGCTCGGATGGCTTCGTAAAAGGTATTGGCCCCGCCGTGGTGCACAATGCACTCCACGCGCCCGCTTTGCAGAATGCAGATAGGCTCTACGGGCAGCCAAGGCATTGTGCGCACGCGTCCTTCGCTGATCTCTGTAGACAGATACTCCAACGTCTGTCCTTGCGAGGCGCTCTGCGGCTCGGCGCGTGGCAGTTTCCAAAGGACCTGCATATCCGGCCTCGTTCCCAACAACATCCTTAGACCGCGCGCAAACTGCCTCTCCATAGCCGGGGTGAACACAACAAGCGAGCCCAAACTAACAAGCACAGTCGGCCGTTGGGCAAGCCAATGCGCCAGATCTGGATGCTCGTCGCAGATAGGGGCGTAGGGTCGTAGGATCGGTCCGCACAGGGTGAATTTTTCCGGCAGGAAGCAGGGAAACTCGCACTCTGCGTGGCCGGGCAGGAGAACGTTGAGAACTTTCTTGTCGTCCGGATTTATGAGCATGTCGGGAATGGCGTGCTTGATACCGTTACGTTTGCGCGCTCTCTCGACCTGCTTCAGCTGGGGACTAGACTTGACCGAGGACAGCAATCGCAAAGCAAGAAGAGCATTCGGAAGCATCAAGCTCCATGGCAACGGATAAGGATATCCAGAGCACAGCCTGTCGCCGGTCAACACAGCACACATACATACACGCATGTGGAAGGATGCGTACATAGGATACTTCCACAGATTCCCCAACTTCGGCTGCGCAACATGCTCCTTGAACGTATTCGGGCTCAACACCACAAACCTCTCCCCAATCGACCGCACCGCATCCAAACCCGGCGTAAACAACGGATCCACAACAACCAAGTCCGGATTAACCTTCTCAACCACATTCAAACACTCCCTGTATACTGCAATATACTCCTCTCCGCTCCAAGGCGCGACCATCTTCGCCAACACATCCCGGTACGCCCGGCAGGCAGCCTGGAAACCCAAACCGTGGAGACGGAAGGCCTTGCTGGCGTCGAAACCGTGGCGCTGCTCCAGGGCTTGTTTCATGGACGGACCGGTGAGGACGTGGAAGGTTGCTGGGCGGACTCGGGCAGAGCGCGAGGAGACGGGGAGGAAGGAGATGGCGCGGAGGTTGAGTTGGGAGATGGAGCTGCGGAGGGGCGCGAAGGAGGCGATATGGATGGTGTAAGCTGGGCGGAGGAGGAATTCGTGGGCGACGGCCAGGCAGACGGAGGCCTGGCCTAGTTCACTGTTGGTGAGGAAGAGGATGGTGGGCATGTTTGCATGGTTGGGAAAGCCTGAGGAGGGGAGGGAAGGTTAAGAGGGCAACAACGATGGAGGTGAGTGAAAATCTGTTACGGGAGTGACAATCACAACAAAGAGAAGCAGTGAATGCTCAACCATTATGATAGTAAGTGATGCTCTGTTCATGCTCTGTTCATGCTCTGTTCACATTAATATTATGCGTTATTGTCTATGCAGAAATGTACGTACAAGGATCCCACCTTGCCCTATCTATATACAATTTTTTTTCTATCCCCAATACCCAAAGATTTTCAAGTCAGTCAACACTGTAGCTGAGACTATGGCTTTCGTTCGCCAGTCAACTGGCGGGATAATTCGTGCCAAAGAAGGTCGACAGATCAAGCTGGCTGGCGCTGATGCGTCGTGATCGTGACTGTCAGCCACGGTCAGTACTCGCAGGACATCAAGTCCAATGAAACTAGGCGACATGCCAAAACACGAAATCAATCAAATCTTCGTGCGATGACCACTAATAGCAGAATGGCGCGTATTCACCCGATCAAGGTTAAACGGATTTTCCTCGTACTGCGTAGCAATAGTCTGTCGCGACGCATGAGATCCCGCCCGACTTCTCGTCACCCGTCGCGAAGAAGCAACTGTCGAAGGAACCGTCGAGAGACTCGCAACGCTGTCGCTGTCTCTGTCACTGCCATCGCGATTCTCAGTATCATCTGACGTAGCGGTCTTCTCGTTGGCTGGTTCTTCATGCTGGACTTCGGCTTTGTGCTTCGCTGTGAGTCGTTCCATGAAGGCGTCTGCTTCGGCGGAGTAGGTGCAGCGCTTGCGGATGCAGGGGCCGTAGAAGTAGAATATAATCGGAAAGGGAATGCAGGCCACGGAGAGGAATGCGGGGATGCACGTCGCCCAGTGGATCCCTAGGTTGTGGTACATGTAGGTTGTGAAAAGGGGGAAGATAGCGCCGAAAAGTGACCGCAGAGCCGAATTGGCTGCCAGAACAGAGGCAGCGAAGATCGTGTACGAGTCCACCAGATAGTTCATGACTCCCAGGAAGACCAAAACCATGCCGAATCCAAACGGCGCCCCAGCCGCGACAGTACAGAGCCAGTGGATAGATGGAGAGTTGGTCCAGGCAAACCAGAACAACCCGATCGGTAAAGCAATGGCCCCCACAATACCGATTGGCAGACGCATTTCCGGAGGAAGACGCCCGGTTGTCTGGCGCGCTAGCTTGGTGTATTTCAGGTTATCAATAAGGGTATAGGTGAATGCGATCATCATTCCCACCAGGACGCCGATGAAAGCCAATCCTCCGATTCCTTGACTCCAGCCACGCACTTCTTGGAAGACGATTGGATAGGCGGCGAACAACATGTACAGGGTACCGTAGATAATGGCCATGTAGATACTGGACAAGAGCACAATAGGCTCACGGAACAGCAGGATCCATGGCCGGGAGAGCGATGTCTTCAACATCTGAACTGTCGACACGCTGCCACGATCGATATCGAGTCGGCTCTGGTAGACTTTGCCAGTTAGCTCAGAGAGCTTCTCAGCTCGCCGGCGCAGCAGGACGGGCGCATATGTCTCGGGTAAGCAGAAGGTGATGACCAGCCAAATGATGCCGGTGAATGCCGCAAGCAGGCCTAGAACCCAGCGCCAACCGGCTGATTCGCCAAGGAATCCTCCAATGATGGGACCTGAACCATATCAGCAAACGTCGTCACACATAAACGTGAGGTCTAGTAGAATAAAACCATACCCAAGCAAGGGCCCAAAAACGGCGCTGCAGAATACATGCTAACCGCTATCCCCCGTTCCGACGATGCGAACATGTCCGCAATAGTACCACCAGAATTCCCGAACGGCGAAGAACCAAAGAAACCACCAAAGAACCGCAGAATAACCAAAGTCTGAATATTCTGCGCACCACAAGCACCGGCATTAAACGCCGTCAGCAAGCCATAGGTCATAACGAAGATATTCCTCCGACCAAAGGTCTCACTCAACGGAGCCCAAACAAGAGGCCCGAAAGCGAATCCAAGCACGAACAGCGACACACCCAGGATGGCGATTTCCTCCGCCGCATTGAAATCCGTTACAATCTGGGAAATGCCCCCCGAATAAGCAGACGACACCAGCGACACTGCCAGCGTGATGAAGGAGGCCAAGAACGTGATGGACCATTTCTTGATATGTCCCCAGTTCATGGGGTTACGCGGGTCCTGGGGGATCCAAGAGACGGCATATGGATCCTCTGGTGTGCCGGTGCCATCGTAGGGAAAGTTGATGACCTCGTCTGTCACGATCTTTTGATCCCAGACTGTGCGCCAGAAAGGGATTTTGGAGGGCCTGGGCGCCTCGCCCGTAGGCTCCGTTGTCATATCTATGATTACTGAGCGTATATCAGCTTGATGTTGCAATTCGGCAGTAAAGATCGACAGACCTGATGTTCTACTCCAAAGGATATGCACCGCCCGATACAATAGTAAGTTCACCCGATCGCAGTAGAAAACCCAATCTTTGGGTTGATAGAGGGGAAAAGTCAGAATAAGAGGAAAGTGAGAAACGAAGAACCTGATGTTGACGTTTCACCAAAAAAAAAAAAAAAAAAGAGACAGCCGAGTTGAACCTCGGTTTGCGAATACAAAAAACGAAGGATCGTTTATTAAATATCGGCAACGAGCTTCCGAACCAGTGGAATCCCAGTACAGCACACTGTCTCCCCCTGATACTCTGGACTGGTGTTATCAATTAACGGAACTGCAAGGGAGAGAAAGGCAAGGATTAATGCCAGATATTGTTTTATAACAAACCATGTCCGATAATGTTTACATAGTCTGCTGTGGATCGACCGTGCATTCCTGACACGCCAACCTCAGACCGCAGCCAACCTGTCCCAGAACCACATTGTTCGCAAAACCAGAGGCAAACACTTATGCACGAGCAGAGGCGAACATTATGCAATTATGCGGCTCTATCCAAACCTCGTAGCCAGCGAGATCTTGTCAGCCGATCGGGCATCGGGGGTGATGTTCTAGTCATGGTCACGGCGTCGTATCCGATACGCCACGGCTGAGAAAGCTTGTTCATCGGTGTACCGGTCTTGCTCGGTTCTGGTAACCTTGGGTATAAATTCTCCGGGAGTGCACCCTTATATCTCAGAGTCATCGGAGAATAATCCGAATTCAATATGGATATGTCGACAGATCTGAGATCATATTCGTGTGTTTGTCTAGACCCGGATTGGTAATTAGACAATCATCCCTAGAACGGAATCGCGAGGAGAGCTTTCAATGTCCGGTTCTAAAGCTGACTGCAGTGGTGGAACGTGCCGGATGTCGTAAGCCAGACCTAAAAGGTCATTCCATGAGATTCAAGTCTGGGTAGATGCTGGTAAGCGCTTACCATCCATGGCCGCGTTTGCCGGGTAACTGAACTAGTCCCAGCATACGAGGCTCAAGGGTGACGGGATTTGCAACATAGTTCGCAACATTAGCCCGTCAGCATCTGCATCTGCGTTATTGATAGCGGTCAATTCCCCGCATTCGATCTTGTAGGGCGCCGTAATAGTAGGACGATGGTATACGATGGGTGATGCTTTGCACTCGACTTGGATAGCGCAGTCACTGTCATCGCAGAACGAGTGGTGCCTTCATGATAACAAATTCAATACCATATTCCCCATTATACCTTATGGATGGCAAGCAGATGTGGAAGAAAGAGGTGAGAGGTGCGGGGAGAAGCGGAAGGGTTGCTATACCAAGATTTATCTCTTGGCTTTAATCTGTTCAACTCAATTATTCAACAGCGTACATTGTCGGTCCGATGCTAGACTCTCCCACATTATCTTCAGATAGAAAGGACAGAGAAATCTTCTGGTTGATGTATCCACAACTACATGATAGCATGATAGAAAGACGCAAGGTAAAAGAAAAAAAATTTGTAATATGCAATCATTGCTAAACAACATGCACCATAAATCCACCACCTGGAAAATATCAAAATCTCCCAAGAATACAAATACCAGCGTCCCAGATGGCAAGAATAAAGTATATCGTTATCACCTCCAAAGGTGGGTATCATGGAATCCTCGAACCAAGAAGATCCGCTATTTGAAAAGAAAAAAGTCGCCAAGTTGAATGAAACATGCCCACCGTCCAATCTAACTCCGCAATTTAATCATTGCATGCACGCGAAGACGCCACGCCATGGCAAAGAAACGCATTATATGAATGGGTACCAACTCCTGAGGTGATCCGCTGATGTTTGACGGACCTAGACGCTTGAACGTTGAGCAGTCGTCTGAAATCATTAGATAATTTGTCGTATAGAGCAAGAGAAGAAATTTTCCGTAAGTGTCCAACTCTGAAGGCAAGAAAATGATAGGAATAAAGCATGTCTATCATGGAGCGTCAGGCATCATTTGATCGTCATCGCTGTTCAGGGCCACATCAGGTGGAGGCGCCGAAAACAGTGCTCTCTGCCTGCCCGTACTCTCCGCAAGCCCGTCGTCGTCGTTAATTGTTGAAGAACAGATGCCTGGCGTACTCGAGGCGCTTTCGACAACCACGGCTTCTTTCCCACTGTCCTCCGCAGGCGGCGAGAAGGTCCAGATCTAGAATCATCGTCAGCTATCTACCTGCAGTCTCACTTGAATGGTTATAAACATACCTCCATCACGGTGCGGCCACCCCGGTTAACCATGATCACTGCCTTGTCCTCTTCAAATGCAACACGCCAGACGTCTTGTGCAGGCGCGGATAGTTCCCGTAGCAGTTGACTGGTTTGCAGACTCCAGATCCGGACCCGACCATCGCTACCGCCACTCACGATACGGGCGCTATCGAACTGAAGACTCGTCACGCTGTTGTCGTGAGCGGCTAAGCGATGGATAGGCGCCATCTTGGTCAACGACCAGACCCGGATCGAGCCGTCGGAGCCTCCAGTCACCAGCGTGTCGCCCTGCATCTGCAGCTGGCCAACCAAAGAAGTATGCCCTTGTAGGATGGCATGGCACTGGCCCGTGTGCGGATCCCACACGCGAACGCTCGTGTCAAGACTTCCCGTTGCGATCCGTTTCCCGTCGAAGGCAATTGCGTAGATCTGACTGAAATGACCGGACAGAGTACGCTGGCATCGTCCCTCCGAAATGCTCCAAATACGCGCAGTGGTATCGTAGCTACCAGAGACGACTGTATCTCCATGGATTGCAAGGCATCGGACACTTGCCTGATGGCCAACAAGAACATTCCGGCATGTACCCGTGGCTAAATCCCATATCCGCAACGTTGAATCTCTGGACCCTGAGATCGCCGTCTTCGCGTCCGACATCTGTAAACAACGAACAGTTGATGTATGACCACGTAGTAAATGAAGGCTCTCTCTATACCGAAAATCGGCTCGTTAGTCATTTCCCTTCCGCTAAGGTCTCCCATGTTTCTGCCTTACCCGGTAGCCATGTTCCAAACTCTAACTTCACGGTCACAACCACCGCTAACCAAAATGTCATCCCATGGAACCATCGTCCATACCCCCATCACGTGGCCTTGCAGGGTTCTATGGTTGTTCCCGTTGGTGTCGTACACATGAATCTTAGCGTTATCCATGGCGAAGATAATGTATTTTGGCGTCAAGTGTAGAGTTGTGACCACTCCTAGATCGGGCGTAACATGTTGCGTGCATTTCCCGCCTTTATTCCACGCAGACTCAACCATGTACTTTTGTTTGAAATGCGATCGGTAGGATGCTGGTCGGGGACGTCGTTTTCGAGACGGGGTGCTACTCGACAAGGATGTCACGGGCCAGTTTCCGGAAAGCGTACGGGACATATCCCGAGAAGGATCGGATAGGCTAGATCTCTCTCGCAGCCCATTAAATGAGCGTGATTTCGAGGTCGTCTGTAGAGGCTGGCTGTGGAAAGGGTCGACGAAGCTCTGGCCATCCTCGGAAAATCGACGAAATACATATGCATGCTTGTCACAGAGGTTCTTCCATGTGATGTCATCACTCAGCAGTTCCCGCCAGTGTCTCGATACTTGAGATGCTCTTGCGAGGGTCTGAGGGTCGTCGATAAAGGAGAGTACCTAGACACAAGAAGAGCCAAGTCAGCGCTCGTGAACATGCCAACCCTGACCAACAGCCTTACCCTTAAGCATAACTCATTCGGAAACACCATAAACGGATCCTTCCTCAACCGCGGACTGACAAAGCTCGAAACAAAACTGAGTTGCTGGCTGTCGCAGAGACCCAAGATGCCCATCAAAAACTTTTGTTTCTTCGCATTCGGCAGGGAGGAGAAATGCATGCGAGCATTAACCAGAAACGCGTCATCCTCATCATCAGCAGACGACTGCCAGTTTAGGGGTCGCTGATGAGGCGTCGGACTGGGAGCAGGTGTAGGAGGCGATGCCGGTGCGGACGGTAGGAGATTTGGAGGGATTGAGGTCACGGTCTTATTCCGGCTGTTGTGGGTGTGGTTACTGCCACCGCTGCTGGACGACGCTGCGGGTCTCGAGAGACCGGATACCGAATCCCTGCCTGCTGAAGATCGGGGTTGCGCAGTCGCAAACTGCTCAGACACACTCCGGGGATGCATCGCACTGAGTGCCGGGATCAGCGAACAAATCGTGAAGAAAAGGATCTATGGAATGCTGTGACGTCGGAAAGTGTTGGTCTTTTTTTTAGAAGTCCGAGTGTCGGAATGCCCAAAGGACCGGTCAAAAGAGAAAAGAGAAATAACCACCGCCCACCTTTTCTATGGGTTTATCGAAATAACCTCGCACAACTCTTTCTGGGCCTGATCTCAGTCATAGAGGAGTATCACGAAGAGAACCGAGGAGGGAGGGGGAGGGTAAGAGCGAGGAATGCTTTCCGGGGGGTCGGGTTGTCGGATGCAGTCTTCGAGGTAGTCGGGACGGTCGGGCGAGAAACGAATGGTCAGGGGAGGGGGGGTTGACAAGGTGGAAAAGAGCAAGATGGAGATTAAAAGGGGTGAAGATGAGTTATAGAATTTGAGAAAGAGAGAAGAAATTACAAAAGAAAAAAAAAAAAGACAGGAGGGTAGATCGAAAGGACAGAAAAGCCGATCGAGGGCCGAGAGAGAGCAGTAGTAGTAGTAGTCCGTAGTAGTAGTAGTAGTAAGAACAAACACAGGGCAGAGTCTCGATCACGAGAGAGGAGGTCAGGTGCCAGCACGGGGCCCGAGGGAGATACTGTACTTTAACCACTCTCTTAACCATTGATTATTCACAACTTAAACATACCAGCGCTTCATTTTCTATGCACTGATTTGACCTGTCAATGAAAAAGCAATTATAATGCACTATTCTCCTACTGCTAAACCATACTAAGGCAGTGGCGCTTTTTTACAGAGGCCATCAAGAAGGCAAAGGCAATATCTTTCGTCAAGAGGCAAGGATGCATCAGTTGCCGCATCCATAGAGAATATCAAATTTTATTCTTATATCTCAAGTTATCTTTTTTATTTTTTTTTCTGTTATTTTATTTTATTTTGATTTCATACGGTGTATACATGTATACAGAGTAGAATAGTCCCAGAACCAACCAACTCCCCGATATACAGAAATCCGGCGCAAAGGATAAATCAGCCCGGACCTTTCCACGGCAGATACACTTCGCCCCAAGACCCTGGGTCAGAAGTCTCGAGATGCCGGGTTGGACCATAACTCACTACTTGGTCCCCGATCGATGATTTGAGACTGACGAAGTATTTCATCATCACTCGGTGGCTTCAAAACAGATTTTTTATTCCCCAAGAAAGTACAACAACAACAACAGTAGCCCTTTTCGTACAAGTATACCTGATAACAGATTTCTCCCCGTAGAAAATCGTGGATATAAAAAGAAAACTAGACTCCGGTATCTAAACAAAAAGGTATTAAGCCATGAATAAACCACAGGAAAGAAATAGGCAAAAAGAAAAAAAAAATGTCAAGAAAAGAATGATAATCAAGAGATGTCAGTGAGCATGGCCGATCTGGAGGAATAGCGGCAAGATCATGCCAATGACAGATGCGATCAGGTCTCTCATCGACTTGTCTGATTTGAGCGGAATGTCTCTCGGGTCTCCATATCCATTAACGTGCACCTCGCGCGACGACGAGTTCGGGCTGTTCTCCTGCATCGTATGCATTGCAACATACCTATTTGTTATTAGCCACTAGACCACTAGCAAAGGGATGTTGGGAGACTTTACAAGAATGTACCACCGGAAAAGAGAAGCAGCATCCCAGTCCGCCATTGGGTGCCTGATGTGTCCCCACTGGTGCCTGAGCCCATTAGGTGCACGAACAGAAAGGTCGCAAGGGCACCCACGGGGGCTGCCAGGCTGAAAACCAACAGGTGTGCCCTCGCAGCACGGCTGGAAAGCCCTTGCTTCAGCAAAATCGATGTAAGTCCAAACGACGCAGGTGCCTTGTGAACCATGATCGCTAGGAAAATAATAAAGCTCAGCCCCGTGTCCGAGGTTGACGCACCCAGCGCAATGCCATCAGCAGCTGCATGAATGACGAGACCGGTGGTGGTTGCGAAGCTGTGGCTGCGCCTGGGTGAGGTTGCGGCATCTAGTAGCCCACCCTCTCGTGAAGGCGAAGAGGTTCGTCGCAATCCCGAGCCCAAATTGTCCAGAGAAATATGATATGGTGGTCTCTGCTGCTTCGAAGAAGATGCGAATTCGGGCAGTTTGTCGATCATGTACATCAAGATGAAACCACTGACGAGGGCAACACCAATCCAAGCATGGGGCGAACTCTCTTCGGCGTGATCTTCACTTGCCTTGTCCTGAGATGTGTCCTCCTTCCTGCCATGCAGTCCATGATGCTCATCGTTGTGTGTAACATACACCGCATCTGGTGCGGAGGAGAGACCGGGTAATGTGAGGGATGAACGAGGGAGAACGGGCTCCTCCGATTGCGAATCGACCGTCGCAGCCACGACTGGAGCTTCTTGCCAATTGACTTCTAAGCCTCGTGCACTGAGGTCTTTCCTGTCACTGTGTGATTTCGCACTGTAAAGGGTGTCGACTCCTTCGGGAATAATCACGATCAACGATGTTCCAACCAAAACTCCCATGCCAACTGAGGATATTAATCGCAATTGAGAAGCAGAAAGCGCAAACGCCAATGGTAACGAGCCGACGACAAAGGATCTAAAAGCAGAGAAATGAATATAACCGTTAGTTCGCCGTTTTCATGCCGTATTATGAAGATCCTGGATTTTGGAAACTCACGTAATTGCCATCACAATGCTCAGGACGAGCAAGGTGAAAAGACCCTCCATGATGGCGTCTTGTCCCTAGAGTTTCGCACTCGTAACGGACTTACAGACCTTCAATCATGGTGCCAAACCACCGTGGATTGCTATGTTCGCGTGGGACTCCTCCCGGAGGTAGCGGACTTGTGCGTGCTAATTCGACGAGATAGGCGGGTGTAATCTCGAAGCAAATATTCCAGCGCAGTTCTCGTGTTCCCGGGACGAGGCACAAAAGGGGGTTCTGAATGTGATCGTTGTAATGGTGGTTGAGGTGGTGAATGGAGGTTAGGGACAGAATTGCGATCCGACGCAGTCGGAGAAGGGTAAATTAAGTAAGGCACCGGCTCCATTCGCCGCCCCACGCGGGCACCCAGAGAAACCGTCAGGGGAACCATCAACATCTTACGGTATAAATTTCTTTCGTAGTTCTTCCCATGGAGTTAATGGATATGGAAAGAAGGCGAGACAGGCCTTTCTTACTTAGGAACTGCACAATTATAGCTGACCAGCCGTCAGATGAATTTCTAGTTTCGGAGAACAGCATCCCTACCCAATGTCGAATGATATTACCAGACCATCTAGATTGTTAACTGTGTTTTCGCCCAATAACCTTAGGAAATTTGCGATACATTCGCCATGCTGAATATAAAGTATCCTGACACGAATACCTGACTCCCGCTGCTGCTCTTTTGACAGCTTCTTGAGCTTGAAATCATATCTTCGGAAACACCTTAACTAGATTCTGACAGCTACGCAGGACTCAAGCTGATTTCAAGGATGCTTCGCCCAATGATCAGAAGTATGGAGTGACAGGGACCAGGGATTCCGTAGACGAATACACGCAAATCGTTCCTGTTCTATATCCCAATATGCGAACATGGCCATTCCAAAACCAACCAGCGCAGCTCGGACGTCATCACGGACTTGACACTTAGAGAGGATTGTTTGGACGGTGCTCCCATGGCCCTATGCGACAGCCTGCTGTGTCCCTGGCAATGTCATGGTGAACCCTTTCTACACATGATGATCTGTTTCGTCGTCTATGCACCCTCGATTATTCTAACGGGAATTCCAAGTTCGTACTCCGTAGTCTAAGATCTTCTCCTATCAAGACGCGTACTCTCCAGGTTACTCCTGTACTATATGACAAACATGAAGGCGGATTCGACATTATCAGAATCGGTTCACATTCTTCCAAGTCACATTAGGTGACATCATAAAAATTTATGCAAATGAGCTTTGTACAAGATTACTAATTATGAAGACCCAGCGCGATTGCATCTGGAAGCTACGAAATGCAAGAGTTCATTCAATCTAAGCAAAAAAACCAAGTATATCTCACCTGCCGAAGGTTTACTTGCAAATTTAGTGCTTGCATGTCCGCTGCTCAAGTACGGAGCTAAACCCGAAGTGGTCATACTGAGCAGTGCTTCCGCGCAACGCGGTCCACGCGCGCCATCTATCGTCGGCTTCTGAGGAAAGAAGTCTGCGCCTTTACATTCAACCTCCATACAACCTACTCTTTCAACACTTTGCGCTTATCCATCGACAAGATGTCCGGTCAAGACGATTGTATGTCTCTATTCCCCAATCTCCCTGCTAATTCCCAAATGATGGACCAAGCTAATCGGAATGCCTTCATAGGGTCCTGCGATGCGAATGACGCCGTGCACATCACCGTTGTGCAACCCGGTCAGGAAAAGCCCAAGACGCTTTCGGGCTTTCATCCGCAGTTTACATACCCCATCTTTGGTGATGAAGAGCAGATCTTTGGTTACAAGGGCTTGATCATCCGGTTGCGCTTCACGGCTCACGATCTTCGTCCGCATGTCCACATTTCTTACGATGAGAAGTTTAAGGCGGTTGAGGATGCAGAGCCATTGAACGTTTTGGAGACTATCAAGCCTTGGGTTCCTGAAGGTCAGTATTCCATGTGGATATTGAATGACGCGAGCTAATTTGTCAATGTTCAGAGGCGTTCATCAACCTCCCTGACTACGAGAAAGCCGTTCAGAACGACGAAAATGCAAAGGATTTTGTACCTCCCGGAAAGCGTGTACACAGCTATGTCACTCGAGGAAGAACATATGAGATCTGGGCTGGGTCGCTCGCTGATCCCGAAGTGCGAAGGTTGTTGGATCGCGCACAGGTCTTTGTGTCTTTGTTCATCGAAGCCGGAACACCTCTAGACACGGACGACCCCGAGTGGACTCTGGAAAGATGGACGGTATACTTTGTGTATGTTACTATTCCAAATCTTACCCGTGCGATAGCTGACGGAGTGTAGGTATGAGAAAGTGACCCCTCCTACGCCAACTGCTTCGCAATATTCTATTGTTGGATATGCGACGACATACCGCTGGTGGCATTATAGGAGAGACCAGTCAGAAGCGCCCGCCGTGAGCACCGACCCATACCCACCAAAAGAAGTCAGGCCTGCAGAGCTGCCGTCCCGGCTGCGGATTGCCCAGTTCTTGATTCTTCCCCCTCATCAAGGTTCTGGCCATGGGACTCACATGTACACTACCATCCATACCGCTTGCTTCGATGACCCGACCATCGTCGAGCTCACCGTCGAAGACCCCAACGAAGCTTTCGACGCGCTTCGCGATACAGCAGACTATCATATCCTTCATCCCGAATTCACGAAGCACAAAGTGAACATCAACCCTGACCCATACGAAGCACACTCCAAAAAACAACGGCCACGCCTCGTCCCAACTGCCGATCTTATTCCCGTCAAACTCCTCCATGACATCCGCATGTCCTACAAAATCGCTCCTACCCAGTTTGCGCACATCTTAGAAATGTTCCTCCTGAGCCGGATTCCTGTCAAGTACCGACAGGCCGGTGGAGCCAACATGTCTCGGCTGTTGATCAAAAAGTACAAGACAGACGACCCCGACGAGCGTCGGTACTACTGGTGGCGCCTACTTCTTAAGCAGCGCCTGTACAAACGTTCTCGCGATGTCCTGGTGCAGCTAGATCTGAGCGAGCGCATCCAGAAGCTCGAAGAGACCGTTACCAATGTTGAAGAGGGCTACGAAGTTCTGCTCAAGGGATTCAAGGAGCGCGAGGACACTTTGAAGGTTAGAGAAGAGGAAGCCGCAGAGCTTTCTGAGGCGAAGTCTACTGCCATCTTGGATGAAGCCAGCGAGAACCCCAGCGGAACACTCGGTAGGGACCAACGCGTTAAGCGGAAATTTACTGTGGAGGATGACGAAGAGGGCGAAGAAGAAGGTGAGGGGGATGCTGCTAAGCGGCCCAAGGTGTAGGGATGCTGCTGCGGGTTGGTGTAATATTTCTTAATCAAACAAGGACCTGTGTAATTTAGTATGAGCACTGAATGTCTTACTCAAATTTCCAATTGTAAATACAGCGATTGATCCGTAGGACGAGTATGGTGGGCTTACAGTAGAATATTGGACGATAAAGCCTATCTCGGGCCATTCTTTTTCCGGATTTCTCCAGGCGAAAGCCATCACCGCGGAGCTGTCATCATCGCCATTCAGCGCTTCAAGTCCAGACCTCGAAGCCCTTTTCACTGATTATCTCGTTTTGCTCTCTACGCGGGCCAAGGCGTCTATATATCACCCAGTTTGATTTATTGCGACTACACCACAGCTTCATATTTCGCAATGGTACGCAGCGCCTTCGTCCCAAATCACCCTTCCAACCCAACGCTTCAAAGCGCTAACTTACAACGTTGTACAGTTACCATTGGGCATCCTGACGGCCGCGCAAGGCCACCCGATGCTCGTCGAGCTCAAAAACGGCGAGACTCTGAACGGCCACCTCGCCAACTGCGATAACTGGATGAACCTGGTGCTGAAGGAGGTTGTGCAAACAAGTCCTGATGGTGACCGTTTCTTTAAGCTACCAGAGGTCTACGTGAGAGGAAACAATGTACGTTTTCCGTCATCTGTGTACGATGGCTACAGTCCGGATTTTTTGTCTGGCTGCCGTTTGTTTGGCTATGAAATGAACCCCGCTAACCATTCCGCTCTGCTAGATCAAATACCTACGGATCCCCGAAGAAATTATCGACATCGTCAAGGAGCAGCAACAGGCCCGCGACTCGGGTCGCGGTCGGGGTGGCTACAGAGGTGATGGACGTGATCGGGGTCGTGGGGGCCGTGGACGTGGTCGGGGCAGAGGGCGAGGTGGAAGCTAAGGAGAGGAATATCACTGCGTTTTCTTTTCTTTTCTTTTTTTCCTTATGTTTTGCAGAAGAAATGGATATGAAAGATACCCCGGGGAGAGATGGTTGTGAATGAATTTTGCTAGGGAACGTTCGTGGGATTGAGTCGAGCATGGCCTTGGCGTATATGGCTCTGTATTATCTTAATGGGAACTGTCTGTGGCATTGCATCTTACATAGTCAGCAAAGGACTTGCTAGCCATTTGGTGCTCGCCAGTTTACTCTTGTGGTTGTAGAATCACGTGATCGTAGATACTGATAGAACTTCCCCGGAAATCCCAAAGTGCAGGCTGATTACCCCAACAGCTCCTGATGCCGCAAAGGAAGCTCATACTTGATGGGCTTTGGTATTGCCTTTGTCCATCATTCAGCCTGGCAACTTTGCGACGTCCTGGAGTTTCTCTTATTAAGGGAAAACGAGATCTACAAAGTGGCAGACTGCCCACTCGGACCCCTCTATCGCGAAGATGTTATAGCAGCAGCAGACCTGCCGGTGTTGGCAATGGGTCTACTGGCAAAGAAACGGCACCGGAAAATGCCTCAACTACACATTCCTCGGCCGAGGAACGAAATACCCAGCCAGAATCGTCGAAGACCGCACAGCTGGACCATTTCATCGGGGTACCAGAAAGCCTCGCAGGACAATCTACGGCGAATCTCGAGTCGAAGCTTAAAGAATTATCGCCTCGCGGACCTAAAATCCACAGTACGATGCAGATATTACATACGTTGGTTAGAATGCGCCATGTCCGGCCGGCGGTGCGCCATTATCGAGCACTGATTCTGGCGAATGCGGATCCAGAGCGCGGATCGCCTGATGTGCTGCGTAAGCTACTTACGGAGATGGAGCAAAATGGTATTCCGGCGGATTCGGGGACGCTGCATGCTGCGCTGCAGGTATGTTAATCGGTTGCTAGGAGAATACTCCACGAGTCCGTTGTTGATAATGGGTTCTAGGTACTTGCGGTGCACCCCGACTACCTCCTTCGCCAGGAGATCCTGCGAACGTTGCGCGATAGATGGCTTCCGTTGAGTCCTACTGGATGGCATTGGGTTGTGGCCGGTCTTCTTCGGGAGAACCAGTTTGAATTGGCGCTGGATCATATTGCGCATATGGAGAGGAAAGATATTGTAGTTCAGGATTGGTTACATGGCCTGCTCATCTATAACCTCTGCGAGTTCGAAGAGTTCGATGAGGTGACTCGGCTGATGCAGTCTCGAGTTAACCAGGGCCATGATATGTCACTGGAACTATGGCGGTATGTGCTGGATGTTGCGAGTACGGCTCAACATGAAGAAACTACTCGCTTCATCTGGGCCCAGATGGTGCAGCTGGGGTATCTTCAACCGTCCCGTGAAATCTGCACCAAGGTCTTGACTATGGCATCTCGTGCGGGAGACGCCGATTTGGCAGCGTCGGTGGTTGAGTTCCTGGCAGAGTCCGGAGTTAAACTTGCGCAGAAGGATTACGAGAATCTCGTGGAGACCCATACCACGGCAGGTAGCCTCATTTCGGCATTCGAAGTCATGTGCTCGATGCGCAAGGCTGGCATGGTCCTGGCAGAGAACATCACGCGTTCCGTCCGTACGTATATGATCCAGACGAAGATTCGCCCGCGCGACGCATGGGGCATGCTCAAGCGGTTGAAAGCATCGAAGCATGATATCCCACCCGAGTGCGCCCGGGTTGTCATCGAGCTGTGTGAACATGAAGCACAGGATGACCCATTCGCCGTGGACGAGGGGGTAGACTTGTACAAAGACCTGTACGCCTTATGCCCGGGAGGAGCCGACGTTACCACCTACAACACCCTAATCAACATGTGCCGCCGCGCACAGAACCGCGAAGCAGCCATGTTCTTCGTGAAGGAAATGGCCTCGCTCGGCGTGGTCCCCAACGCGACGACCTTTGAAAGCCTTATTCTCATGTGTCTCGACGCAGGCAACTACGAATCCGCCTATCTCTACTTCCAAGATATGCTCGAGCGCGGCTTCACGCCAGACGAAGAAGCAAAGGCCGACATCCGCGACCAGTGCACTGGGTCCAGCGACAAGTTCGCCGTCCAGTTAAAGTACCATCCCAGCATCCGGGGAGATCTAGTTCGCACCAAAGAACCGGGGGATACGCTGGTGCCGAAAGATCGGATCAAGAAGCCCTCGTCGCCTCTTGCGCGGTATGTTCAGGCTCCCAAGGAGAGCTGGGTCATCCCGAACTTGTCGAAAGACGAGCGACGGGCCGTCACTAAGGCGCGGAGAAAGGCAAAGAGGCGACGGATGGCGATTGCGAGGGGAAGAGCAGAGGAAGGGTGGATGGAACATGAAGCCGGAGGGTTGGAGCCAGAAGTCAAGGTTTGATGTACTATACTTCATACATAGTAGTAGTAGTAGTAGCTGTGTAACTGAACGATACTGCCTAGAACACTTTTTTCTGCACTGTCTAGACTATTCCGCATGTCTCTGAATCTCCAACGGAAAGCGCCCGACTCGGAACTAAGAATAGCCAGACCCAATCGGGAACCCGAGCTTGTTGCATAATTTTCCGGTGGATCCGGTTTGACCAGACCAGACCATACTCTGGCTCTCCGACTCGCAAGTGATCCGTCCATTCTACGCCTGTGTCTGGTGCCTGTCGCACCTGTCGGTCTGCAAGTCAGTGCTGAAACGCAAGGCCTATCAAGCCGCCGATGTTGTATATGGCACCGAGTCGGAGAATTTCAGGAACGAGACATGCATGACTGGGGTTTACCATTTTTGGGCTGTCTTTTGGGCTGTCTTTTGGAATGTTTGAGGTTGATTAATGTGATGTAGGATCCCTTGGCTCTAGTAGGGAGTATTCCATTCAAACAGGTTTGTCTTTGTACTTTGACGTCGGTGTACTTTGGTGTAGTCTCGGGGTATTCTTAGACATTGCAATTGCTGCATTGACAGTGCATTCGGAGAATTCTATTGCTTGCATTCTAACGGTGTCAATTGCACATTCTTGTTTCTTGAAAAGAGCAATTGCCTCCCTCGTACTCGTACAGAGTTAAGAGTTGGTTCTGCACGAAACTGACTTCATCGCTATAAATAACCGAAATTACGATCATCGAGGGGAGTTTGGGGGAAGAACAGACGATTCCGGGGGATGTTTGAGCTCAAAACTGAGCAGTGAGCGATATTCAAGATCACAGCCTAGTGTCAATAGCCAAACACGGACCAGAGCACACCATAATATAGCACAGTGAAAGATAGTGAAGTAAACAAGAGAACAACGACTGTCCCGAAAGAGTAAAATCAGGAGAGCAGATTTCTTGGCGGCTTCCTTATAAGGCTTCTTTCTCTCCTATTCTTTCATCCTCATTCAAGTCATCTTCTACCGATTAATTTCTAATTCTTCCCGTACATACTTGTGCATCTGTACAGACATACAACCAAAATGCAGCTCACCACCATCCTCACCACCGCCCTCCTCTCCTCCGTCTCCCTCGCCGGCACCTTCAAAACCCTCTCCAAGAGCAAGCCCAGCCCAGCCCTGACCTGGCACGTCGCCAACTTCAACACCCACTGCACCGCCGGCGACTGCACCTACAACTTCCACATCGCCGGCCAGGGCACCCAAAACACCCCCGGCTTTAACACCACCTGCACCGGCACCACGGGCCAGGAGGAGTACCAGCCCTGCGGCGACGAGCAGATCTCGGCCATTGTCGACCCTGCCAAGTCATTTCAGTGGGACGTCGAGGTCCAGCATACTTGGATCAAGGGCGAGGCTCAGTTCTGGGCTGTTGGCAGTGCTAATGCTACTGCTCCGTCAAAGCGGTTTAACATTACTGTTGATGAGCAGTATGGTGTTGCTTAAAAGGGATCTATGATTGTTTTGTATAGTTTGTGGTCGGGATGTTTCTGGATGGATTGCTGCATTGGAAATATATTTGCTTAATGTCTGGATATATGGCCTGTTATACTTCACGTCTCTCGTTATGTCTTCGGATGATACTTTGAATCTTAAACCTGAGCGGTGACATCATCCCGCCTACACAACCTCCATATTTCTCCATCTTTCCAGCTGCTCTTCTTTTGCCATCGTGGCTGTATCCTGGTGCCTTACTGTACAACTTCATATACTCCGTATATAAGCTATACCCTTTCTATAAGTAATCTTAAACTATTGAAATGGTATGTGCGCCGTCATCCCCTCCCACCCCGTGCTGTGTGCTGCTGCAGACAAATCACCGATTGGAAACTCACGCAACCTCGCAGGTTCTGTGCAACTCCATTCCTCGATTTTAATAGGACCTTCAAGTGGCAGGATTCTGCAGCATGGTATGTCAGAACTCGCCCCGTTTCCCCCTGTTTTGCCGAGACTGACCTGTTGCTTGGCGGCTATTAGGCGTCGATCCTGCGACAAATCGTCGCTGGTCCGCGATTGCAACATCCTGAGACTGGATTGGATCTTTGCTATGTTACGGATGATAGTACGTCATTCTACTCTGGATCTGAGCAGTAGAATACACAGCTAATAGTTCAGTCATCGCTACCTCCGGACCCTCCCTGAACTTCCCCAAACGAGCGTACCGCAATCCCCTTGACGCCCTGGTTAATTTCCTCGACGCGAAACATGGCACGGAGTGGTGTATATGGGAGTTTCGCGCGGAAGGCACTGGATACCCTGACTCGGAGGTGTATGGACGAATCCACCATTTCCCCTGGCCGGACCACCATCCCCCGCCGTTTGCGCTCATCCCCGCGATGATGGCTAGCATGCGGAATTGGGTGCAGAGGCTGGACGACAATGACTCCAAAGATGCAGACGAGGACGGAAAACCGTCAGATAAAGGGAAGAGGGTGGCGGTCGTGCACTGCAAGGCTGGTAAAGGGCGCAGTGGGACTGTCGCGTGCAGTTATCTGATCAGCGAGCAGGGGTGGAAACTTGAAGATGCGCTTCAGCGGTTTACGGAACGGCGCATGCGGAGTGGGTTTGGGCCTGGGGTTAGTATTCCCAGTCAGCTGCGGTGGGTGGGATATGTTGATCGGTGGGCGAAGTCGATGAATAAGAAGTATGTCGAGCGGCCGGTGGAGATTCTCGAGATACATATCTGGGGATTAAGAGATGGAGTTAAGGTCGCGATTGAGGGGTTTGTCGAGGAGGGGAAGCAGATCAAGTGCTATCATCTGTTTCATCGCAGTGAGAAGACGGTTGTCGATGATGGGAAGACGCTGAAGACTGGCGAAAATGGCAATGACAATAAGAAGAATGACTCCCAGGAACCTCTGTCGGCTGTGTCAGGAACGTCTCCTGCGTCTTTATTTTCGCCCTCTACAGAATCAACTGTCACCAGTCAATCCGGCAGTTCAACGCCCACTAAACGTATCAACGCCATTCTCCTGCGCCCCAGCAAATCCGTCATCCTCCCGAGCTCCGACGTGAATATCGATTTCGAACGACGCAGCAAAGCCGCCTACACCGGCTGGGCCATGGTCACATCAATCGCCCACATCTGGTTCAACGCATACTTCGAAGGCGGCGACCAACACACCTCCAACGTCTTCGAAGCTGACTGGGAGGCCCTAGACGGCATCAAGGGTACGACAAAAAAGGGCGTAAGAGCCCTCGACCGCCTGAAGGTCGTCTGGCGTTACCCATCACCCTCCGAACTAGGCCTGCAAAAGGATACCAAGGGGGGCGATGTAACTGCGCCCGTGGCCCTAGGCCAAACAGTCACCGAGCCCAAACCCGGTGAACCAATCCCCGAAACCGAACCAGCGGACTGGCGCGGCCAGCATCCTGATCCCAGCGATGGACCCCTCCGCGAACACGAGCAGGATCTGGATAAGGAAAACCTCGTCCCGCGCGAGCGCATCGCAGAAGTGACGGACCACCAACACAAACGAGGCCCGAAGGGCCTGACTGTTCAGACAGACCATCCATGGCTCACTGGGGCTAGCACCGCGGCTGCATCAGCTGCATCGGCCACACTACATTCCTTCCATGGTTTGGAGAAGGAACTGGGACTGAGAAAGCAAACGGATGAAAGTCAGGATGTGAGTCTAGCAAATAGTGAGGATGAATTGGGGCCGGGGAAGACGAGGAATCACAAGGCACATCTTAGTGCTGGGCCTGGCGTTGCGCCTGGTGTTTCCGTGGAAGATAGTCTTAATGCTAATGCTAATAAGGGTAATGGGGATTTGAAGGGTATACAGGCGCATTCTGGGAATAAGGCTGATAAGGAATAGATAGATATTTATCTCCCCCTTTTTTTTTTTTTTTTTTTGGATAATGCAATATAGTTACCACTATACCAGCTGCACAAGACAATCTTTGGAAAGAATAGCACACATGAACGATAATACACAATTTATGTAACGTCATATTTGCTGCTTTGTAGGATGTACGAAAGTGAATTCTTGCTACTAGAAAATAGGAACTATCAAGGAGTGAATCGCCCTCAAACTACTCATATAATGTAGTCAGTGTTTCCTCTTCTTCCTCTTCTCTTGCTCCCAGAATTCTATCTCATCCTTTCCATCCCATCCAATTCTCAATTTCTTCCCTCTTAGAAACTTCATTCTACTTAGCACCGATATGACACATATCGTGACTTAATGGGCTAAGCCTTTGCCAAACCTCAAATGGTTTGCAACCATCAAACAATATTGACCCATATGGAACAAATAAACCTGGCCTTGAACCCGGGAACATCTTTTTATTGAGTGCCTAGCAAAGCACCAAGCAGAGGATAGAATGGCCACAAAGCGAACCTTACCATCAACAGGCGCCCCCGAGGCTCACGCATGAAACTGCATTTCATTGGGATGCCGGGTGGGAGTTGGACATGGACAAAGTGTGATGTGATCCCTACCTTTACCTATTTTAGCTGTTTTTTGATTTCGACTGATAGGACCTGCGAGCAATTCACCAGATGTGAACAAATCTTCCTGGACACAATTGTCTGACGGACCCCAAAGTCATACCAAGAATGTCCCAGAAGACCCTAATTTTCTTGTGCTTCTCAGAAGCAGACACCCGTAATTCTGGGACACTGCCCTATGGTAAACACAAGCAGATCCTGATCAGAGCGTTCCAGGGACCTTGCCAACGACAAGCGAGTCGCAAAAGGGATATGGATCCCCACCAGCGAGCGCGAAGTTCGAGATGCTTGCCCGCATGATGGATAAGTGATCCAGTCGGGCCTTCGCTAAGGGCTGCCAGTCATGGGACCAACCTGCTGTTTTGCGCCGTGGTTATACTTGTTCAACGTTTTCTATGCTTACGGCAACCAAAGAGGACCAACATCTTGGGCTAACGGATCATGTGCCGGTCAGTCTCTGACAGGTTCTCGTGAGCTTTACGTCCGCTAGTTCCCAGACCGTTAGGCTCTGCTGGTGCTACCAACCAGATGGAAATAGCACAACGGCGACGAATGGTCTTAATCTGTTGAGATGACATGAAAGCAGATTGGCGCCAGCAGTGCACGTACTGTTGCCCGGTGGTAATCAAGCAGGTGGATTAAATACAAGTCCAGGAAGCGAGAGACTATCATACTAGAACTAGAATTAGAATTTCATCGATCCTAGGCCCGATATCTACTTGCCTCATTTGCAGGAAAACAGGCCTGTCTACCAACAGACATATTCCCTATGCTGTCGGGTTGCATATAAATGGCATATTTATTGCAACTGAAGATGACCAATATCTTGTTTTAATGAGTTATACGCCTGTCAAGTCTCTGACAAATCTTTCTGAATATAATGGCAAGCTATACTCCCATTGAACTACTCCGATACGATTAACCCTAATCTTCTACACTAAGGCGTATGCAAATAACAGGATGGCATTACAGATTTGGATATAGTGCCTTAACGCGTTGATGGTGCCAATAGGCCTTCATCATCCCTCAACTCGCAGTCGATATTGTGCTTGTCAGTCAATAAATGGATGAGTGTCTGACGACTACAAAACAAATACGCCAACTGGATTTCGTGAAAAGGTGACAGTGTCCCCCGGTCAGACGGACCCAATTCACATCACAAAGACAACCTCGCTCAAAACAATAAATAGAACGTTTTTCTTTTCTTTTTCTAATTGAGGTTCTAATATGAGCAATGCACCAGCACAATTTAATGCTGATGTTAAAATGCTGAAAAGAGCATCATGGATATCATAATGACCCTGCACTTGCAGCTGTTCATTATCTCAGCCAGCTCAATCAATATGTGAGATTCTTTGGTGAAATCCTCGGTCTCCAAAATACATTCCAACCTACCTGTCAATAAAGGGCAATGTCCCAGATTTGATGCGCACCAGTGCTTGGGATTCTTCTGAGAGCTGGGACAAGCACATCCAAGCCCAACATGCTCTTCTAGCTCCGAGAACGTAAAAACCTTAGTGATCCCACGACCTTCCACTCTAATAATGAGCACCAGCAACATAGGGTGGCCATGCATCGCAACTTGCCAGCCATAATTTTACGCCTGGCAAATCATGACAAGTGCGCACCCTTCTCGCCGCATTATTCCCTTTTGAGCCTGGGAGCAATCTAGAGGCAACATATGTTTTCGAGAGAGTGATCAAAGCGTTAGTCAACTATAAAGAAGAAATGCAACTTCTATACTTGCCCGAATTCCGAGGCCACCAACCAAATGATTGACTTTGGTTGCAACTCCAAGTATAGCACTGGTACTCGATTGGAAAAGATCATTCTCTACCGACTGGATAAGAAGGAAACAAATAACAACGGAACTGAAAGCAGATTACAGGAAAACGATATACGGGGAAACAGGAAAGCTTGGTCCCAGCGAGCGTCTTATCCCGTTGCACCCGTAACAAGTATCGGGATCGGGATCGGAGGGTATTCGGAGTTAATTAACACGGACGATTCCGACACTTGGTCTTATATATGTTCTTAAAGCTAGTTTGAATGCCTTATATGGCTATATTATAGCGTCGCTATTGAACAATTGAGTAGAAAATAGTTTACATTCGAATTATGACTGGTATCGTAACCCAACGCCATCATTGAAACATCTTCGAAAAGATGGTATAAGACCAAAAAAACCATAAAAATGGCCATCATAGCCCATAGTCATACGCATATATGCATAACAACCCATTAACAATTAACAAAACGAAACACCAAAAAGACTAAAGAATTCACTCCCTAATCTCAACAGGCTCAGCCTCCTCCTGCTGCTCCTCCCCTTTCTTCTCATTCTCATCGCCATGAGGGTGCAGATCCTGCACAATGCCCTCCGGGGGCACCCATGAAGCGCTCTTCCAGGGCTTGACGTGCAGCACGTACATGGTGTCGACTTCCTCGAGGGTGCGGCCCTGGGTTTCGTTGACGAAGAAGTACACGACAAAGACGCCGACGAAGCAGCAGCCAGCGAAGACGTAGCCGTAGGCGTAGTCAATGGCACCGGAGATGAAGGGGGTGAAAAAGGAGATGAGGAAATTCCAGGTCCAGTTGGAGGCGGTTGCGATTCCGATGCAGACGGCGCGGTAGCGGGCTGGGTAGAGCTCACCGCAGATAGCCCACACAATGGGACCCCAGGTAGTCGCATAGCCTGAATTATGAGTTAGTTCTGAGATTGCTTGGGGTGGTTGTGTTGAGGTGGGTGGAAAGACAAGGGGCGGAAAATGAGGGTTGCGGAATGGCGGAGGTGGGAAAGGAAAAAGGGGGGAAGAGAAACATACCGACGATGAAAAGACAGGTAAAGGCAATCATGACATTACCAGCCGAGTCGCTAACGCCAAGCTGGAAGTGTCCAACCGAAGCCCAGATCATGAAACAGATGAACATCCAAGCACCACCGGCAATGAGCGAGTTACGACGACCCATGTGCTCGACAATGTACAGACCCGGGAAGGTCATACCGAAGTTGACAGCACCAAGAATAATCTGGGTGATGTAGCTGTCCAGACCGATAGTTCCGAAGATACTGTTACCGAAGTAGAAGATGAAGTTGGCACCGGTCAGCTGCTGCAGAGACTGAAGCACGATACCAAGGATGGTACGGTGCAACATGCGAGGACCAGTGAAGATCTCGTGCCACGCGGCCTTGCCGGCTCTCTGCTCCTCGTCGAACTTGTCCTTCATGTCCTGCATCTCCTGGGCGATGCAACGGTGGTTCGAAGGGACACCATACAGCTTGCACATGACCTTGCGGGCTTCCTCGAAGCGGCCACGGCCGTAGGCGAAACGAGGCGACTCAGGAAGGAACAGGGTACCGATACCAAGGATAAGGGGCCAGGCAAAGCCAACACCCATGGTGATACGCCACGAAGCAGTCGAGGCAATCGTGTGAGTGCCGTAGTTGACAATGTAGGAGATGAAGATACCGAAGGCGACGAACAGCTGGAAGGCACTGACCATAGCACCACGAACCTGACGGGGTGCAGACTCGGATTGATACATGGGGACAATGGAGGAGAGGGCACCGACACCCAGACCGGCGACGAGACGGCCCACGGCGACCTGGTACCACTTGGTGTCTGTGGCGATCTGAACGATGATGCCGACCATGTGGATAAGTGCCCAGAAGGAGATGGAGTATTTGCGGCCGAGACGGTCTGCGATGGGGGCGGCGACTAGGGCTCCAACCATGGTACCAATGGAGAGCTTCATACGTTAGTTCTATTCTTCTCTTGCCCCTTTCGGTAAGCAGAACACATACCAAGCCAACGATCAAACCATTTCGGACGTTGCTAAAACCAATCTCCCCGTTACCCAAGTCTTCACCGAATCGTTGCTTGAAGTCGTCCATAGTAGTGAAACCGGAGATTTGACCTGTCCTGTCAGTTAGCATCATACCGTAAGGCCAAGGACAGGAAGGTAGGGCTTACCAGTCGAGTAACCGAAGATGAAACCACCCATGGACACGCAGATACCCAGCATGAAGGATCGCCATGTCAGATACTTGACAGGGCTGTCATCGATGATGCCAGTGTCCTTCTCTGCAGTCGAGTCTGACCGAGCAGGGGTGGACGACTGGGAGTTGTCCTGAGCCGAGGGCTGCAGCTTGGATAGGAACTTGGGAACTCCCATCGTGTCTATCTACCCCAGACCTTTTGGGAAAGTATAAAACGAGACAAACAAAAAAAGAAGAGAGGGATAGAGGAGGGAAGAGAAGAAGTCAAAAAGTAGGGAGGAACCGGGCATTCTTATAACGTTCCGCAATTCAAACAACCTCATCTCCCCATCGGCAACTGGGACCTGACCTGCCAACGGAACTACAAAACGGGAAAAATAGAAGGGGAAAAAAAAAAAAAGAAAATTGTGGATATCGGGGTCTCTCCGGGGGGCATGCAGTGCTCACTGGTCACAGAAAAAACGCACGGGGAAAAAACGAGGGAGGGAACCGTCTGGCACCGGCTGGAGACGTTTCCTACCATATGCAAGGCGCTGAGGCTTGACTCGGGAGGCCGTCATTGGCCCGAAGCGAGAAACAAACAGAAATGGATACCCGAGTTGGTAGTCTAGTCGGGGAAAATGTCGGATTGGCTTCATTTCCGCCATATGGAGAAACGAGCGGAGGGTAAAATGTGGGCAAGTGGTGGGAGAATTCGGGGAAAAACCACATTAATGGTGGAGAGAGCCGTGGAGAACCGGAGATGCGTTAGGACTACTTTTTCCCTCGTTATTATACTTCGGGCATGGAATGAGATGTTTTATGTTTACTATACCGACCGGCATGCCGTACGGGTTATATGGCCATTCCGACTCTTTCTCTTCGGGTTCTGCAATTTTGCTCTTCTTGACTTCGACATACTGTGCGTGCATACAAAACCCGGAGTCTGACAGCTACGGGGTATTTTGTATGTCGCGTGACAGCACGCTCCACATCCAATATCGTTACCTAACTGCTGACATTGTTTCGCCCGTGGCACTGGCATTCTAGAAGCTTACGGTTTTGGTCCGGGCACAATTTGCCTTCCGTATGTATTTACGAGTAAATAAACAGTCCTAGTAAAAGTCTCACTACATAATCAGACAGCGCAAGGGGCATCCAAAACACCGGAATGCAAGCCAATGCAAAAAAAACAAGCATGAACGAATCCTTGACTTCGTGTCCTTTATGTAAGCAGAGTGCTATGAGAGAAAAAGCAGACGCCCCACTGATCCCCTTTCTGCAATTATCACCAGTCGCTTACCGGGCGAGGCATTCGTGCCGAGATTTCGCTTCCATTTTGCCTGCCGGATGGATACCAATACGGCATATATGGTCGGGATTCGACCGGTGCCGGTTTCTTAGCTTACTATTCTAGTTGATCCGTTTCTCGGCATTGCCGAGCATTGTCTATCGAACCGATGCACTTTGTAGTGTCCGGATAGCGTGAAAAGGCTGGAAAAGAGGTGGAAAGAGGGGAAAAAAAACATTAAAACTGAGAGACGAGGAATGTCTTTTATATCTACACACGCTGAAGTTATCAGAAAAGCACGGCATCCCTGATAACGGACGAGTGTGCCCCTGGGAGGACTGGTCGGAATCGGGGACCGCTCGGGATCGGGAGGCCATCGGTGTGCCGAGTCGGCTGAATTCTGCCCTTTGTGCTCACCGGTGCCGATCATGCCGTATCGGTCTCTTCCAATTGTCTAAAATCTTGCACTCTTGCCAAATTGCTGTACATGAGTGCACTTGTACTCCCGCAATACCAAGTATCCTATTCTACAAGTCCATAATCCATTATTATCTGCAGAATATACTGTGCATTTGCAGAGTTCAAACAAATAACGACAAGCTTTGCTAAACCGCAAATCCCAACCTTGCAAATTTTTCAACCAGCCTATCATTCGGAACCGGTCCGGTATGGTGTGACTTTTCCTCGTTAAGACTGTTCTTGTCGGGCTTAGTGCCGTCGGTTTCGGATTGCGGTGAGAATTTGCAGCGGATCGGGATGCCGTTTTTATTATGTATCAGGCTAGTCTGGTTTAGTCGGTCCGGGTTAGCCCTGGTTGGTGCTATGTCCGTGTCGGTCCGAGTGGCTTGTGAGATACCTTACGGCATTCCTAGATTTTGGGTGCAAGTCTGTCAAGGAGCACGGAGTACAGAGTATTTGTGCTTGATATGTACAGAGTAGAGAAAAGTAGTAGAACAGAGCATTCTATACTCCGTAGAGAAACGGTAAAATCTCTAAATCAGATCCATAAGGTAACCCATAATGCTGAAACCAAACAAGTCTTACTGACTCGCCCCAAACCTCGCTCACACTAGCACCTCAAGCAATTGATAAGCACCATCCAAACTCTACTAACACCACTGACTAACCCAATTCCCCCGAAGTCCTGCCATAACTCCGGAATAACGTAATGGAACGGAGTAAAGACGGAGAATTATGCTGACACCATGCTGTTCATCCCTCCCTTCCACGCTTCTCTGCGTCAGCGCTACTGCAACCCTACTCATGGAGTAGGAACGGAACCCCCATGGCTACATCATCGAGCAGAAATCGTGCGTCTGGAGTATGGAGATGGAGAGTCGGTTCGGTACACTCCGCACCGCACCGTAAGACTCCATACGGAGTTCTCGGTATGGAGTGCAGGATGGAGTGCTTGTTTGCTCTGCCTATCGAGCCCCTACGTCATGCCTGCGATGTGTTGTCGGGTGTGCGATTGTAGAAATGATATACGATGCTTTGTTAAGCTTGATTTTACCCCTCATGTAGGGACTTGCATTCGCATAGCCTCAGGTCCCCGGACGCAATACTCGTGGCAGGGCTGCTGGTCCAAGCATATGTAATTCACGTTGTGGAGGTTGGTGTTCATTTGGAACCTCATCTCCGTATGGGCTTGATGCATTTTCATTCGTCTTAGTTTCATTTCGATGTCTTTTCCAGCACAGGTACTCCGTACACTACTATGTAGACATGCATAGCCACTTGATCATTATCTCTCTGGCTCTGATCCTTAGCACATTGGCACATTGAGGTATCTATTGTATGAGGAATGGATACTCGAAAATGCAAAAGACCAAATCGGAAACGAAACGGAAACCGCAGGCAACGCTAACGCTGAGCAAAGCAAAGTCTCATACAAACCAACTGCAGCGAACACTAAGAGTTCTGGAAAAAAACAGCACCGCTTGACTCATACATAATAGCACCCTCGAAGTTGTCAGACCGGCACATAGCTCATTCACCAAAATGCTTGTCATCTTTGGGGTCTGATTTCCTTATGCCATACCGACACTACATATAGGACAAGGCGTCCCCAAACAGCACAAACAAAGCTTATGTCTCTGTTATCGACGACGATGACTTGTCGCGAGAAATCGCATGATGACTTCGGAATTTGGACACTTCTGTAGCAGTACACTAGTATGCTATTGGATCTAATCAATTGGTCCAAGACGGAGCTGGGATATATATTTACAACTTGCCCGTCACCCAGCATTTGGTTAACCCACACCAGACATTCCAACGGAAAATGGCACCAAAGCAAGCAAATGTTCGCTTTCGCACCAGTCGATTGTCTGTCCAACTGTTGAAACAAGTTGCCAGATAAATTTAGGACCTTACATGGATATGGTCTCTTCATCAAACAATGCCATCAAACGGACTCAATGAAAGTTTGGTCATTCTATTGATATGAAATGGCTCTCTTTTGGCAACAATCGAGCTCATAACTTCTCATAGAAGGAAAGCTACCGAATGGATAGCTGATGATGAGAACGCCCACATACACAGAGTAGTTCTTCACTTGGCTATGTGGCAGACACGGATTACCATCGAAAGGGTCAATTTGATATGGCTATAAGGCTGATATTCAATTTGGTGTGATATCCTTGACACTTGTTTGTATATATAGCATGTCATGCTCTCTTACACGTCCTCCAGGGCTGAGGCAGTCCGAGCAAGATTTAAAACTTGCGTATGTTTGTTTTCAGAGTTCACGATTATGGCTTGGTTACTGAGTGCAATAGATATATACGTGGGGCAACATTTCATTGAAAGTAGAAATACCTTATCACATTAGCTTAGAATACATTCATCTACCCTAACTTATCCATCAATCATCGAGATCTCTACTCGTATCACCTGTGCTAGTACCTCATGGTCCCTGCCCATAACACACCTAAGTAGCCTTCTTCCCCTTCTCGCGCTCGGCCTTGCGCAAAGCCCGCGTCCGAATCGACTCATGCATGCCCTTGTTCTGCCCAAGCACGGTTTTGTTCATAACGCCAGCAACGCAAGTCAAAAACCACGCCATGATTCCATGACTCCAGTACGGCGACGAGCTATACGCATACCCCGGCGATCCACCATTGCGCCCAATCTTACCCAGAACAGACTTGACGAACGCGCGGGGGTCCGGGATCGTTGCGCTGGTCTTGCGCACCTTCGACATGGCCGATGTGATCAGATACGCCTGTACGAGTTCCACTGTGACGCCGTGCTGTTCCAGCTCCGCGCCCAGGGCTGTCGACCATTGCTGCAGGAAGGCCTTGCTGCCAGAGTACGTTGCCAGGAGTGGGGTGGGAAGGAGGCCGCCAAACGAGCCCATGGTCAGGATCAGGCCGCGCTTGCGCTGGGCCATTCCCGGGACGACGAGCTGCGTAGTGCGCAGGGTACCCATGCAGTTGATGGTGATGATATCGTTCATTTCGTCTTCGGGAGTCAGGGCGAAGGGGACGGGAATGCTGTGGGACTTGCCGACGTTGTTGATCAAGACTGCGACGTCGAGTTCGTCGATGGCGGCCTTGAGGTTCGCGTAGTCAGCGTCATTGTTTTGGGCGTAGTCCATTGACACGCTCTTGGTTTGCACGGAGGGGTTCTTGGCTTTGATTTCATCTTCCAGGGTGGCTAGTTTCGAGGCCGTGCGGGAAACGAGGAGGATGTTGAAGCCGGAGCGGGCGAGTTGAAGGGCGAATTCTTTTCCTAGGCCGTCGGATGCTCCGGTGACAACGGCCCAGCTGCCTTGGGGACCGAACGAGCGGAGCTGCAGTTGTCAACCATCAATCACAATAACTTGGATTATCCAATTGGCGGTGAAATAACATACAGGCTTTCCGGGAAGCACAAACAGACTCAAGATAACGCGAATAAAGGTCAACGCCTTCCAGACAATGTAGAAAGCACCGGTGGACAGCAGACCAAACGCAGCCACGGCCTGCGGGCCAGGGGCCACATGGAACTGCCAATTTGACAGACAGTCCGAGTATTTGGACAGGAACTCCATTGTATCTGTGTATTTGTGAACAATTGAGATGGATGTTCACAAAGGCGCGGTGATGTATCGTGGCAGAAAAGTTGAGCCGACGCCAAAATGTTGGGGGATTAGCGCACGTGCCATGTTCATCCTCGGCTTACGGGAGCTTCGTCCTCAAGGTGCATTCACCATACTGTGTTCCTCAGGGTACTTCACAATATTTCAAATAAACGCTCCTCTCACCATGGCAGACCTTCTCTCCTACCTCCCCCCCTTCGAGGGCCTCCTGCCCAAGTGGCTCTTCCTCGTACGCCCAACCCTCGCGACGCAGATAAACAAATACCTGGCAACAGTCAATACTAACAAAACCAGGTCTCCGTGATCTCGACTGCAAACAGCCTCCAAGCGTACCGCTCCCCCTCCTACGCAGCCCAGCTCTACAACGCCAAAACGCCTTCTGGCCAATCCCACACCAACCCCCTCGCCTCCCGCACCTTCGGAACCTGGACCTTCCTCTCCTCGATTGTCCGCGGATACGCGGCTTACAATATTACGACGCCGGTGGCTTACGATCTGGCGGCGTGGAGCTTTGGGATTGCGCTGATGCATTTTGTGGGGGAGTGGTTGGGTTTTGGGAGTGCGGAGTTCAGGGGGAGGTTTGTTGCGCCGTTGATTGTGGCTAGTTCAAGCCTGGTGTGGATGTTGACGCAAAGGGAGGGGTATCTTGCTCTTTGATTGTGGTTTACGATAACAGTGATAAGGAGGACATGATACCCAATGATAATCGATGTCTGTCTATCCTATCGAGTTCAACCATCAAGCTTCCTCCTGTACAGCTCTCCTCCGCAATTCCGTAACCTGGCAGCGGCTTGCTCGGGAGTAATGTCCCGTTGCGGCTCGCCCATCATTTCGTATCTGCAGAGTCAGCACATATCCCACAAAAGGTTTCAGCAAACGGTGAAAGGAACTCACCCGACCAAGAACTTCCGCACGGTAGCGCTCCGCAGCAATGGCGGATAAAAGTGCAAATGCAAGTACGACGCCTCAACCTCCTCTTCCGTACCGTCAAGTGGCGCCTGGTGAATACCCATACTGTACGGGAAGCTTGTCTCAAACAGGTTATCGTACCGCCGGGTAATCTCAGCAATAGCCTCAGCCAGCTGGCCCTTCTCGCTGGCGTCCAAGTCCACCAGCGCACGCTTATGCGTCTTGCTCACAATCATCGTCTCAAACGGCCATGTCGCCCACCACGGACACACCACCAAGAACACCTCGTTCTCAAAAACCACCCGCTCCTGCTTCTTGCTTTCCAGTGCTGCATAGTCCTCCAACATGTGCTTACCTCCGCGCTCGCGCCGGTATTTCTGCAACTGCTCCAGTTCCATCGCGGGTTCTTCCGGCAACGAGCTGGTGGTCCAGACTTGGCCGTGCGGGTGCGGGTTCGAGCAGCCCATCGCAGCGCCCTTGTTCTCGAAGATCTGCATGTACCGGTATTGCTCCTTGGGCTTGGTCAGGTTGGCAGTGGGCGAGTTGGGGGGCAGAGTGGTGGCCGGGGCGATGGCGGCCAGAGGCGACTTGGGCGAAAGGTGCGACGTATAGAGCTCGGTCCAGGCGTCGATGACGGGGGTGATTTCTGCGGGCGACAGATCGGCCAGGGTGAGGTTGTGGGCTGCGGAGAAGGTGAGGACGTAGCATTTTCCGGTGACGGGTTCTGCTCGTAGGAACATGGACTCGAGGTCTGTCGAGTAAGTATCTACTAATACAGGGAGGTAGAACGTAGCATACCATCGGCATTGTCCGGATTGTAATGCGCTTGCTCCTCCTTGACAGCGCTGTAGTCATTCACGAAGATGAAGGTACTCTCGTACTTGGGGTTGGAATCGCCCTGGGCGCGCTTGTTGCCGGGACACAGGTAGCAGCTGGGATCGTAGTGGGGCAGTGTGTTCTTGGAGGGGCTCTCCTGCTGTCCTCTGCGCCGTGTTAGCTTCTTTCTCTTCTCTCGTTGCGCGGGGATTCATGGTAGGCTTACTGCCAAGGTCTCTTGGTTCGATGGGGAGACACCAAGATGTAGGAACCCCGAAGAGGGTTGTATCTGCGGTGGGAGATGTCGTCGAGCACGTTTTCAACCATGATGGAGTAATGAGCTGTCTTGTAGTGTAGAAAGAAGAAAAATTTGACGGGGCAGCCCTTTTAAAGAAGGGACTCTGGAGCTCCGGGGAATAATAGTGGGGTCCGGAGATAGAGCCGAGTGAAGACGGCAAGCCGCGGGGATTACTCCAGTCTCTGGTCGGCATACTCCGCTGTACCACCACGTGAAGGAGAAATTTCTCTCGAGGCGTGAGATGCTAATGTATTGGAAAGCAATGAATTTGTGTGGACACAAAATACCTGCTAGCTACCACGAACCTCAATTGCTAGGCAAGACACACTCAACTAAAGAAACCTGACTCCGACAATCATATATCCGACTCATCACCAGGCCTGTCTTTTCAATCAACCCTCGAAAGTCGTCCGGCGTCCGCTCAATCCCATTAATAACATTCATCATTGTAATATCACGCTGATGGCTGTACCGCGTGAAATAACCATAATTTGCCGGCAACGGCGCCGGTGCGGACCGAATCGCTTCGCAGCCCACCGTTGTATTCATGACTTGGTCACAGATTAGGAGTCTGGAGTTAGGACGCATGCTGGCTCGGATTGCCTTCAGGATGCGGACGCAGTAGTCGTCAGACCAATCGTGGCTGCGGGTGGTTAGCGTATGTGCGATGCGTGGGGATGTGGATGCTTACAGGATGTATCGTAACCAGTATACATCTGCTCCTTGTACTGGGTTTGGTTCGAAGAAGTCATGCGGTTGGAATTGTACGCGTCCTGACTTTAAAGCGCTGGGGTTCTCGCGAGGCCAGATTTCCGCCTGGGCTTGCTCTAGTGCTGGGGCGCGGTCTTGGATGATGAATCGAAGCTGGGGGTAAATATGGGAGAGTTGGATACAGAAGCCTCCTGTAATATCCATGATATTCATGCATGAGTATCCGCGACATATCAGGAAACGGTCTGCTTACCCACGCCACCTCCAACATCCACCAATTGCGCATCACCTAGCGTATCCCAGGGAAAGTCTGCTACAGTCAGTCATTGAGCACCAACCGATAAAGCATCGTGAAACAAACCATAAAGATGCGCAGAACCAAGCACCGCACCTCCTCCCAGCATCGCAAGCCCAAAAACATCAAGCTCCGGACGACGAACCTGCTCGTCGGGCCTTCTCTGTTCCACCTTCTCAGCAACATCAGGTCCAAATGGACCCGAGTATGTTCCCTTCCCGGAATGACGCTGCTCAAGTTCAACCGGTGTGGTCCCCTCTTCCAGCCAGGTCCAACGTTCCTTGGTGGTGCCCATTGCACGTTGAAAAGGCGTGTTAGTAACGGCGTATGAATCTTTGGATTCAGGCGAGAGGAGGGTTTTGGGTAGAGCTTCTGATGCGGCGTATGGGTCCCAGGAACTGTTTCGAGTTAGTTAGTTCCGGTAGTCCTGGAGTGGGAGGAAGACGAACAGCATGGCAATATATGCCCGGAGTGGTTCGTTATCCACCAGCGCAGCTGAGATGTTGTTGTTGGAAAACACGTTGGACTGGACTTCGCGGAAGACATGAATGGAGCAAAGACATCTCATAATTCGAGCTGTCCGTCTTTTCTCAGCATGTAGGTTACTTCGAAAGAAGGAAAAAACAGGGGAGCGTACAAAGCTTGCGAGTCTCAATCCCCACATCCGCAGACAACCTCTCAATAGCAAGACCAGATTCCCCAGCCTTGGCTAGCAAATCCGGAACCCGCAAAGCAGTCACGATATGAAGACACCGCGACTCATTGTACTGAGACGTAACCTCTATCAGACGTTCACTAGGACTCGCGACTAGCTCGACCAGCTTTCCAGTGGCTGCGATTACGGTGCGCCGGGCGTCGAACAATTCACGGCTAGGAAGGTCCGTGTTTTGATTTGAGGAGGGAGGTTGTTTCTGCCATTCAACGACAACTGTGTCGACGGCCTTTTGCGTGATGTTCAGCAGTTGTAGGAGCTGGTTGGCTTCTTCGATAGTGGGCATTGTGTACATGAAGTGCTATGGTAGATTGGGGAGCGGCTAGAATCTAGGGAGGGGGAGGCACAAATATGAGTGCGCTTTTAGTTTATGTGTGCTCAGAAAGGTCATGACTAGCTGATATAGCCAGGGAAACATCTGATCGTAGCTCCTCTTCCTCGCAAATAAGAGCCGAGCACCCCTCGCTGCCATGGAGCGGTCAGCGCCATGCAAGATGGGTGCATGGGAAGATTTATTGGAAGCCTGACCGCTGGAATTCCTGATGCAGTCTCCAACGTAGAATTGCAACCACCCAATAACCAATTTGATTGAATTAGCTGGAAATGGAGAGCTCACTGCTGGTAGAAGGGTCTGCGTATTGCCCATTCTGTGTTGTATACTCCGCTCCCCGCTTGACGTCAATCCGCGGGGTCGATATCGGATGGCATTTTCAGCATCCAACAAAATGAATACATAGCAAAGCAATATGCCGCTTCATCTCTACTCACTTCCAAACGAGGTACGTATGCTTTGTATCTTCAAGTTAAAAGGGATACTGACAGTCCAGGTCTTTGTGCAAATCCTCACCCCATTTCCCACCCGCCATCTCCTCCCACTGGCAACAGTCTCGCAGCGCTTCCACGCTCTAGTGCTCCGAATCCTTCATTACCGGTTACTAGTAGCTGCATCGCTGAAAGAATACAAGCTCATCCTCGAGTGTTTTCATCCCGTCTCCAAGCTCACTGAACCACACGTCTTCTGCAAATATCTCGGCACCGATGGCCTGAGCGATAAACACGAGGGCGAAGGCTCACTATATGAGAATGTCGAGATGGCACATAAGCTGGGAAGACTTACGTCGTTGTATTCCCGATTCCGGCCTGAAATCACAGTGGAGGAAAGGATGGATGGGTCTCGATTAGTCCCATCCGAGAATGGTCTCGATCCCGACGATCTTACCGTTAAACGAGCAGTGCACATCGATGATGCGGAGGATTTCTCACAGCTATGCGCTGTGGTCAGTCTGGTCAAGGTCATGCCGGGATCCGACCGCCTGCTGAGTGTCAATATCGTGGAAGATGGTGTGACCCGACTGTTCAGAAGTTGGTTGAGAGAACGGGCACTGAAGCAAGATCCTGGTATTCTGTGGGTAGATCAAGGCGAGAATGTCGGACTAAAGATGCGCGTGAGGGAGAGGAGGCGACCGAGACAGGTTGCCCCGATTCTCATTCATCGCGATGAGGCACCGGTCAGTTATGATGTCGATATTGAGGGTATTCCTTTCCCCCAGATTGTTCTTTCCAGAAGGAAGCTAACCACCGTCCCCGCTTAGAATTGCATATCCGTACCACTCGTGTCCTGCTGACATTAGAGCAAGCGTTGCAAGAGCAGCAGAATTATAGACACGCCGTCATATTTACGCGAAGCCTTAGTTTAGGCTAGTCGCTTATAGCTAGTAGACAGACTGAATAGAACCACATCGTATGATCAAATGTGTTTACATGAATTTCGTCTTTCCCAAACAGGGAAGCTATATTGCTTAATAAGCACTCTATTGAATCTCCGCACGATTTAGGGGTGAATCCCGAGAAATCCCTCGTGAGCCGCGGTCGATCTGCTGCATTCCTGATAGCCTTGGTCGCATCAAGCAGATTATATAGGCAAATACCAGAAGGTATTAGCTGCTTGCCGCGTCTACCATGTCGATGTGCTTTTCGCCCCGACAGACAGCAGACAGCAACGTTTAAGAATTCAACAACGGCTCCGAGTTCATGAGACCGGGGAATCGGGAATAGAAACTAGCCAAGCAGACGCAGACCTGAGGAGACATATAAGAAAATCGTTTGAAACATGGTGTATGGAGGAAAGCCGAGCACAGGATGCCACCTGTGTCGCAAGCGGAAGATTAAGGTAAGGTCCATGATTTATACAAGACAACTACCTCTTATATAGATCTGGGTTTTCTTTATGTTGGACCTGTGTAACATACTGACATATGCCATAGTGCGACGAAGGCCAACCGGGTTGCCGCAACTGCTTGGTGTATGGGAGACCCTGCCCGGGATACCGGTCAGACACAATCTTCCGGAATGAGACGCACAAGGTTGAGAAGCTGGTGAGAAAGAATTCTTCGTCTCCACCTTCTGACATACAGCCCCAAACTGGGGTCCAAATGATTACCTGGAAGATCCCGGAGACGTCCCAGAGTGTAGCAGCTGCTCGCACCGGCACCAGCACGGACACCGGCAGTCAACAAGAACCATCACTTTCACTGTTTAAAGTCGCCGATTCCACCTGGGAAGAGCGCGCAATCTGCTACTTTTTCGACCAATACACGACATATGATGGGACGAACAGCGGGTTAACGATTGGAATAAGCCATCTGGGTTTTCTCCCTTCTCTATACACGTTCTGTCGCGAACAGGAAAGTCAAGAAGGTTCTGCATCGTTCTGTTTACGAGAAGCAGTCGACGCGACTGCTTTTATGGCGCTTGGAAACGAATCCAAAGTGCCTTCGCTGACCGTGAAGGCAAGAAACAACTACGGAAAGGCACTGCGGGGACTTCGGCAGGCGCTTGAGTCGCGGACCCAGGCCGTCAAAGACGAATCCCTTGCAACACTAGCGCTTTTATCGTTGTTCGAGGATATTGCTGGAGAGCGGAATGGGCTCTCTAGCTCCCATCGAGCCGGGTTTGAGTTATTGATGAAGTTAAGGGGAGCGAGCCAGTTTGGGTATCAACGCGGAAGGGATTTGTTCAATTTTGCCTACACGCATACGCACTCCGAGATCCTTGCACTGGGAGAAAAGCCCCGTTTTAGCACCGATTGGATCGTTGAGGGACTGGATACCTCGGACCCCGTGCATCGACTTATTTCAGCAGCGTCAAAAGTCAGCCAGATCTTCATGGAGGCTACCTCGGCACAAGCAGCGCCCGAGAACGTAGATGCCGTGCAATTATTCACCTGGATCGATACCGGGACGGCCCTGGACTCAGAACTATCCGAATGGAGTCAGACTCTACCCAACGAATGGCTCCCGCTTGTCGTCCATGGTCCTACTGGCGAGCCACTAATTACCTACCAAATTTTATTCCTTTCTGTCGTCTGGAACTTCTACCGCGCCATCCGCATAGTCCTGCAACGCCTAATGCTCGAACTCCGTCGTATCCGCGCGCTCTTCCTTGGTCCTTTCCCGGACGACGATGCAGTTCTCGAGGTAATTCAAGACATGATCGCAGACGTCTGTCGCAGCATCCCCTTCTCCCTTGGTGACATCGATACATTGGGGAATCCGCCAACTCCATTGGAAGGGGGTAAACCGAGGATTCGCGCGTTTCACGGGTATAGTCTACTGTGGCCTTTATGGTATGTGCTGGCGTGTGGGCTGGCGACGCCCGAGCAAACGCAGCTTATTCGGGACGCGTTGATGAGGGTTGGGTTTGCGCTGGGGATCAAAATGGCGTTGAAGCTGGCTGAGTTCACTCCGGGAGATCTGGGATTTCAATTCGAGACGCCGCTGGAGTCATTTTTGTGACCTGGGTATATTAAGGGAAACTCTTTACGCCTGCGTAGTTAGAGTGTTGATCTGGATTCGCCGTGATGTACGGCGTCTCCAGCCTCGTGTCCAAGGGCTTAAGGACGCTAATGTTGCAACTCCGATACCCGCATCCACCACGCTTCTCAGAGACAGTCATATCATCAACTGTCGACGAGCTACATCTCTTTAGCAATGCCTACATGATTGAACGGATCAATGGCATATCCGAGAAATCAGGGCGCTCTCTCAGCATGCATACTCCAGCATGCTCTCGCCAGGAACCAGAGCACAAGCCAGTGGACATTTCGGATCCGGAAATCTCAAAGATCTCGAAATTTTGAAAAGAGCCATGCCCTTTTGATGCACGGAGCCTATTCCGATATATTCCGGATAGTTGCACAAATCAGGCACCTCACACTCGGTGCATACATCTGTCCAACTAAACAGGCGATCTATCCATACACCGTTTACTTTCCAACTGCTTGAGGGATTTAATATACTCACAGATTCCTTGTCTTTGATACGCCATATGTACCCGTACTACAACATGTTGAAGGTGACACAGCGTATCTTGATCCTCGACAGGACTCCTCAGATAGACTTGTTGAGTACGAGTCAAATAAAATCACAACTCTGTTTCTTTTCTTCGGTCTAACGAACATCCAGCAATTGGCAGTATCAATCATGGCCACTCCGTCTCCTTCGCACGAACAGCACACGCTATCGGATCTCGCCAGCGTAATTGCATCAAACGCCACTGTGGTTGACGAGGAACTTGGAAGTAAAGGACTTCCGCCGCTAGACGATGAAACCTTTCCAAGCTCCTTCCCCCTTCTGAGCCCAGAGGGCTCCCGTGCCCGGTTCGAGCTGCTCTCTGCTGCATTGACTCTTTTCCGGCTCGCGAGCGGGCCGTCCGAGGCTTTGGATCATGTCACCATGCAGGTATGGTATTCGCATTTTCCCCATATATAGGACAATGTATTAATTATTGCCAAACAGGGCTTCGAACTGGGCACAATCGCAACTCTCCTCCGCCTCCGCATCCCGGAGCACATTCCCCTCGGCAGTGCCGTCCCCCTACAAACCCTCTCCCAGCTAACCTCTATCGACCTGGACCTCCTAACCCGCCTAATTCGCTACGCCATCTCAACCGGCTTCCTATCCGAGTCAGAACCAGGCCTCATCCGCCACAATGCCCTCTCAGCAGCCACCGCGCGCGACCACAACATGCGCGACAGCGCTCTCTGGAACGTTATCGTGGGTGCCCCTGGTGCTATCAGAATGTACGAATCGCTGCAGCTGGATCCTACGGGGAGGGATAATACGAAGACGGGGCTTAGCGTTGCCATGGAGGAGCGCGGGGAGACGCGCGGGACGATGTGGGATTATCACGCGTTGCATCCGGAGGATGAGGTGCGGTTCAACAATGCCATGGCGAGTACAGAGACTGTTTCTATTCATGCATGCGAGCATGTGGTTAGGGGGTTTGATTGGTCGAAGGTTGGGACCGTTGTCGATGTAAGCCTTTTCCGCCTCTCCCACTCATCAACTGCAAATGCTAATAGAAGACACAGGTCGGCGGCAACGAAGGCCACCTTTGCATGACAATAATAAACACCTACCCACACATAACAGCAACAATCCAAGATCAAGCCCGCGTCGTGGCAACGTCCGCCCCCCTCCTCCCGTCAAAGTACAACAACTCAATAACCTTCAAAGAACACGACTTCTTCCACCCCCAGACCACAATCGCAGACGTCTACATTCTTCGCTTCATCCTGCATGACTGGCCCGACGATAAAGCACGCGATATTATCCGCAACCTGCTCCCCGCGCTCAAGCCTGGCGCGCGGATTTTGATTGTTGACCATGTCGTTCCTAGCGTTGGTGCTGGTGCGCAAAAGGTTAATAGGTACATGGAACAGATTGTTCGGCAGATGGACGTTACTATGTTCGGGTTGTTGGCGGGGAGGGAGAGGTCGGAGGAGGATTTTAAGAGGTTGTTTGGGGAGGTCGAAAGCAGGTTGGAGTACAGGGGGTGTACTACGCCAGATGGGAGCTCGTTGAGTATTCTTGAGTTTCAGTTTACGGGGTAGATGGGGGGACTATGTAAGGCTAGCCGCGAATTAGTCTAGTTGGTCTACTCTGTAGAGTACTCAAGTGGGCATGACACCCCGCAATGCAAGATCAATTCTGTTATTACCACAAGAGCAGAAGACGATTAATGGAATAATTTCAAAAGCGCCATAGGCTCGTTCATGCTAAGATCGCTCTGGCACGCAATATTCCATGACTTGTAGCTCATTACCTTCGCCCAAGTTACTAGATAGATTGAGGACTCCCCAATCTGTACATTCGTGTAGAAAACCAAAAATAGACTGGCAAGAACTTTTAGAATACATTGATTCTTTGATGAAGAAAAGTAAATAAACGGATAAATAAACGAGAAGAACAAAATCGGTCCTTGAATTTTGCATCACTATAACGTAGGTCACAGTGATATGAGCATATTACATTACCAGTTATGCTATAGGGCCCGGTCTGCTACGATTCTCACTGTCCTCAGGCTCTCAATGGGCAAGTTTCGATGGATCTACATTGTCTCATTTGGATTCTAGGAGGTTATGCCATGTGCCTACTCAGAAGAGTACCTGAATTTGGTATATCGAGGCACATGCGTGAACGTAGTAAGATGTTACCTGGGTTGAAATGGCAACGGTAACGACTGCATTGTCTAACATTGATCAACAGTTTTAGTCTGCTCTGCCATGTCGTACGAAGTACAGGGTATAGTACACAGCACAGCGCACTATGTTCCACTACAACTGATCGCGCTCATACCAGCGCAAATCTTGCCGCAAACCACTCCTTTACAGTAACCAATTCCTGCTGCTTCGCAGGTCGTCCCAATGCCATCGCCGTGGCACGTTTCAGCTCCCTCGCCGTCTCCTTCTCTGTAGGTTCCGAGAAATACCGACCACCGGTCTCCTGTGCGAAACCAAACATGAGCTTGACGTCCTCCAGCTCCGGAATGTTGTGCGTGTCAAATGCCTCCCACGTCGGAAGGATCGGTTCAAATCGTGATTTATGTCCCGTGGCAGCTTCGAAGCTCTCGACAAGGTATTGGAAGCTGCCTGGGTCGCTGACGCCATGGACGAAGCGGTTGTTCCATTTTTCCGGCGCGAGAAAGATGCCATGGATAATGTCGCCGAAGTCCTCTGTGACGCTTAGCCAGGGGACGTTTTCTTCGCCGCCCCACTTGGGGGTGCGGAAGGTTAGGATGCCCTCGCTGTCCGGAAAATGGGGAAATCCGCCGAAGACGGGGGCGACTTCTTTTGCTAGGAAGTTCTCTAGGAACCATCCTGCGCCGATGGGGACGACGCTCTGGAAGGCGCCCAGTTGCTTGGCGTATTGCTCAATCTGATATTTCGCTGTTCTGAGATCAGTAGATGTTAAGCTGTTTTCGCTAGTTTGGAAATGCTAACAGTTCATGGCCTTCATGTTCACCTTTCCATTGGTCAGTTCCGTGCAGTTCGGACCAGAACTGAAGACGAGGTGCTGAACACCTGCTGCTGCAGCCCCATCGATAATCGACTTGCCCAGATCAAACTCGTTCGGTCCATTCGGGATTGTCAAGGACTTTTTTCATTGGTTATCTCTCAAGCCTTAGAAATAAAGACAAACGATTAAGGCAATAAATCGCATACCTTGTCATCCGAGTTAAGGTTCACAAACGCTCCCCATGACCCACGAAACGCAGCTAGAATCTCATCGCTGTTGAAGCCATCGGCACGGACCACCTCAGCTCCTGCAGTAGCTAGTTTTTGACTAGCCTCGGAGTTAGGGTTTCGAGTGACTGCGCGGACTTTAAATTCCGCGTTCTGGAGCAGAGACCGGGCAACAGATCCTCCTTGGTTGCCGGTAGCTCCAACAACAGTGATAATCTTTGCAGCACTCATTGTGGTAGTTAGGGTTGAAATTGTATATTTTTGGACCGTGAGATCGGCAACGCAATCGAGCAAGAGCAAGGCCAGTTAAATAGACGACAGTGTTCAGTCTTTGACACTTTGGTAAAAGCAACTGCCCTAAAGCCCCACCATTAACCCCAATTTGAGTCCTTCTAGACCTTGCGGCTGTCATTCATATAACAGTGCAGTGAAACCCACACACATGCGAAATTTGAGAGTCCCTGTCGAAAGTACAGCACGCAATGGGTGAATTTAGAAGAGGGCTTCATCTCTGTTACATCCGATTACCCCGAGAAGTACTGGATTCTTAGCGTTTCTTAGTTTGGAAATTCCATGCGTCTCGCACGTATCAAATTCGGAGGATGCCTTGAATCCCGGACTGATTTCCAATAAGCCCTAACTGCTGGGTTGCGCAAATGACCAGCCTCCTTTCCCCGGAGTTATCGGCGATTGCAAGAGGCTGTAGGTAATGGGGGTTAATCTTATATCTGGATCTATCCAAGCGATATCGCCGCGTACCTTGGTAAGATCATCCTCTGATTTGCCGTGTTGCCTTCAAAATACCCCTATCCGCTTTCAACACTTCGACCTCCAGGCCAATGACGTCTGAAGAGTTACCCGACGCGGAAAGCTATGACTCGGCCGTGAGCCGGAATGCAGGTCTTGGTCAGATTTTCCTTTCCAAAGTCATTCAGCGCCCTTCGTCAGTGGCAGTCGTCGACGGAGAGATTACCCTCACCTATGAAGAGTTGCATTCGAGGGCCGCAGTTCTTGCGCGGGAACTCCGACATGGGCCATTCATGCTGAGAGAGCCGGTTGGAATTATCGTGCAGCATGGATTTGCGGACGTCGTGACCCAGATTGCTATCCTCTATGCCGGCGGGAGTTGTGTTCCCATGGATCCAACCTTACCGGACCCCCAGATCCAAGCTCGATTGCAAAAGCTACAAACGAGCTACGTATTAGTCGACAAGACCAATTCCCAGCGAAACCTCCCATTTCAGCAGCTAGTCATTGATGACTGGAGCACGCTGCCAGACAAAACATTGTCAGTTTCGGACACAGATCTTCCCGTTCAGACCGACCTCGAGCACCGGACTCACATAATCCATACTTCTGGCACGACAAGCGAACCAAAAGCAGTGCAAATCGCGGCCCGTTCTATTCTGCAGGTGGTATCCCACGCACCATTTGAGCCTGTGCTGCCAACAGATACAGTCGCCCATGTCAACAACTCCAGTTTCGATGTCTCCCTCTTCGATATTTGGGCACCGCTACTACGTGGAGCTAGCATTGCCGTTTTGAAGAAGGATGTTCTGCTAGATTTGCCGGTAATGGCGGCGCACATTGATCGTTTCAATATCACTGTGATGGCCACAACCACTGCTCTCCTGAATTTGGCAGCATCGACATACCCCAAGGCTTTCTCAAAACTGCGAATTTGCTTCATTGGTGGAGAAGCGGCCAACGCAACTGCAATCAAGACCATTTTGACCGAAGGCCCGCCAGCAAGCCTCATCAACGCATACGGCCCGACAGAATGTTGCATTTTCTGCTTGGCCCATCGTGTCACCATGGATGATGCCCAGTCAGGGAATATCAGTATCGGGAAACCAATTGGCCGTGGTCTCGCATATATCTGTGATGAATCTGGCGAATTGGTCCCAGATGGAGAGGAAGGTGAATTGTTGATTGGTGGTGCGGGAGTGTCGCCGGGATACATAAACCAACCAGAGAAGAACGCAGCCGCCTTTATCAGTAATAAACGTGGGCGATTGTACCGAACGGGTGATATTGTCCGGCGAAGGGTGACAGACGGCCAGATTGACTACGTAGGGCGCCGTGACCATCAAGTTAAAATTCGTGGTTTCCGGATTGAGCTCGAGGCTGTTGAAGCGGCAATGTTGAAAACGGGTCAATTCTCTCAGGCTGTCGCGTTAAAGGTCGATGCCGTACCTGGCGAAGCAGCGGGATCGCTGTTGATTGCCTTTGCAGTACTGGCCCCAGGGTCCAAACGTGAGGCAGTGCTTAATGCTGTTGATTCATTGAAAACCGTCTTGCCAGACTACATGGTGCCCAGGATTGAAATTATTCCGCAAATTCCTCTTGACAACCATGCCAAGGCAGATCGAAAACGTCTTACGCAGTTGTATCGAGATCGTTGGGTCGAACAGCAGACGGTTGGCCTCAACGGCAGTGGTGAGAAATCTGAAGACACTTATCAACGGCTCGCTCGCTTGTGGTCATATATCCTTGGTCTTCCAGTATCTGCCAAAGATTATGATGCGGACTTTTTTCTCCTCGGGGCCACGTCATTACAGGCATCCCTTCTTATCAGCCAGATACGTCGGACTTTCGATGCAGAAGTCTCACTTTTGACTTTGTACGATAATTCCAGCCTTGCGAAGCTAAGTGCTATCATTGAAGAAAGCCAGGGTGGTACCACTCGAGCAGTAATATATGAACAGGATGTATGGCTGGATGACAGCAAGATGGCAGACGGACTTGGCCCGCTACCAGGCCCTGTGGTTGACTGGAAACATGAAACTGAAGGGCGTGTCTTTTTGACAGGTGCCACGGGTTTTGTAGGTGCTTTCTTTCTGGCCGACCTTCTGCACCTGCGGGATGTGCGCCAGGTTGGCTGTCTGGTACGGGCTGCAGACCCAACAACTGGCTTGAAGCGTCTTCAACGCGCCCTCGCTAAATATAATCTGTGGAAGGATTGGTTTGTGCACAAGTTGCTGCCAATATGCGGTACCCTCGAGGACCAGCATTTGGGTCTGGGGTCGCCCGAAAGGTTCGAAAAATTTGCAAATTGGACCAGCGTTATCTTCCACCTGGGAGCACGAGTCAATTACACGCAGCCCTACTCTCTTCATCGCCCGGCCAATGTGGTGGGAACAGTGAATATTCTGCGTCTCGCATGCACTGGCCGAACAAAGGCGTTGCACTATGTCTCGAGTATATCCTGCTTTGGGCCGACAGGGTACATAAATGGTTTTCAGCGAGTCACAGAAGATGAATCGTTGCTAAAGCACCTCGATGCCCTCCCCTATGACCATGGATACGCGCAAAGCCAGTGGGTTGTGGAGAATATGCTACACCGACTCATCAAGCTTAACTATCCGATCGCCGTCTATCGACCAGGCTTCATCACCGGCCATACTCAGACCGGCGCGTGCAACCCAGATGACTTCTTCAGCCGTCTGATCCACGCGTGTGCCGAAATAGGATGCTATCCATTGCTTCCAAATCAACGCAAAGAGTTTGTGCCAATTGACTATGTCAATGCCGTCATCCTGCATATAGCCTCGCTACCCGTTGATTCTGCCTTGGGCCATGCGTATCACATTGTTCCTCCGAATCGCGCCGCTTCAATCGACATGAATGACTCGATGGAGCTTGCCAGTTCATCAAATTCCGATGACGCTGGTGCAAAAGGCATTCCTTACCGAGAGTGGATTGGAGTATTAATGGAGAAGTCTCCAGAGCGGCTGCGTCCTCTGCAGCCCATGCTGACAGAGAAGGTGCACCAGGGACTCACGCGATGGGAGCTCTATGAGAATATGCCATTATATGAAACCAGCAACACGATGAAAGCTCTGGAAAGCTACCCTGGAGGGCTTCAGTTTCCAATATTAGACGGCGAGTTGATGCAGAAGTATCTCTCTTATCTCCAGTCTTGACTGATTGTCGAAGCTGATGGTGTACGAATTGGTTGAATTGGGAAGGAGCGGAAGAGTAGAAGATACAAAGGTTATGCCGATTTATGCTTGTCTGAGTAATATATACAACATTTAGTGAAAGATTTCGTTTTTTCTTTTTCTGATATATGTTTCTTCATTCATCCCACAATCTATACTAAGAACCACTCCTTGCTCAGTCTCGTCGATAACCGTCACTCAGTTTACTATGCTCTGGTTCGCCAAATGACAATGGAGAGAACGATCTCTTTCTACTCCAACTAATCCCAGATAACCACGCCAAATAAAAAAGATGACCCAATCCTATATAATAACTTCGAACATACACACCGAAAGATCGACGGAAGCCCAGCAAAGCTGAAGATATCAAGGATCATTGGAAAATCACCCCATGACTCGTATCCTGCAGCCAGGTCTACGCCACAGTCAATACACTTTTATCCTCAGCAGAGAGACACACACGGCTGTGAATCGACTCGACAGAAGCGAAGAAGATTGAAATGATAGCAGAGACGCTAGGCGCGAATCTCAACGGCAGGGACCCGGGATGGTAGAACTCCCAATCCCGACTGCTTAAAGCCATTCCACAACGTGTAGATGCAAAACTACACGGTATAATAATCCACATTCTCCACGGTTTTAAAAATAATATACTTACAGGCTTGCTCTTCTCACGGCAGACTATGCCAATGCGCACTTCTCCTACATTTACAGTACCGGCCCGCGCGGATCTGGGTTGTTCAGATTGATAAACCAACTTTTTCGGTAATGTGAATGGTCAATTACATCAAACATCCCTCGGCACGTTCTATCCGTCTTCCTAAAGTACTCGGACAGGTCGGGTATGGTGACGTCATGGATATAGATTCTCCCGAGCGCAAAACAAGCTTCTCAAGAAGACAATATTACTGGCATAAATAAAAACCAGCAGCGTACATAAGTCCAATTGAGCGCCTTTGATCGGACTCCAATGTAGGGACATTGCCCTATCAAGTACTATCGTGTCGTTGTGCCAGTGGAGCGCAGTGCATCTCTGACGACATCCGGATCCGGTTCCTTTGTTCAGCTTGCGTATATAAGAAGTCAGCGATGCAATTCGCATTCAGTTGCATACAATTTAGAGAAGAACCATGGCAGCACAGCAAGACCGGAAGCTTCCCTTTGGAAAGATCGAGCCCAACTCGGCCAAATACTTTTGGAGTTGCACATTGGGAGGTGTTGTTGGTGAGTATTCTCTTTCCTCGGACAGATATAAGGGTAATACTAACGGATAATCATGATAAGCTTGTGGTATGTTGCGCTCGCTGTCGATTGTTATCGTATCGTCCATAATTCCTGACATAACCCCGATGATGTATAGGACCAACTCACACGGCCGTTACCCCGCTCGATCTGGTAAAATGTCGTCGCCAGGTCGATGCTAACATCTACAAATCCAATATCTCCGCATGGCGTACAATTTATGCCAAAGAGGGCCTGCGCGGTGTCATCTTCGGTTGGTCCCCGACATTCATTGGATACTCCTTCCAAGGTGCCGGCAAATATGGCTTCTATGAATATTTCAAATACCTGTACGGGGACAACCTGTTTCCCAACACGAACCGCACCTTCGTGCATCTGGGTGCCAGTGCCTCGGCTGAGTTCTTCGCCGATATAGCGCTCTGTCCCTGGGAGGCCATCAAAGTGCGCATGCAGACTACGCTACCACCGTACGCCCAGAACCTGCGCGAGGGATGGAGCAAGCTCGTCGCTAAAGAAGGAATGGGCGGATTGTATAAGGGATTGTATCCGCTATGGGCACGACAGATCCCCTACACCATGACCAAGTTCGCGACCTTTGAGGAGACGGTGAATCAGATCTATAGGTCATTGGGCACGGAAAAAAACAGGTGCAGTGGACTGCAACAAACGGGTATCAGTTTTGCGGGTGGTTACATTGCTGGTATATTCTGTGCCTTGGTCAGTCATCCGGCCGATGTGATGGTCAGCAAACTGAATGCGGATCGGAAGGGTAAGCATTTCTTTTTTTGATATCTTAGAACGTTGGCTAACCTGAATAAGCTGGCGAGTCTGCAATGACTGCGGTGTCTCGAATTTACGGCAACATTGGTTTTGTCGGCCTGTGGAATGGTCTGACTGTCCGTATTCTGATGCTGGGAACATTAACCGGCTTCCAATGGTTGATGTAAGTTGCCCTGTTTGTGTTTGACGAGCAATACACTGACACAACGCAGTTATGATTCTTTCAAGGTCTTCCTTGGTCTTCCGACGACCGGTGGTCATTAGTTCATCCTAGGTCAAGCACTTTTTGGTTCAGTTTTGTTTGTATCTAGAAACGATTGATGAGAACCCAATACCATGTATTCCTTGTATTCTGCAAATCAATTTTAATTTCCCAGGGCAATCTATGTTCTTGAATGCTCTGGTCCTCACTAGGCAAACATGAAAGACGAATGGAGATCAGGGGGCATGCATGAGATTTGCTCAGTGACCGAACGAGATTTGCATCAAGAAAATATGGCACATATCGCAACCGATAACACTCACCCGATCGTGAGTCTGCTTGTAGTCACTGCCACAGCTCCTTCAGGCAACATGCCATGGCCAGGAGTGCTCCACCGAACTGGCCCTCACCATTGCTAAACTATGACTGGACCGACTCCATGCTCAGCATTGGCGAGACGGTCGATGTTGGTATCAGTTTCATTAGAAAGGCTGCTCGGGATAGTGCTAGCATTATCACCTTCCCTGAGTTGTATTCCCCTGGGTGAGTCGAACAGCCAGAGCATCTGAAATATCTCAAAGCCAACATAAACTAGAAACCCCCCCCCCAAGGCCAACGCCGAGAACAGCTGGACCGTCCACCACCTGCCAAACTACGTCAACAACTCCTTGACCATTGGTAGTCCGGAATGGAACCGGCTGATTGAGGCAATCAAAGAAGCCGGTATCTATGCTGGGCTCGCTTATTCAGAGCTCAAGGGTGACAAAATATTAATGTCCCAAACTCTGATCTCTTCCTCTGGGTGGCATGCTCGCTCATCGCCATAAACCCAGGCCATCTGGGTCTGAAAGTTGGTGCTTCAGTGATGGTTCGACCGACGGACTTAAGGATGTTGTTACTACACAGCATGGGAGAATCGGCATGCTTGAATGTGGAGACTGAGTACTCCAACCCCCTACCTTACCTACCATATGCAATATCCTAACTCCAACCACAAGGCACTTCTACCACACTACCCGCTTCATAATGTCCTCCCAATATGAAAACGTTCACCCCGGTCCCTTACCCTACCTCGCCGATCCCAATGACCCCCAATCCCTCTATTGGGAGAATGTCGTCCAAGAGAGCGCAACCGCCCGCGTCTACGTCCTAACAACCGGCGCTTACGACTTTTGTCGCAGCCATCGGTACCGTCGTCGCTTTTGCCCTGGGGGGCACTATCGCCGAGATATCTGCTAGTGCTGATATGGGCGAGACTCCGTTGTTGTATGAGTCTGCGAACACGAACACTTTCAATACGAGCAAGACGTATGATGTTGATGGGCAGGCTTCTTGGGCGATTGTCAAGGAGATTGTGGATGCTTACCCGGAGGGTATTCCGAGGATTGAGGGGGTTTTGGTCCCGCGTAAGTGGAAGTCGGTTGGTTAATTGAGGAAAGGGGAGCTTACCACTGAGCTTCTGAATGAATGGCAGTGATGTTGGTGCTCAGTAGTGATAGTGATGCTTGGTAGCTATATATATTCTGTGCCCTAGTGATAGATTGAGATTGTTGTCATACATAGCATCGTATGTCTATACATATAATGCTAGCTCAGCCATGTCAGCTATAGATAGTCGAAGCATATACACCCGAGCTCACTGGCATACTTCTTTTATCCCCCATTTCATGACCAGATGCTAGCAATATGCTGCAACATTCAGTTTCTATCACTTCTCACCGCCTTTTGATAACCACCCGGCAGAACGACAGGACCGCGATCACGGCGCCTTGAGATCTTCAACCATCCTCCTTTTTCCCAGCGTTGAGAGAGCACTCTTGCGGCCGGACATTTTTTTGATAAATTTGCATATACACGGCCACATTGGACGCACTACTAATTTCACGTGATTATCGTTCGAATCGGAAGTCAGATATTATCATTCCATCTGAGCCGCGTGCCGAGAAAGGGATTGATCTTTCCCTTTTGGTAGTGAAGGTGCGGATTCGAAGAAAACGAAGATAAAGGGACACTTATCCCTTCCACGAACTCTCAGCACATTGACACTATCCTGATCCTCGAATTCCCTAAATCACCTCTATCCATCTCCATCCTCTACGCCTACCTACGCCTCTTGTTTCCAACAAATCATCCTACGACAAAGTCTTCACCTCACCATGGAAGCACCCACAAAACCCGCCTCCACCTCCCTCCCCTCCACAAACCCACCTAGTGTCGAAGTCGCCTACAAACGCAAATGCATCGCCCTCAAAAAACGGCTCAACGAAGTCGAGGCCGAAAACGAGCTCATGCGTATCCGCAACAGACGGGGCTGGAAGTATATCCAGAAAATGCGTTTGGAATCGTGCATCCTGCTCGACCGGCTCGCCAAGGTTACCGGGATGGCAGAGGAGGCGCAGGCCGCTGGTGGTGTGACGCCGGAGTTGCGCGCGAAGGCCGCGGCTATGATGTCGAATGCGCCGACTGTGGAGGATGGGAGTGCGCCTGGGCCCGGGGCCGCTGCTGGAAACGGGGCACCATACTTAGATGATGAGACGGATGGGAGTTCGGAGGAAGCACCGCCTACAGTATGTTCTTGATTCTTGAACCCTCCGTGGACTATTACCCTGATTGATCCATGTCTAACTTAGCATAGCCACAAGACCGCCCGCTCCGCACCAAACGTCGAAATAGGCTAGCAACGTGCAAGGAAGACGAAGGTTGGGACGAGGACGGAATGGGTCCCGGCCATCCGACAGTCTGGAGGTCCCCGAAATGGCGTTCACCAATGCCACCCGCGCCTAAGCAGGAGGAATTGACGTCCTCGTTCCGCATCCAATCAGGAAGCAATGGCGGCCCGGAGTCCAGCCGTCGTCCAAGCGCCCAAGATATCCCTAAAAACAGTAATGGAAACGGTACTGCGGACGTTCCAGCCTCGCCGGCGAATGCTCCAACGACACCGATGGATATGGATACTGATACCAAGGAGCCGAAGGTTGAAGGACAGGGTTGATTTGCGCCATACATGGTGTTTGTTTCTTTTTTCTTCGCCGATTTTTCACTTCTATTTGTGTGTTTTGCTACGATCACTTCACGTTCTTGGTTCTTGTTCTTTCCTAGGTCTGGGGTCCTAATTATATAATATATATTCTCGAGTGTCATCTGTCTCTGAAATGGAACATCATCCATCATAACGCATGTCTTTTCTGTTGATACAAAAGCAGGAAATGAACATGATTACAACAAATCTGTATGCCTGCATTCAAGGATAAGAACGTTTACGGCACATGCAAGGAACTGTAAAATGTTGCTCAATGTGGTGGTTCATGTATTGTACAGTACATCCTAGACTCTCCACACCATAACTCCAGTCACCCTAGCTCAATGACACCTTGCTCAATGAGAAATGTAACATCGAATCACACAATAAAAACGAGACAGTAAAGTACGATGCAAGCATATAAGAAATGTCGAAGCAGTGCGACGAGGGGTAAAAAAAAAAAAAAAGTGGAACGTCATGAAAAGCAAACAAATCTAACTACAATACAACCTTAGTCAACTCCAGCATACAAATCAACCACAATGTTGATCGCTGCGACGAGGATCTCAGCGGCAATGAGGACGATGACTGTAACCGCAAAGTTAGCATTATCTCACTGTATCACAGCAAGAGAAGACCTACCGATCCATTCCAAATATTCGCCATGGCGATGCGTCAATTGATCCTTCAATACCGCAAGAAGATCCGCAATAACGTCCAATCGCTCGGTCAATAAGCTTACACGCTGGTCCATTTCAAGATAACTCCGGACAGCCTGGTACACCGGTTCTAGCTGCGGCTCTGCCCACATGAGCTCCGGGCTGTCGAGGACAGAACCTTGTAGGTGAATGTTGATTCGTAAGATGAACAATTCTCCGATTTGCATGTTGATCTGTCGGCGGGTGAGATTAACGCTGCCTGTCTGCGCAATTTGGGCGGGATAGGGTGCGGTGCTTGAGATGGTTTCTGAGACGATGTCTTCAAATAGGGAGGTCTTCACGGATTGGGACAAGGCGTGCGAGATGGCGAGTTTGATCATGTGGTTGCGAGGGTCGCGAAGGGAGATGAAGTCGTTGTATATCCGCGCTTGGTACTCGCGGGCGTAGTAGAAGTTGAAATTCTCGATTTGGGTGTCTTCCGGGCTCAGAATCGAGGTCGCGAATTTGGAAATGTCAGAGAGGAACCGTGATTCGTGTGCCGGGGACATTCCCCATAAGACAACCGTGCCGTAATCGAATAGAAATACTTCAGGAGTGTGAATTGTCGTATCGAAATCTTGAATCTCGTCCGTCCGTCCCGTCGACTCAACAGCACCAGCGGTATGATCACCATTATGATGTGAATCCGGGCCTTGAAGATCGATCAGATCTCTTCGAATATCATTATTGGGTACTTCGACAGCACTATCCGAATATCTGCGTTCTCCGGACAACCGATTCCCCTCTGTACCAAATCCATTATCCCCAAATATCCGTGTCCCCTTATTCTTGTCATCAAGTTCATAGTCGTACGGCGAATAAACACATTCGTCATAAAGCTTCGGATTCGCACCACGGGTATTCGATCTCGACTTGAGAAACCTAATTACCCCATCCAATCGATATGAATTCGCCGTACAATATGCCGTAACCCGGGGCAATCGGTCCCTATCCGCTTTCCCAAGTCTTGCCGCATGACTCCTCGCCGTAGGTTCCTTAATCCTTGTAATCTGCGAATAGACATCTCGCGGAAAATCACCCTCCACAACCTCTTCTTCAGCAGCCGTCTCCGGATCCGGAAGAAGCTTCAACTTCTGCGCTTTTTTAGTCGTTCGCTGCGGGCCGATTTTTGCCGCTGACGAGGGACTCGAAGGTACACTGAACGGGGCAGTTCCTTGGCTGTTACGCCGGCGGAGTTTGCTATTCAGGGCTGATAGACCGGTTGTTCGCGGCTGGACGCCATGGACGGGAGGTGAGGCGGAATGGAGCGGCTGGAGCGCCGGATTCGAGAAGGCAGCATCGCCGTATGTGCTGATTGTGGCTAGGGGGTTGAAGGTCACTGTCCGTGGTGGACGATTTGCACGCGGTGACGTACTAGAGGATTCCGACTGTTGATATTGAGGAAGGAGAGGCGTTGTCTCGGCTTTTGATGACATCCTGAATTGAAGAGAGTGGGTTGATTTATTATATAGAGTCCATTGATGATAGAGAAGGGTTTGCGACGCGGAAGAGGCGTGAGGAGAATGAATTGATAAGTGTTGGACGACGGTGGACGCTTTGGAGCTTTGGAGCTCTGCACGTGCTTCCGCCCAGCGTCCGGGCCAATCCGGATTACACAACAATTTCTATATAAGCACAAGGTCCTTGAACAAATACAACGACGATAGCAGTCAATTGTTCTTTACTAGGGTATACAATGGATTTAATGTATTTGCTGGCCCTAAAAGATAAGAATGACACCCGATTTTCCAGCGCCTTAACACCAATTAAAGACATGCTCTGTACATCAAACCTCCCACAGCTTTTATGCAGTACGAGAAGAGGAATCGAATCCTCTAGTAAAGAGCTAAGCGTCAAGTCTGTAGCCCATGTATACAGGCCCGTTACTCGATAGACCCGTAAGCCCAGATGGTTGTTCGCAATGGACCTAGGCCGTTGATCCATTGCGAAATGTTCAACACGTATGTGGTCGATTGCCCAGGTATTGAAAGCAGGGTCGAATAGCAATAGCCCGATTTGGAAGACGGACTGGTGAGTCCCAAACGACTCAACATAGCCGTCACATTCAAAGATGGAACAAATCCGGTCAGACACTATCTGCGCACAAAGCCAGATGAACCACCTGCAGTCCTTCTCAAACCGTTAACGCTTGCGGTGCTGCGGCTCTTGCTGAGCCACGTGTCTTTCACGTTACGGCCAGTTTTCGAAGCTTTCGGTGCCAGTGTGGTCTTCGCTTTCTTCCGAGAAGGACCCTCATCCAGTATGCGAATGGAAGTGTCACCCATTTTTACATCCTTTGGACGCTTCTCCTTCTTATCGAGAAACTTCAATTTGTTGGGTTTCTTCTGTGCCTGCTCGAAGTCATCGATTGGAGGTGTCGGGGGTCTTGTGGCGGGCGCGGCATTGAGGATTTCATCAGGAAGCAAAGCAGGAAGAGCGGGTCGTCGCGTGTCTTGAGTTGTTGAGCCTTGGAGAGTACCGGAGCTCTCTGATTGTACATCATCTGTCTCTTTCTTTTTCGCAGCCAACTTCGCCTGAGCTTTGCGTTGCTCATCCAGTTGTTTCCGTCTTTGCTTTTTCAATTGCTCCTCCCTGTAACAGAGTTAGGATAGGAAAAAGGAAACGAGAAGAAAACGACTGACCTCTGTCTCAACTTTTCTTGTTTCTGAGCTTCCAACTTGATCTTTGACAATTGCGCAGAGTTATCGATAGCCTCCGGGGCATCGTCGTCGCTACTCTCATCATCGTCTTCTTGATTGCCCACCGGCGCTTCCTCGTTTGGTATCTCCTCCGGCAATTCAGGCTCTTCGCTACCGAATTTGATGTGACCCTTCTTCTCTGGAGAAGCCTGTTCCTGTTTCGATTCCGGTCCCTCTACCTCCGACTCGTCTTGCGCATCTTCTGAAACTTCAGTCTCGCTCCTCCGTCGCTTGTTACTCTGACCATCCTTTTTCCCAGTCTTCATCTTCCCATTCGTAAGTGGCGCGCCATTGGTCTCAGGTTCCGTCATAGCCTTATTCCTTCGTCTTGTTGTGACCATCTTCGGTTCGTTATTGGTGGTTGCGGTAGGTCTGGCCGGGTTTGCTTCGTCGGCGTTGTGTCGCGTCAAAAGACCCTTTGCAGCGGTGACGAGGTGAGAAAACATAGAGGATCAAGGAGGTCCACTATGAATTCTGACCAGACTGGTTAACTGGATAAATATTATTGCGTATGAATTTATTGGGTAGAGAGACTCTTCCAGATGGAGAAAAAAAAAAAAAAAGCCATCCGGTGCGTTGTTGATCCGAAGGCGGTAAGGTTTTATCGCAGTATCACTTCTAATATGAGAATAACGGCTTCCAAGATTGACTGTAGAGGGTGAGAGATAAGAGTGACAATAGATCGTATGGTATGTCCTATGTAGCACGGTCCAGTATATAACGCCATTAAGTGATAGAAACCGATTAAGATCCTCATCTTTTGTACGCCCAGAACTCCATGCATGCCAATATATTTCACGCAGCCCCGTAGAAGTCGCATCGGAAGGTCGAAACTGCAATTCATCTGGTAGCAGCCATCTGTTTTCGCTCCATATGCTCCTCATTCGCATTCACGAAATCATCTTCTCCAACATCGCTCAATTCATCCCAGAACCTCCCGTGCTCTTCACCGTCATCTCCGCTCACCGTCCACATACTCTCCCTCAGACGCTTATTCCGCTCGCGATCCTCCTCAATTCTCTGCTCAATCTGCCTTTTATCCACACGCATCCCATTGGCCCTAGTGCTCCGTGGCGTCCCCGTCTTCGGCTTCCCACTGCCTTCCGGTCCTTCCTCATGTTCAAGATCAAGGGTATCGCGCTCTTTTAGAGCGGCGTCAATCTCCGCTACTGAATCGGCGGAGAGAATCTGCTTGGTTTGGAGACCACCGAGGACTCGACGGACGTGCTTCACGTTTGCTGCTCCGGAACCATCTGGTGGGACGACGGAATCGACTACTCGTAGTATATCGCGCTGCATCATTCGAACGTATGGGAGGTGATTTTCTTTGGTGGCCATTTCGCAGAAGTGCTCGATGAAGTACATGATGTTGGCTCTATTGTTCATATTATTCTAGATCGCGTTAGAACATGCATTTGGTCTTTTGGAAATGAGTGTACGAACCCTTTCAAGCTGCTCCAGAATGCACGAGTGAAGGTCCTCGTCCAAATCGCGGTATTTGAGGGCATAATGCGCGGCTTTCTGTGACGAGGTGATAGAAGCACTTAGATGCTGCAGCTGCGCTGTAAAGCGCATGCGCACCTCGAACGGATCTGCCATCATCTTGCCAGTGTGCTATGTCTAAGATGGAAGAAGCTTGTCTTGCTGTTATTGCGACAAGGGTGCGCCGTAAAGACGGCTGGGGAAGGCGGTAAGTTTTGGACGGGCAGAATATGTGGGGTTTCGGAGATATGCAGCAGGTTTCCTCCAGGATTGAGTCACGCATTGCTAGATTCTTGTTATAGGAAGGACTTTGGATGACAGTCTTTCATTGAAATAACCCACTAATTTGAAATTCAACATGGCTGCTTTGAACGACGTGACCCTCGCGTTCTTGGGCTGCGGTATGAATACCGCTATTGCCCATTAAGATAAACAACTGACTGGCATGACAAGGCAGGAAATTGCAATCCTGTCCGGTGTTCTTGCATCGATAACTGAAGCCAGAGAGAACGCATTATAGGCCGCCTCCGGAGACGTCTCTCAATTAATACCCACAAAGTTCATCGCCTGTGTCTGCAAGTCTGCGCAGTGTATCCAGGATGTCGTTAACAAATACCCCTCAATCCCAGTCAAACTCTTCCAAAACAACAACATTAGTGGAGTGAATGAGGCAGACGCCACCATCCTTGGCTGCAAGCCCTGGATGCTGAAGGAAATTCTGGACATCCCCGGCATGCCCGAGGCTTTGAAAGGAAAGCTGCTTTATCAGTATGTTGGCTGGCTGCTCCGTCGGACAAATCGAGAATGTCCTGTACCCAGACAATTCCATTACTGCTGAATAAAGATGTCGCCATGCTCGACATAGCCGCTTCGGTCCGCGATCAATAACAATCATTGAAACCTCGTCTCTTCCACTTCCTTCCGGATAAGTGGGACAAACTGTTGACTTGGATCTTCACGCCCTTGATCAGGTAGCTCATCTTCCTCCTGATAATATGGATACTTGCAGTTCGCTCGCTGGTTTTTGGGCCTAGGTTCATGGCGTTGGTGCTGGAGGGTCTTGCTGATGGTGGTGTTGCGATGGGCGTGCCTCGTGCGGAAGCACAGCTTATAGCTGCTCAGGTTATGCGGCGTATATCTGCTATGGTGCTCTGATGTTGGGCACCCATCTATGCTTAAGGAGCAGATCTGTACCCCTGGCGGGTGTACTGTGGGGGGATTGCTTGTGCTTGAGGAGAATGGTGTTAGAGGAAACATTGCTCGCTCGATACGAGAGGCTGCTGTTATCGCTATTGGGCAAGGAGTTAAGAATGTTAATGGCACGCGGCATTAGGTGTAGTCGAGCGCCCCCAAAGCATTCATGTGTTGAATAACATAGACGGTGATTAGTCATAGCATAGAAAATAGCGACGATAAATAATGACAGAATATATATCTAGCAGCCAAGAACCTCACCAGTTTTATGATCGGTATCCAAAGCAATCGCATTCGAAGCTAAAATATATTAGCCTGATAACGTGTCTAGTATCTATGTATATACATCGAAAGAAAAGGCACATGAGCAAAAAACCATTCGGAGATCAGCCCTATAATGACGGCCGCCTCTCCAAAGAACTAGCAAGGCTATTGCCATCATCACTCCCAAGTAAGCCAACCTCCTCAGCAGAAGTCGGCTGAATATGTGCGTAGCTCTTATCCTTGTGGGATTCCGCTCCATTAAGGACGGCCCAGACGTCTTTCTTCGTAAGCAAGCCCTGTAGCACACCCTTGTTGGAGAAGAGAACATAGCGAAGACCGAGTCTCTGGAACATCTGTAGGACAATCAGGAAGGTCGTGTGGCTATTAAGTGTGATAGGTGTTTGGTCCATCCATGGTCGGAGGTCGAGTGTCTCTGCCGGGTCTGCGAAGGGTTGGTGTGCGAAGAAGACTTGTGTTTCACCGGTTAAGCTGTGATTACTCTTTGTTGAATGTTTCAGAGCAAAAGAGAGCTCGTTCCGTGAGATGTAACCTAGTAGAATAGGGTTTGATGTATCTGTAACGACAGGAAAGCCGCGGTATTGTGTTGTCGCAAGAACGTTACGGAGGGTATCAATAGTGTGACCGACGGCCACGATGACAGTGATATCGTCGACAATAGTCATAACCTTGTGGGCAGGAACATCTGGAGGCGTCGTGTCATCACGATGGTCAAGAAATGGATATTCATTCAGATGAATCCACGATTCATAAATCCCACGCTTTCCAAAGATATCGCCGCACCACTTAGAGAGCATGACTGCAATCATGATTGGGATCACATAGGTCAAGGCACCTGTGAGTTCGAACATGATGACAACTATGGATATGGTCATTCTCGTGGCACCGCCCAAGGCAGCGGCAGCGCCAATGATTGCATAAATTCCTGGTGTCACGCATGGGACATCTGGCTCACAGTTGCCGAATAGAAAGAAATCCGGATATGACTCTTGCCACATCTTGAAAGCCGTTCCTAGGGCACGTCCGTAAAGGGATCCTATCGCAAAAGAAGGTAGAATGATACCCGCGGGCACATCCAATCCAAAAGTCATTGTTGTAAGGGAAAATCCGAGAGCCGCTGCCATAAGCAAGAAGGCGATCGTGGCCATCGACACTGCACCAGGTGCGCAGAGACCAAACGGATCTTCCGTGTCCGTGCCGCATTCCGCAAACAATGAATGAACGAGCTCGGAGTTTTGAGCCCGCATAAAGAGGTTGGGAAAGTTGATAAGAGCAGTTAGAAGAGTGACTATGACAACCTCCAAAACGGGACGAGCAGTGCTCTGAGATCTTCGCCATCTCGCGATCTTCAAGTTGAGCCGGATAAGAAAGGCTCCATATAAACCACCGATGATGCCTAGAATGATGAACGGGATTACCTCGAACCGATGCCATCCTCGTGTGTAAGTGACCTGGTAAAGGACAATGTCTCCAGTTCGAAACGGGTTGAGTGCTTGCAAAGTTACTGCCGCGACCATTGCGCAGACAAAACTCTGCCACATGGTCTTGTCCGGGAAATAATACGACAATTGCTGGCAATGGTCAACAGGGGGATCTCGTTCTGTTTATTTTTATAGACATACCTCCAGACTGAAGAGTACACCACCAATAGGGGCACCGAAAGCAACGGATATGCCTGCAGCCGCAGCGGCAGAAAGGACTTCGCGTTTTCTCGCTTCATTGTTGTTCAGGTTTTCGAATGGTCGCATGATAATGTTGGCACAGCAGCATGCAACATGGACAAGCGGGCCTTCTTTGCCCAGCCAAAGACCGGATGCGACAGAAAGACACTTTGAAGACATTAGTATTCAACTGCCCAAGTAGCATTGACAGCAACGCTTACCAGTCCTAGAGACTTGATCGCCAGCGTCCAAGGGCCCATGAACTGTTTCATCACGAAACCACCGAGCACTGTCTTGATTTCCGGAATTCCACTATGCCTTGCATAGATGGCATAATATCTAACCAGGATGGTGGCGCAAATTGCGAAGATGATCTGTTGCTGATAGTGAGCATGATAATCAAGTGTATGTGCGAACAAACTTCGTTACCGAATAGAAGATATAGAACATGTATTCAATTGTGAAGCCGCCGCCTTTAGAGTTGACATTCAGAGCTTTGCTCCAAGGTGTCCAATCTAGACATTTTGACATGTCTGCCATAGCCCTTCGTCAGTAACATAGCCCAAGGGATTGGCACAACAACTCACCATCGTGACCCCAGCAACAAAATACGCGGTTGAGATAGAACTTTCCGCCTCCTGGCCCATTCTTGCAATATCCTGTTTTGATGTCGGCTAACCAGTCGCTCGCGACATCAATGAATGCTGCAATAATCCCCACTGCGACACCTGTGGCTATCAACACAATCCAGACGTTGCCAGCATCAAGCAACCTGCGCAAGTGGCCCACCGCCCCTTGTCCGCCAGAATATAGCAGTCTTTTCCTTTGACGTTCTTTCGTATACTCGAAGATCCAGTCGATCGCGGTAAGGTCATCGTAGCCAACACGTCGCCCTGGACCTTCCACATACCAGTCCATCGGAGCCCCTTCTTTATGTGTATTCAAATTCCCTCCAATACTAGCCTGCACGTGGGGTGTTTCCTCTGGTGGCTGTCCATTGCGACCAAATGCGCTGCCTCCAGGGGCCGACTCGTATGCATCGTTGGAGAATAGACTCGATAAGCTGAATTTCGAACGCCGTTTTTTGTGTTTACGCTTGAACGAAATTCTAAAGATAACCAGAATGTATCAGCAACATGCGCTAATATAAGAAGATAACTTCAGCCTACGGCTCATGCGCCTGCTCGCTCAATGGTCCGTTTCCTCTATCTTGCGGCAGCCCCGACAGGTGGTCATAGTCCGAACCGAACGTCTCTGCGGATTGGGAACGGCTGAAGTTTTCCAGCCCTGACTGTGATGACGACATGGCTGGTCATGAGGGAGTAACTGTCAATAGCGACATATCTTAATAGCTCGTAGTAGTAATCACGATGCTGAAACAAAGCGACCGCATACACTACTGTATGATCGTCTCCGGAGATGAGGCGCAAGCTCCGCGCTTACATAAGGGCGGTGAGACAGACACTGTGGGGCTGTGCCACATATAGCGGCAGAAAGAAAAAAAAAAGTTGCGGCGGCCAAGAAAGGAAATTCTCGACCAACACCAATTCAGCACGGAAGAGTTGCTCACTGGCAGGTATTGAATTATGGATGGTAGACCTGCCTATGAGGGGATTCTTGATGAGTCCCGACTCTTTCAACAGCTCCCTAATGAGATCGTGGAGCTTATTCGCGCGGCTTCGGGGACTCAGTACCTGAACGCGCTTGCGGTTGGCGCATTGAAGCCGCAATGTACAGAAGGATTTTTTGCCCTATACGAACCAATTTTTGCCGACATCGCAGCACGGTGGCTGCAGTCCGATATTCCTGTTAACCAAGTCGACGTCCTTTCTGCATTCGCGCGTATTTTACCTTTTGCGCCGTACCTCCGATCATTTGCCAGCCAATACACGTTGTCTCGAGCTGGACCTCTATCGAAAGAACTAACACTTTTGCAACTGGACAACACTACCATCCGTATATTACTCCTTGCCGTCTTCCGACTTCTTTCATTTGACCTCGAAATATTTTCAAACGCCGTGTCACCGTCGCAAATCCAGTCTCTTTTCCGTCATCCAGACCGTTCGATAAGATACCTCGCCGTACGATGCTTTGCTCTATACATGCATGCGGCGGATGCTGCGACGGAAAAAATGGTTCAGAAACATGTTGGAGACGAGCCAATTGAAGGGGCATGGGAAGGCATTGCGATTGACTACCGCTGTCTTGGGCTGTGGGAGGAACGGCGATGGGAAATGCTGGAAAAGCAGGTTCAACATGCCAGGTCAACCCGGCCGGACATGGAGTGCTTGTCGCAGGCAGAGGCGCTAAGGGAGTTTTTTACTACACGGACAGGGGAAGTCTCTGGTGTTCTGATTCCGAAGCTCAACGAGGCACCAGTCCCTCCCTCAGCTGTCGTGAGAACACCGACGGCCGTTGGGAACCTACGCAAGATTGCAAGGGCCTTGCTCGACCCTCAACCTCTCTTATTAGTTGGCTTACCGAACTCCGGAAAGACGTCTTTGATAAACGACATTGCTGCAACCATGGGCCAGTCAGAATCTATGGTCACACTCCATTTGAACGAGCAGACTGACGCTAAGAGTCTTCTGGGAATGTACTCGACATCACCTGCGACGGGCTCATTTGCTTGGCAACCAGGTGTGCTAACCAAGGCTGCGCGAGAGGGCCGATGGATATTGATTGAGGACCTCAATCGCGCTCCGTCTGAAGTCATCGGTCTCATTCTCCCAATCATCGAGAAGGGAGAGCTCACTATTGCTAGTAGGAAAGAACGGATCAAGTGCGCTGATGGATTTAAGATCATTGCGACAATGAAGTCTTCTTACAACATCGCTGGTGAAGAAGTTGCGCCGGCTACTACTATCCTTGGGAGTAGACTGTGGCAGCGGGTACAGATCGATTCTCTTTCCATTGTCGAGATGCGGGATGTGATCATGCAGAAGTTCCCTCTGCTTGAGTCTCGTGTACCTGTTATTATGGACGTCTATCAACGACTTTGCTCGGCGTTCCATGGGAACCTTGCTGTCCGGAGCTCGCAGGGGCGGACACCAGGTTTCCGCGATCTCATCAAGCTATGCAGCCGGTTGCATAGACGCTTGGAGCGTCTAGGTGCCAAGACGGGCTACGAACCCACTCCCGAAGGCACTGAAGACGAAATATTCTTGGACACCGTTGATATCTTCCTCAGATACATTCCCGAGAAGTCCATGGAAAGCTCTCTGGCGGCTGTCGTGGCCGAAGCGCTTCATATGTCTCCCCAGAGAGCAAGTTTTGCTCTTAATGAACGGACCCCTGCGTATTCGGATCAAGGTAGCAACTTGGTACTTGGAAGAGAAAACTGCCGAAAGATGAAGGTTCCGAGTACATCAGCATCCAAGCTCGCGGCTGCATCTTCCCGATTCGCTTCCACTCGGTCCGCTCTGAAGCTGATGGAACAAGTTGCTGCTTCGGTGCAGATGGCTGAACCTACTCTCCTCGTTGGTGAGACGGGTATTGGAAAGACGACAGTTGTCCAACAGCTCGCGACATTGATGCGACAGAAACTGACTGTTGTAAACTTGTCGCAACAGAGTGAAAGCTCTGATTTGCTGGGTGGTTTTAAACCAGTCAACATCCGTACAATGGCGGTCCCAATGTTGGATGAGTTCACCACACTGTTTGAGTTGACATTCTCGGCAAAGAAGAATCAAAAATTCTTATCGTCAGTCGCCAAGAGTGTTGCGAACGGGAATTGGGCACGCTTGGTGAACCTCTGGCATGAAGCTGTTCGCTTGGCTGAAGGTGTGTTTAATGTCAACCGTGCTCCAGGTGGTGACGAGCAACCAAGCAAGAAGCGCAAACTTGATTCGCCAAAATATCAGCTCCTTCGACAAAGATGGGAACGGTTTACAACTCAGCTCGGTGACTTCGAAGCCCAGGTGTCCCAAGGAGATGCCAAGTTTGCCTTTGCTTTCGTCCAAGGAAAGATTGTACGGGCACTCCGGAATGGAGAGTGGGTTCTCCTCGATGAAGTAAACTTGGCATCGCCAGATACTCTTGAAAATATTGCCAGTCTTCTCCATCACGGCAGCGAAGGATCGCCTTCTGTTCTGCTTTCCGAAGCTGGTGACGTTGAGAGGGTGTTCGGCCATCCTGACTTCCGGATTTTCGGTGCCATGAACCCTGCTACAGATGCAGGGAAGCGTGATCTCCCTCCCGGCCTCCGCTCGCGTTTTACTGAATTCTACGTACACTCGCCTGATAATGACCTTGATGATTTGTTTGCCCTTATTCAGAAATACCTCGGAGACTTGACAATAAGCGATTCGCGGGCTGTGCCAGATCTTGCACAGCTCTACATGGAGACCAAGAAACTCAGTACCGACAACAAACTTACCGATGGAGCTGGTCAACGTCCACACTTCAGTATCCGTACCCTTGTTCGCGCCCTTATCTATATCGTCGACCATGCCCACATCTACGGATTGCGCCGTGCAATCTTCGAGGGGTTTTCCATGAGTTTCCTGACCATTCTGAGTCAAGATTCCGAGCGGTTATTGATGCCTCTTTTGGAGAAGTACATTTTCAGCAATACCAGAAATGCAAGAGCCCTTCTTGGACAGACGCCGCGGCCCCCGAATGACGGCAATCGTTATGTGCAATTCAAACATTATTGGATGCGACAAGGACATTTGGAACCAGAGCAGCAACCCCATTATATTATCACTCCCTTCATTGAGAAGAACTTGAAAAATCTGGTCAGAGCCAGTTCGACTCGCCGGTTTCCAGTTTTGCTGCAGGGTCCAACGTCCGCTGGTAAGACAAGTATGATTGAGTATCTCGCGAAGGTTTCGGGGAACAAGTTCGTCCGTATCAATAACCACGAGCACACGGATCTGCAGGAATATCTTGGATCGTACGTGTCTGGCGAGGATGGGACCCTTCGTTACCAAGAAGGTATCCTGGTAGAAGCGCTCAGACATGGTTATTGGATTGTCCTCGATGAACTCAACCTTGCGCCGTCCGATGTTCTGGAGGCTATGAACCGACTTCTCGATGATAATCGTGAACTCTTTATACCCGAGACCCAGGAGGTCGTTCACCCCCATCCCAACTTCATGCTCTTCGCTACACAAAACCCCGCTGGTCTTTACGGTGGCCGAAAGGTGCTGTCTCGTGCTTTCCGAAACCGTTTCCTCGAGCTGCACTTCGACGACATCCCGGAGAATGAGCTGGAATTCATTCTCAAGGAACGGTCCCAAATCGCCCCTTCGTTTTGCGCTAGGATCGTGACTGTTTATCGAAAGCTGTCCGTACTGCGTCAGACAAACCGACTTTTCGAGCAAAAGAACAGTTTCGCAACCCTGCGTGATCTCTTCCGGTGGGCTCTCCGGCCAGCAGACGACCGTGACCAGCTTGCTGTCAACGGTTTCATGTTACTCGCCGAACGTGTCCGGAACCCGCAGGAAAGAGCGGCCGTCAAAGGTGTGATCGAGGAGGTCATGAGAGTGAAGATCGACGAGGATATCATCTATAGCTCACGATATTTGGAGAAGTGTGCTCAAGGTGTGATGCAGCTTGCGCCGGGCATTGTGTGGACTAAGGCTATGAGGCGACTTTTCGTACTCGTTTCCAAGGCAATTCAGAATAACGAGCCCGTTCTTCTCGTTGGTGAGACTGGATGCGGAAAGACTCAGCTTTGCCAGGCCATTGCAGAGGTGTATGGGAAGGAGCTGTTCGTTGTCAACGCGCACGTTAACCTGGAGACGGGCGATCTCATCGGAGCACAGAGGCCTGTGCGAAACAGGTCAGCGATCGAGAAGCAATTGTCCACTGATCTTCGAACAGTGCTCGGGGAGAGCGCGCCAGAGTCGGCTTCACTTGACGAGTTGAAATACGGCTTTGCGGCATTGACTGCAGAACAGTTGACCGCGTATGATCCGGAAGTGCTCCGGCGCGTCCAGCACAACATTGCCCGGTCTAACGCGTTGTTTGAATGGACCGACGGAAGTCTCATATCCGCAATGAAATCAGGACAGTTCTTCCTTCTTGATGAAATTTCACTCGCCGATGACTCGGTGCTGGAACGCCTCAACAGTGTCCTGGAGCCTCAACGGTCAATCCTCCTTGCCGAAAAGGGACCTATTGACTCTATGGTGGTGGCCGATTGCGGGTTCCAATTCCTCTCGACAATGAACCCTGGTGGTGACTACGGTAAGCGTGAGCTTTCCGCCGCTCTTCGTAACCGTATGACCGAAATTTGGGCTCCGCAGCTGTCCGAAGACGAGGATATCTTGCCCATTCTCCAAAAGAAACTCAGTCTGGGGCAGGAGGAGGTTTCCAAGGCGATGTTGCAGTTTGCTAAATGGTTCAAATCGACGTTCCAGAGTTCCTCGACAATTTCTCTTTCAATCCGTGACCTCCTCGCCTGGGTCGACTTCGTGAACAAATGCCAAACTTCGGATCCCCTGTTCGCAATTGTGCAAGGTGCTGCGATGGTCTTCATCGATACTTTGGGTGCGAATCCTGCCGCGATGCTCGCAATGTCGGTGCACGATTTGGAGGGCAACCGCCAGCGGTGTCTTGACAAGCTGCAAGATCTGTTCGCCGTCGACGCATCTGGCATCTACTGGCAAAAGTCAACCGTTACCGGGAAGGATGGGTACCTGCACATTGGTCCTTTCGATCTCCCTGTTGATGGCGATGCGACGCCAGACCCTGATTTCATCATGGATGCCCCGACCACTATTGCCAACTCGGTCAGGATTGCTCGCGGTCTACAGTCGTCTAAGCCGATCCTTCTCGAAGGTAGCCCAGGTGTCGGTAAAACCACACTTGTCGCCGCTCTGGCCAAGGCTCTCGGAAAGCCTCTCACCAGGATCAACCTTTCCGAGCAGACGGACCTTACAGACCTGTTTGGTTCCGATGTTCCTGTGGAGGGAGGCGATGTTGGCCAATTCACCTGGCGCGATGCTCCTTTCTTACAGGCAATGCAACGCGGTGACTGGGTTCTTCTCGATGAAATGAACTTAGCTTCGCAGTCTGTGCTCGAAGGTCTCAACTCTTGCTTGGATCATCGTCAATTGGTCTACGTTGCAGAACTCGATCAGACTTTCAAGAGGCATCCCAACTTTGTTCTGTTTGCCGCGCAAAATCCTCATCACCAAGGTGGTGGACGGAAGGGTCTTCCAGCATCTTTTGTCAACCGTTTTACTGTTGTGTATGCGGATAGTTTCACCGACACCGATTTAAAGAGAATTTGCGCGAGACTCTTTCCCGGAAGTCCACAAATGCAGACTGACAGGTTGGTTGATTTCATCTCATTGCTGAACATTGCCATCACTCAGGAGCGCCGACTTGGAGCCGTTGGCGGCCCTTGGGAAGTCAACCTTCGTGATATCCAAAGGTGGCTTCAACTGGCAGACCGTGGTGAATTGCAAATTCCAACAAGCAACTTCCTCGATGTCATAATCGCCCAGAGATTCCGGAGCCCGGAAGATCGAGAGATGGTATCCAAGCTGTACAAGCGGATTTTCACTGATGCGCCGACAAATGCCAAATGCTACTATCACAACCTGACGCCCGAGTACATGCAAGTCGGTCTCGGGACTATGCGGAGAGATCGTCTTGTGCAGCGGACGCCAGAGCCCCAGATGAAGGTCCTTCCTAGAGACTTGTCTATTCTCGAGTCGCTTATGCTTTGCATAGAGCAATCATGGCCGAGTATCTTAGTTGGATCCACTGGTTGTGGCAAAACGACACTTATCAGGAAGGTTGCTGCCGTGAACGGTGCTCAACTGGTAGAGTTGGCGTTGAGCGCTGACACCGATACGATGGATTTGATTGGTGGGTTTGAGCAGATTGACCACAACCGAGAGGTCTCTTCCCTTGTGCAGGAGATTGCGCGGTTCATTCAGCATAACACAATCTCCGCCTATACATCGGACGGAGGTTTAGACTCGATCCTGCCGTTCCTTGAGCTTCATGAGATGATCCAAAGCTCCGATATCTCTCTGGAAACGCTATGCTCTGCCCTTTCCACCTTGCTCCGGTCCTACCAGGATCCAACACTCGAACAATTCCTCTCACGCGCCCGGGATTTGTTTAACCTCTCGAAAAATTCAGATAAGATGAAGGTCGGCTTCGAATGGACAGAAGGTGTTCTGACCCAGGCCGTTCAGCATGGATACTGGGTTGTTCTCGACAATGCCAACCTGTGCAATCCGTCCGTCCTCGACAGGTTGAACTCTCTCACTGAACCGAACGGAACCCTCATTCTGAACGAACAGCGTACAGAGGATGGATCTGCCCGCACCATCACACCGCATCCGAACTTCAGACTCTTTCTGACAATGGACCCTCGTCACGGCGAGTTGTCCCGTGCCATGCGGAACCGATGTGTCGAGATCTGCTTCTTGCCTCAGGAGACCGACGATTACAGGTCCACGATTGGACCAGCCTACACCTGTGAGTCGTTCTTGTACCGTCTGCGGACTGCCTGGAACTTCGAGTCCCAGCCGGGTGACGAGCAGCTGGCCGGAAAGTCGTATGAAGTCCGTCTCGACCATCTTTCCGCTCGGGATCTGGCTTACCTGCAGCACTCAGTGAGTTCTTCTTTGCCATGGAATTCAGAGTCGTTCACACCAATACTCCACCGCTATCTGTCGCTGGTACGCGACAATGCTCACTGGAAGGCACTGGAGCAACTTAAGGCACAAGTGGTTCTGGGGAGTGCACCTCTCGCCATCCAGGGGGAGTCACAACCATTGCACCCTCTTGTCAATGAGCCACTGGCTTTGATCTCGGGATCGAACGCGCCTCTTCCTTCGCTTACTTTGTTAGCCCGCCTTCAAGAGTGCAAGCTGGACCTTTACTACCTAAAGCAAGGTTTGCAACGGGCAGACGAGTCTGGGAAGCTTCTCAAGCCAAGTGAAATGACTCGATTGGAGCGTTCCCTTGCATCCAAGCGGATACCCGCGTTGATGAAGGATGCAACGCAACCTGTTGGATTTTTCCTTTCCGACTGCGGCCAGGTGTTGTATGATTTCATCCAGCAGCTGGATCACCAAGTCTTCCAAGTTCCAGCCGTAGCATCTGCTATCCGAGCCGTTGTCGATTTCTGTGCCGACATTTTCAAGGTCAGCGGGGTCAAGCACGTAGATGAGGGAGAGTTCCAGATCTATCTCCAAATCGGAAGGGAGCTGTGCGGCGCTCTTTTCAACTCTTCGCCCTTCTTTCAGCCTTTGGCGGTTGCCTTGTCGCAACACCTCAGTCGTTTCCAGGCTGAGTGGGCTTTGACGACAGGTCTCAGCATGCAGAAGATTTGGGACGCTTGGAGGCCTGCAACACCTGCGACCCGAAGCCAGTTGGAACTGGTCATGCAACTGGAGGCCGTGGCCCACAAATTTGGGAATCTCGCCACCAAAACCCGCCTTGAATTGTCCCAGTTGAGTCGTGTGCGGAACTCGCTCATCGACGCACAACGGGCTATCCTCATAGACGGTGCCGATGGAGAACTGCTTGTCGAGGTACGTCTGGTTGATATTTAATCCCGCAATAATGGTAGACCGAAAAACTAACAACATGCGCAGAGTCTCAAGCAGACAGTCACGGAACTAACAAGCGCCGTACGCCACACCGATTCCTCCCAGTACCCATACTTTGCAGGGGACTTTGAGGCGTTGTGCCAATACCATGATATTTCTTTAGACAGGAAGGAGGCGGATACCGTTATCGGATCTATTATGCCTCTCCTCGCTGGCCGCCCCGCGAGACCTGTTGATGCTTCAAACCTTCAAAGTGAAATCCCAGGTGTTCTGCATAAGTTGGCTCAATTATCTGGGTCTGGCGACTCGACAACACTGGCGCCTGCAATGGGCGGCACTACTTCCCTGTCCTTGCTCGAGAAGGTCGTGTTCGTTGGAACTACCAGCTTGGGTCAAATGGAGTTCCTGGAGGCAGAAAAGCAGGCACTTTCCAAGGCTGTTGCATTAACAAGTAATGAAATCGCCATGGACCAGGCGAAGGTTCTCAGGCAGGCATTGGCAAGGATAGCTCTCGAGTCTGTAAACCTTCACAGGGAGTTGTTCGAGCCGCAGTCCTTTGAGTACATGCTTACTGTCCTGCGGACTATTGAAAAGCAGGGCTCGTATAATGACTGGCAGCCGTCTAATTGTCGCCTCGAGAAGAGCCTGCAGAATGACCATTACTTTAAGGCATTCGCGGAACAAGCGCTTCCTGGCCTCGTATCGACCCTTGTGGTTGGTGCGCAGAACCAACAGGACAATATACGGAATGCTGGAGTAGCAACTATCGAACTGGCAACCATATTACTGCGTCTTTATGTGCCCGACAAACCTTTCGATCCCTCGCTTGGCCTGGTCGTCCAGCGCAAACGGCATGCTCAGCGTGTATCCGAGCTTAGCACCAAGTCTGAAGCCATCTCTTCATTTGAAGTCGGCTTTACCGGACAGAGTTCGAACATGCGCTACGAGATCTTGCAAGGCGAACTACGGGATCTAGGAGCAGCACCACCGCCTTCGTCTGTCACTCGACCACGGAATTCTTCGATCAGCCTCTTGCAAGGCGAGTTCTCTAACCTCATTACCTCCGTGCTCGACAGATTCCCAGAGACTATGGTCACGAATGACGATTCTATGAAGACCCAAGAAGTGAAGCTTCTTCGCGACAACGTTCAGCAGCTGAGCCGTCGTCTAAGCACACATTACCGGTCTTACGATGACATCACGACACCTGTTGTTCGTTTGCTCCAGGTCTTGGATCTTGGAATGTTCCTGGCTTCAAGCCAATCTGGCGAGGCCCAGATATTAAAGGCAGTCAGTGAGATCACGCCGTTCCTCGGTGGTGTCATCCACCCGGAGTCGACTTTGGTTGGCGCAAGACCTTCACCTAGCTCAAATCGTGTACTCGATATTAGATTCCATGAGCTGTCGTCCCTGGGAGTCGCAGCAAACGCAGACTTCACGGTTCTTCAAGGTCAAAATGGAAGAGATGCTCTGCGTCGTATTTTCGAACAGTTCCACTCCTTGTGGAAGACAAAGCTTCGCGAAGACCAAGAGGAGCAAGCGCAAAAGAGCAATCTGTACCAATACCGCGGTTCTTGGGAAGACGAAGAGCAAGTGGATGAAAGCGAATTACGCGAGATGTTCCCTACGTACGACAGCGACGCTGTGGAAGAAGGCAAGGAACCGAACCGTTTCGACCCCAAAGCAATCTCTCACCGGCTCGCTACGCTGCACGCGAAACTCTTCGAGTCTAACGACACGGAACGAACGCTGTCGACATTCATCAAGGAATCTGCTCATCTTCTGGGAACTCTTTGGTCAGAGAGCAAGACTGCGATTTCGCCGATCCACCCCAAAGAACATCTCCCTGGTGTGCTGTTACTGCTTGACGATATGACTTGCGGAGAACCGCAGAAGTACAACTTCTACACGGACTCGAACCTCACAGAAGCCCGGAAACTCATTGCCTTGACAGTCTCTGTGCAGTCGCGTTTTATTCAACTCCAGACCGCATGGCCTGATCACGCGGTGCTTCAGGACGTTATTCTGTACTGCAAGGAGATCTTCCAGTTCAAGCACTCTGAGCCCGTTGCCAAGTTCCTTACAAAGGTCGAGAAGCTGCACGGACTTGTCCATGAATGGCAGCTTGTAGCCAGTCGGGAATATTCCGCCGCCTCGCTCTACGATGAACTGACAAGTACGATCATCAACTGGCGGCGTCTCGAGCTGTCGACATGGGCTAAGCTTCTGGACATTGAGAAGGAGAAGTGCGACCAAGATGTGAGTTCGTGGTGGTTCGTCGCGTACGAAGCAATCATCGCTGCTCCACTGCAAATGGCAGAATCCGGCGAGGCGGATATGGGTGGTCACATCCAGGAGGTCATCGCAACCCTTGAGCAATTCTTCCTCTCGACAACACTGGGGCAATACAGCGAGCGTCTACGTCTCGTTGCTAACTTCCGGTCTTTGCTATTGCTCTACGTTCAAGACTATCCTTCCCTGGGCCGGCTTGTTTCGGGTCTGCAGAACTTCCTCGACCACTACAAGCCGTTCGAACCTCTCGTCAATAAACTCCTGGTCGAGAAACGCGCTGGTCTCGAGAAGGATATCAAGGAGCAAATTCAACTGGCTAGCTGGAAGGACACCAACATCGTTGCCCTCAGGGAGAGCGCCAAGCGTTCCCACCACAAATTGTTCAAACTTGTTCGCAAGTACCGTGAAGTCCTTGCACTGCCTGTTCAATCGACCCTTGAGCAGGGAATGTCTGAGTACAATGAGGAGCCTAACATTGCTCCTGCTCACACTGACTCTCTGCCTACAGCTGTTATTCCGGAAGCGCTGGATATGTGCCAAAAGGACAGCGCACTGTGGCTTAACCGGGCACCTCGGTTCAAGAACACGGACACCACAGTAGTCAACATGACGCAGCTGTACACGTCCATGCCTTCTGAATTCGACATCTCCGAGGACATTAGTAGTTTTGTTGGTGTCGTCATTGATGGCATCAATGATTTCAGGTCCCAGACGCCGAAGATGCTGACCGAAGACAATAAGGAGGATGTTCAGCACCTCAAGGTTCAGAAGCGTCGTTTCTTCGCCGATACTCTTCGCCAAATTCTGGAAATGGGCATCAAGCGCAACGCTAGCACCAGCTTGCTCGAAACGCAAGCCTCTTCTGCTCAGGTCCTTGCTACGATTGCTACCCTCGACGTCAACCCTATATCGTCGCATTTGATCCAGAATGCTAACTCCTACTTCCATCGATTCTTGGATCTATTGCCTCGTACTCGCCAGGCATCGCGACACTACTCCGAGGAGCTTAGCAATGTTGAAGCGTCAAGAGGTATGGGCTCTATTGAGCACCTCCTCTTTACCATTCGGAAGCAGAGAGGTGTCATCTCTCCCGCGCTCTCGAATCTGAGCTCCTTCAAGTATACTATCACAAAGATGTCTAATCTGTGGCAGTCTGGCCTCAAATCACTTTCTGCTTCTCCACGGTCCGCGGCTGAATGTCAGGACTTGTCGAGAATTGTCACGTGGTTGATTCCTATTCTTGGAATGGCTGCGGAGATCGTCGAGGTTCATTCCAGATTCTCTGGTATCGACGCAAAGGCCATTTCCAAGGGTCTCCGAGCATGGAAAGCCACATCCGACCGCCTGCACAAGTCTTTGGTCGGCCTTCCTGAACTGCCATCCGGTGTTTCCTCGCAGCAACGTCAAGCCCTTGTCGAGGAGTCATGGTCCTGCCTTAACCAACTGATCACCGACCTTGCAAAATGGACTTCTGAACGCCCTGACCTGTCCTTCGCACTGGGCCAGATAGCTCCCTGGATCAAGACGAAGACTGAAACAACCATGCAGCAGGACGGAACGGTAGTGTTGACCGTCCAAGACTTTGACGCCAGCCTCCTCACTGCTGTTGATAAGATACTCGTCGGTCTCCAAAAATTGAAGGAAGTGCCAGCCGCACTCACCTCCGAAGGCACCTTGGCACGCAGTGACGAGTTCTTCAGCCGCACAATCAAGGCTATCCGCTTGTCTGAGATCAGCTCGTCTCTCGAGTCTGTTCTGGACAAGTTGCACGCTGGAGCCGATATCCCCTACGCATCCGCATTGATCGCAAGTATCCTCCCAATTACGAACAAATACTACCTCATCTGCGAAGACCTGATCAACCGTTTCATCTCTGTTCACCGGGAGACATGCAAGATGTCCTACGTTCTCGCCAAGTCCTTTACGACGATTGCATCTGAGGGCTTCTGTCAACCTGCTGAGGCATCTACGGGCGAAGAGAGCAAATCCGGTCAATTGGAAAGCGGCACGGGTCTTGGTGACGGTGAAGGTGCGGAGGATATCAGCAAGGATGTTGGTGATGATGAGGATCTTTCGGAGCTTGCGCAGCAGCAGAACGAGGAAGCTAAGGAGAATCAAGAGGACTCTGGAGATGCAGTGAATATGGATCAGGAGGAAATGCAGGGAGATTCGGGTGAGCATAAGGAAGGTGAAGAGGATGAGGAGAAGGATGAAGATGGCGACGAAGGAGAAGATGACATTGATGAGGAGGTTGGCAGTGTCAACGACCTTGATACCGATGCGCTCGATGAGAAGATGTGGGATGGTGAACATGACGAGCAGCAGAAGGAAACTGAGACGCAAGAGGGCAAGGGTGCCACTGAATCGGATGAACAGACCGCAGCGGATAAGGAGCAGGAGAAGAGGGACCAAGAACAGGGTGAGAAGAGCAAAGAAGGGGAAGAAGAGGAAGAAGAGGAAGACGAGGACGAAGAAGCTCCGGATGATGAGGGCGAGGCTGTTGGACGGGAAGACATGGATGTCACTGACCCGCACGCGAAGGAGGAAGAAGCGCTTGATCTCCCCGAGGAAATACAACTCGATGGAGAAGATCAGGGTGGTGAAGATGAAGGTGAAGATGATGATGGAATGGATGAGCTTTCCGACATGGGTGCGGCACCCCAGGAGGAACAGGCTGAGCAGCAAGGAGAAAACGCCGAGGAAGACGACGCCGATATGGACCAGGAAGCAGAGGAGCAAGGAGAAGGCGAAGGCGAGAACGAGGAAGAGGAGACTGAGGATGCTGAAGCCAATGAAGCCGAAGGCGACGACGAAGCCAATGCCCCTGGTGAGGATGAGGAGCAACCAGAAGAAACCGACTTCCTCGCTCAGCGCGACGAGAACGAAGCCTCGGGAGAAAACGTTGCTCCTAGCGAAGCTGTCAATGGAGGTCTCGGCACCGATCAAGACCAGAACCAAGAAAAGGGTGCATCCGGCGACGCTCAACAAGAAGATGGCGCAGCGGATCCTGCCAACACCGAGCAGCAGACCGGTGCTGCTCAGGACGGCGAAGACAACAAGCGAAGCCGTGACGCGGGTGGTGCGGACGATGACATGAATTCCGAGAAGCCTGAGATGCAGGCGTTCAAGAAGATGGGCGACATCCTGGAGCAATGGCACCGTCGTCAGAAGGAGATCATGGAATCGTCGAAGCAGGAAGACGAAGCTGAACAAAAGCTGCCTGAGGATACCGACATGGCAGACGCTGACTTCGAACACCTCGCGGACCAAGACGACGTCGCTGACACGCAAGCCCTTGGTCAAGCTAGCGAAGAGCAAGCGAAGGCCCTCGACCAGAACAAGGGCGTCGAGTCTGATGTCAAGCCTACCGACGAGACTTTGCCCGACGTGTCGAACGACCAACAAGAGGATCTCCATGAGAACGAGCTTGAGGACGAGATGCAGGTAGACAACGACGCAAGTCCCACGGAACGAGAAGGCGCAGGTGCCATGATTCCTGGTAACGCTCAGACCCAGGAACGGACAACCGAGTCCCTTGGCCAGCAAGACCTCAAAGAGGAGTTGGACGAGGTGGATTCCCATCTTGCTGCAATCCACCTGTCCTCCTCCCTGCCACCACTCACACCGCGGGACGAAGCCCAACGCCTCTGGTCACACTACGAATCTGCCACCAATGATCTCTCCCTCTCGCTCACAGAACAACTCCGTCTCATCCTCGAGCCAACCCTCGCAACCAAACTCCGCGGCGACTTCCGCACCGGAAAGCGTCTCAACATCAAGCGCATCATCCCCTACATTGCCTCCCAGTACAAGCGCGACAAGATCTGGATGCGCCGCTCCATTCCTTCCAAGCGCAACTACCAAATCATGCTCGCCGTGGATGACAGCAAGTCCATGCTAGAAAGCGGCAGCGGCCAACTTGCCTTCGAAACCCTCGCCCTCGTTGCAAAGTCTCTCAGCATGCTTGAAGCAGGGGACCTTTGCGTCCTGGGCTTCGGTAATGAGGACCACGTCCGTGTTGCACATGAATTCGGTAAACCGTTCTCCTCGAGTGCGGGCACGGAGGTCTTCCAGCACTTCAGCTATCAGCAAACCGGCACGAATGTGCGCAAGCTGATCGCCGACTCCATCGCACTTTTCCGCGAGGCGCGCTGGAAGCAATCTCCCGGTTCTGGTAGCGCTGACCTATGGCAGCTGGAACTGGTCATTTCCGATGGTATCTGTGAAGACCACGATACCATCCGCCGTCTTGTGCGCCAGGCTCAGGAGGAGCGAATTATGGTCGTCTTTATCATCGTGGATGCTATCAAGGGAAGCTCAATCTTAGATCTCAGCCAGGCGAGCTTTGAGCCGGATGTTGAAAGTGGGACTGGGGAGATGAAGTTAAAGATGAAGAGGTATCTGGAGGGTTTCCCGTTCCCTTACTATTTGGTTGTGCGTGATGTGAGAGAGTTGCCTGCTGTTTTGGCTACTGCGTTGAAGCAGTGGTTTGCTGAGGTTGTTGATGTTTCTTCTTAAAAGCATTTGCATGCTTGTTCGGGATTGAAAAGATTAAAGAAAAGTTTTTTTTTTCTTTGTTTGTTTGTTGTCTGCTATGTAAATAAGCATCGAAAGCAATGTACATGATATGTTCAATATGGAATGATATTATCTATGATTAGCTGTGTCCCAGATTGTAGGCGTTTGTAGTAGAATGATTGTTCATAAGTCATTAGAAGTTTATGTTGTACAATATTAAACCAAAGTATACGATGCAACTTGACATAAAGCCAAGCCATATCACCATCCATACTTTGACCCAGCTTCTTTCTTGTTCCTCCGGCCAGTCGCAAAGCTTTCCTCCAAAGCTTCCCGCTGATTGCTGGCGGCATTGACCAACTGTTGCAATGTGTGCTTTCCTGGCGCGATTGCCCGGACAGGATTGTGCTGAGCTGCGGCAAGATCTGTGGTCTGCGCCATTTCCTGGTTGGCAACATACTCTGCGTCTGTGTTGAAATTGAGGATCCGGGCATTAGACGTATCTGCATGACGTCCGAATAAATGGCGTCGTTGCGCACGGGAAAGATTGAGGTCGTTTGCGATGTTATCAAGGGTTTGGGGTTGTTGCGTTGCTGCAGTTGAGGCAGCTGGTGTCGTAGTGGCTTCAGCTTCTAGTGCGGGGCCTGCTACAGGTGCATCGGGTGTTGTGTTATAGACCAGCGGCTGGTAGGTCGTGCTTTGAACAGGGCCATTCAAGGGAGCTGTTGCGGACGAGTCTTCGGAGGAAATGGAGAAAAGGCTGACTTTGGGCTTTGACGCAGGTGGTGGAGGGGCTTGTTGTGCGGGAGGTTGCTGATGTAGCTTGGGTTGTTGTGGAACTGGCTTCGATTCTTCGGCAGCAGGCAAAGAAGGTGTAGGGGCCTTGGGAGGCTTTTTCTTCTGATTCCGTCCCACAGAAAGCGGTTTGAACATCATCGCGTTGCCCTTTAGCTTTACCTCTCCTTCCGGCTTCTGGGGGGTCTTGGTTTCTGCAGCATCTCCTGCTTCAGCATAATCCTCAGCTTGTAGACTTCCCGCCTTAGGAATATCCTCATCGTCGCCCTCGCCCAGAGCCTGGTTATGCCGCATCTCCGCATCAGCCGAGCGGTCGAATCCCGGAGCTGCACCTGTCTTCAAACTAAAAACCTTCCGCGCCGCCGGTCCAGCAGGTTTCTTATCCTTATCCGCCGTAACAGTCTTCCGTTTCGGAGCTGGCAACATCGCGTTGAATCCTGAGAAAGCTCCTCCACCTCCACCTATCCTGGGTTTCTTCCGCGCCGGTTCATCCTCGCCTTCCTGGTCACCATTCGCAGTCTCTGGTTTTATTTCTGGTAATGCGACACGGATTTTGCGAGGGTTGCTGCGGTCGACGATGGACGAGAAGTTTGCGCTGGAGGCTTGTTTGGGGGGGTTATTGGCGGGTGCGGGTGCGGGTACAGGCTGAGGGACGGTATTCTTCTGCTGACGTTGGGTCACATTTTCCTGCTCGGAATCTGAGGCTTTTGAGTCGGAATAATTGACGAGAGCCATTGTGTGGGTGAGTTGGGGGCGTTTGCAGTTCCGATGATGGAATTCGGAGATGAAATTTGGACCCGGGCGGTGACGGCGTTTTGCCACGGTATCTCTATCATCTATACTATTTAGGATCACATTCAATAGCTGTCTCATGCTTCCTCTTAGTACTTCCAGCCAGCACATTGAGCTCGCATTGCTTGATACAGTCCCTGCAAAATTACCAGATGTCCAGCATTTCGGTCCGTCTACTATGTTTTCTGTAACTCTCCTGAGGAAAATAAGCTGCTTGTTTGATACCGGAAGGCTTTATATATCTGACCCATCCAGTATCTACAGATGGGACACACTCCAGGTACTTTAACTAAAGCAAGGCTTATTCTGTGGCATCATCATCACCAGTAATTTGCCAAACCTAGTTCATCTACGAAACCCAACCCCTAGAGCTATGCACGCAGGAACCGCCTGGAGTACGCACTATTAGCGGTAACATCAGTTTCCAAGCCATGCATACCGCTGAGGTCTAAGTCCCTGTCTTCTAGGTTACCAGAGTGCTCATGAGTGCGAATGCAACAACCGCAAGCGGTGGTGCAGTGCCCTCTATCTTCTTACAGCATCTGCAACCTCGCGCGCAACAACCTCCACGACCAGCACAGTCCTGTTGCAGGAGTGTGCAAAGATACCAATCTGGATCCTTTCTGCATGTCTTGAAAGCTCGCTCCAGCGTTCCAACAGATATACTCCCTTCCAGTTCCCAGAGTCTCTGCGCGCGAGCTTCGGAGTTCTTTTTTAAATCATCGAGCGCCTCTTCATATGCCTTAAGCAGACATTTGGTCGCTTCTCGCCATCCGATATCAGGGCCAGCGTCTTCCGTGGAACCTTGGCTTCCTGGAATAGGCCCATCTCTGCAGTGTCCAGTGGGCTTCAATCTCCGCCTCAATTATTCGCCGAGACCACCTAAGATCATCGAGCCGCGAATCGTCGCACTTGTTCCAGAAGAGGCGCCAGCGTAGAACCTGAGCGAGTTGAGTGCGGCCAGCATTTTCCATTCTATTTTCAAGTTCTCGAGTCAAGACATTCTTTTTGGTAGCATCGTCTGGTATTACGAGAATGATCTTGCCTTTTCTTTCAATGGTCTTCCTGATAGTAGGGTGCCTCGCAGTTCTCGAACGTCTTGGGTACTATGCAGGTGCTGATATCACTGCTCTGGCGTCTGGTGTTGAACATGGACTTGAGCACGTCGAACATTATTGCGAACGAATCTGTCTCCTTTCTGGTTGTTGAATTTTGCTGTGTTGAAAGAGGGGATTTTAGGCCTCCATTCATCCAAAGCCATCTGATGTACTTGCCACATGAGCTGCAGCCTATTCGGTAAATTTGATGCCTGGCGTCATACGGTCCACTAATGATGTTATTCAACAGACATGAATTTCTCAGTCATCCGATGCAGGTACTGCGAAAGTGTTTGTCTTCAGTTCTCACATCTAGATCCTGTTCTCTAAGTAAGTGCATTCAAATGCACACCAGACCATGCAAAGTAGACTAACCCGGAACAGGATCTCAATGCGAGATTTGTGTGTGTACATAGTACACTATCAGCTACATTGGGCCTTGAGCAAGCGGAGCAGTGCGAAATGGAGATAATGGTGGTTACCCCTAATGGTTGGCATTACGAGCTTCACCAGGTCTGTCGCCGGAGTGGAGGCCGACTGCAAACCCGTCCGGATCACCTCCGAAATGAGGTTGGTGGGCTGAAGAGAATGACTTCAGTAGCACCCCGAACTATAGCGAGCGAGTCATAGCATTGCGACATGCAGATCGCTCAGCATTGATCAAGCGTCCAGACTTCTGGATCTTTCGGAAATTAGTTTAGTGGAGAATTGCTGCCACAGCTCGATGCCCATCGACAGATTCCGCAAATCACATCGTCTCGATCTCCGATCCGGATCCTAATGTTGAGTCTTCACGCTTGTGGAATTACTTCGGTAGATATGTACTGCCGCACTGTAAGCCCTGCTGTGACTGTGGAGAGCTGAAAAAGAATAGTTTCCCCAGAGAGAGAAGCTGGACTAGTGGGACAATAGTCCCTTGAGACCCTCCATGGTGGGTGGGCTTCCCGATCCGGAAATTATTACTCTCGTGGCGAATTCCGGTCATCCGGGATGTACTCCGGAGTATACGATAATGGCCGTATCAGCAAGCCACGTTTGTCCTCGTTCGTTCCATAGTTTTGTCTTGGTATGGAGTATATACTATGCAAAATTTTCTCCAAACGGACTCCGTTAGTCTGATGGGAGGTCCATTGAATCCTGCACATTAAGGCCAGTCGCGGAACTCTGATCGTTGGTACGGAGCCACCGGGTAAAATTAGCTTGAAGATTCCAATTATTCGAACCAAACAATCGGATGTTCGGGGTCCGTATTGTTCATTGTTTATACTTCCAATATCCCAATTTGGAAGATTGAGGTCCACTGCTGAGAAATGAGGGCTCCATGGCAGCATATTCAAACCGGTTGGCGGGTGGGAAATATCTGCTTTCCTTAGAACATAAAAGCCGCCGGCCTTCTCGTTGTCTGTTGGCTTTCTGTTCGAATCAATCATTCTTCCTTTCTTTCGAGCTCCCACTCCAGTCATTCTTTTCGTGCTCTTACTCAACTCACTCTCTGTCCTATCAAAATGAAGGCTGCTCTCATCACCGCCCTGGCCGTCATGGCCTCTTCGGCCGCTGCTGCCCCTGCCGGCAGCCTGCCCATTGTTGGCGAGGCCACCAAGGCCCTTAACCTCGGATCCTCCACTTCTTCCGCCGTCCCCTCTGCTTCCTCCGTTCCCTCCTCTTCTGTCTCTGGTGGCCACATCGTCCAGGATGTCAGCAAGCCTGTCAACCAGATCCTGACCGTCACTGGCCCCAACGCCAAGCAGCTGCTCATTGAGCTCAGCCCTGAAGTTGCCGGCCTCCTCTCTGGCCTCGGCTTGGGCGCTCTCGCTGGCCCTGTTGGCTCCATCGTCGCCTCCGCTGCCAACGTCGGTGACCTTGTCAAGGACCTTGGCCCCAAGGTTGAGGGTCTCCTCACTGTTGTCGACAAGGACCTCGGTGCTCTGCTGATCGAGCTCTCCCCTGAAGTCGCCGGCCTCGTTTCCGGCCTCGGTCTCCCCAACGTCGGTGTCCCCGTTGGCAGCGTCGTCTCTACCCTTGGCGAAAACCTCAAGCGCTCCAACGGCAAGCTCATCGAGGACCTTGCCCCTAAGGTCCAGGATGTCCTCGAGGTCACTGGACCTAACGCTGAGCGCCTTCTCGTTCAGCTGAGCCCCTCCGTTGCCTCTCTCCTTGCCGGCCTTGGTCTCCCCAGCGTTGGCACTCCCGTCGGTGAAATCGTCAAGAAGGCCGGTTCCGTTGGTGAGCTTGTTAAGGACCTTGGTGCTCCTGTCAACAACCTCTTGACTGTCGTCGGTCAGGATGGCGGTGCTCTCCTTATCCAGCTCTCTCCTAGCGTTGCTGGCCTCCTCACTGGTCTTGGTTTGCCCGGTGTTGGCAGCTCCGTTGGTACTGTTGTTGCCACTCTCGGCAAGAACCTGTAAACAGCATCGGTTATACCTCTACATCGTGTAGTCTGGATTTCAGATGTCACCACTTGATATGCCCATCAATGACGGATACAAACTCGGGAAGGGTTGTTGTTTTCTTTCTTTTCCAAGATAGATTTTTTTTTTCCGTGTACAATATGTTATCTAATGCTGCATCATATGCATCTGGATTTGTATCATGTTCTGTCATGAAAGCACATTTACCTATGTTATCATAAATAGAATAGAATGGTTAATACGAATAAAAAAAATGACAGTAACGGTTGCATTATGCCCCGACAACATCTGGGTAGACACCCAGCCGATGTACTGGTAAAGTGTGAATAAGTCTTCCCTAACGCAAATGTCGGTTGCTCAGTCCCCTAGCGTCTAGCCGCTGAGCCAGATGGAAAGAAACATGCAGGTTTTGAGCTGTATTTTCAATATCGTACACTGGGTGGCCATGTGTAATGTGCCTGTCGTGTCACTGTTTTCCATTCGGAGTGTTATCTGATAGATACGTCAAGGACGATTGACTGAGAAATGCGAAAAACTAATAACCTAGCTCGAAGTTCTCTGAGATATATCTCAGCACTTGTTTATAAATTATATATTACAATCACCCAACCAACTTGGTACTTCCAGATTCTTTTCTTTTATCTATTCAGAGACTCCTGTCGTCCCTGTCAATGACACCCAAAGCAACAGCACCATGCCCGAGGACTGAAGAACGGCCGGCCGGCAAGCCTCAAAGGCCAACGAATTGGAACTGCGCTTATACGATGCAAAAGAGCTTGACCAAATCAAGTCCGCGACTAAAGTCTTACTTGCAGATGAATCTGCCCTTGATCCAGAGCTCGCTTGATTTCGAGGTCGGAGTATTTTCATAAGTACCCCTTCGCATGCGATCCCCTGATTTCGAATTGGACTAGGACGGTTTACATAGGCCTCTGAGAGCCGGTTGTCTTTCTATTGCGCTTCTGTCTGTCTTTTGTTTATCATTTGCTAGAAAATCCACTGTTATCATCCCCTTTATCTACAAAGTGCATCGTGCTGCCATCAGGATAACCTTTCGATAGGGTATGTTTCGACTGCTTGATTGATATTCCTCTATCTACTACCTGCTATCCGGTCTGAACAATCCGATCTATCTAGACTTGGTTAGGCTGTTATTTTATTGCTCAACCAAGAGATCTCATTGAGCGAATGGGAAGCAGTAAAAGGACATATGGATTTTACTACGCCGATTCAAAGTGCTAGGGCCCAGTTCGACGCTACCGAGAAGAGCCTCAAACCCGAAACACACCCTTCTTTCAGGAATTTTCTTTTGCGACGCTAGAGATATTACTAGAATTCAGATTGGCAGTAAGGGTATCTAAAGGTCGGTAATCACAATGTCCGCTCTACATCCTCACACTTCCTCCTAACAACCACCACAATCGACACCGGAACATTCCGGACAATAGCAACTACATCCCCACCAACTAAGATTCATGCTAATCGTACCATTAGCGACAGCATCAGGAAGGACAAAGGAAAACCCTGGACTCACCAACAACACTGATCCCGCATCTCCTCTTTCTGTTTCCATATCTTTGTGGTCTCCATTGCTTTCTTTAGCACCTCGTATGGTTCTTTGTCTTTTTGATCTTCGTCGTCTTTCCGATCTCTTTTTTCGAGGGTGTTTATTGCTTGTGATAACTCTGCAATGGACAACCATATCAATCGAAACTGACCAGCAACTCCTTTTTGGATGTCTATGTAGTCACTCAACAATCCTATTTCGTCAATTAAAATCTCTACACATTCCTTACAGTATAGATCAACCAAATTAAGAAATGAAATACATACTCCTCTCCCTTGGAAACCCCCGAAACGTCTTCCAAATCTTCACCCTCTGTTCTTCCTTCGTATGCGTCGAAACCCGGAACTTGAACGTCTTATTTCCAACACGCAGGATCTGGAACCAAAAATGCTCATCGCAGAGGAAGTATTGCTCGACCAGGTCGCCTAGTTTATAAATTGCCAGGCCATCGTCGGCGTATTTGAAGCGGTATGGGCCGAGGGAGGTGTCCATTTTGCCAGTATATTTATGCCCTGTGTATCATATTTCGATTCTAGTGTCTGTAGAATTGGCGAAATTTCTCAAGAAATATCCTTCCCACCCGCCAATCCAATAGAACAAACAAGAACGAAAGGAGGAAAAAGGGCACCAACAAAGGTTCAAATAAAGCGAAATTCAAACATCCATCAAGGGCCAGGGCTTAATAAAGTGCCGCCTATCGCTTTGTCCCCACAATTCTCCGATTGAAGCATCTTCTGTCTGAAACATCATATCAAAGACCCTGGCGCAGCGGCACAGCCCCAGGGACCGTCCGATGTTAGCGCGGTTAGTATGAAACATGACTCCAACGTATACCGAGGGAGGGCGCTTATTCGGATATACTACGGAAACTACGGAGTTTGTGTATACTAAGGGGGAGTAGCTACTAGTAAGCGAGTCAGTCGGTGGAAGAGGCTTGATGAGGTTAGGGTTGGGCTACGGAGGAGGGTTTCCTTTTCGGGATTTATTTTTTGGATGACATCACGATCGCTGATGATCTGATAAGATAGAGGCTGATTAATCGGACTTTGGGCATTGTCTATTGGTCCTTGCCGTTTGACGCTTTTCATCCACCTACAACAAATACTCTGGACATCCTATTCTCACTACGCGCCTTCAGTGACACTATGCTAGACGCATAAACAGCAACCTCCCGTCCCATCAAGATGGATCACGCACAAACAAGAGAGGCCTCTCCAGCCGCAACCACCGATACGAACTCCCAAACCCATGACTATCCAAACCGCGACGATTACACCCGCGCGCGCAAGACAAAATTTCGCTTCAAATCCTCTTCCAAATCTCGCTTTTCCCGCGGTGACCCAGACTCCGATTCCCATCGTCACCGCCATCGCAAACGATCCCACCATGACCGCTCCCACCGCTCCAAACGCCACAAACAACACACCACCCCCACCCCAGCCCCAGACGACCAATCTCACGGCCTCTCCCCCAATACCGCCTTCCGCGAATCTCTCTTCGATGCCCTCGGCGACGATGAAGGCGCCGCATACTGGGAATCTGTCTATGGCCAGCCTATTCACAATTACGCCGTCCCGGACCTCCCCAAGGGCCCGAATGGGGAACTCGAGTCCATGACTGAGGACGAATACGCAGCGTACGTGCGGACAAGAATGTGGGAGCGCACGAGGGAGGGGATGGTTGAGATGCAGGAGCAGTTGCGGCGGGAGAAACGGGAGAAGGCTAAAAGAGAGAAAGAGAGGGAGAGGGATGTTGAGGGGGAGAGGGAGAGGAGGGCGTTTGAGAGGGCTATGGAAGATAGTCTTGCTAGGGGACGGGAGAGGAAGAAGAGGAGGGTTTGGAGAGGTGTTGGGGAGGGGTATTTGCGGCGATGGGACAATATCAACTCGCTTCGGGAGGGGAGGCATGGGGAAACTGGAGGGGGGAAGGACTTTGGGGCGTTGGTGTTTTGGCCTGTTGAGTCTGGGAAGAGGAGCGATATATCGAAGGAGACGGTTGAGGAGTTCATGCGCCTTGCGCTTGTGCCGGTTTCTGCTGCATCTATGGAGAACGACGGCGATGCGTTGCTTTCTGTGCTCAAGGCGGAGCGTGTTCGGTGGCATCCAGATAAGATTCAGCATCGATATGGTACGTCGGGGATTGATGAGGATAGTATGCGCAGTGTCACCGAGGTCTTTCAGATTATTGATCGGATGTGGAATGAGTTGAAGGAACGGGCTTGACTTTTGCTTCAGAGGCGTTTGATTGGTTTATGATACCCTACATTGATTGACTACTGGTGTCGAGATATACGGCACGGCACTCAGAGATTGCAGCATCTGATTCATTGACAGAACAGACTATGCAATGTGACAAACTAACGAACCGTACGAATATAAATTTTCATCTTTCTCAACCCTCTCCTCACTTTAAAACCTGTTATACCGCTGCTTAGCCCGATAAGCCGTCCATCCAAAGTACCCACCCACAAGCGCAAAGACAAACATAACAGCCTTGAACAAGAACCAACCCCAACCACCAGACTCCTTGTTCTTAGAAGTCTTAACGGTACCTCGGTCCTTGGCAGCACTGGACGATCCTCCGCGCGCAGGACCCGCGGGCCCTCCGCCAACACTGTACAGATTCTGGGTCTTGAGCGAGATGATATCGTGGTTGTCGCTGAGTTCACCGGTTTCAGCAGAGAGACCGAGGTAGGCGACGGAAGGGATAGCGATGTTGGTTTCTTCAGCGTTGAGTTCGAAGCAATTGGTCCAGCTGTCTTCGGACTTGTATTGGAGTTCAAGGGTTAGGGATCGGTCGTGGAAGTAAGTCAGACGGGCTTTGGTGGGGATAGAGGCGCCTCGAAGACCACGTGCCTGTCTCGTTAGTAGAGATCCTTGATGCATTTGCTGATTTATTGACGTACAGAACATCCAGCCAACTGATTGGCCTTTCCATCATGCGCCTGGTCATAGCTCGTCTTACCATCACCCATCATGGCCATGACAAAAGGAAACGAGGTACCGGGACGGTTGTTCTTGTACGTGTCGAAGAAGATACCAAGACCTTCGAAGTTGTCCGTTGAGCCAAAAACTGGACCCTGCTTTGCCCGCTCCTTGGTGAGCCACAGGGCGAATCCATCGCCGTGCAGATTACCCTCTCCGTGAATTTTGAATTCGAGTTCAATCTGAGCAGTTAGGTCTTATTCATATCCATATTGCCAACGGGTGAAAGGCCTACCTCCCAGTTGGTCGCGGTCAATGGAACCCGCGAAAACGCCCATCCTTGTTGCGATGGCCGGTCCGAGGTAAGACGGATGTACCTGTATTGCTTTTGTTTAGCGCCCCTTCCTTCTTTTTCAAGCAGACGAACATACTGGTCAGCGCGAACAATGGTATCACCACCAAAATCGAACCAGCGGCTTTGGAAGTCGGAATCCAGGTAAGGCTACCGACGTCAGAAGTTATGGCCCTATACCGCGAGAAACGAGACCTACCGGTGAGAGACTATGAGTGCGGAGCTATTCAGGTTAGCAATCACCCTTTCACATTGCATAGTTGAAGGGAATGCATACTGGAATACTCTTGATATTCGAGTCGTCATAAGCATTGGCCAGCGGGACAGTCGCCAGGCCCACCAGACCAAGTAGGGACGAAAGTCGCGGGAGGAGCATGTTGGTCAATCAGAATGACAGAATACGATATAGATGAAATAATTGCAAAGAGAGTAATTGAGCGATTGTACAGTGTTGAAATCGAAGAGAAATGGAAGTTGAAAGACAGACAGTAGGCGAATCGAATCGAGCTCGCGAGGGGGGCGTAGCAAGGCAGATCGGTACCTAGGTACTTGTATACCGGGGTAGTTGTAGTTGTTATAACGAGGTTGTTGATGTGGTCAATGTCACCGGGACACTTTTACCACAGAAGAGTAGAAGAAGCCCTCAGCAGAGCGAAATAACCGTCGAAAGAAAAAGAAGGAGTGAATGTATACGAAGACATGTTCCATAAACATCCAAGTGTCCACATCGGAGTCTGGGGTGGCGTCTGTGGCGCGGCAGGGCAGCTCCGCACTAGCCACAATCCCGAGTCCGAGATTTGCATCATCACTGCAACCACAACTATACCACCAATTCACCTCTTTTCACTCTATACAGGACAAGAAGAATAAAACAAAATGGCCATCTTCGGTTCCAGCTCCGGCTCGTCCGGTAACGTTGACGAGGTCAAGTCCACCATCATGAAGCAACTGCAACAAGAAGCCGCCGTGAACAACGCCCGTCAATTGATCGGAGTGCGTCCTGCCCCTTCTACCCAGGCTACGCCCAAAAACACTCTATTCCAGTGCAATTGCTAACCAGGTACTCGAGTGCAGAAAGTCAACGAGCACTGCTTCGACAAATGCATCCCCGCCCCCGGTTCGACCCTCTCGTCCTCCGAAGAAGGCTGTCTGTCGACATGCATGGAGAAGTACATTTCGCTGTGGAACGTCGCTAGCAAGAGCTACATTGCGCGGGTCGGAAAGGAGAGCAAGAAGTATGGGTCGCAGGAGACTATTGCTATGAACTCGTTGGCTACTGGTGGGGATTAAGGATGGATAATGTATGATTGAAAATGCAATTGAGGGGTGTTTGATTGTTTGTCTTGTGATGACTTTCAAGATTGTACGATATGGTGAATGCGAATGTGAATGAAAACATATATAGTACATGCATGTTCCTTATTGTATGGAGTAGACGAAGTGGATGTCAGGTTGGTCAACTGTCATTGAACTATATAATCACACAAGTCGAGAATGTAACTCCAAGATTTATAATTAGATACCCAAGAAATTGACAGCGATAAAAGTCAGATGAAAAGAATATTCACAAGGCTTGCATATTACAAAAAATGATGCTGACAGTCAAATACAAAAAGCAAGCCCAAGATGTCAAAACGCATATCCTGAATGAGCAAGAAGACCATACTTGATGTCAGAATGGACGACAGAATGGCCTATACCAAACTCAACCGATGAAAAGATTGACCAGCAACCCGGCTAGCCAACGGCAACTTTTATCCCTCTGTTGCTAATATATTCCAAAAAGAGGACCGTAGCGGCTGCTTTTCGCATCTTCGTCCCCAGGCTGTGTGCTACCAACGAGGATGCCGGTGTTCCAGACAGACACCCTGCTATAATGTGACTCACAATTCATCACAGCACTAAAAGTCAGGGAATAAATGACCATGCCTGTAAAATGCGTCAGCGGACATATAATAAAGAGATGATTAGAAAGATACTTACTGGTCATCGCCCGGAAGACCGTATGATTCAGTCTCCTCAGGGTACCGATCATACTGACTGGCATCGCCCTGTCCTCCCCGGATAGGTGGCACGTAAGGAGCATCAATATCCTTCCTGGCTAACCGGTCCCAGGTCACCTCCGCAAACCACGGATGCCGCTTGACATCCTCCGAGCCGCCGTGCAAGTTACCCAGACGCTTGGTCAAGTCTGCGGTGACCAGCTGCGAAAGGAGGTCAACGGCATCGGGGTGCAGGTATGGCGGGTACTTAATCTTTCCGCGGAGGATGTTCTCGTAGATCTTGACCGGCGAACCGCTGTCCCAGAACGGCGTGAACCCGCACAGCATTTCGAAAATCAAGATACCCAGCGACCACCTTCATCTAGTCAGTCACAATCGAACCGACCAGGAAGGTCCTCTTAACTCACCAGTCCACCGATTTGTTGTAACCTTTGGACGACACCACTTCCGGAGCAAGGTAATCGGGCGTACCACAAAGGGTCCATGTAATATCCGGGACTTCCTTTGCAAATCCGAAGTCGGTAATCTTCAAGTGACCATGACGATCCAGCAACAGGTTTTCCGGCTTGAGGTCACGGTAAATGATCTGTTGGGAATGTAGATAATCCAGCGCAAGAGTCACCTCGGCGGCATAGAACTTGGCAACGGGGTTGGGGAATCGCTGCGCATTGGGGTCAGCTGCGGCTTTAAGTTGCTCTCTATACAACATAAATAACACACCTGAGACTTGCGCAACAAGCTAAATAGTTCACCACCCTCGACAAAGTCCATGACCATGTACAAATTCCGCGAGTCCTGCCATGTACCCCATAGCGTAATTAGGAACGGGTGCCGGGCGCGACTCAGCATCTTGCGCTCATCATTGGTATGCTCGATTTGCTTCATCTTGACCACCTGCGCCTTCTTCAAGACCTTCATGGCATAGAACCGATGGTTATGTGTCGACTGCACCAGATGCACACGACCGAAACTACCGGTGCCTAGCGTACGCTGCAGGGAAAAGTCCTCCAGCGAGTACTTGTTCTTGGTGACGCGATCTGACCGGCTTTGCTGCTGTGGTTGCTGCGCATGTTGCTGGTTGTTCTGCTGGGCCTGCGGTTGATGTAATTGTTGTTGCTGCTGATGTCCACCCGCGGCATGCTGATTATTATACTGGTGTTCTTGTTGTGATCGGTGCTGCGCGGCTTGCGGCTGGGCAATCTCATTGGCGTCTGGTCGGGCAAAATTGGCTAGATTCTGGATACTAGTGCCATGCGACTGCTGCGGCTGTTGGGTCGCCGGGGAGGGGTGGTGGGATTGATTGTTGGTAGCTTGCATGGGTGCGCCTGGGGGAGGGAGAGAGGAGAGAGAATTAGTACCACCGAGGAGAGAAGACAAGGTCTGACTAAGAAAGGGAAATTGAGTGAAACAACGGAGATTTTTAAGGGATTCCTGCGTGTACAGAAGAGGGGAAGAGAAAACGAGAGGAGAAAGGAGAGTGAGGAGTGAGGGAATGTGGCGGCGGAGGGGAAACCGGCCGCATTTGGGGTGACGTTTGTGTTTCGGCAGCGGTGGATGGCCACGATATCAGGAAGAACCAACCTGATTCTTGCACCTCTTTCGACAGTGTATGCGAATCCTTGGTCCGCCGTTTCTTCAAGAGCCCTCCGAGATTCGGCATGGGAGCGTTCTCAATTGGCCAAGTTGCTCCTATTGGGCGTTGAATAGGGGACCGGGGGGTTATAGCGGTGATGGGACGAGACGGGCTGACAGGGTATCGGAGAGAGAAGACAGGAGATGGACGGAGATGGACGGAGACTGATGGAGACTGACAGAGAAATATTCAATTGCCAGACGAGGACAGCAGAATAATAGGTGTTAAAAGAGAAGTGTCAAGTGGTGAAGTGAAGAGAAGGAAAGTAGACTGAAAGAGTAGACAGACAGACAGCGAACAGACAGTGGGGAAGACCTTGATGTCACCACAAGGCACTAATACCCTCACCAAAATATGTACGACTACTAGTATTTTCTATGGAGTGCTGCATCCATTCTCTCTTACCACTGCTACATCTGCGTAATTCACTAAGATGACTACGATGATGAGAGTATCCCTCTGTCCCACGGTTCCCGTCTGGACAATGACGCTATTGGGGGGGCAACCCTCTCCGCTTGTCCCGAGCATTCCCAAGTATGACCATGAAACGACCATCCGCTCATTACCTTGAAACATGTTTGTGCTCGAGTCATCGGAAGTGATAGTGATACTCTAACGGCTCTACGGAAGGCTGTTGTAGCCAGATGCCAAAAGTCTTGAATCTTGTTTCTAACACTAACTCCAAGCAACCCGCCATGCCATAATCAAAGTAAAAATGTAGTAATCCAAAAAGGAGGATAGCTAAATCCGATAATGCGCCATGTTCTTCTTAATCTCGTCCACAATCTCAACCGCCTCCAACGCATTCCTCGCCTCAAAATCATACCGCTTCTGTTCCGTAGCATCGTTCCCCCGAAGCACCACCACCCGGAAACTCTTTGGATGCCGGCGACTCACCTTACATCCCACCACGTCGTTGAAGCTGATCGACCGTGTCTTTGCATCTGACACCGTCTTGCCAGTATCAGGCGGCATGATGTGCATGTAGTCGTTGTCAAATGTCAGCGTGCGGTGATTGGAGGCTGTAAATGACATGGATTGTTTTCGGAACACGTGGTATCGTCTGTAATAACCACCAACAAGATCAGGTTTCTGTGTCAGCGGGTGAAGCATACGTTGAGTGGCCTTCTTGCTCTTCTTCGGGTTTCCGGCATTGTCAATCAGTAACGGCGCATTTGGCGAGGAGCTGTGCGGCGATCCCGTCAAGGTCAGCGGTCCGGCCCCGAACCGTCGCCGGACCAGATCCAGCTCTGTGATATTGCCCAGCGCTTCAACTGTACGGTCGAGCGGTGCTACAGTATTCGATCCCATCACCTTTAGGAGATAGTTACCCTTGTCCAGACCCCATCGCTTGCAGACCGAGTCCAGAAGCTCTGCAATGTAGCTATCTGTCGTTGTATTGAGAGTCATAACATGCGTAGAGGCCTCCAGGTTAATAAATCGCACTTTTATAGTCTTGGCCACTCCCATGCGAGGCGTGGCATGCGACACTGGTACCGCTGGACGGTCCGCCGGGGTTAGGGTACTATCGTTCAAAGCCGACGAGAATGGCTGACCCAGAATCGGGTTGGAGCGAGCAGGTGGTGCCTTGAACTGTGCAGGTTGCTGAGTTGGCGGCACAGCAAGTGCGGCAGTAGGCTCGTTGCTCTCCTCAGCAGACATAGCCTGGCTGAACTTGGGATACAGACGCTCGTTTTCCTCGAAGTCTGCCTGAGACGCCTCGACGAGCGCAAACTCGTCGTACTGCTTGCCTCTAGACCTCCCTCGCGCGCCACCTGCTCGATTGTTGTTGTTCGATGTAAAGTCTGTAATCGGTGACATTCGACCCAGTGGAGGGAAATCATATTCCACCTCTCCATCCTCTACCATCCGCAGCGTCCAACGGTTGACAGACAACTTGTTACGCTCAATGCCTGGCTGACGGCCTTCGCTCCCATACTGCCAAAGGGCAAGCCCGATCGCTTCTGCTACAATCACCGGAGCCGGCTGTTCAGAGATCTTGGATTCGCGAGCAAGCGGCATGTCAAGCGGTTCATCCGGATCAGAGGCGAAAGGAACGTAGATCTTGATATTCAGAGCATCGGTCAAACCCTTGCCGGCGAGCGTCGCGAACATCTCCACAGGGTTGGAAGGCGCTCTCTTACGAGCAAGTAGATTCTGCGTAAGCAAGCTCACAGGTTTCACTTGGCTAATGGGCCGTGGCGGCGGGAGATCCTGCAACTCGGGTGCTGGAGTCTTTGGCTTCCTGGGCGACGCAGTTTGGGACCCCGATGTGTTTTGCAGTTTGTGCATCAATGCGATCGGAGACGACGAGCCCAGACTACCGGTGATATCAACATCTTCAAGTAGCGAAGCAGACCCTGTCGTAGCATCGAAATCGGACGAGAGTCCAGATCCAACAGATTCCGCACCCGAATTCTCAGCTTCCTCGTTCAAGTCTTCACCCGTCATGGTATCTCGATTGCTCATTCTGTGTTCTTCAGGCGGCTCAATTATCCTGTTTCGCGAGGAGAACCGAATCTGCTGTCCCTTGAGTGCGGAAGACTCCATTTCATTGTCCGATGACAAGTCGCTGCTAGTAGTCGTATCCCGTCGTGGTCGTTCATTCTTCACGGAAACAGCTGTCCCGAGAGATCCTGTGCGGTAGTGACTGTTGGCATTCGGATGTGACGGCGAGGTGACCATGAGCTCCGGCCGCTCATTTCGATCGTGCGAACGTATGGGAGAGGACCCGGCTCGTGTCCGTATCGGTACTTTAGAGAAACTAATCGGTTGGCTAGTCCTGCATCTGAGTTAGCACCTCACCAAGACTAAACCCATAGACAACTGGAGCCCAATTGACCTTCTCGAGCTCTCCCCATCATCATCACTATCATCACTCAAGTCACTGCTATCTTCCTCCTCAACGATCCGCTGATCCTGCTGCTGTCGCTCCCTCCGACGAGGCTTCTTCCCATGCCGCCCATGATGTCTCCGACCAGTCACCTCCGCACTGCTCTTGCCCGTAACCATACCCCCTTCCTCATCTTCCCCTTCCTCCCCTAACCCACCATCAGCAAGTTCCTTATTTCCACCAAACCGATAATAGTCTCCAGAAACCGCCGTGGTCGTAGGGATCGGCGGGGAATATGTCCGCTTGATATGGGCGGCAGCCGTTTGGGTGTACGGGTTCGCGGAAGCCGAGGACCAGCCTGCCGCGCGGAAACCGGGCGTGTTGAGGACGGAATTGTTGACGTTGATTAGACGGTCTCCGATTCCGTCTTTAATTGTGGACAGGTATGAGGTTCGGAGCTGCCAGATGGCGAAACTAATCGAAAAGTGCCTGGGTTAGTACTCCGGACAGGCACGAGGGGAGAAAGGAGGGGTGCGCGCCGGGCATACTCTTCGTTGTGAAGAAGCGACATCTTTTTCCGATCGGGATAAGGATGACTCTCATAGGATATAGATATGAATAAGAAGAAGCGATCTAGTAATGAGGAATGGGCCGATCTCTATTGATGCGATAAACAGCCCACTGTCAGTGCGTGGAGGGCATGGTCTTCCGAGGCTGTAAGAGAGTGGATGGCGAACGCCCACTGTACACGATAAAGAATAAATTTAAGAGACAAGAAAGGAGCGATTCTGTTTTCACCAGGACCAGCCTGACATCAAAAGGAGTGTAGAGAGTATGTAAAGCACCACCGCCAATTTGAGGCAGTTTGGAGGAGTGAGATGATCGTCACTGCGGCGGCGGACTTCAGCCACGTGAGACAGACAGGGCGACATATCCATTGCTAAAGCCCTAATATTGAGACCCTCAGCAACCATGGGCGCCAGATAAGAATGGGTCCGGTCACCAGGGCGCAAGATCGGCTGCACTCTATGGAACTGAGGAATGAAAAAAAGACTCGGCCAACGCAATGGAAAGGAAGATGCCAGTATGAGGGATGCCCTAGAGTAACACGAGACCCTGACTGTACCTCGCCAGGGACCTACTGCGCCCCAGCAATCTCAACAAACATCAGGACAGTTAGAATCATAGAGGCCAAAGCAAGCCCAGAACTCCCCTTGCCCTGCCTCTGGGAGCCAGTCTTCACGGCCCTGTTTTGAGCAGGATACCCCTCCTGCAACCCCAGCCCATGAGTCTCCCCTAGACCTCGTAAGGAGCCGCGACTCGTCAGGTTCGACTTGAACCTCAGGCTCCACAAACAGTACAAATGTAGGAAATCCTGTGATATGCATATTTTATGCATATTTTGTCTGTATTTTTGTGTAATTGATTTACAGTTCAGGGAGAGAGGTCAGAGTAAGTAATCATAGTAGAGAATTATATGAGAGCTTTCAGGCTTTTAATTCTACTGTTCTTAAGGCTTATGATACACAAACTGATCTTCATCTCGCCTCAGACGCTTTGGAACCCGCCTTGATGTTCGCCTCTGAGTATCATTTTGGCCATGTAGGTTGCTGTTGCCAGGCAGAGGGGTTTCGTCTTCATCATTCTCATTGTATAGCTCAGTTAATGGCTCCTAGTCCTTTGTGGTATCAGTCCTTGGCCTTTTACTGAGCACACGTTCACTGGGCAGCTGTACCAATGGAGATATAGTCACTGGAGTATCTTCCTCATCACCACTAATTAGATTAAATTCATCTCCTGTCTTGTGTGCCCCATTTTCTTCCATTGCTGCTTGAATTTTCCGGGCCGTGAGATATTCATCAATGAGGGTTAGCTGCTCTGATTCAATATCAAATTTCGATGTGCACATAAACATCATAAGATCCCTTATTGTTTTGGGCTTTAGAGAGCCTCATCTGTAGTGACATATATCATGAGCTGAATTGAACAGTCGTTCAACACCAGAACCAGTAGCAGGAGTGGTAAGCACAACTTGTGCCAGGCTTGCAAGGATAGGAAATTCATGCTGCTGATATTTCCAGAAAAGCCGTGGATCAATCAGACGAGTGCCTAGAAATAAGATAAGCAAGGGAGATGAGAGAGGTCAATTTAGTAGCTGTCACAACCTGGCTTCCCTTGTATCGTACCTAGGGTTCTAGTTAGTTGTATTTCGAGACTGAACATTTACCCTAAGTGTTCCCAATGCGTCTGTATGCTCAACGCCCCTCCGGGTCCGGGTCGTAATGCGTCGATGGGTATATCGCCCGCTCCTGGCTCTGTAAGATATTCAACAAATAGGATCGATAAAGGTAACGAGTAGAGAAACAAGGCCACGAACAGACCTATTTTAGTGGCTCCCCTTTCCTCTCACAACAATCCAAGGAAGAAAATTTTCAGTATGCAACATATACCACCTGATACTGTGAAGAAGGCAAGAAGACCCAAAACAAGGTACTACAAATCCTCTTAAACGCGTGTTTCTATGCTAATCAATGCCAGGAACTGTGACGGCCTGGTCACGTTGGCTGATTATCACGTGAAATGTGGTTGTTTGCTTTGTTGCTTTGTTGATAAATATGACGTTATCTCCTTTATTCCTCCTCATGTCAGTTATTCTCGTCGACAGCTACCTAGGTAGAACACATGAGTTGATGTTCCATTAACCTGGCTGAGCTCCGTGACACTCACGCTCTATATCGCCATGAGCAGACATTATGCTTACAAAGAAACAAACATGGTTCAATGCGTCAGTTCCAGAATAATAAGAAACTTGGACGCGTTTTAGTGTGAAGCGTGGTAGATTTTAATTGAATCTTCTATTAGGCCGTTTGATCTATATTTTTGAAGATGATCAAGTACAATAAAACTTGAAACTCCCTTGTACTTGTGGCCATGACAAGTTAGAAAATAGATCAGAGATCCAAGCCCTTCAATTTTGATTGGGCAATGTGGCATTCAAATGTAAACTCGAGTAAATCAAACTCCTATCTCATCCAGTTGCGACACCATTTGGTTGCGGACCTTTTCAGTGTCGCAGACTCACATGTCAGCTTTAGGGATCTTCTTGGGTGGATCCACCATTCCTAGTAACTAGCGCCACCTCAACGACGGTTCCGATCCACATACTTTATAGGCATGCATTGGCGTCAAATCAGCTTTCATTGCGGAAGAAATCCTGCCTTGCCGCAGTTAGTTCCCAACTGTTTCCACAGCCCTAACACACCTCCGTGCATTAGAACCTCTTAGAGCAAGCAACCAGAGATACCCTTAGTCCTTGTTTTGTTACCCCGAAACGCTCACTTCTTTGAACCATTTCTTCCGAAGTATCTATAGCCCCACATGAGAAGATAGAAAGAGGTACAGCTTAGCTTTATTACTTGGAATATAACAGACATTCTATGTGCCCTGTATATATGCCTCTCCAGATCTGAAATCCCGCCTTCACAACAATTCCTTGGTTGAGATGGAAATGCCAGAGTCCAAAATGAACATTATGAGGATTGATGCCATTATCAATGGGAACACCCACAAAGGTGACTCCAAAACCCAAGGTAGCGAGAGTAACTCGCATGCTCTCAGGTACACTACATGCATTCCTTAGAACAGCCAAATGAGAACGAGCTAATGATTACTGCAGTGCTTTGGATTCATGCCGCCTTCTCCAAGATAATGGACGGATATATGCTGTATGTCGCGGCAAACTAAGTCTGTTTCCATGTGACGAGCAAGAGCAAGACCGCCTTGACCTACGTATCTCATATGATTTCACAAGAGATATAGCTACATTACACTGTTCCTGGATGTAGTGACCAAAACAGCGGTAGATTACATTAAAAGATCAAGATGAATCATCATTTTATGCATCCAAAAAAGGAAATTATTGGCAGAATTATGCAAATCAGGTTCCATCAGGTTCGGACCTGAGTCGACCTTGATGGAGCCGCGACCCGACTCAGGCTCGAAACTTTGGAACCTGAGTCGGACCATTTCGAGGCCTAGTTGACACCAAGGGTTGCAGGAGGTGATTTTCCTTGAAGTAAAATGTGTGCAATTTGATGCCTGTAAGTTTCGTTGGGTATGGAACTTGACACATACGAGCTTAGTACAATCTGTGTATTGAGCTGATTACTACCCAGTAAAGCGATTACAGGATGTCACACTTTCTTTATGGAGGAAAGGTAATGGCACAGTGAAGGATGTTGACAGTGCGCTTTTCTTTGTTTCGTTTACGGTTTTTGCTTCCTTTGTTTCCTTTGCTTCCTTTGCTTTTAATTAGCGGCCCTAGGGCATGGACCCTAGGGAGCACGAAGATAGTTTCCTTTGTTTTCTGTTTCTTTTTTTATTTCTTTCCTTCCTCTGTTTCTTCATTCTTTCTACATGCCGGTGTTCTATTTAGTCAGTCTCCTACCAACAAATCCTTTTAGGTGAGGTCTATTACAGCCACAACGTCCTATTTCCAGTTCATATATTCAGGAGCTCTCAAAAGGCTGAAGGTCGCATCATGTCCAAAAAAATCTCAAATGGATCGACACAGAATGAGACTCAGGACAGTATTCCAGGCAAAGAGCTTCTGGACGCTTTGGCAAGGTATTCTGCTGTTGATTGAAAAAAAAAAACAAAAAAACTATATCTAGCTTCTGACAAGGGTTTAGCATGAGGTTCGACTCAAAGTACAGCGATTTGACCATTCTATGCGGTGATGCATCCTTCGCTGTTCATCGGTGTATAGTCTGTACGCGGTCAGACTTCTTTGCCAGAGCTTGTGATGGAAGGTTCACTGTCAGTAATTTCGGTGACTCGAATATTCAGAAATATTTAATCTGATAACTTAATGACAGGAGGCTTCCACGCATACTATTAGGCTAGATGAAGAGCCAGCATTAGTAGAGCAGATGATTGAATATTTGTACACCTTGGATTATCAGGTCTGTCCACTTCTTGCAGCAACTGATAGAAGTGTGCTTAATAGATATGTATTACTGAGCCTTCTGAGTTCCAGGTTCCAGGACACGAAAAGAATACATCTTTCCAACCCAAAGAAAAGGAGTTTTCAGGCAATGCAGATGTATTTTTGGAATCATCTAAGCTGCTCAGAGAACCAGCAACTACTTTTGATCCGCTTTGTTTTCATGTTTTGATGTATTCGCTTGCAGACCGTATGTTCATAAGAGGTCTGAAAATTCTTTCCCAGCAAAATGTTGAGCGGGAACTGGGTCAACAGCTGGACGTGGTCTCATTCCCACAAGCGATTTTTGAGATCTACAATTCCACTCCCCCGGAGGACCGAGGGCTTCGAGATCTGGCCATACAATATACAATGGACAATCTAACTTCACTGAGGAGTGAAGGGGAAGGTGCTGCTGCGGCATTTGAAGACAGCCTTTTGAAATCCACACCTCAGTTTTCGTATGACTTGTTGGTGGCGATTATGAACAAATCTGTACAGGATTGGAACCAATACGGCGTATGCGGAAAGAACTGGCAGAGAGAATATTACTACTACTAGTGGTATTATTAGGGCACAAAGAATGGAGAATGGAGCATGACGGCACTTGCAGGAGTAATGAATGAGCAGACAGATTTTCTTCCATTTTTCTTTTTTTTTATTTGCCTTTGCGAGTGAAGAATTATCAAACGTATGTATGGGCCCTACCATGTGGATGGAATATAGGGCCTGATGCCGTTGCCTGCCACCCAGCATAGGGATTACCCGCTCCGAGCACCAAAAACCCCGACATAACCATAGAAAAGGCACTTCACAATCTCCCATCATTATTGCATATGCTGAACGACTTCAGACCCACGGAAGATGATGTCGGAGTACTCTGGAAACAGCCAAACAATATCATCCTAGCCGGGTTAGCTCAGTCAAAAGAGCACAGCGAATACCCGCTCGGAACACCAAAATCAGCACGCAAGGAAAACACGCCTTTCCACGCATCAATCGACTGGTAGGGGCCTCCTGGCATCTATAAGCTACCATGGAGGCACAGAGACTCCGTGGTGGTGGCATATCGCACGCATCCACCCCCGAAGTGGGCAACGTGGCCTCCCAGCTCCCGGGAACACCGGATACGCCAAACACCCCAGCGTCAACACACTGGCGGCCCAGGGACGGGATGCAGCCCTTTTTTAGTGATAGAAATGGAGAGATCATGAGCACGGATGAAAACGAAGGCCAGGAGCGCTGGCAACCTGGCGGTCTAGCAGGAACCCCAGCCGGGCCAGTGAGGCCAGAAGCGGAATCAGACAACAAAAGATTCTGCGAAAGTCAATGATCAGCAGGCCAAAGAATTACACTTCCCTGCTAGATGCAAGTAAACAACCCCAGCTGTTGGTCGGGGCCCTGGAAGCAGCCCAGACGCAGCAGCAAGAATTGCACCAGATGGTCCGAGAACAAGTACAGGCACACCTGGCAGAAGAGCTGTCCAACTGGAGAGCAGAGCAACAGATGCCTGAAGAGACCTATCTAGAGCGGATATATCACAGAAGAACCTCCCATTCATCGTCGTTTACACAATTGGTACAAGTACAGAAGAAGCTGCTATTTCTCGCTCAAGTCTGGGAAAAGTTCTAGCGCCAAAAGAGGCTGAACAGACGATAGTGGAAGGAATAACTGGCGACCAAGAAATGTTACTCAAGGAGGCCTTTATTTCCCAAATGTCTACAGAAGCTCGGCAAGACGAACCATGGCAGCCAGGCATTACAGGACAACCCCAGATTTCCTGGCAAAAGCAAGAGCCAGCTTACGGCCCACAGCAGTCAGAAACTTTCCAGCAACGTCAACAACAACAACCCCTTTTCAAACAACCTTTCTTCCATCAACCTTTCTTCCGGCCTCACTCTCAAGACCCATTATCAGACCTGCATGCGCAAAACACGGGCGGCAGAAAAATGGGTACAGCACATATGCCAGACTCATAGACTCGGCCCAGGACTGGCTCTCCAGGTTCAAGTTGCGGCGGTGCAGTCAGTAGCTCTGTATGGAACAGAACTCTGGTGGTAAGGTCAGAAGGATCGGCAAGCCGGTATACAGCTAATGATCAGTCAACAGACCCGTGCTATTACCGGCATGCTGAAATCCACCCCTATAGGACCACTGGTTCGCGACGCAAGCCTGGTACCGGCGGAGGTTCTACTGGAGGCCCGACAACTGAGATATATTACCCGGCTGCTCAGCTTACCAGAGAACCACCCAGCGAAGAAGATCCTTCCAGTGAGCTTCTGAGACGGGGATCAGCAAGTCCAGCCTGGCGAGCAGACCCTCCGGGAACCGACAATGGGCTGAGAATAGCAACCGAGGCTCATGGTCTCTGGGACAACACCTTGCTCGACAACTAGCCAATGTTCTACTAGTGGACCCATCCGAGGGCTTTGAAACCACGATACATGAGTTGATGTTCCATTAACCTGGCTGAGCTCCGTGACATCGACAACTAGCAAATATCCTACCAGTGGATCAATCTGAGGGCTTTGAAAGCACGATACAGACAACCAGTAGCCAGTTCCCAGGCCAAGTAGAAGTGCTACCTGGCTCAGAGGCCCTAGCAGCGGCGCAATCTCATCTTCCTAGACTAGCAATCTGGTCGGAAGGATCAAGATTGGAGAATGGCATGTGCGGAGCGGGACTTGCATGGCAAGAACCAGGAGGAGCCTGGAAGACCCGGGGGATCCCATTGGGCAAGGGACATGAGGTCTTTGATGCAGAACTTCTTGGAGTTGTTCAAGCACTCCAGGTAGCAGAGAAAGCAGGAGATCAGGGACCGGTCACTATCTTGCTGAACTCCCAAGCCGCCATTGCGAGGCTGCGACATACCCAGCCAGGACCAGGCCAAGCATTAGCAATCCAAGCACATGCTATAGCCGAGAGACTGCATGCGCAAGGTCATAAACCCACCGTCCAGTGGGTTCCGGGACATGCAGGGGTAGAAGGAAATGAGAGAGCCGACCAGGTGGCAAAGCAGACAGCCAACAAACCCCCGGGAAGAGGCCCAGGAGAGATCTCCCTGGCATTTGCCTGTAGAGCCCGAACAGAAGCCATCACAACACAAAAGCAGAGATGGCTCACTAAGGAACTCAGCCAACGATCCCGACAAGGTCAACAGATGTACAGGCCGCAGAAAAACTGGCGGCTCAACCCAACAGCTGCAGTTGCTCCCAAGCACCTGGCAAGCCGGTATTTTCAACTGAAGTCAGGACACGCAACCATTGGAGGATACCTACATCTGATCAAGGCCCAAGAGGATGCAACCTGCAGAGATTGTGGCTTATCAAGGGAAACAATATACCATCTTCTCTTTGAATGCCGGAAATGGCGACACCAACGAAGCAAGCTCTACAGGGATCTGGAGTGGGATGGGGTTGTGAGACCCATTGCTGCAGAGGAGCATCCACAAGGACGACTTCTAGGAGAGCCCAAGGCTACCAAGGCGCTGCTACACTACCTAGCCAGTACCAGTGTAGCTCTACCCCGAGCACACTTCCAGCGAACGGCGGAAAGGACCCAAAGATACAACGAGTGGGGTCTGGAAGTATTGGAAGAGGCGATTAGAACACGAGAAGGATAGCAGGGAGGGTAGCCTAAGCTGAACTCCAGCTTAGGCCACACCCACCCCGCTCTGGAACACAAGGAGAGCGCTCTGCTCGAAAGCCCTGCGCATACAGGTGGTCTGGGGCGAGAAAAGGGATCGGAAAGATTATAGAAGGGGGCGTTGCCTCAGGAACTAATAGGGACAAGAGATCATAGAATAGCTGCTAGCCTCAAGTCCATGAACCATGGTCTGTCATAGCTCCAGGGCTCGGTATGGACATTAGGCTTGATTAAACAATAATAATAATATGTCTTGCCGCTGTTGTTCCTGCACTACTCAATCGAGTCTAGTCATTGAGCCTCACGAAAACGGGGTTGACGATGCCAAGTCGGCACATTCTCTCTCTTGCCATCTTAATGACATCTTCTCTTTAAGACCTCATTTATTCTGACTGTTTTGAATCTTCCATCCGCTTGGGTTGAGATGAGAGTGCTCCGATGAAATTGAGGATTGAGTTCTCCCGGTCAAGGGAAAGTGTTTAGCACCGAGAGCGAACATCATAACAAATGGCTTACCTGTATTCGTATTCCATAGGAAGCCACTTGGCACTGGAAAGCAGAGGACTCTCAATGCGAACCAGAAAACCTAAGCTTTATTGCGGGTCATGTAGACTTGCTATTTTTCTTTGATTGTATGGAGTACTAACGGCAGCACTATACTTATATTCTTCTAGCAGGCTTTGCTTCAGTAAAAGCAATGAGTTCCTTTTATTAAGGTGGTTTGATAGGTCATAAAAAGCTATAAATATCATATGGGCCATGTATGTGGCTGCGCTACATTGTGCCCAACACCTGCCCAATGTTTTGCCCACGAGGCTGAGTCGTTCCTTCCACATTATATAAAGTCAACGATGTAGCATAACGCGAGAGATTATCCTGAACATTTAATGCAGCCAAAAAGTCTCAAATTTGTGCCAACACCAAAGGAATATACGCCTGACACAAAGTGACCTCTGAGTAACCAAATAAGCGGTTTTCAGAGGAATTCGAGTTCTACAGATACTTCATACTTTGCGAGGCAATGCCAGGCAAGAAAAAGGAATATTATGCCGTTCTTACTGGACGAGTTGATGAACCTACAATATTTTCATCGTGATATAATTTACCCTGACATCTTGTGAGGATCTTGCTAAATAGTTTTTGTAGGGGTGATGCACACCCTCGCGTGACTGGATGCAAAGCACAACACAAGAGTTTCGGCGATCTTCAAAAAGCAAAAATTTATATGGAGAAGAATGGAGTAAAGCAGCCTAAGCTGGAATTCAAGGAAGGGGCCGGAGAGACTACGCCATTACCAGGAAATGAAGCCTTCTACGCAGTTGCCAATGGCAAAAACCCGGGTATCTATCCCTACCATTAGTATGTTAACTCAGTACTAGATTACCAAAAAAAGATTACTCACAACAAAATCAGTGGAAAAGCAGAGCCAGAGGTCCACGAATTCTCGGGTGCTTGTCATAAGCACTTCAGAACACGTGCCCAGGCAGAAGCTTTTATCGAAGATTGGAAAAATTCCTATGCTGACGTTTGCCGGTGGGCAATAAAGAAAAAGTTAGATCAAGGATTCAGGCCGTCCGACATGAAGCTGGTGTTCGATATCTGGCAAGCAACTCCTGAATACGATATAAGCGAAGATATTACGAAGAAGACTGAGAAGTTGATCTTGAAGGAAGAATAGTGGGGACACTCATTCATGTATTTATCTCGATTCTTCGCGATCAATTTCAGTCAAGTACGCATTGGTTACCTTCTAGTTTCTGGCTCAAACGCACTTATGATAAGAACCGACATGGACTCGGTCCATCGACTACAGTGCTGCAAAATTTGGTCAATATTCAGCTTCACTCCTTAGGGCTTATTTTTGCCCCCAAGGGCTCAACAAATAGAAACAGCTTCATAGCGAGTTGGCAGCTTGGGGCCAATCGCCACAGGTTGAGGAGAATTGGAGTAGGGAACTACACACCCTTAGGGCCATTCTAGTCAAGTTCTGTATGTGGCCTCTCACCCATGGTCAGCTGCTGGCATCTGTCTCTGATGACAATACTGCCAGGCTCTGGGATCCCAGCACGGGCGACCTGCGCCCAGGCCTTTGAGGGCCATTTTAGGCAAGTTTGTTCAGTATCTATTCCAGAAGACTAGTAGATCTGTTCTCAGGGCAAAGGGGTATTGTGGTTTCCACTAGGCTGCGGCATATCGTACGACTTGGATGTGGGACCACATCCAAGTCCGCAAATTGCAGATGTTGGATATCGGGACGAGATCCAAGTCCAACTGCGGATATCCAACAAATATCCGCGCAACTTAGGTCTAATCATGTCAGAAGTCCACTCAGCCCGCTATCTATCTGGCGCAATGTACATCTTTTATGAAGCCGCAACTGAGAAGTACATGGGGGGCGTTATACCAGGCGGGTTCGATCTCATATGCCAATTTGCATGATATACTCAGAAATACACTACTTGTAGACAACGACTTCTCTATCAGACAAAGGACCTCTGACACGACTATCACGCCAAGCAACAGCATGGTTACCTCTGAAGACTATGATATAGTAAGCCAACGTAGGGGTTTCCTGATATATAACCATTGTAGTTACTGAAGCTCTATCTAGAAAAGATCATAATAACAAATTAAAGTAGTTCTATCTGAGTTAATCCAACTCAAACCAGGAGAATCCCTTTCGAGACGGAGTCCGAAATAGAGACGGGAAATGTGTAGTTTACGGCCGAGGGGGCAAACTAGCAAGGTCAGGCGTATAGACTTCATTAGAAGCAGCCCATATCTTCCCGCTAGAGCTTCAGAGCAAATGGAATGAGCTGGGCTACTCTAGTGTTAAACATAAACTTCACCAAGAGCAGGCTACTTCTGAAACGTGATCTACATACAGCGTTCAATCAGTATCTCTTTTCTATAAACCCTGACGTTTGTACCCCTGAAGAACCAGTTTCCTGTCCCAGACATACCGAAATAATACAGAATGGGCATAAGAGTATTTCTTCGCTTCGGACGAAGATGAGATCGATCGCCGTGCGTTGGACCCGGTCTGCTGGGATACTGCCAACCCCGATCATGTCTCGGATGAATGCCTTCGATGGCATTATCGGCAGAGCATACTCGCTAATATGAGGGGTGTTGGGGAGCCGATTCTTCATGTGGATTTTCCTCCAGTAACAAATGAACCGTCTGACAAATCGCGCTTGGAGATAGGGAGTTTGCAGATATGACCGAGAGTTTATTCTATGTTGTGTTGCTCTTGATACATCAGTTCAGGTATTCATGGGCCTCACTCATTCGTAAACGTTCAATCGATATGCATTATCTAGGGGCATAGTTGCCGTAAAAAATCTTGTACATATAGGGAACATATAAATATACCAATAAGCCCTCGCTGGAAGGACATGCACATATGCAACTGAGGCAAAAACTCCCAAGGCACTAATGATGCCAAAAGTAACACTCAAACAGTATCAAGAAAATCAAGCCTTAGCTTTTAGGCTTGCGGACTCTCGCTTTCTTCGGTTTCTCCTCCGCGTCATCATCTGCAGCCTTCTGCTTGCCCTTCTTCCCTTTGCCGGCGGCAGCCTTCTTAGGCAGGCTCACGTACTTGTCCTTCTTCAAATCAAGTTCTTCCTCCTCATCTTGTTCCTTCGATTCCTCCTCGACCACTTCTTCATCGTCTGACTCATCAATCGCGTCTTCAATGTCGGGCTTCTCCTTGGGCGTTTTCTTCGGTGCCACGACGTTGCTGGCCTTCATGAATGGCAGAGGATGCGAGCGCTGGTTGTAGACACGCGTGAATGCAGCTTTGGTCTGGGTTTCCAGCTTGACGGTAGATTCATCCATTGGTCCAAGCCCCAGCTCAAGCAGGGCATCCCAGTCCTCGCGGGTCAGGAAGTAACTGTCCATGAAATCAATAACTTCCTCCACAGTGTCTTTGCCCTCGTTCTGCAATCGGCGGATGAGCTTCTCCCAGACCAGCGGCATGTATTGCTGTCGGATTTCATCCCGATCGCCAGAAGAACGCAGCCGCATGTGGCCCTGAATCTCTTTGACATAACGCGACATTTTCCCTGGATTCCTGAGTCAAAACGAAAAACAACCCAAACGAGATGGTAAAAAGGAATCATACCTTGCTTACTGTTCTGCCCCAGCCAGCTAGTAAACCCGGGGCGCTCCATCATGTTTCCGTAGGAAAAGCTAGCCGGACGGACGAAACTGAAGGCAGCATGTGTTGGCATTAAGCTCCATTGCTGCTGCGTGCCATGGATCATTCTGTCAACAAGATCGCCATCACTGATGCTAGAAGCCGCATTATCGGCAAGTTCCAGCATCTTCAGTTTCTGCTCCTTGCCCTGATAATTGTTGGCCAATACTGGCCTCGTCTTCAGGTAATTCTCCTGAAGCATAAGATAACTGAACTCATGGTCGTTGAAATAGAGTTCAATCTTGTCGTTCAAGGTTGACTTTGAACTAGGGGAAAACATCTGAGCATTCAGAATTTTGCCAACAATATCCCACGGCTTCAGAATCACATGCTTCTCCCATGCTTTAGACATCTCCTTGCCCTTGTCATAGTCCAAGTTCTTCTGGTCAAGTTTGACGGTCGAGAGCATGTTGATGACTTGACGGATATCGGCATGTGTACCTTCGATCAGACTGTCCAGAACTGGTGGCGGGATCTTCAAGCCTTCTCTGAAGCAGATCGTAGACAACCTAGCTCTGATCTGATCAGCTGTCGGACGCCTGAAAGGAATCTCATACGTGACGTGATCGAATGGCTTCATTTTCGGAAGCCTTCGCTCATTACAAATGAGAATGAGAGGAATTTGCGTCTTTTTCGCAACGGCAGCCATGGCCCCGACACCACCTCGATCCCCTGCTGACATTCCGTCCACCTCGTCCATGATTAGTACCATGTTCTTTTTCTCACTCTCGACTTTCTTGCCAGCGCCTGAGAAATACCCCTGGAGAGATGTAGTATCCAGGACGCCAACCAGACCATTCTCCACAAGCTTCTTGCTTCTGGTGTCACTCGCGTTCGTCTCCATAACATCGTAACCTTCAAGCTTGGCGACCAGATGTGCCGCAGTAGTCTTACCAATTCCTGGGGGTCCATGGATCATAACAGAGCGATATTTACCAGAACCATCTTTCCCGGGACGGCTAAAGTTCGTTTTCGCATTCTTCCGCCAGTCACGGAGCCAGTTCTGGAGTTTCTCGACGGCTGCCTTATTGCCGCAAATCATGTTGATTGACGTCGGTGCGTATTTCGATGTCCAGAGACGGTCGTCCACCTTCACGCCTTGAGAAACCAACGGATCTTGAGAGCTAGACGGACTAGGGGCAGCCGCCGCCATGGCCTTCTTTTTGCGTGACTCTTCTTGATCAATCTCAGCAGCCATGACACGGATTTTTTCTTCGTCGGCCTTCCTCTTAGCCTCATGTTTCTCAGCCGCCTTTCCATCACCACCATTTGCAGGGAGTCGCCTGATCAGCTCAAATAGACCCTCTTCGTTAATAGTCTTCAGTTTGTGCTTTTGTATTGTCGCCAGTTTGCTAGGCCCGGCATCACTACCCAGAACCACGTAGCTTGTCTTCGAACTAGGCGCACCAGTGACCTTGCCACCGTATTTCTTGACCAAATTCTGACCTTCTTCGCGACCTATCATCTCAAGAACACCGGTAAAAACAAAAGATAGTCCAGCAAGACAGTTTTCAGCGCCCTCTGGTAGTTCGGCAGATCCACCACCTGGAGGTGTTCTCGATCGCTGAGCTTGTGCAGCGAAGTTGAATTTCTTCTTTTCATCACTTTTCGGGGGAGGAGAGGGGGGCTTGACTGTAGGAATACTGTCAAAGATATCCTGGAGCTCTTTGCTTTCCGGTTGAGCCTGCTTGGTGGGAGATGTTTTCGGTTTCTTTGTCGATGGCGCCGGTGCTTTCTTCTTCGCGCCATCCTGGTCCTCATTTGTTCTATCGAGGACTTCAGATTTGCGCTTGCGCGTTGGCCGTTCAGCAGCCGACTTCGAGGCTTTCAAAGAAGATTTCGGGATGTTCTCCATGGCCACGTCGTCATCCTTATCAGCGCTGGGGGCTTTCTTGGCGCGCGCTGTCTTACCAACAGCTGCTGTTGCCGGCCTCACGGCAAGCTCTTCGAGGTCGCTATCATTATCGCTCGCGCCCTCCACATAAGCATCGTCGCCTTTGCCAGATTTCCCATACTCCGTGGCGAATATATCGTCACCGCCAAGGCTTTCATCATCATAATTATCAACTGTCTTTCCTTTCTTCGTAGTTTCACGGGGTGCGCGACTCGTCGGATTTATCGGGACTTCGACAGCTGGGTTGTCTTTCGCTTTTCGGGGGCTTCCGGCTATGCGATCGATGGCCGGCGGCTCGTTCGTAGCTTGGGGTGTAGTAGTAGGAGGTTCATTACTCGCCTTCGCGGACCGGCCTTTCTTCTTACTGGATGCGAAATAATCCGATGTCGACGTGGGTTCTCCTTTGGCCGGTTCGGCTTTTCTTCAAATCACCAATGTCAGTAACCGCCAAAGAAGTTTGAATAAATGCCGCACGACATACGGTTTGGCTGGAGCCTTGGCCTTTGGCGTAGGCACCTTGGTCTCGACAACGTCCTCGTCGTCACTGTCGTCCACAACCTTTCTGCTACCTATGTTTCCAGTTAGCTTAACTAACTGGTTTTGACACCAGGTCAAACCATACGCTTTTTTCTCGTCGCAGTCGAATCCTGGATCCAGTCAACCTTAGCAATGCGATCGAGTATCCTCCAGCAAGCAATATAGGCATACCTCTTTTTTTGGCGGCGGTTTCGCAGGCGACGAGTCCGATCCTTGGCTAGGCTTGCCAAAGAAGCTTCTAATATCGGGAGGCATGGTGTTTCACTCCAATTAGAGCATGCCCTACAACTCCAATATGCCAAAATAAATCAACAAAAACGAAATGCCCAAAAACCAATGTCTCGACCTCTCTATTAAGAACACGGCAGAGTGACGCGCCTGCCTGGACTGGCGACGTGAAGGCAGCAGATTACATAAGAAACACGCTCATGGCCCGTGCATGGCATTATTACCATTTTGGGAACGGGATCGGAGGTGCGGATATGCCGATAGCCCAGAAGTTCTTCAAGATCCATTATTGACTACCGCTTTGGCCGATAGACACTCCGATATCGATGGCCGCAATGGGTCTGCATATGAAGATGTTTGGAGGACCTCAGCTGGCCTCATTTCGACCTACTGGTGAGGCTCGATAAAGTCTTCAGAGGGGAAAAGTTTTCACAAACACTGACATTCGAGACGGCAACAGGTCTTACAACATCGTTCATTGCGATTCCGTTTTCGCGATGCTTCTCTACTACTTCCCCCAACCTCGATTGGCTTACGCCCAAGTTTGCGGAAAAGTCTAAATCGCCCAAAGGTCGCCCGCATGTCGCTACGGGAGGTTCTACTCGAGGTACGACCGTTGTGTGGGGTGACTATGGATTGCGCATGAAAGACCACGACCGCCGAGTACCGGCTTCACACCTTAAGATCGCAGAGGAGACGATCAAGCGGAGACTACGTGGGATGGACTACAACCTGTACAAACGTGTGAGCGCCAATATCGGTGTCTACACCAAGGGTAACGAGCAGCGTATGGGTAAGGGTAAAGGAAAGTTCGACTACTGGACGGCAAAGGTTCCCGTGAGCCGGGTTGTTTTTGAGCTTAGTGGGAAGATTCACGAGAAGGTTGCCAGGGAGGCATTCCGTTTGGCAGGTCACAAGTTGCCCGGTACGTCTTTCGTTATTGCAGTGGATTGGGTATGAAACTACTGGTACTAATACATGTTGGTTGCAGGCCTCTGGGAATTTGTCAAGAAGGGTGACCCGCCTGTGGTCGGCCTGACAAAACTCGGAAACGGTGTCACTTTGGAAAGCCTCAAGCGGCCACGCAGAAACCCGCCTCTCGGTACGGACGCCGAAATCACAACTCCCAAGTCGGTCACATCCAGCCCCTCCTCCTCCCAATAAACCTCCCTCATCCGCCGCTTTTCTTCATGCCTCCGAATCACACGAATGCCCCGTTATTAAGCCCCAACGCCTGAACCGGGCCCATACCTCTGTTGACTTCGCGTCTTCGCCGCTGCTCTATCATCGTTCTCTTGGGCTTGGTTCTCAGGCTTCAGATCTTTTGTACACTATTGTCAGCTTCTGGCATGTCTTCTTGTTCGTTTATTGTTTTATACGCAGATGTCTTTGGCACGAGTTCAATAAAAAGGAAATGAATGCAACATAACATACCTTTATCCGTTTCACCCCGCAAACCACCCCCGAGTTCACCGGTTTCCAATTGACGCGCCATCTCCAAATCCTCGTCTTTGTTTCCTCTGGGTTCGAACGTAGTCCTCCATTGGCTTTTTGTGTGCTTCTCGCCGGCTGGAGTTCCGGTTAGTTATTGTTTTCTATAATTACTGTAGCCCTACCTACCACCTAGCTGGCCAGTCTGCTTTTCTGGGGGATCAACGAAGATATGTGTAGATTCATATCTGCGATTGTCAGATCTATTCAATGCAAGGTCCCTGAAAGGTTCGTAATTATGGGAATCAGCATACTGGGTGTTCTCCCCACCGGGTTCAATGTCAAGAAGCTGCGGGCTGGACATTGTGGATTAAAGTACACGAATGGGAATAATTGGAAGAAATTGTATGAGTAAATTTCAATGAGTTGATCTGAATATAGTGACCTTTAACGCATGATGGTGATGCGCAGGTCTATGTATGGTCCGGTTGCGAGGTATGACGTCGTCCATCCCCATGTTGTAACTTGATGTGTACTTTTGCTCTCTACATACCGCACATAGCTGTTTTTAGTCCTTGAGATGCTACTGTTCTGAACCCAATTGAACGTGGCCTAAGCCGTCGTGTCTCTAGTCTATATAGAACACTGCTCAAGTTATAGTAATGGGAGAGATCACAGAAACAACGACGATCCAATTAATATAATAATGCTCTCTTTCTTCAAATGCTAAGACATGATATTATACAATCATTATTCATTATTTCTCGGCTTAGAAGTCCATGCCCATAAGATAACTATCCAGCTGTCAGTAAATGGCTTCCGGATGGCTCGATGTGGAGAAACAAACCTTTCATAGATGCGCATGAATTTGGCCACAAAGGCCTCGAGATGGAAGATGACTTTCTGTATATCGTGTCAGGGCTGCCTCAATTCATCGATTCCGTAGAACTTACAGTGCCTTGCTTGATTCTATGTTCGTAGAAGGCAGACCACTTGATGACATCCGGCTTGAGGGCATCATCAACCTTAGTAACAAGCCTGAATGTCAATGTCTTGATGATAGTCGTAGGCGGTATGCAGTGGGTTAACAGGTCATATAACCTTGCGCGAACCTGCAACAGCCGAGCAGGTGATCGCTCCGCTAGTATCTCTTCGGCCGTCAACGAAATAAGGGCTTCCCAGTCCGGTGGCGGAATTGGGGTGCTGTCCGACACTTTCTCGCTTTGAGCATAGATCGCCTCGAACATAAGCAACGCCCGTCGAAGATTCCGCCCGCTCGCCTTTGCTATCCTCTTATTGAGCTCTGCCGCCTCAGTCCACCCTTCCTTCTTGCCCGCAGTTCTCAGAACCGTGCAAATCTGCTCTTCCGTCGGCGCAGCAACCCTGACCAGCAGGGTACGGGAGCGAATAGGAGCGATGATATTCGAGGTGCTATTGGCCAGGAGGATCAACCGCATGTTGGGACTGTATTTCTCCATCGTCCGTCTCAGCGCCGCCTGCGCATCACGGGTCAAATGATCCGCCTCGTTAATCACGACGACCTTGAACCGTTGCTTTGCGGAGAGATCGACCTGCTGCGTCTGCGCAACCTCCTTCAGTAATTCCTGGACCACGACCCGGTCATAGTTTCCGACATCTGAGGGGGTAATTTCAAGGTGGTAGATTGAGGAGACAATGTTAAATTCGAGTTTTCGGTTGCTTGTGGTTTGAAAGACTCGTGCGTCAATCTTGATTTTCTCGACTCCGGGGCCGTAGAGTTCTTTGAGAGTCGCGATGATTCGGGTTTTCTTTCCGGCGCCGGATGGTCCGTATACGAGGAGATGGGGGAAGTCGCCGCTTTGTGCCTGTAGTTTTGTCATGAGACTGTCAGCTGGTTCTTGTTGTGTATGAGTTTCGGTATGTCCTACCAGAGACCTCAACCGGTCGGAAAGGTCATAGTGATAAGAGAGAGAATCCAGGCTTCGTGGCCGCAGCTTGTCAACCAGTAAGGCCATGATGACAAGGTAATATGATTAAGCCTTGGTATTTAGTGTTAGCTCTTTTGTATATTGTTGTCGAGAGCACGTCTCAAACGGGTAGAATTGAGCTTGACGCGTCGTGACGCGCGCTTACATAAGTGGACCGTGCACGGCGCGCACTGAAGAAGAGGAGTAAGAAGAGCCCTACAGGCTGCAGAGTAAATGCACTGGCATTGAAGCAAATATTTCAGCTATTATTATGAAAAAGAACATATGTGAATTTGGATTTAGTGTTTTATTTTCAGAATGAAACCACAGAACTTCCACAGTGATAATATCTCTTCCAACAGTGTTATTTGTGAACAAGTTGGCAAAAGGCTGTATCGATCGTGTCGCTGAAATAGGAATCAGGCCTGAATTCTATGAAGGTGAATGAATGAACAGAAGAACATTTGGACTGATAAGCAGTGGACAAGTCTATAGTCCTGCTCTGACCAAGACCCTAAGCACTATGATAATCGGATGGCTTGCATAGAGCTACTCAATATTTCTAAGGACAGCTGAGATATTCACAATGCAAGACTTATACCTCAATTCACCTTGATATTTTGTACGGGTTTGGAATGCACTGGAAACCCCGGGTTGGCAGACTCTGCATCAAATACAGCGGCAATATCTTCCAATATATGTCCTGCCGTCTCAGGGAAGAGAAGGTATATCATGACAAACCAAGCCACCAGGCACATAAGATACACCAAATAAGCCTCCATCCAATCTGGCCAGACGCAATTGGATTGACGTACTGATTGAAGAACGCCGCAGCGGCATTGGTAAATAATGTCACTGCGAGACTTTTGAAGCGAAGAGATAATGGCATTATCTCAACTAGATAAGCAATGGACAACGGAGTATACGCTACATCGTAGGCAACAAAAAAAAAAAAAAAAAAGCATCGGAATGAGCTATTTCTTGCTGAGTATAGGTTGTGCTCTTTAATTAAGGTAGAGAGATAAGCGGCGAGAGCGAGACACAGAAACATGGATGAGATCGAAATGAGCCACAGACGACGCAACCCAAGCGTTCGCAAGCTAGTGCGCCTGTAGAAGCCCAGAGAGTGTTCCACACTTGAAGGCCGAGGTTGATGGCGATTTGGTGCTGAGGGCTAGAAATGCTAACCAAGTCGAGGATTGGGGCGAGATAGTACGAGATAATACCTGTGTTATCTGTAAGAGTGGCTAAAATGAGGGCTGTAGGGAACTTACCATTACCTGCCCACTCCGTCATGATTCCGATTAATATACAAAATGATGGTTATGCTTTCCCCTCCGAACCTCTCCACTATGATCCACGAACCCGGAGATCACCAGCATGGGACCAAAGACCTCTTCGCGATCGGTACCGCGTTGGGGATGGGATCTACAAAAATGATAAGGTCTGCAAAGCGGTGCAGCGCTGCTCACAATAGTATCTACATCAGTGGTATTGGCGACATGAACGGACGAGAGCTCTTCATTGTTCACGGTGCTGTGACAGGGTTGTAAAATTGCTCAATTTCGACTAGAGTGATTCAACTTTGGAGTGGAATACCCCGCACATACCTCCCCATTGATGAACAAGCGGGTTTCCAGAGTGGTTGAGACAGCCATATTGTACTCGTATCTGTATTTACGGTTCTTGAATTGAATTGGGTGGGATTGTGAGCATGGTACAGAGCTTTATATCCTGGACTAGACTAGTGAACTATGCTAGAAGAGAACCGCAATCTATACCCCGTGCACGTAGATATAGGATCCCAGCTATCACACTGACTTTCTACCGCTCAGCTCCTGTCAATTCTTTGTACGGTGGTACTTTTTTTCTTCCCAGTTGTGGCTGGCTGACCTAAAATTCACAACTGATTTGTCACCTTTAGTTCTCTGTGGAGCCGAGGACTAGGGTATCTCTCCTAATATATATATATATTTGAATGACGTAGCTGTGATTTGTTCTGTTTGATGAGTCGCTTTCTCTGAGTGATCCAAATCACCTCAAGATGGGCAATACGCTGGCACCTCTTGCTGTGGTTGCAGGCATTTCCCTTCACTTGTTGGTCTTTCGCCATGGAGAATGGGATACCTCATCACCTTCCGTTGTCTTATGCCACCTTCTCTTGCTGTCAATTGGTAGTGCGGGCACACAATGTGGCATTATCCAAGGCTGTTCGCCCTTTTTGATCTTGAAGGTTGGAGGCTACTACCTACTCGGGCTGTACAGTAGCATGCTCGTCTACCGTGGGTTTTTCCACCGTTTATGCCAATTCCCCGGGCCATTCCTGGCACGACTGTCCAATTTCTACCTTACGAGGCTGTCAGCTAAGAACCTGCATCTATATGAAGAGGTGCAGGCTCTGCACCGGGAATATGGTGACATTGTGCGCGTGGGTGAGTAATCGTGTTTTCCCTGAATGCTGTGCTCATATTATTAACTTGGCAGGCCCCTCCGAGCTATCTATCACACATCCAGATGCCACCAAAGCAATTTACAGCAATTCATCACCCGTTACCAAAGGACCATGGTATACACTGCTTGACCCGCGCGTTTCTTTGTCATTCTCGCGCGATAAACAGGTCCATGCCCATCGACGGAGGGTGTGGGATCAGGGGTTTAGCACTAAGGGTGAGTCTACGGAGAAAGCAATCGCTGTATAGCAAACTAACCTCTTCAGCCCTCCACGCCTACGAGCCCGTTGTGCAAATGTACTCGAATCAACTGGTCAACGTGATCGACCGCGACCTTGACCAGCCCATTGACATCACACGATGGCTGAGTTACTACGCCTTCGACGTGATGGGCAATCTAGCATTCGGCAAAACCTTTGATATGATTCGTGATGGAAAGGAATCGTACTTTCTGCAGACAATTCGTACTGATATGGGTGTGATTGGCTATCTCAAACACCAGCCCTGGTTGTTTCCGTTGTTTGCAAAGACGCCGCTGGTAAATGCTAACCATCTGGCGTTTTGGAAATGGATCGAGGATCGCATGACGGAGCGAATTAATGTAGTTACCTTTTCCTATTTGATTGTAAGGCGTCCGCTAATTGCATTCAGTCATGGAAAGAAGGAGATCGTCGGGATGTTTTCGCCTGGATCCTTGATGCGTATCTCAAGGGGCCTAGGACTCAGCAGGACACGCTCAACCTCCATGGTGATGGGTACTTGATTGTTGTGGCGGGGAGGTAAGTATTCCTCAAACATACCCTATGGATACTATCCTATACATGCTAATTCAGTTAGTGACACGACCTCCGCTACCATGACTCATCTATTCTTCCACCTTGCCCGGGATAAGAAACTCACTGAAGAACTCCAACGACAGCTAGACGCACTTTCCAATCACAACGACGACTCCCTCGCCGAACTTGAGTTCCTCGACGCCATCATCCATGAAGCTCTCCGTCTTCACCCCGCTGTCCCGTCTGGTGTCCAACGCCTTACTTCCGCTGAAGGTCTCACCGTTGGTGAGACCTTCATACCAGGCCATACACTCGTTCAAGTTCCACTTCACACTGTCTTCCGAGGCAAGTACCCTAACTTTAATTCAAATGGACCGCTCACTAACAAATCCTAGATCCACGCGCCTTTGGCCGTCCAGACGAATTTATCCCCGAGAGATGGACGACGCAGCCCGAGTTGGTCAAGGATCGTTCGAACTTCATTCCTTTTTTGACTGGTTTGTGTTCCGTTACGCACGGATGTTTTGAGCATAAGCTGATGAGTATAGGATCCTATGCCTGTGTCGGGCGACGTCTGGCATTGATGGAGATCCGTCGCGTCACTGCGGATCTGCTGTCGCGATTCGACATTTCTTTCGCGCCTGGGCAATCTGAAAAGACTTTCCTGGATGGTAAAGTGGATGCATTTACGCTGGTCGCGGCGCCGCTGTGGTTGGAATTCTCGAGAAGAAATAAAAATTAGGAGTAGGACTTTATCAATTGAGGTCTATCAGCGCCATGTGCCCCAGGATAATGCAACGAATGCAAGCATGTGGTGATGAGCAAGATGAATATGTGTTGTAGTCGAGTTAATACTGATCAACATATTGAAAGCAAAGAGCACCTCAAGCTTGTCAATGAACATGTTCAATCTTCCTTGGGCACAATAGCAAATATAAATGAAGTTTACCAAAGGCATATATCAAGAAAACCTAATGCTTATCCAGAATGGCATCAACGCATTTTTGGATGTCAGCATTGATCTCTTCGATATACTCTTTAGCGCCATCCTCCAATACTTTAGCAGCTCCACTATCGTCCAAGTCCACCACTTTCTCATAATCTTCGGGCTCCTGACCGTCGATAACTTTACGGATAGGCTTGTTGACATTGAGACGCCAGTATTTAGGTTTCCCACCATTAGGAGCAAAGGCATCGATAAGAGTCCTGAAGAGAAGGTGAGCAATCTCGGAGTTGGTGGCAGCAGCTGTTATAGCAGATATGGCTTGGCCAGGCGCTTTCCTAGGGTCGGTAAGTGCTTGGTTGGAGCTAATACCAGTACCGATGCTAAGGAAGCAGTTGGCTCTACGGCCCATGCCATAGATGCTCAATACTTCTGTCCATAGCCTGAAGGGGTCAGTGGTATATCTAGGCTAGGAATGGGGGAAATTTTTCTCACCATCCGAGAGGATTGTTGGCACTCAAACCTCCATCAACCAATTCATAGTCACCCACCTTCACAGAAGAGAAGTAAGTGGGTGCAGCAGATGTTGCACGAGCAGCTTGCCAAATCTTGACATTGCTAAGGCCCCGAGAATCGTGAGGATGTTTGTAGGAACGTAGGAAAACCGGGCCACGGTTGTTAAGTGCGTCTCTCCGGGTAGCTACGACGAATCTAAAATATATTAGCTTGATGTAGACCAATGTGGGGATAGGAACCGTACGTTTTGCAACCTGGATTGCCTTCCCCCTCAAGTAATTTGGCATTTTCATCTCCTAGTTGGCTCCATACGAGTTTCTTGATTTCCGTTTCGAGGGGCTTGTCATCGTAGACTTGGCCGCTCCAGAGCAAGCTCGCTTTCTTGGTAAACCAATCCGTGATTGATCCCAGAGTTCCTTCACGTTTTTTGAAGACTATGCCCATCAATTCTTGGTACTTCTTAATGCAGTCTTCAACGTCCATTTGAAGGCGACCAAGCATGATGGCGATCAAGCTGAAGAAGTTAGTGGAATTCGCGAACAGTTACCATGCATTACATACCCTCCAGTACTGGTACCTCCAATCATGTCGAAGACTTCGCACGGCTTTTTCCTTTCTCCCAACCTTTCTTCCAGCTTGTCGAAAATTTTCCGGAGGATAAATAGTGAAGACAGTCCACGGACACCACCACCGTCTACTCTCGTCAGCAGCAATCATCATTGGCAGCAAAGAAAACAATACCCATAGCAAGAACACGTAAGGGATGAGTATGACCGTCATCGTAATAATCAGCCCTGAAAGCACCGAGAGATACCCATGGCATGTAATTGCCAGAAGGTGCAGCAGAGTTGCACTCTTTGAAGACTTCCACCATGATTTTGGTTTCTCTTGGAGTCTCGTTGTATGTAACGGCCTCACGTTCTAGGATGACCAATTAGCACCGTTGCAAAATTGCGCCTGGGGCTCATCTCACCAGTTTCATCACCGATATCCAGTTTTAGAATAGCATTCTTAACCACGTTGTGTGCATTCCGGTCACCGGCACAAACACGGACTGCGAGACAGTTCCCGTCCTGGGCTTTGTTAGCATTTATCAAATAAAAGATATAGCATTACATACCTCAAGCAAACGCAGGAAAGGATGATTCTTGTCGAAGACGGTTCCCTTGTCCTAAATATATTCGGTCAGCTCATTTTCCTAGTTGGAATGAAGTAAACCTACCCAGCCAAATTCCGTTGTCTGGCTTCGATTTCTATGGCTCGTCCACACCAGCTCAACATCTTGTTTGACTCTAGCATGCTGATCATCTTTACTCTCCAGAATGGCAAGATCGAACCAGGTCCGGTTATCAGCCGTAGTAAGGACAGAATTCGCATCATGCGACTCAGTGAACAGCTGAACGCTATCAATCCTTTGTATCGTTTCGAGTGACATGGGCTACATATACATTTTGTTAATTATCGAATACCAGAGATTATAGGAATGAGGAGACATACTCCAGTATTAAACCACATTACACATTTGAGGTTCTCCTCCTCGGCCGCGACTTCCACACCTTCATCACATTCAGGTGTGACTTCTAGCACATTTCCATCGCTTTCGAGCTTGTATGACTTTTTCTCAAGCGCATTTGACGGAGACGGAAAAGGTTCGAGGTCCCGGAGTTCCTCCGGATTGATTTTGCCTTGCGCTGCCATGGTATCAATTAAAGAAAGTATGCTTCGTAGACGACACTCCGTCTAGGACATTCTACTGGGTTTATATCTATAATTTGGGAGAGCTGAATCTCGCTCGATCATAGAGCACTCAGCTCAGCCCTGGGCGCTGCACTGGGCTGTTGACCTCAACTTAGGCAATAACCTACAGTCGGTATGGAAATGGCTCAGCTGAACCCTGGGGTGACAGCTGGCAATACGCAATGGCTCATTTTCAGCCGCTCGCAATAGATCGGCGGCGTACATAGTAGAGAAATCAAATTCATGTTACTTTGTGTTACGTACTTATTCACAGATAACGAGCATATAACAGGCAACCGACCGATGGATCCATTGAGGGCAAAAGGCTCAATACAAAAATTCGGGCCTGATGCGGGAAGACAGTGCCTTTACGGAGTACTAGCGTTTTATTCCCTCTTTATACCACAGCGTGGGGTCATATCACGCTAAAGTGCAAGGCAGCAGAGCTGAACGACGCGCATATTTCATTGGAGACCCCATTACCGTTGGTACATTGGGTACCCACATCATTGCCAAATAAGGAATAGATATCGTGCATTTCAGCTCGCCATGGGACGGGGCGTCGGTACATACATGATCACCATTCAGCGGACGAACACCAAGGTGGCTAAGGCCAGCTAGTACTTTCGGCATGTTCAGTGCCCGAAAGAGAGCATACGGCTGCAAGTCAAGTATCATTACTCCCCGAATGACTGGCTGCATTTCCGAGACAGTTGGTATAAGTGGAGTGTCATCAAGGCACGTCGTAATCATGCATTAACTCGGGTCGATTTAGTAAAATACGCCCACCAAGTGTCGTTGAAGGGGCCGTGCAGCGAAGAAACCCTACTTTAACAACTCACAGGAGTATGCAGATGTGGGCCTGAAAATGAATGATCTGAATGTATGTATGGAGCGGAATGCTCAGTCATCCGGATTCATGCCCATTATTTGTCTTACAAACCATGGTAGTAGATCAGTCCGAATCCAATTGAACGAGAACTATATGGAGTATCTACTCTCAGAGGATCAAGCGATTTACATGAATTTTTTGGATTGGATGTACAAGGACCTCGCGGAAGAAACTTCTTCAGTCATATAATGAATACTGGCGACGTTTTTGCCAATACTTCAGCCTGTTCGCCCGGCGCCGTGTGAATGGTGAAGTTCATGAACAGATGCGATGAGTATACGCTGGCCTTCTTGTCTGTATGAGTGCAGGACTAACATAGACAATAGTCTCTTTGATGTGTATTCCTTGCTGAGCGCAAGATCCCCAGGCGTACAAAGAATAAGAACACCCTGGATGTGGACGTCTTCTGCGTCACCTACCGCCATCACTGGGTCCATCCAAGATATTTCCGTCATGGGAGTATGCCATTCAATTTACGACAACCCAGCTCTGGTCCTCCATCTCCGGCACTTGACCAGGCGTGCTACTTCCGCAGAGAACATCAGTGGACAAAGTCGTCGCTTGGCAGACGCAAGTGGGCCGACTTTCCAGAGCGATGTTTCATTGAATGATCTCCCAGACACAGTCTGCTACCGTGATATTAAGTTATTTTACCTTAAAGGCCCAGATAGCAAGCGTGATGTCCTTTGTGCCATAATTGGATCTCACAATCTCAAAGGTCGACCAGAAGGTGTTGATGGGTAAGGACATCTTCTATCTGCATCCTGTGGATACCTATCCGTTCTAATACTGATGATCCTTCTCAGAACCGAACCAAATTCTTTATGCATGGAGATTACCAGCTAGCATACTGCCCGATCAACAAAATTATCTCATATGCCTTCCGTGACGGGGCTTTTTTCAATACTGCGTTGACACCATAACTAATATGGCGACTTTGAGTTCCAAAATATAGCCAGTCTCTTCCCCTCTGCTGGGAGCTGGACATGGTAGATACTCCTCTTCTTCAGCGTGTTGAGCGCACTCTGTATGGTTATGAACTTCATAAATCTTTGCCAATGACAACCCCAGCCGAGAAGCGCTCCAAGAGTTAGGTTGAGATGCGAGATTTGAAGATTATATGGGTCATTATAACTACCGGGGATGGGCCGCAAATGAAGTTAACTGTACGTTCCCTCTCATTGAGTACTACCTGGCGGACAATACATCTGCCTTGGATGATGAAACCCTTCTCTTACTGTATCTAACGTGCCGTCTACAGGAAACGTTACCAGCCAGGAGCAGAAAAGGGTGCTCAACCAGTCTGGCAACGCAGTCTTTGAGAAGCACTACCAGTCAGAATTTACCCAGCGCAATCTTCAGCATGTTGTCCTTCTCTGACTGTCTCGGGAAGGTCTCCTTCGGCTCGCTGGAAGCATGCTCAGGAAAAGAGATATTTTAGCTCCGTCAGATCTTACTGACGCGCAGCAACGTACTATTTCCCAGAACCTGGAAATTTTAGAGCTTCGAAGAGAGAAGAGGGAGTTGATGAGGAGATGGGATCCCAGGCTGGTACCATCTAGAATGTGAAGGAGTCTTTCCCTCGCCTCTTTCAAAGGCACAAAGCAGTAAGGAACTCTTTCAGCTAAGAAAGACCCTATCAAGCAATACCTAAGGAACAGTCAGGAAGGAATATTTTCACAGTGCACCCGTCCCGGAGATCGACAGACAGATCAAACAACTTCTCAGCCAGTCTGATATTGAAGGCAGTGATTAGGGCAGGTCTAGTGATGAAAATTGGAACTCCCCACCCCAGAATACATCTTTCCTGAGCAGGTGTGCCATGTGGAATATTCCTATGGATCTGAAGCGGGGGACTTTAATGAGGATAAGCTGCTTGCGCGACATACCAGGTTACCTAAGACATGGTTGCATGAGTGCAACCGAAGATAATTGGAAAATTAATGATGTTGAGGGAAGTGAGAGGTCTGAAGAGCCATTGGCTCCTGAAGCGGAAACTCTGGATTGTCCAGCAGATGTTCGCATCATCTGTTGCGGCTTATCCGACCATTCAGCATCCAATCCTCCTCATAAATCCCCCCCTCCAGGCGAAAAGATTCTCTTCGTCGCCCTCTCATTGATTCTCATCTCACATGTGCACGCAATGGGATCAGCTGCACGTGGGCAGCCTGCCACAGTGTCCCTAAGTTCACTGAAGTCACTGAATTCTTAGCACATGCGGTTACTGCACAAGTATGATGTCCAAATTAAACTGCAACATCTCTCCAAAAGACCCCGGGTAACCTGCAGCGACAGTTGATCAATTGACAGCTCAGACACTCCTCATGAAACCTCCACTGTATCGGTCAAAGAGATTGGTACCTCGATGATAGCGAGGGAGAGGATTCTCTATCGCACTTATCTTACAACTGGCTTAAGTGGTCGTTGGAACTCAGTTCTGGGTCTTTGCTTTTTGGGTATAATTCTAGGTATGCTTATCCACACGTGTAGCCGGCCTTAGAGACGCATGCAAAATACATCTACTTTACAATAGTGTTAGGCCTTGGAATGTGTCGGCAGGTGGTTCCTGGCTTGGCTGGGCAGTCTACCACCCGACAAACATATTCAATGCCTTCACGGGGCCTGCACAGATAAAGCAGCATGGTGAATGGTCCCCACACGCCTTGAAGCCGCGGTGGCCCAGCTGGCAGCACCTGGGGCAGACTGTGTCCACTCCTGTTTCCCAGTATTGCTCTGTCTTGTACCGAGATCCCCCAAAGCGAATGTCATTGATAAGAAGTCTCGATCCTGCTCTAGTGAGCTTACTATAATAACAATAGTTGATCTCTTCTGGTTGCTGCTCTGCAATTCTCTTGAGCTCCGGGGCCATGTCGGGTTTCTCTTCAGCTGGTATTCAGTGCCTAGCTCGATCTCTTCATGAGTTAGATCTAGGCTATAGGTGAGGTAATGTTTAATTAGGACCCATGGACTTGACACGGTACCATTGCTCCTGAAACTCAACAGATATCACTGCTGGGTCTGCTTGTCGAGCTGCAGTGACCAATAGGTCTTTATAGTTGGGTATGAGCCCAGAGCGCATTTGTCCAGGAGAACCGTGGTCGCTCCTGTATTGGTGTATCCTGTTTCCGCCGCCCGGATGAGACCTGGGAAGCGTCCTTTTGCTACTGCTCGGTTGATGACCAGTATGATATCCTCTCTCTGATCTTGGGGCAGCCTTGCCTCCCTCACGGCGAAATAGAAGCCTCCGTGCTTCCTTGGGGCTGTCTTTGCCTGGCTTAAGCTTGATTGGGTCAGGCTGGACTGCTGCAGCAGCTGCTTGAATTTGTTCGTTCTTTTGCTTCTTTTTGGTGGCCTCCTGCCATTCCTGTCCTCCGGGTCTAGTGGAGAGTAGTATAGCCAGGTCTGCAAATCTTGGCACCTGCCTTGATTGCTGGCCCATTTCCCTCACCTTGGGGACATGTCGATAGTATATGTGTCTGATATCATGTCATGATGTCTTCCACCCGGATGACCGTCGTTCTTTTGCTGAGGAAGAGGAAGCTTGCAACCTATCCTACCGTGTCGTTATCTAGGCGTCCCCTGTACAGTTTATGGAGGAGCCGTGCACGCAAGACGTGGTCGAATGCCCCCGAGACGTCGAGGAACAGAGCGCTGGGGATATGTGCCGGTATACTTTCCCACATTGTATGTATTCTTTTCAGTAGAAAATGGATCGCCCACTCAGTGATGTTCTCTCTTCGGACCCCCATATAATGTGCCGGCAGTAAGTCGTGCTTTTCTACCGCGTAGGTGATCTACCTCGCCATGACAGATTCCGTTATTTTGCCTGTTTAAGAGTGCGACAGGTCAGTTTGTACTATTCTCATAATGGAATGAGACTAGGGTTGCGGGCCTCGTCCTGGAGGCGTATCGGCGGGTTTCCAGGCAGATATCGAGAGTGGGCTACTTCAGGGCTGACGGAGCTGTGGTTTGTCTACAGGCCCTCAGTCTTCTCGTCAGTTTGCGGGGAAAAGAATGGCCTTCATACACGGCTAACAGCCACAAAGAGAGCTGACACTATAACAGTTGCGTAATAATCTTGTTTAAGTTGTTATGATTTATGACCCTCTTACCCAAACTGCCCAGCTGACATCACCGGTGTGTACGTCTTTTTTTGCCCACTAGGTCAGAATCCACGCCTGACATCAATTGTATGTCCAGCTCCAATATCTTTACCCTAGATTTAGGGCCGCCAACGGAAGGCCGGATTGTGCCAATCGAGATCTTCTATCTCTTTTTGCGAAAGCCCCGCGAGTGCTTGACTAATGTCAACCTTCTCTCGCCGCCTATTGTCCCAAATCATAAACAGCCACAGGCTGGCGCCGCAAATTATCATTGCCGCCGACGCTCCGACGTTCAGGCCACAGCCAATCGGGTAATCGGGCGCGTCAAACGGCAAAAAGGACCATGTTGCGATCAAACCACCCACGTTCCCGACCATGACTGTAGTTCCAATAGCCGAAGACCGTGCAGTATCGGACACCACGTTATTGGATGAATTGGCTGGACAAAAGGCTCCGAGAGAGAACGAGCCACTGGTGACCAGAAAGGTTGCCCCGTAGCGAACCATTGCCGACGGACTGGCTAGGAACATGATATATCCAATCGCTACGAGCGGTGGGCAAACGATAAAGAAAACCATACGGTGGTCCCAGTGCCAGCTCAAGTACGGAAAGACTAGCGTGAAGAAACCCCCGACAATGTACGGTGGAACAGTGTACAGCTGTTGTATGACAACGGTGCTATTTGGGTAGATGGTCGTTATGATGGTTGGAGCAAAGAACCCCAGACCCTGGACCGTTATGTTATTGAACAAGAAAATGAGCGCGGTCGCTAACGTCGTAGGAGAAACGATGCCTTGGCGTGTCTTGGGTACATCAATCTTGTCCAGCACTTCCGTGGTCCCAACACGTTCCGACATGACCCGTGCAATTGCTAGGTCTTTCTCCTCTTGCGTGAGCCACCGTGCGGTGTGAGGGCGGTCAGTTAAGGTAACAAAAGCAAGTAAGCCAAGTCCCATGGTAATGATCCCTTCAATCGCAAAGATCATACGCCAGCTTTGTAAGCTGCCAACATGATCGAGGGTCAAAATCCCTGATGCCAGAAGGCCACCAAATGCACCAGCCAGTGGCGCCATAGTGAGATACAGTGCGAGGCGAAAGGCAAGCTCACTCCGCCGGTACCATCGGGACAAATAGTACGCGATGCCAGGTAATAGCCCCGCTGCCACTCGCATATACGCATTAGTAACTCTCTCAGCAGCCATGATCCAAATCATGATCACCAACGCACCTTCGAATATACCCAACAAAAAGCGAACAGCCGACACAGTGGGAAAGTCAGTGACAAACCCACAAGCAAGTGAGCAGACTCCGAACATAAAAGTGGTGCCTGGAAGGAACCAACCAGGACCCATCCATTTGCACATAATGTTGCACGGAATTTCGAATAGAATGTAAGAAATGTAGAAGATCGACAGTACAGCATTATAGTCGCTACCCTTGAGATTCAAGTCCTTTTCAAACCCCGCCAACTTTGCGTTCCCTGTTCGTCAATTATCAAGTCGTCATTAGCGTGCATTGTGTTGTATTCCGGGATAACGCACCGATATTGGCCCGATCAATAAAGCAAAAGAGATATAAGAGTGCCACCGTCGGTATGATATAGAAATCAATCTTCAATCGTAAGCGGGCCTCGGCCTTGCGGTCGAATTCGAATGGAACTCGCCCATTGTCGCTGTCCACAGCGTGACCTCTTTCAGCAGCATCCTGAGTTTCCTTGGTGGCAGAATCCTTGTCCTCCATAGCTCCCATCTCTTTCACCCACTCCACAGATGCTATAGCAGGTGCCATGAACGCGCGGTGATATATGAAGGACAACTAGCCAATGAATGATGTAAATAGGTGAAATTGTCAAATTGCTATTGCCTGTGTGATCATTAGATTGACATTCATATAGGATTTTTCAGGTTTAAAAACTCTTGACTATCGGGACATATTCCTGAGAGCATATGCCGAAGCTAGGCTTTCCATCTCTCCACGCGGGTGTGAACATCACGGACCTCGCATCCAATGTTGCGGGGAAGCAAAACGCGGGGTGATTCATTTGGATGAGCAGATGCCCAGCCAAACACTAATCAAAGAATGCTGGGCCGACGTATGCCAAGTCGTCACTCGTCCGGTATAGAATCACCTATCTCTTGCCGAAGATGACAACCAAACTGTTCGTGAGAGGAGCCAGCTCAATTGATGGACGCTACCGACGGCAGTCTAGTGCCGACCGGACAGTTGTCGGCAGGGGCCACAATACTAGAAATTAGTCTGGATACAACTAAGTATCTTGTGGGCTGTGGCCGTTGTTGAAATGCATTGCCTTGGCTTTTTCGCTGCAACCAGACGCCAAAGTGTTGAGGTCTGAGACTCCCGGATAGGAAAATTTTCGAAATAGAACCGACCCTAATCCACCATGACTGCTTGTTTGCCATGAGTAGTAGCCTTTTGTCCAGATGAACTTGAAAGCTCTTTGCTAGGACATATCGTGGCTTTCAGAATTGTGGTGAGTTTCGCCATTGAAATCGCTTCGAATTTTGATTCTCAACCGTCAAACCCTAAGCGGGGGGCAACGGTATCGTTCTATCGAGCCATACTGGCCAAGGTCTTCATATCACTCGGCTATTTGTATCGCTCTGATTTGTTCGGTCGATCGATCAGTGTGGGAGACGCACTACTATGGCTCCACGATTGCTGGATCGAACCAATGAAGTAGGCGTGCTGAAAAGAAAAGGTGAGATTCGATATTATGTCACGGGCTCGGACTAGTAGATACTAACGGATTGATATTCCTATCTAAGCTAGTGTAGCCATCGACAAGAATAGCGAATCTGGGAAAGAAGAAAATAGAGGAAATCATCCCGTCAGCAGAGAGAGCTATATACAGGATGTGTTCCTGTAAAGGCGGTTAAGCCTGCGTTTGTTGCAGCTGGCTATGTGGCATGGTTCGCACGCTTAAGCTGCAAGGCTAGGGTTTTATCTGTTTGTATGGTGGCGTCGTTAGCTCCATTGATGCCGTTTGCTGGTCTTGGCGTCAATACAGCATCAAGCCGTCACAATTTTTTGCCTGGCGCTCACAGCGCTTTTCTTTCGACTCTTCATCTCGGAAGAAATTTCCTTTGCCCATCATCTCGTCAGTGAACTGGGAAGGCATGAGTGTGGAATATTAACAGGAATAAGAAAATTGGAAGATGTTATATAGGAAAAGTGAAAGGAGTAATGGCTGATGGGGTTTTGCTTCCACGGATTCGACTATCTTGAAGAGAAGGGAAATACCTGTATTTATAGCTTCGTTGGGAACCCATCTCCATATCAATTTACAGTTTTCCTGGTGTATGCTTCACTTAGAATTCACCACTCAGGATTCAGCTAGTCTCCATCAACTTTCGACTTGTGCATCATTTTGTATGGTAGATTGGACGGCCTGGCCAATATTGAGGACTGTTCATCAGACATGGCTGTCGAACTACCCGCGCAATATAGAGGGGGGTGGGTAGCTCGGAGGCCATGTGACTGCTCACTGAGTAGGCCCTGAGTATCCTCGTTAAAGCGGCAGCGTCCAAAAGAGGGAAGTCAGGTCGCTTTAGAAAAACAGGTACGTATAGGGACATATATACATAAACATATGGTACACAATGCTCTTGAGCATCCAATGGTCTATCCATGATGCATTCAAGATCTCAGCAAAGAGAGGAGAAGCTGCTTTTGTTCAGGGTATAAGACGACCAGGAAGAGATCCTATCCTGAATCTCCATGTCGTAGCAATATTGATAAGCTCCGGCATGCCACAAGATATGTCATCCGACCGAATTCAACGCTGTTTCAATGGATCGAAAAGCAAAGACGCAGTCGTAGATTATTCACAGGTTAGTCTTTAGCTTTGAATTGGCTTCAAAACGCCATTATCATCATATCGCGCCTCTGTTTCACGATCAGCAAGCTGCCAGCTAGGACACATCAGGAGAGTAGAGTCCATACTGAAGAATGTATAAGAAAGCGTGATCGTATCAATACCCTTCATCGCAGGATCCTTGGCGAAATCCGGATCAATGAAAAAGAAAACCGGCATATCCACAGCCTCCCCAGCATTCAGCTTCTGCTCCTCGAAACAGAAACACTGGATCTTGCTGAAATATGGAGCAACCTGACCAGGCGTAACGCTATATGTCGCAATACCGATGATATCCGCTGGACCCTTGTTCGTAGCCGTGTAGAAGGCGAGAGCGGTCTCTCCGGGTAGAACCCGTACTTCACGCTGCTGCGGCGTGAATTTCCAGGGTAGGACGTCGGAAACGGAGCCGTTAAAGGTAATACGCAGTCTTCGGGAGTCGGTCACGGGTATCACACGAGATGAGGTATCGTTGTCTCCGCCGCGGTGAGTGATGACTGGTTGACCACCCCAACCGGTTTGCTGGCATATCTGCATCGGCGCAAGAGTATCACATTAGTTGCGCACAAGGAATTGAAGATCGCTAGCTGCTATACACACCATCTTGTAGAGAGGTACGGAGCCATACGCAAGGCCAACAGTTCCGAGCATAAGACTGATCATGTAGTACCTGAGACGTCTTAGCGCACAGATTTGGGGTCCAATTCCAGTATTCCCTCACATCGCAGACGTATTCCGCTCTTCCGATGGTTTTGTTTTAAACGGTGCCGCGGAAGCGCTCTCCTCCCGCAGGACGGAATTCCGAGAGAAGCATCTTTTCCCAGACTCAAAACACCGTGTTCTTGGAAGCATTGTCAGCCGGGGAACTGCCCCCAATATCGAGGAGCGGCCCCATGATGGTATAAAACGAGCGGACATGTCGATTGACTCAATGCGAAGCTGATTGAAAGAGCAAATCCCGCCGTCATTCCTGCGGGTTAGAGAAGATCCACAGCACGTGATCATATCTTGGCAACGATTCTTATCGATAAGACTGCATAGATTATCATGTGCGCCAGTCGCGAGGTTGACCTTTGAATGTTTTAGTATCTCGGAGAATATGCGCATAGCATTTCCTATTCTAAAAAGATCAGGTTCAAGCAGGACTGTGCACTGTGCAGCACAGCTTTAGTCAAGTTGCAAGAGGTCTCGCAGGATATGCCCCGGCATAGAACAATACAAGATATTAAAAGAAAGGCCGGACAAAATGGAAGAAGTTTGTCAATGGATGCTGTAATCAGTCGAAGACTGCCCTTGATGATGATTAGTTTTTAATTATTAATAATACATGGCACTCCAACGCCGGTTGTACAATAATAACAATGAAGAAAGAATGAAGAATATTAAATGCTTCCCCTGTCCCCTCCTATTTCAGAACACCGCTTGTAATCTTCCCAAAGACACCACGGATCATATTAGGTCGCTCTTGGAGACAGGTAAAAAGAATAGCCGCGCTCGTGGCAAAAGTGGCATACTCCCGGTTTTGGTACTACACGAGAAGGAAACAGCATTAGCAAGAAGAAGCCAATAGGACTTTGGTGTTTGACAAATATATCAGAAATAACAGGGAGAAGATGTAGATGCAACCCAAGACCACCTTAACCAGAGGCAAGTGAGCCGGGGTTATGCAATCATACCTTTTTAGGATACAGCCGTGGCAACACAGTTGCTGCAGCCCTGGGCGCCACGAATAATGCAAGTTCCTGTCTCTTTCGTGGTTTCTCAACGAGTATGCTCCAGCCACACATAATACACCCAGCACCAACACAGAGTCCTGAGTCCCACATCTGCCGCGTTACAGTTTTCAGGTCGAAAATCTTTGGCCCTAGCCTGGTTCGAGCGAGACAGACAGAGTAGTAAAAGAGAGTAACGAACGAAGAAAGGAATGCAGACGATCGCAAAGCATCAGTTAATGCCCGGACGAGAGACTGCCGGGATCTCAAAGCCCGAAAACGAAACACGAGTTGGAGTGGGATATAGGTCGCACAAGCAACCTTGAGAGTTCGAACAAAGCGCATAAAAGCATGGAACTCGCAATTCGGACCACAATCCATGTGCACCATCTCGCAAGGAATAGGATATGTCTTCGCCGGGTTGCCCCATTCCAGTGGCCAATTATAGTCCCTGCACATGGATTCGAGAAGTGGCGCCTGGCCTGTGTCTTTTCCATACACAAATTGCCCTCTCCGTGCGCGACGAAGTGCCTCAATTAAACGAGAGTCCACTCTAGCTATCTCTCCAATCCATTTTCCGTAAGACCTGGGTAGTCTCTCCGGAAGATAAAACCATGCCCACATCACGATTGCAGAACTCGCAGCGAAAGCCCCAGCGTCAGCTAGCTGAGGAACAACAGTCTCTACCCATGTCAAGCCACCTTGGGTTTTACGACGACGACACCAGGTCGACCATGCCAGACAAACCAGGGCGTCGACAGCTCTCGTGAGAGTGAAAAGGGTAAGGTCCATTGTCCTACCCGCAAATTCGCGAGGATCTTGTGCTTTCCCGTTGCTCTGTGCATCATCGCTTACATTGCTGGTAGTTGCTTGCAAATTGATAGGCTTCTGGTTAAGGAGTTGTAAACTCAATAGGGATGATAAAAACGCAGTGGCAAAGCGGATGAATCGCACGAGGCCTTGCGCCTTGAAGACATTGGCTTTGGAATCAAGCCTACGAGCCACCAGATCACATAGACGGAGGAATAGAATGGGAGAAATGGTCGACCCCCCAACCAGAAAAGCACAGAAAGAAGGGAAGCTATTGAGGCGTATAGCGCATGTTAAAGCACGGGAAATCTAGGGACCCAGGTCAGCCCTTCAATTAGATGCAGTCATCAAAGCTTTATAGCAACATACCTCTTGAAGTTTCTCCTTATAGCCTAAGTCCTTCCTCCCGAGACACCGGAAGCTAGATATGGTTTTCGGAGTAGTCGAGGAGAGGTATCCCAGTACATATGCGCGCAGTACACTTCAAGTAGCACGGAAACAGCCCGCGGACGTTAGTGCTTCACATCAAAATAAGGGGAAAGATGACTTCACTATACTCACGGCTTGAGAAGGTGAAGGTTGCTCTTGTGTCCGCGAACGAGGCCGGACGGATCCATGACGCCAAAGAGCTCTCAGGTTCTGACTCAAATCATCCCCGTCACACAGACACAGCGTACTCTGGGTAACAATCAACGTCAGAAACCGTTTCTGGATCTGATGCGCAGCCAATGATCAACTGTGGGAGGCCTGGAATCGGGCTCAAGCCAGGGAACAACACAACCCAGCTCTGAACTCCTCAGACAAACGAATGAAATGCCACGCGGACTTCTCCATAAGAAAAATCATAGCATCTCGTGGGAAACACACCAGAGACGGAGGCCTATACTCCTCCCGCAGGGGCTTTCTCGTAGTACGATCCACCGGCGATCTGCAATCACTGAAAGGTAGCGACGTATTTCAACCTCGGCAATAGAAACCTAGTTTTCCCTCTTTTGTCTTCAAGAATAGAAATATGTCCAACGACGGTTCAGGGGTTTCGAGAGACGATCAGCAGCGTAGCAAGTTTGGAACTTCTAGAGAAGAAACAGTGTGGGAGAGGCAAGTTCTCCGTCCGGGCTTCCTACGAGACCCTTGGGCGCCTTAATGTGACTCCTGGGCTCACCACGGACAGGGATGATTGCGGGGCAGACACAAGTATTAGACTTCCCAATTGCAGGTTATCCTGACTGGAAACCTCGCAAAATACAAGCCTTTAGAGGAGAAATGAGTGGTAGACATCCACCTTGAATCTTCCTGTCTTTGGCAGTTGGTCCGAAAAGTTCCCCCATAACACGGTATTACGGGTCAGGAACGTTCCACCCTGCGGAAAGAGGCGTAATTGTGGTAATACCGTTACGTCACGCGACCTCTGCCTGCTTTACATGTGATCGCCTCGAAAAGACCGACGGCTCGCTTACCACCGCGAATTGGAATACCTCAGGTTCACCTCGTCATATATTCTTGTTCTGCTTTGTCCTTGTTGCGCCCGTTATTAGGGAGGCGTTCACTCTTTCAATCACCTTGCTTTCCGTATACCGTTGTTTCAAAACCGTCCAGCTTTTTTCCAGTCAAAAGGGTGTTTATATACCCCACGGTCGAACCTCGCATAGTCACCTGCATATCTTCTGCATCAGGTGCCTGCTAGCCATTGAAGACTCCATTACCATCGTGGAAAAAGGTCGACGCCGTCCGGCACACAGTTTGTTCTGTTGTTGGCAATATAATCGTCGAATTTTTCGAGGGGTTGCTGCACGGTTTTCGACAATATTGGGAACTTCATAATCACGACAACCAGCCTTGGACTGATCGAGGCATGTCCATATCTTCTGCCTGCGTGCTGCTCTCAGTGACCGGAGTGGCAAACGCCTTCTGATAACTCGTGTATCTTCTACACAGTCGCTCCTTTCCCAGATCCTACAATGATGAATATGTCTACGTCGGAGGCCCAGAGTGGCCGAGACACTCCTCAACCGGGTCCATTTGGCTGTGAGTGTCCATAATGGATATACGACTATACTCTCTCTCTCTCTCTCTCTCTCTCTCTCTCTCTCTAATGAACGTCATCCTTTCAGATTCCTTCCTCTCTTCAATGGATACGCCGTACGAACCCGCTCCCGCGCCGCCGCCTGGCCCAGCGCTTCTTGATGATAATGAATCCAATATGCTCGACAACTTCTTCACGACAATGAACTCAAACAATTTTTCAAATGACTTATGGATGCGTGGCCAACAAAACAACAGTAACAGCCACAAGCCATTAGAATCCTACAATTTCGATTGGACCAACGAGCTTCCGCCAACTTTTGAAGGCTCGACGACTTCGCTTTCGCAACCGGCCTTTCCTCGTCGCGATACTGAGAAGCCCAATGGGCCCACATTGTCAAATAGTACAGATACCAGCTCGGATATACTTGCGGCTGCATCTATGCTTTATGGGAATGGACTACAGGGAACTGGGTTCAATCCTATTTTCGATCAGCAAAGGCAGTTTTCAAATCAGGGAATACTTGGCTCTGGCAGCAGCCCTGGTTTTAATATCCAGGCCAACCAAATGCAGCCTAGCCACCACGAGTCATCTGAGCAACCGACCGACAATCCGCGTTCAAGTCTGCCCACTGGCTTTCATACGTCAGAAATGCTATTTGATACACATAAGCCGATATCAGCTGACCAACGAGCGTCAAAAGTCCGAACCCTTCACTGGGGATCCGATATCAGCTTCATGGACCGAGGTTATTTGGCACCACCGGATCAGCCCAATGAGGAGGAACAGACTAAGGGTTTATTGGATAACCTCCAATGCCTTGAGCCACAGAGCAGTGCGGCCAACACTCGAGCGCCCAGTCCAGAACGTACCGCTGGCGGTCTTGATGCTGGGACGGGGCCTAGTAGCAACATGCAACACTCACGAAGCGCGTATCAAGATGCGATGGATGAAGATCCACAACCCAAGAAGAGACAGAAAACTCTTGTCAAAACAGAAGACGATAACTCGGATGAAGAAAGCTCTAAGCCAAGAAGGAGGTCGAAGAGCAGTGGGTATACCAAATCGCGCCGCGGCTCGAACGATTCGTTCCGTAAGTCGAAAGCAGGGGCCAAGACGGCCAGAGAAAACCTTTCCGAAGAGCAAAAGCGGAATAACCATATTCTATCGGAGCAGAAGCGTCGGAACCTCATTAGGCAAGGTTTCGATGATCTATGCTCGCTTGTCCCTGGGCTAAGAGGCGGCGGCTTCAGCAAAAGTGCCATGCTCACACAAGCTGCTGACTGGCTAGAGGATATGATGCGTGGCAATGAAATCCTCAGAGGCCAGTTAGCTGAGTTAAAGAATATGAATGGGGCCTTCGTAATGCCCCGGTGATTATTCTCCTTTCCTTGTCTGTTATGCGACCACGATAATCATATTCCCCTTCCTTTTTGTCTTTTCCCCGGAAGGAAACTGAATGCAAGCAAGTGACAGGCGTTTTTATGGTATATATAGTTGGTGTCATGATAACTTGTCTCATAGCATTTTTGGATGGGAATTTTTTGATGTTCTACGCGATTTGGCGAAATGTGTCATGAAAAAGGCCTGGGATGGCAGACTTGCGATTCTGGTGAGATACGAGGGCTGTGTATGTACTCCGGTCATTATATCAACATTGGAGCATCTATCAGCTATTTTGTACAAATATCCCCCCGAGGTTATTATCTCAAGTAATAGACCCCGACAGTGATACCTCAGGCATTTTAGTGCCGCTTTCACCCCCGCCGTTTAGCTTGCAAGCATGTGACAGCGGGCGGTGAGCGCGTTTCTTCCACTACTCAACATCATCAGCACGACGGAGTAGCACCATCCCTCCAATTGAGCGGGATATTGCATGTCCTTTTTCGTTGATAATATCTGATTGATCGTGCGCTTCTACTACTCACGCAATAGCCCGCGACAATGCCTCCAAAACGAAAGCGCGCCGTCGACGAAGACGGCCAGGCCGGCGACGTTCACCAAACCGGCGCCAACACCAACAGCAAAAACAAGAAGGGCAAGAAAACCAACACAGAAAACAGCCATGATCCCCCACAAATTTCTCCCAGGCGGAAGCGCGCCAGCCATGATGCCGACCAGGACGACGAGACCGACAACAATGATAACGGCGCTGGTACCAGCACTAACAACAGAACCAAGGCTGAAAAGAAAACCACCAGCACACGCGATAATAAACGATACGCCTACTTGAAATGTCATGTCCGAAATGTTCCCGAGCGGACCATAAAATCGAAATGGTCGACCCTCCCCGAACCCGTGCAGGAGAAGGTACGCGACATGTTTCGCGCTCTCGAGCGTCCGGTTATCGTGCGACACCAGAATGAGCGCAAGCGGATTGAGGCGCAGGCTGCTGTTCAGGCTGTTGTGAAGAAGTATGTTACTTGGGATTGGAGTGGATGTTGGTACGGGCAAGGAGGCTAATGTGTGGACCCCTGATTTGAAGTCTTGTGAAGAGGCTTCCTAGGATGCCGTTTCCGCCTGCTACGAAGGAGCCTAGTTTCGAGTATGAAGCGGCACTTGATGAGCATGTACATTATCCCCGTCTCCGTGTTGAGATCTATATTGACAAGTTGGTTCAGCGTTCTCTAGAGGCAAATCTGGCTACCGTGACGGATAGCATCGAACTGCTGAAGGCGGAGATCGAGAAAGAAGAGACGTTACTCGCCAAGGAAACAAAACAGCTACATGATATGGAGAAGAATGCCAAGCGAGCTGAGTCGGAGAGAAAGAGACAGATGAAGAATGTAAGATTGGCGTTGGCTCTGGAAATGATGGAATTGCGACTAATCAGTTCGTTTCGCAGGAACACCCTGTACTCCGGCACCTTGACAGTCTGCCTGAGACCCAAGACTCGAGGACTACCGAATTCACCCTCGCAGATACGAAAGATAGCGGGGCAACCTTTTCTGAGGTATGATATCATAGGATAAGCGTTTATTTCAAGGATGCTAACATGACGTGCTAGCTGGAATCCGACCCAGAAGTCCAAGGTTTACTGAAGCAGCTGACGGGTCATCTGAAATCCATGCAGACAAACACAGCCCCTCTTACCGGTCTCAAGGATGCTGTCAAACGGTCACAAACAGCGCTGAATCTGCTCCCAATGCCGGAAGACTGAACATAGCTGTTTGGTAGAGCAGCTCATCCCCGAACCACAACCTCTGCTTGTCTGTTGTCATCAACGTGCAAGTATATACCATCTTCTCTTCCGCAACTTGGCTGTCTATAGAGCTTAGAAGAGATGCGCTTGGCGATCTAGCTCTCACGAATCTTGCGACATGCCGGCTGTGCGACTGGCCATATTGGATGGGCATTTTCAGTTCTTCGAGCCGCAGATTCTCACCAACCGTTTCATTTCGCTTCTTCCGGTGATGCCGAAATGCGCGTCGCGTATCCTGGAATTGAGAGGCTCTTTGTCAAGCATTGAATGGCTGACGGAGCAGGTTACCTAATGCCAACAGTTTTTCGTCTTCTCTCTTAAAATAGATGACAACGGTCTTTTGAAGACTGGCAATGCTTGCGGCATTTAGCATATTATCGTCAGAATGAAACGGCCACAACTTATCTGTGTTCAAACATCCTCATTGCGTAGCTGTAGTAGGGTTGGTCGACATATGGTAGAACTGCTCTATGTAAGGCAATCCGCTACCCATGCGGCGAGGAACATGGCGTCAATTCTAATGATATGTCCTTCGTATGGTCACGTAGAATCGCGCATGTTTCTATAATCATCAACATGCAAAGAACTGGTAAGGCTGGTTCGTGATAGTTCCCCATGCGGAGGAGCTCGGTTAAAAACCGGAGGACAACAGCGGGGATACGCGGACGAGAAAGAGTTCCGGACTCTTGATTCACTACTACCACGCTTGCACCCTGCAACTCCTGTCCCTAGTTTTATACTTATTTCTTTATTCATTTGTTCTACTTTAAGCTGCAGCAGACGCGCCCGGTCCGGTCGATGTCTGCAGGGCCCCTTCTACCCACCTTCGTTGCGTCCTGGTTTTCAGCGACTCCCGCGAACACTAGCAGCTAGGTACATTACTACTTTGCGCAGGAGCCGTTTTGCGCCCACCTCCGTCCTCCGCGATCAATGACAGAGAACAGTATCGCGCAATTGAGCGCGGATCCAGACAACCACAACCAGACAGGCAATGCGACAGCAGAAAAAATGAAGTTGAATTCGAGCGATGGAGAAACGCTGGATGCTGGCGCAAAGAGCAAGGCTGAGCAGACCGCCGCGGGGGTTCACTCCAGCCCGAAGAAGCGTCGCAAGGTTAACCATGGTAAGAAATCATTGTTGCAATGTGTGCTATAAGGAAGAGAGCAGTCAGATACTGCGATTTCCCCAATCCAAGCCAGAGGCCATGCTGACCTGAATCGCCACGCCTGCAGCCTGCGTCTATTGTCGCCGATCGGTAAGCTGCGTTCTTCTGCTTTGGGAACTTTAGACTGTCCTTTTTTCTACTCATTACTTATTATTCGAACACTTCACTGCGCTGGGGATGCTTGCTGACAAGGTATTTTCTCACGTGGGACAGCATATGACCTGCGATTCGGTACGACCTTCCCTTTCACCTTCCCTGACAGCCCCATCTGTGTGAAACGCGCTACAGACCTTTTGCATATGGAGATCATTTTACTGACAGCTTCTTTTCTCATTTCTCTTGGATGATCGAAAAGGAACGACCCTGTACACGTTGTATAAAGCGCAATATCGGCCATCTGTGCCACGATGAACCTCGGGAAACGTCGAAGCGATCACGGAATAGCGAATACGACCATTCAGTTGGGGACGACGAAGGTTCGACGAGTAACGAATTTTCGAACGTCCAAGGCATGCCTCGAAACGTCGACGTTCAAGATGCTGCGGGTCAGCAACTTCTCGCCGATGGCTCCATAGGCCTTCCTCCGCCGTCTGTGAACCAAATGCCTCCTTCGTCCTCGTCGGGCCAGGGTATCAACCCCAACTCCCAACAGGGTAAGGTTCCACTGGTGGTTTGGACACGTGAATGGGGCCCGACTGACATTGTTGGGCAGTTATCGGATACAACGAGTGGATGGGTGGACAGAGCCAGTTCCAAGACATGCACACCTTCCATCCTTCATACATGTTCAACGCACACGAGGTGACCAACGAATATAATCTGCTCGGTGATTTCTTAAGCAGTAGCTTGCTGGACGATGGGTCGATTTTCCAGAACGACGATCTGCATCCGCTCTATTCGGATCCGACATTGATCAACTCGATGGCAATGGGAGGGTCCAATGCGGGGTTGGTTCAGCAATCGCATCTTTCCATGCCGCAACAGAACCAAGCAGCACAGCCTGACTCCATCCAACAGGCGAACGGGATTGTGGGGAACGACAAGGCGAGGGAGACTTATTACATGACCGCGGCCGACCCGTCAGGATCTGATCCCCCGGAAGAGCGAATGAACAAACTTTTAAAGGCCAAATACGATGCTGGACTATTGAAACCGTTCAACTACGTCAAGGGCTATGCAAGGTTAAACCAATACATGGAAAAGCATATGCAGCAGGCATCGCGACAAAAGATCCTTAGGCAGCTGGACAAGTTCCGGCCGAAGTTCCGTGAGCGGATGCAAAGCTTGACTGATATTGAGCTCATTCTCGTGGAGATGTGGTTCGAGCGAAGCCTGATGGAGTACGACCGAGTCTTTGCTAGTATGGCCATTCCTGCCTGCTGCTGGAGAAGAACAGGAGAGATTTTCCGAGGGAATAAAGAGATGGCTCAGTTGATTGGTGTTCCTATTGAAAGTTTGAGAGATGTGAGTTTCATACTAATCGCCAATGCTCTGATGAGCAACGAGCTGACATCTTTCCAATACATAGGGCAAGTTGGCTATTCATGAAATAATTGTGGAAGACCAGCTAGTGAGCTATTGGGAGAAGTTTGGTGCTATTGCTTTCGACAACACTCAAAAAGCGATGCTCACAAGCTGCACGCTGAAGAATCCGAATTCAACCTCCGGGGATGGAATCCGGTGTTGCTTTTCATTTACGATACGACGAGATACCCACAACATGTGAGTTCAACTTATCACTATAGACATTGGGTCATCAAGCTGATCTCTTCCTAGTCCATCACTTATCATCGGGAACTTCCTCCCATCTCAAGGGAAAAAATAATGGTTTGCAGATTCCACGGGCTATTTGTCATGTTAACAACATGCTAAGGCTATTTAATGATTGGTTCTCTTCTTTTTTCTCTTTTTCTTTTTTTTTTTCATGGGGTATCACTGTCCTGTCAGGGTTTATTATGCATGTTTTGGCAATGTACAGAATTTGGGACAATTTGAAGCAGCTGTACCATAGCATATAGTGAATACTTATTATAGTTGGAACAAGGGAAAAGAATGAAGTTTCTTGAGATGCATATCGACTCTCGTGTAGACATGTGTGTAGTGATGGTTATGGATTAGCCCGGTCAGGTGAACCCTCTTTTGGACCTCAACGTCGACTCTCAAATCGACCCACCGGATTCCATCAACACTTCACAAATTCACGCAGATTCGCTGTCCATCATCAAAGCCATAGAAGCAGAATTTTCTTGAAGGATCTTACCAGCATGACATCAACGCCAACAACTGCTACCCAAGAGCAAGCATTCACGGTCACAGGTAAGCCCTTACAATTCTCGTCCAATTTCCCATCTATCTCTCTGCACTACTTCATATCTGACACCCGTCCAGCATTCGCCAAAGACCTCCAGGACCAAATCTCATCGACCACGGCTTCCTCCAACTCTAGCCCACTAGCCATCCCCGACGACACCCTCCGCACACTAGATACACACCTCCATCTCCTCCCCTTATCACGAGCAGCTCTAACGGTATCCATGCGTCAACAGCTCGATAGGAAAGGGACGGAGCTATGGAATACGTGCTTGCAGGTTATGATGACGTGCAGGGAGAGTAGAGTCCGTGGTTTGTTGAGTAAAGGTTTGTCAGGACCGCAGGTGTCTTCTTCTTTTTCGTGATATGACTGACTATTCGTAGTGAAGTATCTGGCTTTTGCTATGATTGAGAGTGCTGCACCTCGTCGGGGGTCGGGTATATATATCTTTGAAGGGATGGTTTGGTGGATGAGGCTGATGTTGTCTAGGGAATGTGAGGGCTCTTGAGCTCGCGATGAGGATGGCCAAGGGTTGCTTAGGTACTTCGTGGTCTTTCTCTACGTTGAATGGATATTACTAACAATAAGGCAGAAAGTGAGCTTGTCGAACTCGCTTTGAAATCCCTAGAGACCACGGCGGCGAGGCTAGATATTTTTGAGAAGTCGGAGATGGATAAGTCGAGATTATCAGCTATGATGACGGATTATTACATGCTTCGCATTTATCTTGTGAGAATTATTGACATGGAGTGCAATTCAGTATGCTAACAACAGAGTTAGTCGTGGCTTCAAGGACGGCCGGATATCGCAGAGCATTTGTTCTCCAAAGTTAGCGCCATCCCAGGGTCTCTGCAGCGAAAGACAAATATGGGGGTCTGCTATACTGTTGGGTCATCGGCTCTCTCGAAAGGTCAACCTGGAATTGCGATCCGTTGGCTGGAAAGAGCATTGAAACCAAGCCTGCGTTCTGGCCAGGATAGTAAGCAATCAGACCTTACACTGAAAGATATGAGGTTGCTCATACTGCATGCCTTGGGTGAGCGCTTGATTTTGATACTTACTCTCCGAGGTTTACTGATAATTCTAGTTCGGGCCCATCTCCAACTCGAAACAGCAAGTTCACGAAACTCCGCAATTCAAGCATTGGGCTCCCTGAAAAATGTAAAGCAAATACCCAGGCTGCTTCCAGTTACTAATAAAACTAGGAATATGGAAATATATTCCCCGTGGTCATGCTTCAACTCGAATTTTTCAGCAAAGAAGAACATCCAAATTATCGTGACTATTCCGAATGTAAACTATCCCAAGACACACTGTCTTGCAATACTGACAAGCCTTAACAGGTCTGGGAACTGTAGTATGCATGACGGAAATCACAGATGACAGTTTGAGGATGTAAGTCACCGCAGTCTCTCTTGGTAGACACTCCCTAACGCTAGAACTATAGCGCCTTCTATCATATTCAAAAACTCAGCAAGCAGAGGTATGTTAGCCGCGCATTATTGATACAATCTTGGCTAATTCCCATGAACAGCTGGGATACTTCCATGAAATTGTCCCAACAACTTCTCGAGAAGCTCGTTCTTTCCAATAGCCAGGCCCTAATAGGGCAATATCTTGCTACGTTCATCTGGATGGTAACTAGCTCAAACCAATCGGCATTGCAAGAGTTGAATACCATTGTAAGTATAGCGAAAACTCTTGCTCGGTCCGGAATAAATGCCCTGGGCGAAGACGCCACTCAGGCTTCGCTAGTTGTACGCATTATGAAGTCCCCATTGGCTTGTGAGATATTAATGAGCTACTTCAGTTCATATGGAGACGAGTCGAAACTATGATGTCCAACGGCAATATCCCTATGGCAGAACAATGGTGCCAGTTTGTTCTTGAACAACCAATCTTCCAAAATTGTTCCACAGTCAATAGAAGCGTCCTTCAGAGGTTCGAGCCAAGTTTGACATGTCTCGCTTTGTTTTGAGGCATACTGCTAAATCCATTTAGGAAACTAATGATCTGCGCTTTGAATAACCCAAGCACTTCTCTTTCATACGAAGTATTGGAACGGTTGCTGGAACAATCTCGCCACTGTCCTTCAACACTGTACTTAGCATATAAAGTTACTTTGTTGCATGATGAACCAGACTTGGGTAAGTTGACTGGGCGTGCTGATAAAATGGTTATTAACAATAAACAGGTACAAGTGTCTTGGAAGCACTATTCAAACTAGGAGCAAATGGAGCGAGCTTTCTCTTCTCCTGTGCAACAGAAGCTCAACGTTTGGGAAAGATACAGCAGATGATGGACAGTGCTCAGCGGGTTATTGCAATCCTGGGCAGTGGATGTCGTGAAGGATTAGATTTTCCTACCCTCGTCGGGTGAGCTAACGTCTCTTTACTTGAAGATTGAGACTGACAAGCGCAGATCTACGATACATATTCTCTCGACGGAACTGGAGAATTGCAAAGTGGATGATACGAAGATTTTGGAACAGATACGTCGGACTTTTCAAGCTGGTATGGTACCTCCAGTACGAATTCTCGGAAACAGCACTGAAAAAAGCCACCTAGCTCTGAAAGAATTGACGGGAAGCAGCAGTATTTTCTCAACTGACGACATAGAGTGGCTATTCCAGAAGAGTTATAATCTTGCTTTGCTATTAGTCAAATCTGCTCGCTATATTCCGGCTATAGAGTTGATCAATACCTCTCTGAAGGTGAGGTATCGATTATTGTTGATGACAACTACTAACATCATACGCAGCTGGCGGACCTATACCCACAGACTGCGCAATTAATAGATATGTCCAAAGTTCTTGAGCATAATCTCTCATGTGGATTTCTGAAAGCCCTCGTTCTCACCACCGAGGCGCGCGAGGAAATAAACCCCCTCGAGAAGGTATTCCCTATCGACCATAGTCGAAATATGCATTCTAAACGGAAGCAGAAGAATTACTACAAGAGCCTTCGCAACGAGATTGAACATCTTCGAGCACATATCGTAAATAAAACCCAGCCGCAACAGAACCAGGAAGCAACCGTCCCGGTGAAATTGCAAGAGAAATACCGAGCCCTCCTCTCCTTCGACTTCGAAGCCGCTGTCTTCCTGTGCCATTGGAACGCTCTACCATCTATAATTGAGGAATCAAGCGGTTTCTCAGACACGAAGCTTTGTGCGGTCTTTTTAGACTCGATTCTATCCGCTGAAGCACCAATAGGCGAGATGGTACGGGTTGTCATGGTACGTCTCCCTTCAAACTTTTTCCCTTATATCCATATCCTAAATCATGAAAGGGAACTAACTGCAACAGACAATAATAAACACCCTCCACACGTCTCCCTCCCCAACTGTCAACAAATCTTCCTTCGAAACTTCCCTCCCGCGCTATCTCCGCTGCCTCTTCCAACTCTCCATCCAAGCAAACGAAATCCCTCTTGCAGAAGCCGTCCTCGACAAAGCCATATCCCTAGCCCAGGGCCAGGATGACAATAATACCAATACTTACAGCAACACGAGCATCAATGACAATGGCAGAACTAAGAGCTACGGGTATCCGAACGAAGAACTCGAATGGCTCGCCACGGTGACTTTTAATCGTGCGATAGATTTCTACCTCGTGTCTGCGGATGAGGAGTATAAGCGATGGGCTGGGAAGGCGATTGAGATTGCTGATTTGGTAGGGTATAACCATGGGGCGCTGGGGAGGTTGTTGAGGGCGAATTTGGCGAAGTTGTCGTAATTTATGTCATTTAGATCAGATGAGGCTACTATGTTAAAAAGGATGATGAATTTTAAGATGTTACAGAATGTTGGAGGCGAGAAGAGCAAGTCATGATATAAGTCAGGTACTGCAGTCCAATCCAATGGATGCGCGAACCTGGCATGTCAATGCGGGTATCATTTTAAAGATTAGCTAAGGGACTCATTGAAACGCAAAAACAGAAAAATGAAAACCAGTGAAAGAACGACTCGAAAAAAAAGACATACAGACAAGGAAATGAAGAACTAAAAGATGAGGGCCAAAAAAAAAAAAAAAAAACCACCATCAACCCTATGCAAAAAGGAAAAATCCATAAATAGACGAAACCATATCCTATCAACCAACCTTCCTTGGACAAAGAATAGAAGATATCAAAAGATGTCAGAAAAAATCACATGTCCATGCCTAGGAAGAATGACCAAAAGGGCCCAAATCCCATAAAACTCCCATTTCGTGGTTTTCAAAGTCAAAACAATATCAAGGAAACTGGAGAAACGAGATGACATAAAATATGGAAAATGGAGATTAATGAAAGCAGCGAATGCAAAAAGAAAGCCCAAAAACCCAAAGAGTAAGAAAAATTGGGGGAACAGAAGAAGGGAAAGAAAAAAACAATAACGAGAAGGAAAAAGAGAGGTCGACCTAGCCCTCACCATCATCAACAGACCGACTCCTACAAATACAAACCTCCCTCAAACTCTTCTGTCCTAGTTCCGGGGTTGAAGGCAGATGCGGAATCCGCAATGTCTTCCCCGACGGCATAGACGACAGAGGCATTCGCTCATTCTCCCTGCCGCTACTATCAGTCTCCGTCTCCAACTGTGCGTCCCCGAAGTTCTTGTTATAGGAGCCCAGACTTCGAAGAGTGAGACTGAGTTCGCGTTCGAGTTCTCTTTGGGAACGGAGATGTTCGGAGGATCCGTGGAGCTTTTTCCTGTAGGCTCTGAGGGTGCGGCAGACTTGTTCTGTGGACGTGTTGAGGCTTCCGAAGTCATTTTGATGGGTGTGAGAAAGTTTGGTGCGGGGGCGGAATTCAAAAGAGGTACGGCGGGTGCTGCTAGTTCTGCTGACTATTTTCTTCGTTGGTGTGGATGTCGATGTGGATGAGGGCGCTGGCGTTGGTGTTGATTTGGGGCTGGTAGACGGCGACCTGCGCTGTCTCTCGTGGGGGGTAGCATAAGTGGGAGAGCAGCGGGATGAGCGTGGTGGAGAGGGTGTAGAAGAAATTGCTTGTCCATTCCTCAAAGAGGATGATTTTAGAGAGAGCTTGGACATCTTGCGTACAAGTGGCGGCGAGCTTTCGCGCATTGGCGCGGGAGTGACGGCTGAGGGGTCTTGCTTTTGGAAACCGGCAAGCTCAGATTTCGAAAGAATTCGACGGATAGGGGGCTTAGACGCAGTCTTCGCTGGTGTATCATCCTCATCGCGGCCGCTGGTCCGAACTGGATCTGGAGACTGATGAGGCTGCACAGTCAAACTCCATATCATGACGACGCCATCGATGCCAACACTGATAAGGGTTCGTTTAACCGGGTCGTCTGGGGTATCTTGCGGGTTGTCTAGGAGAAGAACGTCACTAACGCCCTCTGCATGCCCAAATTCACCGGTAAGCAGCAAGTCTCTATCCATGTCATAGACGCGAATGGATTTGTCTGTGCTCGAAACTCCGACAAGCACCCTGGGACTCTGTCCCGGAATTTCAGTAGCCACAGTCAGAGCACTCATGACAACAGCGTCTGGTGATTCTGAATCTGCGGCGCGAAAAGCGTGAACTGCCCGACCAGAAGCTAGATCGACAATTTGTATACAACGATCCATCGTGGAGACAACAAGGATATTCGAGTCATCTGGTGAGAATGTCATGGATACTGGAGATGATTTCAGGGTTATCGTTTTCGATATCAGATAGGCAATGGCAGTCGCCCCGTCCTCTTCCCGGGTCACGCGGTGCCTGATGAGGATGGTACGATCCGACGAGCATGAAAGCAACTTCTCCCCATTTGGCGAAAACAACAGTTGACCGACTGCTCCGACGTGATCGTCCATGGTCTGGATCAACTCAATGCTTTCGTCGCGCTTCTGGAAAAGTTGAATCATGCGATCCCGACCAGAGCTGGCAATCAGAAAGGCGTCAGAGTCCGGGTCAGAACGTATCGCAATGTCTGTAATCTCTGCACCATGGGCGCGAACTTCATTAACGCACATCCATGGTTGCGCAGACATCACTCTATATACAAGTTAGTATAACGAATAAGATAGTATTGCGGGATGAAACATACCTCAAGACACCAAATCTATCACCTGCGACATAGAAACCCAAATCTTCTGCGGCCGCTACTGTCTTCAGCTCGTTAGATGTATCGTCATCATCACTTGAATGTTTGTCCACAGGAATCTCCCGAGAAGCTCGACATTTCCCGTTCGTATCCCAGAAGTGCACAGTGCCTCTGGAAGACCAAGTAAAAAATTCCGCGTTAAGTCCGTTTGGACTCTTCAAGGAGCGGATACCAAGGACCGAGTCTCGATGTGCCGGCATTGTTGTGTCCGTCGAGCTCTCGTCATCTTCACTGTCCAGGCTGTCAAATGGATATATGTTAACCACTCTGCTGGAATCCAATGTAACCAGGTGTGATGAAAGCGATCCCATGCAAGTAATCGCGAGTCCTTTGGGCTTTGGTCGGGCTCCCGGGCTGCTGGGTGGTACCGGAGATGCTGCTGATCGCAATGAATCGACGGAGAATTTCTCCATCTTCCGGCCGCGACCACCTATCCAAACACACGACCCGTCCGAGTCGATCGCCAGAGAGGTGATGCTGAATCCCACATTATGGGCGACAGACAGTTTTTGGGATCCCGCACTATCATCTAGGAGACACAATACGCCCGTATCCGTACCAATAACCGCTTCGTTCTCTGAGACGCTCGCGGCGCAAGTGAAGGTGCTATCTCCCAAAGCACCGAGCAAGCAGTTTCTCCCTGAAAGCGCCTTTGGTATCGGATTGGCGAAATTTGCTGCAGATTCCGGATTGTGGCGAGATTTGCCGGGCGACCCCGGCCTTTGTTCAGGAAGTCTCCATACTTTAGCATGTCGAACGCCAACCGTGACCAATGTCTGCCCCATCCAACACATGTCCTTGACGAACGCGGTGCATTTATTTGTCGAGTGTAGTCTAGCTGACCCATTTTTCAAACTGACGGCCCAGATAAAGAGAAATCCATCATTGACATTGCCCAGTGACGCTAAGTAATGTGAATTTGAGCTGAAAGCCAGGTTACGGACACCAAATGTGTGTTCGCTCAGGATCGAGAGGGGTATGTCGGGAGAGGAGTCTTTGGCCGTCGAGTAGATCAGGACTCTTGGGTTATATCCCGTCTGGAAAAAAAAAAGAAAGAGAGAGAGAGAAGTTAGCGATTTATACGTGGACTTCAGGAAGTTTCATTTCCACTCACCTCTCCCATGGCAAGAAATCTTCCATTTGGACTGAGGGAGACACTTGTAACGGCTTTTATGCGCTCTCGCGAGGACCACCCGCGAGGACTACCGCTTTCCGCCCAGTCGTTGGAGGGCGAACCATTGTGTAGACCACTCGCATGCGCATTTGACTTGATTGGAGTTGATCGTGCTCTAGAATCGGGTGTACTAGGCGGGGTAGACTGGTTGTAGAATGTGCTCACTGGATTGACGCTAGTCGCAGATGGGCGAGCTCTGAAGAATCGCTGGTGAACGTTATTGTCGTCATCGAGCTCCGCCAGGACGGCCGCGGAGCCGGCGCAAAAAGCAAACGACCTGCTCTCATCATGACTCGAAAACCCATTGGGGGAGGTGGTCGTAGTGCCAATGACTATCTGAAGAGCTAGGTTCGTCTGGTGTGCGGAGGGTTTGTTTGGGGACCGGGCAGCTGGCCGGGGAAGGGGGGAGTTGGAGGGCGTGATCCTGAGCGAATGGCCGGGGCCAGTAGGCGGTTTGCATTTCCCGTTGGACGGAGTATTGCTGGACATGCCTCGAGGTTGTGCTAATTCGACGGTAACGAGAAAGGGTTATGATTTCGGGGTTCTCATTTCAGCGTGGTCGCATAGACGTCAAAACAACAGGCTGCCAGCTCCTGTCTGAGCTCCATTCACCACTCCACCACGCGTATATTGTGAATTTGTTTAATTTATGAATCGAGAGGAAGGGTACGATTTCGAATCGAGGAATCAAGGGCGTTTTCGAGTCGATCGGAGACGATGAGGAGCTCAAGTGCTGCGGTCGGCCGTGTCCCAAGGTGGGCTGTGAAGGATCGCCAAATAGAAAAGGAATGTGGATTGAGAGAAAGAATGACTGGAGTTAAGAGAAAAACAGCAAAGAATCAAAGAGAGACACAGGCACGAATGAAAGAAGGGAGAGCTCGAAGGAGGCTGAAATGAAGCGAGAGTTGGGTTTAAAAAAAGAGGAAAGAAGAGAGGGCGAGAAAAGTGCGAGGGAAGATCGATTGGAGCTGGGGGTTCGTTGGCGTATCTGAATTATACCAACAAGGTGTTCCTTTGTGGAATATAATACTACCTCAAAGCAGTAGAAGAAAGTGACAGGAATAATATTGAATATTCTATTCTACCAGAACAGCTGTGTGCGTCAACGCAGTTCTCCAGTACTAAGCGCCTGTACAGCTGTTCCAGCAAAAGTTGGAGGATCGACCACAGGGCAACAGCTGGTCCGTTCGAACCGGTGGGGATGGAATGTTGACCCTACAAGTGCTTGTGTATGCACAAAATACCGGTGATTTCATTGCATGCCATTGTTTCAGCTTGAGATACCTCGTTCGAGTGTTGATGTACTCAGGGAAAACAGGGTATCTCAAGGAGTATGCCCTACTTTGCTGCAGGATCCCTTACAATCCGATAATGTCCAATATCATTAGTTGCAAGAACTAAGGACAGGACTAGAATAGAACAAATGCATAAAAATAGACAAAAAAGAAAATATCTCTCTAAATATAATACCAAAGAAATAAAGAAGCATTCACATACTCTTTGTGTTTTTATGTTTACTCTTTAACGGACTTGGAATCCGTAGGCATGACATTGATAGTTGTATCATCTTGACTGTTGTGCTGAAAAATTAAGGCCACGGACAGTAAGAATGTCACATCAGCCAACTACTATCACAAACAAAGCAAGATATCGAGGATTTCACTATGTGCTTGAGTGTGGCGACACGTGATGTGTACTATTTTATGCCTGAGGTATCAATCGGAAGATATCGAATCGAGACTTTTTCAGTCCGTTATCAATTTCTACTCCACCCAACATCCATCCTTTACGCTCAATACCAATTCTCTGGAAATCTTGGACATTTTCAAAAAACCACTTCTTATACAGCCAATAATGGCTTCCCCTTGTATCGCTTCTTCTAAGCTGGCTCTTCCTTCCGTCCTCCGAAGTATTTTTCGCGCCGAGTTTGCCTCCGAACTTCGCCCTCAATATTCTTCCTACAATCAAGCAAGACTTCTATCGTTACGTCCAGCACATCTTCCATACCGGGGCTTTCAAAGCAAACGAACCATTACCACTTCCCGTTCCCAATCCCAAGAAGTGCAGTCTGAACAGCCACCATCGTCCTCCACCGAACCGTCAACCGCCACCGATAACTCCGATCCGTCGCAGTTCGACCATATAGTAGAAGGCACACCAGAAGATAAGATTAAGCATGCTGAAAAGTCTCAATCTCGAACTAAATCCTCGCGGAACCCCCCAGATGCCAAATCCAAGAATCAAAAACCCCCACGCATGCTGCAACAATTACAACAATCTCAGCAAAAGAAGAAGCGCGAGGGATGGCAAATTCAGAAAGACGCACTGAAAAGCAAGTTCAAGGACGGATGGAACCCAACCAAAAAGCTCTCACCCGATGCACTTGATGGAATCCGACACCTGCACGCCATGGCTCCAGACCGCTTCACCACGCCGGTTCTCGCAGAGCAGTTCAAGGTGTCTCCCGAAGCGGTCAGACGTATCTTGAAGAGTAAATGGAAGGCTTCGGAATCCGAAATGGAAAACCGGCGCAAGCGTTGGGAGAAGCGACATGACCGGATTTGGAGCCAGATGGCTGAGCTGGGTCTCAGACCGAAGAAGAAGCGCACTCAGGAAATTGATGATTTTAACGTATTGTATGAGGACAGTGGATCGTGAAGCCTTGGGTTTTAGAGTCCATGGCTTTCCAGGAACAGCTGTTTTTGAAAGCACACTCAATTGCATAGCGAGATCATGTATAACAGCATTGCATTTATGGCGTTTTTCTTTCGAAGTTCTGGCAACAGACATTGTAAATAGATATCTCCAAGAAATATATAGCTCCAAAGGCTGTCCAAGCCAGCCAAAGTTGTTTTGCGCGGCAGAGATAGGACTGATTAGTAAAGTATTCGATGCATCAATTTGTACAACTTTGGCTATAGTCGAATTGGCATTCTGGACTGGTATCGGTGGGCGGACTTACGTCTTTGCGCAGACCGTCACTTCCGGACAGACAACTCTTCTCCTTCACCCCGTCGCCGACCCCATCATGGCCTTGTTCATTCGACTAACTAGTCCCTAGAATGCCCCGGTTGGCATCGACAACAATCCTCTTTTCTCCGCATATAGTTTAAACAACCTGGACGCGTTTTAAGTGGCGGCTGGCACCGACCGGACCTATCACTACCCCAAAGCCTCCTCCGCAATCCGCATATGACCATCTCGCGACCCCCATCCTCGCCATGCCATCGTCGGATATTCAAGTCTTCGTGAAATGGAAAGACCAAACTATTTTCGCCGGGGAAGACGTCGAATGTACAATTACTTTCCGCAATGTCGCAGACAGCAACAATGCCGAGTCCAACAATCACCATAATGGCGGACAGCTTACTCCTCACCAGCCGCAAAGGAAACAACCCAGAGCCGGCAGTACCGATTCTTCCTTTTTCTCTTTGAAGTCTCCACAGAACCTTTTCTTTGGTTCGAACCGTCGTTCGCATTCTCTCAGTCCGCAGAAGAAACCGTCTCATCGTACATCGTCATCACTGAGCGCTCCGTTGGGCAGTGCCCATAGCTTTCCCCCGCCGTCGACACCCCGAAATGGGCCTCCCCCGAGTCACAAACACAAGCGATCCGTGTCGATTCTGTCCATTGATAGTGAGGGTGGGAATGGAGGGAATGGAGGAGATAGGACGCCTTCATCTTCCTCGCCGTTCAGTCGCATGCCGCCAAGAGGCCATGGTCGTTCAGCAAGTCTTCAGGTTCCGCGTAAACGGAATGATAGCTACGATGAGGGCTTCATGAAAGGTATATACCGTCTCTAGAGATCGCAAAGAACGCTTGATAGCGGGCTAATCAGTCTTGTAAACCAGGTGGGCGACCTACCCGTGGTCCGCCTCTCGAATTCCCGGTCAACCCATCTCCCGGCAATCTGAAAGTCGATGTAAGCCATCGCGGAGGCTCCGGCACGCCGAGTCCTATAAGATCGATTGAACCGTCGCGTGTCCCTAGCAGAAGACCGCAATTGCCTCCGTTGGACTTCAAGTTCCCTGCAGCACCACCTTCAATCAACGAACGCTCCGCCATTTCACCCTCAGTGGCGTCGACAGAAGAATATTTTGCGCCAACAGCAACAGGGAAGCCAATCAATAAAGATGGTCCGCCCTTATCGGCGCAGGGTCATCTGCCGCAGATGACCAGGATCATGTCGACTTCAAGCCAGAGCGGAAGGAGCAGCGGGGAGTTCTACTCTGTGAGCGACAATTCATCGGAGACACTTCAATCAGAATACACAAACTATTCGATACCGATACCGCGTCCAATTCCGAATCGTCATATGCGACACCATTCCAGCGTAGACCCTAGTCCCGGGCTCAGCAATGGTCAGACACTCCTCATGGGATATGCGCAGATCAGCGCATCGTTTACTGTGGACGGCTCCTTGATCAACCAATCTGCGTTCGAAGATGTAAAACGGAAAGGCGTCGTTGGTGGCCAGGGAAGTGGCATGGGCGCTCCGGGTGCTGGAGCTGGCCGCGGTGACAAAAGCCGTAAAGGCGGCGGTTTCTGGGGCGCCTTGCGGTGGAATAATATCGAGGAGTCTCTAAGTGGACTCATTTCCAACAATGACCTCGATGGTCTGCGAGAGATGCGGGGTGTATCCTCGTCGAAGTCGATCCCATTGTTGTCCACCTCCCAATCGCTCCTGTTTGTGGACCTCCGTCTTGCGCCTGGTCAGGAGCAATCCTATTCTTTCTCCTTTACTTTGCCCAGTGGCCTCCCTGCGAGTCATAAGGGAAAGGCAATTAAAATTTCTTATAATCTAGTTATCGGTACTCAGCGGCCCAGTGGGTCGAAGTCGAACGAACCTCAACGCGTTAACCGAATCAACGTACCATTCCGGGTATTTAGTGGTGTCAATGGTAAGGATACCAATAAATCCGTTTCCTGACTACTTTGTGCTGACAGTTTATCGCAGGTCAAGGACAAATCCTTGGTCACAATCTGATGTCGCCATACGTCCTCCTCCGTGACGAAGCCCGAGTGCAAAAAATTGGTTCCAGTCCATATCCGGCATGGAAAGAGCAGAAGAGCATTAGCAGCCCGACGTGGACATCAGCCCCAGAGTTCCTCTCTTATGTCGACGAGATCCTAGAGCAGCGGTCACGACAAAACTCATTACAGCCTCCTGACACACCAGCTGAGAGGCGGGAAATGCATAATATATCGACCACGACGCTGTCTTGCAAAGATGCGATTGACCTGGCAATCTTACGGAGCAACCAGGCATCTCAATCCTCACGAAGTCCCAATCGATTCGAAATTGCTCGCAACGGTCGGCGGATTGCAGTAGTCATCCTGAACCGTCCAGCGCATCGATTGGGAGAAGCTATCATCGCCACTGTCGACTTCTCAGATGCGGCACTTCCATGCTATGCCCTCCGTGCATCTCTGGAGACGTCAGAGAAGGTATCCGAGGAGTTGGCCGTGCGGTCGAATGCGAGTATCCATCGCACCACAAGACGAATCCATGCGTCCTTCTTCGAAAATACCCTGTATGCTACACGGGTTGTCTTTACTCCAGCCGTTCCTATCGCAGCTACTCCAACTATTCTAACGAGCGGAGTGAATCATGTCTGGGAACTACGGTTCGAGTTTGTGACGCCCAACATGCACGGTGATCCTGACATCGGACAACCATCCGGTGCCGGTCTGCTCGAGGCCATCTCCCAGGATGACCGGGGTCGGGTGGTATCAGCTCTGGAGAATCTTGGAAGTGAGTCTTTTGAGATTGCCATTCCTCTCACAGTGTATGGCGAGACGGTCAGAGAAAGATTACCTGAGGAGAATGAGGGATATTCTATATGACCATTTCTTTCTCATCAATGGTAGCAGTTGGGGATTTGGTTTATTTTGCGAGGCGTCAGATTTGTTTCTTGTAACTAAGCTTATGTTGATATCCCGTCTTTTCAAGAAGAAATGTATTATATGATTGCAGCTATGAATTCTCATTTCATCAGTGCATCTATACTTGCATGCACACAATGCATTGTTGTCACGGCAACGACGATCGCGGGCAGTTCAGGGCAGATCCATGGTTGCCATCCCGGCGGGTTTGCGATCGCGGAGAAAGAAAGCGACGCTTGACAGCTGAATCCTCATTTGCCATCATCCTATTACATATTTTCCACATCTCTTGGTTGGTCTGTTCTGCATATTAACGGTCGCTAGCTTACTGTTATTTTTGTCTGCGCGGTAAGACATACACGCTCCTGCTTATTGCTCCTTCTCATTACTGCGACTGCCGCAACTCTCTCCCCCCTTCCCTGACTCGACTGAACTGACGATTGCTTGTGAATTCCGGAATGTAGACACAAAACTCACTGTCGCGTACGACTGAACGAACCAGCTTTGAATAAACCGAGTCCCTACATTCCGTTCCTGAGTCGCCATTGTTTTCGATAACGAATCATCGAGAGGCATCCCCGAACCAACGTCATTCCAGACCCCTTCACGGCCACGGCCGATTACATACTGCGGAGGAACGATACTGGCAAGGAGATAGTAAAGAAGAGAACTAAAAGAGAACAGAAGCTATGGCATCACTCATCACCACCATGTCTGTCCCCGTCCCTCCCATTACCATCTCCCCGCCCTCTTCTGCTGCTGCATCTGCTTCTATCATCCCACCCCTCACCCTCACCCCATCTTCTCTTCGCTCCAAGGCCGGTACTATTCGAACATCTCATGCCCCCTTTGCTGAACCACCCTCGTATTTACCACCCGCACTATGCGCGCTCAAACAGGATTCGTGTGGACTGACACCTCCCAGCAATGCTCGGACGCGAGCCCCCTTCAAGCCGCGGTCGGCCGCAAAGGGCACTAGCAGTTACCAGTTGAGACAGTTCGCGGAGGCTACGCTTGGAAGTGGGAGTTTGAGGAAAGCTGTTCGGTTGCCCGAGGGGGAGGATTTGAATGAGTGGCTTGCCGTCAATGGTGTGTTTATCAGTTATCTTGCCAGGGTTTTGCTAACATTTGCTAACAAACGGTTTTGCAGTGGTCGACTTCTACAATCAGATTAACCTTCTCTATGGATCGATCACCGAGTTTTGTTCCCCGTCTTCGTGTCCGGAAATGAAGGCTACCGACGAGTAGGTCCCGGCCTGTCTTGACTGTCATCTATCGCAAGAGCTAATGAAGAAAAGGTTCGAGTACCTATGGCAAGATTCGGAACATTACAGACGACCAACCAAAATGTCCGCACCGGCTTACATTGAACACTTGATGAGCTGGGTGCAGAGCAATATCGACAACGAGCAAATGTTTCCCAGCAGGATCGGTACGGAACCGGCATACAAATTTCATGCATGTCATTCCGCTAACGTATCTTCGCACAGGCGTCCCATTCCCTAGATCATTCTCCAGTTTACTTCGTCAAATTTTCAAGCGCCTGTACCGAGTGTACGCGCACATTTACTGCCACCACTACCCTGTTGTCGTCCACCTGGGTCTGGAGCCCCATTTGAACACAAGCTTCAAGCACTACGTTCTGTTTATCGACGAGCATCGGTTGGCAAGTGGGAAGGACTTCTGGGGTCCATTGGGTGATTTGGTGGAAAGTATGCTGCGGAGTGACTGACGCTTATCCTTTCCGTATAATGTGGCGTTGAGGTGTTGGGCTTTTTCATTATTTCTGTAATATCCTCGTTCACCTGGTAGAAATGAGTTCCAGCGAATGACATCATGTCATTGACAATGGACATTTCAATTGTGCCACGAGTTGTACTTGTAGCAATAAGTCCGGCGATGTCCACTAACCGAACGGGGTGTGCGGAAACTCACGTGACCGGATCGGGAGAAGTTGGACGTCGCTTCATCACCGCCGCGCCATTGCATCTCTTCCCCTCCGACCTCGCTTTTCCCATTCGGTCTTTCTCTTCGCTCCCTCTCCTTCGAGGCTCGTTCCGTTCGGTACAATTCACTCGGCCGTCATCATGTTTCCCGCTCGATTCGCCCGCGCTGGCCTGCGTGCCACGGCCCAGCAGTTCTCCGTCCCTCGCACTGCCGCCGTCAACGGCCTGAGGTCCTACGCTACCCCGGCCCAGGAAGTCAGGCCCCCCGTGGCCCTCTTCGGTGTTGACGGTACCTATGCCACTGCTTTGGTACGATTCCTTCTCTTCCTGCATCCTATCACTCGATATGCCTGAGCTCTGTGACTGCAATTGCAGCCCTCCGTTAATCCGACCTTTAAAAAATTCGGAAAATCCAATCGCATCACCAAAATTCACGCAACAACCACTAACACGATATCTAAACAGTACACTGCCTCCGCCAAATCCTCCGCCCTCGACCAGGTCGCGAAGGCCCTCGCCTCCCTCGGCCAGACTCTCAAGAACGACCGCAAGCTCACCACCATCATCGGCGCCCCGACCCTCACCACCTCCGACAAGCAGGAGATCGTTGCCGAGCTGCAGAAGCTCGCTGGCGGCGCTGACAAGGGCGACATCCTGAAGAACTTCCTCAACACTCTTGCCGAGAACAACCGGTTGGGTGCTCTTGAGGGTGTTTGCGAGAAGTTCGGTACCCTTATGGGTGCGCACCGTGGTGAGCTTGAGTTGAACATTACCAGTGCTCAGGTAGGTTGCTGCTTTTTCCGCCCAGTTTGCGGGGTTTAAGTGAAAACTAATGAACGTAGGAGCTCGACAACAAGACCATCTCTCGTCTGGAGAAGGCCGTCTCCAAGTCCGAGTACAGCCAGGGCAAGAAGCTCAAGGTTGTTACCAACGTACGTACCACTGCTGACCCCTGCGACCGAAAGCAATGCTAACCCCCGCAGGTCAACCCTGACCTCATCGGCGGTCTCATCGTCGAGGTTGGCGACCGTACCATCGATCTCAGCGTTTCCTCCAAGGTCTCCAAGCTCAACAAGGCTCTTACGGATGCTGTGTAAATTAGAATTTATGTACCGACTTATTCTTTACCAAATTAAGCCGGCACCTTGAGCTGTCAGGGTGCTATTGAATGATGGATATAGAGTTACTTGACTAAATGGATATTTCTTTCCGTTCGTGTTGCCAGTATCGTAATTACTAGCTATGCATTCAAGGCTGAGAAAGCAGTGAATGCAATTCAACGATTGATTGAGCTTGACACTCTATTTCTCTTGCTATTTCTGGACTCTCTTCCTACATCTTACATCTTCCCCACACCCAGTGTTGCACATGCCGTACAGGAAAGCAAATAACACAAGTCGGCCGTGAAGCCACATTAAGGAAAGCAGTCTAATACTTAGACAGCACACTTCCAGGATATCTTTGCCTGAAACAAACCCGCCTTTTCAAACCCTTTGAAGTTAGGAGAAAAGAACCAAAATTGTTCCAGAGACATAATTTACGGCAGCCATAACTAACCGCATCTCTGAGGTCAGGTCGGCTTCGCTTTCAATGGGGGTATATGCTGATGGTAGTAGAGTGATATATTCCCTACAGTCTGATGATTGCTTTCCGAATCGATCTCTTATATCGCCCAGTTCTTCTGGAGGCTTTGTTCTGCAAAGACGCCCAAAATGACCTTGTGTCTCGGTCAAATATACTATCCTGGGAGCCTCAAAACCCACAACGCAGATGTTTTTTTGTGGACACTTGTGGTATTTTGTCGGCATCATGGTGCAGAACAGAGATTTTCGTTTTCCAAGAGTCGAGAATTCCATTCCCTCGCCTCTCCGATAATGTCGTCGAAAACACAACAACTATTAGCTACACAGGGCCTAGCTGTCGCTCATATAAATGGGCGTCCTGGTAGTATGTATGCATTCGATCCGGAGGAATTCTCTCAAAAGCCACCACAGATCACTTCCCTGACATTCTGCAGATGTTAGGAAACAAAAGAAAAGCTATGTCTGTTTCCGATGCTTTATAGGGCAGCTTCAAAAATAACTCTTAAAAGCATCTATGATCAATCCCTATTGGTATGACGGGGCTGTCTACGTTGACGACAACTATGCCAATTCAAACGACAGTTGGTTTTGTTTTTTCTTTTTCTTTGAACAGAATATCAACATTCGCGGTTCGTACATTTCTCATTATGGCCGAGGTGCTACCATACTTGGGACAAGATTAGCGATATAGTCGATCCGTCACCCAGACTTGGGCATCATTGCCCTGATAAAGCTCACCCTAGTAGAGACATGTGCTCCCATACGGATCCACCAAGCATGTTGTCAAGTGAGCATCAGGATATGGGTTCGGGGTCTATATCCGACATGTTGATGAGATGAACCGGAACTTGGTCCGTTCGTATACTCCACAAACCTGGAATTTGGTTGAGAAAAGGTCCGTCGGCCCGACTAAGACATGTGAGACTCTAAGACTTAATTTGCAGACAATATATGGGCATCCAGCCCAGTCTAGCATGTTTTAAAAAGGTGGGGTTTGGTGGTTTTTTTTATTTTGATCTTTCCGTGTCTGTTTGTATTCCATGATCAGTAATTAACAGGGCCAGGGCAGCTTCAGTTGTTTATATACTAACAACCGAGGCGTCAGCAACCGTCCATGCGGGTCTGCTCGATAACGTGCTGGTAAGCCCTATAAGGTTTTTGACCCCCAGTGAACCAACTCTGAATTTGCGGTGTTTTACTATACGCGACGGATTTTGGTCCGTCCTTCCACTTCGATTCTAATGATCACATGTATAACATACGTGCGCGGCAATGAAGATGGAGCTCAAAAGGCAACGTCTTCGGATACCTTGGTTATGCCTAAGGATTGCTGGTTTGCTTGGTTGGTATTACAAGATATACCCAGATTCCTCAAATCTTCTTCTAAAACAACAGAGGGACCTATGCTTCGCGGACTCATTATACTAGTACAATGGAGTGAAGCTTATTTGGAGAATGAGGTTGCACCTTGACGTTTCGAAAAACCAATAATGCACGATAAGTTTCAGTTTGGGAAATGGTGGTATGCCTCGCGTATGCCGGCCAGGAGACCAATACAAACACAGAACTCAGAACGGTCACAAATAGGTATTGTGTAAGCCTTTGTTAGGCTGTTGCCACATGGAATGTGAGATTCTGGATCCTAAAAAGATAACTTTGAGTCATTACCCAATTCTCAAGATACAGCCAAGGTGATACGCTAGCATGGCGGCCCTTTTTCTCACCACCCCTAATCTGTCCGGTCTCTACAAGAGATACGCCATATTGTTCTAATTTCACCGTTTTCGGCCTTCGACGACCAATTCCGCGCAGTTCATGTGTCTTTCGGCCCATCGTCTCATTGTACCAGACTGTACCCCGAGGGCAGAGATCGTCGTTTCTAGGTACTGAAATTCCTGATCGCTCATAGGTTAATCGCGATTGAAGAAATTTTGTCCAGGCAATCTGTCTATCCCTCAAAGACGCGAGCCGCGCTCTTTCCATGAGAATTATCAAGGAAATTACAAGCTGAGATATACTTTGATGAGCGTATCCCTATAAAACCGGCAATGAGAGGACTATTCAACTCCGCAATAAGGTATCAATAATCCTGAATATGATACCGGCCGCGCCTTCATAGAAACTTGACGGCTGAACAGCCCAGTGTCGTTCTCGAAACAGCGGTCCCTCCTGGGTGCCTGCGAAGATGGGATACTTGGTCTGAATGGCGCTTTTTTGGGCCGGCTCTCGAACGCTATACCAGCATACTTCCATCTTGGTATGTGGCTCTCGCAGACCAGACCAGAGAAGCAAAAGATAGTAGATTTTATATCGAGGAAACCAGCAGTATACACTGCATCCTCTGCACACACCATCAACACGTCTAAAGCAATCTTCGCCTTACAAAATATTTGTTTAGCCAGGCAATGGGACTCAACGAGGACACGAGAGAAGTGTCAGCAACCGTCCATGCTCTTGACAGGATTCACAGGTCCAGCAAATATGCCCGGACTAATATTTCTCGTTTGCACATGGCAGAGTGCTACCTGATCATTTTAGCAGGAGTGAATCACAGTGGCCAGGAGTTTTTCAACACTGTTATTATGGACATATTCTGCCGCATATATCTAGCGGACATCTACCCCCAACGGGCCTCGAGTATCCATTAAGACTATAAACGCCTGACTTATGCTTGACTGGAAAACTAGAATCCGTCATCGGCATCGTTCTCGTGCCAACTATATTTGTATGCCCTACATTCACCAGAAAACGGGGAGTTGCTTCCAAAATTGCTATGTAAATAGCACCTAATCAACAAACCTCTACAACTATTGACAAGTGGCAAAGAGTTGATACCAAGTCCTACATGGCTGAGCAGAGCGTCTAGTCAGCTATCGACTCAGGCGCAAGTGTGCCAGCGCAAAGAGCTTGCGTTATGTCAACCAAAAATGACCACACCTGGAATGCAGAACACGGGCGAAATATACATATCCCAAGTACAATACCATGCCGGAAAGACCCCACGAATAATAATCTAAAGAGTGCAAAGTGCCCATTTTAACCACGAATATCATACTGGCTGCTATACGATCAATTGGCAGTTGTAACGATCCATCACACAAAGACATGGTACATACCATATCGGTCCCCCTGCTACACTGCTGTTATAAGCCCTCTGGGCTTAAAAGACATATTCAATCTAGCTAGCCGATGCGCCATTATGGATTCCACCAAGCAGCTTGGCGGCATTTTTGATGTGAGACAAACCCCAGCTTGAGACGCTCGGCTTGACGAATGGATTGAAAGTTGCTCAACATGGTTTGTCTCGTCATACCCAACTTTACTATACAATCATTCCCAGTACATTCCTGTGTGAGGCTCTGCAAATCAAGTTACCGAAGGGCAAAAAAGCTTGCTTCTGCATTATGGGACTGTGACATGCCAAAAGTGCTATCAAACCGCACACCTTATGCTGAGGTTCCTTGGGTTGTGTTGTCGGCGTAAGAGAAGCCGTAATGGCGAGACCTTCGAAGTCTTAAATCTCAAAAAAAAAAAAAAAAAAACATACCATAGAACTCGAACTCGAGTCTGGTTTACACGGTACTTCCGAGTGACTCGCCGCTTACATTGCACATCGCGACAATATATAGAAAAACACAGGCACAAATATAAGAAGAATATATAGGCGAAATTAGCCTAGGTCCAGCTACTACCGGCATGGCAGAGCTCTCGCTTTCGGTTATGGTCAGGGATTGCCTGTTTGTTTGCCTGGGCTAGTTTGGATACATATTAATGATAAGAGCGCTCAAGAGAATCTGCACGGTCATTTACAGGCTCTGCAAACGACCTAATAGCCCCAAAGTAAAACTATGCTATACTGTTACACATGTCCAGCGCGGACCCATACATATACAGTCAATAAAAATGCCACAATCCTCAAAAAGGCTGATTTCTGACGTCCAGCAGAAGACATTGCGGGATTGGACTCAGAATCAGCCTCCTCGTCCAACACAGAAAGCCTGTATAGCATGGTTTTATGCTGAATACAATCACCGGTTAAGCCAATCTACCGCCTCTGATATTTTGAGCTCTCAATATCATTATCTTAATTCCAAATCAAATCCATCCAACTCTAGCCGCAAAGGCACTGGCCAGTGGAATGACATTGAAAACATCCTCTATGAATGGCAGCATATACTCAATTTAAGGGGCGCATATATCAGTGATAATATCCTTGTTGAAAAAGCACGCAAATCTGGAATTCTTCACCTCAATATTGCGATCAACCACCATCCATATTTAGCAACGGATGGCTACGCCGATTCAAGCAACGATTTAATAACAAACAGCGTACACACCACGGTGAAGCAGGTTCGGTTTCAGAAGAAACTGAGGAAGAAATAAAAACTATACGCACACTTGCAGTGGATTATAATGAGGATGATATATATAATATGGATGAAACAGGGCTTTTCTTGCGTATGCCCCCATCGCAGAGCCTATCTTCAGCCAATAGGCCTGGTGTCAAACGGGATAAAAGCCGGATCTCAATTATCTGCTGCGTTAATGCCTCTGGAACCAAATTTATTGCCAATTTGGGTGATTGGTAAAGCACGTATGCCACGAGCCCTCGGCAATATCAACATACCTGCAATGGGAGCTGAGTGGCGATGGAATAAGAAGGCCTGGGTGGATCAAATTGTCATGCGAGAATGGTTATTAGCATTCTATTAGCATATTGACAAATGAGCAGTCCTTCTGTCACAACCCGGCTTCTCTCGTATCATACCTAGGGTTCTAGTTAGTTGTATTTCGAGACTGAACACTTACCCTAAGTGTTCCCCAATGTGTCTGTATGCTCAATGTCCCTCCGGGTCCGGTTCGTAATGCGTTGATGGGTATATCGCCCCCTCCAGGCTCCCTAAGATAATCAACCAATAAAATCAACAAACGAATAGAAAAACAAGGACAACCGAGCACGTATGCTGGGTTGTTGGTTAAGTGCGGACGAGTCAGAAACTAGAAAGGTAACCAATGCTGAATGACTTGAATTGATCGCGAAGAACTGAGCTAAGTACATGAATGAGCATCCTTATATATCCTGTTTGTACATCATTCTGTATACCATCTGTGGCCGAGAGATGGTCGCAGTATACCATCTTGTATACCATTCATAGTCGAACAATGGTAGGGGACCACGTGACCGATCAGCTTAGGTATCAGCCTCTTGATCAAGGGATTATAAAAAAATCTCAAGATATATTACCGGAAAAAATGGTTTGAAATCCATTCTTTACCATTATGATTTATGAATGCAATCAAGATCCACTACATATTGTGACACCGTTGGATTGCATTCGCTGGCTTGTACGAGCTTGGAATCATGACATATTGAGTACAACAATCCTTGCCTGCTTCTATAAAAGCACACTGGTTCTTAATTCAGTGCAACTTCTAATTGAATCTCCAAATCTATCATCTCTTTATGGACATGTACAGCAGTCTGGCCGCCTCTCAAACTGCATGGATATTGATAACTTCCTAAACCCAGTGGAAGAATCATTGGTTGTTGAGGGTGAGGAAGAGCTATCATCTGAGACTTTGCTTGAGCATTTGATTACAGGGGCTTCAAATACTGGAGACGTATATAATGATGATCAAGAGGATGATTCTCCGGAGCCAGCACCACTTCCAAAGCCTTTGGAAGCTCTAAATGCTGTGCGACTGCTGATTTGTTATATAGAAGGGCAGGATGTGTCTAGAGCATCTCTTCTTCGGTCTCTTGAACGCCTTTGAACGAGACCTGAAGAGTGAGATAATCACATCGCGGACCCAGGGGACACTGGATAGTTGGCTTAGATAATTAAATAAACCTCACTTTTGCGATATTCTCAGATAGCCGATATTTCATAGAGAGAAGAATTATATCGGTTAACCGGGGCCGCACTGTACTCCGTACGGAGTATCTATATCCGCATTGACTACGGAGTATGAACGCTCTATCAAACGAGACTGGCCACGCCCGATGAATTATCTGAGAATATTTTCGTTGACGAGACACTCCTATTTATTTGTTATTGACTTACTTGTCTTTTTAACTGCGCATGCAGCGAGACTGTTCTTAGAAGGATATATTGGTATAGTGCTGTCCAGTGGCGAGTATTGCTGATTCATCTACGATCGATTGGAGCGATATCGTCTAAAGAGAAAGGAATGGAAATTATACGTCCGCATATGGGAGTGATCGAAATTTCATGGATGGGTATTAGTCAGAATTGGAAATGCAATATCATCCTCCCCATGAACCGACGAAAGAAGCCCAGCCAACCCTACGAGTGGCCTCCTTCCATATAACCCAAGACCATTCTTTCGCAAGATGTTTGCGGTATAGTCAAGGCAATTCGCGGAGGTTGAGATGTTCGACTGTTGTTCACTTTGACACTTCAAGCATGCATTCAATCTAATAATGAACCATTAAATTCAATCAAGTATTGCAAACGATGACGCTGATAATGCTATGACAAATTATTTATTACACTCCAGCACAACCAAGGATGGGTTCCGGTCCAGTAGTATCGCCGCGCGATGACTTCAGAAAACACAAACACACAAACACAAAGCTTGCCTCGATGCGCAGTCACCGAAAATCCCGCAGCGGTGGTTGAGCAGAGATCACAATGATAAAACAAAAAGAAAGAAGGACCCGAGACCATCTGGCGCACGATCGACGCGACACAACATGGCAATAATGGGGACGAAAAAGTAAACAAACCAACAGAACCGATTGCTCCAAACCATATCCGCGTCCGCCCTGGTATGTGACAATAATGGCAATAAAAAAACATATGTTGATAACGGCGGTGATGTTTTTATCTCGTCATGGTGATGGTTGGCGGCCGTGGTAAGTGGTGGTCAAAAAGAAGTTAAAAAGACGTCTCATCCTGTCGAAATCCCCATTCCCAAGCGTAACCGTTTTTCTATATGCATACACGGGCTGCCAACCAACCAGCCAGACTCGTAATCATGAAGAATTAGTGGTAGTACCCTGGGGCCCTCGTTGCTCGTCTCTGCCAAATAATCGGCGAGAGGCTGAAAAGGGGGTTCCTAGATAGTATTAGAATCCATGTCCTCCAATCTCGGATATGTAGACGGAACGGATCTCACCTGCGGAACGAGATTCACCGTCGCGCTGTCCGGCGTTCTTCGAGCTGCTTTCCGGAACGATGGATTCGCGAGCTTTTAAACGCTCTTCGGCTTCCCGGATTCTCTGCTGCAATTCCTCCAATTCGCGGTTCTGGATAATCATCTGCTGTCTCCTAGGCGGGGAAAAGCTCGGTGTTAGCCAACCATCCATCATTTATGCGTAACACCACTTTGCGAACGACTTACTTTTGATCGATGGTCTGCGAAAGCTGAGTGACATCGGAATCCAGCGAGAAGGCGCTGTCGAGGGATGCTGAGAAAGCCTGCGCCATGGTCCTGCCATGCGTTTGGTTAGATGCGCTTGCTCCTGAACGATCGGAGATGAGGAAGGGGAGACGAACGAAGTAGGACGGCCGCTGGGCTTCCACTCCTGATCTGCTTCCGACATTTTGTTGGATTTCTATGTGGATTTGATTTGTATTTTGTTTGCGAAGAGAGGCAGTTGAAGCGTGATTGATCGAGCACGAGGCAATTGGAGAAGAGTTGACGGAGAAGTCGTTGTTGCGCCTGCTGAGGGGTAAACAAAAAGGGGAGGCGGCCAGGGAGGGTCAACGGAGTGAATCACAATATGCGTGATTGCCAGTCAATTCTAGAACTGGTGATTGTCAGAGAGAAAGTGGAAATAGAATAATACGAGGAAAGAATCGAGAAGAGGAATAAAAAAGAGGAAGAAGTCGAGAGAGAGGAAGGACCGAAGCTGGCGTTGGGATGGACAGACGGAGAGGCGATAGCTCCGATCGGAGAACAGAAAGGAGCAAAAGCAGCAAGACAGAAAACAGAGCAGGAGCCAGGGGTTTGTTTGATATCGGCCTTTGTCTGAGAAGAGAAAGTGAAAAGGCCCAAATGAGCGATATATTGAGAGGCAAATGTCAACGGCAGTACTATGGTAGCCCAGTATAGGAGTTGGGTTCATTAGCCCAGTCTATAGTCCCCTCTGTCTTTGATTATTTTAATATGATTCTTATTATTATCAGCAGATCCACGCTGCAAGGAGATTATCTCTTGATTCATTGTATACAGAGTCCAGTAGTTAGTCTCAGGGAGCATGTATTTTATAGTGTAGTTTACATATACCCCGAAGTGTACAATAGTGGTGTTATACTCGTCGACCGTTATATCGTTTCAAGTTGCGTATCAGACCCGATTCGCCAGATCCCGAGGCAATTATCGTTTATCCAAAACAAAACAGCAAAAGAAAGCAAAAGTGAGGTGGAAAGGGGGTGCTAATATGATTCTACCCCTGACGCCGTGGGGTTTAGGGACCGATATGGCTACGGAGATGGAGCATACAAATACATACAAGTACGTAGTAGTTGCTGCGATGTACACACTCCATGTTCAACGTTGAGTAAGAATGAATGAATTGACCAGTGCATTCCGGAGAATATTCATCTGGCATCGCATTGCATTGCCGTAGTCCATGACAGACTGGCATATGCTGTGTCCGATGTAGAGGGACTTGTATGTACTCCGACCTGAACCCAGTGTGATTGCGATGCTCTCCCGGTGGGCCCTTCCACATTGATGGCAATAGTTCATAGTTTGGGAGGTTCCAGCTGCACTTACAATACCCTCGCTTTCATGTGCATATTTTACCGATTCCTTGCCAGAGCCATACTCCTGCTCTCTCTCTCTCTCCCCTCTGCAATCCTTTGTATACCTCTCTAGTAACTAGTCTGTACTGAGTGGATGCCCCAGCAACCATGATCTACAGTCACGTGACGCGCGTCATCTGCTGTGCAACATATCGTAACTTACAACGGTAATTCCGTTACCATCCATACTATCACGTGACGTTCTCAATTTCTGCGGATTCTTTCGGGAGAGAGAGACCAGCAAGGCGAATGAGAGATCCCCATCGCTGCTCCCTCCGTTAATCGCGTCGTCGCCATCACTTGCGTCCTGCCAGGCCTTTCTTTTCCCGATTTCTCCTTCTATCTATCAATAATTTTCTACTTGACCCTTTCCGACGCGTCTTTTTGGCCATTTCCCCGTCTTTCCGGGTCTCTTTCTGCGCAGTTGGTCTCTCTGGTTATGCCAACCACTTTGCGCCTTTAGAATTCTTATTGTTTTTTTTTTTTTCTTTTTTGGCCTTAATTTATATCGCGCTTTAATTTGTCTTTTTTTGCATCTCCATATCTTGAGACCATTCAAACTTCCTCGGATAGAAATTATCACCGTGGCCCCCATCCCCAAGCTCTCCTCCCCCAGTGGCCGACCGGGCGGGCAATGGGGGATGCCTCCTCTGTCGGCGTATACGCCTTTTGAATCGCTTCTCTTCTTCCAGTCCCTCGCTTCTACAGATTCACGTCCTTCCAACTTCGTCTCCATCTCCGATCTTCTCCGCAATAACCCCTTCGTTCGTCAAAATGTCGCTTACGATGCCGACCGTTTATCCCCGGAGGCTCTCGAGGACCTCTATACGACCTTGATGCGAGATGGCTTGGAAACCGTTGCGACCGGACCGAATGGTCACGCTACCGACTCTTCCGCCAACCCCAAGAAGCGCAAGATCTCTAGCCCTCGACCCGACGGTTTGGGCGACGGCGTCGCACGTCATTCCCGCATGGTTCCCGAATTAGTCGCTCATCTCTACGCTAAATACAAGGAGCTCGTTACGAGGGAGATCAGACAGGAGGAGAAACGCTATCGGGAGATCAGAGATGACATTGAACGGATACACAGGGAGGAACAGAAACCTCCACCGGTCCCCGTTCAGCCGCCTCAGGCCCAAGTGCCCGCAGACGGTCCGGAGCCGATGGATATGGATGTCAAAGAGGAGGAGAAACAAATTCAACCACCAGTCGTGGAAGTCACAGGCCAAATCCCGACGAGTTACATCGAGCAGCAACCATCGCCTCAATTACCACCGCAGCCCAGGCAGCCAAACATACCCCAACTGCTTCCATCGGCTCAAGAATTGTCTACCGCGCAGCAACCAACAGTACCACAGCCCCCACAAGGCCAACCTTTACCGGATCAGGTACCACAATTGCAGCAACCGTCGCGGTCGCCGCAGCCTGTCCCGCACAAACAAACGGGTCATCCACCACCATCACATGTCAATGGGAAACCACCTGTGCCACCTCAACCACCTGCTGTTGCGCCTCGCAATCCTCCGAATCAATTACCTCCTACACCACCTATTCCACCAGGGGTTGGCACCAGCCCATCTCGGCCTACGGTACCAGCCGTCCAGGGCCCCAATGGCTCAGATGTGCCAGGCGCCGCTTTCGCAACCCCTTCTGTTCCTACTTCAACTCCACAAAGAACCGCTCAACAGGGCACTCCTGCTACACACGCCAGAGCTCCTCCTCAGATCCCACCTCAACCCGCATCTAGCTTCCAACAATGGCCGCTGAATGCGACTACTCCTCATACTCCGGAAGCCCCCCTTCCTCCCCATGGGACACCACAGTATCCGAACACACTTGCTGCTAGAAGACCAGTTCCAACGCCTCTTCAACAAATACCACAGACCGAACCTGGGAAACAGTATCCACGAATCTTTTCACCAGCATTACCGACAACCCCCGGACCTCGTACCCAAGCCCAGACGCCTCTTGCTGGTCCCTCTGGAGGTTTCGAGACACCTCGGGCTGCCTCGTTTTCGGACTCGCGCAGCTTCCACCAACACCGATTATCAATTGATACATCTGGCTCCGCCACTCCTTGGAAAAGACCTCTTCGTTTGAGTATCCCACAGTCTCCTGGGTCACCCGACCGGCCGCGACCAGAGGATGTGAGTCCCATCAGTGACAGGGCCCCGTCACCCGAGTTTCCGGAACCAGCTTACCGGCGGAGAACGCGGCCTGCAGAGGACAAGAAGACAAGCAAGACAGAAAAGTCTACGTTGTCGGGCCGAAAGAAGCGTGACGAAAGTACCCCGTCGTCAAGAAGTCGGGGGCGTTCACGATCTGCATCACAGGTCAAAGTCAAGCATGAGATGCCCAGCACTCCAGCAGGTGTGCCAGATGCTGTCGAGGTTGAGCCGCGTGGTGCTGCTGGACGAAAGTCTCAAGATGAACGTTCAAGCCGAGGTCGCCCGAAACGCAAGCGTGATCCTAGCGAACCGGGAGAACCGGAGAGTTTCCACGCTGAAATTAGTCGTTTAGACTCGTCCCAGGCTGGTCAGTACGTCTTGAGCGCGCGCAACTTTCCCCGAACCGGAGCGCCCATTATGAACGATGTTACGATGCATAAGCATGCCTCAATCTTTACCAAGCCGTTGACGGAGCGGGAAGCACCAGGTTATCGAGACCTCATTTACCGGCCGCAGGACCTGAAATCCATAAAGTCCTTGATCCACCAGGGAAGTAAGGCCGTGACTGCTGCCACAGAAGCCGCCAATACGCCCGCTGCAGATGGAGAGTCACCGGCTCCGTCAGGGACGCCGTCGAAGAATGCGGTGCTAATGCTACCCAAGACGGAGGACGTCATCCCTCCAAAGGCGGTGGTCAATTCAGCCCAACTTGAGAAGGAGCTGATCCGCATGTTTGCGAACGCCATCATGTTTAACCCAGTCCCTCAACGCGGGTTTGGCCCGGCCTTCCCAATGATCAGCGAAAGTGGGTCGAGAGAAAGCACGCAGGTTCCCGAAGCAGACGAAGGAGGCATTATCAAAGATACCGTGGAGATGTTTGAAGATGTCGAGCAGGCAGTTACCCGATGGCGGGCAGCAGAACGCACTGCCGATGAATTAGCCAGCAAGAGCATCCTTTCGCTCCGCAGAGCAAGTGATTTTAATAATGCGGACAGTCCGGATGATGTGAGGGAACCATGACCATGATTGGGTTTCTTGTGACGAGTTAAGATCTTATGTAGTAATATTGTCTATTCATTGTTGCACTATGCAGACAAGCATTGAACACCCACCGAACTCCTGTTCCCATGATGTCTAAAACCATAACGACATAGCACATTTTTGTTCGTAATATACTCAAGCAGCCTGGACCGCCTGCTCCGGCCTCGTCCTTCCCAACCCGTCCTTCGCATAAAAATCCATCGGATAAACCCCATTATTCGCCCTATCCCAACTCTCCCTCACCCCCAACGCAACCAACGCCTCATACGGCGTAAGCAACGGCCTCGGGAACGCATACCCCCAATCAATACTTAACCGCGGACAAGCAATCTGCACCCAACACTCGACATCAGGCATCGACGCGAGTTTCCCGGGGAAGATCTCACTGAGCAACAGATTGACAAAGGGGATCCCGCGCTCGTTGAGATGGTTCTCGATCATGGCCATGGTATTAGGGTTTCCCTGCCGTCCTAAGGCACCGAGGATGATACCCCATTTCTTTGCGGATTTGGCAGAGCCAATCGCGTCACGGCGGAGCGTGTGCATTTCATCATGGTAATATGTTTCTCGGGAAAGGGTCCGCGAGTATGGATCATATCGATACGCCGGAATAGCCGGGTTATGGATCATCGCGGACTCAAGATGGAACCGGCCATCACCCAGATACAGCAGGAGATCTATCTCATCCTTCGCGAGCGTGGGGCTCGTACATCCTAGAATCTCGCCTTTCGAGAGCGGCGTGATCTGCGGGATGATCACCTTGTAGCCCGCGCGCTCAAGGACGGGTTTCAGGCCGTGCAGGGTTGCATTGAATTGGATGGTACCTACTGTCGCGATTGTCTTTGGTGCTTGGAAGTTGCGTTCAAGGGTTGCGAGGAGGTGCGATGTGTCGATGGAGATGTCGACGAAGATGTACAGCGTTTTGATCTTGGTAACGTCGACGGGGATCAGGCAGGAGTGTGCGTAATGGACTAGTAGATCGCAACCCAGTGCTCGTGCAGTGTAGTCGTCGATACAGCATGCGCCGTAGGTCACGTCGCCCATGATCAATGTTTCCGTACCGGGGCAGAATTGCGTCAGGATGTCGGAGATGGTTGTTGCGAAGATGAGGAGGCCTTCTGGGAATTGGAGGGCGATGCGCTTTGCACCGAGGGTGCGGATGCGGTGGATTGTTTTGGGAATTTCGAAGGAGTAGTTTCGCGGGAGGAGGGCGATTGCGGCGTTGATATCCGGATCGTTGAGGATTTCGGGGGGCACTTGGTTTAGGGTTCTTGGTGTTCGGCGGGGCCCGGCTGTCATATCTTTATTAGAATTATTCTGGTATATTTGTGATGAAGATGTGCTCACCCTTTTGAACGGTGGTGGTTTCGACATCGTTTTGGGATCCATTTTGTTGCGCCTGCGCTTCTGCTGTTCGTCTGCCGACGAAGCGCTTCTTGGGTTGGCGCAGGTTGCTGTTGTTTGTCTCTGAGGCTGTTGACTGGCTCATCTTGTTTTATGGTTTGTTTTAGATATTCAATTGCTATCGCTCTGTGCACGATAAAAACTCAAGGTGGGATGATAAGAATTTTGGACCGCTGACACATCAGTCATGTGCCTTTATCGCTCCCCCGCATTTTCTCGGCTTGACATCAGAGTAGATCAACCCATAGAGGTCGGAGCTGTCTCTGACAGTCTTTATTTTCCCTCTTCACTGTCCTTATTTCTTCGTCTTTTTGCTACTCAAGCAATATGCTATTCCGTCCCCAATTGAGATCATTTACCCCCCTCCGGGCTGTTTGGGCTGTTCCAGCTTTTCGCCGCTATGCGACAGAGGCGCGGTTAACCTCGGACCATGTTCGCATCATCGAAGTAGGCCCGCGAGATGGATTGCAGAATGAGAAGAAGACCATATCCATGGAGACCAAGCTGGAGCTTATTAGGAAGCTGGCACGGACGGGTGTGACGACCATTGAGGCTGGTTCTTTTGTGCCTGCGAAGTGGGTGCCACAGGTACGATGTACTGAGCTGAGGAAGCTATCAATTATTTAGGTGGATGGGGGAACGGGGGGAAAAGAGTAATCTGTGATGGCGTATAACTAATATCTATATGTATAGATGGCTAGCACGGCAGAGATCTGTGAGCGACTCCTTCAATCGCCGCCAGAGTCGCAAACTGCGATTGCATACAACTACCTAGTCCCCAACGTCAAGGGGCTCGAGAACCTCATCAAAGTCATGGAAGCAAATGCATCAAGTATACCACCCAAATCTACCACTTCCACGGAAGTTTCCGTCTTCGCGGCAGCAACGGAAGCTTTTTCCAAGGCAAATACAAATTGCACAATCGAGGAGTCATTAGAGCGCTTCCGGCCGGTTGTTTCACTAGCAAAGAATAGGAACATTCGAGTCCGGGGGTATGTGTCTGTCGCATTGGGCTGTCCATATGAGGGACCTGACACATCGCCCACCAAGGTGGCTGATATTACCGCTTCGCTTCTGGAGATGGGAGTTGACGAGGTGTCTGTTGCCGATACCACGGGAATGGGAACTGCCCCTCGTACGGCGGAGCTCCTTCGCGCTCTCAAGGCGGCTGGAATTGCGAATAACGACCTTGCGCTTCACTTTCATGATACGTATGGGCAGGCATTAGTGAACACGATCGTGGGCTTAGAGAATGGGATCCGGATCTTCGATAGCAGCGTTGGCGGTCTTGGTGGTTGTCCATACTCCAAAGGCGCGACTGGGAATGTGTCGACAGAAGATCTCATTCATACCCTTCATGGTCTTGGTATGCATACTGGTATCAACCTGGAGGAAATGTCAAAGATTGGTTCTTGGATTAGTGGGGAGCTGGGTCGTTTTAATGAGAGCAGGGCTGGTAAGGCGACCTATGCGCGGCTTCAGGGTGAGAAATGATCACCACTCATGAATGCGTATAAGACATTGAGAAGCGCTGGCTTCATACTTTGTCATTTCTCTCCACGGGCTTTGGTGGTATTCAGCGCTTGTTTCCTGTCGTTGGCTGGCGCTTACCATATCGTTAGCAAGCGTGCATGTACGATTTATCCATATCTTTTGTCTATCCTTATCTTCAAAACATACCATCTATTATCATACAATGATTGTCATTCTGCGTATATACATCAAGAAGACCACCCTGCATTTCCCACAAGCTCAGGTGGCAACATCCAATGCGTCATGCTTCGCTTGAAAGAAAACTGCAACAATCAATCATATACCAACGCCATTTTATGCCAACCAATATTCCAGCAGATCTCGCTGAGCATCAGCTCAGCCCGAAGACCTAGCGAAGGACGTCGCACTTCCCAACTCAAAAGTCCGTAACCCGTCCCCCATAACTCCAATCCCCATCCGAACCCCATCTCAAGGGCTCGTTCTTCGGGCCTCCAACCTCACCCGTCTTCGGATTCTTCTCGCCCTCGAATTCTGGCTTCACGCCCGCAGGCTTATCAGGGTGGGATTGCACCTCGGCCTCGGACGCAGGCGACTGGTTGACTTGTGGGGTGCTGAATGCGCCGGTGGATTTCCGCTGGAGCTCTTCGAAGATTTCTTGTTCTTCCTTGGGGAGTCTGGGGGGAGCAGGGCCGCTCTTGAATGGCGAGTCAGCGGAGAGGACCGGGGATGTAGATAGTGGGCGAGCGTGGAAGGATCGCGATGCGAATGAGGTGAAAGCGCGGCGAGATGTGAGGAATAGCGCCATTGTCGCGGTTCTTTTAGTAGGAGATTAGGTATGTAGGAAGTTGAAACTGAATGGTGGTACAAGTGGCGGGAGATGGGGAGAAAAGATGACTCGGTTATCCCGATAAGGACAAGCGGTCGAAGCCCCGATATCGCGGGCTTTTTCTCAGCCCGTTATTTTTGATTGTATCCCACGCGGGCTTGGTGATTTTGGGGGACCTGTTTCTTTTTAACGAGCTTCTTTTTTCTTGGTTTCCCTCTCTTTTCAATACAGTTTGATTTTATTTTTCCATCTAGTTTTGTCCGGTTACAATGGCTGCTATGCGTTTGGTTTCGCGGCGGGTTCCTCTCGCTAGGAAGCTCGTTCCTAAGATTGAGTCACCTATCCAGCGCCGGTTTGCTTCGACACAGGCCAAAGTGAGTGGCGTCCAAGACAATTGTGTATATGTCGAACAGTACTGATTGTGATGAATGCTACAGGATGCATTGCCCAATCCCGACCCCTCAGCCAATTCGGCGACAGCGGCCTTGGTTAACGCACGCGCTCCCTTCATGGTGCCTACATACGTCCGTCCACTTCCCGTGATGATGAAGGGACAAGGATGCTATCTATGGGATATGGAGAACAGGCGGTATCTGGATCTGACAGCCGGTATTGCCGTCAACTCGCTTGGTCACTGCGATCCGGAGATTTCGCAGGTCATCGCTGAGCAGGTGCGTCTACGTTATATATTGTCGCAAGCCGTTGTTTCTTGTTGCTGATGAAAGAACAACCTAGGCCGAAACCCTCATCCATGCCTCGAACTTGTACCACAACTACTGGACCGGTGCCCTCAGCGAGCTCTTGATCCAAACCACCGTCGACTCGGGTGCTATGCGTGACGCATCGCAGGTGTTCATTTCCAACTCGGGAACCGAAGCCAACGAGGCTGCGATCAAGTTCGCTCGCAAGGTCGGCCGCTCCCTCGACCCCTCGGGCGAGAAGCACGAGCTCGTTTCTTTCCACAACTCGTTCCATGGCCGTACCATGGGCGCTCTGTCCGCAACCCCCAACCCCAAGTACCAGACCCCCTTCGCTCCCATGATCCCGGGCTTCAAGTACGGCAACTACAATGATGTCGCGCAGATTCAGAGTCTCGTTACGGAGAAGACATGCGGTGTGATTGTGGAGCCCATTCAGGGTGAGGGTGGTATCAACATGGCTACCCCGGAGTTCCTTGTTGCTCTGCGCAAGCGCTGTGATGAGGTCGGCGCTGTCCTGATCTTCGATGAGATTCAGTGCGGTCTTTCTCGGACTGGTGCTCTCTGGGCCCACGCCCATCCCTCTTTGGCTCCTGCGTCTGGTCAGGCAGCGCACCCCGACATCCTCACCTCCGCTAAGGCCCTTGGTAACGGTATCCCCATAGGCGCGACCATCATCTCGGGCAAGTCTGTTGGCGAGCACATCAAGGCCGGTGACCACGGCACCACTTTCGGTGGTAACCCGTTAGCCTGCCGTGTCGCACACCACATTGTCCAGCGCCTCGCGTCGTCGGAGGTGCAGAACGCTGTCGAGGTGAGCTCCGCCAAGTTTGTCCTGGGCTTCCAGGAGCTGCAGGAGAAGTACCCAAATGTCATCTCGGAGATCCGTGGTCGGGGCCTGATCTTGGGTATCCAGCTCAAGAAGGAGTACAGTGCCAAGGCAGGCGAGCTGATTGGTGCTGCTCGCGAGAGGGGACTTCTAGTCATCACTGCCGGTGACGGCTGCTTGCGATTCGTTCCTCCTCTGAACATCGGGGAGGAGCAGATTAAGACTGGATTAAAGATCCTGGGGGAGGCTTTTGAGGCGGTTCTTAAGTCGTAAATGCATGTACAATAAAAACATGTTTATGCGTTATTTTTGATTTAGCAGTTTGTTGTATAACCAGTGTAGATCAAAAGCATGTGATTTTATTTTCAGGCATTAAGGCATCAATTGTCAGCAGTTGGTCACGAGCCCAACTACCGCTTATCGACAACCGCATTCATCCGTCCTCTTCTCCAACTGTCCGAGATGCTTAGCAGCGATAAGATTATGTGTCGCTGTGGATCGTGACGCACTATTCTTTACTTTCTTAGGCCAATGATTCTATATACATAAGCGCCTTCCCCCCAGTTGTAGCTTTGCGTATTATCTCCCGTCACCTGCGACTACATCACCCATCGCCGCGTTGGCATGCCTCCAACGTCCGACACAGAGGAAGCACACATGTTACCTCTCCCCGGCTCTCCGTCTAGCTCATGGGCTCGATTCTGTGAGCGCTTCAAAGCCATCTTCAGTGGCGCGGACCCGCGCGTTTGCATCGCTTTCTGGCTGTTTGGTAAGAACCGACCGCTCATTCAGCACGAGACATTCATTTCCAGATCACAGCGTCTAACCGATATATTGCGTTTGGTGTCCTTGCGCAGGTTTAATTAACAATGTCCTCTATGTCATCGTCCTATCCGCCGCACTGGATCTAGTCGGCCCCGGCGTCCCCAAGGGCGTCGTCCTACTTGCAGACGTCATCCCCTCGTTCGGAACAAAGCTTATCGCCCCGTACTTCATACATGTGGTACCATACTCGACACGTATCTTGACGTTCGTCAGTCTCTCCGCGGTAGGCATGCTACTTGTTGCGCTGACGCCGGACTATACCGAGGGCGGATCGATCTCGACCAAGCTAGCGGGTATCGTTCTGGCTAGTTTGTCCAGTGGAGGTGGGGAATTGAGTTTCCTCGGCTTGACACATTTTTATGGACACTTTAGTTTGGCTTCCTGGGGTAGTGGGACCGGTGCTGCCGGGTTGGTGGGGGCTGGTGCATATGCGCTTGCGACGACGTCGTTGGGGCTGAGTATCAAGTCTACGCTTTTGGCGTCAGCTTGTTTGCCGGCTGTTATGTTGATGAGCTTCTTTATGATTTTGCCTTGGGGTCCATTGCGGTTGACGCCCTTGCAAGCTGGTTATGCTGCGGTTGGCAGAGGGGATGGGATCGATGAGGAGCATGTAGGAGACGATGATCGAAACGCAATTTTGAACGAGCGCGAGGGCCTTCTCGGTTCTTCAATACATTCAGCGAATAGTGAAAAATTGGGATGGCAGAACATCAAGGTCAATCTGCAACGTGTGAAAGGGCTCTTCTTCCCCTTGTTAGTGTCTCTTCTTGGCCCTGCTTCCTTTGGCTCTTGTACTGACACTGTCTAGCATGCTTCCGCTTCTATTGGTCTACGTTGCCGAGTATACCATAAACCAGGGCGTCTCGCCAACCCTGCTTTTTCCGCTCAAAGAGTCTCCATTTTCGCGCTTCCGCGCCTTCTATCCGGCGTACAACGCTATCTACCAGGTTGGCGTTTTCATTTCCCGCTCATCAACACCTTTTTTCCGGATTCATGATCTCTACTTTCCGTCCATTCTCCAGGTCATTAACTTGGTGCTACTGACTCTTCATGCCCTATTTGACTTCATTCCCAGCGTGTACCTTGTCTTTGTGATCATCTTCTGGGAGGGACTTCTTGGTGGTCTTGTATATGTCAATACCTTTGCTGAGATTGGTGACCGGGTTCCACCAGAGGATCGCGAGTTCTCCCTTGGGGCAACTACTGTCAGTGACTCGGGAGGTATTTGTATTGCCGGGTTTATTGGTATGATGTTTGAGGTGTGGCTTTGTGATTGGCAGGTCGCGCATGGGAGGGATTACTGCCAGAGGACGTAGTAATCTACTAGTTTTGATAGGGTTTGAGTAAAGAGTATCTAGTACGATTATGTTGATTCTCCTGACTTTCATTTTTTTTTATTGTAATTGGCAGGGTTTGACTTCCTAATCGGGCTTAGGGCTGTCTAGTCCTTCAGCTTCCTAAACAATCGTTTTCGCTTCTTCAACCACTTTGTTTCACCCTTCTTGCCGCCACATGTCACTTTCCTGACAGAAGCAGCAGTTCATGCATGTTCCCGTTGCATTGACAGATGATTGTCTATAAACATGGAGACCTCGACGTCTTCGGTCTTTCCGGCGGCGTGAATCACGCTTCGAGCGAATCGCCCATAGCACCTCGGGGACTCATGAACCATGCCAACACCTATAATCGATAGTATCAAGCAGTAGTTTCTCGGTTTTAAAAGTCTATGTTTGTCTTCTCCTTTTAATGCTGTCGGCATCCTGTTCACCTGTCGGGAGGTGTTTCAGCTGTACCCGGGCGTGTATGGTTCTTGCATTGGCTTAGGTTTCTATGGGAAATGAATTCGGTTCCAGGATGTGTATAGTCGCGTGGCGGTTGGCGGGAAACGCTTGGCGGCTATTAGGATGTCTCGGAATGATAGCTGTCAGTTTGGGAAGTCTGGGGTTCTCCTTGTGGGTATATAATGATCCAGGCTGCTGCTGCCTTTTTGCAGACATAGGATTGAAACGGTAGCTCGAAAATGCTAGGTGTGTCCAACATCAATCACTATTTCCCTCGATATACTAACAAACAAATGATAGATCACATTTTCGGAAGACCATCGACTAAGCTGCGCAGGGCTCAAGTCTTGGTGGTCATATCATTTGGATCTCTTTATCTGCTGAAGTATGTCTTTCTCTATGAAAAACAAGAACTAGTGCTAACAACATCAAGGGGAAACGAACATGGGCCAGTTTTCATCAGCAAGCTTTCATCCTATCTCACGGGGACGGTGACTATCTGGCAGGTGGCTGTTGCACTTCTTCTCTGGCTATACTTCTGCCGGAACTTCGCAACGATCACTGGTCTTGAATATCCAGAGCCCCTCGCCAGCGCCTATAAACCTGGATTTTTCCAAGCCACACAGATTACCACGGCCCTAGACGCAGGGTTCTGGACTGCTATGAGCATTAAGCCCAAATGGCTTTGTGATATCGCGTCCCTAGTCTTCAGCATGTACTATGTCTTCGCGCTTGAGCAGGCTGAAGCAAAAGTGCGCCGGGTGCGATCCGTTCTGACTGTGGAGCATTTACGCGTTTCTTGGAATAAAGCTACGACTCCATACCTGTCGATAGTGGCGAAACTTCGACGACCACGGTTCACTGATTACTCTGCTCGTCCCATTCAGATTGCTCGTCCGCAGCAATCGTCTTACAAAGAGCCTGTGAATGCATGGTTATACTTTGACGGGCCTTTGAGTGCGCTTAAGAATCAGACCTGTGTGGTCCTGGATTTTCCCGGTGGTGGTTTTGTCGCGTTGAGCCCTCGGGATCACGATGATCGACTACTCGCATGGGCTGGGAAGCTCAAGGTACCAATCGTGAGCCTCGAGTATAAGAAGGCACCGGAGTATCCATATCCGCATGCCCTGCACGAAGGCTACGATATCTACCAGAATATCATCGCCACCAACGGACTCTGCTTTGGGCTCAGTGGTCGAACGTGTCCACGTATTGTTCTCACTGGGGATAGTGCTGGCGGTAACCTCGCCGTGGGCGTAACACTGATGGCACTTGCCAACGGCCTTCCTCGACCAGATGGCTTGTTCCTTGCATATCCGTGCCTGAATATGAAGGGGGAGAGTTGGTTGAGTCAGGAGCAGATGGCGTTGATCCAGAACAAGACTGTGCGAAGGACAAACCGGAATGTCTTACGGAGAAAGGAAGCGGACTGTTACGGACCGGCACCACTGCCATCACCTAGTCCATCCCTTGACGGAGATGGATCCTCATCAGAATCATCACAACCGGATATTGAGAAATCGTACGAAGCCTATAATGACGCCTTTTCTCCAACCACTTCGAAGCCAACTCGCGCTCAATTCGCCGTATCATCCGCCCTCTCCTACGCCAACGATCAAATCCTAACGCCCGAAATCATGCGTACTCTGATAACCCTCTACATTAGCCCCAACAACCAACCCGAATTCAACAAAGACTACTTCCTCTCCCCCATCCTCGCACCTGAACCTCTCCTCGCCCAATTTCCCAAGACCTACTTCCTAACAGGCGAGCGTGATCCACTCGTTGACGATACGATGATTTTCGCAGGACGTCTGCGCCAAACAAAGCTGAACCAGTTCATAGACGCACAGGAGATGGGTCTTGTCGATGAACGGAGGATATTCGACGAAAAGGAGCATGTCGAGGTATCGCTGTTACCGGGTATCTCACATGGTTTTTTCCAGATGGTGAGCTTTTTCCCTGAGGGGTGGAGATATGTTTATCGAAGTGTGGAATGGATCAGGGAGTTGCTTGAAGTGAGAGCGGCGGTTAATTGGAAGGACGTGCTCGATGTAGCGCCACAAGCATCTGACGGGTTCTGTGAGAAAGATGCTGCTATCCCCATGCCGGAACGCAAGTGCAGTGTCGGAAGTTTGTGTAGTGGCGAGGTTTTGGATCGGAGGATGGGCGAGTTGAGGGGGGGATTGATGTGCTGACATTATTCGGATGTGAAGGTCTGGTTTATGCATTTGGTGGTTTTATTTTCAAGATACTCCATACGTTATTATCTCTTTAATCATTAAGGTGTTTGTCATTCTCGGATACCATTGATTCGTGATCCTCAAACCATCCATCAATAATTCATAAATAGAGGCCAATAACCCCATCATTTACTCACAAACCAATTCCCCACCATAAACTCCTCCAACCCAGCCCCCTCACCCTATTGACGTTCATTAACAAGTGCCGGATTCTGCACTCAAAACCAATTGGCAACCACCGGCTCACCCAAACCAGCATCCTTTAGGAACTGTTCAAAGTTGAATCGCACAGGAAGGACACTTGTAGCCTTTATGGCTGTTGATATAGAAGCGTAATGTGGAGATGTAGACACCAGCGTTCATGGTAAATGAGGGCGAGGTGCTGAGAATACCGGAAGAATTGAGTGTGAATTCCGGCTGGTACCATTGGAGGATGTTTATTTTGGTTCCGTTCAGATTGGAGACCTAGCATATCATGATAACTGCGCATTTCTGGCTTGGTCAAAAGGCATCTTTCAAGGATAGTTTTGGGGGGTTGATCATAACTGGAGGATGTGCCACCCTTTAAAGATAGTGGTCTAAGGAACTGTCTTGGCTAACTCTTCTTGGTAAGCTTGGTCGCCGGTGGATACACAGGTCTGTTATTATGCACCGTGGATAGATCCTCTGCGCGAATCCAGCGGGCGTTGGCGGCACTGCGGCCGGCCAGAAAGGCAATAACATCCACCGATTAGCATAATTCAATTGAATCAGCAATGAAATGTGGACTTTCGGTGGGGTTTTCTTATCATTTGACTCAGATACAAGCTTTATTGCCTTGCATTAATTACGAGGTAAGCAGGGCGGCAGTTCGGGCACTTGTTCGGTTAGCTTGCGGATACGAGGATGACTTGTCAAATGCTGATGATTTGAAAATAAGCATGTATTCCTACCCAAATCACGGCGAACTCCATTTGAGTGATAGTTTGTCATAATTTGATGCATTGTACATATCCATAGTACTGTTAGTTATTCATGCATGTTTACGTGAAGTTATGCACTGCACAGCCCAATCAAAGCCAAATACTAAGCGAGCCAGGAAAATAAAGCGGGATACCGATGTCAGTTACACGAGTGCTTGTATGAAGAGACCCTGGTAGTGTCTCGGAGCGAGAGTCCAATATAGCAATCTGTACGCCTGGCTATTCTTATCTGCTCAATTGCTCATTTTGCAAATGCGCCTAGTAGTCAACGGGGTACTATTCAGTACCAAGAGTCCGAGACATGAAATGATCAGCCCGATCATCGCGACCCAACAGCTCCATAATTTGGCCCCCCTAATCTGGCAGTGCAAAATGCAATGCAAGGCTTACTGAACGGGTATTTGTTCAGGATCCAAATGAAGCTCTTTTTGGTGTTATTGTTTTCTTTAGTTCGGTTTAAGTCTCATTTGGCTCGGTTCAAAGAAAGTGATAGACATCGAAGCCACAGAGACCAAGCGGTGATGGCCTCGCCTCGGACTGAGCCATCGCCCCATCTCTATTGCGTGCTCCCTTTGGGGCCTCACAAACTGCCTTGCTAGACACGTCGGTCTATTTAAACTGCGGAGTCCTGCGGCTTACTGAGCTTGCGCATTCATATGTTTCATCTCGACTTTTCTTTTTCACTATCACTACAATTACCCGTTGTGCGACGCAGAAGAACTATCCAAGATGGCGTCGCTGGAACCGATACAGGAGAAATACGACGAAGAGAACATTCCCTATAACGAAGACTTTCACGATGTTCCTCTTTATGCCAATACCGACTACGATGATTACGATGACTATGAGCGATGGATGGGGGAGGATCACCCGCTGCGATCATATCCGACCGAATGTTGTCCGGGTCTATGGCGATCGGCGGAAGCCCTCAAGTTCGGACGGACATTTCGTCTTGTGTGTGTTGTGGTGATCTTTCTGTATGTCTAGTCGCTTTGGAACATGGTCTATACATAACTAACAAGTATAGAATTATTGCTATTCAATTCCTCGCCCTTCTACCTACAGTCTTCACATATTTGCTGCCCAAAACAGACGCAGTAGATGAGCGACTCCCCGTTCCGCAGTGGCCTTCTGAATTCACCACAAATCGACCCAGTCATTGTCTCTCATATAACGCTCGCAGCCGCGATGCTGCCCAGTACGCCATCGCAGCTGGTTGCACCGGCGCCAAAGCAGATCTCTGGCTTCATGGTACGGATCTCCTCGTGGGAAGCTCCTTTATAGACCTGGACACAAAGCATACACTGCGAAGCCTGTATTTCGACCCTCTCCTGGCGAAGCTGGATGCGAAGCGCAATGCGTCCAAGGACCCTCAAGCTCAGCCCGGGCTATTCGAGGATCCCGCCCAGAGTTTTGTTCTGGTGCTCGAGTTCAAAACGTGGCAGCACGCTGCTCTTTCTGAGCTAGACTCTCACTTATATGGGCTACGAAAGGGCGGCTACTTGACCCGGATGAATGGGACTGAGGTAATTCCAGGACCGGTGACGGTGGTGGTCACGGGCCAGGGAGAGCACCACGTTCGCGCCGGTCATGACGCGGAATATGACGAGATCTTCTTTGACGCCTCGCTGGACGAGCTCACGATGAAGGACTATGATCCCTGGAAGCTCACTCACCGGGGTCGTCCCAAGGCCAACGCGCCCCCAGCCAACGCATTACAGCCCAAGAAAGGCCTCTCCGCCGAGGCTCCCTCCTCCGCCATCTACAGCGCCACAGCCTACTTTAATGAGTCCGTTGGATACCCGCGACGGGGCCGGTTCTCGCCGCAGCAGATCGCGCTGATCCGGGCTCAGGTGCAGGCGGCCCACCGACGTGGCCTTCGGGTGCGATACGAAGGAGTCCCCCAGGGCCAGGGACGAGTGAGCGACTATATTTGGCGGACGCTGATCCGTGAAGGAGTGGATATGATTGACGTGGATTGGCAGGCGGCGTACCATCGGGCTTGGTGGCAGCGGTGGTTCACGTATCGTCCGACCAGCGACTGATGGTTTCTCCTATGTTATGTTTATTGTATTGGACAGAATTACGGAACAAAGCATAAATAAGATATGACTCATGTATAATTCCTTTTCCTATTATGTAGAAATTGCATAGCCCTTACTGCGTACAGGAGCAAGGGAATCAACATGTCTTAATCAGCCATATACATGTTAACCCGAATAGGCAAAGTGCTATCAGACCCACTTCCCCCGCTGCTCCAGCCGATCACCTGCTGATACCAGACTGTGATTGGTTGAAGGAGGGCGTTGGATCTCGGCCTGCATTTTCCAGTCATTCACCGTCGCTTTTTTTCTTTTTCTTTTTTTGCGTCCTTTTTTTTCCCTTTGCTGGATGAACACTGATGGTGTCTTTATCGTGTACTTATTGCTTCTGGGTTTATCTGCTTCTTCCTCTTCTCTTACTTTGCTCACAAGGACCCGCGTCAGTATCAGGATCTGATCACGCGCGACTGAAGTGTTTGGAGCTCTGCCCAACAACTCTTTTCCACCGCCATTTCTTTGTGCGTATCAACGATCTCCAGCTTTTGTCAACTCAGAATCCAACACCAACCACCAACCACCAACACCACACGAGCACAACCCCTGATGAGGACCATTTTTCACTTACTCTAAGCCATCAACCTTACTACGACTATGATGGAATTTCATCATCCGCATTCACAACTCCCGCCGCGTCCGGACTCATCGATATTCGTCCGGCCGCCTCCTCGCGCACCAGCGAATCATCTTGTTCTTCCTCCCGGCGGCTCATATAGCCTTCCTCCTCCCCCTCCTACTCTTCCAGCTCAGTCTACTGCCTACGCGCCGCCTTACGGATATCGTGAATCTCGTCCGGAGACCTACGAGCCTACACCATATACCTCTGCACCCCTTCCCGTGTCATCTGAACCTGCGCCTGCGCCTGTCAGTGTTCCGCCATCGCCATCATACTCTCAGCCGTCGCCGTTGTTGATGGGCGGTTCAAGTCGTTATCATTTACCGCAGGTGAACCATGGGTCGCAGGGGCAGAACCAGAACCAGCGCCAGAATCAGCGGGGATTTTTTGGAAACAGGGGCTTGAATATGTATAGTGAAGGTATGATACAGTTATCTTTCAACTCTCCCGTCTTTTCTTTATGTTTTGGACTCGTCTGTCTTTCCTTGTGTTGTTATTGCTGTGCGCGATGGGGCATACCGGGATTGGAGCCCAACGGTTGCATGAATGATGGGCAGCGATCGAGCACCTGCAGCACCACGTCAGACCTTATACATTATCCTCCTTTTTTCATGTCTGTCCTTGTGTCTATACACACTTGCTTTACGCTTATCCCCTCTCCATCACTTTTACCACCCGACTCTTCCCCTTGTGTACATCATCTGTTCTGCACTCAAGATCGACTGCCGAGAGACAGCTCGGGAAGTCTATTCCTAATCAGGACTAGTCTCGGATGAGCTCCCGGGGTCACGGGTTTTGTGGTCACCGCCTGCAGGCCCCGTGACCTCAGTGGCTCCCCGTGACCCATCAGCAATCATCGCCTGTTTGTTCCTTTTTTCTCCAAGCTTCAATCTTGCTCATCCACGCGTTTCCTATCCTATGATCCCCTCTTCTCACCCCCTCAATCCCTCACGTCGGAGGTCTCTGGGCAACCCCTCTGGCAGTTCCCCGTTTCCTGGTGAGTTGGTCGCCGCGATCAGGCCTGTTCATGCTATCGCGCAGGAACCGCTGTCTGTCGTTTGCTTACTCCGTACCCTGCATACCCCGTACGCGAGGGTAGCTGCGTTGATTTTGCTTTTTCTTTTTCTCTCTTCCTTCTTTCTTTTTGCGTATATTCCAAGTCTACACGTCTTTATCTCCATCGGTTCACCAATTATTGCGCTGGTGTCCGATTCCAAACGAGACTGATCACTGATCGCGCGATCCGCATCACAGGCAAAACCGATCATTCCTCCGCGCCGCCAGCCATGAGCAGTCGTCAAATGCCGCCGCCATCCTCGCCCCAACATTACCCTACATCTAGAGGGCAGTCTGCAAATGCGCCTCCGCTTCCTAGTACCTTCTTGTCCCGTGAGCAATATTCCAGCAACCCGGCTCACCGTCCTGGGAGCAGCATGTCAATATCCGCCATGCTCGGCTCGGACGCTGACCGGGCACCTCGGGATGTAGGCCCCTTCTCTCGCCCTCCTGTATCATCCGCTCCTTCTTCCTATACCAGCGCTCCTCCTTCCGCGAATCCCGGTGCCATGTCTCCCCCGGCGAGACCTACCTCCCTCGAATACCCGTTCTTCCGGCGATCCCAGACACCCGAAAAATCGTTTGCGAAAAGCCACCCTCCAGCTCGCCCATATCGGTCGAGTTCCGGGGGTGTCTCTCAGACATCTATCACAGAACAGTCAAAGTTCAACCCGTTGGCGTCTCGTGCGCCTCCATCATCCTCACAATACCCCGACAAGGCTGGCTCCTCCCATCCGTCTCCCCCGATCTCCTCGGCAGAAACAGCTTACAACGATTCGCCTCGCCTCAGTCTTAATGGCTCGATCCCTCGTCCCAACAGCCAGCCCCAGGTCGAGCCCTCCGCACGTGGTCCTGGCTACAGTCCACTCTCGCGACCGACGGCAGCCTTGGGGGAGGGTGCTGCTGGTCCTACTGCGGCTGGCATTGGCGCAACGCAACCGCGTGCAACACCATTCTCGGAGCATGGCCGATTCGGAAGTCTCTATCCTGACCGCCATTCGGAAGAGCTAGCGCAACGAGAGAAAGAGAGAGCGATGGTACAAGAGTTTGACGCTTCACGGGCACCGGGCCACAGGTACAGTGCTTACGGAGATCGAGAGACATTTGGCCGGCCGCAAGGACCCGGAGCGTGGGAACCCGGCCGTTCACAACCCCCTTCGCCGGAAACTAAGCGCTTCCCTGCACCTGAGCCTAGTCCAGGTTTCGGATTCGGCGCGATTCAAAGCTACACCAAGTCATTGGGTTCCCAGGCGGGAAGTGGCTCGCGACCTGTTTCTCTATCCGCTCAAACTCAACCCACGCCTCCACCCAGCGAACAACCACCTTATCTACACAAGTTGCAGACTGAACCTCCCCGACTTTTCAGCTCCGGTTTATCTACGGGTCCGTCACCCGTGACGCAACCCGCCACGGATGATCGACGCAAAGGAAGTGATGAACTTATGCACCACCGCAACCTCCTCGGGGTTGGTGCAGAGAAGCGAGGTGGTCGTGCTTCACCTCTGCCTCAAGCAGTGCAAGGTGCCTCTGGCCCTGGAGGGGAGTCGAGTATCAAGAATGACTTGGGCCGTGTGTTCTCCGGCATCGGAAGTGGTGTTGGTGGTGTCACCGCCCCGACAACAGGAAGTGCACACTCCACCCCCATCATGAGTCCCTTTAAACGGGATAGTGGTACAGCTCTGTCCATCAATGGTGATGTCCCGAACGATGAAGCAAAGATTGCTCGACCTGGTTCGACCACCGGCAGAGGGTCAAGGAAGTCGCGAGAGGAAGAAGTCCAATCAGTGGAGGGTGAAATCGTTGACCCGCGGACTGGTATCTTGGGACGTGGTCGGCGAGGACGACATGCCCACCATCACCATCATCAGTATGTTTTTACCTTCTTAATTGTACAATGATAAAGCTAACTGTATTCAGCCACCACCATCACCGGAAGCCAGAAGAAGAAGGACGACCGATGTCTTCGATGAATTCCTTTCACCGAGCGTCGACAGTGTCAGCAGAGGGCAGCTCCGGAGTAACTCCGCACCACCACCACCACCATCATCATCATCATCACCACCACCACCACCCTTCCCGGACATCTGCCCCTGCCCTCAACGTCATATCGCCTATGCGTGAACCTCGGACCGTGGTGAACATTGATCCCGTGCGATCTAGTGTCTCTCATCTCCCCCGTCATCACCTCGGTTCAACCTTGTATGCACCGCGTATCGGAGTCCCGTCCACCAAATCCCCGCTGGAGAGTGCCAAATTTGGATATACTTCAACTCCCCAGCCGCTCCCGCGGTTTGAAGGCAAGGAGAACTGTACGTTTACAGTGCGTGTGCCAAGATACAGGATCGACGCGGCCCGTCGCGAGGAGATTTGTGCACGCCGAGCTCTGTGGGGAACGGGTGTCTACACCGATGACTCGGATCCCATTGCGGCTGCAATCCACTCGGGATTTATCCGCGGTGCCTGGGGAGACGATGTGGACGAGAGCTTCCTCGACTTGGAAGTCAGAGACACCTACCAGCATGCTCCGCCACCATCGGAGGAAGAACGCAAGTCGGATCAACCCCGGATTCCCCCGGTGCCACCCGCGGACAAGGATCTCCACATCACCTTGTTGATCCTCCCCAAGCTGGACAAGTACGATCAAAGCGTGCTATTTGGCATCAAGTCGCGGACCTGGGACGGCAGCCACGACGGTATGAGCTTCCAGGTCTTGCGCATTGACTGGGTTGAAGAAGGTGCCGGACGCGGTGAAGAGCGCGGTGGCGAAGCGCGACGCAAGCGTCTGCGCAACCTAATGCAGACCGGGCGAATCTGCACCGGGCCTGCGGTGATCAAGTTGGAGGATCTTCGCAATCGTGGATTGGAAGTCGATACGCGGTCGAAGATGCGGATGAACGAGGAACAGCGGACTACGGTGCAGCCAGTCTCATGATTCGATTTTGAGCTATATCCTTCTTTTTATTTGTTTTTAATGCATTAGTTTTGATGTTCTGTTTGATAGCAAGGCGCGTGCGATGGCTTTTCCTTCTTTTTTTTTTTTTTTTACGGGAGGTTCTGTTGGTCGATATAGATATCATACCTGACGGTGCTTCTCTATTCTAGCATGTTACAGTCCGGGGCAGCGGGGACGGATGAAGGGAGATGACGTCTACCAATGAAAGTTCCCAGCAGCAACTGCTGGCTGTATTATGATTCTTCTCTTGTCTAATGGGGCTCGTTTATTCGCCGTTTCAGGCGAAAAGCTGCCATATTAGATCTTAGCCATGGTCGTCATTAGAGATCCCCCGCATTTACACAAACCTTGAGTTTGAATATGTACTTGTTAGAGTCCTGGTAGCCGTGGTACCTATATACAGTAAATATCTTCGATGCATCCTTCTATATAACCCTTGTACTTCACCATATTATTATCTTCATATTCCAGTTATTCACAGCTAGTATCAACTGATCAGATCAACCGAGGCTCGCCTGAAATGGTAATACCGTCATGTCACTTATCCTGACCACTCCGTTACCATTTTTACCGCTATCAAACCGTCCCTTCCACCGCTCCGAGCGGGGTGCGCATGACCAGTCGTGACCAGTCGTGACCATACCGTACGGTAACACTCGGTCGGCTGTGACGGAATTCCCTCCAACCGAGGCTCAAGTGTTTCCGCTTTAATTCTTGAGGACATCATCCCTCTGCATTTCTGTCCTTTTTTTAACCTCTTTTCTATTCCGGTCTGCTTCTTTCATTCTTACGACATCCTTGACCTCAAATTTCTTCCCTCGACTCCTTTCTTCTTCTCCCTTTGCCACCTTTTTCAAAACAACGAGGGATGTTCACAGCTTCTGCGCGAAGCCGTCTTTCCACCACCTTCACACGGCAACGTCTTTCTCCTATCCCCTCTATTCTCGCCAGATCAGTGAGTACCTAGCATAGGACAGTGAAAGACAAGAGTTGAATTCTGACTGCGAGACAGTCCCCCATCATGGCTCCTCGTCGCAATGCATCTTCCGTCCCTGAGGGTAGGTTTCCCAAAAATCACATGTTTCCACTTGGTCACCGAAATTAATCGATTTTAAGGATACAAGGAGGATCTCTCCAAGGGCAAGATGCTCCGATTTGAAGACTCTCTCCCCCGTCTGCCAGTCCCCTCTCTCGAGGAAACCGCCAAGCGTTACCTGAAATCCGTCCACCCCATCGTCACCGATGCCGAGTATGAACGTACCAAGAAGGCCGTCGAGGCTTTCATTCGTCCCGGTGGCTCGGGCCAGACACTGCAAGAGCGGTTGTTGGCGCGCGCGGCAGACCCGAATTGCCGGAACTGGTTGACGGAGTGGTGGAATAACGCTGCGTACTTGGGATACCGGGACCCCGTTATCCCGTATGTCTCGTACTTCTATTCGTTCAAGGATGACCGGGCACGGCGCGAGCCTGCTAAGCGGGCTGCTTCTATTGCTTCTGCTGCGTTGGAGTTCAAGAAACAGGTTGATGATGGTTCATTGGAGCCGGAGTACATGCGTGGCCAGCCTATGGCTATGAGCTCGTATGAGTACATGTTCAACTGCTGCCGCGTTCCTGGCGATGGTGTTGATGCGCCGCGCAAGTTTGTTTCCAAGGAGAATGAGCACATTGTTGTTGTGCGCAAGAACCAGTTCTTCAAGGTGCCGACTGTTGTCAACGGCGAGGCCCTCAACTTCTCCGAACTGCAGAGGCAATTTGAGCGTATCTATGAGATTGCGCAGCGCGCTCCCCCGGTGGGTGTCTTGACTGTTGCCAACCGCGACCTCTGGAACGATGCCCGGAAGCAGCTTCTGGCAGCCGATCCGGTCAACGAGCAGACCCTCAAGGACATTGAGTCTGCTGGTTTCCTTATCTGTCTCGATGATGCCACCCCCGTCACCCTGGAGGAGCGGGCCCATCAGTACTGGCACGGCGACGGCTGCAACCGCTGGTTCGACAAGCCGCTGCAGTTCATCATCAACGACAACGGTACTGCTGGTTTCATGGGTGAACACAGCATGATGGACGGTAGCCCCACCCACCGCCTGAACGACACCCTCAACTCCTTCATCTTCAACAACAAAATCGACCTCTCCGACAAGCCCGTCCGCTCCAACCTTGCTGACCCCCGCCCCATCGAGTTCAAGGTGAACGACGCCGTGCAGGAGTTCATCACCGCCGCCCACAAGGAGCACAGCCAGCAGATCGGCTCGCACGAGCTGGTCGTTCAGGCCTACCAGGGCTACGGAAAGGGTCTCATCAAAAAGTTCAAGTGCAGCCCCGACGCGTACGTGCAGATGATCATCCAGCTCGCCTACTTTAAGATGTACGGCAAGAACCGTCCCACCTACGAGTCTGCCTCGACCCGTAAGTTCCAGGAAGGCCGTACGGAAACCATCCGTACTGTCTCGGACGACAGCACGGCCTTCTGCAAGGCTCACCACGACTCCTCCGTCCCGCGCGAAGAAGTCGTGCGTCTCTTCCGCACCGCTCTCGCCTCCCACACCAAGTACACCATGGACGCCAGCGACGGCCGCGGTGTCGACCGCCATCTCTTCGGTCTGAAGAAGCTGCTCAAGGATGGTGAGCAGCTGCCCGATATCTACCAGGACCCTGCCTACGGCTACAGTGGCTCGTGGTACCTGTCGACTAGCCAGCTGAGCTCGGAGTTCTTCAACGGATACGGATGGAGCCAGGTCATCGACGATGGATTTGGTATTGCCTACATGGTTAATGAAAACAGGTATGTCCCTTCCCCTTCCATCTCCTTTGGTGTATAAGAAAGATACGGAAGCTAACAATTGCGATAGCCTCAACTTCAATATCGTCTGCAAGCGCATCGGCGCAAACCGGATGAGTTACTACCTGAACGAGGCCGCAAATGACCTGCGGGACTTGCTGATGCCGGATCTTGCGGCTCAGCCTGAGAAGGCCAAGCTGTAAGCTTTTGTGGGTGTATGATTAGCTAAGGATTGGATTAGATTGGGATGGATATGGATTAGCGTGTTGTATATATTATTATGATAGATCATACCTAAGGTATATAACCTTGTTTTTTTTTTTTTTTAAGGGTTTCTTTTTTTTTTTGGTTGGAGGGAGGGGGGGTTCCGATTTCCTTTTGGTTCAGGATCTGATCTAGTTGTATGTGATTGTAATGTGATCCTTGTAGTAGTTCCTTCATGACCCTCCATTTAGATCTTGGGGCTAGGAAAACGTTATACTCTGTATCTTCTTCCAGTCCTATTATTGAGGGTAATCGTTTAGTCAATCAAGTAGTGAATACGTCTTTATTATATGTCCAATTTTCTCCCGAGTGGGAACTAAACCTCGGCCTAATGGCGATCCCGCCCGAAAGGGTTCCCGAACCCCAAACATCTAAAGGAACATCCCACCGGAGACCAGGGATGTCGGACATGTCTCAACCTGGGTCCCCGATTCCAGTCTTCTATATGTAGACAGACAGGCCTCAACCTCTTCACGCCGCCAGATCCATTGCAATCATCCCCGTATAACAAAGCAGCATCCAAAACCACACTACAGTTTCCAACAAAAGCAACAAAGCTTATCCTCGGAGACTTCAACCGCAATCACCCTGGTGTGGAGCTTATCATCCTGCCTACCATATCTTTGCAGGGTATGCGGAAGAGCTGATCAAATTCTTCTAATTATACCTACTCCAATGGTGTCTACCCTAGGACATTTCAGCATTATGGTCGCTGAGTGACCCTGGCAAGACATTCTTTCTGGACCTCTAACCGATGATCTAGCAAGACTTGTAGAGTGCCAACGCTACCACAAGCACTACTGCTCAGACCACCGTGGGACGTGCTCAGAGTAGGACCTGCAGCCAGAACGTATTATAAACCAGAGACCAAAGAGAGCATACAAAAGAGCATACAACCAAGCAAACTGGGACAAAATTCTCAAAGTCTACTGAGACTGTTAAGCCCACAACCCAGAACTCTCACAGACGCAGATTTGGACCAGGCTATCAAGAGGCTCATTGGACCAACAATCTCAGCTTTCAACCAGCATGTTCCACCACAGAGACCATCACCATACTCAAAATAATGGTTCGCCTAGGAGCTCAAGATTCAACGAGTCCAGTTAAATCAGACGCGTTGGGGTGGCAGGATAGCTGTGCCATGCTGGGAGTTGGTCACTCAATATCCACAAGTCTCTTTTTGGAAATACACCAGAAGCGCCAGGAATGGACAAGGACCATTAAAACGGAAAAGACCGCACACTGGAACGGAGTTCCTGGACAAGGCAAGGGAAGGCCACTCCTATGGAAGGCAGTGACACATATGTAGTCACAAAACTCCTAAGTGAGCAACTGAGCATTCCTGCACTGAAGACTGATTCGGAGAAAGTGGCAGACAACAAGATAAGGCCAAAGTGTTTCCTGGACTTGTTCTTTCCCAAGATGACAGGTGCTAGTGAGATGATACCCCCACCATTGCCAGAAGAGATCGCATGGAAATCCTTGACAGAGCTGGAGATCTACCAATCACTCAAGGCTGCTAAGGAAACAGCCGCTCCTGGAGAAGACGAGATCCCAACCCTGGTCTGGAAACGCCTATGGACAAACTTTCGAACACTGATAACTTATATCTTCACAAAGTCTGTGGAACTAAGATATCTCCCAAACCAGTGGAAACAGTCCCAGATTGTGGTGCTGCAAAAGCCAGACAAATCAGATTACATGGTGTGGAGGATATCACCTATTTCACTGCTAAACATCGTGGGAAAATACCGGAGGCTATCATGGCTCAAATGCTGTCACTTTGGCCGGAAACCTATAAGCTTCTTCCAGACATGTAATCCAGAGGCCTGCCTGGCCCCAACACTGAACAATCACTCTTGGTGCTGGCCAATGTGATTGATTGACCAAGCATGGCTGTATTGAAAGTGGCCATTCTCATTTCTTTTTATGGCCCCGAGAGGGGCAGGGCTGCCAAGGGTCTTCGCCTGCGCACCACCTTGAGCGGGCTAATCCATTTGCTACATGTAAGTATTGTGCGCAGCATCCCACCATTTGTGGCCCATTTGGAATATATAGCCCTGTGAGGATTAGATCCACTAGGTTACCTACTTCAACCAATAGAATTTTAGAATGGTAGACTCCTCTACCTAATAATCTGTAATAAATACAATTCTGATTAAATCATCAGGTTTCATTGGTTAAAGACTATACATAACGCTAGGACGAACTTTTCACTTGCAAGATATAGCTTCCGATATATGGAGAATCGCGGTTTCAAGTGAAGGTGAGGTCAAATTATACGAGGGAAAATACATCCCTATGGGTAACCTGAAATCATCAGCTAGATGAAAATCGTCTTGACAGTGCTTTACTGTACTAGTAAATCAATGCAGGTGGTTGTAATTCTAATCTGAGCATCTCGTTCGGCACTGATCTAATATCCCGCTTTTCTCCTCTCTTGACTGGTGTTGGCTCACTGTCATCTGCAAGGTAGTTAATGCAAATATCAAGTCTGAGCTTCTTGCCTTGCGAAACAGATTGTTCCACAGAAGGCGCTCCTTCTCCATAACAGCCCAATCAACATCAAGGCTATTATTGAGGAAGGTCATTGCGCGAACGATCATTTACTGATGCCACAATAATGGTATCATCTAACCTAGCCCACCGGTTATAGAATACTCGTCCATGCTTAGCGCCCTCAGCCCTATTCTTTTTTTTTTTTTCTCTCTCTCTTTTTTTTTGAGAATCTTTTGTTAATACGCATTAGGCGATATGACCAAATCCAGTTCTGTGACCCTTGCGGTTACCCGGTTATTGGGTGTAACTTTCAACTCGATCAAGTGATAAATACAGATCGGTGGCTGTTCATCATATACCCTGTCGGTATCCCAGAGAGCTAGCAGCAGGAACCCTAGCTTGTCTTGTTATGACTACTCCACAAGTATTCGGACTTTCATCGGGTATCTGGTAAGAAGGGCTACATACGGGGTGAAGCCACCACTACAACTGTTGGAGATAAATGGGTCTATAACTTAACCAAACACCATGATATACTCAAATCCCGATTACCTTGACGATATAATCATCAACATGCAAAATATGAAGATCCAAAGACCATCAGAAAGTGGTTTAATCATGTACAAATCACTATAAAGTAACATGGCATTGCGCTTGAAGATACCTACCAGGTTGATGAGACAGGGTATGCCATGGGGCCTAACAGTTACTGCTAAGGTGGTTGCTAGAGCCGAGACGTCTGGCCAGCCCTTTCTTGCACAGCTAGGAAGCCAGGAAAAGGTTACATCAGTTGTGTGACGGCTCAAGGCTTCAACGCCGCCACCCGAGCAAGCAAACAAACAAAGCACTAGCGTGACCACCCATAGATATATGCCCTTTACCCTGTAGATAAATTCCTCTTCTTCTTTTCTCTCCATATTCGATATTCTCGACGATGGCTGCACCAGCTTAGATAGGAATATCATTTCGTTAATATCTACTAGTCCGAGTCCGTGACACATTGAGCGTATTAGCTCTACAGGATGGGCTCTGCCGCCGTGCATTATGTTTAAAGGGAAGTTTTATATTGAGACAAATAAGATGAGGTCTTACCAGAAGTTTGGAGGATTGAAGCCAGTGGTAATGGATGGACAACTGATCAGATCGGACTCAATATTACTGTTATTACTACAGTTTCAGTTGGTTTGTTGGTTAACTTTAGATATGTCTTGACATCATGGCTTCATTGGTCGTCTTCTCGCAAAATCTTATGGGCTAAGCTCGCAGTGCTGTTGACTAGCTATCACCACACAAGAGATTTCATTGAAGAAGAAAAAGAATGAATGTCTGATCAGACGGCTCTACTATGTATATTCATTTGTGCGCCGTGCGGGGTAGATAACGCCACCGATCATCTCTCCGACTAAACATGTCGCTTATGTGGCAGGCGCAGCCTGTGACAGCAGTGGTGCAGTAGTAGTGGCTGTGAATGTCATCTGCTCCTGTCGATGTAAGGATACTATAACATGGATACCATGACTCAGTGATTTGAAGCTCAATCCGGACAAACTTGTTCCGTTCTATTTTCCATACAAGGGTCTATTAATAGGTAAGTAGGCATGTTCTTGTTTCATACGAACCGGGATATATTTTGAGCAAGAATGAGTGTCGAAATATTCATCCGTACGACTCTACATAATCGAGAAAACGAAAAGGAAACAGCCGTGTAGCAAAATCTATTGTATACGTACAACAAAACACTAAACACTAATTCAAACAGGGTATAATCATGTAGCATAGTGATACTCTCCAGCCCGAATGAATCTCACCATACCATACTGGTGGTATCTAGTCACCTCGTCACCTCGTGGCGTTCGTAAGACCGCATTGGAACGGGGGGGTACACAGGTGCCTTGTACAGCCAGGTTCGGGGTCATCTCACATGGCACATGGCAAGCATGGGTATTTCTTTGGTAATGTCGTACCGGTAGGTAGCATGAGTTGGGATCTAGAAGGTGCCGCGGGGAATTGATGCCAAACCTGGGGAAAGAGATGAGATGATTCTGGCACACGGCTTTGCCTTTTTTTCTTTTTTTTTTCTTTTCCGGGGGGGGGGGGGGGGGGGGGGGGGGGTTTTTTATTTTTTTTTTTTCCAAAAAAAATTTTTTTGAAACCCCCGGGGGGGGGGGGTTTGGGTT